>OZ014431.1:9016474-10326953 GCA_963966015.1 Aphidecta obliterata | reverse complement strand
AGCAACAAAATTCCTAGTCGATTTTCAACAAAATATTTGCAAAAAGACATGTACAAAAATTGTTTAGTTATAATACCCATTGATAAAATTGAAGGAATTCCAATCTTTCAAAACAACACAGTCTTATATCATGTCCCAGCCAAGGAGCGAGAATATAAGGTTATAAATCTCGCCGACTTTAATTGCGGAATATTCACTTTCAGAAGTGAATGAATGCGAAAAATAGTTTTATCCAACTTCCATTCCTCCTTCGTTTGACCCTGTGGCGTTACAATTGAGCTTATAAGATAAGAGCATAAAAATGTAATATTAATTTCTCAGGGCAGGCTTGATTATTTCAGCAACAAAATTCCTTGTCAGTTTTTAACAAAATATTTGTAAAATGACATGTACAAAAATTGTTCAGTTATATTAAAGACTGCGAAGAATCGAAAAGCACTGACTTGAAGTCCGGAGCTTTGTTGAATTTATCGCCAGAGCGGTCACCCATCCGTGTACTGAACCCGCACAAAGCTGCTTGGCTCCGAATTTTATCAAACTCATTTAATAAAATCGACTCTTCAATATATCATTTGAATACGCTACTCAACTCAATTATATTTTTCGACGAGTTATCTCTCAAACTACAAGTAATGAGCTCAGAACCTTTGAAACGTTGAAAACCTATAAGAGGGGCGTGGAAAAGTTGCAAGAAAATGAATTCAATCGATTTTCCCTCATTTCAGACCCATCTTCTTCAAATTATGATATTCCTCTAGGAGCAAGAATGAAAAATGTCCATCGTGGAATAAACTGACATGTGATCAACATCGAACCTTCATCAAATAAAGACTTCACTCGATTGAATCCCAACCCATAATCAATAAGATACGAGTCAATGTTATCGCACACACTCACACAAGAAAAGAACCGAATGGGAAAAACTATCATCAATTCTAACGAACAACATCGGTCCGCAGCCTCCCCAATTCCCCGAGATAAATCTCCAAACACTCCACCTACTCACCGATACCGGCACGTTCGGATCTCCGATAGATAATTAAAGAAATATCGTGTGTTGTGGGGCAAAATGAAACGTGGATCGAATGAAATATTATACGTAATAAGAACGATAGTTTCGCGTGATGTATTCAATTATGGGAAGATCGGGATACATGTTGGAAACATTCATCATTCCGCTCATGACGGTTGCTAGTCGGTCTGCATCTTCGATATTGATAGGAGTGGACCTAACGAAACCTGGTAATTAAGATGTGTTAAGCCGTTTTTAGATAATTATAGAGTTAACACTTGGTCGTCTTCGATGGTACGACATTTATTACGAAATGATCTTCTAGAATAATCTTCAAACTTCCAACAATCACCCCATAATGGAACCATTACTATGATGAGAGAAGCGATTTCTGTTCAAATTCCTCAATAAACGATAAGCGCCCCTTCAATTCCTCCACTAAAGTCTGATTTCTTTGTTTCAGGTACGTAAAAGAATGGACGAACTGGAAATTTCCTCTTGGACGTAAGTTTAATCAAACAACGTCGCCCGAAGAACTCCATTCAGTCGCGCTTCCGGCGGCCTCAAGAAGTCGAGAATGATTCGATTCCGGGAAATTAATCGAGCGTCTGACGAGATGTTAAATCTTTTATCAATATTATGGCTTTCCTCCAAGACTCATCGACCCTCCTCGCCGATCGGGAAAAGAAGGGGGAGAATAAAGGAGCTTTTATTTACCATCATAATAAGACGATGGGGATTTAATGGGCGGAGGGAAAGGTTCGTTCGTTTCTTCGGACACATTTGGCGATGAAAAATTAATGCGTTTTAATTTCCTCTTTTTTTCGCTCGTTGACTGACTGACGTTTCCTCGGCTCTAATTATTAAGGAGGCCGGATGGATTCCGAAAGGAAAATGGGAAAGCGAGGATCGACTGTGAATTTCCTCTTCGGCAGTTTTTCGATCGGAATGTTTTTTTAATCTTTTGATCTTAAGGAAAGAAGGTTGTTTGTACCTCATCACGAAAATTGAATAAAAAGGTTGATAGATTACCTCTCAAATATTCCAAATTAATTATCAATTAACAAGTACCAAAGCAAAATTTTTTTCAAACAATATTCTTATGAATCTATTAAGAGGTGTCCAAGTTCAAGCGCCTCCCCAAAAATTGACGATAACAAATTGGTAAATTAATTGAAAGGAAATTCATTGAGACTTACAAATAAATTTGAGAAAAATTGAGATTTTTTGGTCAGGATCTATTGCGCGCTTGTTTTAATTAATCGCCAGTTAGAAAAAAATATTTTGAACGGCCATATTCATGGAACCCCTAGTCTAATTTTGCTCATTGATGAACGTGACCCTGAAATTCGCGATCCAAACCCACCCTGAAAATTTCAAGTTCCTAGGCTTTTCCCTTCAGAAGTTACAATTTTCTATGGTTTCTATGGTTCTGGTCATGCGATCTGGACAAAATATTGCTTTAATATATCATTCTCGGTTAAAATACAAAATTTCATCTCGATCGAATCCGTAGTTTCGAAATGATCGTGAAAACAAAATTTCAAACGACCGTATTTACAGAACCCCTAGTATAATTCTGCTCATTGATAAACGTGAACGCGACATTTCAGATCCACACCTATCCTGAAAATTTCAAGTCCCTAGGCCTTTCCGTTCGAAAGTTATGATTTTCTATGGTTTCTATGGTTCTGTTCATGTGATCTGGAGGAATGTAGCTTGAATATAAATTTCTCCATTAGTAAACAAAATTTCGTCACGATCGAATCTGTAGTTTTGAAATTATCAAGAAAACTAAATTTCAAACGACCATATTTACGGAACGTCTAGAATAATGTTGCTCATATATGAACGTGATCACGACATTCGAGATCCACACCTATCCTGAAAATTTCAAGTCCCTAGGCCTGTCCGTTCAAAAGTTACAATTTTCTATGGTTTCTATGGTTCTGGTCTGCGATCTGGACAAAATTTCACATGTTGAACACCTCATTTTCTATTTGCGTGCAAAATTTTATCTCGATCAAATGTGTAGTTTTCATGTAATCAGGGAAACGAAACATTGAACGGCCATATTTACGGAACCCCTGGTGGAATTTGGCCCATTAACGAACTTTACCGAGACATTCGGGAATTGAACCCACACTGAAAATTTCAAGTCTCTAGATTGTTCAGTTCGAGAGTAATCGTGCTTACGGCCGGCCGGCTGGTCGGACGGACAGACTCGAATTTTCCGACGGATTCATCATCAGTGAGTCGAACTCTATCGATTGAGACCATTTTCGGCTGAAAATACAGACATCGTGACGAAATGATATAGCCCTCGTGTAAGTAGTACGAGCGCTCAAAAAATTAATGGAGAAAGGTAAAACATAAAACAGAGATTGGATGAACACGAGACAAAACCATTTCCTGATTTATTATTGGCATATCTCCATATCGAAAAACAAACAAAAAAGATTACTGAATGAACCTCAAACACAAACAAAAAAATAAATAGAAAGACTTAACAAATTGGGTAAAGAAAATTTTAATGGATAAATGAAGCGATTTATTGAAGATGTATCTTTATACTTGATGAAAAACTGAAAATATCGAAAAAAAAGTTATGATTCAACAGTTTTCGAGATAATTATAATATACAGGGTGTTTTCAAAAGTTTTTTCGACAGGTGCTAGAACTCATCAAAATAAGTCAAAATTCATCAAGTCAGAATCCTTCATATGAAATATTCAACAGGGCCGAGTATTTCGAAATCAAAGTTACCCGCGTATCTGAGAAATCTCCAGCTCGGATCTGATTTGGGTACGTATTGGGGTTTGAATGTGTTTATCAAATACGTTCAGTTTAGGGAAAATGATCTGACGGAGCGTATGATTTTTGTGACCTTAGGCGGATAGGACGTGGTGGGTCGATCCCTTGGCCTGCACGTTCCCTGGATCTCAACTCCTGTGATTTCTTCTTTTGGAGTCATTTTAAAACATAAATGTGAAGTAAGAGTGAGGTGAATAGTGTTGAAGAACTGAAACAACGCATTGAAAATGCTTGTGACATTATTCGCGAGCAAACTGATGTGTTTTTGCGTGTAATAATTCGTTTTTACTCCGGGAAAGACTTTGTGCACATCGAACGAATGGTAAACATTTCGAACAATTTCCGTGAACAATTTTATCGGTGAGTTTGTAAAATTCCAACTTTTTTTATTGGACTTTTTCTCAATCAGTAAGTTTTGCTCTCCCTAGTTTGAATTTCAAGAATCATATCGTTCAGGAAAAATCTCCTAATAAAAGTGGAAGGAGAATATACAAATTTGCGAGTCCAGCACTCATATAATTGCTGGAATGTAAAAGGCACCGTGTTTCATGGCAGATTTCCTAACAGAGTGATAACACGATCCACAATTGTATTAAGATATTGATGCCTAAGAGTTTTACACTTTTTTCGAATTGAATATTTTATATGATCAACTTCCGGCGAAATGATCTCTTTTCATGAGTTTTAGCACATGCCAAACAAAAAGCCCTCTTCAAAAACACCTTTTACACATTTTTGACACATCAATAGCCAATAATTTCTCATAATTCCGACCAAATTTTTCATTATAACTAAATCTTTCAATACTTCCTTCTCTACCCTGTATGGTATTGTTATTTACCCATTATGGAATAATAACCCGCCTTCGCAATTCGCATATGCACATTTGATCGCAATCGGTTTCAGACGAACAAATCCGATAAGCCATTCAGCAATTATTCTGGAACGGTAGCTATACATCGCTTCCACTCATATCCGGACCATGTTAACTTTATCAGCGAAATCAACCGTTACCAATCAATGTATGACGTATGTGCAGCGTTCTTTGCGCCCTTTGGGGGTTCAATCGTGAGAAAACGCTACCAGCAATCTCCAACTGAATATTTCTATGTTTAAATAATTTTTCTGAAATATCGTGGGAGTCTATACAAAAATTAATAACTTTAGGGGAGCAACATAGAAAATTAGAAGTACTGGTACCCCTCGAATATCCTTCCAACACGCAACTTCTCAATTATGACTGTAATTTCTCCCCACCCTTTCCATATTTCGACGACACGGTGTTTATTCAAAGTTCCCGAATGCATTATTTCAAAATTAATGAATGCAGTACCCCTATTGTCTTGTTGGTTGAGTTATATCAATTATAATACAATGTAAAATTAAACCATTAAGAGGTTAAGAAGTGAGCCGTGTGGCGTAGGTTGTGGGCCCTAAATGGCGCCTGCGGCTTCCTGAACTGGATTTGAATAATGTTTCCACTACTGAAAGTCTGTAGCTTATGCAAAAGGGGCCATGAAGAACAAGGGACAAAGTCATCGAAGGTAATGACAAAAGCGGAAAAATATGGTGGGTTTTTTTAATATTCCAAGGCGATGGTGTATATTTCGACTAGAATTTTGGAATCGCTATGGGGCTGTTATAAACAAGCGCTCATACGTCTCAACAAATAAATAATTACCGAATTTAGGTCGTCATTTCAGAATTTCGCGAATTAATTCTATAATTCTAGGAATTTCTAAATTGATGGAAAGTTGTTTCCCATTTATCTAAAAAAACCTAGCTCGAATTAATATCCCCTATATAAGCGCAAACAACAGAACGCGAAGGCGATCAGAGAAAATTTCTCTACTCATGTCATCTATCCGCCGCAAGAGCCAGTGAATACAATTTATGATGTCCGTGTAAAGATTTCTTGGCTCCCCTGACAAAAACTAACAAGTAACCAAACCGTAAACATTACGGCTTAGTAGACACATGTGGAAATACTAGTTTAAGTAACAACCTTATTCGTCTGAATAATTGAATGGAATATATTGGTTGTCTATCTAAAGTTTTCAATTACAATAATGAAACAAGAAAAAATTGTTCTATATAGACTAATAAATCAAGCCAACAAATCAATACACGTAACCCATAGAACATCAAATTTATCCTTTGCATTTTCTCTGATCGCCATCGCGTTCTGTTGTTTGGGTAGCCTGTTTGCCACATCGAGTTTATCCTGCACCAGCTGTACTGATGAGCCTTGTATGGCGAAACAGGTCTACAGATGCGAAGGATAAATTTTATGTTCTATGGGTTACGTTTATTGATTGGTTGGCTTGCTTTTTTTCTTGTTTCATTATTGTAATTGAAAACTTTAGATAGACAACCAATATATATTCCAGATTGTTCCCAGAACGTTCTTTTTTGAGCGCTCATACTACTTACACGAGGGCTATATCATTTCGTCACGATGTCTGTATTTTTCGAATTTTGAGCCGAAAATGGTCTCAATCGATAGAGTTCGACTCACTGCCGTCCGGCCGCAAGCACGATAACTCTCGAACGGAACAACCTAGAGACTTGAAATATTCAGTGTGGGTTCAGTTCCCGAATGCCTCGGTTGAGTTCGTTAATTGGACAAATTCCACCAGGGGTTCCGTGAATATTGCCGTTCAAAGTTTTGTCCTCCTGATTACTTGAAAACTACAGATTTGATCGAGATGAAATTTTGTACTCGAATGGATAATGAGGTTTTCAAGCTACATGTGAAATTTTGTCCAGATCGCATCACCAGAACCGTAGAAACCATAGAAAATTGTAACTTTTGAACGGAAATTCGTAGGCACTTGAAATTTTCAGGATAGGTGTGGATCTCGAATGTCGTGATCACGTTTATTTATGAGCAAAATTATGTAGGGGTTCCGTAAATATAGTCGTTTGATATTTAGATTTCTTGATAATTTCAAAACTACAGATTCGATCGTGACAAAATTTTGTATACTAATGGAGAATGATATATTCAAGCTACATTTCTCCAGATCGCATGACCAGAACCATAGAAACCAAAGCGGAAAAGCCTAGAGACTTGAAATTTTCAGGATAGGTGTGGATCTGAAATGTCGCGCTCACGTTTATCAATGAGCAGAATTATACTAGGGGTTCCGTAAATACGGTCGTTTGAAATTTTGTTTTCTCGATAATTTCGAAACTACGGATTCGATCGAGATAAAATTTTGTATTTTAATGGAGAATGATATATTGAAGCTACATTTTGTCCAGATCGCATGACCAGAACCATAGAAACCATATAATATTATAACCTTCGAACGGAAGGCCTAGGGACTTGAAATTTTTAGGATAGGTTTGGATCGCGAATGTCGCGGTCGCGTTCATCAATGAGCAGAATTAGACTAGGGGTTCCGTAAATATGGCCGTTCAAAATATTTTTTTCCTGATAATTTCGAAACTACTGATTGGATTCAAATGAAATTTCACAACTAGCTGAAGAATAATTTATTCAAACTACGTGCGAAATTTCGTCCAGATCGCATCACCAAGACCATAGATAATGTAGTAAATTCTAGCGAATTATCGAACAAAAAATCGTCAGCTGAAGCACTGACATGAAGTCTGGAGTTTTGCTTAAGTTTGAGAATTTTTTGACAGCTGTCGACATTTCCTTCAATTGATTTCTACAACTGGAAAATGCGAATCTACCTACAAGGTGGATGTACGAGTGCTCAAAAGCTCCTGACTTCACGGCAGGGCTTTAAGTAATTTTTTATTGTAATTACAGTATGTAGTTTGAACAACAGGAATTCATTCAACCCGGAATTTTTTTTTCAGTGCAATTCTAATTCTAGGAAATTCCATATTGATGGGAAATTTACGTTGTTTCCCATTCATCTAAAAGAAACTAGCTCGAATTAATCAAATATTCAGGAGATGAAATATATATTATACTATATGAACTGAGATAACTACGGAAGTAAAATGCAGAATTGAATTCGAGAATAATTATCTCATCGTTTTACCGCGTTAATTAAAATCTGCTTCAGTTACTCATTCACTGAAACATCATTAATAACTTGAATATTACATTCACTGTTATTATAACCCTCGGCAAAAAATCTAACAAAATTCGTGGAACAAACACAAGAACGAAATTAATAACCTACGTGTTCATTGTGTATAACTGTGGAACGTTTATTTAACGTAGAAGACAAACATCATTACTGAACTACGCGTACTCTTTGGCTCGTGTATTACAGTACAATCCAAACGATGTTTGCACTAGTTGCCCTATCATTTCGTATTTTTAATCAGTTTCTTCTTCCATTTTCCCCGATATGAATCTTTCCAACTCGCACTTCCGATGCAAGATTCGGCCGAAAAATTAATTAGAACGAACACACCCTAATCGGAGAACTCCGCGACCCTAATTTCCAGCACTTACCCGAAAGTTTTCCCCCGTGAAATGCCCCGTTGCACCCGGTAATTTGACTACGCCGAAGAGGTCGAGGCAGGAAGAATAAGATCGAAACTTTTGAGAAGGCGATTCGTTAGAAACGTCAGATCGGGTATCCAGATAGGTGGCATTCATTAGATCACTTAACGCTTTAAGGGACGTAATGGAGAAGCCCTGTCTCATCATTGCATCATCGCGAATTCATCCCTTATTTTGCAGCGAACGGATAGGTACAATGCGTAACCGACCTGATGTCTGCGACATAAGTGGGGCGTCGTTTCGATATTTTCGAATACGAGAACAGTTCTCTCTGCATCAACCGGGAAATTTGGCTGGCTCCAAAAGCAACAGTGGCAGTAATTGAAATTCCGAGTTCGTACAATGTAACATGTCGATTTCGAGGGAACAATACCCGTAAAATTACTTCTGACGTTCAATCCGAAGTTACAGACAATCCACTCAACCAGCAGAATCTCTCTGCTGATTACCAAAAGCACGCTTATGCCCCCTCTGAATGGAATAATCAGAAAGATGGCAGTTCGTTCTGGAGATCGCATTATTATGATGTTACTCCTCGTCGAGGAATCATTTTCGGGGCCCTGATTAAGAGCGCATTTCTCCGCCGATGGACTTTCAAAGCTGTCGACCTTTATCAAATCCCGGTTCTGTACAACTTGAACTATGTAGAATTTGCTGTTCGAGAACTTTTGACAAAGTGTTTTTGAACTGGTGGATGGCTCAGGGCTTTTATGTATATTGCAAACTTTCTTAATCATTCCGAGAGTTCTTCGTGATGAATTCCAAACGTCCCAGGAGTTATTCGGGTCGCTGCGGCGTGCTTGGAGGATCGTTGAAATGCTCTGATGCTGATGCTCTTCTATCGTTCTCAATGGGATTGAGCGTCCGATAACTGGACTCTTGCCGGAAGACGAGGTTGTTTCTTACTTGTTTCCCCAACCAAGAATGCAACCCTAGAGCATTATTCATTTTCGATCATTCATATTGAAAATTTTCCTGAATTTTTTCAAGACAGAAGTTCTCTGTGTTATCTCTGGTAAATGATTGCCTTCTATAAAGGTCCTGTAGTGGTCTTCGAACATGTTCCAAAAATCATCGCTTGATTGGCCGAATCAGGTTGAAAAATATGTACTCCCGGTCAAAGAGAAGAAGTTTTGTATTTTCAATTTGAGTATGTATTGGAGGAACTTCGAGGGACAAAAGCGATTATGTTTCAAAATCAGCAAACTAGCATAGTCTAGAGGTGAATCTCCTTCAAGATACAACAGTAGAAAGTTTCGCGAAAAAGTTATGTACCATTTCTGATTAATTCTTGAAATGAGTGGTCAATTTTGGATCGATTTAACATTGTATTATATATAATTTGATTTTCGTTCATTCCTGGATTGTTCTCCTGCCGTTTGTTTCTGATTGCGAAGAAAAATTATGAGAAAATTTGAATGCCTATATCTTTCCAATCTCGAAACTTTTCTGAAGATATTCAGCTGAAATTTGGCAAAGATATTTCACTTCGAGCTTCAAATTTATGACATGTGAATAGCTTTCCAAAATTTACAGGGTGATATTCTTCCTGGAGTCATGTCCCCTTTTTCTTTCCAGAATGTTTTTGTGGTGCGCCACTGGTAGTTTGGAAGATATGAAAAAAATATTGGTTTCATTCGAAAACCTTTTGATTTCTTGCAATTTTATAGTATCTACTTACGTTAAAAAAAAATTACATTTTCTCCGCGTCGTAAGGAAAATTGAAATTTTCCAAATAATTTGATTGGCTCTGGCATGCTGGACAAAATTTCGCACGTAGTTTGAATAGAATATTCCTCAGCTAGGTGCAAAATTTCATTCCAATCCAATCAGTAGTTCCGAAACTATCAGGAAAAAAATATTTTAAACTGCCTGGTCATGCGATCGTTACAAAATGTTTTAATATATCATTCTCGATTAAAATACAAAATTTCATCTCGATCGAATCCGTAGTTTCGAAATTATCGAAAAAACAAAATTTCAAACGACCGTATTTACGGAACCCCTAGTATAATTCTGCTCATTAATAAACGTGAACGCGAAATTTCAGATCCACACCTATCCTGAAAATTTCAAGTCCCTAGGCCTTTCCGTTCGAAAGTTATGATTTTCTATGGTTTCTATGATTCTGGTCATGTGATCTGGAGAAATGTAGCTTGAATATATCATTCTCCATTAGTATACGAAACTTTATCACGATCGAATCTGTAGTTTTTAAATTATCGAGAAAACTAAATTTCAAACGACCATATTTTCGGAACCCCTAGTATTATACCGCTCATAGATGAACGTGATCACGACATTCGAGATCCACACCTATCCTGAAAATTTCAAGTTCCTAGGCGTTTCCGTTCAAAAGTTACAATTTTCTATGGTTCTGGTAATGAACAAAATTTCATATATAGCTTGAACACCTCATTCTCCATTTGAGTGCAAAATTTCATCCCGATCAAATCTGTAGTTTTCAAGCAATCAGGGGAACAAAACTTTGAACGGCCATATTTACGGAACCCCTGGTGGAATTTGGCCCATTAACGAACTCAACCGAGGCATTCGGAAACTGAACCCACACTTAAAATTTCAAGTCTTTAGGTTGTTCCGTTCGAGAGTTATCGTGCTTACGGACGGCCGGACGGACAGACTCGAATTTTCTGATGGATTCGTCATCAGTGAGTCGAACATAGTCGTTTGAGACCATTTTCGGCTCAAAATTCGAAAAATACAGACATCGTGACGAAATGATATAGCCCTCGTGTAAGTAGTACGAGCGCTCAAAAATGTTGCAAATGTCCTACTGCAACCCTAATACAAGCTTTTTTCAGCTCTTCTAGTCGCTACTGAATTTTCGTAAATTTTGATTTTTTTTGACAATTGAATTGTTTAACATTTTTCTCCAGAAAACGGTAGTAAATACAGAAAGAAATATGGAAAATCGATAATTTTCAAATTGAAGAATGGTACTTTATCATAACTACTAGTGGATCACCACAAAAAAGGGACATCATTCCAGAGAAAATACCACCCTGTAGGTTATCACAGATGATTTTACTTGTCAACCTCGAAGCGTTACTTCTCTGCAAAATTGCAGTTGAATATCCCAGGGAATTTAGATGCTATGAGGGAAAATCTTCGAAAAAATTCGAACTTTTCCTCCCATTCGTTTATATTTCCAATTCAGGATCACCCTGTATTTCCCAAATCAGCGCTGTAGGGTTCCTCACTACACATAGGCAGTGCATCTGGAAGGAACCGCGAGTGATTCTTAACATTTTTCACCTTTTAATTTACGAGAAATTAATTTATAGATAGTTTCGTCAAACTATATTTGTGTGAATTACCAATGTATCATCACCAGATCTAGATATGATCCGAAATCAATTTCCCTACTGAGTTTTCCGGCCTGAATTTCCCAGTGGAATACTATTGATTCAATTTATCGTGGGTGTGGATTTTTATTTTTGAAATCGATTAAGTAATTGGAAATTAAGCGGCCGATGCGATGCGTAAATTAGATTCTAATGGGGAGAAATAGGTTAACATTGAGTTTTTTTCCACCCCAATTATCGTAAATAACGGCGGGGGAAACGTTCCAGCAACGGTTTAGTGGAAATCATTATGGAAACCGGGGTGTGATATTGATCAATTACTCGCACAAATGAAGGTTGATTGAAAGAAAGGCGTTGGAGAATTTATTAATCGTAAGTCAGCGGCTTCTACCCCCATTCGGAGGAATTCAATTCCAGTGTAGAGGGCCGAGAAAGCTGTATACGAAGCTGAGAAAAATCTCAAAATATCAGCACTGAATGCTTGTTGATATTTTTCCCAATTCCCTTTTTGTTACATTTTGTTGAAGTGTCGTCGAAGTGTTGTTATTGTTATATTGCGCATTCACTCACTTCAATGAGATTCATCCGATTATTTTTGACTGGTGAATTGAGTACTCGATTTACATAGCACACATTTATTATCTTGCATCCGCTCATAGTCCTGGATATGAATGAATATACCAGACATTTTCATCAGAAATGCAATATGCATCTGAAGCGACGTTCAATGCTCAACGCCAGACAAATCAGGGCAAATATCACCAGTAAATTTCAATATATTCATCGTACACAAACATGTGTTATATCAGACCAAACATTTCATCAAGAGGCCTTGCGACACGTTATGATTCCTCCAGACCGTAATTAGTCCACTTCCCTTGTGCATCTCTTCGAATTGCAAATGGGCAGACGAAAAATGAAAAAACAATACCTCAGAGGTGAAAAGATGCTCCATTAGAGGGGACTGTGACAGACAGATACGCCCAACCTATCAGGAATTCCATATAGGACGAGGCACAGGTCCATGCATTATTCAAAACCGCTCGATCTGGCCCCTGCCAGTCCACGGTATGAAAAACATCCGTCGACCGATCGGAAATAACCTCAAATTCGCCTGATGAATCTGCAGGTAATAAACGGCCGGTATGCAGGCGCGGCCTCTCGTGTTAAATATTCCAGGAATCGAAATGGGGCTGCGGAATCAGTAGAGGATTGGTTTATTGGAAATATCGTGGAGGGAATCGAAAAAGTTATGAATCATTTATTACTTTTTTACTTTTTTTGTTGAACCGGTCGAACGGTTTTAAGTGATTCATTCAACTAGTGGATCTCTATGCTCTTGTTATAATACGACTTGTACCCTTAGTTATAGTAAAAGTTATTATTATAATATATATATATTAAACCGAAACTTACAATCCTGTACCTATCTTGGTACCTCCCTGACTTTCAACTACATCGGCCTCTAACCGGAAAACCGACCCCGTACAACTAACTCTAGTTGTAGAGTGAGTTCTCTACCAGCGAGCAACTACTTCTGAATCGAAAAGTGAACCTAAAATTCTGTACCTATCGTGGCACCTTCCCGACTTTCAATTACTGCCCTAATGCGAGTCCACGACTCAAAACAACTAACTCTCCCAAGTTCTCTATTTCCGAAAAACTGACTCCCGAGTTTTTTTCTACTTCCGCACAACTCACCCTCGGTCCCAGACCGATAACAACTGACTCTTCCCGAGACCCCTCTCCCCCGACTCGCGAACAACCGACCCTCGGTCCCCGACCGACAACAACTGACCCTCACACTTTCAGAGCCCCTCAAAGGTAACCTTTTTCCCTCCTTCAAAAACATAATTCCTGAGTTGGCATTTTTTCATAGTGCCTCTCACTTCCATTGCTTGGAGACACCCACGCTCTTCTTCTTTCTCCGAAATTTTCTCATGAAAACGTTGCGTCTTTTCCACTTATCGAGTACTCTTTCAATCGCCAATACAAAGTTTCTTCGTCGTCTACCTCCGTTTGTCAAAACAAAGCTTCGTTTGAAGCCAAAGCTTTCCTTATCTATGGTTTACGTATCAAATCTCATGTTGATTATACAAAGTAATAGAATGTATGCTCGACTTCGAATATACAGACTCTTTTCTGAGGTAGGTAACCGAATTTGAACTCAAGTATTTATATTTCCAAATATTACTACAGCAGAAGCGGTCCTGGTGACAGCGGGAATCGCCTCAATAACGTCTCCAATTTCCAACCTCCTCGAACACGTCCGAATATGATCCTCGACATTCCATCCTATATACCAGTTCATCCGCCAATCTCGCAGGTTCGCCGATCAATGGAAACATGCCGCAACAGGGGCTTAAGATATTGATCACATGATCCTGCGCTAACTGCTCATAATAACCCCAGGTAATAAGTTCAGGTGTGCACGTAAGCCGGTGACCGAATTGGATGCGGAGACCGAATCCGTAATTAATATCGATTTCGGGACCTCAATTCAAGTTCGTACATGTTACTGATATGTCCTAATCAAGTCGATTGTGGGGTCCCGGAAAATTGAGCTGGATCCGCAATGTACAGCAATAACTACAATACTGCCCTACCTCGACCTAACCTGAACATTTATTTGATTTTAAGAATTGTTTCAACTCTGTCCTTACTTAACCTTACCTAAATATTGATTCATTTTAAGAATTGTTTCAACACTGTCCAAACTTAACCTAACCTATCCTAACCCAAATATTGATTTGCCAGAGCTCGAATTAAAACTCTGGCATGAAAACATTATGATGAATCACTATGCAACATATTCGTAAAATTGGTCAGTGGGCGCTAAAGTAAAAATTAACCAAAAATTTATTTCGAATGGGTATCAAATCCTTTCAAGAAACTCATTTAATTCACTTCGAATATATGAACCTATCTGATATAATATTGCAGGTAATTTTATTTCTTTTTCTTGGCCTTTTTATCCTTTCCTTTATCTTTGGTATCAGATGGAGGAACAAAATCCTTGAAAATACCCTTGAAGAATTCTTCATTCGCCGCCAATGACAGGGGAAAGATGAATCGTCGGTTTTCCTCAGCTGCAATTTGTTCTGTCAACTTCTGCTCTTCTTCTTTCTTCAGTCGTTCTAGTTCTTCTTTCTCTTCTTTGGTAAGTTTATGAGGCTTTTCTGGTTTGACCTTGGGTTCTTTTTTACCGCTTCCTTTGGAACTTTTCGATTTCTTATCTTCCCCTTTTTTCTTCTTATCTTTAGTTTTTGGCGTTTTTTCTTTGACAGGTTTGGGAGGTTTCGGTTTTTTTTCGACTGGCCTTTTGAATTCTCCTCTGCTTTCCTTCGGAATTCGCCATTTATCGTTCAGTTTTTCATATTTGAGATTCAAAACTGTTTGATACGCCATTTTGACAAGCTTGTACGAGAAACTTTCATAGAAATATCTGAAAACGAATTGTTTGATGATCAGTAGTAGACAAGAATTGACGAACACGTTTTGTGTTGCCTGATTGATCGCCATTTTATTTTTCTTCAAGTACTGCAGCCATTCGTGTTTGATCTGTTGGTACTCTTCAATTTCAAAATCTTCAGGTGTGTACTCCATTTGGTCACATATGCAATCGTCTGAACACAACTCGGGTTCAACGTTTTTCCAACCTCTTGAGGGATCTGCCATATCCTTCTCTCGTTGTTCCCACAATTTGTACTCGAACCAAGCTCTGAGTAATTCATTTTCGTCCAATTTTTTTTCTTCCTTGAAATCTTTAGGTTTCGACTTTTTAAACGTGAGTGATGCGCTATCTTCTGGGGCACTTTTTTTTTCTGGCTTAGCTTTCGATTTGGTACTACTACTTCTGATTTTTCTCATGCTGGAGTGAACAGATGCTGCGTCGTGGCTGCTAATGGTTCCTATCGATTTAGGTTTATCTATTGGTATAAAAGTTGATTTCTCGGTTTCATCAACCCATTCGAATTGCATTTCCGACGGAGCATCTTCCTTATTTTCGTCTGTTATGTTAGATTCTTCGCTTTCTTCGTCTAACTCATCGAGGAATCTCGAATGTACCCTCGTGTCTGGTTGATAAAATTCAGAGACAGAGTACGAAATTTTAGGGTCATTCAAGTCGGCTTCAGAATTATAATGAAGTTCATCGTCTTGAGACTGTGCTTCTTTTTCTATAGGTATTGATATTTCTGAAAGAGTTTCCAACGACGAAGTGATGGATATATCACATTTACATTCCTTCGTAGGTAGTTTGTAGAAATCAGGTAGATCAGGGTATTCCTCGGATGGCATCACCAGAAAGCTGCCGTCACTGCTGCTATCGTTGAAGGACAAACTGGAATCGGTGGAATCCGAGACCAATGCATCGAAATCTACTGGGTTTTCTGGAGGAAGGCTGAAGTCGAATAGCTCTTCGGGCGTTGGGAAATACGAATCCCCACATTCTATGCGATCCTCTGCCAAAACCAAAACTTCTCGAAAAAGGCGAAAGAATTGGCCTCGTGAAAGATTCATGAGTGGATCTCTGATAACATCGAAGAAGTATAATACCCATTCCAAAACAAACCTCTGGTGATCATCGTTCAGGATGAATTCATCTTGACATTTCCAGAGGCAATCGGTCACCATGTCCAAGAACCAGAATTGTGAGAGGTTCGTCTTGTAAAGGGGACACCCGAAAATTTCTCCAAGAATCTCGATAGTCTTCCTTATTCCCAAAATACGAACGTATGGAATATCAATTTCCCTGATGTGTTCAATTCTTGGTGGTATGGTATCGATGCTTCTGTCGAAAATGAGATCACCTCTGGGTGAACTAGGAGGGACTATGAGATTCTTCTCACAGCTGAGTAGTTTTTCTGCGCCTTCGCCTCGCAGGATGATGTAATCAGATGAGAGTCCATGTGGACCCACATATCTGCTCTCTTCAGTCTGTGCTTCCTGAATGGAAACTCTACTAGATTTAGACTTCTTAGATCTGTTCGTCGAGTTACTACTTGACTCGAAGGACTTCTTCTTTGAAAGCTTACTAGACATTTCCTATGTCAAGTTCGACTGAATCATAAATGGCGAAAAAAAGCACAGAAGCATTCAGAACTCTCTGACACTATGGTGACTTTCGAATGACCACAACTTCCTCATGAATGACAGATTTGTTATTGACTTTATGATGTGAAAGACGGCAAAAATTCGAATTGTACCTCCGACGAAGCATCTTCCCTCTTTTCGTCTGTTAGGTTTGATTCTTGGCTTTCTTCGTCTAACTCATGGAGGAATCTCGAATGGATCCTAGTGTCTGGTTGATTGAATTCAGAGACGGAGTATGAAGTTTAGGGTCGTTCAAGTCGGCTTCAGAATTATAATGAAGCTCATCGTCTTGAGACTGTATTTCTTTTTCTATAGGTTTTGATTTTTCTGATAGAGTTTCTAACGACGAAGTGATGGATATATCACATTTACATTCCTTCGTAGGTAGTTTGTAGAAATCAGGTAGATCAGGATATTCCTCGGATGGCATTACCCGAAAGCTGTCGTCACCACTGCTATCATTGAAGGACAAACTTGAATCGGTGGAATCCGAGAGGAATGCATCGAAATCCACTGGGTTTTCTGAAGGGAGGCTGAAGTCGAATAGCTCTTCGGGCGTTGGGAAATACGAATCCCCACATTCTATGCGATCCTCTGCCAAAACCAAAACTTCTCGAAAAAGGCGAAAGAATTGACCCCGTGAAAGATTCATAAGTGGTTCTCTGATAACATCGAGGAAGTATAATATCCATTCCAAAGCAAACCTCTGGTGATCATCATTCAGGATGAATTCATCTTGACATTTCCAGAGGCAATCGGTCACCATGTCCGAGAACCAGAATTGTGGGAGGTTCTTCTTGTGAAGGGGACACCCAAAAATGTCTCCAAGAATCTCGATAGTCTTCCTCATTCCCAAAATACGTATGGTATTTCTATTTCCCTGATGTGTTCAATCCTTGTTGGTATGGTATCGATGCTTCTATCCAAGATGTGATCACTCTGGGTGAACTAGGAGGGACTATGAGATTCTTCTCACAGCTTAGTAGTTTTTCGGCGCCTTCTCCTCGCAAGATGATATAATCAGATGAAAGTCCATGTAGACCCACATATCTGCTCTCTTCAGTCTGTGCTTACTGAATGGACACTCTACTAGTTTTAGACTTCTTCGATCTGTTTGTCGAGTTACTACTTGACTCGAAGGACTTTTTCTTTGAACGCTTACTAGACATTTCCTATGTCAAGTTGGACTGAATCATAAATGGCAAGTTCCGAAAAAAAGCACAAAAGCATTCAGAACTCTCTGACACGCTGGTCTTTCAAATGACCACGTATATTGTCAATCAGAAAAAATGTGGAGATGAAGCTTCATATCTTGAAACATTCAAAAATACATTCCCCCTAGACGACGGCCCCCACTCCAACTTCAAACTTCCGTTATATCGACGTCGAAATGAATCCTCTTTCGAGTTCTTACGTCCCTTCTTCTCATTCGGCAATTCATAAGTTCCATTTCGGATACATTTTCGCGAAACTGCCGGTCCCCCGCGGCCTCTCAGGGACGGGAACGACGGTCCGGAGTGCCCTCCTCGCGATGCTATGGCCCCAGGCCACGTCGGTAATCGCTCAAACATCCAGCGCTCTTCCGTTGCCATGGGAATGCGAGTGGGGTCATCCGACGATTTAGGATTGCCGGTCATTAATAAAAGGGGTCATTAGGGGAAGACCGCCGCCTTGATTCGGGGAACAGGTAGAGGAGGAACGCATCAGAGCGGAAGGAGAGGAACAGCATTGATGGTTATAACATATCTGAAACATTCCGTTTTTATCATTCGGGGTCGACTATTCGACTTTTGGTGGCCAATTCATCTAAAGCGTGCGATTCAACGCCTTCAAACTTCTATGCGACTATAATTTTCATTGTTCAGTTCGAGAATTCAACTTGATCCAAGTCGGCAATCTTTCAATTAGTGTAGCTGTGAACTTGCCAAATGATATACTATTCGATCAATTGAAATCAACTCGAACCGTCTGATAGTTGTGAGAAATAAACGTTTTCCAATTCAATTCCGGCAAGGATTCTCCGTAATGAACACCGAAAAAACAACGTGTTTCTCACAAATGAGTTCCTTAGTTATTCATCCCACTAGGATGTTCTTCTTAATCTACTTCCCAAATCGAGAGCTCTTTCCGCGTTTTTCCCATACATCAAACGGTTCAAAAGTTTCGAAACAAACTGACGCCTCAGCCATTAGCAGATTGTGAATTAATTCGATTGCAATTTCGAAATATACGATCTTATGTGACGTGGAGATCGATTGCGTGGGGCCTGATGAACATTCACGTACTGAAAGAAAATAGAAATGTAGAGTTTCTCCATTCAGTGTTTATTTTACAGCCAAAATGTGGATATTATTCATACTTTCCAGCCATGATCATATAAAAACAATACAATTCCGATAGAACGATAATTTAATAATGATTAAATAAATTAAATAATAAAAAAATCCAGCTATTTTTTGAAATATCTGGTTGAACATGGGTAAAATTCTGTCAATATAGATAATGTCCAGCCATTGTATTTAATCAAACTCTCGAAGAGCTACAGCCGAAGTTTTTATTGCAGAAATTATCCATAACATCCAGCCATTGTATGAAAACTAGGTATCCAAATTTAACACAGTGCTTGTACAGGGATAATTGACCAAAAAACATAAATATATTTCAAATAAGTTAGTAGGACTGAATTATATCATCTACTCCATTTAGTCCAGCCATTATGCGTGACACTTATAGACGAATTGATTAATTTGGATATTATTCATATTATCCAGCCATTATACAGTATACAGAAACTATTCAATTTACACAGAGTGGTTATCGAGTTAAATCTCATTGAAAAATCTAGAGAGATAGGAATTGAGTAATAAAAACGCATTGAATCAATTTATCGTATTACCTTTTTTATTAAGGCAATATACAGAATGTCCAGTCATTAGATCCAATTGTTGTTTAATCACATTTTCTGTAACTGTTACAGTCGAAGTGATTAATGTAGATCTTATTCATACTATCCAGTCATTCCCTACAAAAACTATCCAATTTAGAGTGATTATTGAGTTAAAATCAATTGAATAATGTAGAAATTTTTATCTAGTGAAACTAGGATAACGTAATAAACGTATTGAATCAATGTATCATATTATCTTCTTCATGAAAACAATATACAGAATGTCCAGCCATTATGTCCAATTGTTATTTAATCACATTGTCTGTAACTGTTACAGTCGAAGTGATTAATGCAGATCTTATTCATACTATCCAGTCATTACATTCAAAAACTATCCAATTTATAGTGATTATTGAGTTGAAATTAATTGAATAATCCAGAAATTTTCTGAAATATCTAGTGAAACTGGGAAACATAATAAACGTATTGAATCAATGTATCATATTATCTTCTTCAGGAAAACAATTTACAGAATCTCCAGCCATTATATCCAATTGTTATTTGATCACACTGTCTGTAACTGTTACAGTCGAAGTGATTAATGCAGATCTTATTCATACTATCCAGCTATTACATTCAAAAACTATCCAATTTATAGTGATTATTGAGTTGAAATTAATTGAATAATCCAGAAATTTTCTGAAATATCTAGTGAAACTGGGAAACGTAATAAACGTATTGGATCAATGTATAATATCATCTTCTTCATGAAAACAATTTACAGAATGTCCAGCCATTATGTCCAATTGTTATTTAATCACATTGTCTGTATCTGTTACAGTCGTAGTGATTAATGCAGGTCTTATTCATATTATCCAGCCATTACATACAGAAACTAGTGATTATTAAGTTAAAATTAATTGAATAATCCAGAAATGTTCTGAAATATCCAGTGAAACTGGCATAACGTAATAAACGTATTGAATCAATGTATCATATTATCTTCTTCATGAAAACAATTTACAGAATGTCCAGCCATTGTGTCCAATTGTTATTTAATCACTTTTCCTGTAACTATTACAGTCGAAGTGATTAATGCAGGTCTTATTCATACTATCCAGCCATAACATACAAGAACTAGTGATTATTAAGTTAAAATCAATTGAATAATCCAGAAATTTTCTGAAATATCGAGTGAAACTGGCATAACGTAATAAACGTATTGAATCGATGTATCATATCATCTTCTTCATGAAAACAATTCAAAGAATGTCCAGCCATTATGTCCAATTGTTATTTAATCACATTGTCTGTAACTGTTACAGTCGAAGTGATTAATGCAGGTCTAATTCATACTATCCAGCCATCACATACGAAAACTATTTAATTTATAGTGATTATTGAGTTAAAATTAATTGAATAATCCAGAAATTTTCTGAAATATCTAGTGAAACTGGCATAACGTCATGAACGTTCTGTATTATATTATCTTCTTGATGAAAACCATATACAGAATGCTCAGCCATTATGTCCAATTGCTATTCAACCACATTGTCTGTAACTGTTACAGTCGAAGCGATTAATTCAGATCTTATTTATACTATCCAGCCATTATGTTCAGAAACTAGTTATTTTTGACAGAGGGATGATTGCAATTGACCCCTTTTACCCATATCGACGCCGTTCGTGCTGGCTCATTTCTACCATCTCATCTGAATGTTTCTTCTTCTCGTATTGCAAAAAAAAATATTATGAGGATACTATTTCCCATGAAATCGGAGTATTGTTCAATATAAAGGAAACCACACACGAACAGTTCCAACATGACGGCACAGATTAACCGACCCAAACGGAAAAAATCCATTCGAACACATTGTCAGACGTTCCATTCGGTTGTAACAATTAATCAAAACCTCCTCTCTAGGCCCTGCGGCCACGCATTAACAGATCCGTAACACGAGGTTCGGCGCCGTCAAACCATGCCCCCATATCACTCCAATAAATCATAATAGCCTCCGGAACACAACGTCGCAGTTCTGCAACATTGTCGCGTACATGAATTCCCTTTTGTGCATGTTAACCAACTATCGATGATGCAACTGGAGTAGGTGGGTTTTTTTTCGCGAGAGTTCAAAGACTCCGACGAGGTTCAGCGATGAGACCAATTGGGTTACTGAGTTATTATTTATTGTGTCGTTCATTCTCGAGTTTGTAGGATGGAAGTGGAATCATTTCATTCTTTCGAGACCGAATGGATTATATCGGCATTTGTGTGTTGGGATCCGTGAATATCTGTCATTAGTGTCAGTTGTCAATTGAATGACAACCAGGGATACCAACGCGAAAATACTAAATAAATGATGAATACCAATTTGAGAATGTTCAATGATGATTCTCTGCTGGAATATGACTCTATGGTTGAAAATTTTCATACGAATTCTCGTTGAAATATCTCCGAAGAAATTCTGGTTGTTTCAGGCAACGGAATTGGATGGAAAAACCCTCATTTAGTCGAAGTTTCAATATTTATTTTGTATTTAATCAAACCAAAATGAATGGGCCAGATTTTCAGGCCTCCGTATGGATAAATGAACTTCCGCTGAGAAAGAAAACTCATTATCACAGCCAGAAATAAAAATCCGTATTTTATTCAAGTCTGCATCAAGTTTAGATATTCCCCTCTCCACGTCACTGTCGATTTCGTCTTGCTTGCAATAACATTTCCACGAGATAACGCCGTTTATAAAATTTAATGAATAAATTGATGTTCGCATCGTTATTTGGTTCTTTTCAGCTTTGTCGTTTCAGTTATTGTTCGTGATTTATGAGAAAACCTAGCACCGACCGTAATCGAGTGATAATTTAATATAGTCGCATAACCATTATTCAGGATCAAAGATCGTTATAACCCATAAAAAACTTCCCGAGAACCTCATAATCTACAGTATAAATGGTTGAGAAAAGGACTATTTATATCATCATTATAAAGTTCTCGTTTACCATACTCCATAAAGAAAGGTTGTAAAACCGCCTTGAGGAAAAATTATATTCCCCTGGTGATGTTTTGATTCAGAAAAAATTTTACTAATTCGGCGTTTGGTGCCAAAATTGAGGCATCATCTCAGAGCATCAGAAAGCTTCATTCAAAATCCATGGCGGGTCATTTTTTCCAGCGCAACAATTTGTCACGAAATTATGTAGCATGAAAATTTACACTCCTTTGCGAGATTCAGGGTGGGGTGGAGGTACCTGAGGGAGACCATAAATAAAAGACGAGCCTCCTCCGTTGGCATCAAAGGACTAAAGGTAGCATTGTTTCTAGAAATTCACTCCGAAGATTTTCTTTCAACTTGGCTACAGAGCGAAGCGAACGTTCTCATTACGGAGATATATTATTCGAATTTAAGGAGCTATATTTAATGGCATACAGGGTGTACCACTTTTCGATCGATCCCTGGTATTCATGTCAAGTTGAGGCATAGAATCGAAACACAGATAAGTCCAGCCCAGTTTGAAATCAAAGGGGCAAGGTGGGATTCTGGAAAATACGAACGCGCAGCGGTCGTTGTGAGCGCGAAGTCCCCCGCGTTTTTTACAAGGGGACACGGACTTTCCGACGAATCTAGAAGTATTTAAGAATAATGTTTGGAAATGCCAAAATCGATTAAAGGTGTCACCCTTCAGGAATGGAAAAAGCTCTTTTGCCGTCTCATCTCGAGGGATGGAGCAAGTTGGGATCGGTTCTCGAAGAACCACGAAGCTTCAACATCTATACGGCGTTTTCACGAATTTCATCTCAAATATCGTACATTTTTGTAAACAAAGGACTAGAAACGACAAACTCCATAGTAGGTCCCGCCTTGAGGGCGACTATATCGGTCATCTGTCATCCGTCTGCTCTCATTTCGACAGCAATCAGTCATACAATTGCAGATACTGAAAAACCATCGGAAACGACGCGATTCATGTATAAATCAAAAGTAAGTAACGATTTCTATCGAATTCCTAACCTCACGATACCTATTTTTTACAGTTTAATTTTTTAAATTGACAGATGTGTGAAATGTTTTTTCGTATTTCGAAGAAAAACACCCTATCGATGTTGAAAATGAAATAAATACGAATAAACATTGATTTAATTTCAAGTCTATTTGACAGATTATAAATCATTTTTATTTTAGTTTATGTTTTGCCTCTTATCTCTTCCTTTTTCAGGTTGGGTTTTTGGGTACCTTGGAGTAGTCCCTCTATGTCAGCTTGTTGTTTGGTTTTTGAAACTTCGAATAGCTCTTTCTCGAAACAATTTTTGAGCGCTCGTACTACTTACACGAGGGCTATATCATTTCGTCACGATGTCTGTATTTTTCGAATTTTGAGCCGAAAATGGTCTCAATCGACTATGTTCGACTCACTGATGACGAGTCCGTCGGAAAATTCGAGTCTGTCCGTCCGTCCGTCCGGCCGCACGATAACTCTCGAACGAATCCACCTAGAAACTTGAAATTTTCAGTGTAGGGGGTTCAGATCTCAAATGCCTCGGTTAAGTTTGTTAATGGGCAGAATTCCACCAGGGGTTCCGTAAATATGGCCGTTTAAAATTTTGTTCTCCTGATTACTTCGAAACTACAGATTCGATCGAGATGAAACTTTGCACTCAAATGGAGAATGAGGCGTTCAAGCTACATGTGAAATTTTGTCCAGATCGCATGACCAGAACCATAGAAACCATAGAAAATTGTAACTTTTGAACGGAAACGCCTAGGGTCTTGAAATGTTCAGGATAGGTGAGGTTCTGGAATGTCGTGATGACGTTCATCTATGAGCAAAATTATAATAGGGATTCCGTAAATATGTTTGTTTGAAATTTAGTTTTCTTGATCATTTCAAAACTACAGATTCGATCGTGACGAAATTTTGTATACTAATGGAGAATGATATTTTCAAGCTACATTTCTCCAGATCACATGACCAGAACCATAGAAACCATAGAAATTCATACCTTTCGAACGGAAAGGCCTAGGGACTTGAAATTTTCAGGACAGCTGTGGATCTGAAATGTCGCGTTCTCGTTCATCAATGAGCAGAATTATACGAGGGGTTCCGTAAATATGGTCGTTTGAAAGTTTGTTTTCTCGATAATTTCGAAACTACGGATTCGATCGAGGTGAAATTTTGGATTTTAATCGAGAATGATTCATTGAAGTAATATTTTGTTCAGATCGCATGACCAGAACCATAGAGATCATAGAAAACTGTAACTTTCGAACAGAAAGGCCTAGGAACTTGAAATTTTCAGGGTGGGTTTGGATCGCGAATATCGCGGTCACGTTCATCAATGAGCAAAATCAGACTAGGGGTTCCGTAATTATGGCCGTTCAAAATATTTTCTTCCTGATAGTTTCGAAACTACTGATCGGATTGGAATGAAATTTTGCACATAGCTGAGGAATAATGTATTCAAACTACGTGCAGAATTTTGTCCTGAACGCATCACCAAGACCATAGATACCGTAGAAAATTCTAGCGAATTATCGAAAAAAAATTGGTCACCTGAAGACATGAAGTCTGGAGTTTCGCCTAAGTTTCAGAATTTTTTTGACAGCTGTCAAAAATTCCTTCAATTGATTTCTGAAACTGGAAAATGCGAATCTACTTACAAGGTGGATGTACGAGCGCTCAAAAGCTCCTGCTTTCACGGCAGTGTTTTTCGTAATTTCTTTTTCAATGAATTTTTCTCTTTGTGAAACAATACGGAAATTTAGCGAAAACTGGGAGTGTATGGCATCTCGAACGACTCAGCTATCTATGATTTGCTCGAAATTTTGCATGCACGACACCTGTTTGTTTCGAATATGGACTTCTGCCTTCATCTGGATACACGTTTCGAGCATTTCACGAAAACGACATTAAGTATTCGAAGTATATCGACCACATTTCATTTTTCTCCTTTTTCAACCTACGCTCAAAGCTCATACTATACAATATTGATATCGTGCCCGTTTTGGACGATTGACCTTTCCTAAAATCTTCATTCCTGGCAGATACGTGCCTTGCGAGTCGTCTCTTGTTATGTCAGAATGGCGGAATCATCATTGAATTGGCCTCTGTCTATCTGGAAAAGAAATCGTGATGGGAATTCCATAATTTATATTAACTTCATTTGATTCTCCGCCATGAGGGAGGGGGCACTAAAGGAAATGCCCCTCTTTCGAGGAAAATACAATTAAAATCATGATATCCACCCGGTTAAGGTCGTAGATGTTTATGATACACTCATATGTTCTAACATGCCCCTCCCTCACCCTGGCAGATTCCTCTTTGTTCTCTACTGTTTCATTTTCTACTAAAAGCTAGACCTCATTGTCTCGTATGCAATTCGCGTGAGCAATGAGGTTTTGTTCATATACTAACTATAATGAGTTGGGTGCACGTATATGGTGACTTCACCCCCTTTCAACTTCAAAACCCAATTCAGAATGTTCCACATGCGTGATATATTCAATAAACTTTCCCTCAATGCACCGTTTCTCCCCCCAGAATACGGAACAAACATGTTGAAGCTGAAAGTTGTGATGAAGTCCTGTTGAATATGAAAGTCTCCTGTCCCACTATTTTCAGCCAACTGGGGTTCAGTTAACCCCAGGCAACTCCTTTCAATCTCGACTTTCACCTGAATCGCACGGCGCCCATTCTACGATTCTTGCTAATTTCCCCATTCGTAATTTACATAACAATCGCCATCCGGGCATTATCCGGGAGGCACTTATGAACGGCGCCATTTCCCAACCCTTTTAATCCAGCGTCTGGAAATTGGGCTTAATGGATCTCTTTTCTGCTGCGAAACTGGATTTGGACGCTCACCTGCCTAGGCGCATTCGAACTTGGGATCCGAGAAGTTTTACGTCGGATCCTTTTGCTGGGCATCGAGAATCTGATTACTGGAAAGTTCGATTTTGTCTTGTTGACACGAAAAGATCCCAGGTATCTCCTAAGGCGTTCTTGTAGCTTGTGATGATGTTGTTATAATGGCGTCAATGGGAGACATGTTTTTGATTAGGCTTCTTTTGGAATTTTGTGAAGACCCTGCACGCTTAAAACACAAGTTTTTTGTCGCAAAAACACTCCACCTTATTCATTTTCAATACACTTTCGTGGATTGCCTGAATAGGGTTCAACTTTCTCGGCGATTAAGGATACTTCCAAAGAATACACTCAACAATGAAATGTGACAAAACTTCCCATTCAATGATTAAACTTAGGGTAACTCATATGGCAACGTCGACCAAATAAGACAGAAACGATACATAAGATCTACTGAGTGACAAGCTTGGCGAAAATGTTACGCCTATAACCTCAATTTGCGACTGATTAGTTTGATACTGCTTCACTTCCCAGAAGATAGATAATCCAGAAAAAAAACTTCAGATCTAATGACAGAGAATATAAAGGAGAAAGAATTGCCTCAACTACAAATTGGTTGGATTTGAGAAAAAAAAATGAGACAAAAAAATGATTCTCAAAAATTGATTTGTTTACCAATATAACTAAAATTGAAAAATTGAGAAAAGCCCTGCCGTAAAGGCAGGAGCTTTTGAGCGCTCGTACATGCACCTTGTAGGTAGATTCGCATTCTTCAGTCTTAGAAACCAATTGGAAAGATTTTAACAGCTGTCAAAAAAAATTCTTACTGAATCGAAAATCCAGACTTCACGTCAGTGCTTTAGGTGACCAAGTTTTTTTCAAAAATTCGCTAGAATTTTCTTCGGTACCTATTGCCTTGGTGATGCGATCTGGACAAAATCTCCCACGTAGTTTGAATACATTATTCTTCATGTATGTGCGTAATTTTATTCCAATCCAATAATTATCCGGAAAAAAATAGTTTGAACGGCTATATTTGCGGAACCCCTAGTCTAATTTTGCTCATTGATGAAAGTGACCGCACAATTCGCGATCCGAACCTATCCTGAAAATTTCAAGTCCCTAGGCCTTTCCGTTCGAAAATTATGATTTTCTATGGTTTCTATGGTTCTGATCATGCGATCTGGACAAAATGTAGCTCGAATATATCATTTTCAATTCGAATTCAAATTTTCGTCACGATCAAATACATAGTTTTGAAATTATCAAGAAAACTGAATTTCAAACGACCATATTTACGGAGCCCATAATCTAATTTTGCTCATTGATGAACGTGACCGCAACATTTGAGATCTACACCTATCCTAAAAATTTCAAGTCTCTAGGCCTTTCCGTTCGAAAGTTATAATTTTCCATGGTTTCTATGGTTCTGGTCATGCGAGCTGAACAAAATTTCGCTTGAGCTTGAACACGTTAATCTCCATCTGAGTACAAAATTTCACCTCGATCGAAGTGTAGTTTCGAAATCAGGAGAACAAAATTTCGAGTGGCCATATTTGCGGAACCCTTGGGCGAATTTTGTCCAATAACGAACTCAACCGCGGCATTCGAGATTCGAACCTACCCTAGAAATTTCAAGTTTCTAGGACACTCCGTTCGAGAGTTATCGTGTATACGGACGGACGGACAGACTCGAATTTTTCGACGGATTCGTCATCAGTGAGTCGAACATAGTCGTTTGAGACCATTTTCGGCTCAAAATTCGAAAAATACAGACATCGTGACGAAATGATATAGCCCTCGTGTAAGTAGTACGAGCGCTCAAAAATGGTTTTGTGACCTCCAAACTTTTTTGCTCATAGGTCTTGTTCTGAATTTTAGACAATGTACAAAATTCAGTTTATTCTCTTATCTTGGCAAAGCTAAGTCTTCTGTAGTGATAAAGCTAACACTTATTTCAACAAGAATTTATTTATCTTTTCACGAGATCCAATTTCACGAAAGAATCAATATGATAAACAAAAAACAAAAGTCATTTCTAGAAAAAAAAACAAAGAAGAGAACGCATTGAAATAAATTAAGGTACACACACACACATGAGATTGTCCAAAACGCAGATAAGATATAAAAGTTAATACGTGGAATATACAATCTGAAGGATATATCCAGCAGAATCTATTCTGACCTTGCTCAAATCTGTCACAGTCAAGGTCGTCATTATCATTCTATATAATAAGATTGTGTGTAGCCTCCTCATTTCGATTCCAAACAGTTACAATCTTGAATCGTCACTTCGCCCTTCGAACTATCAAGAAAATTAGTTTTGAAAATAAAGAGGTTATATTGTAATGATACGGTTTGTTATTGTTGGAAAATCAAAGTTCCTCTATTTGTCCGAAAAGGAATTTGAAGTTCGTGTTCCCTGCACGGAGAGGAAGTCCTTTGTGTTTTTCTTTCTGAACAGATTCGATTGAAGCCAAAGCTTTCCTTATCTATGGCTTAGGTATCAATTCTCAATCACACAGCTCCAAAATTAACGATATCCGTTGATTATACAAAGTAATACAATGTATGCCCGACTTCGAATACACTGACTCTTTTCCGAGATAGGTAACCGAATTTGAGATTGAATATTCGTATTCCCAGATATTCACGTCGACAATTAAGAATCACTTAAATCGAGTTAAGCAGTAGATTTCCTCGTCTCAAAAATTTGTCACTCAACCTAGAAATAATTGACGTTTCAAATAACTCTTAGGCAGGAGTGGTTCAATCCTCTCCCACAAAGGTCAAAACACTCGATTACATAATAAAATTATAATCTCAACTAATTAATTCCTCTCACACAGACTCGCCCATTTCGAACCACCTCTTTTTCAGACTAAAATAGAATAATTGAACCCTTTCCTCCATATCCTGCCATTCAACAATTTCAATTAGCTTTTTCTATTATGCCGATAGGCTTATCAACCGTCTTCGATTGGCGACAAATATTCATTATCGTCGATCAATGAATGTTCTTTGGCGGTCCGATCTACAATAACAGTCATTGTTCTAAAACAAACATATTCATTTCGCGTTCAGTGATGGTAATTTACTGTTACTATTAATGTGTAGGTGATGGTAAAAATGTCTGCGGTAATTATCGTATTTAAGCGGCGCCAATAATAATAACATGCGATATATAGGATGATTCAAACTTTGAACATTGTTGACAAGAATCAGCATGTCGTTGGAATTAAATAGGTGGCGCATGTAAAGATGGTTTTGAGGCATGCCTGCTTCAAAATAATTATGTTGGCGTTTGGCGCAGAAACGGTCATGAAATCTCACTGTAATCAAAATTTGACAATTTTTCTTGATAAATTTTGGGGGTGAAGGTGCACTTCGGGGGGGACATTCCAGAAACGTCATCAATACTGACATCCTTCAGTTTTGATTCGTGATAGATGATCAACAGATGTCCTCTCGGATCTCGATGTTTTTTCTTCTTCGATCCGGGGACCAACGACCAAAAACGTTACATATCAAATTTCAGCTCAGAAAAATTCACTCCACGAGCCGGGTGGCGAAACAGATGTCACGACATTCATTTACTCGAAACGTAATGAAATAACATCGTCTTATCTGGTTCCTACGTGAAGAACACGCATGCGAAGCTGATACGTGACTTGTCTGCAGAAATCGGCTACGTCCCCCATATATTCATATCCATAACCGTTGTATTATTATTATGAAGTGGTAATATGCGAAAATAACACGGGATCGAGGGACCCACCGGTGGCATCTCTCTGATGGGGCGTGACATGTGTTCAAACAAGAATATATAAAATATGCTCATGGACTCGAGTTGACGTTGTACTCATTCCGACCAATCTGCTCGTCGATTTGTCTCAATGATAAATGCCACGAGAGCCCCGAAAAAAGATGCTGTGCGCGCGCTAAATATAGCTCACCCTCATAGTGAATTATGCGATTCGTGTAATGCACCTGCTCACCTGTCGCGTTATCTAATTTGTTTGCTAACAAACAACAATAATATGCTATAAATAAAGGCAATAACCTGGAGGTTCTGGCTCACCAGAGGATTCATATTTTCGAAAGACATTGTTGGGTGCTGGTATGGTATGTATCAGGCCGGTGCCCATATGTGTTGAATGTCCGTGTCACCAATTGAGATAAGGGTGTTGTCAAGTCAACAATGGAGATGATAACCAGGCATGCCAGTGCGATTCGAAGAATCCCATCTGGTTTCGCTTTAGCGCCATTTGACCAGGGGTTGAGACTTGAGAGTTTCAATTTCACCAACTTGGCGCCAGAGGCCATCTGCTTTTAGAAAAGCTTGTCGTGGAATGATTTCAGGACCAATTTTGTCATTGGTCAGGTTTCTGAACTTGATGACGCCTTTTGTATATTTTGTGTATTGATAGTGGGAGAAATGTTTTATATTCCCCAAATTAGTTCAATATAGTTAGTTAATACGATCTCTCGGTAAATCAACAACGTACCATTTGTGATAGAAAAGATACTTACAACATCCTTTCTAAGGGAAGTTTAACTCAGTGTATGTCGTGAGAGTTGTTGAAATCGATACAACCAGACGAACAGTTAATACGATCTCTCGGTAAATCAACAACGTACCATTTGTGATAGAAAGGATACTTACAACATCTTTTCTAAGGGAAGTTTAACTCAGTGTATGTCGTGAGAGTTGTTGAAATCGATACAACCAGACCAACAGATGTATATGTATAATTTGTAAATAGATCAAAGAAAGCATATACGTCTTTAATTCATCACAGGGATCTTTCATTAATTTGAGAAATCCAGTCCGTTGAGAACCGGAAATATCCGAAAATTCTCATCGCACCTATACCAAATCTCGTTTCTGCTTTACAACCAGAACCCGGAAAAATTCATCGGTCCAAGGAATTCTTCAGATCGAGAAGGAATTCAAACGTCCCTTGAAAACGGGGTTACGAGATAACATTTGGTCCTTCGAGCCGGATATCAGCAGTGAACCTATAGGGTAAAAAACAGTTGATTCTTCGAACAACGGATATCAGCAGCGAACCTATAGTGTCCAATAACATTTGGTTCTTCAAATAACGGATGTAAGTAGCGAGCCTATATGATCCAATGATATTTGATTGATAATCAAGAAGAGCAAACCAATACGTGTGAAAAGCAACCAGGGATTCCAGAAGCAAGAAGACAATCAGAGCAAGGATATCTTCATGTGCCAAGTGTAGTGGAAATTCATGGCCTTTTAGTGAAAATAAAGTTGAAGTGAACATTAAGTGCAAGTGAATTAAGAGAAATATCAGATAAGGAGGAAGATAAGTCATATATTGTTATTTACATTGTTTCAATTTCTGTCATTCTTCGCGATATTTCTTTCGTAGTTAATTCAGAGCAATAATTTGGAATAAATTTAATTTCACGATGACTTCAACAGACGTGACAAGTTTGAGAAGACAGCGAGCCAACGTGAAGGCAAAGCTCACTATCTTCAATAAGTTCGTTGAGCAAAATGAAGATAATATAGCGGAAATTAAATTTAGGTTTAAAAAGGCTGAGAAGTTATTAGACGAGTTTGAAGTAATCCAAAATCAATTAGAGGAGATTGAAGAAACGACTTCAGATGAATTTGAGAACTTCTCGAAGATATATTATTCGGTAATGACTAAAGCCGAAGGTATAATAGAGACTAAAGCGAACACTTCACATAACGTGAATAGCGTCAGACTACCGAAGATAGATTTAGTAACGTTTGACGGAAAATATGAAAATTGGATAGGATTTTATAACTCTTTCAAATCGACCATTCACGATAATGCAGATTTATCGGCCATACAAAAACTGCATTATCTGAGATCTTGTTTGAAGCATGAAGCCGCGTCAGTTATACACGCGCTAGAGACATCGGAAGAAAATTATAAAATCGCTTGGAAACTAATTAATGAACGGTTTAATCAGAAACGCATCATAATCCAAAGCCATGTTAAGAAGTTCATGCAATTGGAGTCGGTCACTAGGGAATCTGGGAATGAATTGAGGAAATTGGTTGATGACATAAGGACACATTTGAGAGCATTACTTTCATTGGGCGAACCAGTTTCGCATTGGGATACCTTACTCATTTATATCATTACCCAGAAAATACATAAGAGAACGCATAAAGAATGGGAAGATTCCATATCGGGAAGAGAATCGCCCAAATTTGAATCATTCATGGAGTTTCTCGAAAAAAGGTGTCAAATTTTAGAAGTCGCGTCAATAAATACTAATCATAGCACTGACAATAGACCGACTCAAAGGGTAGCAACAAACAAAGGGCACACTTTCGCAACCACACAGCAGGTAGAAATATGTCCAATTTGCGAGAAACACCATAGTATAAATAAGTGTCACACATTTGGTGAAATGGAAATAAATCAGAGAACGGACAGGGTAAAGAATGCCCAATTATGTTGGAATTGTTTGAGAAACGGACATAGAAGTAGAGATTGTAGGTCGATCGGGTGCAGAAAATGTGGTAAAAAACATCATACGATGTTACATGCGGAAAATCGTAATCAGAAAAACGAATCGCCAAACACAATCGGAATTTCAGAAAATCTTAAAACTCATCAGGCCGTGGTTGCCTCGCAAGTTTTATTGTCAACTGCTGTAATTAAAATCAAAACCAGAAACGGAAACATGATTGACGCGAGAGTTTTATTAGACAGTGGTTCACAATCGAATTTCATCACGAAAGAGTTTTCTGATCGTCTTAAGTTACCAACTGAAGAATTGAATTTACCGGTTGAAGGTTTGAACCAAATGGAGACAAGAATCAAACATTCATTGAAAGCGGAAATATTTTCGAAAGATAAGAAGTACCATGAAACCGTAGACTTTCTTATCATTCCGCAAATCTGCAATTTTCTTCCCAATCGTTTCATTGAGAAACACATTCTCAACTTACCGCCAAATTTAAAATTAGCAGATCCGAACTTTCACGAACCTAAAGCAATTGACGCACTCTTGGGCGTAGAGAGTTTCTTCAATCTTTTATGTGTTGGTCAGATCGAAATACCGGGGCAACGGGCCAAACTGCAGAAAACCAAATTAGGCTGGATAGTAGCAGGCAAGGTAAATGCAAGGGAAGACGCGAATAAAGTCAGTCAATGCATGGTGACTTTCAACTCATTGCATAAATGCCTCACGAAATTCTGGGAAATCGAAGAAATGGAAAGAGAAAGGTTTCTTTCCGAGGAAGAAGTCCTCGTAGAAGAACACTTCAAAGTGAATACCACAAGAGATATAATCTCGGGACGATATATAGTTAGGTTGCCTTTCAAGGCAAATATACGAAATTTGGGAGAGTCATTTTACATGGCGCAAAAACAATTTCACGCTCTGGAACGAAAATTCGCGAAAAATCCATCCCTAAAGGATCAGTATGTCGACATAATGCGCGATGAAATCAAATTAGGCCATATGGTAGAAATTCGGCCTCAAGAAATCAGGAAAGATGATTGTTTTTTGACACATCACCCAGTGATTAAGAATTCAAGCTCCACCACTAAAGTTAGAATAGTATTCAACGCATCGGCAAAAACAAGTTCGAACATTTCTCTCAATGATTGCTTGAACATAGGTGCTGTCGTACAAAGCTCTAGTTTTGAGATGCTTCTACGATTCAGAATACCGCAAATTGTTATATGTGCCGATATTGAGAAAATGTACAAACAGATCCGACTAGCGGATTTAGACACGCATTATCAACTTGCGTTGTGGCGGGAAGATGTCTCAGAAAGGTTAAAAACCTTTGTTATGCCAGTTGTATTGTTCGGCACCGCGTCAGCCCCTCATTCTGCGACGCGAGTATTAATTCAATTAACAGAGGATGAGAAACACAGATTTCCAAGGGGCAGCGAAATATTAAAACGAGATTGTTACGTAGATGACATAATAACGGGAGTGGACAATCTAGCGGATGCAAAAACATTACGCGACGAATTAATGGGAATAACCAAAGCAGGAGGTTTCACCCTAAGAAAATGGGTATCGAATAATAATGAAGTAATTCAGGCATTGGAAAATGATACGTCGATGGTAAAAATGTTAGTAAATAAGGACCCAGACATGAAAGCGTTGGGAATACAATGGAACAGCGATACGGACATAATAACTTATGGGTACACGATAGATTCAGATTCTAAAGTTACAAAGAGGAATGTTCTATCCGCTATCGCAAAATTATATGGCCTGAACGCAGTACGTTCCAAATTTTGGCCGATTAATGGCAAGGCAATAATTAAACGGATAGTACACAAGTGCGTGACGTGTTTTCGAGTGAAACCGCGAGACGCTTCCTATTTCATGGGAGATCTCCCAAAAAATAGAGTTACTCAAACACGTCCATTTGTGAATACAGGTGTGGATTATTGCGGTCCCTTTTTCATCAAGGAAAAAAAGCATAGAAACCGAAATCGGGTTAAGGTTTATGCCTGTATTTTTGTGTGTTGGGCAACAAAGGCTGTTCACATCGAATTAGTGACCGATGTGAGCACAGACGCGTTTATTGGATGTCTGAGGAGATTTTTCGCGAGGCGTGGATGTTCGGCGAACATTTACTCCGATAACGCGACTAATTTTGTTGGAGCGAAAAATCAACTCGAAGGACTGATGAAACTTGTTCTTTCAACAGAACATAACAACCAAGTTTCAGATTACCTCGCGAATCAAGGAATAAATTGGCATTTTATTCCAGCACGATCTCCACACTTTGGAGGTCTCTGGGAAGCAGCGGTTAAGTCTTTCAAACACCATTTCTATCGGACGGTCGGTGATACGTTATTCACTTATGAAGAGTTAGAGACATATACGACAGAAATTGAAGCAATTTTGAATTCAAGACCTATCACTCCTCTGTCTGAGGATCCTAATGATTTAAGAGCATTGACTCCAGCTCATTTTTTGATTGGCGAAACTTTAACCACTGTTCCCAATGTCGATTTGAGTAGTGTGCCAATTAATAGATTATCCCATTGGCAACATATCCAGGTAATTAAAAATCATTTTTGGAATAGGTGGCATAAAGAGTATTTAAATCAGCTGAATACTAGATCTAAATGGCAATTGCAAACACCTGAGCGAATAAAACTCGGTACAATGGTGCTTTTGAAAGAGGACAATGTCCCTCCGTTAAAGTGGACGTTGGGACGAGTGGTTGAAGTATTTCCTGGTAATGACGCATTCGTTAGAGTGGTTTCAGTAAAAACCCAATCTGGGGTGTACAAACGAAGCATTACCAGAATAGCACCCTTGCCAATATAATTTATGTATTTAGGTGTATTATATATATTATGTTTGTGTGAATGATATTGTTAGTGTTAAGTTAAGGTATGAAATTCTGATTGTATATTCATAAGATATGGTTGAAAAAGTTTTTATAAATTCAAAAAACTATTTTCAAGGTGGCCGGAATGTTGGGTGCTGGTATGGTATGTATCAGGCCGGTGCCCATATGTGTTGAATGTCCGTGTCACCAATTGAGATAAGGGTGTTGTCAAGTCAACAATGGAGATGATAACCAGGCATGCCAGTGCGATTCGAAGAATCCCATCTGGTTTCGCTTTAGCGCCATTTGACCAGGGGTTGAGACTTGAGAGTTTCAATTTCACCAACTTGGCGCCAGAGGCCATCTGCTTTTAGAAAAGCTTGTCGTGGAATGATTTCAGGACCAATTTTGTCATTGGTCAGGTTTCTGAACTTGATGACGCCTTTTGTATATTTTGTGTATTGATAGTGGGAGAAATGTTTTATATTCCCCAAATTAGTTCAATATAGTTAGTTAATACGATCTCTCGGTAAATCAACAACGTACCATTTGTGATAGAAAAGATACTTACAACATCCTTTCTAAGGGAAGTTTAACTCAGTGTATGTCGTGAGAGTTGTTGAAATCGATACAACCAGACGAACAGTTAATACGATCTCTCGGTAAATCAACAACGTACCATTTGTGATAGAAAGGATACTTACAACATCTTTTCTAAGGGAAGTTTAACTCAGTGTATGTCGTGAGAGTTGTTGAAATCGATACAACCAGACCAACAGATGTATATGTATAATTTGTAAATAGATCAAAGAAAGCATATACGTCTTTAATTCATCACAGGGATCTTTCATTAATTTGAGAAATCCAGTCCGTTGAGAACCGGAAATATCCGAAAATTCTCATCGCACCTATACCAAATCTCGTTTCTGCTTTACAACCAGAACCCGGAAAAATTCATCGGTCCAAGGAATTCTTCAGATCGAGAAGGAATTCAAACGTCCCTTGAAAACGGGGTTACGAGATAACAGACATAAAGCTTCAGACTTCGGAAAAACCAAGCTGATTACTACTACGTACTTTCTGGGACACCTGTATATGAAAATGAGGCATAATTCCGCCTACTTTAAAGAGATCCATCTATCCGCGAATTTTTCAGATTATCCCCTGAATAAAATTGGCATACGCGGCCGGTAGGCAGACCGGAAAAGCGCGTTGTCCAAAAATTGGAAAATGCCCCGGGGCTGCGCCAAAAATGAAAATTAATTATTCTCACCCCTCCCGGCGAAGGGGGAAAATGCTGGTATGATTCATGTTCCGTACCGCTCGTTGGAAATTACTGCCCCAGGGTTCTGTGCCCGGCCTCCACATTTCCGTTAACATATTCGAATTCTATCGGTCAATTTGCATATAATAATTGATTCGTCTGTAATTGGCGATCTATCGGCCGGAATGTGCACCGCCGCCAATTTCAATTTGAAATATGGGAGACGGGTATTTTTTTCGATGTTTCGAGATTGAAGTCTCGAAAAACGACGGAAATCTGCATTGCAAAGCAGAAAGTGTCGTTGGAAAAATTAGGCCTCGTATCGAATGAACGTGGAAAACTCATCAGCTACCGGACTATTCATGATATTGCAATTTTGGAAATTTCGTCGATACTCGATCTTTGAGTTCAGATACATTTTTTACCTCTTTTCATGAACCATTCCATTCGAGAATGAAGTATTAGATGATGTACGAGTAGGCCAGTGGATCAATGGCGTCTAAAATATCATCTCCTTCAAATCGTAGATATTGGGAATTGAAGAAAAAACTTTACTCGTTACTCCATTTCTGGCGAAACGGTCGATTTCATGCATTGGGTAAATATTGAAAAATTCATTTAGTTGATTTGAAGCTACTCTTTCACTACAATTGAATCGATCGATTCATGCAAATCGGAGATATTGGAAGTTGAAAAAAAAGTTACTCTATTTCTCGTGAAACGGACGATTTCATGCATTAGATTAATATTGAAAACTTCATTTAGTTGAGATTTATCAACTTTTTCTCTACACTTGAATCGATTGATTCAGGAAAATCAAAGATATTGGAAGTTACTCCATTTCTGGTGAAACGGCCGATTTCATGCATTAGCTAAATATTAAAAAAATTAATTCAGTTCAGATGTAGCAACTTTTTTGAGCGCTCGTACTACTTACACGAGGGCTATATCATTTTGTCACGATGTCTGTATTTTTCGAATTTTGAGCCGAAAATGGTCTCAATCGACTATGTTCGACTCACTGATGACGAATCCGTCAAAAAATTAGAGTCTGTCCGTCCGGCCGTCCGTCAGCACGATAACTCTCGAACGGATCAACCTAGAGACTTGAAATTTTCAGTGTAGGTTCAGATCCCAAATGCCTCGGTCAAGTTCGGCAGAATTCCACCAGGGGTTCCGTAAATATGGCCGTTCAAAGTTTTGTTTCTCCTGATAACTTCGAAACTACAGATTCGATCGAGTTGAAACTTCGCACTCAAATGAAGAATGAGGTGTTCAAGCTACATGTGAAATTTTGTCCAGATCGCATGCCCAGAACCATAGAAACAATAGAAAATTGTAACTTTTGAACGGAACCCCCTAGGGACTTGAAATTTTCAGGATAGGTGTGGATCTGGAATGTCGTGATTACGTTCATCTATGAGCAAAATTATACAAGGTGTTCCGTAAATATGGTAGTTTGAAATTTAGTTTTCTTGATAATTTCAAAACTACAGATTCGATCGTGACGAAATTTTGTATACTTATGGAGAATGATATATTCAAGCTACATTTCTCCAGATCACATGACTCGAACCATAGAAAATCATAACTTTCGAACGGAAAGGCCTAGGGACTTGAAATTTTCAGGATAGGTGTGGATCTCGATTGTCGTGATCAGTTTCATCTATGAGCAAAATTATACTAGGGGTTCCGTAAATACGGTCGTGTGAAATTTTGGTTTCTCGATAATTTCGAAACTACGGATTCGATCGAGATGAAATTTTGTATTTTGATCGAGAATGATATATTAAAACAATATTTTGTCCAGATCTCATGACCAGAACCATAGAAACCATAGAAAATTGTAACTTCCGAACGGAAAGGCCTAGGAACTTGAAATTCTCAGGGTGGGTTTGGATCGCGAATATCGCGGTCATGTTTATCAATGAGCAAAATTAGACTAGGGGTTCAGTGAATATGGTCGTTCAAAATATTTTTCTGCTGATAGTTCCGAGAATACTGAGCGGATTGGGATGAAATTCTGCACCTTGCTGAGTAATAATGTATTCAAACTACGTGCAAAATTTTGTCCAGATCGCACCACCAAGACCATAGATACCGTAGAAAATTCTAGCGAATTATCGAAAAAAAATTGATCAGCTGAAGCACTGACATGAATTCTGGAGTTTCGCCCAAGTTTCAGAATTTTTTTGACAGCTGTCGAAAATTCCTTCAATTGATTTCTGAAACTGGAAAATGCGAATCTACCTACAAGGTACATGTACGAGCGCTCAAAAGCTCCTGCCTTCACGGCAGTGCTTTTCGTAATTTTTCACTACAATTCGATCGATTGATTTAGGCAAATCGAAGATATTGGAGGAAAAGTTACTCCATTTCTCATGAATCGGACGATTTCATGCATTAGGTAAATATTGGAAACTTCATTTAGTTGAGATGTAGCAACTTCTTCACTACACTTGAATCGATCGAATCAGGCAAATTGGAGATATTGGAAGTTGAGAAAAAAGTTACTCCATTTCTGGTGAAACGACCGATTTCATGCATTAGGTAAATATTGAAAAATTCATTCAGTTGAGATATATCAACTTTTTCACTACACTCGAATGGATCGATTCAGGTAAATCGAAGATATTGGAAATTTACTCCATTTCTGGTGAAACGGCCGATTTCATGCATTGTGAAATCGTTTTCAATTATCATAACAGTTCAATAGCGGCCTAGGCCTAGGATGACTTGACAGTAGTCCACCCTCAAAACCCAATTTCGTTTGAATTCCTAACCTCCCTGATCCTCATGATATTTTTTTTCTGCATTCGAACGTCCTTCGTTATTCTTTTCAATTTGTCCATGCCTCCGGTGAGGAAATATTCAAACGACTTTTGTTTGCGGATATCGGACGTCCTGCATGTATTCGATATCGAAAAGGACACAAAATCCCCCAATTTTTACTTCGAAGTCGACGTCAGGGTCTGAAGCTATTGATATTGACGGCGGTAAACATTGCCGACTTCTTTGATCCTCGAGGTTACTGACACACACAAGGTAGAACTCGTTCAGTTTTTGTTTGGATAAGAAAAAGCAAATTCGAAATATAGACATGATGTTTTTTATATGAAACAGTTCGATGTTTACTGGAGAAAAAATTTCAGTTTATGTAGGTCTCTGGTTTGGATAGCTCTTCTGTTGAATGGTTGAAATAATACAAAAATTATCCACTTAATTTAAAACTTTGAAGTGTTGGGCTCAATATTGTTATTTAATGCAAATAGAAAATACAGTCCCCAAAATACTTTTCATGCTGTTCTCAACATACAAATTCTTTTGCTGTTCTCTGGGCATCCTACAATTTCAAAACCATAAAGTGTTTTGCTCAATATTGCTATTCAATACAAATAGAAAATACAGTCCACAAAATACTTTTTATGCTGTTCTCAACATAAAATTTTTTTCTGCTGCTGTCTAGACATCGTACAAGTTCCAAACCATAAAGTGTTGTGGTCAATATTGTTATTTAATGCAAATAGAAAATACAGTCCACAAAATACTTTTCATGCTGTTCTCAACATAAAATTTTTTTGCTGCTCTCTAGGCATTCAAAGAATTCAAAACTACAAAGTGTTGTGCTTAATTTGTTGTTTAATGCTGAAAAAGTACAGTCCACAAAATACTTTTTATGTTTTTCTCAACATAACATTTTTTTGCTGCTCTCTAGGCATCCAACAAATCCAGAACCATCAAGTGTTGTGCTCAATATTAATTGTTATTTAATACAAATAGAAAATACAATCCACAAAATACTTTTTATGTTGTTCTGAACATACAAACTTGTTTGCTGCTCTCTAGGAATCCAACCGATTCAAAACCATGAAGTGTTGTGCTCAATATTGTTATTCAATACAAATAGAAAATACAGTCCACAAAATACTTTTTATGCTGTTCTCAACATAAAATTTTTTTTGCTGCTCTCTAGGCATCCTACAAGTTCAAAACCATAAAGTGTTGTGGTCAATATTGTTATTTAATGCAAATTGAAAATACAGTCCACAAAATACTTTTCATGCTGTTCTCAACATAAAATTTTTTTGCTGCTCTCTAGGCATTCAAAAAATTCAAAACCATAAAGTGTTGTGCTCAAATTGTTGTGTAATGCAAAAAAAAATACAGTCCACAAAATACTTTTTATGTTTTTCTCAACATAAAATTTTTTTGCTGCTCTCTAGGCATCCAACAAATCCAGAACCATCAAGTGTTGTGCTCAATATTATTTGTTATTTAATACAAATAGAAAATACAATCCACAAAATACTTTTTATGTTGTTCTGAACATACAAACTTGTTTGCTGCTCTCTAGGAATCCAACCGATTCAAAACCATGAAGTGTTGTGGTAAATATTGTTATTCAATACAAATAGAAAATACAGTCCACAAAATACTTTTTATGCTGTTCTCAACATAAAATTTTTTTCTGCTGCTGTCTAGACATCCTACAAGTTCAAAACCATAAAGTGTTGTGGTCAATATTGTTATTTAATGCAAATTGAAAATACAGTCCACAAAATACTTTTCATGCTGTTCTCAACATAAAATTTTTTTGCTGCTCTCTAGGCATTCGAAAAATTCAAAACCATAAAGTGTTGTGCTCAAATTGTTTTGTAATGCAAAAAAAAATACGGTCCACAAAATACTTTTTATGTTTTTCTCAACATAACATTTTTTTGCTGCTCTCTAGGCATCCAACAAATCCAGAACCATCAAGTGTTGTGCTCAATATTAATTGTTATTTAATACAAATAGAAAATACAATCCACAAAATAATTTTTATGTTGTTCTGAACATATAAATTTTGTTACTGTTACCCCACTTTCCATATTTTCCATGAAATTTTCAATTCAGTTTCCACCCCATTGAAGTTGGAGAAAAAGAAACCTCCCCACGAACCAGGTGAATATCGAGAAGTAGGGAGAAATAATTAACGTGCCAAAAACATACCCGGATTTCCGCAACTCCCCCCCAATATGACAAAACGTTCGGGAAAACTTTAATAACTTTCCAACACACCTCCACGATGCACCTGAATTCCCGTACTGGAAGCTGAAAGTTTTTCCCCTCCACGCCAACTCGACAGTTAGTTTGTTTCGCGAGTTCTGCACGTTCCACCGCAACTTATTCGGATCCCACAAAGATGCACCAATCTAACTCCGAAAGTCAAGAGAAAAAAAATACGGAACTTATTATCCTTCGGCGAGGAATACGGCCGGAAGTCCCTGATCCCGGTTATTATATTCGACAAATATGTATTCCAGATTCAGTGTGACGTGTAAAAATAAGCCGAGAAGCAGCCGCTAAGTCCTTAACAATATAAGGAGTTGGAGGAGTTGATCCCCCCGCGAATATATAGTGTTGCTATTACGTTGTTATTTCACTTTACCGGCTTTCTCGAATCTCGGAGAGGGGTTTTCGCGTCGGCAAACTTTTGTAGTTTCGGGATTTTCGAGTCCTCCGCGGAAGTTTCATCAGATTAGAGAAATTCACGTTTACTTTGCGTGCTGAGACGGATTTCTGCGTATTTAGGTCTCTTGATTCGGGAATCGGGAGATGTTATTGTTAACGGATTAGTTTCAGACTTCAGGCTCTCGTTGCAGATCTTGAATACTCTCAGTTTCTCATCAGCCCCATGCTTATGGTCTGGTTTCTTGAAATCCTTCTGATAGTCGAAACGTCATCGAATTTCTACGCCTTTTTCATTATCTTTGTTGTCTCCTGGAGGTCAGAGAAGATAATCCTTTTGCAATATACTTGTTGTCTCCCGGAGTCGAGAGAAGATAATCCTTTTGCAATATCCTTGTTGTCTCCTGGAGGTGAGAGCAGATAATCATTTTGCAATATACTTGTGGTCTCCTGGAAGTCAGAGAAGATAATCCTTTTGTAATACACTTGTTGTCTCCAGGAGGTCAGAGAAGATAATCATTTTGCAATATACTTGTTGTCTCCTGGAGGCCAGAGAAGATAATCCTTTTGCAATATCCTTGTTGTCTCCTGGAGGTCAGAGAAGATAATCCTTTTGCAATATACTTGTTGTCTCCCGGAGTCGAGAGAAAATAATCCTTTTGCAATATCCTTGTTGTCTCCTGGAGGTGAGAGAAGATAATCATTTTGCAATATACTTGTGGTCTCCAGGAGGCCAGAGAATATAATCCTTTTGCAATATCCTTGTTGTCTCCTGAAGGCCAGAGAAGATAATCCTTTTTCAATATACTTGCTGTCTCCTGGAGGCCAGAGAAGATAATCCTTTTGCAATATCCTTGTTGTCTCCTGGAGGTGAGAGAAGATAATCATTTTGCAATATACTCGTGGTCTCCAGGAGGCCAGAGAATATAATCCTTTTGCAATATCCTTGTTGTCTCCTGAAGGCCAGAGAAGATAATCCTTTTGCAGAATACTTGCTGTCTCCTGGAGGCCAGAGAAGATAATCCTTTTGCAATATCCTTGTTGTCTCCTGGAGGTGAGAGAAGATTATCATTTTGCAATATACTTGTGGTCTCCAGGAGGCCAGAGAATATAATCCTTTTGCAATATCCTTGTTGTCTCCTGAAGGCCAGAGAAGATAATCCTTTTGCAATATACTTGCTGTCTCCTGGAGGCCAGAGAAGATAATCCTTTTGCAATATCCTTGTTGTCTCCTGGAGGTGAGAGAAGATAATCATTTTGCAATATACTTGTGGTCTCCAGGAGGCCAGAGAAGATAATCATTTTGCAATATACTTGTGGTCTCCAGAAGGCCAGAGAATATAATCCTTTTGCAATATCTTTGTTTTCTCCTGGGAGTCAGAAGAAATATTCTTTTTTCATTATCGTTGTTGTCTCCATGGAGGTCAGAAAAGATAATCCTTTTGCAATATACTCGTTATCTCCTGGAGGCCAGCGAAGATAATTATTTTGCAATATCCTTGTTATCTCCTGGAGGTCAGAGAAGATAATCCCTCTGCAATAAACTTGCTGTCTCCTGAAGGCCAGAGAAGATAATCCGTTTGCAATATACTTGTGGTCTCCAGGAGGCCAGAGAAGATAATCCTTTTGCAATATACTTGTTGTCTCCTAGATGTCCAAAAAGATAATCCTTTTGCAATATCTTTGTTGTCTCCTGGAGGTCAAGGAAGATAATCCATTTGTAATTAACTTGTTGTTTCCTAGAGGCCAGAGGAGATAATCCTTTTGCAATATCCTTGTTGTCTCCTGGAAGCCAGAGAAGATAATCCTTTTGCAATATCCTTGTGGTCTCCTAGAGGTCAGAGAAGATAATCTTTTTTCAATATACTTGTTGTCTCCTGAAGGCCATGTAAACCTTTTGCAATATCCTTGTGTTCTCCTGGAGGTCAGAGAAGATAATCAGTTGCTCCAAGTATATGCCTTTTTCTGCTCTCCCAGTATTTTAAATTCTATTTGGTCATTTTGGATTCTTATATAGCAGTACTTTTGATATGTCTTTTTAGGCCATTACACAAAAAATACTTGCCTTTCAGATATTCCGGAAGAATAATACTTTTCTTTGTATCCCTTGTGTGAGAGCCACAGTAACTTTATCTCAAGTTTTTCGCTAATATCTCCCAACAAGTGCTTCGAACGATAAAACTTACTTCATACAGAAAGAGGCTTTTTGTATTACCAACAAGATTGCTCCCACTACTTTTTTTTGTAGCACGAATAGTTTTTTACCTACCGCATCCGAAAGTCGCTAATTGAAGAAATGTGCATTTTCACCTCACGTTTTTCGACAAACATTCCCTTCTAGCGCCTCAACCTTTCACTTTTCTGCTATACCCACTTGGAAAGAAGTTCAAGAGCATTAAATTTTTTTCACAATTAATTCAAATTCATTTTTGTATCATCAACGGGACCAAACTTACAGGATTTTTCATATTCACATATTCACTCAGTCAATTTTTGAAGAACACCCCTTCCTTATCCCACTTCAAAGGTCGTATCGTTTGATACTGGCTATACAACGGTGAAATTAATACTGAAAAAAAGGCAAGATTTCTAGAAACAATATTTCTATATAGATGCACCACATACAGTACGTATGAGTTGGAAGGGGATTTTCTTCAAAAATCGACAGTAAATCTGAAAAATCCAATAAGTTCAGACATGTTCATAATACAGAATTGAATTAAAACTCATTGTGAGGTAAATTTAATGCTCTTCAACTTCTTTCTTTATAAGTATGAGAGAAAAGTGGAAGGCTAAGGCGCTAGAAGGAAATTTTGTCAAAGAACTTGTGGTGAAAATGCACTCCTCGTAAATAGCGACTTTCAGCTGGGGTTAACTTGAAAACTGTTTAAATTTCAAAAAAAGTAATGAATGCAATCTTATAGGGAATTCAGAAACCCTTCAATCCGTACAAGGTAAGTTTTCCCGTACGACGCGACGTTTGGGAGATATGCGCGAAAAACTGAAATTTGCGAACTTTAGTTCCAGGTCTAAGTTCCAAGACTTTTATAATGTTCACCTCCTTTCAGTACAAAAAAGTTCTTTGAACCGAAATGTTCTTTACATGACCCTTCCATCGACTGGACTATATGTAGGTACAGTCATCAATATTGCGTTTGCAGCTGCAGACAATAATGTGTCACATAAACTCCGTTTAGAGATTAAAGTGCTCTCAAGCATTTTTCTATTGTGATAACGTTCGTAAATCGCTATCAACTTCTGTCGGGAAAACCAACAATATTGCTGTACCAAAATGTATCCTTGCTAGTCCTAGACCTAGAAGTATATATTCTTTGGAATCCGCCAGGAAAAAATATGGATTTTCCATCTCCAGGCCAAACCACGCCGTTAACTCCCTCTCCCTTCGTGCAGCTTCCCGCCGATCCAGCACGCAATCCGGCCTGGATAAACCACCCCAACGCACATCAACTCCGCCACCGACCTCTCGTAAACGCGACACAAAAGGTGCATTTTAATCCAGGAAATGCATCGGGCCCCGTATCAAGTCGGTTCATCGAACCCACCGGGATACGGGAGGAGAAGACGAAGGGCTCCACGCACACTCCCGGACAAATCACGGGGGAACGCTGAAAGGACTCCCGTAAAGCCCCGAAGAGGCGTCCTCCCGATTGTGATCGGGAATGGGAGATTCTTGTCGGTTATCGGTCCCACAAAGGAAAGAAGGACTATCAACGTCGTCCCCGAGGAGTGGATGTGTGTGTATAGCTTTCCAGGTACGTGACTTCACTCCGGAAAATCCGATCGGGGTGTGGGGGATGAGCGAGTGGAGGACCCCAGCCCGATGGGATTATGCAGAATTACGATCTTTTTCAGGTGGATGCCAATTTCGTCCGATTGAATTCGCCCCATTGTGTGTCCTAATGAAGGGGAGTCATTGTAAAATGGACCGTTTGAAGGAGGGTGAATCGATCATGAATTCCGAACGAGGAGGTAGGACTGGAACGTTATGCTAACGTATTCGGGGCCTAACGGGCTGATGCGCAATTTGCGACTGATGATGTACCTTGTCGTCGATGGATCGTGAATTTCGGATGACCGGTATCATCTCCCCTACTGGAGGCTGAGGAAACTCAAAATTCGATCGGATCTATTGGTCTAACGGCGGGTTGTGGCCTCCGGTTCTTTCGCTTGTTGTGCTTGATGGTTTGATCAAACCAACACAACTAAACGACAATTGACCACCCGGAGAATCCTGGATAAGGTACAAAGATAAGCGTGCTATCAATTAATATCTTTCAGCTCCAGGAAGAACATCTCTGCTCCAGTTTCAAAAGAGGATAACACTTCATCTCCAAAAAACATATTCTGATTCCATGAAGAGGAAAATTTATACAGAATTCAGAATCAATATGAAGTTCCAAGAAAAACACTGTTCTTCACGACCATCACGATCATTTTCCACATAGGGTTGGTAAAAAATCAGACGAGCTATGAATACTTGTTGTCTCCTGGAGGTCAGATAAGATAATCCTTTTGCGATATCCTTGTCGTCTCCTGGAGGTCAGAGGAGATAAACCTTTTGCAATATACTTGTTGTCTCCTGGGGGTCAGAGAAGTTGATTCTTTTGCAATGTCCTAGTTGTCTCCAGGAGGTCAGAGAAGATAATCCTTTCGCAATATCCTTGTTGGCTCCTGGAGGTCATAGAAGATAATCCTTTTGCAATATATTTGTTGTCTCCTGGAGGCCAGAGAAGACAGTCATTTTGCAATATACTTGCTGTCTCCTGAAGGACAGAGAAGATCATCCTTCTGCAATATCCTTGTTGTCTTCTGGAAGTGAGAGAAGGTAATCCTTTTGCAACATCCTTGTTGTCTCCTGGAGGTCACAGAAGATAATGATTTCGCAATATCCTTGTTGTCTCCTGGTGGTCAGAGAAGATAATCCTTCCGCAATATACTTGTTTTCTCCTTGAGGTCAAGGAAGATAATCCTTTTGCAATATCCTTGTTGTCTCCTGGAGGCCAGAGAAGATAATCCTTTTGCAATATACTTGTTGTCTCCTGGAGGCCAGAGAAGATAATCCTTTAGCAATATCTTTGTTGTCTCTTGGAGGTCAGAGAAGATAATCATTTTGCAATATACTTGCTGTCTCCTGGAGATCAGACAGAATAATTTTTCTGCAATATCCATGTTGCCACCTGGAGGACAGAGAAGATAATCATTTTGCAATACTCTTGCAGTCTCCTGGAGCCTCCTTTTGCAATATCCTTGTTGCCTCCTGGTGGTCAGAGAAGATAATCCTTCCGCAATATACTTGTTTTCTCCTGGAGGTAAGAGAAGATAATCCCTTCGCAATATACTTGTTTTCTCCTTGGGGTCAGAGAAGATAATCCTTTCGAAATATACTTGTTGTCTCCTGGAGGTCAGAGAAGATAATCATTTTCCAATATCCTTGTTGGCTCCTGGAGGTCATAGAAGATAATCCTTTTGCAATATATTCGTTGTATCCTGGAGGCCAGAGAAGATAATCCTTTTGCAATATCCTTGTTGCTTCCTGGAGGTCAGAATCAATAAATATTCTTCAGCTCCAGGGAGAAGATCTCTGCTCCAGTTCCAAAAGAGGATAACACTTCACCTCCAGAAAACAAATTCTGATTCCATGTAGAGGAAAATTCATACAGAATCCAGAATCAATACGAAGTTTCAAGAAAAACACTGTTCTTCACGACCATCACGACCATTTTCCACATAAGGTTGGTAAAAAATCAGACGAGCTATATATACTTCTTGTTTCCTGGGGGTCAGAGAAGATAATCCTTTTGCAATCTCCTTGTTGTCTCCAGGAGGTCAGAGAAGATAATCCTTTTGCAATATCCTTGTTGGCTTCTGGAGGTCAGAGAAGGTAATCCTTTTGCAATATATTTGTTGTCTCCTGGTGGCCAGAGAAGATAATCCTTTTGCAATATCCTTGTTCTTTTCTGGAGGTCAGAAAAGATAATCAGTTGCTTCGAGTATTTGCTTTTTGCTGCTCTTCCAGCATTTTCAAATTCTATTCGGTTCTTTTGGAAGCTTGTAATTAAGTTCTTTCAAAATGTCTGTTCAAGGCTATTACACGAAGAATACTTGTCAAACCAAAACAACCAAACAGAACAATTGACCACCTGGAGAATCCTGGATAAGGTTCGAAGATAAGTGTGCTATCAATAAATATCTGCGAAGATGTCTTCTTCCCTACGAAAAAGAAGTTTTTTTTCAGCTCCAGGGAGAAGACCTCTGCTCCAGTTCCAAGAGAGGTTAAAACTTCAGCTCCAGAAAACAAATTCTGATTCCAGGTATAGGAAAATTTATACAGAATTCAAAATCAATATGAAGTTTCAAGAAAAAAACTGTTCTTCACGATCATCACGATCGTTTTCCACATAAGGCTGGGAAAAAATCAGACGAGCTAATTCCCTAATTCGAAGCCCCGAAGACGCATCGACCCCATAAATCTGAGAATTAAGGCCGAACGGAAATATTCCTGAGTGCAGACTCGAGAAATATCGTTCTTCTGCACGATCGCTCTCAAGACCTCCATCCGATCCTGACCTTGCCATTGTTTAACGCTGTTCCTCCTGACCTTGCGTCTCCGATAAATCATCAGCTTTCTCCCTACGCTCCCATATTTGCTCCCCGCTCGAATAACTCATCCTCGGTAGCTTCTCTGGATGCCTCTTATGGCCAACGTCAAAAGTCGACAATGTGGGAATTTATGGCGGCGAAAAGAAATCTTCTGTCGCCAAAGTGGGAGGGTTATTACTTTCTCCTACTGATTGAGTTTATGATAACGTATACCCATAAGGCATTTTTCCTCAGAAATTCCCCCATCAATATCATTGTTTTCATTTAGTTTCACTCCTTGACGAGCCACAGAGCTTATGAACCTACCAAAAGCCTCAACGTTTCCGAAAAATCTGTAACGCAGGAAAATCCCCCCTTTGCCTGCATCAAATTTCCATAATAGTTTCCTGGATAGCCCGACTCTCCCGTGCCATAAAGTTAACAACAAAACGAAATGCCCTCTCTATAGCCTCAAAGCCTCCCGGAAATAATCCGAAAACACTCACTTGCGGTTCACGTTAGAACCTGTTTCATTTATAATACACGTTGTTACCTGATTCCGTCCTCATTCTCGACGAACGAGGCGAAGTTTAACTTATAAAACGTTGCGGCTTCAAAGGCCGACTAGAATATCGAGATGATGGCAACTTTAATGGAATTTGGCTCGGCGGAAGCGGTTTCGACGAGGTGCATCAAGTGGGGTCGATTCGTTGACTGGCAGGAGTATCTTCCTGGTTAGGAATTCATCACTAATTTATCGAAAAATACTCGGATGATTATTCGAAATCAAATTAATCTAGTGCAGCGTGTACCCTTAGATTCCTCGATTATGAGTTTTTCGCTCACATCTCCCAAACGGTATATGGTACGATAAGACTTATTATATACGGAATGGAAGAATTTCAAATTTGCTATAGAATTATTTCATTGACTTTTTTGTAACTCGAACAGTTTCTGGGATATCCGCAACAGAATGTCTAATTGAAGACAAGTGCATTTTCACCTCACGTTTTTTGACAAACTTTTCTTTCCAGCGCCTCAGCCTTCCACTTTTCGGCCATACCTATGAAGAAAGAAGTTCAAGAACATTAAATTTCCTTTACAATGGGTTTTAATTTAATTTAATTTTGTATCATAAACAGAACTTACTGGATTTTTCAGATATACTGTCGATTCGCATTCTTTCCAACAGAAATTCCACTCTTATACAGCCAGTATCAAACGATACAACCCTTGAATTGGAATAAGGGGTGTTCTTGAAAAATTAACAGTAAATCTGAAGAACTCTGTAAGTTTGATACCGTTGATGATACAAAAACGAATTTAAACTCATTGTAAGGTGAATTTAATGCTCTTCAACTTCTATCTGAATGGGTGATTTGAGTCAGTTGGTTCGTTGCATTTGTAGATTCCGTCTTGCTTCTTTGGCTGCTTTATTTTGTTTTATATCTGTCATTCTCTACTTATTTTCCGTATCTCAATTTCACTTCGTCATTTTTCTTTCACAAGTTCATTTGATCTCTTTGTTCGTTTTCTTTCTTCAGGGTCGTAGTCCATTGTTTCCAGTATTCTCTTGTCTTGTTTTCTTGTTTCTTAATGTTCTCGTAGGCCGTTCTGCTAGGTCCAATAGAAGTTCTCTTAGCTTCGGTATCCTATTTATTTGTCGGATCTCTTCATTTCTTAGTACGTCTATTGTTTTTCTCCCAGATTTGCTTTTTATTCTTTTCAAGTTCCTTCATTTTGTTCTTGTTCATTATCAGACTTTGCTTCCATACGTCATTGTAGGTATAATTATAATTTTTGTATATTTGACTTTTGGTTCTCTATCTTATCTGCTACTTCTTTTCATTAGAGGGTAGGGATATTCTTCGATTTTTCTGACTTTATGGTTTCTCCTATCTACACTCTTCTTTCCTTATCGTTGTTCCTTTTCATTTTCTCTGTTAAATTCTTTTCTTGTTCTTGTGGAACATTATTTTTTGGTTTGTTTCTTCTTCAATTTTTCTACTCTATTTGTTGAACCATTTCATCAACTTGATTTTGAAGTCTCTAGGTCATGCTTCTTGCAGTCCTATTGTTCTTTCTTAGTGTTTCTATCTCTTTTTTTTCGAAAGTTAACTCGTTTACTTTTTCATAAAAAAAATTTTCTCCTATGATATTAATTTTGTGTGTGCTAGTGGTATTTTTATTTTCTACCCTTTTCAAAACCTTTCGAGAGGCGAATGAGTATGGAACCAGTTCAAAACCTCCTCTGTCTCTCGTTCGAGATCTTTTATTATTCTTGTTCATCTTTCGTGTCATTTTCTGAATTTGTGCTTCTCATCCGGTCTGATTTCGTTGTTTTCAATGATTTGGTTTAGTTTTTCTTGAATCACTTTTTCTGTTATCTTGCTTAAACTAGTGAGGAAGATTGTGGGTTTCTGCAATCATCCATCAGTTGGGATAGCTTCTTGTTTTTCAAATCGCATTCAATCGTACTTGTTTGTGATTTTGTCTATTTTTTTTTTGACGTTCACACTTATGTTTTTTTCATTTCGTCTATGTTTAATTAATCAGATTTGTAAATTTCCTATTCTTTACTTTTATTTATATTCCATATGTTTTTTTTTCTCTCACATTTAACTTTGTCTTCGGTAATTATCTTGTAGTACTCTTTCAAGAGTGTTAGTGTTAGTCCTTCATTCGCTCTTTGAAGCTTTGGCGATTTCCCATGGTGGTTAGTTCTCTTTCGTCTAGTTAATCTTTTCAATTTTTGTTATAGTAAATTCTTAGCTATGTCTTTATTCTGATGTTTAATTGGTTCAATATGAGCTCATATTTGGGGTCCAACGCTTCTTGGCATTCTTCACTTGTTATTTTCTTCAGTTTAATAAGGTTTTTTATTTGATCAAGTAGTTTACTTGGATTTTCTACTCCTGCTATTGTTTTTTCTGTTGCTTTCTTTATTATAATAGGTCTTCTGAATTTGTGACTTCCTGTAGTAGATCTTGTTTGCTTGTGTTTTACCCTTGTATGTTATTGTTCCTGACATTGAATTAATTCAAATCATGGTTGATTTTTTTCTTTTCAGTTCCTTTTCCGTCAATTTTTGAACAAAACCCTCTACAAACTCCTACGTGCTTTATGTAGTGCATCTATCAAGGAATGTTGTTTTTCAACATACTTTCCATTATTCAGCCAGTATGAAACGATACAACCCTTAAGTGGAATAAGGGGTGTTCTTCAAAAATTAACAGTGATTTTGAAAAACTCTGTAAGTTTGGTCCCGTTGATGATACAAAAACGAATTTGAAGTCATTGTAGAGTTAATTTAATGCTTTCCCACTTTTATATGAATGGATATATTATATATTCCAGATCTACACCTATCCTGAAAATTTCGAGTCCCTAGGCCTTTCCGTTCGAAAGTTATTCTCATTCTATGGTTTCTATGGTTCTGGTCATGTGATCTAGAGAAATGTAGCTTGAATATATCTTTCTTCATTAGTGTACAAAATTTCGTCACGATAGAATCTCTTGTTTCGAAATGATCAAGAAAACTGAATTTAAAACGACCATATTTACGGAACCCCTAGTATAATATTGCTCATAGATGAAAGTGATCACGACAATCGGGATCCACACCTATCCTGAAAATTTCAAGTCCCTAGGCGTTTCCGTTCAAAAATTACAATTTTCTATGGTTTCTATGGTTCTGGTGATGCTAGCTGGACAAAATTTTGAATGTAGCTTGAACACGTCATTTTCCATCTGAGTGCAAAATTTCACCTCGATCGAATCTTTAGTTTCGAAGTAATCTTGAGAACAAAATTTCGAACGGCCATATTTACGGAACCCCTGGTCGAATTTTGCCCAATAACGAACTCATCCGCGGCATTTGAGATTTGAACACACCCTGAAAATTTCAAGTTTCTAAGTCGTTCCGTTCGAGAGTTATCGTGTATACGGCCGGACGGACGGACAGACTCGAATTTTCCGACGGATTCGTCATCAGTCAGTCGAACCTAGTCGATTGAGACCATTTTCGGCTCAAAATTCGAAAATACCGACATCGTGACGAAATGATATAGCCCTCGTGTAAGTAGTACGAGCGCTCAAAAAAAGAATTAATTATCCCCTTTCAATCGATACCGTCGAATTCCATTTTGAACCTTTATCGACCAAGTTTCTCCCTCTGAATTGAATCGAAATTGTATCACAACTTGTCAAACATGCTCTTTTGACTTCTGAAGCTAATTCAAAACCCTTTAGTGGCACAAAAATAAACCTATGAATGCCTTATTGTGACTTCCAGTTCAGTTTCCTGAATCGATTTGCATCAATTTTCCTCACAATGCATCTTAGCTGCCTGAATAGCGCAACAAACGATTCTTTGATTATCGGGATCAATGGAACGTTTCAAATTGAATCACGATTTCTAATAAAGCGGGATATCGTGTACAATCAACAAGGTTGCTATTCATCGTCGCCAACTGCCAGTCATTCCTCTCTATCTTACGGGACTCCATTCAGAACACCACTGAATCGTTTTTTGATCGTTTCTTTACGATCTTCCTGGTTCCATTTTGAATAGAAGAGTTCATTTGCTTCCTAGTTCCGTCTCTCCGAGTTGGGGAGCAATAGCAGAAGAAACGAGATGAATCTGCAATCTGCGTCGTTCCCCGAGCGCAACAGTGAACACATCTCGCACCAAACCCGTAACTCCCATCAATATCTATGATTTAGCGGACAAACAACGCCATTATCGCGAACGCCACGATCCGCAAGACATTCCTCATTTTTGCGTCGCAACTATTCAATTTACGACCGCCGGGATTCGGTCCCGAACTTTCCGTCTGCGGAATTCACGATGTCAGCCAAGTCCATAATTCCGGGGAACTCGGACTAATTCTAATTCAGCTTAGCCGTTTCAACTATCCGAACTGAATGCATCTCGTACTCCTCATTTCCTCTATGGGTCGAAGGGTCCGGGGGACCGGGCGGCCAGTCTCGCCGGTCGGGGGTCGGATATGCAAGGCACATCCGCCGTTTGGGCCAATTCGATCTTTTCGGATCGTGCGGTTGCGACGCGTCCAGAGACGGTCCTTCGAAATTTGGAGGGTTAAGGAGGAAACCACCGAATGCACAATGTACCCGAGGAACGTAAAACTTACAAAAAATCGATGACACAATCCGAAAAGGTGTAAATTTCGGAAATGTCGATGGATAATCTCCGGCGCCTCTGGACCGAATTCGACCCCCAATGGAACCTGACCTGCCGCTTGACCTGATTCCGAGTCTAGCCTAGCGGACTCGTTCTCAATTTGCATATTGTTTTACGGATGAGCGATCAGTGCCGGACCATTTCGATCGTTATCAAAACAATTGGAATTGATAATGGCTTAATTGGGCACAATCCGATCGGGTTAGTTACAGATCAGCTGACCGTTAGGTCAGTGGCGAAAAGCTGGGGGGGGTGGATATTTGAATTTCAGATCGCGACGTTCTGTGGTTCATCTGGATAACTTGGTTTAGGGTCTCAATGGGATGGGGAGTCCTGTCGGTTGCTTTAGGTCAGTTGGTTCGTTGCATTTGTAGATTCAGAATTGCTTTTTGGCTGCTTTATTTTGTTTTATACCTGTCATTCTTTGCTTATTTTCCGTATTTTGAAATCATTTCGTCATTTTTCTTTCGCAAGCTCATTTGGTCCCTTTATTCGTTTTCCTTTTTCGGGGTCGTAGTCCATCGTTTCAAGTATTCTCTTGTTCTCGTGTTTCTTAATTTACTCGTATGCCTAGCCTAGCTTCGGTATCCTATTTATTTTTCGGATCTCTCCATTTCTATCGTTTTTCTCCGAGATCTGCTTCTTATTCTTTCATTTTGTTCTTGTTCATTATTAGAATTTTGTTTACATACGTCATTGTAAATACATATTCTTATAATTTTTGTATATTTAATTTTTAGTTCTCTTTCTCTTCTTTTTCTGGTTTCTACAATGTGTTTGTCGAAATTAAGCATCTATCCATTGTTATGTATTTTTATTTTTATTCAATATTGTTTTTATATCTCATTTCCTTAGCGTTGATTCTTTTTATTTTCTCTGTTGGATTCTTTCTTGCTTCTGGGGGACAGTATGTATCGGTTTGTTTCTTCTTGAATTTTTATACTCAATTTCTTGAATCATTTCATCAACTTCAACATGCTTCCTTCTGTCCTATTATTTTTTCTCAGTTTTTTTATTCCTTTTTCTTCGGAAGTTTAATCGTTTACTTCAACATAAAAAAAATTTTTCCTATGTATTAATTTTTTGTGTGCTAGTGGTATTTCTTGGTTCTACACTTTGTCAAAACCTTTTGAGATACCCATAGGTATGGCACCAGTTCAAAGTCTTTTGTGTCTTTCGTTCGGAATTTTTCTATTATTCTTGTTATTTGTATTCTTCTTTCGTGTCTTTTTCTAAATATGTGCTTCTCACCCGGTATGATTTCGTTTTCATCAATGATTTTGTTTAGTTTTTCTAGAATCACTTTTTCTGTTATCTTGATCAAACTAGTCAGAAAGCTTGTGGGTTTATGGTGATTTTGGTTTTCCCAGATTGAATATCATTATGGTTTCTGCAATCTTCCATCAGTTCGGTGAGCTTCTTGTTTTTTATATTGCATTGCATATAAATAGTTTCATCAATTTATCGTAATTTCAGGTAGGTACTTGTTTGTGATTTTGTCTATTCTTCGTTTGACGTTCAAACTTATGTTTTCTATATGTTTCTCTTCGGAAGTTTACTCGTTTACTTTCATATACAAATTTTTTTTTCCTATGTAAAATGATATTAATTTTGTGTATGGTATTTCTATGTTCTATACTTTGTCAAACCTTTTCGAGGTGCCCATGAGGATGGCACCAGCTCAAAATCTTTATGTCGAAATATTTCTTTTATTCTTGTTATTTGTGTTTTTCTTTCGTGTCTTTTTCTAAATCTTTGCTTCTTACCTTGTACGATTTCGTTCTCTTCAATGTTTTTGTTTAGTTTTTTCTTGATTACTTTTTCTGTTAAAACCAGTAAAAAAGCTTGTGGGTTCATGGTGATTTTGATTTTCCCAATTTGGATATCATGGTTTCTGCAATCTTTCATCAGTTTGACTAGCTTCTCGTTTTTCAAATTGCATTGCATATAAATCTTTTTATTGATCTAACGTAATTTCAAGTAGGTACTTATTTGTGATTTTCTCTTCTCTTTTTTTGACGTTCAAACTCATGTTTTCTATCTCTTTTTCTTCGGCAGTTTACTCGTTTACTTCCATATAAAAAAAATGTTTCTCCATGTGAAATGATATTAATTTCGTGTGTGGAATTTCTATGTTCTATACTTTGCCAGAACTTTTCGAGATACCCATAAGAATGGTACCAGTTCAAAATCTTTTATGTCGGAATTTTTCTTTTATTCTTGTTATTTGTGTTTTTCTTTCGTGTCCTTTTCTAAATCTGTACTTCTCACCCGGTAAGATTTCGTTCTCTTCATTGATTTTGGTTAGTTTTCCTTTGATCACTTTTTCTCTTATTTGCTTAAACTAGTGAAAAAGCTTGTGGGTTTATGGTGATTTTGATTTTTCCAGTTTGGATATCATGGATTCTGCAATCTACCATCAGTTTTGCTAGCTCATTGTTTTTCAAATTGCATTGCATATGAATCTTTTTATTAAAATATCGTCATTTCAGGTAGGTAGTTGTTTGTGATTTTCACTATTCTTTTTTTGACGTTCAAACTTATGTTTTCTATCTCTTTTTTTCTTCGGAAGTTTACTCGTTTACTTCCGAATAAAAATTTTTTTTTTCCTATGTAAAATGATATTAATTTTGTGTATGGTATTTCTATGTTCTATACTTCGTCAGAACATTTCCAGATGCCCATGAATATGGCAACAGTTCAAAATCTTTTTTGTCGAAAATTTTCAGTTATTTTTGTTATTCTTGTTTTTTTTTCGTTTCTATTTTCAAATCTGTGCTGCTCACCAGGTATGATTTCGTTCTCTTCAAAGATTTTGGTTAGTTTTTTTTCGAATACTTTTTCTGTTATCTTGCTCAAACTATCAAAAAAGCTTGTGGGTTAATGGCGATTTTGATTTTCCCAGTTCGGATATCATGGTTTCTGCAATCTTCCATCAGTTTGGCTAGCTTCTTTTTCTTCAAATTACATTGCATATAAATCTTTTTATTGATCTACCTTTATTTGAGGTAGGTACTCGTTTGTGATTTTGTCTATTCTTTTTTTGACGTACAAACATATGTTTTCTATCTCTTTTTCTTCGGAAGTTTACTCGTTTACTTTCATATAAAATTTTTTTCCCTATTTGAAATGATATTAAGTTTGTGTGTGGTATTTCTATATTCTATACTTTGTCAGAACTTTTCGAGATGCCCTTGAGAATGGCACCAGTTCAAAATCTTTTCTGTCGAAATTTTTCTGTTATTGTTGTTATTTGTGTTTTTCTTTCGTGGCCTTTTCTAAATCTGTGCTCCTCACCCTGTATGATTTCGTTCTCTCCGCTAACTCAATGATTTTGGTTAGTTTTTTCTTGATTACTTTTTCTGTTATCTTGGTTAAACCAGTAAAAAAGCTTGTGGGTTCATGGTGAGTTTGATTTTCCCAGTTTGGATATCATGGTTTCTGCAATCTTTCATCAGTTTGGCTAGCTTCTTGTGTTTCAAATTGCATTGCATATAAATCTTTTTATTGATCTATCGTTATTTCAAGTAGGTACTTATTTGAGATTTCGTCTATTCTTTTTTTGACGTTCAAACTTATGTTTTCTATCTCTTTTTCTTCGGAAGTTTACTCGTTTACTTACTTTTTTTACATCAACGTGTCGTTTGCATAATAAAGACCTATTGTTTTTTCTTAGTTTTTCTAACTCTTTTTTTTGGAAGTTTACTCGTTCAGTTCACTTTTTTTTTTTCCTATGTTAAATGATATTAATTTTTTGTGTGTGGTATTTCTATGTTTTATACTTTGTAGGAACATTTCGAGATGCCTATGAGTATGCACCAGTTCAAAATCTTTTTATCGAAATTTTTCTGTTGTTCTTGTTATTTGTGTTTTTCTTTCGTTATCTTTCCTGAATCTGTGCTTCTCACCCGGTATGATTTCGTTCTCTTCAATGATTTTGGTTAGTTTTTTGATTACTTTTTCTTCTATCTTGGTTAAACCAGTAAAAAAGCTTGTGGGTTCATGGTGATTTTGATTTTCCCAGTTTGGATATCTGTAATCTTCCATCAGTTTGGCTAGCTTCTTGTTTTGCAATTGCATTGCATAAAATTTTTTTTATTAATCTATCGTAATCGTAAAAACTATACTTTGGCAGAACATTTCGAGATGCTCATGAGTAAGCACCAGTTCAAAATCTTTTTTGTCGAAATTTTTCTGTTATTCTTGTTATTTGTGTTTTTCTTTTGTTTCCTTTTCTAAATCTGTGCTTCTCACCTGGTATTATTTCGTTTTGATCAATGATTCTGGTTAGTTGTTTTTTGATTACTTTTTCTGTTATCTTGGTTGAACTAGTAAGAAAGTTTGTAGGTTTATGGTGATTTTCCCAGTTTGGATATCATTATGATTTCTGCAATCTTCCATCAGCTTGGTTAGCTTCTTGTTTTTCAAATTGCATTACATATATATTTTTTCATTAATCTATCTTAATTTCAGGTGATCGTTAGTGATTTTGTCTATTCTTTTTTTTTGACTTATGTTTTAATATTTGGTCTGTGTTTAATTAATCGAATTTGTGAATTTCCTAGATTTTCATTTCACTTTCTATATGTTTTTTTCTCTACGCTTTATCTTTGTCTTCGGTAATTATCTTGCAGTTCTCTTTGCATATTGTGTTAGTCCTTTTTCCGCTCTTCAAAGCTTTGGCGATTTTCCATGGTGGCTAGTTCTCATTCGTCTAGTTTATCGTTCCATATCTGTTAAAGTAAATTCTTAGCTATGTCTTTATTATAATGTTTAATTGATTCAATATGATTTCATATTTGGGGCCCAACGTTCCTTGGTATTCCTTTCTTGTTATTTTATTCAGTTTAATCAGGTTTTTATTCGATCCAGTAGTTAATTCGTGGTATTGTTTTTTGATTATAATAGTTCTTCCGAATTTGTGACTTCCTGTAGTAGATCGTGTTTGCTTGTGTTTTCTCATATTAATGTTGTTGTTTCTAACATTGAATTTACTCAAATCATGTTTTTTTTTCCTTTTGATTTCTTTTCCGTCAAGTGTGATTTTGATTGGGTGGTCCGATGTTTGCGTTGTTAATTACTTTTATTTTAGTGTTTTTCATTATAGCTGAAAATAGCTTACTTTCCACACACAGAAGTGAAAAATGCCAACAATCACCATCAACAAATTTTCATTTGATCGATAGTGAAACAAGGTATTATTTCACGTTCACTCCTCTAACAATGATTCACAATATGTTTACCATCTGGCTAACTGTAATTCCTCAGAATAATCAATGGGTTAGAGTCCTACATATTTATTAATGACCCAGAATTTCTTGGAAAAATGTATTTGGATTGGTGATTGAAATGCGAGAGTAGGTGTTTGCATTAGTCATTTTTTCGCGATGTATAATTAGATATGTTGAGTGCCTTTTACATAAACTTCTTTAAAAAGTTTCCAAACCACCTTGTTTCGGTCGACCTTGCAATGATTCACCTCCAATTACGTCAATACGTAGAAAAAACATTAACGAATACCATGGAACCGATTATGTCATGTAATTGGAACAGCCTGTACAAACGGACGTTACCGAAACGCAGCGACCCACTTGGAACTCCTCTCCTTCTTACCTGCGCTGTTTTAAATCGCGATATCTCCGGAATATTAAAAAGTGAATAATAAGGGTGCCAGCTGCTCAGGGTCGACTAGCAAGGTGTATTTTATCAACCCTGTCGTGTAGCATCTTACGGAATAGCAGAATGATTTTCGATGTGGGGGGAATACCTTAGCGGCCTGTAAATACGGAAGTGAGATTTCGTGTAAAACATGCCCTTTCACGCGCGGTGGTGACTTCTTAGGGTGCATAATTTAGGCACGCGAGTCGCATCGTTAATGGAAATACACATAAATTACTCGAGGAAGATCCGAAGTATTAGATTTGGACAAAAGTCAACAAAGGCGGATCGGGACTAAGTAATAAGAAATGTCTTGTGATACTTGCCTGTCGACGTCGATTTATCTCTCAGGGAATTGGTGGATAAAGTATTGCTGGATTATGGGATTAAGGATGAAGACAAACTTCAACACGTCCAATACGATACTATGAAACATACGGACTAAAGAAGTTATAGAAGATTTTTCATGGCGAACAATTTTATCACTGCCTTTATCGGTTTTGGACCTTCATCCCATGTTGCCAATTTTTTTATGCACGACTCGGTGTTGAAGAAGGCTATTATCCGAAGAATTCCAGAGGTAGACTATAAGATATAAATAAAAATTATTCTGTCCTGAAAAAAATAAACGTTGCAGGGAGAGAAAATATTTACGAACACCCTGTAGGTCGAATTAACAGAACTCTCGTAACAAATGAATTGTTGGACTTCATTCTGTCTCTACTTACTGTCTTGTTTGAAATATAAAACACGAAACAATGAATTCTAAACACAAAAGACCTCCCACAAAGGGAATAGTGGTAGTTGCTAATTCATTATATGTTAATTTGGTTCTTTAGCAGGGCGCCGGTATACGAAAGTGTTTTCCATTGTTTCTACGAGAGGTGTATCACATTTCGTAGAAATTATCCCGGCAATGTGAAGCAGCTCGCTGGGTTCAGGAAACTAAATGAATTGAGGAGGTTTCGACTTTTATGACTCAGAGTTCATTAACTTTCTGTAGATGTTTTAATTCATTCCAACAAATTTCTCCGATCTTCGTCAGCATTAATGATTTATTGGATTCCGCCTTTTTCATACTCGGTATTCATGATGTGTCGCTCGGAAGGGAAGTGCGCACGTGCAAACTCTCGCGGAGTCGTCTTCTTTTGTCACACAGACATGCGCAAATATTGTGTGAATTTGACCTAATTTTTTAATAAACCGTGGAATTCTTGGAGCAAGAAATTATATATCGAACTGAACGAACAAAAACCTTTGAGGTGTGGGAATAATTGACCTTTGTAAAAAGTTTGCAGTGCTGAAGACGTGAAGGATCCGCTCAAGCAAGGACCATTAAAGTCATCCCCCCAATTCCAATATATGCCCCTAATCCACTCATCCCCGATAAAATTTGAAAGTCAAGCGCCTACATTTGAATTTTATAATGGCCCCAATTACTCCTTCCTACCTTTCCTCCCATCTCCAGGTTTTTCCTCCCGTTCAAAGTTTCACGTATCCAAGGAAACCGTATAAATTCCGCCCGGACTGTAATCTTGGAGGGTCAGCGTTTAGCGGCAATAAACCGATGCTATCTGACCAATAGGGTCTCGTTTTGTGTCGTCCCCCGTCTTCCGCCCCCGACCCGCAACTGCCGATGGCACGTAAAACTGCCGTCGCGTCACGTATATTTCACGATTTTTATTCGGCCAATTTTCTGCGAGGTACGAAAGTAGTTGTGATAAACAGCGACGTTATTCAGATCACGACGCCGTTACATTTTCGTGAACGATGGATTGGGGCTCTGGGAAGAGGGAAAGTGAATTTTTATTTATGCGAGTCTGCATTATTGATATTTCGGGTCGGATGAAGGATGGGGAGCTGCAAGGCATCAAGAAGAAAAATTATCTTCGATGGTACCGATATTTATAGCGAAATATAAGAGAAGCTTTTCCGGCACGAACAACTCGAATTTTCCGCGACATGACGAAAATCGTCGGTGTTTGAGCGAGCGGCAAAGAGATTCCAATTAAACTATTGAACTTGATCGAGCTCATTGAAGACGATTGTTTGATATTTCAAAGTATAGTGGAAAGGGGCATTTGTCCATCCAGATGTTGGTTACCGAAAGAAAATGGAGAATTGATTTTTAGACAATTTTTGTTCAATACATATATGGTTTTCCCTTGAAAAATGGAAACGATTTTCATTCCAGATTCATGAAATTGAACAATAGGGAAAAGTACCATCTGTACCTCCAGATTTTGTTTGTTTCAAAAGAAACTGGCATATTGCATTCTTGATATTTTTTTGAATTATTAGTAAATACCTGTCCTTGTTTTGCCTTATTCTCAATGACACTTTTTCAGTTATTCACTAGTCTACATCCTGTGCGAACGCCTCTGGTTGAAACATTAAACAATCTTCTACATCAGAGAATGGCTATTGATGCCTAATTTCATAAAAATATTCAGGAAGTTATTGAAGATATGAATTAATTTTTTTCTCAAAATTTCAACACCATTCAGTTCGAAAGAAAAGAGGTTTACGACATAGATTTAATTAACTTTTTCTTCTTGGCATTTTCTCGCCCGATAGGTGGTTTAAGCGTTAAAAGATAAAACGATTTTTGTGTATGGTAAAATAATCATTTAATACCTACCGTTATTCTGCCTTCTTCTCATCCAGACTCAATTATTTTGTTGAAATTTGATTTCGATGAAAATATTTTCTTTTGGATAAAAATAAATGTTCCAGCATGAACAACTCGGATTTTCTGCGATCGAACACGGTACGAAGCGATTCAAAATTGTCGGTGTTTGGACGCGCGGCAAAGAGATTTCAGAGTCATGAAATTGAACAATAGGGAAGAGTACCATCTGTACCTCCAGATTTTGTTTGCTTCAAAAGAAACTGGCATATTGCATTCTTGATATTTTTTCAAATTATTAGTAACCTGTCCTTGTTTTGCCTTATTCTCAATGACACTTTTTCAATTATTTACTTGTTTATATCCAGTACGAATGCCTTTGGTTGAAACATTAAACAATCTTCTACATCAGAGAATGGCTATTGATGCTCAAAAGGGTTGCGCCTAATTTCATAAGAATATTCAGGAAGTTATTGAAGATAAGAATTAGTTTTTTCTCAAAATTTCAACACCTTGTAGCTCGAAAGTAAAGAGGTTTACGACATCGATTTAATTAACTTTTTCTTATTGACATTTTTTCGCCCGATAGGCGGTTTTAGCGTCAAAAAATTGAACGATTTTTGTGTATGGTAAAATAATTATTTAATATCTACCGTTATTTTGCCTTCTTCTCATCCAGACTCAATTATTTCGTTGAAATTTGATTTCGATGAAAATATTTTCTTTTGGATAAAAATTTCCAATGTTCCAGCATGAACAACTCAAATTTTCTGCGATCGAACACGGTAGCGATTCAAAATTGTCGGTGTTTGGACGCGCGGCAAAGAGATTTCAGAGTCATGAAATTGAACAATAGGGAAGAGTACCATCTGTACCTCCAGATTTTGTTTGCTTTAAAAGAAACTGGCATATTGCATTCTTGATATTTTTTCAAATTATTAGTAACCTGTCCTTGTTTTGCCTTATTCTCAATGACACTTTTTGGCCTCCAGATTCTGATTGTTTCAAAAGAAACTGGCATATTGCATTCCTGATATTTTTTCAAATTATTAGTAAATACCTGTCCTTGTTTTGACTTATTCTCAATGACACTTTTTCAGTTATTTACTCATCTATATCCAGTACGAATGCCTTTGGTTGAAACATTAAACAATCTTCTACATCAGGGAATGGCTATTGATGTTAAAAGGGTTTCGCCTTATTTCATAAAAATATTCAGGAAATTATTGAAGATAAGAATTAGTTTTTTTCTCAAAATTTCAACACCTTGTAGCTCGAAAGTAAAGAGGTTTACGACATCGATTTAATTAACTTTTTCTTATTGAAATGTTTTCGTCCGATAGGCGGTTTAAGCGTTAAAAAATAAAAACGATTTTTGTTTATGGCAAAATAATTATTCAATACCTACCGTGATTTTGCCTTATTTTAATTCAGACTCAATTATTTTGTTGAAATTCAATTTCGATAAAAATATTTTCTTTTGAATAAAAATTTCCAATCTTCCAGCATGAACAACTCGAATTTTCTGCGATCGAACACGGTACGAAGCGATCCAAAATTGTCGGTGTTTGGCCTTCAAAGGGTTACTCCTAATTTCATGAAAATATTCAGGGAGTTATTGAGGAGATTTTTCTCTCAAAACCTTGTAGCTCGAAAGTTAAGAGGTTTACGACATAGTTTCAATTAAATTTTTCGTAGTTAGTACTTACACCCTCAAGAATCAGAATCTCATTGTGAAACGCCCTGCGTAATATTGAAGATGATGCGAATTCTTCGATTGAATCAGGCGTCAGTTTTTACACCGAATAGCAACATGAACACATTCTGTGAAAATTTGGAGTTACGATGTTTTATGATTGAGCCGACGATATGGTTGAAATGCACTTGATCCAGTCGTGACCGTTCTAAAGGGGAAATCAATTCACAGTTTACCCATCCCTAGTTCGAACAGTATTCGCGCGTGACCTCGAGTCTCTGAGAATCGACGTAAAATCATACAATCTATGAGAATTATATTTATCCTACCAAATTCCTTTTGGGTCCTCCTCTGGTCCTCGCTGTAAAACCCACACGTCCGGTTCCCAGCCACCCGGAGGGCATGCCTTCCGTTCGAGTTATCAAAGTGTAAAAACGGAAAGGGATGTTCGAAATATACATATAGAGGCGCGCACAAAGTCCCATATCGCCTATTTGTTATGCATTGCCTCCGCCAGACCACGGGCTGTAATTTAATTCAATAGAGGTATTCTGCCATGCCAGAATTGGCCTCAGTTTGGCGAACTGATGACGTTTTGCCAATGCCGTCGCGGTGCAGAAGCGAAATATTATGGGGGGAATGGGGTTAAACGTTCGGATGAATAGTCAATTTGCCCTCAGTGAAGTTCGATAGCGCATGGGAATGGAGGTATTTATTGCTTTGATGTTGGGGGAAGTTGTCTTGCGAGTGCAGTATGAGCGGTTTTGAAATTCTCTGCAGTTATTTCCGATGTTCAAAATATTTTTTTTGTTGCAGGTATGTACCACTTCAATAACACCAGATGTCCGTTGGTTGTAAGTAGAAACTCTGATTTGTTGCTGTGAATAAAGCATTGTGACAGAAACATAATTTCACTAATACCCGAAACCAATAGGTTATGGGCCCAGAATAACGATAAATATCTAAGTGGTTGGGAAGTCTTCGTTTAACGATTGCTCGAAATAATCATCCATTCCCAAGTTATTTTCATCGTCTCCAGCGAACTTCCACCAGCATCTCGTAACTTATGATTTGAATGTCGGAACGACCGATTCCCTGAAAATCTCCCGCCATTCAAGCCCGCGACGCGTGGGAAATCCCATAAATCAACATAGAACGTCGATGATGGCAAAAAAACAAGTCCGCCCGGAGAAATAAACAACTCTGTCAATTTCATCGAGCGATCCCTGAAAAATGTCCCCGGTCTTTTTCCGAGAGACGGCAAAAAACCGTATCTGGACCGGACCCCGATGATTGAGACCGAACGTAAGGGAAGTATTAGCGCACGACCCATTTTCGCGGCACAACAATTGTCTGAGAATGGCCGAAGACATCTGAGAACCGACCTGAAGAAATCCGATTTAGGGGATGATTTATCGCCCCCGGTTTTTCCCGGGGTTCGGCGGCGGGGAGAGTGGCGAGGGCGGTCGCGTATCGACCTGCCCGTGAAGTTATCGGGAGTCTGGAAATAATTAATGATCTCACGGTGAAGTGCGATAAATTATCGGACAAAGACGTGAAAATTGGAAAGCGGCTTTCTAAAAAGGCTATTTCCTGTAATGATGTCTCCCTTATGTTCGACTTTCACTCTGTTTAAATCGCCGATCGCTGAACAACTGGGCGCGTTTAGTGGAAAGTGTAGCATTTGTAGTTGCCACTGGTTGACACATTAAATGAACTTTCACATCCGAAAATGTCTATTGATGTCTAGACTCATGAAAAAAACTTAGGTCGAAATCGTGTTGTTCACACTTAATAAAGCCAAAAGTTCACTGCGACACAGAACACACCCGTACTTCCTTTCGGTGTTTCGGTATAATTTTGTCCACTTCTTAACTCAGCTAAATTCTCGATAGATTCTCTGTCATTTTTCTTAAGGAAATTTTCAACCCTACCATTCTAATTGTTTTCAAATGATGTTTTCGTTTTCGTTGAACCAATCACCCCTATTATCTTTTTGAGGCGGTTCGTGAAACTAACATCGGCCATTTTTGGTCTGAAACCAATCACCTCTCACATTTCCGACAGTGGTGGTAGGATGTGAAATTTTCCATCTAAACACTTGAGTGCTTGCTTCGTGGAATTGACGAAGGGAAATTATAAATCTCACAACGCTTTATTTTAAATGTCATCAAACGCGCGTTATGCACTATATTTGTGGGTTTCTCCAAAACTCTTGAGTTTGGGTTATCAACATTTCAAAACGTCCGGCCGTAAGCACGATAACTCTCGAACGGAACAACCTAGAGACTTGAAATTTTCAGTGTAGGTTCAGATCCCAAATGCCTCGGTTGAGTTCGTTAATGGGCCAAATTCCACTAGGGGTTCCGTAAATATGGCCGTTCAAAGTTTTGTTCTCCTGATTACTTGAAAACTACTGATTTTATCGAGATGAAATTTTGCACTCAAATGGAGAATGAAGTGTTCAAGCTACAGGCGAAATTTTGTCCAGATCGCATGACCAGAACCATAGAAACCATAGAAAATTGTAACTTTTGAACGGAAACGCTTAGGGACTTGAAATTTTCAGGATAGGTGTGGATCTCGAATGTCGTAATCACGTTCATCTATAAGCAAAATTATACAAAGGTATCCGTAAATATGGTCGTTTGAAATTTAGTTTTCTTGATAATTTCGAAACTACAGATTAGATCGTGTCGAAATTTTGTATATTAATGGAGAATGATATATTCAAGCTACATTTCTCTAGATCACATGACCAGAACCATAGAAACCATAGAAAATTGTAACTTTTGAACGGAAATGCCTAGGGACTTGAAATTTTCAGGATAGTTGTGGATCTGAAATGTCGCGTTCACGTTTATCAATGAGCAGAATTATACTAGGCGTTCCGTAAATACGGTCGTTTGAAATTTTGTTTTCTCGATAATTCTGAAACTACGGATTCTATCGAGATGAATGTCTGTATTTTAATCGAGAATGATATATTAAAGCAATATTTTGTCCGGATCGCATGACCAGAACCATAGAAACCATAGTGAATTGTAACTTTTGAACGGAAAGGCCTAGGAACTTCACGGTGGGTTTGGATCGCAAATATTATGATCACATTCATCAATGAGCAAAATTAGACTAGGGGTTCCGTGAATATGGCTGTTTAAAATATTTCTTTCCTGATAGTTTCGAAACTACTGATCGGATTGGAATGAAATTTTGCACCTAGCTGGGGAATAATGTATTCAAACTACGTGCAAAATTTTGTCCAGATCGCATCACCAAGACCATAGAAAACGTAGAAAATTCTAGCGAATTATCGAAAAAAAATTGATCAGCTGAAGCACTGACATGAAGTCTGAAGTTTCGCCTAAGTTTCAGAATTTTTTTGACAGCTGTCGAAAATTCCTATAATTGATTTCTAAATCTGGAAAATGCGAATCTACCTACAAAGTGCATGTACGAGCGCTCAAAAGCTCCTGCCTTCACGGCAGTGCTTTTCGTAATTTTTATTTTAGATTTTTTTAAATTTTTTTCTGTTTCATTTTTCAATACAATTCATAGGAGTGGCAAAAAATTTTTTTTATTCAAAAAAGATTCAATTATGGTGAATTGTTCAATTCTACTCGATCGTTCAATAAGAAAATAGATGGTTTTTGTTAATTTATCTCAAGGCTCTCCAAGAGGTTCAATTTTCTACTTTTATTTTCCGTATGCAAAATTTTGAAGTCTTCTTTCGAAGGACGTTCGGCATACGCGGGTCATTGGAAAATTAATAATCATGCTTTTAAAGAAGACTTCGAAATTTTGCATACGGAAAATAAAAGGAGAAAATTGAACCTCTTGGAGAGCCTTGAGATAACTAAACAAAAATCATCTGTTTTCTTATTGAACGATCAACCATTATTGAATCTTTTTTGAAGTAGAAAAAATTTTTTTGTCTTACCTCTAAATTGTACTCATGAACTCATTTTTTGTCAGTCGCCATCCTTCATCTTGAAGTAAACTACAGGATATAGACAGACTTCTAATTACTCAGTAATTTCCCTTCGATGGAGTAATTTCTAATTGGGCCTTTCTCACCAAACTGTTAGTGTTCCTAGTTATTCCAGGTCAGGTGTTCATTCATCTGCTGATCTAGCATACATTAATGTCTGCATTTGCCATATGGCTCAAGGCTAAAGCTCGCTTAACACTTCGATTTTGTATGCTCGGTAGCCACAAACGCCTTCAAACGATCGAATTCGACGACATCGTGTAGTTGTATATTGTATTTTATACACTGTATCCAATTTTCCTAACATACTCTTATATTTTTCATTTCATTAGTTACACCTTTCTTTGAAAGTAAACTAATGTAGGTCATAACTCACGCAGCACGAGCCGAAGGCGAGTGCTGTAATTCATCAAGTGAGTTATGACCATTACCACAAGTTGAATACGATACTTCATCTACGACTATAACAATAAATACTAAGATACAAGTACAGAGAATGAACGTTATTTACAAATCTTAATAGTTACCTATAACAATGCATTATTTACGTTGATTGTGCTTCTTAGTATGGAGTAGAAAGTACATAGGGGCGATGCTTTATATTTAGTGCTAAGTTCACTAATAGTGCCAAAAGAACGATGTAAATGACGACTTAATATTCTTACTGCTACACCAATCTAGAAAATTGTTGTATACATTTTTATTTTTGTTTGGATTTTTCGGGCAATAAATTCTGTATGGTAACATTGGCTGATTGTCTTTTTTCTGAAAGTGTACATAATAATTCATCTTCACTATCTGAATTCAACTCAATTTGAGAAAACGTCAAAATTATTCAAGTTAAATTTCCTCAATACCAATAATGGACTGTCCCCCTTCGGCCAATCGGCTTGTTCAGAAGCACAGAGCCAGGGAGTTATAGAAGTGAGTTGTTATAACTCACGGTGTTTGTTTACAGATACTATTAATTGCTCAAAAGTAGTTCAATAATGAATATATAATTCAATAGGAGTAGATGAAATTATTTCTGACCAGTTTGTGGTACTGACACTTACAAAGACGCCAGAATGCCAGGAGCTTCACACAAAATCAGCGCTACCGTATGACCCTCAATGAATCACAACAATAGCTTCCCCCAAAATTGGAGGATTGCCCCTCCAAACGACACAAAGTGAAATCGGCGGGAAATCCAGTCGTTCCACGAATGAAACTACCATTACCGCAGTCCGTATATCTTGGAATGTTGAGAGGTGCGAATTCGGAGTTTTGAAGCGGGGCGTTAAGCCGGGTCAGAACGACTCGGTTTAACGGCCGCGTTATCCCGCAGTGTTCGCCCATAAACACATGCACCTATTTCCGCTTATCTAATATCATCTTAACGGGGCGGGATGGAGGCCGTCGAGGGTTGTTTCAATTTCCCTGGATGTTCGCATCGAATAGTGGTGTTATATTTCTTATTTTCTTAACCTTTTTCATATACTTTTGTAATTTAATTTAATTTTAACGGTATCCTTTTGTGGCACGTTTTCTCCGAGTACTCCAATCGACTTTACGTGAAACGGGAATAAGTCCTTCCGAAGGTGCAATTCCTCCCAACCCCTCGCCCCTCAATCCTTTTCAATCTCAGCCGGAACAATCCATCATCCTAATACCTCCGGCAAATAATCAACCTGTCGGTGCGCACAAGCGAATTTCGTGATAGATCTTTTCAATTACGAAATTGTTTCTTTGTCCGTCCTCCCGGCCTGTAAGCCGGAACAGGACCTTCATTTCCTGGTGTTCTTCACACGGTGACCCTCCCCTCCCCAACACCCCCGTTATTACGAACCTTCCTGCGCGCGAGAAAAACCCTCCAACTTCCATTATTGCACCCGCCCTTATTTATTCTATGCTCTGCCGATCTGAAATTGCGTGACTCTGACAAGGACCGCGTTCCAGAAAGTGTTCTTCGCGATGAATAAGCGAAAAAGGTAACGACCAGCGGAAAAATGTGCGTGGAATTTCATAAGATGTGATGATGAAAATTCGTTTCGTATGGGGGGAGTGAATCCAATATTTTCGTAATCCTGACGAGGTGGAACTTTCGGCTTTATGAGCACGGGAGTTTTTTCTGATAGTTTTCTGAAGGAATCCTTACTTCATGAAGAGTTTATGCATGCATATCGTGTAATATTCGATTTTTACATTATTTTCTTGTATAGTTTCAGTTTGTTAAAATGGCGTCTGAGTAAATACTTTCTGAAATGGAACAAGCAACGTTGAAAATGTAATCGTCTGTGTTATTTTCTGAAGGAATCTTTAGTCCCTGAAGAATTTATGCATGTATATCGTGTAATTTTCGATCTTCACATAATTTTCTTGTATAGTTTCAGTTCCTTAAAATGGCGTCCGAGTAAATACGGTCAAAACTGAAACAAGAAACTTTGAACGACGAATCGTCTGTGTTATTTTCTGAAGGAATCTTTAGTCCATGAATAGTTTATGCATGCATATCGTGTAATTTTCGATTTGTACATAATTTACTTGTATAGTTTCAGTTTGTTGAAATGACGTCCGAATAAAAACTGACCAAACTGAAACAAAAAACTTTCAAAATTGAATCGTCTGTGTTATTTTCTGAAGGAATCTTTACTCCATTGTGAGTTAATGCATGCATATCGTGTTATTTTCGATTTGTACATAATTTACTTGTATAGTTTCAGTTTGTTGAAATGACGTCCGAATAAAAACTGACAAAACTGAAACAAGAAACTCTGAAAATCGAATCACCAGTGTTATTTTCTGAAGGAATCTTTACTCCATAAATAGTTTATGAATGCATATCGTGTAATTTTCGATTTGTACATAATTTACTTGTATAGTTTCAGTTTGTTGAAATGGCGTCCGAATAAAAATTGACAAAACTGAAACAAGAAACTCTGAAAATCGAATCGTCTGTGTTATTTTCTGAAGGAATCTTTACTCCATGAATAGTTTATGCATGCGTATCGTGTGTTTTTCGATTTGTAAGTAATTTTCTTGTATAGTTTCAGTTCGTTTAAATGACCTCCAAGTAAATACGGTCAAAAATGAAACAAGAAACTTCAAAGATTGAATCGTCTGTGTTATTTTCTGAAGGAATCTTTACCCCATGAATAGTTCATGCATGCATATCGTGTAATTTTCGATTTGATATCGTGTAATTTACTTGTATAGTTTCAGTTTGTTAAAATGACGTCCGAGTAAATACGGTCAAAAATGAAACAAGAAACTTTGAAAATTGAATCGTCTGTGTTATTTTCTGATATAATATTCACTCCATGAAGAGTTTATGCTTGCATATCGTGTGTTTTTCGATTTGTAAGTAATTTTCTTGTATAGTTTCAGTTTGTTAAAATGACCTCCAAGTAAATACGGTCAAAAATGAAACAAGAAACTTTGAAAATTGAATCGTCTGTGTTATTTTCTGAAGGAATTTTTACTCCATGAATAGTTTATGCATGCATATCGTGTGATTTTCGATTTGTACATAATATACTTGTATAGTTTCAGTTTGTTTAAATGGCGTCCGAATAAAAACTGACAAAACTGAAACAAGAAACTCTAAAAATCGAATCGTCTGTGTTATTTTCTGAAGGAATCTTTACTCCATGAATAGTTTATGCATGTATATCGTGTTATTTCCGAATTGTAAATAAATTTGTAGTATAGTTTCAGTTTGTTGAAATGGCGTCCGAATAGAAACTGACAAAACTGAAACAAGAAACTCTAAAAATCGAATCGTCTGTGTTATTTTCTGAAGGAATCTTCACTCCATGAATAGTTTATGCATGCATATCGTGTAATTTTCGATTTGTACATAATTTACTTGTATAGTTTCAGTTTGTTGAAATGGCGTCCGAATAAAAACTGACAAAACTGAAACAACAAACTCTGAAAATTGAATCATCTGTGTTATTTTCTGAAGGAATCTTTACTCCATAAATAGTTTTTGCTTGCATATCGTGTAATCTTCTATTTGTACATAATTTACTTGTATAGTTTCAGTTTGTTGAAATGGGGTCTGAATAAAAACTGACAAAACTGAAACAATAAACTCTAAAAATCGAATCGTCTGTGTTTTTTTCTGAAGGAATCTTTACTCCATGAATAGTTTATGCATGCATATCGTGTAATTTTCGATTTGTACATAATCAACTTGTATAGTTTCAGTTTGTTGAAATGACGTCCGAATAAAAACTGACAAAACTGAAACAAGAAACTCTGAAAATCGAATCGTCTGTGTTATTGTCTGAAGGAATCTTTACTCCATGAACAGTTTATGCATGCATATCGTGTAATTTTCGATTTGTACATAATTCACTTGTATAGTTTCAGTTTGTTGAAATGACGTCCGAATAAAAACTGACAAAACTGAAACAAGAAGCTCTGAAAATCGAATCGTCTGTGTAATTTTCTGGAGGAATCTTTACTCCATGAATAGTTTTTGCATGCATATCGTGTAATTTTCGATTTGTACATAATTTACTTGTATAGTTTCAGTTTGTTGAAATGGCGTCCGAATAAAAACTGACAAAACTGAAACAAGAAACTCTGAAAATCGAATCGTCTGTGTTATTTTCTGAAGGAATCTTTACTCCATGAATAGTTTATGCATGCATATCGTGTAATTTTCGATTTGTACATAATTTACTTGTATAGTTTCAGTTTGTTGAAATGGCGTCCGAATAAAAACTGACAAAACTGAAACAAAAAACTCTTAAAATCGAATCGTCTGTGTTATTTTCTGAAGGAACCTTTACTCCATGAATAGTTTATGCATGCATATCGTGTAATTTTCGATTTGTACATAATCAACTTGTATAGTTTCAGTTTGTTAAAATGACGTCCGAGTAAATACGGTCAAAAATGAAACAAGAAACTTTGAAAATTGAATCGTCTGTGTTATTTTTTGAAGGGATCTTTACTCCATGAATAGTTTATGCATGCATATCGTGTAATTTTCGATTTGTTCATAATTTACTTGTATAATTTCAGTTTGTTGAAATGACGTCCGAATAAAAACTGACAAAACTGAAACAAGAAGCTCTGAAAATCGAATCGTCTGTGTTATTTTCTGAAGGAATCTTCACTCCATGAATAGTTTATGCATGCATATCGTGTAATTTTCGATTTGTACATAATCAACTTGTATAGTTTCGGTTTGTTAAAATGACGTCCGAGTAAATACGGTCAAAAATGAAACAAGAAACTTTGAAAATTGAATCGTCTGTGTTATTTTTTGAAGGGATCTTTAGTCCATGAATAGTTTATGCATGCATATCGTGTAATTTTCGATTTGTTTATAATTTACTTGTATAATTTCAGTTTGTTGAAATGACGTCCGAATAAAAACTGACAAAACTGAAACAAGAAGCTCTGAAAATCGAATCGTCTGTGTTATTTTCTGAAGGAATCTTCACTCCATGAATAGTTTATGCATGCATATCGTGTAATTTTTGATTTGTTCATAATCTACTTGTATAGTTTCTGTTTGTTAGAATGACGTCTGAGTAAATACGGTCAAAAATGAAACAAGAAACTTTGAAAATTGAAACGTCTGTGATATTTTCTGAAGGAATCTTGAGTCCATGAAGAACTCATGCATGTATATCGTGTAATTTTCGATTTGTACATATTTTTTTTGTATAGTTTGAATTTGTTAAAATGGCGTCCGAGTAAATACTGTCAAAACTGAAACAAGAAACTCTGAGAATCGAATCGTCTGTGTTATTTTCGGATGGAATATTCACTTCATGAAGAGTTTATGCATGCTTATCTTGTAGTTCTAGATTTGTAAATGATTTTCTTGTATAGTTTCAGTTCGTTAAAATGGCGTCCACGTAAATACTGGCAAAACTAAAACAAGAAACTTTGAAAATCGAATCGTCTGTGTTATTTTCTGAAGGAATCTTCAGTCCATGAAGAATTTATTTATGTATATCGTGTAATTTTCGATTTGTACATATTTTTTTTGTATAGTTTGAATTCGTTAAAATGGCGTCCGAGTAAATACTGTCAAAACTGAAACAAGAAACTTTGAGAATCGAATCGTTTGTGTTATTTTCTGATGGTATGTTCACTCCATGAAGAGTTAATGCATGCTTATCTTGTAGTTTTCGATTTGTAAAAGATTTTCTTGTATAGTTTCAGTTCGTCTAAATGGCGTCCACGTAAAAACTGGCAAAACTAAAAAAAGAAACTTCGAAAATCGAATCGTCTGTGTTAGTTTCCGAAGGAATCTTCAGCCATGAAGAATTTATGCATGTATATCGTGTAATTTTCAAGCTGTACATAATTTTCTTGTATAGTTTCAGTGTTTTGAAATGGCGTCCGAGTAAATACGGTCAAAACTGAAACAAAAAACTTTGAACATTGAATCGTCTTTGTTATTTTCTGAAGGAATCTTCACTACAGAAAGAGTTTTTGCATGCATATCGTGTTATTTTCGATTCGTATATAATTTTCTTGTACAGTTTCATTTTGTCAAAATGGCGTTCGAGTAAATACGTTCAAAACTGAAACAAGAAACTTTGAAAATCGAATTGTCTGTGTTATTTTCTGAAGGAATCTTTACTCCATGAAGAGTTGATGCATGCATATCGTGTAATTTTCGATTTGTACATAATTTTCCTGTATAGTTTTTGTTTGTTAAAATGGCTTCTGATTACTCCCACAACTAATACAAGAAACTTTTAAAATTGAATGGTTTGTGTTATTTTCTGAAGGAATCTTTACTCCATGGAAAGTTTATGCATGAATATCGTGTCATTCTCGATTTGTACATAATTTTCTTATATATTTGTTAAAATGGCGTCCGAGTAAATACTTTCAAAACTGAAACAAGAAACGTTGAAACTTGAATCGTCTGTGTTATTTTTTGAAGGAATCGTGATTTCATAAAGAGTTCATGGATGCATATCGTTCAGTTTTCGATTCTTATATAATTTTCTTGTACAGTTTCATCTTGATAAAATGGCGTCCGAGTAAATACTTTCAAAACTGAAACAAGAAACTTTTTAAATTGAACCGTCTGTGTTATTTTCTAAAGGAATCTTCACTCCATGAAAAGTTTATGCATGCATATCGTGTTATTTTCGATTTGTACATAATTTTCTTGTACAATTCCTTTCCGTTGAATTGGCGTCCGTGTAATTACTTTCAAAACTGAAACAAGGAACGTTGAATATTGAATCGTCTATGTTATTTTCTGCAGGAATCGTTACTCCATGAGAGGTTTAAGAATGCATTGAGGGTATTTCGTACAGTTTCATTCTGCTAAAATGGCGTCCGATTAAAAACTTCTGATACTGAACCAAGGAACGTTGAAATTAAAACTCACAAATAGACCTTCTTTCTGAATAATCCATATCTTCCGACAGTGTTAAAACGACACTTTTCCTTTAAACCTCAATCCAGCAATTCAGAGAATCTCTGCCTAAAGAGACAATTAAATCCCACTGCCTCCGTTCTGACGGGTCTATTTATGCTCATCTGATTCTAGCATACCTTGTGCGCGACGTTACCGAACGATTTTCTCAATTTGTACAGATCGAACGCAATTCGTTCCGCATTATTTCGACGACATGTTTACGACCGACACTGTCTCCGACACAAGGACGAACAAAAACGTGACGTGAAGAGCTGTCAAGCCGTTTTTCCGGGCGACAAAACGTACAAGAATCCGAACAATCCGGCCCTCCTGGGCGTAATTAAACGCATACCTCGTCTGAGATCGAGGATTATGCTTCGGTTTTGTCGTTGGAACGGATACAAATGGGCGACACGTGCGATTCTGCTCAGAAGAGATTAGTTGAATGACGAGGTGCGCAGGAATTTGGTTTTGATTCGAGGGTTCAAATCACATAAATGTAGGATTTGGATTCCATTTGTAAAAGTAAATTTATTTATTCCGTATACTGGGCCTTGTCATTATATCAATTTATGGAGGAAATTATTTTATACCAATTAAACTTTTTATATTTTAACACATAGAAAATATTCACTTTTGCAATCCCTGTATGGTCAAACCGGGGTATGTTCTCGCATAGAACATAAATGGAAATCAGTATGATTTTGTGAGTGATGTTGTACAAATATTCGACTCATTATTGGATTACCTTACCATATGTTAGAATATCACAGTTCAAAACAACAAAGACCCATCGTTTCTTCAAAGTATCATAAAGAATTCATAAACCCCTAAAAACAAACGGACAATCACGGAAACCGTCTTCCTATCGACCAAACATCCCCATCGCCAAATCCGCACATAATACAGATTGTCCTCCCTAGAGCGGATCCTAAATCGCCACGGAATTATTCATTCGAAAATCATCTGAATAAATAATTCGGCATTCTCAGATGATGTAAAACAACTGCTAAATATTCAGAAAGTTTCCTGGAAACTGGGAACTGATGTTGTAAGACCCCTGGGACGCCGAATTCGAGACGAAATCTTGGTCCACTCCCCCTTCGAATCGATTTTTCATTAGAGTCAAATAAAAGATTCATTCCGTAAGTATGTCATCTTTTATTGTCCCCCGACCCTTGGGGGAGTTCGGATAAAAAGGGGCATCTCGGTCTGGCAAAGTTTGGAATTGGGGATGATGGGAGGGAAGTGAGTGGCGGCGATATGAAATCGGCGAACTGAACAGGTGGGAATATAATTCGATTGTCGGGAGCTTCTCCTGGCATCTTTGTCATCGGATATTCGAAAAAAAAAGAATAAAAAATATAATATAACCTAAAAATTGATTTGGAATTGATGCGGTCATCTAAATGTAAATGATTTCAATCGATCGAAGGGAAATATGGCGGCGGAAAAACTGCCAGCGGCCTGAATATCACTCGTTTTTCGAAGGATATCTGGGAAATCGCTTCAAACGTTTTTCCGGGGGTTTTCTATCCGGACGCCACCGGCGTTGCTGTTTTTGCGAAAACAAAATGTTAGACGTCTCGTATGTGGTGATTTCTTTTCGAATACGTTCACAACGAGCATTGGATATTGTGTTTAAGGTTCAATTCTTATTTACTTTCAATTTATATAATTCAAGGAGGGGTGCGTTTGTTTTTTTTTATTTGTTTGTCCCTGCATAACTCCCGAATGAGATGTCAGATTTCGATGGGGATTGCACTATAGTGTACAGAATTTATTCGTGAAGGTTTTCGTGTAGAACTAATCCATACATAATAAAGTAATAAGAGGAAAATAACGATTCAAGATAATGCTTCATTTACCGAGGTCTTTTGACTGGCATGAAATGAATAAATATACAGGGCGTGGCGTATTGAATGTATTATTCGGTACCTGCGTCAAAAAGAAGTTGTGGAAGTCTAAAAAAATAAAAAAAAATAAAAAAATTGAATAAGCAAAGAACTATGCATGAGCCCCAGAAAATCATTCGATACATTCGATAGCGCATCTATCCAGGAATACTATCCAAAAAACAGATTGGAAAGATTCCTTCATTTGGAGACTAGCCAACAAAAAGGGTGGCAACGGATGGATTTTCCGAAATGTCGAATACCTCGAAAATAATATATTTAAAATACACTGAACATAAATATGACAGGTTGAAGAACTAGGAATTTAGGCAAAGAATAAGTCATATTTTCAGCACGCCAAACAAGAAAATCACACGTTTATTTCAGAGTGATAAAAGTTAGGGGAAAACCTAGTGAGGCTATATAAAAAAAAATTACGAAAAGCACTGCCGTGAAGTTAGGAGCTTTCGAGCGCTTGTTTATCCACCTTGTAGGTAGATTCGCATTTTCCAGTTTCAGAAACAAAATAAAAAAGTTTTTGACAACTGTCGAAAAAATTCTCAAACTAAGGCGAAACTCCAGACTTCACGTCAGTGCTTTAGCTGACCAATTTTTTTTTCGATAATTCGCTAGAATTCTCTATGGTATCTATGGTCTTGATAATGCGATCTAGACAAAATTTGACACGTAGTTTGAATACATTATTCTTCAGCTATGTGCAAAATTTCATTCGAATCCAATCAGTAGTTTCGAAATGATCAGGAAAAAAATATTTTGAACGGCCATATTTACGGAACGCCTAGTCTAATTTCGCTCATTGATGAACGTGACTGCGACATTCGCTATCCAAAATTTTCTATGGTTTCCATGGTTCTGGTCATGCGATGTGAACAAAATGTAGCTTGAATATATCATTCTCCATTGAAATACAAAATTTTGTCTCGATCGAATCAGTAGTTTCGAAATTAATGAGAAAACTAAATTTCAAACGACCGTATTAAAGGAACCCCTAGTATAATTTTTTTCCTAGATAAACGTCATCACGACATTCGAGATTCACACCTATCCTGAAAATTTCAAGTCCCTAGGCGTGTCCGTTCAAAAGTTAAAATTTTCTATGTTTTCTATGGTTCTGGTCATGCGATCTGGACAAATTTCACATGTAGCTTGAACACCTCATTCTGCATTCGAGTGCAAAATTTCATCTCGGTCGAATCTGTAGTTTCGAAGTAACCAGGAGAACAAAAATCTGAACGGCCATATTTACGGAACCCCTGGTGGAATTCTTTCCATTAACGAACTCAACCGAGGCATTTGGGATCTGAACCTACACTGAAAATTTGAAGTCTCTAGGTTGTTCCGTTGGAGAGTTATCGTGCTTACGGACGGACGGACGGACAGACTCGAATTTTCTGACGGACTCGTCATCAGTGAGTCGAACATAGTCGATTGAGACCATTTTCGGCTCGAAATTCGAAAAATACAGACATCGTGACGAAATGATATAGCCCTCGTGTAAGTAGTACGAGCGCTCAAAAAGATTGTGGTATTTGTCTTTTTCATTTTTATTGCAGCTTTTTCAATTTCATAATTTAGTTTATTTCTTCAAATTATTTTGATTCGACAGATAAACTCATGATTTCCATGAAAATATCTTCAATATTCAATCATAAAGAGCTTCAAAATATAGCAAATTTAGGTTTGGAATATTTCGACTTAGTCGTTGTTATCTTGTTAGCCATGATATTAGGGCAGAAGACAAGCAGCAAGCACAAAACATGATATGTCATCCGAAAGCACACCAACTGGAGTAGTTTTTGCTGAAAAGAAAACATGTCCATAATTAATGATTTTTCATCGATAAAACCATTGGAAAAATATGACAGGTTTTGTTCACTTCAGAATCGTGACATTCATCTCCTTACCACGCCCGCAATAAGAATTTTTTTGGCAGACAGAAATTCTCATCTTGTAGAAAATTTAATGCTGTTTTCAAATATATGGTCGAATCGGATGAGGCTCCAAGGATAAATGAAGTATAATTGATTTTATGGAAAAACTTGAAATATTTCGTGAAATCAAGAAATGTTAAATTGAAGAATAACCGTCAACATTTCGACCATATGTTATATGACATTTTTCGTTGCAAATCTTATGTTTGATCTTCCCTTGAAGTTTGGCCCTTTTAAAAGTAGACACCCTGTAGAGTACCTTAACATTGTTCTACGAATTAAAGAGACATTTGTAGAAGACCAGTGATGAGAGACACCCTAATAAATATGAAATTATTATTTTCTCTGTTCCGGACACATTTAAGTGGATTTGATTACTGTCTACCTTTTCTGTCGTTTATCAATCGATATTTTCTTCCAAACAACTTCAACCATATGGTACAACATGGATTAAAATACTGTTCCGGTAGAAAAATCTGAATTTCTGTTTGAAATACCAAAAAGTCCTGTTGAATTTAATGTGTCCATACTGTCAGTCGTACAAATATTGTTGGGGTATACTCAAAAAATTGTTATATCTCACTGGATATCCCCATTCACGGAAATATTCCTTTTGAAATAAAAGTACCCGTTCTCTGCTATACTAAACGTTTTTCCTGTTCATGGGACTCAAGTCACTTCAACTGGAATCGGCATGTTAGATTGCAAGTACAGATTGGTCTCAGAATGACCTTTTCTTGTTGTAATAACAATAGTTTCATTTGAACAACAGGCATTCATTTAACCTTTAATCTTTTGCTGATTCAAATCTGAAGAATTTAGAGGAATTTAGAGTAGCTTCCTCCGGTATATCTACTTCGAAATTGCCACTGAATCTCGCTCAAGAAGAGCCCCTGATCTGTAAGGGCAGTAGGTATCTTCATTTGGCTCTCGGACCGTTACTTTCTATCCTGACCGCCGTCGAAAAACAGAAGACCATACGCCTGTCCCAATTGAAACATTGCCCATTGTGCAGGCAATTAACGACCAGAAAGTGCAACACGCAGATCTAATAATAGCAGAGACCGAGTCGATCAATCTGATGCAACAGACTGATGACAGAAACACGATCCGCTCCATAACTCACGCCGACTTCTGATTCACTATCCGGTCGCGGTCCGTACTCGTGCCGTCCACGTTCCGAACCGTCATTACTTTAATGCCCTCTATTAATCGTCACGACTCCGGCCAGAACTGGATTTAATTTCGTTCGGTCGACCACTGGTAGTTCGCCTAATCAGATTTCTATCTCGTTAAAGTCGAGGTGAATGGAACTTTCGCAGTCGCCGAAGATCGGAGTTGAAAGGAGCGGATACCACTCAAGATAGACCACCAAAATCAATTCTTTCATGTATGAATTCGTTTCGGAATCCTCAACTTTCGTCGTCTCCTCACCAAAGTGTTTCTCAAGTAACTCGAACTTCGTTCGAGGGCTACAAAAGGTGGGAATTCTTTCTGCGCCACCTTTATCCCATTTCGTTCTGTCAAAAACACGCAACTTCTACGCGAAACAAAAGGAACGTACAAATATATCTCGGTGCAGAAATTGAATTTCCATGATTTATCGCGAGAGTTCCACGTTGGTTATCCAAGAACTTCGACACGTCGACAAACCGCATTCGTGTCACGTTATCGCCTCCGATTTTCTGAAGAAGAAATGGGTTTCCAAGGACTTGGGGAGGATTTAGGTCTATGGCGACATCGACGACGAGGAGAGGGTTAAAACAGTCTTGTTTCGTTTTGAATGAAGGAATTTTCGAATATAAAAAATAAATTCGACCGCCTGGCCCGAAGATAAATCTTTCAACGTCACACATCTGAGCATATTCCTGAAAAAAATTCTGTTGACATGTTTTAAAAACAATTTTCATAAACCTCAATCCCATTCAATCAGCACCCAGATTTTAACGTTCACAACCATCTGAGAGGGGGAGCGCCAGAGTAATTTATGGATATGGCACGTTTTGGTGGAAACATGCCGATATAAATGTCTCTCCCTAAAATATTTATTTCCCCAGTCTCCTCTCGATGTACGGACGTCAACGCAAGGGGCCACCCTTTAGTTGAGTCTGGGTTATGGTTGTGCTAACGACAATACTGTCGAAGATTTTATTAGTCTTGAATTTAGGAGGTTATTCCCGATCATAATTCAACCCTGAAATTTTAACGGGGTGGTTATTAATATACCCAGAAAATTGGCCGAAAATAGTGTGCGGCATTAATCACGAAAATAATAACGTAGGTCATGGGCGTCGCGCGATCGTTATCTTTATGGATGTTTGAACCGCTCGCACAGCTGCGCACGTGGAAAGGAAACGAGGGGGTGAATGATGTGTCACACATGCACAAATCACGCGATGGAAATGGCCCGCAAAAAATCGCGAATTTTACAGCCGAATCGGGATGACTTTTATTGTTCTGCACGTGAATCAATTGCGGAGCTATTCAATCATTTCATAGGCCATCAAAATGGGGAACTTCATAATGTCGCCAAGAGTTTCATATAGGGGTGGTTTTTGGAGGTCTTTTGAATTGTTGGAAGTTCGGCCCCCCAACGATGATTTTTGGACCCTCAAATGTTAGAAGACCACAATCATAATTTAACCCTGAAATTTTAATGGGGTGGTTATTAATATACCCAAAAATTGGCCGCAAATAGTGTACAGCATCAATCATCGAATTGAATTCCGCATATTAGAATTCTAAATTAATACCGCAGATCTTCATAACAATTGAACCGTTACAGTATCCTTGTATGCCAGACAAATTTACATGCTGGTCAAGTATCTTCGGGAAGACTATACCAGCTTCAAGATGCAGACACTCAAAAAAATTTTCCACCTATATAAGCGAATGCATGAATATTTGTTGATTTTACGGTCGTTTAATTTCTCAACAAATAACAAGTTTTACATAAGTTTATGCAACAAAACTGCAGTTTGTCATTTCGACAGGAAAATAATACTGTGAAGAAAACCGGAATATGCGTGACTACTTACAGGAATTTCCTGTTTAATAAACAAAGTAGATAGTTGTTTTCCAAGCTTCAAACTTCAGTTCCTACAAGAATTGCCAGTAAGGAACACTAAACTAAAACAGGAATTACTTTACCCATAACGAAACTGTAGTATCGATTAAACAGGAATTTTCCGTTGAATTCATCATTTATTACAGGACGAAGCTTATAACCGGAGATTTTACAGGAATTTCTGTAGTAATTCATTATATATTAAAATAAAGAGTGACTTCGCGAATAGATTTCGGAAATGGGGAGAATTTATATGACTAAGTAAGCTTGATCATCATGGAAGAATACCAATCAGTGCATGATTTCTCCAGAAATAGTCTCAAGATTTCAATTTTTTCTTCCCCTTTTACTTTTACTTTTACTTTTATTAAACCTTGCATATTCTTTCTCGAATACTTCCATCCACTTATATGCATGCATTCGAATTTCTTCCTTCGAATTTTTCAATTATAAATCTCACAGCTGACTTTTTTTTACTTTTTTTCTCTTTATTTTGTTGATACTCAACTAATTTTTCCAAAATTTTCACTATAGGGTCTTCTAATTCTCATTAACCATATCCAATTGTTCTCGAGTAGTTTCCTCTAGAAATTGGTCCTGAAAAATTATGTTTCCATCCTCATCAACATATCTTTGTAATATATCCTCTGTCGTTGTTATTCTAGTTTGATTTCGTTTTTTTAATGTATTTTTCACTGTACCGAAGGTTTTCGTGGTTAGAATATGTTTGATGTTCTTGAGGAATAAGAAAAACTTTTTTTCTGACAATAAATGTCGTTTTATAAGGTATTATTCCAGATTTCTGTGATCTAGATGACACTGTCAAACAAACATCATTGAGTTTTTCTATAAGAAAAGGTTTATTATGTTTATTTCACATTAACACAAGTAACAAAACCTTACATACCTTTAAGAAAAGAAACGACATTTAATGTTATTAAGAACAATGTCAGTTCCTAAATCACAGTTAGAATATCCTTCTGCGTATTCGATCAACAATATTCAGTTGGCAAATTGTTTTCACATGACTTCATCAAGACGATGCCCTAGATTCCGAAAATAATTTTTTATGTGTTTGATTTATTGTGCGTGAAAATAAATTCAAAAAATTACGAAAAGCACTGCCGTGAAGGCAGGAACTTTTGAGCGCTCGTATATGCACATTGTAGGTAGATTCGCATTTTCCAGTTTTAGAAATCAATTGAAGGAATTTTCGACAGCTGTCAAAACAATTCTGAAACTTAGGCGAAACTCCCAACTTCATGTTAGTGCTTCAGCTGATCAACTTTTTTTCGATAATTCACTAGGATTTTCTACGGTATCTATGGTCTTGGTGATGCGATCTGGACAAAATTTCGCACGTAGTTTGAAAACATTATTACTCAGCTAGGTGCAAAATTTCATTCCAATCCGATCAGTAGTTTCGAAACTATCAGGAAAAAAATAGTTTGAACGGCCATATTTACGGAACCCCTAGTCTTATTCAGCTTATTGATGAACGTGACCGTGAAATTCGCGATCCAAACTCACCCTGAAAATTTCAAGTTCCTAGGCCTTTCCCTTCGGAAGTTATAATTTTCTATGGTTTCTATGGTTCTGGTCATGCGATCTAGAGAAATGTAGCTTGAATATATCATTCTCCATTAGTATACAGAATTTCGTCACGATCGAATCTGTAGTTTGGAATTTATCAAGAAAACTAAATTTTAAACGACCATATTTACGGAACCCCTAGTATAATTTGGCTGATAGATGAAAGTGATCACGACAATCGAGATCCACACCTATTCTGAAAATTTCCCTAAAAGTCCCTAGGCGTTTCCGTTCAAAGTTACAATTTTCTATGGTTTCTATGGTTCTGGTGATGCGAGCTGAACAAAATTTCGCATGTAGCTTGAACACCTCATTTTCCATTAGAGTGCAAAATTTCATCTCGATCGAATTTGTAGTTTCAAAGTAATCAGGGAAACAAAATTTCGAGCGGCCATATTCACGGAACCCCTTGGCGAATTTTGCCCAATAACGAACTTAACCTCGGCATTCGAGATTCGAACCTACCCTGAAAATTTCAAGTTTCTAGGACATTCCGTTCGAGAGTTATCGTGTATACGGCCGGACGGACGGACAGACTCGAATTTTTCGACGGATTCGTCATCAGTGAGTCGAACATAGTCGTTTGAGACCATTTTCGGCTCAAAATTCGAAAAATACAGACATCGTGACGAAATGATATAGCCCTCGTGTAAGTAGTACGAGCGCTCAAAAAAGATATTTTTTACATATTGTATTCTTTTTGGAGTATCTTTACATTATTCTAACGAATTAGAGAGACTCCATAATGAATATAAAGAAATTTTTTTCCCTGATTCCAGGACTCAAAGTTTTGTTTCCCTGATTACTTGAGAACTACATATTTGCTTGAGGTGAAATTTTGCACCCAAATGGAGAATGAGGTTTTCAAGCTATATGGAGAATTTTGTTCAGATCGCATGACCAGAACCATTGAAACCATAGAAAATTGTAACTTTTGAACGGAAACGCCTTTTCAGGATAGGTGTGGATCTCGAATATCGTAATCACGTTCATCTATGAGCAAAATTTTACTAAGGGTTCCGTAAATATGGTCGTTTTAAATTTAGTTTTCTTGATAATTTCAAAACTACAGATTCGATCGTGACGAACTTTTGTATACTAATGGAGGATGATATATTCAAGCTACATTTCTCCAGATCACATGAGCAGAACCATAGAAACCATAGAAAATCATAACTTTCGAACGGAAAGGCCTAGGGACTTGAAATTTTCAGGATAGGTGTGGATCTGAAATGTCGCGTTCATGTTCATCAATGAGCAGAATTATACTAGGTGTTCCGTAAATACAGTCGTTTGAAAGTTTGTTTTTTCGATAATTTCGAAACTACGGATTCGATCGAGATGAAATGTTGTATTTTAATCGAGAATGATATATTAAAGCAATATTTTGTCCAGATAGCATGACCAAAACCACAGAAACCATAGAACATTGTAACTTTCGAACGGAAAGGCCTAGAAACTTGAAATTTTCTGGGTAAATTTGGATCGCGAATATCGCGGTCACGTTCATCAATGAGCAAAATTAGACTAGAGGTTCCGTAAATATGGCTGTTCAAAATATTTTTTTCCTGATAGTCCCGAAAATACTGAGCGGATTGGAATGAAATTTTGCACCTAGCTGAGGAAAAATGTATTCAAACTACGTGCAAAATTTTGTCCAGATCCAGAACACCAAGACCATAGATACCTAGCGAATTATCGAAAAAAAATTGATCAGCTGAAGCACTGACATAAAGTCTGGAGTTTCGCCTAAGTTTCAGAATTTTTTTGACAGCTGTCGAAAATTCCTTCAATTGATTTCTAAAACTGGAAAATGCGAATCTACCTACAAGGTGCATGTACGAGCGCTCAAAAGCTCCTGCCTTCACGGCAGTGCTTTTCGTAATTTTTTTTTGTATTTCCTAGGAAAAGTTATTCAAGAGTTAGTACCAATCGTAGATCGAAAATATTAAATTCTAGGTAGGAAGCCAAGAAATGCTAAAAATTATTGAATTGCTGTTTGATCATGATCGTTCTTTCGTCGGAAACCGATATTTTATTCCAAACAACTTCAACCATATGTTACAACATTGTTTGAAATACAGTTAGCAAAACAAGATTTATTTCGGTAGACTTATCTGAATTCCTGTGAGAAATGCCAAATATTCCTGTTGAATCTAATGTCTCCATACTGCTATTCGTACAAATATTGTTGGGATTTAATTAAAAAGTTATTATATTTTACTAGATATAATAACATATTCTCTCTAACATTTATAGAAATATTCCTTCTGAAATAAAAGTACCCAATCACTGCTATACTCACCGTTTTTCCTATTCAATCTTGTTAGATTGCAAGTACAGATTGTTCTCAGAACGTTCTTTTTTTTTTGTTGTGATAACAATAGTTGCGTTTGAACAATACGAATTCGTTCAACTGAAAATTCCGAAATTCTCAGTGCACTTTAAAAAAAATTTCGTTCATGTCCCCAACCCCAACCGCAAAATCCGGAAATGAACAAAGCTCTCCTTCCTCCGTCTCGTAAGAAAACCGGCTTCGCGGCATAATTTACGGGCTAAACGCTTTTCCCGAACGATAGAAATGTCCGCCTGATAAAATATGCTTCCCCCGATATGTGCGTGCAACCCCCTGCCCGCCCCTACCTCGCGTGGCAGCTGTTTGCCTCGGTAAACACCGATAATGACGCCAGGATATAACGTAACTACTGTGAGCGAGCGTGTTTAAAAACAAACACTGTTTATTTTGGGCGAGGTGTCGCTTTCGCTTAACGCCAGGTTAAGGGGGCACGCGGGGGACAGATTGGAGGGCAAAACATGATGAGTTACGAATGAATGTCAATCATTTTTGATTGGAATTATGTTTTCACGAAAAAAAAAAGTATGAAAACTAATGAAGGTAATAATAGTATATTATTTAACGAGCGGTAATTTAGGTCATAACTCACGTAGATGAAGTTTTCAGCGCGAGTCGAAGGTGAGTTCTGTAATTCATCAAGTGAGTTTTGACCATTACCGCAAGTTGAATAGTATACTTTATCTACGACTATAACAATAAATACTAAGATACAAGTACAGAGAAAGAACTTTATTTACAAATCTCAATAGTTACCTATAACAATGCATTATTTATGTTGATTGTGCTTCTTAGCATGGAGTAGAAAGTCAATAGGGGCGATGCTTTATATTTAGTGCTAAGTTCGCTAAAATATGCCGAAAAAACATTCTTTGTAAACGATGACTTAATATTCTTACTTCTACACCAATCTTGAAAATTGTTGTATACACCTTTATATTTGTTTGGGATTTTTCGGACACTAAATTCTTTATGGTAACATTGGTTTATTGTCTTATTTCTGAAGGTGTACATAATAATTCATATTCACAATAATAATCAGGTATCAACTTAATTTGAGAAAACGTCGAAATTATTCAAGTGACATTACTCCCCTCAATACCAATAATGAACAGTTCCCTTTCGGCCAATCAGCTCGTTCAGAAGCACAGAGCCAGGAAGTTATAGTAGTGAGTTATTATAACTCACGTTGTTTGTTTACATATGCATACTATTAATTGCTCGAAAGTAGTTGAATAATAAATATGTAATTCAATAGGAGTAGATAAACAAATTAACAATTCCTGTATGAAGGTTGAAACTTCGAACGTGGCCTTTGTAACTGTCATTCGAAATCCTCCATCAACATCTATGCTAACCCTCGATGCACTTCCCTCTTCCCTGAAAACCTTCCTTTCGTCTGCTGCTAATTTAACGGCGCGTTTTTTTGTGACGGAAGAAATCAACACCCCCGTCTCGGCTTGCGGGAATTCCTCTTATCGAACGATTCATCAACGTGCGCGGAGGCGCCGAACCGATTATTTTAAGCGGTCGTGCGACAGCGCACAGAAATACATCTTTTGTCGGAATGCTTCGATTTAATGGGATAGATAGGAGAAGAACACCTATAAAGTTTCGGGCAATTAAAGTAATTTTAATAGGTGCGAGGAAACAATTCGAGTCGGAAACTTCGGAGGAAGATAAACAGGGGTGTTACGTTACTCGGACGAGAATGGAGCCTACCGGTTTTGGTTTCAGGTATATTTCATGCGACGGAATCGAGATAGTGTCTTGGAGAAGTTTGTTGGAATTCTTCAGGATTTCTATGTTATTCTCAGATAAAAAACTGAGGGAAATTATTCGTATTCCAAATTTAACGAGGAGGGTTCTTTAAGAGGACCGAACTGAATTTGTTCCGGAGAATCCTTCAGTGGTCTATACCTGAAGAAAATTTTCCAGGATATACAACAGGAATTCGGTTACTTCTACAGGAAATTTGCCCTTTATAAGCGACCTCAGGAATATTTGTTGATTTTCTGAGACAAATCCGGTCGTTCAATTCCTCTTGAAATCATAAGTTTCCCAACTGCTGTTTGTCATTTCAACAGGTAAATAATACTGTGACGAAAACCGGAATATGCGTAACTACTTACAGGAATTTCCTGTTCAATAAACAAACTAGATAGTTGTATTCCAAGCTAATTTGTTTTTATTTGATCTTGATTTCTCTTCTTCTTCTATCTTTTAGGGTTGATTTTGATTTGAAGTAAAAAACGTCTTTCATCATAAATTTTGAAGAATTGAATGAGAAAGGCCATCAGCCTACTAAATATAATATTCAACTTGTAAATTTGACACTATGATACTCAAGAAAATAATATAACAAAAAAAATTTTTCACGCGATGACGTAGTTGACCTTATAGAGATAGAAAACAATATGCGCGTGGGTTTATCTTTTGTGTTTTAGTATCATGAGAATTACTGTCTTCGAATGCTCACACCTTTTCTGTCGATTTTCAATCCTTTGGGTAGTATCTTTTGAGTTTTGCCTATTCGGTGGAGCCCTCTGTTGAGCGGTACGATAAATGTTGGGACGTCGGTGCAGATCGCTACAGATCTAATCTCTCTTCCTTCCTCTGATCTGATCTAACCCAACTCTAACCACTGTTTTCCTGGTGTACCCCTATTTCCCTGTTCCATCCTAAACTTTGTTTCTTAATCATATACTAACCCCTCTTTTCTTTTTTTTTATTCCCTAGGAAAAGTAATTCAATCGTAGATCGAAAATATTCAATTCTAGGTAGGAGGTCAAAAAATGCTACAAATGATCGAATCGGTGTTTCATCATGTTCGTTCCTTCGTCGGAAATCGATATTTTATTCCAAACAATTTCAACCATATGGTACAACATGGATTAAAATACTGTTAGCTGAACACGATTTATTCCGATAAAATAATCTGAATTTCTCTGAGAAATACCAAACATTCCTGTTGAATTCAATGGTTCCATACAGTTAGTCGTACAAAGGTACAAATGTTGTTGGGTTATACATACTTACAAAATAATTATATTTTACAAGATATACCTGTAACCTTAACGGAAATATTCCTTTTGAAATTAAAGTAACTGAGCCCTGCTATACTTACCCCTTTTTCGTTTCAAAGAACTCGAGTCAGTTAAACCGGAATCGGCATGTAAGATTGCAAGTACAGATTGTTCTCAGGTCTTCTTTTGTTGTGATAACAATAGTTGCGTTCGAACAACAGGAATTCATTCAACCGAAAATTCCCGGTATTTCTTTTTTTTCAGAGTTTGCAGCGAAAAAAGTCGAGGAGTAGAATATGGTCACCACTCGGAGTTCCATAAAATTTTCACAGCACCTGAAATATGTTATGAAATGAATGAAACACATTCAGCTCAACCGTGTTCTGTCGGTTTTTTTTTGCGAAAAAATGTATGAGATACTATTTGGATCTCAACCATAAAAATAACACAACTCAAGAAATGGATCAACTAATAAAGTTGAGTTGAGATTCATATGTTGAATGTATTTGATAAAAATTTTCCAGAAAAAACAGAGAGTGAGAGAATTTTTTCGTATTCCATCAAAAATCATCATCAATTCTCTTCACGCCAGATATCATTCGAGTTCCGCCTAATCAAGTTAGCGAAACTTCAAGCCCCATCCCTCACAGGACAGAAATGACATTTCTCAAATTGAGATTAATCCAAATGGAAAAGTATGATAAGCGCAGATACAGTCATTGATGATTAATTTTTCAGCCCCACGGTTTATCGGAGTGTGTCGACCTCGTGCATTAGAAATGTCACCCCTCGAAGGCGGCGGATATGTGAAATCCCTTTGTCATAATTGGAGTTCCCTCCGGGGTTTGAAACCCCCATAGATATTTTTTTCGATGTTTATGTTGGGGAGGTTGTCAAAAACTCAATTACTTTCGTTCTGCTCGAATAACGGCAGTGGAAAATGATATATGAAGTTTTTTATAGTCTACTGGTTTGTTCCGTTAATATTCTACTATAATCTATGTTTGACATTTACTTTTTATACTTTTTATGAATCAGGACGTCTAGTTCCAAAAAATATAGTCAACACCTGTCTGTCAGCAGGTGCTTAGAAAGACTCAATACCCCCCGAAAACAGCGACAAGCATGCAACGACATGCGAACATCGCATCGTTTATGTTCTCTGGGGCTACTCAGATTGACACGTAAATTTACATTCAATATTCTATTTTTTGGTTCAATATTTTTAAACTCCACTGGGTATGTTCGCTAAGAAATCGGTGGAGAGTTGCTCTGTGCACTGAGTGTATCATCGTATTAATCCTACCGTCTTATAGCCTCCACTCTATGTATAAACTCATGTTTATTCAATTCCTTATCGCCCCCAACAAATAACAGGCTAGGGGTTCCAGTAAAATCCCCATAATGCACTGGGAAAATTGCAGCCCCGTGCGTTTCAACGTGAAAATCAATTATTCGAGGAACCCTAATCCCGTGTTTCATTCAACGCGAAATGAGAATTTCTACAATACCGTTCGAAGGTTGGCGACGATATGTGCAATGTGCATTCGTCGGGGGGTTGAAAATTGCGAAATACACCCGGCGTTATTATGAATTCATGACGGAAAGCTATGGATGGAGGGTTGTGATTTTTGGCTTCCCGTTGATTTTTGGGGATTTACTCTTCGCGCTTGTCGGGTGGGAATATCATTCGGTTCGTTTCGCGTTTGCAGTTTATGATTGTAATAATCGAAATGAAAATTTTCGACAGCAAACTATTCGTCAATATTATGGATATTAATCGCTTGAGTGGACAGAGACGTGGTATTCGGTTTGCTGTTTCAACACTGTCCAACGTAAGCTATCCTAGCCTAAAGATTATTTCATTTCAAGAATAAGAATAAGAAATTATAAATGGATACATCCACTGGGTCCTGTTGAATCTATAATACAGTTCCGTTATGTGTGAAATAATTCCTGTTTTGGATTATGTTCATTACTGGAAATTCTTGTAGAAACTGAAATTTGAAGCTCGGAATACAACTATCTAGTTTGTTTATTAAACAAGAAATTCCTGTAAGTAGTCACGCATATTCCGGTTTTCGCCACAGTATTATTATCCTGTTAAAATGACAAACTGCAGTATGGTTGCATCAACTAATGTAAAACTTGTTATTTCTAGGGGATTTGTACGCAAAAAAAAACACAGTGAATGAAGCTGGATTTTAAACACTATGTGCATCATCTGTGTCAACGAAAGTAGTATTTCCTGAATTCACAAAATGTTAAGAGTAAACAAAAACGAATATAAAATAAAAATCGAACAGTTGAAAAATAAAGAAGCAGTACTTACGTAGAAAATTTGAACAATGGAAGATAGGATACTGTAGATATTAATTCACAAAATGGTTTTCTTTTTTTTCATTTATACAGACATAATTGGTGCATAGATGAAAGAACATATTCCTTCATCTATGAATTTGTGTAGGTACCAGTGTAATAATACGACTTCTACCTTCAGCAATAATACAAGTTATTAAGATGGAATTCAAGTATTATTTTATATCCTGCTGTCACTATTTATAATCTATTGTCCGAAAAGAATTGAGTTCGTGCTCCCTGCACGAGGAAGTCTTTTGGTTCAACCTTTTCAGAATAACAGGTATTTAGGCAAGAAAACCCAAGAATTTAAAAGAACATTATACTTACGAAAAAAATGAGGGTAAAATGCGTACATAAAATCGAACTAAAATGAACACCAAAAAATTACGAAAAGCACTGTCGTGAAGGCAGGAGCTTTTGAGCGCTCGTACATCCACCTTGTAGGTAGATTCGTATTTTCCAGTTTTGGAAACCAATTGAGGAAATTTCTGACAGCTGTCAAACAAATTTTCAAACTGAGGCGATAATCCAGACTTCAAGTCAGTGCTTTAGGTGACCAATTTTTTTCGATAATTCGCTAAAATTTTCTACGGTATCTATGGTCTTGGTGATGCGATCTGGACAAACTTTCGCACGTAGTTTGAATACATTATTCCTCAGCTAGGTGCAAAATTTCATTCCAATCAAATCGGTAGTTTCGAAATTATCAGGAACAGAATATTTTGAACGGCCACATTTACGAAACCCCTAGTCTAATTTTGCTCATTGATGAACGTGACCCTGAAATTCGCAATCCAAACCCACCCTGAAAATTTCAAGTTCCTAGGCCTTTTCCTTCGGAACTTATAATTTTATATTTCTATGGTTCTGGTCATGCGATCTGGACAAAATGTTGCTTTAATATGTCATTCTCGTTTGAAATACAAAATTATATCTCGATCGAATCCGTAGTTTCGAAATTATCGAGAAATCAAAATTTCAAACGACCGTATTTACGGAACCCCTAGTATAATTCTGCTCATTGATAAACGTGAACGCCACATTTCAGATCTACACCTATTCAGAAAATTTCAAGTCCCTAGGCCTTTCCGTTCGAGAGTTATGAATTTCTATGGTTTCTATGGTTCTGGTCATGCGATCAAGAGAAATGTAGCTTGAATATATCATTCTCCATAAGTATACAGAATTTCGTCACGATCGAATCTGTAGTTTGGAAATTATCGAGGAAACTAAATTTCAAACGACCATATTTACGGAACCCCTAGTATAATTTTGCTCATAGATGAAAGTGATCCCGATAATCGAGATCCACACCTATCCTGAAAATTTCAAGTCCCTAGGCGTCTCCGTTCAAAAGTTACAATTTTCTATGTTTTCTATGGTTCTGGTGATGCGAGCTGAACAAAATTCCGCATGTAGCTTGCAAACCTCATTTTCCATTAGAGTGCAAAATTTCATCTCGATTGAATCTGTAATTTCAAAGTAATCAGGAAAACAAAATTTCGAGCGGCCATATTCACGGAACCCTTAGGCGGATTTTGCCCAATAACGAACTTACCCTCGGCATTCGAGATTCGAACCTACCCTTAAAATTTCATGTTTCTAGGACATTCCGTTCGAGAGTTATCGTGTATACGGACGGTCGGCCGGCCGGACGGACGGACAGACTCGAATTTTCCGACGGATTTGTCATCAATGAGTCGAACATAGTCGTTTGAGACCATTTTCGGCTCAAAATTCGAAAAATACAGACATCGTGACGAAATGATATAGCCCTCGTGTAGGTAGTACGAGCGCTCAAAAAAGAACATCAAAATAAAAACATCTATCATTCACCTAGTTCCGCATAATCATAATTAATTCAGACAATTAAACTGCTACTTCCCCTCCAAGGGTACGAGGGGTCAATTCATCATTCAAATCATCGATACCGAATAATTGCAACTATTATTCAAATTCCTTACATCGAAATACATCAAATCAACTTCGGGTCGAGTTATCAATAATATTGGGGATTACAATAACACCATTCACATGTATAGGGGTTGAAACTTTGAACTGAGTGTCCCTACCTTGAGCTCCAAACCACCTTATCCGTTTTTGTACCTACTTGGAAACAAATTCACTCACTCCCAAAGTGACCTTGATCTTTTTCTTCGCACTCCCGTAACGAATACGAATTTTAACTTCACTCAAAAAATGCAACTTCTTCGACACTTATTTCCACGATCTAACATAGATTATTTTCCTAATCCGAACTGAAAAAAAGGCCTGGACTGAAAATACCATTTTCCCACAATGGACTACTACCTCAATTTAAGTCCCTATAACGGTCTCGAACCGAAACTTACCATTCTGTACCTTTCTTGTCACTTCCCTGACTCTCATCAACACCGGCTTCGAACCAGAAAACCGACCCCGTATGACTACTTCTCAGTGAGTTCTCTACCCGCGAGCAACTGCCTTAACTCTTCCAGAGTCCCCCAAAGGTAAAATTTTTCCCACTTCAAAACACAATTCCTGAGTTGACATTTTTTCTCAGTGCTTCTCACTTCCATTACTTACAGACACCCACGCTGCTTGAAGTCTTTCTCCGAAATTTTTCCACAAATCAATCGTAGCTGCACATTCCCCTTTTCCTCGATCTTATCATGGCCTGTAGTCATAACATCCAATCGACTACAAAGTTGTTGATGAATGGTTTGTCTCTATTAAAACTTTGTTATCTGAGTTTGCAGGTGTCCCGATGGTCACCCGGCCCAATTTGACGACATCCGTTGTTTATACAAAGTAACACAATGTATGTACGAATGTACAGCCTCTCCTCCGAGATGTGTAGCTTAATTTCCCTTCCTCTTCGATTCCGCTTTGAATATCTACGCGTTTTCTTGTATCTTAATCGGATTTCCTCCGAGTCTATCGCAGACAGACGAAAAAATTGTTCCCAAAGAAATCCGAACGGAATCCTCGAGTTCTTCGTTGGCAAACAATATAAACAGAATCGAATTTCGAAGTTAGGAAACACGTGATGTACGGCAATCGCATTTTCGTCAATCGCGAAAACCCTAATGAAATCACATTTCGGTTTCTTTTCTGGGTGGGAAAACCCCGGAATTCAATTTCCTACTGTCGACTTATCGGTTGTTCGGCGAAAAAAATTAATATTTTCGATGGAGAATCCGCGCCAAGAAGAAGAAATCGATCGAAGAAAAGCTAAGGATATTATTTTTTCGTTGAGATGAGATTGCTACGGCTTCAAATGGTTCAATTAAATTTTTTTTGGGTAGATGTCTCTTGAATCATCAAAACCAAACTAGAAGATCTTTATTAGTTCAGAAATAATGAACCCCTAAATAACGAGCGCCAATGGTATTGAGGCGTCGGGGAGAATGCCAACCTCCAGGAATTCACGTCAGGTTCGCCAACCGGAATAATCCGCGCCATTCGTTATTGCACATAACGCAATTTGTCCAAACGTACAGCCGGACTTTCTATTAGACGTAATTCTATTTCGGGAATATATTTCTGCCGACGTTCGGTCCTGTCCCGTTCTTAATTCGTCGAGGAAGCTCTTCGAGGATCCCCCGGAGGTCCCCTGGGGGGTTGTTTTGCGGTATTGTAATGTAACTTAATCCGCAGTCGCTGGACCGAGTGCTATTTAATTTCAAGGTTTGTCTATGCGCTTATTCGTGGCCAATAAGTCTCTGCAACAGCCGCAAGTTTTGGGAGCGAGAGACGAATCTCCAGTATATTCCATACTAGCTTTTGTCCGCTTCATAGTAAGAGAATCAGATCTGGTGCCATAAGAATTAATCTACCAGGGACAATGCTCATCAATTCAGCTCGATGAAAAAAAAGTACACGACTGACTAATTAATCGTAAGTTTATCCAGAAAAAGCGAATTCGAACTCGGATATAAACCGAGCACCGTGCTCTACCAGCAGCTAAGCGAACGCTTGTTCAGATGAGTAAGCTTGGTAACATAAGGTTAATATTTCTCGAACCTCTCCAATTTCATTAACGTGAGACTTCTTCAAGGTAACCTAAAAAACAATCTAAGAAATCTAAAAGAGAAAGAGACGAGAGCAGAAAAATCAACGAAAATAAGAATTATTCATAATATGTTGAATCGTATCAAAATTGACCACCCATTCCGATAATTATTCAGAAATAGTTCATAATCTTCAGAAACACCTATTTCTTCTTAATTCAGACCACTACACGACCCCAATTGAAGGCAATCATCTCCCATAGATTAAACAGAAAGCTCCAGTCTTGAATAAATTAGAGAAAAAAGTTTGAAAAAATGTTCAGTAGTTTAAGAGAGAAGTACGAACCAATTCATATACAGATAAACAAAGAGGCTGAAATGGTTAAATAATATATCGGCTGTTTATCTCAGATCATCAAATTCAGTAATAAAATACGAAAAATTATTCTAGATACTGATGGCAAGCAAAAAAATCAATTTCATGTTAGTCCAGGTAACTCCAAATCTATCATTTTCACCTGTAGATTGGCTTCGAATCATATCAAGTCTCGTCAGTACAGTTAGCAATGATAAATTCGATATGAGAAACACTAAAACTTTATAACATAAAGCATTGAAAATGTTACATTATTCGTGAGCGAACTGATGTGATAGTTGATGCATGTAATTATTCTTCATAAAGACCGAAAAAGCATTTCGAAAAATTTCTGTGAACAATTTGGATCAATTTTATCGGTGAGTTTGTGAACTTCCTAATTTTTCCATAGGAACTTTTCAATCAGTAATTTTTCCTCCCCTTAGTTTGAATTTCAAGAATTATACTGTTCAGGAAAAATCTCCTAATAAAAGTTGATAGAGAATATACAAATTTGCGATAAAATCCAGCACTTTATTCACTTACCTACTGGAATGCATATCGCACCGTGATTCATGGCAGATCTCCTAACAGAAAGAAAACACGAGCAAGAGTCGTCTGAAGATCTTGATGCCCAAGATTTCTTGAATTTTTTTCAAATTGAATATTCTATATGATTGACTTCCGGTGAAATTATCTATTTTGACGAGTTCTAGCACCTGTCAATAAAAAAGTCTCACCTTGAAAAACACCCTGTATGTATATGGACTTTCTCATCCATTTTCTACATATGCTAAAAATTCTAGAAATAATATTTTTGAGCGCTGGTACTTCTTACACGAGGGCTATATCATTTCGTCACGATGTCTGTATTTTTCGAATTTTGAGCTGAAAATGGTCTCAATCGACTATGTTCGACTCACTGATGACGAATCCGTCGGAAAATTCGAGTCTGTCCGTCTGGCCGTCCGTCCGTAAGCACGATAACTCTCGAACGGAACAACCTAGAGAATTGAAATTTTCAGTGTGGGTTCAGTTCCCGAATGCCTTGGTTGAGTTCGTTAATGGGCAAAATTCCACCAGGGATTCCGTAAATATGGCCATACAAAGTTTTGTTTCCCTGATTGCTTGAAAACTACAGATTTGATCGAGATGAAATTCATCACTCAAATGAAGAATGAGGTGTTCAAGCTACATGTGATATTTTGTCCAGATCGCATGACCAGAACCATAGAAACCATAGAAAATTGTAACTTTTGAACGGAAAGGCCTAGGAACTTGAAATTTTCAGGGTGGGTTTGGATCGTGAATATCGCAGCCACGTCCATCAATAAGCAAAATTAGACTAGGGGTTCCGTAAATATGGCCGTTCAAAATATTTTGTTCCTAATAATTTCGAAACTACTGGTTGGATTGGAATGAAATTTTGCACCTAGCTGAGGAATAATGTATTCAAACTATGTGCCAAATTTTGTCCAGATCGCATTACCAAAACCACAGATACCGTAGAAAATTCTAGCGAATTATCGAAAAAAAATTGGTCACCTAAAGCACTGACATGAAGTCTGGAGTTTCGCCTTAGTTTCAGAATTTTTGTGACAGCTGTCGAAAATTCCTTCAACTGATTTCTAAAACTGGAAAATGCGACTCTACCTACAAGGTGCATGTACGAGCGCTCAAAAGCTCCTGCCTTCACGGCAGTGCTTTTCGTAATTTTTCTTCCTACAAATTCCATTTCTGCAATAATATAGTCGTTAGAAAACATTGTAATTATCCCTAATCAATAATACACTTTAAATTCAATTATGCGAACGATATTGAAATATTCGAAATTGATTTCGAATGCTTCCATAAACAATATGCGTGATCCAAAAGGTACTGATGTATACCCGCAGCTATTTATAAGGTATCATTATTGTAATTGATAATATGATAGTAATCAAGCCACTAGTGTTTGTGTTTAAACCTGTGGAATGTTCATTAATTTCGTTATTATGAATATCGATACAGGCACTTATCAACGATATTTGCTCAGTTTGGTATTTACTCTCCATAGCAACAAACATGAAGGATCTGGAACTATTCAATTTTGTGAAGAATTTTATATTTTCGAGGCTAAATCTCAACTGTTCTATAAAATAACTAAATTACGCCTAACCTAACCTAACCAAGTTCTACACCTTTTTCAAAAGGGTTGAAACAACTCGTACGCCACTGTTCCGAAAACGGCATTATACCTTTTTCTCCTTTTATAAGCAGTCCATCGCGTGTGTTTCTAATTTAAAAATCCTCCGGTCGGAAGATAGGACTCAAACAAATTCGGTATAAAAGCGCCATATATCCTCGCACGTCCGTAAATCTATTTTCTTTTTCGATCAGCCTTCTATACATCCTCCAGGACTCCCATTGTTTGTTGCACTGTTTTCGCGTCCGGCTACCCAGAGCCGTACCCGATAAATTGTCCCGGAGATTTTCATCGGTTATTTCGGTTCTGTTGGTTTATCAGTTCCCATTGGAGGACTGCGATGAATAAACGGGATTTATGGTCAAAGTGTATAGGGATCTGTTGGTAAACAAGGTGATATTTATGTTCGACTAATTCTTTCCGAGAATCATAAACCGTTGCAGATGTGAGTCTTCGGAAAATGGATGATGGAGTGGTGTTTGCGATATTTCCCGAAATTTTCCCAATTATTGTCGAGGAAATGATGCGAAACTAAGCTGATGAATCTATACAGTCTGTCGAAGATAAGAATGGGATAGCATTAGGACCTGGGAAATGTTCAGAGTTACTGCACTCGAAGAAATTTTCGAGGATATACAACAAGAATTCGGTTACTTCTACAGGAAATTTCCCCTGTATAAGCGACAGCAGCAATATTTGTTGATTTTACGTGACAATTCCGGTCGTTTAATTCCTCTATAAATAACAATAATTACTTGGTACAACCGAATTGCAGTTTGTCATTTCAACAGGAAAAAAAAACTGTGACGAAACCCGAAATATGCGTGACTACTTACAGGAATTTCCTGTTTGATAAACAAACTAGATAGTTGTATTTCAAGCTGAAAGCTATTATGAATTTCTATTAAGGAACACTAAATTGAAACCGGAATTACTTTTCTCATAACCGAACTGTAGTATCGATTCAACAGGAATTTTCAGTCGAATTAAAGAACTATCGTTCATATATTTTACAGTACTAGTTAGTCGTATCGAATGGGGAGAATTTATATTATATTATATTCATTATAAAGTATCTTTACATTATTCTAACGAAATAGAAAGAAATTCGTTGAAAACTAGTATTGAGAGGCTCCATAATAAATATAAAAATTTTTTTTCCTGATTTCTGACTCATATTAGCGAATTAGATAACAGAATTACTGTCTTCAAATGCTCACACCTTTTCTGTCGATTTTCAATCCTTTGGGTAGTATCATTTGAGATTTGTTTATTCGGTGGTGCCCTCTAGGTATATAGAAGGCCAAAAATGCTGAAAATTATCGGATCGCTGTTTCATCATGTTCGTTCCTTCGTCGGAAACCGATAACATTTCTGTTGAATTAAATGTGTCCAAACTGTTAATTGTACAAATATTGTTGAGTTATACTTACAAAATTATTATATTTCACAAGATATTCCTGTAATATTCACGGAAATATTCCTCTTGAAATAAAAGTGCCTGATCACTGCTATACTTACCGTTGTTCCTGTTCATAGGACTCAAGTCACTTAAACCGGAATCGGCATGTTAGATTGCAAGTACAGATTGTTCTCACAACGGTCTTTTTGTTGTTGTGATAACAATAGTTGCGTTCAAACAACAGGAATTCATTTAATCGGAAATTGCCAGGATTCAGTGTGGGTCAATCAGAAAAAAGTTGGGTCACTTTATACTCGAAAATATACCGTTCGGAAATTTAAGAATTCCAGCCAATTCCAGAGATACTCAATTTTGCAAAATAGTTTTATTTTTTCCTGGGTTTGTTTGAAAACGTTTGATTTGTTTGAAAACGTTCGAACATTTTGAACTCAAAATAAATTGCACATCTGCTGCAAAATTGTTGTTATTCGTCGTTTCGTCTTCGAGGGGCCTTCATCAGCTCAATATTTTTCAATGCGGTCTTATTGCTTTTATGACAAAATCTGAGGTGCTTTTTAATATTAAATAAGGGGATTTTTTGTGAGCGTTTGTCGAAATATATTTATGAAGAAGTAATGACAGTGGAAAAGTCAATGACAAAAGTGCAACAATTTTTTAAACCAATGGTTCAAAATATTTTCAGTCACAAAGTTATACGAATTCATGAAATTACTTTTTATTTCAAGTTGAAATTGCTTAGCTTTCGTCATTGAAACCAACATGGTAGTATGTATTAACAAAAATTAAGTTGATGATAGCCCCTCAAAGACGAAACGTCGGATTACAAAAATGCTGACAATGTGGTAATGTAAATGTGCAATTTATTATGAAATTTGGCTGAATTTTACTTTGACGCCCACTCGTGTTTTTCAATTTTGAAATGATTTCCATTGAAAATGAGCATTCTAGAATGGTTCTTGATTGATGGTTTTCAATGACGGCAAAATAGTATTTATGTGGATTTTTTAAAAGGAATCGGGAGTGAACAGATGTGCTGGGTGGCTGAGAATCCAAAAAGAATGTTGAAAAATAGTGATTTCTAAGCACGTTTACTCGAGGAAATGAAGAAAATATAAATATCGATGACCTTACTGTCAAAATCAATTGGAAATATAAAAAAAGTGGAAAAAAAGAATTGAAGAAAAAAAATTTAGTGAATTCCTTAACTAACCTGAATTCACAACTTTATCAATAACACTGAACGCAGGAAATTAAAGAAACACATAAATAAAATAACAAAACATCATCTAGAAGAGCTTGAATCAAGGTGACATTTTTTCCAATTCGAGATGCGCCTGATCACAAAAGACACAACCAATTTTCAAGACACCTAAACAGGTCATTTTCGCAAAAGTTAACTACAACGAATGATTTCGATTCAAAATGACCGAACAAAACAATTATGACATCTTTGAAACCAAGCCACAAAAAAAAACCTAATACATAATATGATCATGATCGAAGGTTGTCAACAAGCCGTTTTCCACCAAAAAAAGGGGGCACTTCGCGCACCATACATCGCGACCGCTGCGCGGTCGTATTTCACGAAAAACGATTCGGTGCCTCCGGCTCAAGACCTCAACTTTATAAAAATTTTTTCTATGGACATTGATCGCTTTAGTATATAGAAAGAACACGGTCATAACTCAACCTAACCTAACCTAAATATCAATTCATTTCAAGAGTTGTTTCAACACTGTCCTACCTGATCCCAACCTAACCAAACGAAAATATTAATTCATTTTAAGAATTGTTTCAACAATTCTAAAAACCACTATACAAAATATTTTCAAAAACGGTGAGAAGGCGCTAAAGTAAAAATTAACCGAAATTCGTTTACAAATGAAGCCAGGAAAAAATTAAACAATTTTCCAAATTTCGGGTTTTCACTAGTATCTCTGGAATTATTATAAGTGCAATTTCAGAATTTTCCAAACGGTATCCTACTACATAGTCGGATATGAATCGCAAATTATTCAAATTCTATTCAAACAAAAAAAAATATTTCTTTGGAATCAACTAAACGAATAAAACGATGATTTCTAGTTCAAAGCTCTCTTCGGGTTGAGTTTCGACAATTGCCACTTTCCGTACCTTCCAACCAACCCCCAACTTTCATTGAGTACATATTTATCGACAAAGTTGCTGAAAATCGAACTCGCTGAAATGGAAAATACGCTCGACTGTTTATTGCCCCTCCGACGATGTACATATTGAATGTACTCGTTGTTGCTAGATTCAATTCAGCAAACAAGGTGGAATATTGCAGCTATATGAGGAAAAGCGATCAGAGGCCGAGCACTCTAATATAATGAATATTTGTTGGTTGTTTCCTCGTTTTCTATGTAGAATAATTTCCATGGCTCGTAGGTGGAAAGTGGGGAAATTTCACCGGGAAAATGATGAAACCTTCCCTGGACCACCAAAAAAAAACCAATTATGTATTTATTGTTGTTTCTGGTTTACCAACATACTCGTTTCGGATGTTTACAATATTCTAATGGATATAATTTTTGTTTCAGGTATGTACCTTGACGATATCCACGTCAAAATGTGAGTGTATTATATGGTTATTTTCCACAATTGAAAGTTTGACTTATGTCAAATCAACTTCCACATTTTTGCAACAGAATGCGATTGTGCCATCCTTTTTTATGAAAATAAAATACAACCAACTCGATTCAGCCTGATGGAAGTTTTTACAACTCAATCACAAAGAATCTGTCTTATGAAAGTGCGATATCATGCAAATTGTTTTTTTTTATTTCGGCGAAAAGTAACTCCAAACTCGACTCCCCGATACGAAGCGACGAAAGAAAGTACTTTAACAGTTGCTGCCAACAACTTCACACCCCAGCGACTTTACGACGGATTCCAATCGTTAACATTTTTTCCACTCTCTCCTTCACCCCCTCTTCCCTCCAATAATTCCGAAAAGTTCTCCGAAGTCTCGGACATTCCGATGAAAAATGACGCTTTATTTGAGAAACAACTCGAATTTGGCCTGGCCCGTGTATAAATATCGAACCGATGGGGAGGAAAGTTGAAAGATATTTTCCTCTTGGGGTGCGGACGCCCCAAAACCCCCCTTCCAATCCTCTTGCGGTTCGATCCCGATCTCCAGACACCGGGAATGCGCGGAATTTACATCGCAATTTTCTGTATTCGGAGATTTGAAGGGTCCCATTTTCGCGTTTCCATTGTGTATGGGCGGAAGTGAGAGGGTGGGGGAGAACGAAAACTTCTCATTTTCTGATTTCGGAGGATAAGATTCTTTGCGGCGAACTTCAGTGAATATTTTTTATTGGAAACATAATTGAAAATGTTTTGAATTTTTTTATTATCTTATCACTACTACAAGGCTCCACGCGAGGCACAGCTCACAGCCTGTACATTCCAACTTTGAGGAACCACACATGAACCTGAATTTCTCATGTGGGTCAGCACATTCCTAGAAATACCAAGAATGACCGTCCAGCAACCGGAAGCAGTGGGTAGAAGATGCAATTCCGCATTTCCCATGAGACTTTGGAAACTCGTGCCTGAGTGCAAGTATGCGAGTAGTTCCGTCCACTTGAAATCAACTCAGGTTTTTCGGTATTTTAATATGTTGATCTAGTAATCCCTAATCTTATAGTTGTGATTATTATTTCGGGAAGAAATAGATTTTCTCTTAGAAAACAGACTTTTGAAACGTCAAAACATAATTATATCACTGCACCCTATAAATATTTTTCACCAATCAATTTCGAAGAAGAATTCTCATGTAATGTTGCAGTCTTTTACGATATATTCCTACAAGAATAAAAAGCAATATAATCGGCTAGGAGCCAACAAAACTGGTGGTAGTCTTCAACACAGCCAACAAGGAAGGGCGTCTCTATGTGGTGCCAAATAAACAGTTATCGTGATTCGGCTGTGAACGCTGATATCACCCTCAATGTCGTTAACTCGCGAAGATAAAGCCGGGATATCTTTATCGCACATGCTGGAGGATTGCTAGATCAGGATGTCGAGTTCTCTGTTCCAACCCGGCTTTATGGAATCGAGGAATTTCCTGGGAATAATGGTGCAACATTAGGGGATGATTTTAATGAACGTAGATACGTTGTTGTCAATTTTCACGATAGACCAAAATTCAAAACATTGTTCACTTCAAATTCGAGTTCCCTTCTCTCAAATCGATGACAGTTCGAAATTCTGACCTTTAACGCACCCCAAAAATCGCTCCCTGAAGATCCATTTCACTCCGACATAAACCAGGAAGACATTGTCGCTTCGACGGTCTTCATTTTTAATGCCATCCCCTCGTGTATAAGGGAAATTGTGATGTAAATTCTTAGCATTTTCACTTTGAGATCCCGATTCGGACGGTGGGAGGGGGCGGGAAGAAAGGTCGAAGGATAGTTTTAAGGGAATCTCCAGAGAGAAAAATTTCCTTATGGGGGGTGAGAAACTGTCTGACGGAATCATTCATGACGGCATAACGCGGGGGTGAGTTGGGAATATATTTATGGGATGATTTGATGTGGGATCGGTCGTGTAGAGATGGGGATATTGAATATCTTCTACAAGTTGTTGGGTTTCTCGAATAAACATTTCGAAACGAAAAAGGAGGTGCCTTCATAGTTACCTACGGTTTCTATACTAAATTGTCATCATGATCCAAGTTATGGGCCCCACTATATCATTTTTCCGTCCTTTTGCCGTAAGTTGAGTTCGGTAAATTTAATATTTTCCATTGAACATGGAAAAGTTCAGAGAAATCACACAAGATATTTCTGATAGAAATTACACAATCACGCCTTGGAAAATAATTCAAAAAAAAATAACTAGTTTCTTCGCCAATATTCTTGTTAGGGACATATGTAATTACAAAACATTTGTGATGGAAATCGCACAATATACTTCTGCTGCCGATAGAAATCACACAATATATTTCGGTTGGAAATCATACAAAATATTTCCGACGGAAATCACACAATATTGTTTCAAGGCACGCCGAAAGGCGTTGAAATGGACACATTCAATATTTCTCATTGAATGTAGGATATTTTCGATGAAAATCACAATATATTTTCGAGGGAAACTATACGGAATATTTCCTATAGAAATCACCCAAAATATTTCCTATGAAAATCACACAAGATGTATACTTCTGTTGGAAATGACATAAAATTTAATTCAAAGATGATCAACAAATATCCTCCACTATTCCCGTTCAGGACACCAAAACGCGTTGAATATTTCCCATTGAATGTGAAATATTTCCGATGGAAATCACATTATATTTTAAATGGATATACCACAAAATATTCCAGATGGATATCACCAAACTAATTTTGCTGGAAATCACCAAAATATTCTATAAATTACCCAATATATTTCGATGCCAACACACAAAATATTCACGATGAAAATCACACAAGATACCTACTTCCGTTGGAAACCAAACAAAATAGTTTCGATGGAAATCACACGAATATTTTCGAAAGAGATCACAAGATGAATATTGATGGAAATCGACCAAAAAATTTCCGATGTGAATCACAAGATGCGTTTTGGTAGAAATCACCCAAAATATGAAACCACAAATTCGATGGAAATCACCCAAAATATTTCCGACGGAAATCACAGAATATATTTTCGATGGAAATAACAAAATAAATTTGGCTGGAAATCACCAGAATATTTCCGATGGAAATCATAAGATAAATATTGCTGGCAATCACATAATAAATTTTCGATGTAAATTACACAATATATTCCGATTGCTATCACACATAAGATACTTACTTCCTATGGAAATAAAACGAAATAGTTTCGATGGAAATCACACGAATATTTCCGATGGAAAACACAAGATAAATATTGATGGAAATCACCTAAGATATTTCCGACGGAGATCTCAGAATATATTTTCAATGAAAATTACGAAAAAGATCTTGCTGGAAATCACCCAACATATTTCCGATGGAAATCACAGGATGAATATTGTTGGGAATTACCGAAAATATTTCCGATGGATGTCACAAAATATTCCTGATGGATATTACCAAATTGAATTCACAGGAAATCAACAAAATATTCTATAAATTACCTAATATATTCCGATGCCAAGACACAAAATATACACATGAAAATCACACATACTTCCGATGGAAATGAAACAAAATAGTTTCGATGGAAATCACACGAATATTTTCGGTGGAAACCACGAGATAAATATTGATGGAAATTGCCCAAAATATTTCCAACGGAAATCACAAAATGCATTTTGATGGAAATACCCTGAAATATTTCTGACGAAAATCACAGAAAATATTTCCGGTGGAAATTAGGAAATGAATTTTGCTGGAAATCACACATAATATTCACGATGAAAATCCCACAAAATACATACCTCCAGTGGAAATCAAACAATTCATTTTCGATGATAATCACACATAATAATTCCTATGTAATTACACAAAATATTCCGATGACAATCACACAAAATATCCACGGTGGAAATCAAACAAGATACATACTTCCGATAGAAATGAAACGAAATAGTTTCGGGGTGGTAATCACACGAATATTTCCGATGAAAATCACAAGAGAAATATTGATGGAAATCGCCCAAAATATTTCCGATATAAATCACAAAATGCGTTTCGATGGAAATCACCCAAAATATTTCCGACGGAAATCTGATGACAGAATATATTTTCGATGAAAATTACAAAACAAATTTTGCTGGAATAACCCGAAATATTTCCGATGGTAATCACAAGATGAATATAGTTGGAAATCACCGAAAATATTTCCGATGGATATCACAGAATTAAATTTGCTGGAAATCACCCAATATATTTTCGATGTAAATTACGGAAAATATTTACGATGGAAATTAGTGAATAAATTTTGCTGCAAATCACCCAAAACCTTTTGATGGAAATCGCATAATATATTCCGATGGGACGAAGTAATTTCGATGTAATTATACCAAATATTCCGATGGCAATCACACAAAATATTCCGATGGCAATCACACAAAATATTCACGATGAAAATCACAAGATAAATATTGATGGAAATGACCCAAAATATTTCCGACGGAAATCACAAAATTTTGATGGAAATATCCCAAAATATTTCCGAAGGAAAATACATTATATATTTTCTATAGAAATTACGTAATTAATTATGCTGGAAATCACCCAGAATATTTTCGATGGATATCACATACGTAATATATTCCGATGCAAATCACACATAATATTCACGATGAAAATCCCACAAGAAATATACTTCCGGTACTTTTCGATGTAATTACACAAAATATTCCGATGGCGATCACACAAAATTTCACGATGAAAATCAGACAAGATACATACTTCCGATGGAAATGAAACAAAACACGAATATTTCCGATGAAAATCCCAAGATAAATATTGATGGAAATCGCCCAAAATATTTCCGATATAAATCACAAAATGCGTTTCGATGGAAATCACCCAAAATATTTCCGAACGGCAATCTGATGACAGAATATATTTTCGATGAGAATTACAAAATAAATTTTGCTGGAAATAACCCAAAATATTTCCGATGGAAATCACAAGATAATTATTGTTGGAAATCACCGAAAATATTTCTGATGGATATCACAAAATTAAATTGAAAATCACAAGATAAATATTGACGGAAATCGCCCAAAATATTTCCGAAGGAAATCACAAAATGTATTTTGAAGGAAATCACACAAAATATTTCCGACGGAAATCTCACAATATATTTCCGATGGAAATCACAAAATTAATTTTGTTGGAAATCACAGAATATATTTCCGATGGAAATAACACTAACTTCTTTTCCACTTTATTTTGTTCAGAAAACCAAGACATGTAAATTTTTTATATATTACCTTCCAAATAATACTCTATTTTCATTCGTCAACCCAGAAGTGTTGTTCAACCGTGTTCCTAAGATGACATCGAAGCAGAGTCCCTATTAGGATAGCAAAAATTTAACGAAGTCTCCAATTCGCCTCGACAATTCCTCGCGGAAAACCAAGCTGTCTCGTCTCCATCGCGGGATTATCCGACGACGAGAAACATGCCTCGAATAAACGAACCGAAGGCAACCAAGAGATACACGCCAACAGTATCAGTCCATGAATAGCAAATAAAAATATCCCATTCATTTCTGTTTTCTCCGGATTTGCATAGCAGAAAACTCCGCGCGCGGGCTCGGTAAATCAATAAGCGCGAAAGAGAAAGCGCCGAAAATTTTCATCCGGATCGGGTATTCGATTCGCGCGACGCGTTTCGTGTTTTTTCGGTGCAAAAAAAATTCGCTTTTCCACAGGCGTCGGATTTTATGTAATGGAAAAATATTCCCATCGAGTGGAGTGGGCTTATTTCCCGACAAAGGAACTCATTTCGCTTGACATTCAACGTTGAATAGACTGGAAAAGCATCGTTTTTCGTTCGGGTGTGGAAATTTTCCATACACCACAACGATTCATTCGAAAAAATAATTTAACGATTATCAGTAAAAGGCACTGAGAAAAAGTACTAAAAAAATGGATCTATCAAATTTCCTTGATCTATAGCGAAAGGAAGAACCACACACCGGTCTCAACAAGCCTTTATGGATTGAAACATTAAAACGTGACGATATTCAGTTCAGCTCTCGGAAAACAAACAAAAACCGAATGGTCCAAATCCGGAGGCAATAAAAAACAGACAACGTCTATCAATCATACTTCATGAAAAGCCACTGATGCCCAAATTTTATTAAGTATATCGAGAGAACACTCCATCGTCTGCATGCGCCCGAAATTTATGAACTGTAAATGCCAGGCACCGATAGGGTCACTTCAATTCTGAATTTTTATGGCTCGCATGGATATGTCGGAATTTTATGTACGCAATAATTCCATTGTTCGCAAATTTTATACGGATTCCTTATTGATTCCATGGAAATGATGAAGCTTCAGTATCGAATAAGTTTATTATTCGCGAGTTATAGCATTTGATGAATCTTAAAGATGATTATGCCTCTTACTGACTACGGTAATAGATGAATTTTGTTGGGAAGCATCCAAAATATTTTCGATGGAAATTACACAAGATATTCATGATGGAAATCACACAAGATACATACTTATAGATCAAACAAATATTTTCGATAGAAATCGCACAAATTATTTCCGATAGGAATCAAAAGATGAATATTGATGGATATCACCGAAAATATTTCCGATGGAAGTCAAGAAATATATTTACGATGGAAACCTCAGAAAATAGTTCTGATAGAAATTATAATTTTGATGGAAATCACCCATAATATTATCTATGGAAATCACACAAGATAAATATTTGTGATGGAAACGACGCAATATTGTTCCAAGGGCATTGATGCAAAAATGATCAATAAATATCCCCCACTATTCTTGTTCAGGACAACATAACGAGTTGAATACAGTAAATTCAATATTTCTCATTGAATGTGGAATATCCGATGGATTTCACAAAATATATTTTCGATTGAAATTCCACAAAATATTTCCGATGTGAAGTACACTATGGATATCACAAAATGAATTTTGCTGGAAATCACCCAAAATATTTTCGATGGAATTTAAACAATATTTTCCGATGGAAATCACATAAAATATTCACGATGAAAATCACACAAGTCATACTTCCGATGACAATCAAACAATATATTTTCGATTGAAATCACACAAATTATTTCCGATTGAAATCACCAGATAAAAATTGCTGGTTATCACCGAAAATATTTCCGATGGAAATCCTGAAATATATTGATGATGGAAATGGTACAAAATAATTCCGATAGAAATCATATTTCTGATGGAAATCATAAGATAATAAGATTGTTTCCACAAAATATATTTTTGATTGAAATTCCACAAAATATTTTCTATGCTAATTACACAGAATATTCGCTATGGATATCACAAAATGAATTTTGCTGGAAATCACCCCAAAATATTTTCGATAGAATTTACACAATATATTCCGATGGAAATCACACAAAATATTCACGATGGAAATCACACAAGACACATACTTCCGATGACAATCAAACAATATATTTTCGATCGAAATCACACAAACTATTTCCGATGGAAATCACCAGATAAATATTGATGGATATCACCGAAAATATTTCCGATGGAAATCCTAAAATATATTGCTGATGGAAATGACACAAAATAATTCCGATAGAAATTATGTTTCTGATGGAAATCATACGGAATATTTCTGATGGAAATCATAAAATAAATTTTCGATGGAAATCACCCAAAATATTCTCTATGGAAATCACACAAGATGCATACTTGTGATGGAAACGACGCAATATTGTTCCAATCCTCACTATTCTTATTCAGGGCCACAAAAACGAGTTTAATTCAGTAAATTCAATAGTTCTCATTGAATGTGGAATATTTCCGATGGATTTCATGAAATATATATTCTATTTAAATTCTACGAAATATTTCTGATGGAAATTACACAAAATATTCGCTATGGATATCACAAAATGGATTTCGCTGGAAATCACCCGAAATATTCTCGATGGAATTCACACAATATATTCCTATGGAAATCACACAAAAGATTCACGATGGAAACCACACTAGATACATACTTCCGATGAAAATCGAACAATAGACTTGCGATTGAAATCACACAAATTATTTCCGATATAAATGACAAGATAATAGATGGATATCACCGAAAATACTTCCGATGTAAATCCCAAAATATATTGCCGATGGAAATCATACAAAATAATTCCGATACAAATTATATTTTTGATGGAAATTACACGGAATATTTTCAATGAAAATCATGAAATAAATTTTATGGAAAATTCAATCTTCAGTATCAAATAAGTTAAATATTCGCTAGTTTCAGCACATGATTGATTTTAAAGATGATCATGCCTATTACTGTCACTGGCTTTGTTTTACCCAAACTTCTTTTAGTTTTGTCTCGACGTCTTTATGACCGATAGAGTCCTAAGTGATGATACACTGGATGTTAACAGAGGTCAGTACCTCGCTCCATCCTTCCAAGAGTCCTCATGGAATTCCCCGGAGATGCACTCGATCGTGACGTCGCCGTCGTCTTCCACGGATTATTTATATTCCATCGAGGATGCACGCCGGATAAGAACGGATAGCGAAAACTCGAAAGAATTCCGTAAATTGGATCTTGCCGCTACATATGATTGCAACCCATCCTGAACCCTGCAAGACTTCAAAGAAGTCATTGCGTTCTATTTCCAGCAGCGCGGAGACTTGGAAATAGAAGAGTAGTGCAATTTACGTAGACCCCCGATGACAGGAGATCCTCACCGAACTCATTAGTGAATAATATTCTCTCGAAACATGGGCAGACGTTCCTCGGTACAGGGTTCTTGGGACGGTGAGGAATTTATATGAATGCTGCATGATTTATTGGGTGATAACGAAGTTTATTGGGTGGTCTTTATTCGAGACGGGGAAGTCAAATGATGCGTATTTCAGTCTGATGACTAATGCACTAGGGCCAAAAAGAGACCAAGCAGTCTGTCAACTTTCAAAGGAAATGCAAACCAATCCGCGACTAAGTTTTTCGTTTTTGCATTAATGTCATAGCATTTTTCAGCTTCAGTAAAATTTTATCAGAATCCTACTGGTGACCATATTATACACCCTCGCCTAATGGGGGAACCTTATAACTCTTATTTATGATTCCAGCCTTCCCGTTTCAAAAAGTCAACATCCTAATTCCGCTGTGGATTTCAAAATGAAAGTTCCTGAAAATCTCTCCGCAAAATCCAATTCCTCACGTCTTCGAGGGGGGCAATTCCTTTGAAATATCGACGAGAATACAACATTCGATATTTCCTCGAGATTAATTTTTTCCCCGATCCCGCAGAGTCTTAATAAATTCATCGCGTCATCAACGCCCCGCCGAAAGTCGACAAATATTGCCCCATAAAAGACGAAGGGTTTGACAGGCCCTCGCTTCCGCGCCGACCTATCGCACCCCACCGGCAGGTGGCGTCGCACAATGCGGTCTGGCGTAATTGAGGCGAGATTAATAAAGTGAAAGTAATTCGGAATATTCGACGTCGACGGGTGTTTTTCTTTGTTTTGCGTCCTTTGTACTGTCGACTGACGACCAGGTCTGGCACAATTAAAAGTTTCCGGGTTGCTTGAGGGGGGTGCTATTTGTGATGACTGTTTTTTGACGCCTTCCTCGTCTGAATTTAATATCTGTGTGAAAACCTGGAAGAAAGAAATGTGGTCAACGTAGCACTCAGACAAAAGTAATCTAATGATAAAATCTTATGTCTACCGATATAAAAAAACCACAAAATTCTTGAATAGTAAAAATGTCACGATTACACCAAATATTCGCTATGGATATCACAAAATGAATATTGCTGGAAATCGCCTTAAATATTTTCGATGGAATTCACACAATATATTCCGATGGAAGTAACACAAAATATTCACGATGGAAAGATACGAACTTCCGATGAAAATCAAACAATATATTTTTTATTGAAATCACACAAATTATTTCCGATGGAAATCACAAGATAAATATTGATGGATATCACCGAAAATATTTCCGATGAAAATCCTTGAATATATTGCTGATGGAAATGACGCAAAATAATTCCGATAGGAAATCAAATAATACATTTTTTATTGAAATCAGACAAATAATTTTCGATGGAAATCATAAGATATTGACGGATATCACCGAAAATCTTTCCGATGGAAATCCCGAAATATGTATATAATTACACAGAATATTCGCTATGGATATCACAAAACGAATTTTGCTAGAAACCATCCCGAAATATTTTCGATGGAATTAACACAATATATTCCGATGGAAATCACACAAAATATTCACGATGGAAATCACACAAGATACATCTTCCGATGACAATCAAACAATATATTTTCGATCTAAATCACACAAACTTTTTCCGATGAAAATCATCAGACAAATATTGATGGATATCACCGAAAATATTTCCGATGGAAATCCTAGAATATATTTCTGATCGAAATGACACAAAATAATTCCGATACAAATTATATTCCTGATGGAAATCACACAAGATACACACTTCTGATGTAATCGACGCAATATTGTTCCAAAGGCATTGATGCAAAGATAATCAATAAATATCTTCCACTATTCTTGTTCAGGACCACGAAACGAGTTTAATTCAGTGAATTCAATATTTCTCATTGAATGTTGAATATTTCCGGTGGTTATCAAAAAATGTATTTTTGATTAAAATTCCACAAAATATTTCCGATGGAAATTACACAAAATATTCGCTATGGATATCACAAAATGAATTTTGCTGGAAATCACCCGAAATATTTTCGATGGAATTCACACAATATATTCCGATGGAAATCACACAAAATATTCACGATGGAAATCACACAAGATACGTACTTCCGATGAAAATCAAATAATATATTTTTCATTGAAATCACACAAATTATTTCCGATGAAAATCACAAGATAAATATTGACGGATATAAACGAAAATATTTCCGATGGAAATCCCAGAATAAATTGGCGATGGAAATCACACAAAATACTTCCGATAGAAATTATATTCTCGATGGAAAACATAAAATAAGTTTTCGATGGAAATCACCCAAAATATTCTCTATGGAAATCACACACAAGATACACACTTCTGATGGAAACGACGCAATATTGTTCCAAAGCATTGATGCAAAGATAATTAATGAATATCTTCAACTATTCTTTTTCAGGACCACAGAACGAGTTAAATTCAATATTTCTCATAGAATGTGGAATATTTCCGATAGATTCCACAAAATATATGTTTTATTGAAATTCCACAAAATATTTCCGATGGAAATTACCCAAAATATATTCGATGGAAATTACACAATGTGATCCGATGGAAATCCCACAAAATATTCACGATGAAAATTACACAAGATATCTTCTTTTTTAGCGTTCTTTGTGTTATCGGCTGGTCTGGCACAATTAAAAGTTTCCGGGTTGTTTGAGGGGGGTGATGTTTGTGATGACTGTTTTTTAACGCCTTCCTTATCTGAATTCAATATCTGTGTGCAAACCTGAAATAAAGAAATGTGGTCAACGTAGCACTCAGAAAATAGTTAATCTAATGAAAAAATCTTATGTCTACCGATGAAAAAACCACAAAATTCTTTGATTAGTAAAAATGTCACTATCTGCTTACAACTGGAGAACAAGAAGAGAACTATACTCGAAAGTTGAGTAATTCGATGTAAATAAACCGAACTTCGCCTTTGATCTTCGAAACTCGCCTACAGCCACTCGCGAAAATCGCTCCAGCATAAAAGACTAGTTTCTGCTTAACATACTTCCAGTTTGTTTTCCAGAATTAGCGCCGACACCAAATGGATAATTTTCAGACTTTCTTCGGACGTATTCAAATAAACCAACTGGAACAACTCGCACAAACGGAAACAACCGGGCGGAAGTGATAACGCCTTAATAACAACTTCGAACAAGGAGCGGATAATAGTTTTCGGCGAGATAATCATAATTGCCGTGCCGTTTTAAAAGCTTAATGGAGAACACTATCGTAGTCCGGGGCGAGTATCAAGTATGCACGAACTTTGCCAAATGGAAAAGTTATGTTGCGATTCGGAGACCGCGTTAACGTGGAACTTCGTCGTAACGGTCCTATAATCGGCGGTGGCGACCAGGCTGCTACGAGCGGACCCGGGGCGCTTACAGTTGGATGGATTTGATGAACCGAAATACACTTCGAGTTAAGTTGGATTAATTGTAAACTGAAATTACACAGTTTTGTCTTCCGATATCCAATAGCTCTTGTTCCACGAATAACATCGAATAAAAATTCTAATCGCACGACCTGTCATTTATATCCGTGAATGTGCCGTTTTTCATGCGAGTGTCAGGGGAATTTCGCGCCAGAAAAATGAGAATTAGTACCGTTTCTGGCACATTTTGAATAATCCCCGAAAAGGCCCAGATAAAACAATAAATAAACGTTCACAATACCTCTCCGCAAATATCCGTCTGACATTTCGATGAATTTTCGATTGTTCGGTATTTATTTCATCGGTTAAAAATTGAATGATGTTATTATTGGGGTGTTTTATAACTCAACAACAGATGGTATTGCGAATTGTTCAAATTTATGGAATAACAATGACAAAAATGAAAAACAAAAAAAAATAATAAGTGTGTTTTTCGAATTATAAAATTATAACTGTAGTAAGAATATTTCAAATCTCGAAATAACCTTAGTCAAGTTTTCATATAGTTTATATTCGATTTCAACTTAGTATTTGAGCGCTCGTACTACTTACACGAGGGCTATATCATTTCGTCACGATGTCTGTATTTTTCGAATTTTGAACCGAAAATAGTCTCAATCGACTATGTTCGACTCACTGATGACGAATCCGTCGGAAAATTCGAGTCTGTCCGTCCGGCCGTAAGCACGATAACTCTCGAACGGAACAACCTAGGGACTTGAAATTCTCAGTGTGGGTTCAGTTCCCGAATGCCTCGGTTGAGTTCGTTTATGGGCCAAATTCCACCAGGGGTTCCGTAAATATGGCCGTTCAAAGTTTTGTTCCCCTGATTACTTGAAAACTACAGATTTGATTGAAATGAAATTTTGCATTCCAATGGAGAATGAGGTGTTCAAGCTACATGTGAAATTTTGTCCAGATCGCATGACCAGAACCATAGAAACCATAGAAAATTGTAACTTTTGAACGAAAACGCCTAGGGACTTGAAATTGCCAGGATGGGTGTGGATCTGAAATGTCGCGTTCACGTTTAACAATGAGCAAAATTATACTAGGGGTTCCGTAAATATGGTCGTTTGAAATTCAGTTTTCTTGGTAATTTCAAAACTACAGATTATATCGTGACGAAATTTTGTATACCAATGGAGAATGATATATTCAAGCTACATTTCTCCAGATCACATGACCAGAACCATAGAAACCATAGAAAATCATAACTTTCGAACGGAAAGGCCTAGGGACTTAAAATTTGTCGCGTTCACGTTTATCAATGAGCAGAATTATACTAGGGGTTCCGTAAAAACGGTCGTTTGAAATTTTGGTTCCTCGATAATTTCGAAACTACGGATTCGAACGAGATGAAATTTTGTATTTTAATCGAGAATGATATATTAAAACATTATTTTGTCCAGATCGCATGACCAGAACCATAGAAACCAAAGAAAATTGTAACTTTTGAACGGAAAGGCCTAGGAACTTGAAAATTTCAGGGTTGGTGTGGATCGCGAATATCAAGGCCACATTTACAATGAGCAAAATTAAACTAGGGGTTCCGTGAATATGGATGTTCAAAATATTTTTTTCCTGATAATTTCGAAACTACTGATTGGATTGGGATGAAATTTTGCACCTAGCTTAGGAATAACGTATTCAAACTACGTGCCAAATTTTGTCCAGATCGCACCACCAAGACCATAGATACCGTAGAAAATTCTAGCGAATTATCGAAAAAAAATTGGTCACCTAAAGCACTGACAAGAAGTCTGGAGTTTGGCCTAAGTTTCAGAATTTTTGTGACAGCTGTCGAAAATTCCTTCGATTTATTTCCAGAACTGGAAAATGCGAATCTACCTACAAGGTGCATGTACGAGCGCTCAAAAGCTCCTGCCTTCACGGCAGTGCTTTTCGTAATTTTTTCTCCATCTTTCTTCACAACTTTCTCACGATCATCGAAAACTTATCAAAGTGGTTCAGAAAAGTGGGTCCCATTCAATTGTATTCACCATTTCAGACCCCGATGGGATCAGTTTCGAAAGTATCCAGGTATCTGTCATTTTTGACAAATCATACGAATTCATACCTGGTAAATGGCTGAAAATATAATAATATATCTTTTCCTCATTTTTCACCGAATTCCGGAAGCATAATCCTCACTCCAGATGTAGACGCAGATACAGTGACGTACGTTGTTCATCGATTTCACAGTAATAAATGCAAATCCGAAGCTCCAGATTTGAATAAAGAGCAGATGCCATCCGAGAAAATACACCTCGGCATGTTTACATAAAAGAATATGCCGATGGTGGAGGAAAATGTGCTTCACATTCGGCTCTAATTGAAACGGCCCAATTTCCCCGGAATGTTTTGTTTAAATTTTTACACTGAAAAATTCAATTTTTCCAATTGTAATTAATGAATGGATTCCGTCTCCCCCTCCAAGCGTCGGTTGAAACAGGGAATCCGGTCGGTTAATCCGCCAGCACCAGGTGCGCCGTCTGACGCACACGCGACGGCACATCAAATAAAGCGATCTCCATAAATTTCCCGGACGCGTCTTCGTCAAGACGCTCGTCGCTCATCCCCGTTTCCGGAAGAGAGGTGAAAGAACTGTTCCGTCAGGAGCCCGTGACGTTTCCCATATTCCCGAGGCCGATACGCCGGGAATTATCGGGGGGAAGGGAGGCCGAAAGGCATCCGAAAACTTTTCCCCGCCTGATTGCTCCCGCCACTGCTGCGGTATTTTTAATATACCGCGATAACTGGATGTTTCCCGAAATATTTTCCGGGACGCTTAAGACGTCTCCGGGGACCGACGACGCGATCCCGAATATAATATTATGTTTCCGAGTCGGGAAAGAACCTATTTCGACGCTTCGACAGGTCTTTTATGCCATAAGCCGTTGAGAATGATTTGGAGTGTATTTTTTGGATTTAGGAAGAATTCCCATTTCGTGGGGAGATCAGGAGGTATCTGGTTCGGCAACGCGGTCATTCGGTGTCATCGGAGACGTGAGAAATCGAATTTCCGCCTACTGGGTGGTGTTGCCACATCGATTATCCCACATTATTTTCTTATGTCTCAAGAATTTTCTGAAGATCAACTCAATATATTGTACAACGCCGTTCTGGACAGACCGCGACGTTCCAGACCGTTCGTGAAACTAGGCAGCGATATATAAATGGACATCGACTCGATACAGGCCAGTGCCGTACGTGATAGCGTCGAGATAAATTAGATAGTGTGTATATAAATTAGTGTGTTAGTGAACTGTAAATTAATTAGTTAAGAATTGGGACTATTTTCATTACAATATTATACAGTGTGTACATTTTTTTTTGGGGTATATTCGAGACATATTCTATTCATCATCTCCCAGATTCTTTCCCGAGTCCTTGCTCCGATTCCACCCCAGTCTCAGCCGGCGATAAAACTATCGCAAAGGGGGTGTGGCAATTCCAGCAATATAACCCCCATTTATCACCATGGCGTTTGGATATTTAGGGAAACCTTTTCGCTTCCCAAACTAAGTCGTCTCTGCTGATAGCGGCTGCTAATGTCTCGGCGTAATATAGAGCTGTCCGCAATAAAAACCCCCACACATCGGGATAACTCATTTGGGGCCCCAACAAAGACTGCGGGGACATTTATCAGAAATCGGGGCTGTGTATCAAGAGTCTGGGATGGGAGATGGGGCGATTAAACCCGAAAAAGACAATGATTGAATGTGTAAATCTGAGAAAACACTGAAATTTTCGCAACAGGATTTATCGTCTCAGCGCTTCAGCTGGCAAGGATACATCTTTGCATAGCATTGGAGGGAGATGCATACAGAAACCAGAAAGTCAAACACACTGACAAAAACGAATTCCGGGAATTTCCGTATAAATGAATTCCTGTTGTTCAAACGCAACTATTGTTATCACAGCGTTCTAAGAACAATCTGAATTCGCAGTCTAACATGCCGATTTCTGTTTAAGTGACTGGACTCCTATGAACAGGAGAAACGGTGAGTATAGCAGTGATCAGGTGCTTTCATTTTGAAAGGAATATTTCCGTAAATTTTACAGGAATATCTAGTAAAATATAATAATTTTGTAAGTTTAACCCAACAATATTTGTACGATTAACAGTATGGACACACTTAATTCAACAGAAATGTTTGGTATTTCTCACAGAAATTCAGATTATTCTATCAGAGTCATCTTGTTTAGCAGTATTTTAATCTATGTTGTACAGGGTGTTTCACGTAAGCGGGTCACTGGATTTTGTGACTCATCTTTTGAGGAAAATTGAAAAGTGGCCCATTAAAATAATAGTAATTTTCAAGGGCTATCCAAAACAAAATTTTTCTGCAACTTCGACTAGTTTTCAAAATAAGAACGTCTTTAGACAATGTTTCACCAATTGTTCCTTCATTTGAACTTCCGGTTTTCTAGAAAACAGAAAATTTCTTCTTGCAAAATATACTTCATAATATTTTCCCATATTTTCGGAATACTCGATCGATTCTGAATCCGAATATGTTAATATAATGGTGGTTTCATATTTATTTCAAGCAATTCCATTCAAAATCAACCTGAGGAATATCAGATTCCATATTGGGGAAATATATCCATGTTGTCTGTGTTTCAATCAACATTTGATTGTCAAAATTTGGAGTTTTCATTCTCGATTATAATAGGAACGAAAAGATGAAGATTTAATTTTCATTCAAAGCTCTCAACATGTTTAGTCCTTGAAGAAAGTTGGGATTGTCTCAGAAAGTGCGAAGAAGTGAGGCAGGCACTTTCAACAGTTTCTGTTGAAAGCATTTTTGTTGCTCTTAATGAATAATTTCAAAAAATCCTAACTTTCTTGAAGAGTAAACATATTGAATGAAAATTCAGGTTACGCATTTTCGCTTCAATTATACACGAGAAAAAAAAAACTTCAAATTTTGAAAATCAAATATTGACAGACAACATGGATATATTTTCCGAATATGGAATCTGAATTTTCTCAGGTTGATTTTGAAAGGAATTGCTTGAAATAAATATGAAATCACCATTAAATTTACAAATTCAGATTCGGAATCGATTGAGCATTCAAAAAAAATTTGGAAAAGCACTGCCTGCAGGCAGGAGCTTTTGAGCGCTCGTACATGCACCTTGTAGGTAGATTCGCATTCCCCAGTTTTAGAAACCAATTGGAAGCATTTTGACAGCTGTCAAAGAAAATTTCCAACTAAGGCGAAAATCCAGACTACACGTCAGTGCTTTAGGTGACCAATTTTTTTTCGATATCTATGGTCTTGGTAATGCGATCTGGACAAAATTTCCCACGTAGTTTGAATAAATTATTCTCCATCTATGTGCGAAACTTCATTCCAATCCAATGGTTAGTTTCGAAATTATCAGGAAAAAAAAAGTTTGAACAGCTATATTTATGGAACCCCTAGTCAAATTTTGCTCAATGATGAACGTGACCGCGAAATTCGCGATCCGAACCTATCCTGAAATTTTCAAGTCCCTAGGCCTTTCCGTTCGAAAGTTATGATTTCCTATGGTTTCTACGGTTCTGATCATGCGATCTGGAAAAAATGTAGCTCGAATATATCATTCTCAATTTAAATACAAAATTTCGTCATGATCAAATTCATAGTTTTGAATTTGTCAAGAAAACCGAATTTCAAACGACCATATTTACGGAACCCATAGTCAAATTTTGCTCATTGATTAACGTGACCGCAACATTCGAGATCCACACCTATCCTGAAAATTTCAAATCCCTAGGCCTTTCCATTACAAAGTTATAATTTTCTATGGTTCGTATAGTTCTGGTCATGCGAGCTGAACACAATTTTGCATGTAGCTTGAACACATAATTCTCCATCTGAGTGCAAAATTTCACTTCGATCGAATCTGTAGTTTCGAAGTAATCAGGCAAACAAAATTTCGAGCGGCCATATTTACGGAACCCCTTGGCGAATTTTGCCCAATAACGAAGTTAACCGCGGCATTCGAGTTTCGAACCTAACCTGAAATTTTCAAGTTTCTAGAACTTTCCGTTCGAGAGTTATCGTGTATACGGCCGGCTGGCCGGACAGACTCGAATTTTTTGACGGATTCGTCATCAGTGAGTCGAACATAGTCGTTTGAGATCATTTTCAGCTCAAAATTCGAAAAATACAGACATCGTGACGAAATGATATAGCCCTCGTGTAAGTAGTACGAGCGCTCAAAAATTTGGGAAAATATTATGAAGTTTATTTTGCAAGGAGAAATTTTCCATTTTCTAGAAAACCGGAAGTTCAAATGAGGGAACAATTGGTGAGAAACAAAAAAATTTTGTATTTCAAAATAAGAAGGTCATTATTTTGAAAAACAGCCAAATTTGGCAAAATTTTTTTTTTTGGAAAACTCTTTCTCCTATAACTTTTTATGCTTTGGTTCGATAGTTTTTCCGATAACATATTTGGATAGTCCTTAAAAATACTATCATATTAATGAGGTACTTTTCAATTTTGCTCGAAGGATTAGTCACAAAATTTAGTGTACAACATAGATTAAAATACTGTTAGCTAAATAAGATTTATTCTGGTAGAATAATTTTTGTGGAAAATACCAAACATTCCTGTTGAATTAATGTGTCCATACTTTTCGTCATACAAATATTGTTGGGTTATACTTACAAAATAATTATATTTTACTAAATATTCCTGTAAAATTTACGGAAATATTCCTTTTAGAATAAAAGTACCGAATCACTGCTATACTTATCGTTTTTCCTATTCATAGGACTCAAGTCACTTGAACTGGAATCGGCATGTTAGATTGCAAGGACAGATTGTTCCCACAACGGTCTTTTTTTGTTGTGATAAAAAAAGTTGCGTTCAAACAACAGGAATTCATTTAACCGGAAATTCTCGGGATTCGTTTTTTTCAGTGCAGCTCTTCAAATCTTCTAATCTCGCCTCGAATCGGATCTAACAAACGCCGTAGGAGGCTGAAAAGTCCCTTAGACTTCTTTTGTCGAAGAATGAGATAATCAACTACAAGTATTTCTTACAAAACTGCGATGACTCTTCCTGACGTTTCATGTCATAGAACACCCCCGCAAAAAGTGGGCGAGCTAACTTGTGACAAATGAGGTGCATTTCTTCGAATGACTTCGCGGCAGCTGCTCCTGGAGATATTCTTCCGCTCCTTCTCCAGGCGGATTCGGAATTGAACCGAAAGCGCCACTGAAAGCTCTCAATTTGGATACGTTTGGACAGTTATAACTAATACCAGGCCAGGGCCGAACAAAGGGTTTTCCTTCTTATCCTTTTAGTGGGGTTAATATTGAATGAGTGGGTAATTTGTATGTGTTGAGGGCGGTGGGTTGGTCCGTTAGAGGCTTTTGAGTGTGTCATATTTCTATCTGGGAATGGAATTGACGTCTGAATCTATCTGGGATATTTTAGGTGACAACTCAAGATTCAGACGATATTTTTTTGGTGTGAGGAATGTGTTCGAATTTTTTTCATATAACAACTCACAATTATAATCGACCATTCTCAAACAACGAAAGAGAAAACGTATAGAATCAATAAAAAAATAAAACGTTTCCTGCGATGAAGACAAATGTCCTCAGCAACCCCTCTTCCTCTGGGCTTACATGAAAACACTTTGTCATCCACTTAGGGTCCCGTCCCTCAAGAAGTACCCGTCAACTGCGGGCGCAGAAATTGTTATTGACACCCCACTGTTTGGCATTTGGTCTTGTCGACTTGTCATCACAGACCACCATAACATAAATATCCGTGAAAACCTACTAGCTAATGAAGAGAGTGCAATTTAATTCTTGGGATGTTTCGCAGAAGAAGTTCGACTTGATTATTCGCCACTTCTAAGAATCAAGTCATGAATCTGCCAAGCTGACGAGAAAAATTCTGCATGAAGGTTCATATTGTTTAGGGTGGAATCCAAGTCCTACAATAACATCTAGATAACGTAATTATCCATTCCTCCGAACTGAAAGAAATTTTCCATGAGATACAACAGGAATTCGGTTACTTCTACAGGAAATGTCTAGAATGGGGAGAATTTATATTATTGAGCGCTCGTACTACTTACCCGAGGGCTATATCATTTCGTCACGATGTCTGTATTTTTCGAATTTTGAGCCGAAAAAGGTCTCAAACGACTATGTTTGACTCACTGATGACGAATCCGTCGAAAAATTCGAGTCTGTCCGTCCGTCCGTTTTGTTTTCCTGATTACTTTGAAACTACAGATTCGATCGAGATGAAATTTTGCACTCTAATGAAAAATGAGCTGTTCAAGCTACATGCAAAATTTTGTTCAGGTCGCATCACGAGAACCATAGAAACCATAGAAAGTTGTAACTTTTGAACGGAAACGCCTAGGGACTTGAAATGTTCAGGATAGGTGTGGATCTCGATTGTCGTGATTACTTTCATCTTTCATCTATGAGCAAAATTATACTAGGGCTTCCGTAAATATGGTCGTTTGAAATTTAGTTTCCTTGATAATTTCCAAACTACAGATTCGATCGTAACGAAATTTTGTATACTTATGGAGAATGATGTATTCAAGCTACATTTCTCTAGATCGCATGACCAGAACCATATAAACCATAGAAAATCATAACTTTCGAACGGAAAGGCCTAGGGAATTGAAATTTTCAGGATAGCTGTAGATCTGAAATGTGGCGTTCACGTTTATCAATGAGCAGAATTATACTAGGGGTTCCGTAAATACGGTCGTTCGAAATTTTGTTTTCTTGATCATTTCGAAACTACGAATTCGATCGAGATAAACTTTTGTATTTTAAACGAGAATGACATATTGAAGCAACATTTTGTCCAGATCGCATGACCAGAACCATAGAAACTATAGAAAATTATAACTTCCGAAGGAAAAGGCCTAGGAACTTGAAATGTTCAGGGTGGGTTTGGAATTGCGAATTTCACGGTCACGTTCATCAATGAGCAAAATTAGACTAGGGGTTCCGTAAATATGACCGTTCAAAATATTCTGTTCCAGATAATTTCGAAACTACCGATTCGATTGGAATGAAATTTTGCACCTAGCTGAGGAATAATGTATTCAAACAACGTGCGAAATTTTAGCGAATTATCGAAAAAAAAATTGGTCACCTAAAGCACTGACTTGAAGTCTGGATTATCGCCTTAGTTCGAAAATTTGTTTGAAAGTTGTCAAAAATTTCCTCAATTGGTTTCCAAAACTGGAAAATGCGAATCTACCTACAAGGTGCATGTACGAGCGCTCATAAGCTCCTGACTTCACGGCAGTGCTTTTCGTAATTTTATTATATTCATTTGAGAGTATCATCACATTATTCTAACGAATTAGAGAGACATTTATTGAAAACTTGTATTGAGAGACTCCATAATGAAGATAAAGAAATTTTTTCCCTGATTCCGGACTCATATTAGCGAATTTGATCACAGAATTACTGTCTTCAGATGCTTACTACTACTTAGATCTTTGGTCTTGTTCGAGGACCGGAATTTCTTCCATACGCCTCCCATCTTTGATTTCCCGGTTTTTTCTGCATTTGGCTGGTGAGAAGATCTCTTCTCTCCTTTCTTCGATATTTTCGTCTACTTTCCTCAGTTTTTTCTCGTTTATCTTTCTTCGTTTTTCATTCTCCTTCTCTTTCTTTATTTCATCTGGTATCTCCTCTTGTCCGTTTTTCTTACAGGAATCTTCAGAATGTTTCTCAGATTTTCATTATTGTGTTTCCGCATCGCTCCTTTCAACTTCTGCTTCTGTTTGTTCACCATTTCTTCTATCGTTTCGATTTTCAGTTCCTTTCTGATTTGTTCCTTAGTAATATACTATCGTGTTTCTTACTACTCTGTTCAAAGTATTTTGTAGTTCTTCCTTCTTGTAGTTGTTCTGCAAAAGTGATGCTGGGGATTATTATGCTTTTGAGTATATTCGTCTTGTTTTCTAATGACAGTTTGCTCTTCGCATTCAATAGAAGGTAGAGGCTTCCATACAGCTGCTTCGTCTTTCTTCTGTTTTGTTCTATCTGTTTTCTGAAGTTTAGATTTTCGTCCAAGTTAACTCCAAGGCACTTCACTTCTTTCTTTCATTCTATCTGTTGGTCTTCTATCGTCATTTTTCCTTCTGCTTTGCTTGATTTTTCACTTCTCAAAGTATTCCATCATCTTTTTCACAAATGCTCTCATCTTATCTGCTGCTTTTCGATTCTTTGGGTAGTATCTTTTGAGTTTTGTCTATTCGGTGGCGCCCTCTGTTGAGCGGTACGGTAAATGTTGGGGCGTCAAAGCAGATCGCTACAGATCTTATCTTTCTCCCTTCCTCTGATCTGATCTGACCTGACTTCAACCTCTGTTTTCCTGTTAAACCCTGATTTCCCAGTTCCTTCTTTCACTTTGTTTCTTGATCATAAACTAACCCTTTTTTTTTTGTATTTTCCAGGCAAAGTTGTTCAAGATTTAGTACCAATCGTAGATCGAAAATATTCAATTCTAGGTAGGAGGCCAAAAAATGCTAAAAATTATTGAATCGCTGTTTCATCATGTTTGATATTTTATTCTTAACAACTTAAACCATATGGTACAACATAGATTAAAATAGTTTTAGCTGAATAAGATTCATTCTGGTAGAATAATCTGAATTTCTGTAAAAAATACCAAACATTCCTGTTGAATTTAATGTCTCCATACTGTTAGTCGTTAAAATATTGTTGTGTTATACTTACAAAATCATTATATTTTACTAGATATTCCTGTAACATTCACGGAAATATTCCTTTCAAGATGAATGTACCTGATCACTCCTATACTTTCCGTTTTTCCTGTTCATAGGACTGAACTCACTTGAACCGGGATCAGCATGTTAGATTGCAAGTACAGATTGTTCTCAGTACGTTCTTTTTTGTTGTGATAACAATAGTTGCATTCAAAAAACACGAATTCATTCGACCGAAGATTCCTGGGATTCGTTTTTTTCAGTGTATCCGCAAAAATACCATTAATAACCCCAAGAGAATGTCCAATAAACCGGAGTTTCCGAATCTCCAAAACAGCTCCTTCAATCTATCTCAGCTTCTCCGAAAGATAATTGAAACTGTATTCGGCAACGTTCCATTCCGAATTGGATTGCATTCGAATTTCAAATTCGAAATTAACGATGATAAGAGGCATTAAAAATTCGGGGATTGCTCATTTTCACAATTGAAATTAAGGGGGGGAGATTACCGTTTCTTCGGCGTTTCGGACACGTCAATCGTTAGGGATGAGCGGGGAAGGGAGGAAAAAAAGAAATGCGTAATCCTGGGAAATATGGGTCACAACTTCGGTTCGAATTCGAAGGATATTTGAATCAGCAGGATTTTCTTTCCATTATGTAACTCCCTGGAATTGAAGAGATTCTCTTGAAATAAAACATCTCTTAATATGGAATGCCAATGAAATTTGTGGAACCAAATTCGGATGACAAAAAATTTCAGAATTTTCGGTTCAAAAAGTCCAGATTTCCAGAAAGACCGAACTAATAAATCGAATAAGAAGAACCGTCAACAAATATAATCAAGCGAAAATCCACCGTCGGCGTGAAAAACCCGGCGAAAGTCCCCCACACCCGAAAAACTTTCCCCCGTTCCCGCAGCATGCGTGCCTCAAATGACAATAATTTCCCCAACGGGCCGGTCCGTCCCATTCCGCGCCTCTCGATCGTTCATCGTCATCCTGCGCGCCAGATCCGACGGTATCGCGTCTTCTTCCTCCGGGTCTGGAGCGCTGATAATTGACGTACAACGACGGACGCGGATCACGTAGCTACAAATCGCATCCAAGTCGACGGACCAATTCGTCGAATTACGTTTGATCGCTGCCAGAAAACGCGAGGGAAGCTGCGGTGTCGGATCGGCGGAGCCCGATAAAGGAGGCTCGGAGGGAATCGAACTGGTGACCCAGTTTCGCTGGATGTGAGATAAATCCTATCTCCTGTGTGGGGCATCCAGGTAACTTACCGAACCCCGTCTTCAAAGTTTGGAAGGAATTATTTGTTTCGGTCCTGCGTGCTGATATCGTCAGTTTTACTGTGGGAAATTGCATTGTTACATACGCACTGTATCTCACAGGAATCGACCAGGCTCAAAACCCAGTTTGGCTGGGTTGCGGCCAAAGGCCTCGATCGAATTTTGAAAAACGCCAGGTCTACAACCTATGGCGTTCCGAAACTTTTTTTCATTCAAGCACGCCCTCGATTTGAAAATCACATATTTCCGTCACGAATGTGAACAAACCTGACGAAATGTCAACCTTAGCGCCGTAAGCGTGTAAGTAGTACGAGCGCTCAAAGAAATTAATCAATATTTAGGTTAGGTTAGGTTAAGATAGGACAGTGTTGAAACAATTCTTAAAAAGAATCAATATTTACGTTAGGTTAGGTTAGGTTGATATAGGACAGGGTTCAAACAATTCTTAAAATGAATTAATATTTTATGCTTTCAAAGGGCATAAAATATGCGACACGTGTTTTTAGGATATCTATAGTTCCTTTCGATCAAACCTGTTTGCTGAAGTTCAGTAATAACGTCTGTCTTGGAATTGTTCAAAAAGAATTTTATAATAAAGGTTATTCGTACTATGTACCCTTCTCATTTTGAATTAAGATAAACAACGTTTCAACGTTATGCGCGGCGATAACCCAGATTCGAGACTAACATCTGATAATTAAATGCGTTGTTGTTTATTGATCAGTATAGAAAAATCTTCTACGTTGTGTTATTACTGTTATTGGTGTGCAGTTCGATTCGAAGAATTTGTAGTAAATTCGAATGTACGTAACTAACGCAACTTTTTTATCATAATTTCAAATTTTAAATATTTTTCATTAAAATTCTAGAATGATTCTTGATGGTTTTCAATGATGGCAAACTAGTTTTTGTGCAGATTTCTTAGACGGGATCGGGAGTGAACAGGGGAGTGAACAGGTGGGTGAGAATTTAAAAAAACATTAGTGATTTCAAAGCATCTGATTGTTGATCATTATTACACCGATTACAATAGGAACATGTATACTCCGTTTAAGAATTATTGACATTTCGGTTGGCTGTGAAAAATCGAATTTAAGTTGGTAATAGACTATTCAGTAATATTTTGGGTTGCTGAATTCAGGTTGGTATAGGAATAACACTAACATTACCCATAGAAATCTTGCTTTGATAATTTTATCGAAGATATTGGTGAATATGTAATTATAAAAATTGGCTTTGAATTTGAGTATTTTTTGTCTTATGCTATTAAAATGGCTGGAATTCACCAGGATACATCGTGCCTAACAAGAGAACGCCAGGCAGTCTGTCGGTGTTACTTCGAGTTTTTCAAAGATTTGGCATATATTTCCGCTAGTGTTTCAGGTAAACTGTTATTCACCGACTCAAAGTGTATTCTGATTGATGAATATCTCTTAAATTTTCAGATTTCACCAAGCCCTGTCCGTAGAATATTAGCATGTTATTATAGCCTGGAATTAGCAGTGGAAGAAAATCTGTGCGATATGATTATTCCTTCAAAGAGTCATTGAATGACTTTGTTTTTGCTAGAATTAAAAACAATGAATATATCAGTTAAGATATCCTTTTCGAACTGGCCAAAGAGCACCTAGATTTCAATTGATCAAAGTCAACATTATATTATATCATAAAAAAATTGGATACAAATACAAAAAAGTTGATCGAAGGAAAATTCTTACTGATAAACAGAAAAATATAATTAAAATAATACGATATTGTGATAAATACCGAGAATACATGGAACAAAACGTAAAATTCATTTATCTAGATGAAATTTAGATATTCGAAAACGGTATTCAAATTCGTCAGTGGACACTAGAAAATAATCCAAAAGGTATGCCGAGTATATTCAAGGGTAAAGGCAGAAGGTGCACTATTTTGAATGCTGGAACAATTGATGGATTTTTACCTGGATGTGATCCGATTCTTTACAGTGGTATTAATGATAAGGATTACTATGAATGGTGAATTATTTCATAAATGCTTTATTGAAACCTTCCCTGCAAAAGGATGCCCATCAATAGTATTATGTCAGCTTATTCACATAAACATAAACACATCCAAATCACTACACTACGTGGAAACAAAGTTTTCAATGATATTTTTATCTTTGCTCTTGTATCATTCATAGATATTTCAAGTTTATTTAGTATACTTATACTGTATGGTACCCTGTTCACATTCCCTCTGCTAATACACATGCTATATTGTTCCCAATTCAAAAGTATACTGAATAATTGTAAAATTGCTCATCAATTATAATATTTTCAATAATTCATGGACAGTTTTAATGAATGAAAATAAAAATTGACTTTCTTAAAGTATTCAACACTGAGCAATATATAATTCACAAATTGGTTCATATATTGATAAATTTCATGTCAAAATTGTTCATGTACTACAAAGAATCTCAATTTTTGTTTCTATCTTATTTCTTAATACATTATAACGTTTTTTCCAATCCATTCTTTTGGCCCTGTGCTTGCGAAGTATCCGAAAATTTTTTTTTTGTTGCACCACTAGCTACCTGCTAGAACTCTATCAATTATCCTTCTTGAATCCTGACATAAAATGGTACTCTTATAGTTATATGGTTAGAATTTTGCAAGATTTCCAATACCAATAAATATTGCATGGTCCTAAGTGAAAATAAATATTTATTTGAATGATCTTGAATTTTCCATGGTTGACTTTTATATGAACGATAAGTTCAGATAATTTCATATGAAAGCATTCAACGATATTTTTGCGCTTTCAAACCTGAATTACCATGTTTGAACTGCAATCGAAATATTCCGGCTTAATTATTCGATAATTCCGATAATTCGTATACTCAACACTTTTCTAGGTTATATTTATGTTTCATTTCTATGATGGAATTTAATAACTTTTTTGTAACTAGAAATGAAGCCTCGGCTGGACGTTCATGGCCTGCTTCGATGTCAATAATTCTTAAATGGACTATACCGATGTAGGGAACTATGTACGTGTAAATTGAATTCAGTCCCGGCTTCAAGTCCGCCCATCTTGATTAACTGTGATCTTTTTTTTTCTGCTCCCATACTGATACACAGGTGTTAAGTTTGGTTATGCGAATTACAATTTGAAATTTTGTTAAAATTTTTTTTAACTTAAAAAAAATAATTCTCTATAATTTTGAATGATGACAAATTACGTTTTATGCAGAATTCCACCTTTTTTTTTAATGTTCCGAAAAATAAAGTTTCAGAATTTTTTCAATCGTTTTTGAGAGCGACATCATCGATCTTTATATTTTCGAAATTTACACGAGTGAACGTGCTTCGAAATCAGTATTTTCCTAACGTTTTTTTTTTATTTTTTTTATTGTGTTTTCTCTTGTACAATTTGAAAAAAAAACAGCTTTACACCTCTATTTCTATACTCACCAACCCCTTCGATAGATATTCCCAGATTCAACCCTTAGTTCAAGAGCCATACTGATTTATTCAGCGGTGTTACAAAAACTTTCAATTTCCCCCAGCATCCGATCCAAAAGAAATTAGAAGGTGAGAAACCCGATACCTTATCGCGCCAGATATATGGCCACCCTTATTCAACTCCTCTCGCGCACCGCTCCAATCCATTTGGACAGCCGGACCTCTTATCCAACCCCAATGATTCATTAGCTCGAACACGAAAAACAAAGGTCTCTGACGGTGGAACAGATAAAAGGGAAGAATCGGCTCGGAACTAATATAATTTAAACGAAACTGATTTTTCCTGATTAGAACTTTTCAACTCTCAAAGGCGTCTGAGAGTGTTCCTTTAATTAAGCGAACAAAGGCAGGACCTCATTAATTAATTCGTCGAAAATTTATGAAACAGTATGAATTATTCGGACAGTTACGTCGTCGAGAAATCAAATTTCAGGATTATCTTCTCGACGGGGATTTTTCCCTTATTCTTACCCTCGACTACGTCCGAAACGCTCAACGATACAGGCCGGATCATATCCCAGATATGCAAAATTCCGTGTACACGCTTGTCCGGAATCTAATCCGACAGAGTTTCGGAGTTTCATGTATATTTATGGACAGTTAACCCGGATTTATTCAAATTAGAGGGAGAGAATTCATATCATTACAATATGGAAATAACGGAACCGCCGAAACTGCGTTACCGATCAAAGTTGGCCGTTATTCTATCCCGGCCGATCGCGTATGTTATGGACTCTTCTCGCCGCGCGATATTTATGTATATTTTATGTAAAATTTGGGGTGCGTATATCCGGCTCTTCTACGGGGTCTCGCTGACGGGTACGGATGGCGGGATTGGGCACTAGGAAAAATGGATTAGTCGACTTTCAGTCGGGATATGTATTAAATCAACTGATTTTCTCAGAAAAGCGGGAAGTTTACAGAAAGGTGTATTATTTACATTCACTCTGCGCATTTGCCATTTTGCTACCACATTTCGTTACGCTACGACGTTTCGTCTTCGAGGGGCAATCAGCTTCGAATCATCAGCTTTGAATACGACCCTGTTGTTTTTATGACAAAATCTGTTTAATTCGGAATTTGATAATATTTTTTGGGATCGTTGGGATATTTTTGAATAAGTTTTCAACTTGTTTTTGCTGTCATTCAAAATTCTTCGCGCTTTCGGAAAATCTATTGGAGGAAGTCAATAAGCACAAAATATCAACAACAAAAATTCTCAAACAAAATTTATAATCAAAAGGAATGCGATTTTATCAAATATTTCATTATTTCGAATTGATATTGCTTAATATAGTTTTCAAAGTATTCAGTCGATAAATTCTTTTTTTCCACACATTATGTACTTATGTATTGCAAATTGCAACTGTCGGAAATTGTCTAAATTATCGATGAAATTTTTCTCAAATATTAATATCATTTAATTAAGAATCGATATGAAGCTTAGATTTCATCATAATAACAAAAGGGCCGTATTGAAAAAGAAGAATCTGATGATGCCCCCCTCCAAAGACGAAACAAACAATGTGGCAACGTAAATGTGCATTTTATTCCAAAATTCGTTCCCTAATGAAGCCAGGAGAAAAATTAAACGATTCTGCGAAATTTTGGGACATCTTCGGAATTTTGAAAATGTTCGAACGGGAAGGAAACTGAGTTTTATTGTGTCACTAAGTGAACTGTTGTTTTCTGGAAAATTTGCACTGAAAGTTCGGAAAGATATTATTCAAATCTCAGTAAAAACTTTTGGGTAGGTCAAGTGATATAAAATATTGGATATGTAAAAATGAAATTTGGAAGGTAGGTGCTTTTTTATGAACCGCAAGAAAATAGTAAAATTAGGAAAAAAAACTTTCAAAAATACTGACGTGAGCGCTCTTGTTTGAATTCATCGTTACAGCGGTCACCCATCCAGATACTTCGAAATTATTCGAAAAATAGAGAAATGCTTTGAAATGATCGAAAGGAGACCAATTCAATAGTATTTGCCAAGTTTTCACCTCTAATCAGTAAATTTCACGATATTTTCATCCGAAACTTGTCAGAAAAAACGTATTTTGAGGTTGAGAAATCTTTGAAAATCATCACTTACGCTCATTTGTAATTTAAAATAACAGAAATATCGTTCTGTAAAAAATCAACTTATCTATGATCATTTTGATTTGACACTGTAGCGAGACTATCGAACCAAAGATTATTGAACGAACCATAGATTCTGCGAATCAAACCTGTCATTTTATTCAACTTCAAGGGATCACAAAATTTATCGAATATCCAAACGTCACATTAGAAACACTCAATTTTCTTGTCACGTAGTCCATAGGTTTCGACCATATTCAGTAAAAATCGGGTAATTTCTTCGATAATAGTTCAAACTCATAAACAACAAAAAATCCTGAAAAAAAGCTGAACTATAAAAATATGTCATATCAGCATATTTCCTCCGAATGCGTCTCCACTGCAACGAAAAAATCAACAAACAACAACAATTAATCTAACAAATTATTACAGCCTATCGCCCGAGAGAACGGCGCCGCCCCCACGCGACCAGACGACAGAAGAAGGCAATTGCCGAGAATTTATTAGTTCATTTAAATCCGGGCCGATATTCAGGTGTAGCCCGGCCCGAAACTCCCAGCGACACCAAAGTTAATATTGAATAACAAGGTAAAATGGGCCGTTATATATCACAAACACGATCTAATCTCGACGGACGTGTCAAATTAGGGAACGGGCCGACCCGTGTGCGCCTTAGTGCCGTTCGGGTTACTCCCGCTCGTGCCGCCCTCTCCCGGTCGTCCGGCGAACCACCCCGCCCCCGCGGGACCCCTAATACCTTCTATTAGTACCTCAACAACTAAATGGCGCTTCATGTTGGCGGCCCGCGTGGTCTCGCCCTAACGGCGTAAACCGCAAATTGTCGCACGGATTCCAGGATGAGATCCGGGATTTATCCGTAACTTGTTACCTCTGTCGGAAACCTTAAATCAAAACAAAAATTTGAGAGTTCAAAGGCGGAAAATATACTTTTCCGTCGACCAAAGAATAAAAGCTCATTTTAACGCACTCGAAATCATCATCATCATGATTTCTTGTATTAATGCATGATTATCATGGCAACCGATTATAAAATATTCAGTCGGAGCATAGATGCATCTATGTTGGAGCACGATCGAGCTGTCAAATTTATTTATTCGCTTTCGATCAGAATCTGATTTTATCCGTTACGCTACTACATAATGAATAACGAAGAAAATATCCCTTTGACACCGCCAGATGTGACAAAAACTGCTGAAGCAGCAACTTTGAGTCTGCTTCCTGAAAAGAGCCGCCATTTATATGAGGAACCCTATGCTGCATTCGGATCTTGGTGCAAGGACAAGAAGGTTCGGAACTTTACGGAAACGGTTTGGTTGGCATACTTTACGGGTATTGCAGAAAAGGGGCATCTAGCAAGTTTATGGCCAAAATATTCGATGCGGAAATCAACACTAAATGTGGAAGACAATACTGATATAAGCAGATACCACAAACTGGTGATGTTTATTAAACGGAAAAGAGAGGGATATATCCCAAAAAAATCAAAAGTTCTCGAGAAAGAACATATGAGAGAGTTCATAGCGAATGCTCCTGATAGTGTTTTCTTGATGTCGAAGGTAAAAATAAAACACAATTGAATCGTTTTTCCAACTTATTCTCATCATCTCGTTATAGTGAAATAACTATCATTGTTTGATTTGTAGGTCGCTTTGATATTCGGAGTAGCGGGTGCATTGAGAAAAGATGAATTGTTAAGGTTGCAGAGAAAGGATTTACAAGATATGGGATCGAAATTTTTGGTGACAGTGAATTCATCGAAAACACATTCGAACAGGATATTCACTGTGGTGGATAATGATGAGCATACACTTTTAAACATAATAAAGAGATATATATCCTTGAGGCCAGCTCACACTCCACACGAAAGATTTTTCGTTTTTTATAAGAACTATAAATGCTCAACACAACCAGTTGGAATTAATACATTTTCTAAATTACCGTCAATGATTGCAAACTTTCTTAAATTAGAGCAAGCACATTTGTATTCAGGTCTGATTCTTTCTGACAGTGGTGCAGATTTTTCAGCCATCAAAAGCCTTGGTGGTTGGAAATCAACTTCTGTTGCAGAAAGGTATATTGAAAACTCCATTCAGAATAAAATAGAAACTGCAGAAAAAATTTTATGTCATATTAGTTCCAAAGTAAATACCTAATGCTTCAACCTCCACTTCATCCACACGTTCCTTATCGGACATTATAGAAAATGAAATAAATGTAAACTATTCAGAATGTCACAACATTTCCAATATTCCCTCTATGAATTTTTCGAATTGTTCTATAGGAAGCATAAATATTAATATATCGAAATGAACATAGAAATTTGTATTACGTCAAATTTGTATATCATGCAAAATAAAAATTGGTTTCGATCCAGAATTTATACTCAATTCCTGATGAGGTCGATGGAAAAATCTTGTAATCAACTCGTTTATTAATTCAGCGGTTAATGGTCTCAAACATAAACGCGCTCGCTCCGCTCACGCGTTGAAATATTTCGACCATTAATCGCTGTCATTAATAAACTAGTTGATTAAATAACTATTTTAGAACGACAGTGTGAGAAAAGCCTTAAAACGCGACGACTGGCTGTATTTAACGTTCTTCATACACAGCGCAAGCCCATCAATGAGGAAATACAGGTCTTTATATTGAAACATCGTAGTGGGCTTGGGAATGTTCCTATTTGGCCGCTTTATATGCATACTGTTCATACTTGTAATTTCAGCCACAGCAATAATGAATAACGTTCCTTCATAATCTACCCCCTGTGCTTGAATGGAAGCGTTTTTTAAGTCCTATCTTGAAATTTGAAAAGTGATTGTTATTATGTTGATAACAGTTGAACTGATTCTTCCATAATGATTTCGGAAAACCAATCATTCAAAACACACGAACGTTCAGAAATTTGATTGATTCGGACGATGAAAATCCATACTAACTTAGTATTCACTAATAAACTTAGTCTACGATTTTCACTAATTAAAAGTTTGACAAAACCACTACACGTGTTTCGCCATACCATGGCTTCATCAGGTGACGAGATAAACTAAATTAATAGTTGCACCTGTTCCGTATCGTCACCTGATGAAGCCATTGGTATGGCGAAACATGTGTAGTGCTTTTGTTGAACTCTTAATTAGTGAAAATCTGAGACTAAGTTTATCAGTGAATACTGAGTTAGACGAACTTTCATCATCTTTATGGCGGTAGCGTCTTAGCTCACCTCGTTCTGACGCAGCATCCCGTCCCTCTTTCATCTGTATTCACGGATAAAGCGAAGGGGTCAGAGGGTCGCCTATCGATTCGAATTTCGAATACTCCTTCGGATCTTCGCATAAGAAACGGACCGATGTGCTGCCGCATCTTCGACGGCGTCTCCTTAAAAGGAGGCACGTAAGCACCCACATCTCCGACTGATAAGATCGGCCGACAAGGGACATCTACGGAATTCGAAAACGTGTACGGAACTGTACCAATGGGAGAGAAATGATTTAAGTGGGGTGTTTGATGGAATTTTATGTTTCTTGGAAAAATTTTCGTCTCTTCTATCGATTTTTATTTCTATTTGGGATCCCCAATAGTCTGCGATAATTTTTTTGTAACAATTTTTCTCTGATTTATCGACTGAAGCTTTCTGTTTCAACTATGGGAGATGATTGCCTTTGATTGAGGTACTGTAGGGGTCTTCGAACATCTGTAGTGTAATAATACGATTCGTTATGTTAGAATATTATTTCATATCTTCAACCACTGTCACCATTTGAATTCTTTCTGTCAAATTTTCTCATGGTAAACCGACGTTGCTTCTTCTCCCCTTATTGGCCTTGTCTTGGCCCGCTTAGCACAATCGACACGGTCATAACATCCGTCCTCAACGATGGATACAAAGTAATCGATGTATGCCTCATATTTACTAATTCCTTATCTATGGCTTAGGTATCAATCTTCAATCACACGGCTCCAAAATTAACGACATCCGTTGATTATACAAAGTTATACAATGTATGCCCGACTTCGAATATACAGACTCTTTTCCGAGATAGGTAACTGAATTTGAGATTGAATATTCGTATACCCAGATATTACACAAGGATCATCTCTTGGATGGCCGAATCTAGTTGAAAAAACTCTCCCTATCAAAGAGCAACAAGTTCTCTATTGTAAATTCAAATATTGAAGGAATTTCGAAGGACAAAACGATCATTTTTCGAAATTAGCAAACGAGCATGTTTGCCTTTAAGAGAATACAGAATACAGAAAATTTTCGGCAAGGTTTTTTTTTTGAGTTGTGTTGTGTATTATTTCTGGTCAATTTTGAATCCATTCAAGATATTATGAATAATTCTTATTTTCCTTCATTTTTCTGCTGCCGCATTTTTCCTTTTCAAATTTGTTTTTTTTTCACACATGCTATATTGTTTGATATTCTGTAATTTTGTCTTGCTCTTACTCATAAGGGTATTCAGAGTAGTTAGTAGGTAAACTAGGTAAACATCCTAAAAGATCCTGGACCAGGAGCTTGTAATAATTTTCAGTTTTTCACTCAAATCTCCCAAACGGTGCGTCGTACGGTGAATCTCAAAATGTGTAGAATGAAAGCTTTTTAAATTTTCTACACAATTGTTTCCCATCAATTATTATGGAACGAGATCATTTTCTGAGTTATCCGCAGCCGAATGTCACTAATTGACGAAATAGTTATATAATTAACTAGTTTATTAATGACAGCGATTAATGGTCGAAATATAAAAAATAACGCGTGAGCGGAGCGAGCGCGTTAATGTTTGAGACCATTAATCGCTGAATTAATAAACGAAACATAAAATTTTTTCTGCAGTTTCTATTTTATTCTGAATGGAGTTTTCAATATACCCTTCTGCAACAGAAGTTGATTTCCAACCACCAAGTCTTTTGATGGCTGAAAAATCTGCACCACTGTCAGAAAGAATAGACGCAGAAGAACGCCGAAAACAGTGACCTGTGTACAAATGTGGTTGCTCTAATTTAAAAAAGTTTGCAATCATTGACGGTAATTTAGAAAATGTATTAATTCCAACTGGTTGTGTGGAGCATTTATAGTTCTTATAAAAAACGAAAAATCTTTCGTGTGGAGTGTGAGCAGGCCTGAAGGATATATATATCTCTTTATTATGTTTAAAAGTGTATGCTCATCATTATCCACCACAGTGAATATCCTGTTCGAATGTGTTTTCGATGAATTCACTGTCACCAAAAATTTCGATCCCATATCTTGTACATCCTTTCTCTGCAACCTTAACAATTCATCTTTTCTCAATGCACCCGCTACTCCGAATATCAAAGTGACCTACAAATCAAACAATGATAGTTATTTGACTATAACGAGATAATGAGAATAAGTTGGAATAACGATTCAATTGAGTTTTATTTTTACCTTCGACATCAAGAAAACACTATCAGGAGCATTCGCTATGAACTCTCTCACATGTTCTTTTTCGAGAACTTTTGATTTTTTTGGGATATATCCCTCTCTTATCCGTTTAATAAACATCACCAGTTTGTGGTATCTGCTCATATCAGTATTGTCTTTCACATTTAGTGTTGATTTCAGCATCGATAATTTTGGCCATAAACTTGCTAGATGCCCCTTTTCTGCAATACCCGTAAAGTATGCCAACAAAACCGTTTCCGTAAAGTTCCGAACCTTCTTGTCCTTGCACCAAGATCTGAATTCAGCATAGGTTTTCTCATATAAATGGCGGCTTTCTTCAGGAAGCAGACTCAAAGTTGCTGCTTCAGCAGTTTTTGTCACATCTGGCGATGTCAAAGGGATATTTTCTTCGTTATTCATTATGTAGTAGCGTAACGGATAAAATCAGATTCTGATCGAAAGCGAATAAATAAATTTGACAGCTCGATCGTGCTCCGACATAGATGCATCTATGCTCCGACTGAATATTTTATAATCGGTTGCCATGATAATCATGCATTAATACAAGAAATCATGCATTAATAGGGGTCATTAATGGATGATTTCGAGTGCGTTAAAATGAGCTTTTATTCTATGGTCGACGGAAAAGTGTAATTTCACCCCCCTTGCTTTGACAAACATTCTCCTCTAGCGCCTTACTCTTCCACTTTTTTGCCATGTCCATCATGAAAGAAGTTGAAGAACATTACATTTCCTTCACAATGAGTATAAATTCAATTTTGTATCATCAACGGATTTGAACTTAATGAATTTTAAAAATTTTTGATGAAAATCCCACTCTTCCATTTCATTGAATTTTAAGGGTGGTTTTGTTCGATACTCTTTGTTAATGGTGAATTATTCACTGGATAGAAGGGAATCATTTGAAGAACATAATTTCTATACAGATGCACAACATAGAGAGAGTAACAGTAGGTGAGGGGTTTTCTTCGAAAAGTAACAGTATATCTGAAAGATTCAGTGAGTTTGGACCCGTTGATGATACAAAATTGAATTGAAAATCATTGTAAAGAAAATTCGATGCTCTTCAACTTCTTTTTTTATGAGTATGGTAGAAAAGTGGAAGGGTAAGGCGCTAGAAGGGAATGTTTGTCAAAAAACGTTATGTGAACTGCACTTGTCGTTCATTAGGGACTTTTGACTGCGGATATCTCAGAAATTGGTCGAGATAAAAAAAAAGTAATAAAAACAATCTTATAGGGAATTTCAAAAGGTTCAATTTTGTGTTCAGTAAGTTTTACCGTATGATACAGCGGTTGGGAGATATTAGCGAAAAGTTTTCTACACCCCCCTTTCTAGCTTTCATTGACTGGATTACAATGATCTTCGAGTGGAGTATTGTTGTATGGGATTTCATTAATAATAGGATGAGACATTTATTTGTCAATTTCAAATTATAACAAATTAAAATTTTAGCAAAACAACCTTTGCCAGCAACCACTCGAATAACAAATCAGGGAATGTCGGCGTCAATTCTAAATGTAAACAAACGGGTCCTTTTCGACTTGCCTCTACCGAACGGCTTGCAAAAGATGCCTACCAAGGCATCATTTCGCGTTTCATTAGGAACAAATTCCAGGCACAGAAACCGCATGCTTCGTGGAAAAACCATCGTGTTCGTCGTGTCCGTACAAACGGGGCCATCTCAGCTCTTTCTCCCCGATTTCCTCCGGCAATAGGTGATCACTGCCGGGACCGTCGAACTCCTCCCTCGAACATAACTCTATCGAACTGCTGTAAGCACTGCACTCACCTCCCCTGTCTGCCTTAATGCGATAACAAGAATCGTTATTCCGAGCCAGCTCCGAAGTCTATCAAATCGAACGCTCACTGTGGGACGCTCCTGCCCCCCAGGACATGAACGACTCACGTTGTCTTGCCCGAGCTACAACCGCACCGGTAGATCTACGTTCTCACGGAGGAGAGAATGGGATTTCCTCATTCTTTCCGATTTCCTGTACGGCCAGGATGTTCAATCGATGTCGAAGACGGCTCGAAATATAATTCTCATTCGCAGTGGACATGTCTCTGGTTTGGTCCCAGAGAACGGACTAGAAACTTCATGTGAATTGGCCTAATGTCTTTCAACATACAGAGTCGAGTTAACTTGGTTTAGACGACTGGAAAAAAAGGGGCAACTTTATTTTCCTGGTGTGAAAAAGAGGATAGTTCAAAATCAGCCAAAAATGAAGAAAATATGTAATAAACCACCACATATGATTACTCCTGAATTACAAATTCTCAATTCTTCTCGTGACAAATTAAATCAGCATCATCCGCGATTTCCAGAATCTTAAAGGCGCTCATATCCTCATGGACAATTGAATACTGAAAAAAAACGGTTGAATGAATTCCTTTTGTTTAAACGCGACTATTGTTATTATAACAAGATAATACCGTTCTGAGAACAATCTGTACTTGCACTCTAACATGCCAATTCCGATTTAAGTGACTTGGGTCCTATGAACAGGAAAAACGTTAAGTATAGCAGTGATCAGGTACTTTCACTTTAAAAGGGATATTTCCGTTGATGTTACAGGAATATCTTGTAAAATATAATAATTCTGTGAGTATAACCCAACAATATTTGTACGACTATCAGTGTGGACACATTAAATTAGAAAGGAATATTCGGTATTTCTCACAAAAATTCAGATTATTCTACCGGAATAAATTTTGTTTAGCTCACAGTATTTTAATACATGTTGTACCATATGGTTGAAGTTGTTTGGAATAAAATTTCGATTGAAAAGCGACAGAAAAGGTGTAAGCATTTGTAGACAGTAATTCCGTAACCAACTAGCTCAAATGTGTCCGGAATAAGAAAAAAAATAATTTATATTTATTATGGAATCTCTCATTATTGGTATTCAAGGTGAGGCCATGGATGCTGTGGATTTCTGAAAAATTGGGAATGTCCTAAAAAATTGAGATGATGAGTTGCTAGGGCTCAGGGAAGAAAGGAAATTTAATTCATTTTGGAATTCTCATGTAACAAAACGTGGTTGTGAATAAATAAAATGAATAGAGTTAATATAATAAATAAAATAAATAAAATAAATGAAATAAATGAAATAAATGAAATAAATAAAATAAATGAAATAAATAAAATAAATAAAATAAATAAAATGAAATAAAATGAATAAAATGAATAAAATAAATAAAATTAATGAAATAAATAAAATAAATGAAATGAATAAAATAAATAAAATAGATAAAATAAATAAAATAAATAGAATAAATAAAATAATTAAAATAAATGGAAAAATTACGAAAAGCACTGCCGTGAAGGCAGGAGCTTTTGAGCGCTCGTACATGCACCTTGTAGGTAGATTCACATTTTCCAGTTTTATAAACCAATTGGAAAGATTTTGACAGCTGTCAAAGAAAATCTCAAACTAAGACCAATTTTTTTTTCAATGATTCGCTAGAATTTTCTACGTTATCTATAGTCTTGGTAATGCGATCTGGAAAAAAATTTCCACGTAGTTTGAATAAATTATTCTTCATCTATGTGCGGAATTTCATTTCAATCCAATAAGCAGTTTGAACAGCTATATTTACGGAACCCTTAGTCTAATTTTGCTCATTGATGAACGTAACCGCGAAATTTGCGATCCGAACCTATCATGAAAATTTCAAGTCCCTAGGCCTTCCCGTTCGAGAGTTATGATTTTCTATGGTTTCTATGGTTCTGATCATGCGATCTGAAAAAATTCAGCTCCAAAATATCATTCTCAATTTAAATACAGAATTTTGTCACTATCAAATCCATAGTTTTGAAATCATCAAGAAAACTGAATTTCAAACGGCCATATTTACGGAACCCCTAGTCTAATTCTGCTCATTGATGAAAGTAACCGCAACATCAAAGATCCAAACCTATCCTGAAAATTTCAAGTCCCTAGGCCTTTCCATTACAAAGTTATAATTTTCTATGGTTTCTATGGTTCTGGTCATGCGAGCTGGACCAAATTTTGCATGTAGCTTGAACACGTAATTCTCCATCTGAGTGCAAAATTTCACCTTGATCGAATTTGTAGTTTTGAAGTAATCAGAAAAACAAAATTTCGAGGGGCCATATTTGCGGAACCCCTGGGCGAATTTTTCCCAATAACGAACTTAACCGTGGCATTTGAGATTCGAACCTACCCTGAAAATTTCAAGTTTCTAGGACATTCCGTTCGAGAGTTATCGTGTATACTGCCGGCCGGACGGACAGACTCGAATTTTTTGATGAATTCGTCATCAGTGAGTCGAACATAGTCGTTTGAGACCATTTTCGGCTCAAAATTCGAAAAAAACAGACATCGTGACGAAATGATATAGCCCTCGTGAAAGTAGTACGAGCGCTCAATGAATAAAATAAATAGAATAAGTAAAATAAATACAGTGCAACCTCGGTATAACGAAACTGAAGGGAATTGTGAAATATTCGTTATATCAAGTATTTCGTTGGAAAGAGGTTCGTTTTATAGAGGTCAGAGAAAATTTATTTAATAATCTCATGGCGAACGATTTCTACAAAAAAACATAAAAACATATATCGATTAAAACACTGGTTTTACTCGCACGATTTCAATCTTCAACAACAACTACAATCTTCTGCTGTCCAATGACAGCCCACATTCTTCGGAAAATTTAACTCAAAATTTTAAAAATGCAGGAATATTGAACAAGAGTTCAATATTCCTGCGAGTACAAAAAGATATCGCTAAAGATAGCGATGACTTTTTTTCTTTGTTTGAAACTTTGAATAAAACTATCTAGTTTGTTTATTAAACTGGAAATTCCTGTAAATTGTCACGCATATTCTGGTTTTCGTCACAGTATTATTTTCCTGTTGAAATGACGAACTACAGTTTGGTTGCATGAACTAATGTAAAACTTGTTATTTCTAGAGGAACTAAACGATCGGAATCGTCACGCAAAATGAACAAATATTCCTGCTTTCGCTTATATAGGGGGAATTTCTTGTAGAAGTTACCGAATTCCTGTTGTATATCCTGGAAAATTTCTTTGAGTAAATGGTTATGGTTAGACTTTGAGTTGAAAAAACTTACCCTTGTATATTCGAAATTGGAAGGGATATTTCGAACTCGCCCTTTCCATTCCACCGAAACCCAGACCAGATAATCTCTACGGTAACAAACACCATTATTCAGGGGGAGGCCATCGATTACGTAGAAAAAGGCCATTTTAAGCTTCCTAAGTGTTGGTTTTATGGCTTCTGGATGCGAACGTCGTACTCCGCGACTTCATTTTTTAAATAAACTCTAATTTAAAAGAGTTATAGGGGTGGGACGTGCTTTCAGACAGTAAATTCCGTCGGTTTTCGGTGACCCCTGGTCCGATAACTCAAAATTTGGGGACTATAAAAGGGAGCTACTGATATATTTGGGGGAAAATACGGTGGAAACTTTGGTTTTTAATCGATTGGTTCCAGTTTTCTTGGAAATTTTATGCCAGAGGAATAGATATAATGCTGATGTCTGCGACAAACGTACACACAAAGAAATTTCCCAGGATATAAAACAGGGATCCGGTTACTTCTACAGGGCATTTCCTCTATATAAGCGACAGCAGGAATATTTGTTGGTTTTACGTGGCCATTCTGGTCGTTTAATTCCTCTAGAAATAACAAGTTTTACATTGATTGATGCAACGAAGTTTGTCATTTCAACAGGAAAAAAATACTCTGACAAAAATCGGAATATGCGTGATGACTTACAGGAATTTACTGTTCAATAAACGAACTAGATAGTTGTATTCCAAGCTTCAAACTTCAGTTTCTGCAAGAATTTCCAGTAACTGAACTGAAACAGGAATTTCTTCACTTATAAGGGAACTGTACAATCGATTTAACAGGAATTTTTCGTTGAATTGAAGAACTATCGTTCGTATATTACACTACTAGTTAGTTGTTTTCGAAGCTTTCAACCTGAGATTTCACAAGAATTTTCTGTAGAAATACATTATTTCTAAAGATAAAGAGTGACTTCGCGAATAGGTATCTAGAATGAGGAGAATTTATATTATATTATATTCATTTCAGAGTACCCTTCCATTATTCTAACAAATTAGAGAGATATTCCTTGAAAACTATTATTGAGAGACTCTATAATAAATTTACAGAATTTTTTTTCCCTGATTCCGGGCTTATATAAGTGAATTTGATTACAGAATAACTGTCTACAAATGCTCACACCTTTTCTATCGCTTTTCAATCCTTCGGGTAGTATCTTCTGAGTTTTGTCTATTCGGTGGCGCCCTCTGTTGAGCGGTACGGTTAATGTTGGGCCGTCGATGCAGATCGCTGCAGATCTAATATTTCTTCCTTCCTCTGATCTGATCCAACCTGACTCTAACCTCTGTTTTCCTGTTAAACCCCTATTTCCCTGTTCATAATACATAGATTCAAATAGGTAGTGTTAGCTAAACAAGATTTATTCCGGTAGAGAAATCTGAATTTCTTTTCCAAACATTCCTGTTGAATTTGATGTGTCCATACTGTTAGTCGTACAAATATTGTTGAGTTATTCTTACAGAATTATTATATTTTACCAGATAATTCTGTTACATTTACGGATATAAAAATATTTAAAATAAAAGTACCTGATCATTGCTATACTTGCCGTTTTTCCTGTTCAAAGGACTCAAGTCACTTCAATCGGAATCGACATGTTAGATTGCAAGTACAGATTGTTCTCAGAACGGTCTTTTTTTGTTGTGATATCAATAGTTGCGCTCAAACAACAGGAATTAATTTAACCGGAAATTCCCTGGATTCGTTTTTTCATTTTGGGCTAGCGAGAAGAAAGAAAAATATTGACAGAACAAAGGCAAATGTTTAATTTCATGATTATCTCACAAATTTTAACGGAGAATAAATAAACAAAAATGCTCATCGACCGAAACAGAAAACGAAACGGCGAATTAAACAAAGGCTAACGATGATTAAACAAGAGCGGGTTAAACCCCTTTCAGCAATTGGAATCGGACTCCTTGTTTGTATCCAACCCAAAACGCTCTATTTCGGGGGGGATTGCGGAAAAAAATGTGTCCGACCCAGCGTTACAATGTGTTTTGTAATTCAAGTAGTAATCAGGGAAAATTTTAATTATAAAAGCTTTGTGATGTCCGAAGATTGAACGCGGGAAAGAACAAAAGGGACGGAATTCCAACCCAGGTCATTGGCGTGCATTGTGTCTTCAGTTTGGTAAATTCATCCTAATGCGAAAAAATTATCTAAAGATACGAACTTTCGACAAAAAAAGAATTAAATGGATGAAAGTTATGATTACGTATTTCATTGTTTTGTTATCGTCAAATGGGGTGACATTAATCGGTTTCGTGGTTTGAACTAAACTTAGCTCAGTTTTGTTTTAAAAAAATGTATAATGCACTTTGTAAACTAAAATGTGGAACTTTCTCTGGTCACGAAGGTAAAAATTATCGCAGTTCCTGGCGCGCCACTGGCCGTGATATATCTCGCGGACATGCACATTACCCCCGGCCTTTTCAGCGGAACAATGGCGGTAAAATTCGTGGCTTCTTTCCATTTGTATCGTTATTATTTATCGGACTGGATGTCAGATTCATACCTCTTTCATTACTGCGGACGCCACGTACCCTCGGTATATTTCACTTTTATATAGAACGTCGCGACGGCGACGTCGTCCCTTTGTGACGCCCGTTTGATATCGGGTTGCGTTTGATCTTTCCGCACAAAGGAAACGAGCTGCGATGCCGATCCGGCGCGGCGTGCGGATATTTTCGGAGGGGGGGATCAAATTGGACGGACAAAGCGAAATTGAATAATAATAATCTTTGGCTGGAGGTTAATATACGTATTCGGAAATATTGTTGGCTTGTTAGCGGAAGATACTAGAATTAAATTGAAAAATTCGAGGAAAGACAGGGGCTTTTGGGCGATTCTTTAAATTCATCGCCTGATTGATCACCCATCCAGGTACTTCATAGTTAGGAAGGGGGTTACGTTCCACTGCGACCTCAAGGTCTATTGTGCCCATCCAGGTACTTTGAAATCATCGAAAATATGGGGAAATTCTTTGAAATAATGGTATTTAATAGTATATTATTCAACGAGCGGTAATATAGATCATAACTGACGCAGATGAAGTTTGCAGCACGAGCCGAAGGCGAGTGCTGTAATTCATCAAGTGAGTTATGACCATTTTTCCGCAAGTTAAATAATATACTATTATCTACGGCAATAACAATAAATACTAAGATAGAAGTACAGAGAAAGAACTTCATTTACAAATCTCAATAGTTACCTATAACAATGCATTATTTATGTTGATTATGCTTCTTAGCATGGCGTGGAAAGTCCATAGGGGCGATGCTTTATATTTATCGCTAAGTTCACTAAAATATGCCAAAAGAACGATGACTTAATATTCTTACTGTTACACCAATCTTGAAAATTGTTGTATACACAAACAAATCTTTATATTATTGTTTTGGGACTTTTCGTGCAATAAATTCTGTATTATAACATTGACTGATTGTCTTATTTTTGAAGGTGTACATAAAAATTCATCTTTACTATCTGAATTCATCTTTTTCAGCAAAACATTCACAATAATAATTAGGTATCGACTTAATTTGAGAAAAAATCAAAATTATTCAATTGACCTCCCTTCAATGTGAATACCAATAATGGACTATTCCCTTTCGGCCAATCGGCTTGTTCAGAAGCACAGAGCCGGGGAGTTAGAGTAGTGAGTTATTATAACTCACGTTGTTTGTTTACAGATACTATTAATTGCTTAAGTAGTTGAATAATGAATATATAATTATGTTTTTGGAATCGAAATCCAAGTTTTTAAAAGAAAAAACTATTTATTTACCACGGAAGATTATCCGACCTATCTACCATACAGCTAGTAAGAAAATCACTTAATTATTGACGACTGATTCGTCTTCAGAGGTATTTATAATATTATCTTATCTGCAATGAAAATGCGAAAAACAAACACCTACAACAAAGGCGTCATTGAGGATGATGAGTAATCATAACAATACGAAGTTATATTCAATATTAAATGGAAGCAGATAAGGAGTTCATCTAAGGTATTTAATTATATACATAATTCAATAGGAGTAGATTAATTGGTATATTTCACGATATTTCCATCCACAATTCCAGATGTCTGATTTTGACAAATTTCACGTGCGATTCTGGAAACCTTAACATGAAAGTTTATCTACGAAACCCTTTGGTGGAATTTGCCCATTATAGAACCCAATCGGCGCATTCAGACCTTAAACATACCCTGAAAATTCCAGAACTTCAGTCGTCTTCTTTCGGCAGTTATCGTGTTCACTGCCGGACGGACATAATTTGATTTGACCTCGAATTCTTCATTTGAATTATCTTTGAGTATAACCCAATCGTTTAAGAACAAATTCGAAAATTACAAAAATTTTGGGTGAAATGATAACGCTCTTGAAAGAAACGCGCAAAAATGGGAATTCAAAGAAAAATGTAAAATTAATTCGAATGAATTGAAAAGAATAGAGACGCAGCCAAATCAACACAAAAAATTCATCATTTCAAAAAATTAAACAATTCTTGAGGAAAACAAATTTGAATTTGCTGTTTACATTTTGGGGAATAAAGAGTCTAAAAATAAAATTGAAATAAGAAAAATTGTGAAAGATTCATAGAATTCTTCAATTCGATTATTATAGTATACAATGTCTTCAGAGTGTGAAACTTCAAGAATTGGGAATGCTTTAAGGGCTCTTTACATGTGCTTTCTTTCATTATATCTGCATCAGTACTTTTTAGCAATTACAGATTACTTTTTACCGATTGCAGAACACTTTTTAGCGAGTACAGATTACTTTTTAGGGATTACAGATTACTCTTTACCGATGACTTTTTTTTATTGTACATACATACATCACATCTATTATCTTCTTGTAATGAGGTATGATTTGGTTTCCTAACTTTCTTAAGCACCTATAAAAGTGGTGTGAAAAGTTGCAAGTGAATGTATTTCAATCGTATTTACCTCAATTCAGACCAATTTAAATCGCTGAAAATGCGAAGAACGCACAGAATAAGACTGGAAAATCGTTACTCATCTTTATTTTTCACTTAAATTGCTTTTTTTCGATGATTTTCGACCGCCTTCCCGACGTAATGAATGAAAATGACTTGAGCGGGCTTTGACGATGATCTGACATTTCTCGGGAATTGTCGCGGCCTTCGGCCGCGACCCATCTGGTCAAAACCCCTATTAATTTCTGCGACACGCTTTTCACTGTTCACAACAGATTTTGGCAATTTTCATAAGTTAATTTTGAAATTGCCGAGACACTTTCGGTTTTTACTTCAAGAATTAAATTGAAATACATATGTAGTTACAAAAAAATATATATTCTGATATAAAATTTGCGCAAATTCATTTTGGACCAATTGTGAAATACTAAATTCTAGAAGAAAATAATTTCAACCTCCTGGTTTGTGGAAACAACATCGTTCATGTTCACCAATTTCATAACCCCATCCATCATAGGCCCCGCTGTCCGTCCCTGACGTGACCTCATACATATTTAAAGAATGTTCGCCGGGTGTTAGGCCTACTTAACACGAGTATCGGTTTAATACCACTCTTGTCAAAGTGACAAGAACACAAATCGTTTGATGTTCGATCCGAAACATATCCCTTTATTTATCCCAGCTATTTTTAACGTCTTTATGTCTTCATTCACTTCGTTTTTTCTGGTAATAAAAATCGATTTATTCATTTCGTGGCTTTTACAGGTTACTCTAGAAATCATTATTGGAAATGGATTTGATTGCTTTCTTGGTGATATATCGCTGGTCATAAGTTTATGTATGGACATTGAGGGGTTTTGAGTGTATTTTCATGATGTTGTTGACGATGGTCCGCAAGGATTACTTTTTGTCTTTGTGACTACCAGACTTCTTCCACAACGTTTTTTTCTGATCCCAACTGATGTGCTGCAAAATCCCTCCAATTCACCGACTTAAATTTCCTTCCTCCTAATTCCCATTTTATCCGTCCGTTATCCGTGGAAAATCCCCGTTACGCATCTGCCCGCGTCAACCGAGAAGAATAAAGGAAACACATTGACATTTCCCTCGTGTCCGTCCGTTCGGTTTACAGCTTTCCTCTAGGTATAAGACGGATGAGATCTTAAGAATCGGCGCGCTCGTTAACGATATCGATTTCTTCGACAAAGCAACATCCGACATAAGCGCCCACTCCGAAATTTCCTGCACTTGTTAAAACTTGTACTTTGTCAGTGTTTTCTTTATGGTCGCCCTTATGTGCGTTATGATCTCTTTGAAACGACCGGTCGCCTTGTCCTCTATTTTTTATGGGTTAACTAGGGCGGAATTCTTTTGCTCGGAGGAAGTAATGGCCTCTCAAGATTTTTTTTCGAGACGGAAATTCTGCGCAGTGTTGACGTTATTTTCTCTTCGTCTTGGGTTATTGGAAGGCCAAGTTGGAACGTGATTTGTTCCCCTCATTAGTTTGATCTGTTTCTTCCCATAATCAACTCAAAACATTAATAATTGAATTGTCAACCAACATTGGTTAAACGTTTGGCCTGCTATCCACGTGTCAGTATCGAATTCGGTTCATCTATAGACAGTGGCGTTTGTAATAACAGGAGAGCTCTTACTTGAATTCGTTGAATAACTGAATCAGTCTTCTTGATTTTGATTATGGTTTTGTGGAGACCATTTTGAAAACTTGTTGGACCAACAATAAAGATTCAGCTCTTAGAAGATCCATAATTTAGACCCAATGATATACTGCATTTATGCATTTTCGAAAAATAAGAAGAATAATAATAAAAATAGAGTTTATTTCTGTCACCAAAAAAATATTACTACATAGCAAATACTAAAGTAACAAAAACAAACATTTTGTTTCCATAAAATTTCAAAAAACCTATACGTGGGCAGTATATATCAGAAAAAGACTTACAAAAATTTAAATGCTCAATTAAATCAACTTTCACAATGATTAATCTCATATGTATTATATTCTTCAAGGTTAGGCTTTTTTTGACAGGTGTTTCGCCGGAAGTTGTTCATATAAGATATTCAATTTGAAAAAAGTCCAAAAAATCTTGGTCATAAAGATCTTAAGACCCCTCTGGTGTTATCTCTCTCCCAGAAGATCTGTCATGAATCACGGTGCCATATGGATTCCAGCAAGTAAATAAAATGATGGATTTCATCGCAAATTCTTATATTCTTTTTCAACTTTTATTAGGAGATTATTTTCTGCACGATATTATTCTTAAAGTCCAAACTAAGGAGAGGAAAAATTACAGATTGAAAATGTCCTGGAAAAAAGTTAGGAAGTTCACAAACTCACCGATAAAATTCATCAAAATTGTTTACAGAATTTGTTCGAAATGGTCACCATTCGTTTATGTGCACAAAGTCTTGCCCGACGTAACAACGCATTATTACATGCAGCAATTGTCACATCAGTTTGCTCACGAATGTCACAAGCATTTTCAATGCCTCTTTTAAGTTCTTCAACACTATTCACCTCACCGTTACTTTACACTAATATTTTCAAATAACCCCAAAAGAAGAAATCACAGGGGTTGAGATCCGGGGAGCGTGCATTTTCACTAAATTTGCGAAATTCTGAAGTCACAAAAATCACACGCTCTGTCATATGATTTCCCGTTATCTGAAATCATTCAGTTACATTTAGATCTCAATACGTACCTAACACAGGTCCGTGCTGGAAATTTCTTAGATTAGCGGGTAACTTTGATTACGAAATACTCGGCCCTGGTGAATATTTTATAAAACGAATTTTTGAAATTTTGACTTTTTTTGATGAGTTCTAGCACCTGGTAAAAAAAAGCCTCACCTTCGAAAAAATGGTAAATTTTACTGGAAAATATTTAAAAATCATCACTTCGTTTCATTTTCAATGTTAAATATGCTTATTTTTCCTTCAAATCCGTTTCACTGGCACGAATAAACAAAAATTTTTATTCATAACCTCTATCTACCTGAAAATATAAAACAAAACTAAACAACAACAACAACAACAAACAAAAAAGGCTAGGAAAGTATTACTCGCCTCTATTTCACTTCTTTCCATTTTCTATATCATCAATTCCGACTGCATTCTAGACCGAATGATGGAAATGAATGCAGCCATTGGTATAACATTCATAACTCACCAAAACTGATCGGATATTTCTGGGAAAGACAGAATTTAACTTAATTTATGAAGTCTCGAAACATGGAAATTCCACATATTTTTCCAAACAAATAAGTACTTTCAGACCTAATTAAATATCAAGAGTTCGAGAAGAGATTTATGGTAAATGAAATTTGAAGAATTTTTTGCGACAACAAAATTTCATCTTTCAGGTTTTTGTTTTATGAGACTATAGATTATTGCGCCTCTAGTGTTGAACATGACAAAATTCGAGTTCGAAGGCGTCGAAATCATCACCACGTTGGCGACTTCGAATTGTTGCCTATCGAGACGTTGGTTCGTCCTAACGTTTATGTCAACCCCAAACTGGACCTTCGAGGTCCAGTTCATGATAAATTTCAATGAAACCTCCCGATTAACGGGATTGCAAATCATTTTGGCCAATCGCTCCGTTTTCCAAACGGGGACAAAATGGAGGGCGGATGCGAACGAAATGATTCATTTTCCGCAAGAGGCAGATCCATTGTGCGTTTTGGCGGGTTTAAATACATTCCGTTCGCCATTATTCATTTCGGCCTGACAGCTTTTTGGATGTACACGCAAATAATAACTTTGAAGAGACCCTCGCGCCATGATGTATTCTCTAATAATTGAATTATTTCTGTGATGTTTGGACCCTGTATATGGATGGCTTTTAAAATAAACTAAATGCCATAAAAAATGTATCAATTTATTTTTGACTGCAACTGAATAATGGTGGATTGAGTGCCTCCCTTTTCTCTTACGTAGAACGTAGATTTATCGAGTCCGAGGAAGGGTAACATTTTCTTCTTCAAAGTGGGTTGAACTCAAAGTGACCAATAAAATTTTGTAGGAATATTCCCAAAATATTTCTGAAAGGTGTTGAAGTTGCGAGTTCACAAAATATAGACCAAAACTAATTTTGCAACCCCAACTGTCTATCGACTCCATAATGAGTCACCAAATCAATGAAATATTTCACGGTTAATCAGGTTTCAACCAAATCAGTTCCATGGGGTTAAAAACAAATTTCGCCAAAATGTTATCGACTCGTCCTTCATGTCGAATGACAATCGGAAATATGTTCTATTTTGCAATCTGGTCGATAGCAAATTATATAAGCGTGCATATTTCGAATTATATTGTTTCGACCTATCCATGAGGTCGGCGATATAATGAAAATTTTATTCGGATATTTTCAGCCCTGTTTCGGTAATATGTGGTAATTTATAACCTCATCACTCATTGATTCGGATAATGTAGTCCAAACTATCGATTTCCCGAATAAAAGGGACAATCATCCTTCAACTATGTAGGCTATTCTGTCAACTTTCCATGGTGAAGGCACTATAATCAGATTTGAATAACATTTTCCAAATAAATTCTGGAAAAACTAATCAAATTTTTTCTCTTTACAGACTGCCTTCACCTCCAACTCTACAGGGACTCCAAAGACCGCTACAAGCAAGGCCAAACCAAGGCCTCCCTATCCCTAGAACATTTCCTAGGCCTCGAATCAGGCTTCACCCTAGACAAAGAATCGCACACAGTCGCCATATTATGCCAGGACGTGGTCGTGGTGCTCGCCTTCGACAACAGAGAACGCCTCATGCAGTGGCAGGTCAAACTCAGCTCCCACCTCGGCGACGGCCCCCACTTCTTGGTGCTCATCTCCACCGCGCCACCCAAGTCGAAGATCCCCCAGGGTCCGGCCAGGTTGCACGTGCAGGAGAAGGGGTTCTGCCTGACGACGGGTGTGCCCCCAAGAATATCCGGTCAGTGGCTTATCAGCAACCTCAGGAGGTACGGGGTGGTGGAGGGAAGGTTCTGCTTCGAGGGCGGTTCGAGGTGCGGAAAAGGAGAGGGTCTTCACGTTCTCCTCACCGATCAGGGGGACGAAATAACGAGCACGTTCAAGGTGGCTGCGACTGGTAGCTTGCACAACTCCAGGCGGAGACCGGTATCCCGGAATATGTCAGGTGAGTTGTGAAGATACTGATCGAATTATATCAATTCAACCATCTTTTTTCCGCAGTTATGGACAGTCCTCGTCGACCACCTCTCCGGAGCGACGGACGCGCGGTGCATGACCTGAGCGAAGGCTCGATGTCGAGGGCGGATTCGCCCTATACGGACTTGGAGAGCAACTATGGCTGTGGAGATAGTATATCGAATGACGGATGGGGCAACCCTCCGATCGAAAGGTGCATGAGCTGTATCAGCAAACTCGGAGCTTTGTCGAGGTCTTCCACGGCGACCGTCCCGATGGGGTTGACGCCTTTCTGGGAGCACACCTGTGATGGCCATTCGATCAGCAGCGGATCGGATAGCAGCGGATGGAGTCAGACGATAACGAGGCCTCCGGCGAGGCCTCCCAAGCCTGGCTGCAGCACCCCCACCAAGGCTGCGCCGGGTCAACCTAGCTACGACAATTATGATGTACCGAAAATACCATATCCAGTGGTGAGTTTAAGACATTCTTTCTCTCAGTATCCAGTCAGTCAATGTTTACACGAAATCTTCCACTTTCATCAGAATCAAAAAACAAGATTCATACCTCCACTTCACCAACACAGGTGTAGCAAAGAGCCCTTTTATGATAAACCTTCTTCTTTCTCCTGGAGAAAACCTCTTGTATACCTACCCCATGATTTTGTATTTCACAATACGACAAAATGTTTCTTTATCTCTGTTTTCCTTTGTTCCAGGAATCTAAAGGAGACGAGCACTACGACACCCCCAGAAAACTCAAGGAATGTATATTTGAAACTGTACAGAAACCGTGCGGTTGCATAGTCCGCATCCGTCAACCAGAGGGCGAGAAACAACCGGAGAGACAACCAGAGCGTCACCCTGAGAAACAGCCGGATCGTCCCTGCGTGTGCCAACGTCTCATGTCCTGCTGGACAACCACCGAAGACGTCCACGCCCTTTACGCAACTGTAGATAAAAGCAAGAAGTGTCATCGGACGCAACCCACCGCCAGTTCCGCAAACTACGCCAACCTAGCCCCTTCGAACGAAGCTATCGAACATCCCCCGGAGAAGGGTCAATCAACCATTCCAGCTGCCACGAATTACGAAAACATGGAATTTGCTCAAACGCTCCAACTCTACGAGAATTCTAAAGAGATCCAGGACAAATGCAGGGATACGTGCGAGAAATGCGGTCACGCTCAAGAGGATTACCTCATGATGGAGCCATCCAACAACAAACCGACACAGCCCCACCCCGGCTACCTCCCGATGTCGCCGGCCGTCAAGCAACGTTTAGAGAAAGTTTTATCGAACAGTAACCCGAATTTAGGACCAGCCTTAGATCGCTCCAACAAACCATCGGGGTCTTCCATGTTCCAAGCGAATATCTATCAACGAAAACAAATACTAGACTATACGGATAACCTACAACGAAAGAGATCCAACTCGGCGGACTCCTCCAGCAGGTGCGAGGAGCCGGAGATTTCCTCCCCGACGCCTCCAACGACATGCCAATGCAGCCAGCAGATAGCGGTCAGGAGGTCCTCCTCGGTACCGTGCAAATCAAACAGGGACTCCTCGAGCTCCAACGATTCAGGTGTATTCGAACTGCCACGCAAGATTCAATTATGTCCAACCACACTTCCTAGACGCTCCAAGTCGTCGGATCCTCTTCGGGATCTTAGTTTTCAATTCAACAAGACTGATGGTAAATCTGCCAGTGCCGAGGCCGAGGTTCCTGTCTGTCCTTCGGGATCCACCAGCAGCGGGACGTCCGACATGTCCGATTACTTCGAGACTTTGTCCCTTTCTTCGCACAGTTCCAGCGAGGCGCCACCCCAGAGCTGCACGCTGAGACCGAGGTCGGGCAACGAGTATCTGAGTCTGCAGAGGTTGATTGCTCCGGTCCCGGAGGAACGACACAACTAGTCCGTTATATTGTAAGCAATAAACTTAAACTAGCGTTTAGTACATTATATTTACAGAATATTAAAATTATGTATGTAATCTTTTCTGTATAAAGGTATTTACTTTATAAATAAATTATTATATGATAGTGGAATTTTTATCTACCTTGGTTCTTCATTCCATGACAATATTCCTCACAGTAAGGATAGAAACAGGGAAGAAGGTGAGAGTAAAAAACTCCTGAAGGTGGATATAGCATTCTCTCTTTTCGTCAAACTTTTCTATCTTGGATTCTGACTACCACCAATGCAATTTGGTTATAAACTGAACACTGAAGGAGAACAAAATAAATCATAAATTCCCAAACCAGAACTTTCATTTACCTTGTTGCTTTTTAGTAGAAACTAAGAAATTATTATTATGTACATATTACAATACGAGAAGTCTGATTGCGATCCCAGGTGCTATTCTACAAACCCTTTGGCTCTTTAGAAAAATATTCCTTACGCTCAAATGGATAACCTCATGATGAAGCCATCCAACAACCCCACCCTTGCTACCTCCCGATGTCGCCGGCCTTCAAGCAACGTTTGGAGAAAGTTTTATCGAACAGTAACCCGAATTTAGGACCAGCCTTAGATCGCTCCAACAAACCATCGGGGTCTTCCATGTTCCAAGCGAACATCTATCAACGAAAACAAATACTAGACTACACGGATAACCTACAACGAAAGAGATCCCACTCGGCGGACTTCTCCAGCAGGTGCGAGGAGCCGGAGATTTCCTCCCCGACGCCTCCAACGACATGCCAATGCAGCCAGCAGATAGCGGTCAGGAGGTCCTCTTCGGTGCCGTGCAAATCGAACAGGGACTCCTCGAGCTCCAACGATTCAGGTGTATTCGAACTACCACGCAAGGTTCAATTATGTCCAACCACACTTCCTAGACGCTCCAAGTCGTCGGATCCTCTTCGGGATCTTAGTTTTCAATTCAACAAGACTGATGGTAAATCTGCCAGTGCCGAGGCCGAGGTTCCTGTCTGTCCTTCGGGATCCACCAGCAGCGGGACGTCCGACATGTCCGATTACTTCGAGACTTTGTCCCTTTCTTCGCACAGTTCCAGCGAGGCGCCACCCCAGAGCTGCACGCTGAGACCGAGGTCGGGCAACGAGTATCTGAGTCTGCAGAGGTTGATTGCTCCGGTCCCGGAGGAACGACACAACTAGTCCGTTATATTGTAAGCAATAAACTTAAACTAGCGTTTAGTACATTATATTTACAGAATATTAAAATTATGTATGTAATCTTTTCTGTATAAAGGTATTTACTTTATAAATAAATTATTATATGATAGTGGAATTTTTATCTTCCTTGGTACTTCATTCCATGGCGATATTCCACACAGTAAGGATAGAAACAGGGAAGAAAGTGGGAGGAAAAAACTCCTGAAGGTGGATTGATCCTTTCTAGAGATCTTTTCTATCTTGGATTCTTCCTACCACTAATGCCATTTGGTTTTCAAACTGAATACTGAGGCGGGACAAAAATTAATCACTGATTTCCAAACCAGTACTTTCATTCAACTTGGTGCTTTTCAGCAGGAACCAAAAAATAAAAATAATTATAATTGAAGAACTGCGATTTCGAGCTCTGGCGATATTCTACAAACCCTCTGGCAGTATAGAAAAATATTCCTTTCTCCATGAGAGAAATTTCCATTAAAATCTCCTCCTCATTCTGTACGCATATACGGAATACCATCATATCATGTACATTCGCCGGGGATATAATCGGCTCACATAATAGAGAACACGGTTATTGCAGTACTCAAAGACTTCCTCGCAGACACAAATATGCAAAATACCCCCATCCTGTTTATGCAAATCTTCGTCGACATTACCATGGCAAAGGGGAATTCAGGAAAGAACATAATTATTAATTTGTCAGTACTTTCTCTTTGCTTTGCGCATCCTCCCTGCCTTCATTGATAAGCGTGCAACCTTCAGCCAGCCATCTCAATAATTCACAATTATTGTTTTTATCGCGAAGAACCAACAACCATTAAAACCCACTCCTAAACAAGACCAGTTACAAATTCCAATGGCCTAAGACGAACTCTGTGTTATCAAAAAATAAGTCAAGCATAGATTCAAGACGATCCTTCTCAACTTGCACCTAAAATGTCCATAACTCCCAAGATATAGATCCATTTATATCTCGCAGAGGGATCAACCTTGCCCCTCTCTCGGAAGCAGTCTCAGCCCTTGATTACAAATGCACCCTGCCTGCCTGATAATTAATACCTCGCGAGTTACACCGTATCCTCTTCACCTCCGCCCCCTTTCGGATGGCGTTCGTTTCGCATCGACATCCGTTAGCAAGTTTGTCCCTGCCTTATCTCCGAGCTGTAATTATCCTTTTTCGACCCCGTTAGTTACGGAATTCCGAAATCGTAATCGATAACTGTGCATTACTTTGGAAGGAACGTCTGGAGTAAGCATCCTGACTGGATTTAATGAGGTACAAGTTGTGTTCCTGCAGTTGGTTACACTGATGGACATGTTTCGGCTTCAACGTTCAGGAGAGATTTTGTGGAAGGGGTAACGTTAGTTGGAACGATGCAAAGTCAGCTTTCCATACCCGATCAAATTGATGATCTTAACCAAGAAAGATTAATTTCCTATGGTCAAAATAAGATAATTCAATCGAACTTAAATTCAACTCACCTCCTCCATCTGATCCACATCGTCGTTTATCCGCCAACACTCCAGTATGTTCCATAATTCATAAACACCCTCGGAACGTTCAAACAGCGTGTGTCACATCCACGTTGTTTATTCGGTCGCAAAAAACCGAAGCCGTTGTCAAACGCTCATTTTTCGAACGCGACAATGACCGTCCCGTCCACTTGACCCAACAGTAATTTCCAGACCGAGCGTATGCCGAAATGATTCGTCTCTCATTAATAAAACAGAAATGTTAAAATGTCCACCCGATTATCCTCTGCTCTCCCACGTCCAGTGTCCTGACGATAAATCACTTGTCAGGGGGCGCCACTCGCGTGCGAGACACGTGACCCAGTTCGTCCGGTCGTTTTTGTTTCCGTACGACCATTGTAGTCGGGGATCCAACAAAGAGAACGCTAGCTATTGAAGAGCATGCAACTCTCTAATTCCTGCAATATTTGATCCCCTAAAAATTATTTCTTGTCGCGTGGAATCTACTAGAAGGAACCGACCGATGACGTGGAACCAACGGTAAAATTTTAAGGTGAGGCTTTTTTTTTGACAGGTGGTAGAACTCGTCACAATAGATCATTTGGCCGGATGTTGGTCAATATTCAATTTGAAAAAAGTGCAGAATATCTTGGGCATCAAGATCTTAAGATGACTCTGGATCGTGTTATCTCTCTGTGAGGAGATCTGCCATGAATCACGGTGCCATATGCATTCCAGCAAGTAAATTAAGTGCTGGATTTTCTCGCAAACTTGTTAATCTCTTTCAACTTTCATTAGGAGATTTTTCCTGGACGGTATAATTCTTAAAGTTCAAACTAAGGAGAGGAAAAATTACTGATTGAAATGGTCCTATAAAAAAACTAGTTTCCATAAAATATCCCTAATTTGATAAAACAGATTTGGTTTTGTAAGCTATTTTTCATCTAAGCACTGAAACAAATTGAAGGTATTTAATGTTTATAATCTCAAATTGGTTCAATTACATACTTCTTCTGTTCTTATCTTCCTGAAATATTATCAAAATCATATGAAAGGAGTGCAGTGCTCATTTGTTTTTGTCTGTTCGTATGAAAATTCTACACATATTAGGTCAATTCCACAAATTTCGTTATTCCTTCCTGATTTTGCTGCAACTGTAAAAAAAGAAGTTTCGTGAGATTGAAATTCGATAGAAATCGTTACTTACCTTTGTTTTTTAATTGAATCGCTTTTTCGCCTATTTTGTGATATTTGCAATGGTATGGATGTCACTGACCGATGGCATATGACATAAGACTGATGCAGACGTTAAGAAATTTGACATGCCTAAACTTTTGTTTATAAAATCTACGATATTCAAAAGGAATTGTTACAGAGAAGTTGATAGATGCGATAACGCCACATAGCCGTTGAAATCCTGTGGTTGTTCGAGATTCGTATTGATTCATTGCTCAAGATGGGACTGAAAAAATTTCCATATTATTTGTGAAGGCCACATAATATGGTTTTTGGGCATCTTCCATTGATTTTGGCCATTTCCGAACATTATTTTAACAAACTTCCAGACGTGCTATGGACCGTTTTGGACATCGTCGGAAAGCCCGTTTCTTCTTGTAGAAAATGCGGGAGAGGGCGTGGGCCACTCCACGACCGCTACGCGGTCGTATTTTTCAGTATCCTTACGTGCCCCTTGCGATTTCAGACGGTAGGCGGGATGTATCAGTCAATCTGAGGTTCGATGATATGCCTCTCATTACTTTAAGTGTATGTATGTGTATGTACTGATTAGAAAGTTCCCAAACTCACCGATAAAATTGATCCAAATTGTTTACAGAAATTGTTCGAAATGGTAACCATTCCTTTGATGTGCGAAAGTCTTGCCCGGCGTAATAACGAATTATTACATGCTGCAACTTTCACATCAGTTTGCTCACGAATAATGTCACAAGCATTTTCAATGTGTTGTTTCAGTTCGTCAACACTATTTATCTCATCGTTACTGCACACCAATGTTTTCAATGACCCAAAAAAAAAAAAATCAAAAGGGTTCAGATCCGGGGAGCGTGCAGGCCAAATTCAAGCTACATGTGAAAATTTGTCCAGATCGCATGACCAGAACCATAGAAACCATAGAAAATTGTAACTTTTGAACGGAAATGCCTAGGGACTTGAAATTTTCAGGATAGGTGTGGATCTCGAAGGTCGTGATCACGTTTATCTATGAGCAAAATTATACTAGGGGTTCCGTAGATATGGTCGTTTGAAATTTAGTTTTCTTGATAATTTCAAAACTACAGATTCGATCGTGACGAAATTTCGTATACTAATGAAGAATGATATATTCAAGCTACATTGCTCCAGATCGCATGACCAGAACCATAGAAACCATAGAAAATCATAACTTTCGAACGAAAAGGCATAGGGACTTGAAATTTCCTGGGTAGCTTCAGATCGCGAATTTCACGGGCACGTTCATCAATCAGCAGAATTAGAATAGGGGTTCCGTAAATACGGTCGTTTGAAATTTTGTTTTCTCGATCATTCAGAAACTACGAATTCGATCGAGATAAAATTCTGTATTTCAATAGAGAATGATATACTAAAGCAACATTTTGTCCAGATCGCATGACCAGAACCATAGAAACCATACAAAATTATAACTTCCGAAGGGAAAGGCCTATAAACTTGAAATTTTCAGGGTAGGTTTGTATCGCGAATGTCGCGGTCACGTTCATCAATGAGCAAAATTAGACTAGAGGTTCCGTGAATATGGCCGCTCAAAATATTTTGTTCCTGATAATTTCGAAACTACTGATTGGATTGGAATGAAATTTCACACCTAGCTGAAGAATAATATATTCAAACTATGTGCGAGAAAATTCTAGCGATTAATCGAAAAAAAATTGGTCAGCTGAAGCACTGACACGAAGTCTGGAGTTTCGCCTGAGTTTGAGAATTTTTTTGACAGCTGTCGAAAATTCCTTCAATTGATTTCTAAAACTGTAAAGTACGAATCTACCTGCAAGGTGGATGTACGAGCGCTCAAAAGCTCCTGACTTCACGGCAGTGCTTTTATAATTTTTTTTAAACAGATCACGAAATTCGGAAAAGTCACAAAAATCATACGCTCTGTAAGATGATTTCCTGTAAGCTGAACGCATTTAATAAACACATATAAACCTCAATACGTACTTAAATCAGATCAGGGCTAGAAATTCCTCAGATTCGCGGGTTACTTTCATTCGAAATACTCGGCCCTGGTGAATATTTTATATGGAGGATTTTTGGAATTTTGACTTGTTTTGATGAGTTCTAGCTCCTGTCAAAAAAAAAGCCTTTTAATAAAACGGTTTGTTATTTTTGGGAAATCACAATTCCTCTATTTTTCCGGAAAGGAATTTAAGAATCGTGCTCCCTGCACAAAGGTGTCTTTTGTGTTATCCTTTCTCTGAGGTACAAGATCCAGGAAAAAGAAAAGAAAACCCTAAGTCTAACAAAGTTTTATATATTTAAAAATTATTGGTAAAATGCATGAACAAATTCGAGTTTTCCACAACAACTCACATAAACATAATTGAATCACACAATTCAAGTCCTAATTTCCTTACTTCATTCAGAACTAATGATCCAAGTATACGAGGAGGTCAATTGACTCGATACAATATAAATACAACTACATATTATTCACATTCCTCACATTGAAACACATCAAATCATTTTTGGTCGAGTTATCAGTAATATTGGGGATTACAATAACACCATTTAGATGTATAGGGGTCAATACTTTGATCTAAACTTTCCTACCTTGATCTGCAGGCAGCCTTATCCCTCTATGTACCTACATGAAACCAAATTCACTCACTCCGAAAGTGACCTTAACCTTTTTCGCATTCCATTCCATTTTCAAAAATTTTCCCATGATTTCTGCCTGGTGGTTCTATTTCCAATCGCTGATTTTCTTCGAATCTCCTAACTGACCTTGCAGAACGCATACGTTCGTCAAAACAAAGATTCGTTTCAAGCCAAAGCTTTCCTTATCTATGGCTTAGGTATCAATTCTCAATCACACAGCTCCAAAATTAACGACATCCGTTGATTATAGAAAGTAATACAATGTATGCCCGACTTCGAATATACATATTCTTTTCCGAGATAGGTAACCGAATTTAAGATTGAATATTCGTATTCCCAGATATTACAGCCTCACTCAGTGGAACATTATAGGCCACTAAAGGACTATTCGAACCTAAAATTTGTCTAAAGTTCGGTAACTTCTCACCATCGTTCTACTACACATTTATAAAAAACCAGCGCTTACTCTGGCAAAAATTTTCACATCCTCGGTTCGATCATCTTCCTTCTGAAGTAGATCAAAGCAAGTTGCCGTTTGTTCCCTAAGAGGTTAGTAATGTTGCCGGAGATACAGGGGGATGCCACTGTCGTCGGCGTGTATATGGAAGGCAATCTCCTGAAACTTCATAGTCGAAAACCAATTAATTGAAAACTGATTCACGTAACAAAAGCAACCCTGCCATGAAGTAATGAGTACCTAGCTACTTACCACCCGCCGGTGAGGGTGGGATATCTAATCGCTGTCATATTATACCTATACTTGGGGTGGAATATGATACCGGGAGATGGTGGAGGAATCAATTTGTGTACGGCATTGTTATTATCCCTTGTAATGCATCCCATTAGTTTTCAACTAATCTTCAATTTGCTGCTTATTGTTGTAGCAACATGCTACACGATTGATCTCAAAACAGGGCTCTATGGATAAATATTTCATGATGTAAAGAAGCCTTGGCGAGGCGATCGCGATGCGACAAAACGATGTCGTGTCGCCTCATGTCATTCGTTTTAATGAAAAATGTATCGAATGCTGCAAGAATATAACCTTCTAGACAAGATGATTCTGCACCAATAACCCCTTTCCCTCGTGAACCTTCAATGAAAGTGAATCAATGTTTTCACTTTCCCAAATTCCCTAAATGGAGGGCGCATGCATGCTCGACACGGCAGGTAATATTCTCATATAGCCTACTAAATTTCCTTAATCGCCTCTTGAGCACCTTTTAATTAATTTCAAGTTGATGTTCTTTTAATCATTTTGTGCCGTCGTCAAGCAGAGGAAAATAAACCCTTTAGCTGCCTCCGGTGCCTCGTTTCACTCAAGGTGAGACATAGGCGTCGTTATAACGAAATTTACGTGTGGAATCATAAGATCAATATGAATGTACTTGTGCTCGTTCAGGAGAATTGTCTGTGTCAGTCCAAATGTATATCGTACCTGAGCAATAACGATACAATTAAATTAGAAAATATTCCATACACACCCTAAATTAAACAAATCTAATGGCCCATAGCTCAAGTGCAACTGTCACCGTCCAAAGAGCTGCGATCTTAACCCAAGAGTCAATTTATCCCATCAACATCTCCATCTCTACACGGGTACATTTATGACGAATCCGAAGACACAAAGTTGGCACGGATCCATGAGCGGAACAGGAAGAAGCATCGCATACAATATTCCCTAACACAACCCAGCATCCATTAGCGACACTCTTCCAGGCACACTTGAGCGAGTCTCATCAGACTGCGGAAACATCTTATCATCATCTTACCGCAACGCCGAAACTGGTCCAACGGAATCTTCGCCTAACAATATGAGACCAAATCGACAACGAATGGGAAGCTGATAACTGGCTGAATATTAAATCCTCAAAGACCGTGTTTCCATCAATATTTCAACGCCTGCTGAAAGCGCCATCAAACATTCACACGTTCACACTTGTCCCTTCAACCCTTCGCTAGTGGAGAGATGGAGATGCGTGGTTCGAGTGAAATCTCGTGTAAGCTCCCTCTGCGGTTTCATCGGAGGAGAATTCGCCAAATTAGTTGGCAATGAGGAAATTGTCTCTGAACTTCTTACGTTTACGATTCTGGTTTTGGAGTTTAGGCTCGAGTTCGTGGGAGTTTAGTGAGGGTAGTCTTTGGCTCAAACGAGACTCTTTTTTGGAATACCCTTCCTCGAAATTCCGCATCATTGAAATAATACAGGTTGTTGGAACTCCGCTAAAAATTTACCGAGTAAACGTGACATAGATATATCACAGGAAGAGCGCAGATACATAGCTGCGATGTGAAAGAGATGAAAGGGTGATAACTGTGTTTTCAACAGCCGATGTGATGTTAGACAAAGAGCCATACTCAAACTCCCAAAATTACGTTTTAAAAATCTCTGATGACGAGGATGTCTTAAAATTATGGAATGAATGAATTATTCAATTCAATATGGCAAATTTATATATTGCTGCAAAATGGCGAAGGTGCCAATTAGCTCGAATAAAATAATATTGATGATTGTGAAATATTTTTATGTTGATCTACTGGCCAAAATTCAATCATTTCACATACATGACGTCGAAATTTTGACGCGATAACCATTTTCATAAATCGAATCAAGCTCGATCAATACAACGAATCTCCACCTCACAATTGGTAGAAAAATGGACTAATATTTTTCATAACGATTTCCCGAACAACAGCGATATTTCCAACGGCTTAACCGACAAGCCACTTCGAAAATGAAAGAATTAATGAATTATCCCAATCTTCAACGAGACTCCAGTCCAGAAATTCTGCATCATTGAAACAATACAGGTTGTTGAAACTTCCTAAAAAATCCACCAAGTGACCATGTCATAGAAATATCAAAAGAAGGACGAGGATACATAGCTGTGATGTAACAGAGACGTTCCGTTCTATGCGGACGATCCAACCCAGTGAATAAAAAAATTATAACTGTGTGTTTTAGCAGCTGGTGTGTTGGTAGACAAGCCATACTCAAACTTCCAAAATTGCGTTTTATACATTTCTGACGACAAGGATGTCCTAATATTAATAATTCAAAACTTCCGCAAACTCAAAGAGTCATAAGTCTCCTATGTCGTCCAAGCATAAAGTTGATGAATAATTCAATGGTATTCATCCAGGGTGGACTCGACGGAAGCATATTGACGTACATGAAACTTTGCCATCACCAAGAACATCCTCCGTATGTAGCATTGAGGAATTTAATTCCATAACTTCCTTTCACGAACGTTAAAGTTTTATTGGACATGAGTACACCAAGGAAATAGAGGTGTCTTTCGGATTTATCACACAAGCTTTCCAAATGAGGTTTGGATTATATGAATATTTATTATTTATGGATAATAGGACGTGCACGTCATATTTCTTAAATGTTCATCATCCTTTCACTATACAAGCTAGTCCTCTTAGCAATTTGTTCAGAGAATGATTGAATTATTCAATGCAATATGGAAATTTATATATTGTTGCAAAATGGCGGAGGTGTCAGTTGTCTCGAATAAAACAATATCAATGATTGTGAAGTATTTTCTTATGGATCTACTGGCCAAAATTCATTCATTTCACATACATGACATCAGATTTTTTTTGGGGAAAATCAAAAGAGACTGATATAGATCTCCCCTAAGCGATACACACTTTCATGAACTGAATCAAGCTCGTGCAATACACCAAATCTCCACCTCACAATTGGTAGAAAAATGGACTAATATTCGATTTCCCGAACAACAGCGATATTTTCAACGGATTAACCGACAAGCCACTTCGAAAATGAAAGAATGAATGAACTATCCTAATCTTCAACGAGACTCTTCTTTGAGATACCCTTCCCAGAAATTCTGCATCATTGAAACAATACAGGTTGTTGAAACTCCCAAAAAAATCCACCAAGTGACCATGTCATAGAAATATCAAAAGAAGGGCGCGGATACATAGCTGTGATGTAACAGAGACGTTTCTTTCTATGCGGACGATCCAACTCAGTAAATAAAAAATTGATAACTGCGTTTTTTCAACAGCTCGTATGATGATAGACAAAGAGCCATACTCAAACTCCCAAAATTGCGTTTTATACATATCCGATGATAAGGATGTCCTAATATTCATAATTCAAAACTTCCGCAAACTTAAAGAGTCAAAAGACTTCTATATCATCCAAGCATAAAGTTGATGAATAATTCAATGGTATCCATTCAGGGTGGACTCGACGGAAGCATATTGACGTACATGAAACTTTGCCATCACCATGAACATCCTCCGGATGTAGCATTGAGGAATTTAATTCCATAACTTCCTTTCACGAACGTTAAAGTTTTATTGGGCATGAATACACCAAGGAAATAGAGGTGTCTTTCGGATTTATCACACAAGCTTTCCAAATGAGGTTTGGATTATTTGAATATTTATTGTTTATGGATAATAGGACGTGCACGTCATATTTCATAAATGTTCATCATCCTTTCACTATACAAGCTAGTCCTCGTAGCAATTTGTTCAGTGAATGATTGAATTATTCAATGCAATATGGAAATTTATATATTGTTGCAAAATGGCGGAGGTGTCAGTTGTCTCGAATAAAACAATATCAATGATTGTGAAGTATTTTCTTATGGATCTACTGGCCAAAATTCATTCATTTCACATACATGACATCAGATTTTTTTTGGGGAAGATTGCGAAAACTGAAAGTGCATAAGGGATGGTGAAATTTGCATTATCAAAAGATCGGATTTATCACACAAGCTTTCCATATAGGGTTTGGATTCGATAAATATTTATTATTCATGGATAATAGACGAGCACATCATATTTCATAAATGTATACTATCCTATCACTATACGAGCTAGTCCTCGTAGCAATTTGTTCAGTGAATGATTAAATTATTCAATTCAATATGGAAATTTATATATTGTTGCAAAATGGCGAAGGTGCCAGTTATCTCGAATAAAACAATATTTATTGTTGTGAAGTATTTTTCTTTAGATCTACCGCTCAAAATTCACTCATTTCACATACATGACGTCGAAATTTTTTCAGGAGATGATTGCGAAAACTGCTAGTTCATTAGGGATGATGAAATTTGCATAACCGAAAGAGACTGTAACAAATCGGCTCTGAAGCGATGCTCATTTTCATGAATCGAATCGAGCTCGATCAATAAACCATATCTCTACCTCACAATTGGTAAAAAAAATGGACCTATATTTCTCATAACGATTTCCCGAACAACACCGATATTTTCAACGGGTTTACCGACAAGCCACTTCGAAAATGAATGACCCGTGCTCTTATCAACCGTTTCCATTCCACTTCTTGCATTGTGCTGTACAACCCTCATTATTACCCTTTTTTGCCACCTGCCAACATCTGAAAGAGGACGCGCCGGGACGCCTCATTTGCCGACGTGGACTTTATTGCCCGTGAAAACAAGAAAATATTCACCGTTCGCTGAAAACGGCGAGGTAAAAAGGGCAACGTATATTTCACCCTGATTGACACGGTTGCAGACGAGTGAAATCTGGGGGATCAGTTTCATTATCTTAACATAACGTGGTTTTGCACCTTCCGACAATTAATCATGTAAATGGCTCCTTCGCCATTTTGCATCAATATATAATTTCATATAATGTCGCAAAATGGCGAAGGTGCCAGTTACAAAGAATAATATAACAATAATATTATTGAGAAGTATTCTTCTTCTCCCTATGTTGATCTATAGAATCATTGATCTACCTTAATAAATGTTCTTGTTGAAAACATTCCCCCATCGAATCGCTTCAGCTGATTCAAGGAACCCTAATTCAATTAGTCGCGGAATCTGAGTCCTCCAAATCATCACCTGAAGGACGAAGAGATCCCCAACAAAGACAATAGTTTCCTTGAGAGTCCGAGTGTCATCTTTCCGTGCCGTGCTCAAAGCGCCACTCCTATCGAGATCGGGTTGCTTTTGACGTGACTACCTACCCCTTTCGCAGGGGCAGCGACAAATCCCGAGTCTGCAACATTGAAAGCGGTGTTGAAGGAGGGTAGCTTGAACACACACTTCAGGAATTGGGGGGGCCTGAATGGTCCTTCACGTCGGATTTTATCATTATTGGAGTTTTTGAAGGAACTCGAGACGGATGACGCGGTGAATGTTTGCAGTAAGATTCTGGAGAGTGGATGAAGTGGTGCGATACTTCGTGGGGGTAACTGATATTGCGAATTCGTAATTGGCAACAGCTTCGGTACCTACCTGAGGTGATCAGAAAAGAGTTTATCTATAGAGAAAGATCAGTGACAGAAAGTTAGAAATCATTGAAACAATCGAAATATAACTCAATAAGAAAATAACGATCATTGAATACTAAGAAAACTGAAAATTTTGGAATTCACTGGAAAAATCGAAACTCGGAATAGGTTTTCTCGAAACATTTCGATTAATTATCCTAGCAGTATATAAGCTGCAAGCGATTATTTCAGGGAATAAAGGAATTATTCAATGCAATATATAAAATTCATATATTGCTTCAAAATGGCGAAGGTGCCAGTTATTTCGAATAATATTAAACTAATCATTGAAAAATATTTTCCTGATGGCTACATGGCTAATGTATAACAGCCCCATTAAAGCAACATATAAATTTGCTTTCCCACTTCAGGAATTGGGGAAGCCTGAATGGTCCTTCACGTCGGATTTTATCAATATTGGAGTTTTTGAAGGAACTCGAGACGAATGTCGAGGTGAATGTTTGCAGCAAGTTTCTGGAAAGTGGATGAAGAGGTGCGATAGTTTGTGGGGATAACTGATATTGCGAATCCGTAGTTGCCAACAGTCTCAGCACCTACCTGAGATTATCAGAAAAGAGTTTATCTATAGGAAAAGTTCAGTGACAGAATGTTAGAAATTATTGAAACAATCGAAATATAATTCAATAAGAGAATAACAATCATTGAATAATAAGAAAACTGAAAATTTTGGAATTCACTGGAAAAATCGAAACTCGGAATAGGTTATCTCGAAACATTTCGATTAATTATCCTAGCAGTATATAAGCTGCAAGCGATTTTTTCAGGGAATAAAGGAATTTTTCAATGCAATATATAAAATTCATATATTGCTTCAAATCGGCGAAGGTGCCAGTTATTTCGAATTATATTAAACTAATCATTGAAAAATATTTTCCTGATGGCTACATGGCTAATGTATAACAGCCCCATTATAGCAACATATAAATTTGCTTTCCCTCTTCAGGAATTGGAGAAGCCTGAATGGTCCTTCACGTCGGATTTTATCAATATCGGAGTTTTTGAAGGAACTCGAGACGAATGACGAGGTAAATGTTTGCAGTAAGTTTCTGGAAAGTGGATGAAGAGGTGCGATAGTTTGTGGGGATAACTGATATTGCGAATCCGTAGTTGCCAACAGCCTCAGCACCTACCTGAGATTATCAGAAAAGAGTTTATCTATAGGAAAAGATCAGTGACAGAAAGTTAGAAATCATTGAAACAATCGAAATATAATTCAATAAGAGAATAACAATCATTCAATAATAAGAAAACTGAAAATTTTAGAATTCACTGGAAAAATCGAAACTCGGAATGGGTTTTCTCGAAACATTTTGATTAATTATCCTAGCAGTATTATAAGCTGCAAGTGATTTTTTCAGGGAATAAAGGAATTTTTCAATGCAATATATAAAATTCATATATTGCTTCAAAATGGCGAAGGTGCCAGTTATTTCGAATAATATTAAACTAATCATTGAAAAATATTTTCCTGATGGCTACATGGCTAATGTATAACAGCTCCATTATAGCAACATATAAATTTGCTTTCCCACTTCAGGAATTGGGGAAGCCTGAATGGTCCTTCACGTCGGATTTTATCAATATCGGAGTTTTTGAAGGAACTCGAGACGAATGACGAGGTAAATGTTTGCAGTAAGTTTCTGGAAAGTGGATGAAGAGCTGCGATAGTTTGTGGGGATAACTGATATTGCGAATCCGTAGTTGCCACCAGCCTCAGCACCTACCTGAGATTATCAGAAAAGAGTTTATCTATAGAAAAAGATCAGTGACAGAAAGTTAGAAATCATTGAAACAATCGAAATATAATTCAATAAGAGAATAACAATCATTCAATAATAAGAAAACTGAAAATTTTAGAATTCACTGGAAAAATCGAAACTCGGAATGGGTTTTCTCGAAACATTTTGATTAATTATCCTAGCAGTATTATAAGCTGCAAGTGATTTTTTCAGGGAATAAAGGAATTTTTCAATGCAATATATAAAATTCATATATTGCTTCAAAATGGCGAAGGTGCCAGTTATTTCGAATAATATTAAACTAATCATTGAAAAATATTTTCCTGATGGCTACATGGCTAATGTATAACAGCTCCATTATAGCAACATATAAATTTGCTTTCCCACTTCAGGAATTGGGGAAGCCTGAATGGTCCTTCACGTCGGATTTTATCAATATCGGAGTTTTTGAAGGAACTCGAGACGAATGGCGAGGTAAATGTTTGCAGTAAGTTTCTGGAAAGTGGATGAAGAGGTGCGATACTTTGTGGGGATAACTGATATTGCGAATCCGTAGTTGCCAACAGCCTCAGTATCTACCTGAGGTGATCAGAAAAGAGATTATCTATAGGCAAAGATCAGTGACAGAAAGTTAGAAATCATTGAAACAATCGAAATATAACTCAATAAGAGAATAACAATCATTGAATAATAAGAAAACTGAAAATTTTGAAATTCACTGGAAAAATCGGAACTCGGAATAGGTTATCTCGAAACATTTCGATTAATTATCCTGGCAGTGTATAAGCTGCAAGCGATTTCTTCAGGGAATAAAGGAATTTTATAATGCAATATATAAAATTCATATATTGCTTCAAAATGGCGAAGGTGCCAGTTATTTCGAATAATATCAAACTAATCATTGAAAATATTTTCCTTATGGCTTAACGACTAATGTATAACAGCTCCATTATAGCAACATATAAATTTGCTCTCCCACTTCAGGAATTGGGGGGGCCTGAATGGTCCTTCACGTCGGATTTTATCATTATTGGAGTTTTTGAAGGAACTCGAGACGGATGACGTGGTGAATGTTTGCAGTAAGATTCTGGAGAGTGGATGAAGAGGTGCGATAGTTTGTGGGGATAACTGATATTGCGAATCCGTAGTTGCCAACAGCCTCAGCACCTACCTGAGGTGATCAGAAAAGAGATTATCTATAGGAGAAGATCAGTGAAAGAAAGTTAGAAATCATTGAAAAAATCGAAATATAACTCAATAAGAAAATAAGAATCATTGCATAATAAGAAAACTGAAAATTTTGGAATTCACTGGAAAAATCGAAACTCGGAATAGGTTATCTCGAAACATTTTGATTAATTATCCTAGCAGTATATAAGCTGCAAGCGATTTTTTCAGGGAATAAAGGAATTTTTTAATGCAATATATAAAATTCATATATTGCTTCAAAATGGCGAAGGTGCCAGTTATTTCGAATAATATTAAACTAATCATTGAAAAATATTTTCCTGATGGCTATATGGCTAATGTTTAACAGCTCCATTATAGCAACATATAAATTTGCTTTTCCACTTCAGGAATTGGGGGGTCCTGAATGGTTCTTCACGTCGGATTTTATCATTATCGGAGTTTTTGAAGGAACTCGGGAAAAATGACGAGGTAAATGTTTGCAGCAAACTTCTGGAGAGTGGATGAAGAGGTGCGATAGTTTGTGGGGATAACTGATATTGCGAATCCGTAGTTGCCAACAGCCTCAGCGCCTACCTGAGATTATCAGAGAAGAGTTTATCTATAGGAAAATATCAGTGACAGAAAGTTAGAAATCATTGAAACAATCGAAATATAACTCAATAAGAGAATAACAATCATTGAATAATAAGAAAACTGAAAAATTTGGAATTCACTGGAAAAATCGAAACTCGGAATAGGTTATCTCGAAACATTTTGATTAATTATCCTAGCAGTGTATAAGCTGCAAGCGATTTTCTCAGGGAATAAAGGAATTTTTTAATGCAATATATAAAATTCATATATTGCTTCAAAATGGCGAAGGTGCCAGTTATTTCGAATAATATTAAACTAATCATTGAAAAATATTTTCCTGATGGCTACATGGCTAATGTATAACAGCTCCATTATAGCAACATATAAATTTGCTTTCCCACTCCAGGAATTGGGGAAGCCTGAATGGTCCTTCACGTCGGATTTTATCAATATCGGATTTTTTGAAGGAACTCGAGACGAATGACGAGGTAAATGTTTGCAGTAAGTTTCTGGAAAGTGGATGAAGAAGTGCGATAGTTTGTGGGGATAACTGATATTGCGAATCCGTAGTTGCCAACAACCTCAGCACCTACCTGAGATTATCAGAAAAGAGTTTATCTTTAGGAAAAGATCAGTGACAGAAAGTTAGAAATCATTGAAACAATCGAAATATAATTCAATAAGAGAATAACACTCATTCAATAATAAGAAAACTGAAAATTTTGGAATTCACTGGAAAAATCGAAACTCGGAATAGGTTATCTCGAAACATTTCGATTAATTATCCTAGCAGTATAAAAGCTGCAAGCGATTTTTTCAGGGAATAAAGGAATTTTTCAATGCAATATATAAAATTCATATATTGCTTCAAAATGGCGAAGGTGCCAGTTATTTCGAATAATATTAAACTAATCATTGAAGAATATTTTCCTGATGGCTACATGGCTAATGTATAACAGCCCCATTATATATATTAGTGACAGAAAATAGATTCCATGAAAGAATCGAAATATAACTCAATAAGAAAATAACAATCATCAAGGAAACTGAAAAATTTGGAATTCACTGGAAAAATCGAAACTCGGAATGGGTTTTCTCGAAACATTTCGATTAATTATCCTAGCAGTATTATGAGCTGCAAGTGATTTTTCCAGGGAATTCATATATTGCTGCAAAATGGCGAAGGTGCCAGTAATTTCGAATAATATTGAAATAATCATTGTGAAGTTTTTTCCTGATGGCTCAATGGCTAATGTATAAAAGCAATCGATATATTTGCTCCTTTCCCACTCTTTTAACCGTGAACCGCTCCTGCTTCTGCGAAGCGAACACTCCAGAGTAACCTCCCCCAAGTCCATATGAATTTTTTTCGCCCCCGAAAAATCCGAAACTTTAGCTCCCAAACTGGCCCAAAATAATCTAATCAAGACTCAAATCCGCCCTTCAGCCTCCCCATAATTGGATAAGAAGAATAAGATCGCGTTCGCGAACGGATAGAACGGACGAGTTTGGCGACAGCGAGACCTCGAGCAGCGAGGGGAAATCGTGTTATGTTTCGAACACGCTCCGCCAAAATGAAACCAATTACCAAATGCGAAGAACATTCGACCCGAGTGGGTGCTCCACTGCGAAATATCGGGACGGCTTTTAATTATTTCGAAAAGATGAGAAATAAAACGCAACGTTGCTCGTTTTCCCCGTTCAAAGACATGTTTCGAGCCGTTTCACAAGCTTTTCAAAAGTCATAATTATGGCTTTTTAGCGGGAATGGACGCGGAAAGTTGCATGATGAAAATGTATAATGAGAGACGGAAGAGGTCGTTGAGAGCTCTGTTGTACCCGACGAATTTGTGCGATTCCTGCTTGGATAGTTTCGATAAGATGAACGGAAATACGGATTCATTTTTCGAGAGGGTTATCTTCCACTCGTCGAGTAATGAGAATTGTTTCTCTACTAGAAATATAAACTTTTTGAATTCAAACTTTTCAATGAGCGCCACGTTTCTGCGAATGGTGCTAATTCGTCTCTGTGGAGGAACTCATCGTGGCAACCGAGCTTAAAGGTCATCTATCTTGCACCAATAATGATAATTTTCTTAAGCAACCATACTCTTTTACCCAACGTATGAGAGAAATACTGATGAAATTTATTCTACGAAAATAAATTCTACGAGAATTAAATGAATCCTATTGGAAAAATTTCAAAAAAAAAAATTTATTCTTCGAAAATAAAATGAATTCTACGAAAATCACTCGAGTCAGAGACCAATAACTGATGAAATAACTTCCTAGGAAAAGTAAACCACGAAAAAAAATCGAGAGAGTCAAAGAGAAAAATACTGATGGATTTAAATCTACGGAAATAAAATTCACGAGAATGAAATAAATTCTACGAAATACAAATCTCCGAAAAAATAACTATAACTACTACTAATACTACGAAAAACTAATGAACATCAATGGCCTCTAGTCGAGGAAGGAATTACTGATGGAATTAAATTCTCCGAAAATTTTACCATAAAGAAACAGATTTCAAAGAAGAAAATTCTGCGAAGAAAAAAAACCAAACAGTAAGGAAAATAAATTCTAGGAAAATAAAATAAATTCTTCGAAAGAACTCGAGAGAATCACTGACCTCGAGTCGAAGAGAAGAATACTGATTCATTTAATTCTACGGAAATAAAATTTAAGAGAATGAAATGAATAATGCGTTTATTTAGTGCGTTCAGTTTTTTTCCCAGACAGCACCGGATATTCCTAGAAGATTCCTTGAATATGCAAAAAGGGATGGGTATATTCGAAATATTCGTGGAATATTCATAGAATATCTATATCCCATAAATATTCCAGGAATATTTCGGTACGAATATTCCAGGCATATTCCTAAAAGAATATGCTGAGAATATTCTAAAATGAATATTCACTATAAAATATTCCTAAAATATTCATAGAATATTTCGAATTGTATATTCTTTCTGGGACATCCCTGGAATATTCCGCACATAATATTCCAGGTATATTCCTCGATGAATATGTTAAGAATGTTTCAAAATAAATATTCAATATAGAATATTCCCAGAATATCCATAGAATATTTCACATTGTATATTCTTCCTTGGACATCCCTGGAATATTCCGCATATAATATTCCAGGAATATTCCGCACATAATATTCCTGGAATATTCCGCACATGTAATAATATTCTTGGAATATTCCGCACATATTATTCCAGGCATTTTCCGAAAAGAATATGCTGAGAATATTCCAAAATGAAATTTAAATACAGAATATTTCTAGAATATCCATAGAATATTTCAAATTGTATATTCTTTCTGGTACATCCCTGGAATATTCCGCATATAATATTCCTGGAATATTCCGCACATAATATTCCTGGAATATTCCGCACATATTATTCCAGGCATATTCCGAAAAGATCATGCTGAGAATATTCCAAAATGATTATTAAATATAGAATAATCATAGAATATTTCGAATTGTATATACTTCCTGGGACATTCCCGGAATATTCCGCATATAATATTCCTGGAATATTCCGCACATAATATTTCTGGAATATTCCGCACATTATATTCCTGGAATATTTCGCACATATAGGCATATTCCTAAAAGAATATGCTAAGAATATTTCAAAATGAATATTTCATATAAAATATTCCCAGAATATTCATAGAATATTTCAAATTGTATATTCTTCCTGAGAAATCCTTGTTATATTCCGCATATAATATTCCTGGAATATCCCGCACATAATATTCCTGGAATATTCCGCACATAATATTTCTGGAATATTCCGCACATTATATTACTAGAATATTCAGCACATACTATTGCAGGCATATTGCTGAAAGAATATGCTAATAATATTCCAAAATGAATATTTTATATAGAATATTCCAATATGCCGAAACGAATATTCTAACAATATCTGGTGCTGTCTGGGTTACGATAAATCATCTGATAGAGCGTATGATTTTTGTGACTTTAAGTGGATATAGGACGTGATGGGAACATTAGTGTACAGTAGCGGTGAGGTGAATAGCGTTGAAAAACTAAAACAACGTATTGAAAATGCTCGTGACATTATTCGTGAGCAAACAGATGTGATAATTGCTGCATGTAATAATTCGTCATTACTCCGGGCAAAACTTTGTGCACATCAAACATTTCGAACAATTTCTGTTAACAATTTGGATCAATTTCATCGGTGAGTTTGTGAACTTCCTAATTTTTTTTAAGGATCTTTTCAATCCGTAATATTTCCTTTCCTCAGTTTGTACTTTAAGAATTATACTGTCAACTGTGCAGGAAAAATCTCCTAATAAAAGTTGAAAGTGAATATACGAATCTGCGATGAAATCCAGTACTTTATTTATTGGCTGTAATACATATGACACCGTGGTTCATGGCAGATTTCCTAACAGAGTTGTATTAAGATGATGATGCCCATGATTTTTTGCACTTTTTTCAAATTGAATAATTTATATAATCATCTTCCGGCGAATTGATTTCTTTTGGTGAGTTCTAGAAGCTGTCAAAAAAAGCCTCACCTTTTAAATCACCCTTATTATGTATTGTTGATTGTGTCTCAGAACATGTAAATATTTATTCTTTCAATATGCATTTCCAGGAGGGTGCGTTCATATCGATTCGAAGATAGGACATCAACCATTTCCTCAGTATGGTTCACCTGTTCTCCTAACCGTACGGCTTGTCTTCATTAACCCTTCACTGGATACCAGGCAGACGAGCAACAGAACTCACTCGACTTCGTTACTGATTAATCATTATAAGGGAAACTGTGTCAGAAATAATCCATTCCGATACAGTGAAACGAAGAAACTACACAAAGCGAACACATAACGCCAAAGCAACGTTGTTCCACTCAGAAAGGGATTAACAGGCGTCCGGAACGGGGTGGGGGTGGTCAGGGTGAGGGTGCGTAATTTACTTCTCTCTGCTGCGAGCTCAGCCCCTTTGCGGAGTGAGGGATAACGTCCCGGGAAAAGTCTGTCAGAGAGACCCTGCACGAGGGCAGTGAGGTAGGAATAAAGAAGAGGAATCCTCGAATGCTTCTTCCGCTTGATGAGAATTCAAGATTCGACCCCACTCGGGGACTTGGGCATCATCATGCAATTACGAATAAGCTTCTTAAGCGGGAAAAACTTGTATACTTCCCCATATTTTCACGAGACTGACAAAGAAACGTTTGAAACTTATAGGGTCCCCATTGTTCGATCGAGCAATGATGGTCAATCCAATTCGCGAGTGCCAATATACCCCCGCCTACGCCTCTGGCCGCCCTGCGGAACGTACGATCTCGAATTCCGTTTGTTGTGCGGTGACCGAAGGATAATTAAAGAATGGCCGCTTCTTTGAACAGATCAAGAATTCAACATCAAACGGACGGACGGCGGTCAGCGGTCGGGTCTAAACGGGGCTTTATCGATTCCTTTGGAGCAACAACGGCCCCGAAATTTCCTGACTTGGAAATTTCTTGTGTGCTGCCGAGGAGCTTTTCCAGATTTAATTGGCGAACGGTCCGCTGGTTAAGGGTTATATCTCGATATCGGTATTTATCGGAAAATAAAACGAAAATTGGCCGGGTTGTCTGGAATCAGGAATTTCCTGATTAGCAATCGCAGCGGGCAGAACGAGGCCCTTATTAAATATTTCCGGAGGCGGGAATTCCCGGGGAAAAATGATGACCGCCGTTAGATTACTTCAAAGTCAGGCAGGATTGTGAAGACTTCATTGGGGTTTTTTCTAAGGAAAACATCTTTAGGGCACGGCGTGTATAAAATTTCTTAGGTTGAGTAACGCTCGGAACTGAGGGGTTTTTTCGTGGAAGCTGAATTGAAGCGAGCTGTATATTAAATTTTTCTTAAATATACCTTATATCTCTTGAAAATATTGATGAAATTTGTAATGAAGTTTGATTTCTCGTCAAATTACATCTCGGTAGGCTGTGAAAAATCGAATTTAAGTTGGTAAAAGACTATTCAGTAATATTTTGGGTTGCTGAATTCAGGTTGGTATGGGAATAACACTAACATTACCCATGGAGATCTTGCTTTGATGATTTTATCGAAGATATTGGTGAAACCAAAGCACTGTCCGTAGAATATTAGCATGTTTTTACAGCCTGGAATTAGCAGTGGAAAAAAACCTGTGCGATACGATTATTCCTTCAAAGAGACATTGAATGACTTTTTTTGCTAGAATTAAAAACAATGAATATGTTAGTTTGGATATCCTTTTTGAACTGGCCAAAGAGCACCTAGATTTCAATCGATTGAAGTCAACATTATATTATATCATAAACAAAATTGGATACAAATACAAAAATGTTGATCCTTTATAAACAGAAAAATATAATAAAAATAGTACGATATTGTGATAAATACCGAGAATACATGGAACAAAACGTAAAATTCATTTATCTAGATGAAACTTGGATATTCGAAAACGGTATTCAAATTCGTCAGTGGATACTAGAAAATAATCCAAAAGGTATGCCGAGTATATTCAAGGGTAAAGGCAGAAGGTGCACTATTTTGAATGGTGAAACAATTGATGGATTTTTACCTGGATGTGATCTGATTCTTGACAGTGGTATTAATGATACGGATTACTATGAATGCTGAATTATTTCATAAATGGGTTATTGAAAAATTGAAACCTTTCCTGCAAAAGGATGCCCATCAATAAGATTATGTCAGCTTATTCAATAAACACATCCAAATCACTACACTTCGCGGAAACATAGTTTTCCATGAGATTTTTATCTTTGCTCTTGTATCATTCATAGATATTTTGAGTTTATTTATTATACTTATACTGTATGGTACCCTGTTCACATTCCCTCTGCTACTACTGCCATTGAACACATGCTATATTGTTCCCATTACTGAATAATTGTAAAAATTTCTCATCAATTATAATATTTTCAATAATTCATGGACAGTTTTAATGAATGAAAATAAAAATAGACTTTCTTGAAGTATTCAACATCGAGCAATAAATAATTCACAAATTGGTTTATATGTTGATAGTTACGGTACAAATTTCATGTCAAAATTCTTCATGTACTACATAGATTCTTAATTTTTGTTTCTCTTTTATTTCTTAATACATATAACGTTTTATCCAATCCATTCTCTTGGCACTGTGCTTTCGAAATATCAAAAAAAAATTTCTGTTGGACCACTAGCTACCTGCTAGAATTCCATTAATTATCCTTCTTGAATCCTGACATAAAATGGTACTCTTATAGTTATATGGTTAGAATTTTGCAAGATTTCCAATACCAATAAATATTGCATGGTCCTGAGTGAAAATAAATATTTATTTGAATGATCTTCAATTTTCCTTGGTTGACTTTTATATGAGATAATTTCATATGAAAGCATTCCACGATATTTTTGCGCTTTCAAACCTGAACTCCCATGTAGAAACTGCAATCGAAATATTCCGGCTTAATTATTCGATAATTCGTATACTCAACACTTTTCTAGGTTATATTTATGTTTTATTTCTATGATGAAATTTAGAAACTTTTTGTAACCAGAAATAAAGCCTCGACTGGACGTTCATGGCCTGCTTCGATGTCAATAATTCTTAAATGGACTATACATATACACATATCAAAGTAAGGGATGGCAAACGTATTTACAGATTTTTTTTGTATTCTGGGAAACTGGAGGGGTGTTGACCATATTCTCCCCGAACAATCCCAAGCCTTATAGAAACAATAAACCAAAATAACTATTATTCCGCCCATAAAATACACTTGCTAACACCCAGTGACCCAATTCCCATCCATCCCAGACGTCATATCCATCAGGGCGCCGTAAAATTTACGAGGTCACTTCGGCCACCCCCTTCACACAGTTTCCGGATTGCATTTCGATGTATAATCGCAATTAGCGCGAATTAGAAATGCAGCTGTCAATTTTCCCCAACCCCCCCGGAAAATGGCAAATTGAGTTTCGCGCCGCGCTCGCAGCGAATACAAATAAGTTCCGGCCCCGAAACCGATGGAAAAACCAAACAACAACCCCTGAGATTAAGAGAGTGAGACCTAAGCAAACACTGATTACCGAAGTAGACAGAGGATACGGTTTGGGGATGAATTCTCTGGAGTTCCAATTGGCATTTTCTGGAGGGCTTTCGTCGGATGACGTGGGCGACGGGGGAGAATATTTATTCAGGTTCTCACTTTTAGTCGTATGAGTCGTAGGTGGATGGGGGGAGGAGGGGTTGTATCGTAAATAAAATAAATGAATAAAGATGAAGGGAAAAGTTTGTAATTATTGGTAGGAATCGCATTTTATTTTCGTAGAACTAATTCCATCAGTAACTAACCTCCAACTCGAGATCAGTGGATTTCTCTAGTTCTTTTCGTAAAACTGATTTTATTTTCGTGGAATTGATTATTTTTCGTAGGAATTATTTTATAGAATTCATTGTATTCTCGTAAATTTTAATTCGTAGGATTGATTTCATCAGTATTCTTCTCCTCGACTCTAGGCACCTTCCGTAGAATGTATTTTCCGTATGAATTAGTTTTTTTTCGTAGAATGTTGTCATGTGGAATTGGTTTCTCTCTAGTAAACTTTATTTTCGTATAATTTAACTCCATCAGTTATTCTCTCCTCGACTCTAGGCCAATGATTTTACCGACTCTTCCGTAGAATACATTTTTATTCGTAGAAATTTTTTTTTCGTAAAAATGAGTTTTTTTTTCTTGAAATTTTTTTTTGTGGAATTTTATTCTCGTAGAACTATTTCCATCAACATTTTTCTCCTTGACACGAGACCAGTAAGTTTCTTCAGTTTCTTTCGTGACATTTCTATTCGTGAATTATTTTTTTTTGTTGACTTTTTTATGTGGAATTTATTTCATTCTCGTAAATTTTCTTTTCTCAGAACTAATGCATCAGTAGGTAATTCTCCTTCAACTAGGGGTCAGTAATTTTCTCGAGTTCTTTTCGTACTATATATTTAATTTCCTAAAATATATTTCCGTAAAAATTCGTTTTTTTTTTCGTAGATTTTTTTATGTGAAATTTGTTTCTTTCTCGTCTATTTGATTTTCATAGAATTTAATTACACCATTGATCCTCGACTCGAGGTCAGTGATTTTCTTCAGTTTCTTTCGTGGAATTTTTTCCTGAAAATAATTTTTTTCGTACAATTTTTTTATGTGGAATTCATTTCATTCTTGTAAATTTTATTTCCGTAGAATTAATTCCATCAGTAAATAACCTCCAACTTGAGTTCAGTTACTTCTCTACATATTTTCGTAAAATTTACTTTATTTTCGAGCAATTAATTATTCTTCGTGGAAATTTTTCCAAATTTTTTTAAAGAATTCATTTCATTCTCGTAAATTTCATCTCAGTACGATTATTTTCATCAGTTTTCTTCTACTCGACTCTAGGCCATTGATTTTCTGCAGTTCCTTTCGTAGAATTTATTTTCCGTATAAATTAGGTTTTTTTGCGTAGAATTTTTTATGTGGAATTTGTTGCTTTCTAGTAAATTTTACTTTCGTAGAATTTAACTGCATCAGTTATTCTCTCGTCGACACTAGGCCAGTGATTTTCTGCAGTTCCTTTCGTAGAATTTATTTTCCGTATAAATTAGGTTTTTTTTCGTAGAATTTTTTATGTGGAATTTGTTGCTTTCTAGTAAATTTTATTTTCGTAGAATTTAACTGCATCAGTTATTCTCTCCTCGACACTAGGCCAGTGATTTTGCCGAGTTTTTTCCGTGGAATAATAATTTTTTTCCGTAGACATTTTTTTTTCGTAAAAATTTGTTTTTTTTTCATCTGATTTTTTTATACGAAATTCATTTCATTCTCGTAGAATTATTTCCATCAGTATTTTTCTCCTTGACTCGAGGCCAGGGAGTTTCTTCAGTTTCTTTCGTGAAATTTTTATTCGTGAACTATTTTTTTTTGTAGACTTTTTTATGTGGAATTTATTTCATTCTCGTAAATTTTCTTTTCCCAGAACTAATGCATCAGTAGGTAATTTTCCTTCAACCCGGGTTCAGTAATTTTCTCGAGTTCTTTTCGTACTATATATTTAGTCTCATAAAATTTATTTTCCGTAAAAATTCGTTTTTTTTTTCGTAGATTTTTTTTATGTGAAATTTGTTTCTTTCTCGTCTATTTGATTTTCATAGAATTTAATTACATCAGTGATCCTCGACTCGAGGTCAGTGATTTTCTTCAGTTTCTTTCGTGGAATTTTTTTCCTGAAAATTATTTTTTTCGTACAATTTTTTTATGTGGAATGCATTTCATTCTTGTACGTTTTATTTCCGTAGAATTAATTCCATCAGTCACTAACCTCCAACTTGAGTTCAGTTACTTCTCTACCTATTTTCGTAAAATTTACTTCATTTTCGAGGAAGTGATTATTTTTCGTGGAAATTTTTTCAAATTTTTTTATAGAATTCATTTCATTCTCGTAAATTTCATCTTAGTTCGATGATTTTCATCAGTTTTCTTCTACTCGACTCTAGGCCATTGATTTTCTGCAGTTCCTTTCGTAGAATTTATTTTCCGTATAAATTAGGTTTTTTTTCGTAGAATTTTTTATGTGGAATTTGTTGCTTTCTAGTAAATTTTATTTTCGTTGAATTTAACTGCATCAGTTATTCTCTCCTCGACACTAGGCCAGTGATTTTGCCGAGTTTTTTCCGTAGAATAATTATTTTTTTCCGTAGACATTTTTTTTTTGTAAAAATTTGTTTTCTTTTATCTGATTTTTTTATGCGAAATTTATTTCATTCTCGTAGAATTAGTTTCATCAGTATTTTTCTCCTTGACTCGTGGCCAGGGAGTTCTTTCAGTTTCTTTCGTGACATTTTTATTCGTGAATAATTTTTTTTTTTTGACTTTTTTATGTGGAATCTATTTCATTCTCGTAAATTTTCTTTTCTCAGAACTAAAGCATTAGTAGTTAATTCTCCTTCAAGTCGGGGTCAGTAATTTTCTCGAGTTCTTTTCGTACTATATATTTAATTTCCTAAAATTTATTTCCCGTAAAAATTCGTTTTTTTTTTCGTAGATTTTTTTTTGTGAATTTGGTTTTTTTCTCGTCTATTTGATTTTCATAGAATTCAATTACATCGGTGATCCTCGACTCGAGGTCAGTGATTTTCTTCAGTTTCTTTCGTGGAATTTTTTTCCTGAAAATTATTTTTTTCGTACAATTTTTTTATGTGGAATTCATTTCATTCTTGTACGTTTTATTTCCGTAGAATTAATTCCATCAGTCACTAACCTCCAACTTGAGTTCAGTTACTTCTCTACCTATTTTCGTAAAATTTACTTTATTTTCGAGGAAGTAATTATTTTTCGTATAAATTTTTTCAAACTTTTTTATAGAATTCATTTCATTCTCGTAAATTTCATCTTAGTACGATTATTTTCATCAGTTTTCTTCTACTCGACTCTAGGCCATTGATTTTCTGCAGTTCCTTTCGTAGAATTTATTTTCCGTATAAATTAGGTTTTCTTTCGTAGAATTTTTCATGTGGAATTGGTTGCTTTCTAGTAAATTTTTTTTTTCGTAGAATTTAACTGCATCAGTTATTCTTTTCTCGACACTAGGCCAGTGATTTTGCAGAGTGTTTTCCGTAGAATAATTATTTTTTTCCGTAGACTTTTTTTTTTCGTGAAAATTTGATTTCTTTTATCTGATTTTTTTATGCGAAATTTATTTCATTCTCGTAGAATTATTTTCATCAGTATTTTTCTCCTTGACTCGAGGCCAGGGAGTTTCTTCAGTTTCTTTCGTGACATTTCTATTCGTGAATTATTTTCTTTTGTTGACTTTTTTATGTGGAATTTATTTCATTCTCGTGAATTTTCTTTTCTCAGAACTAATGCATCAGTAGGTAATTCTCCTTCAACTAGGGGTCAGTAATTTTCTCGAGTTCTCTTCGTACTATATATTTAGTCTCCTAAAATTTATTTTCCGTAAAAATTCGTTTTTTTTTTCGTAGATTTTTTTTATGTGAAATTTGTTTCTTTCTCGTCTATTTGATTTTCATAGAATTTAATTACATCAGTGATCCTCGACTCGAGGTCAGTGATTTTCTTCAGTTTCTTTCGTGGAATTTTTTCCTGAAAATAATTTTTTTCGTACAATTTTTTTATGTGGAATTCATTTCATTCTTGTAAATTTTTTTCCGTAGAATTAATTCCATCAGTAACTAACCTCCAACTTGAGTTTAATTACTTCTTTACCTATTTTCGTAAAATTTACTTTATTTTCGAGGAATTAATTATTTTTCGTGGAAATTTTTTCAAATTTTTTATAGAATTCATTTCATTCTCGTAAATTTCATCTTAGTACGATTATTTTCATCAGTTTTCTTCTACTCGACTCTAGGCCATTGATTTTCTGCAGTTCCTTTCGTAGAATTTATTTTCCGTATAAATTAGGTTTTTTTTCGTAGAATTTTTTATGTGGAATTTGTTGCTTTCTAGTAAATTTTATTTTCGTAGAATTTAACTGCATCAGTTATTCTCTCCTCGACACTAGGCCAGTGATTTTGCCGAGTTTTTTCCGTAAAATAATTATTTTTTTCCGTAGACATTTTTTTTTCGTAAAATTTTGTTTTCTTTTTTCTGATTTTTTTATGCGAAATTTATTTCATTCTCGTAGAATTATTTTCATCAGTATTTTTCTCCTTGACTCGAGGCCAGGGAGTTTCTTCAGTTTCTTCCGTGAAATTTTTATTCGTGAATTATTTTTTTTTGTAGACTTTTTTATGTGGAACTTATTTCATTCTCGTAAATTTTCTTTTCTCAGAACTAATGCATCAGTAGGTAATTCTCCTTCAACTCGAGGTCAGTTATTTTCCCGAGTTCTTTTCGTACTAGGTATATATTTAATTTCCTGAAATTTATTTTCCGTGAAAATTCGTTTTTTTTCTTCGTAGATTTTTTTTTTGTGAAATTTGTTTTTTTCTCGTCTATTCGATTTTCATAGAATTTTATTACATCAGTGATCCTCGACTCGAGGTCAGTGATTTTCTTCAGTTTCTTTCGTGGAATTTTTTTCCTGAAAATAATTTTTTTCGTACAATTTTTTATGTGGAATTCATTTCATTCTTGTAAATTTTATTTCCGTAGAATTAATTCCATCAGTTGCTTACCTCCAACTTGAGTTCAGTTACTTCTCTACCTATTTTCGTAAAATTTACTTTATTTTCGAGGAAGTAATTATTTTTCGTGGAAATTTTTTCAAATTTTTTTATAGAATTAATTTAATTCTCATAAATTTCATCTAAGTACGATTATTCTCATCAGTTTTCTTCTACTCGACTCTAGGCCATTGATTTTCTGCAGTTCCTTTCGTAGAATTTATTTTCCGTATAAATTAGATTTTTTTTCGTAGAATTTTTTATGTGGAATTGGTTGCTTTCTAGTAAATTTTATTTTCGTAGAATTTAACTGCATCAGTTATTCTCTCCTCGACACTAGGCCAGTGATTTTGCCGAGTTTTTTCCGTGGAATAATAATTTTTTTCCGTAGACATTTTTTTTCGTAAAAATTAGTTTTCTTTTTTCTGATTTTTTTATGCGAAATTTATTTCATTCTCGTAGAATTATTTTCATCAGTATTTTTCTCCTTGACTCGACTAGGGAGTTTCTTCAGTTTCTTTCGTGGAATTTTTTTTTCGTGAAAATTATTTTTTTTTGTAGAATTTTTTCATGTGGAATTCATTTCGTTCTTGTGAATTTTCAGTAATTAACCTCCAAATCGAGTTCAGTGATTTTCTCTAGTTCTTTTCGTAGAATTCATTTTATTATCCTTGAATTTATCTTCCGTATAAATTAGTTTTTCTTTCTTTGTAGAATTTTTTTATGTGAAATTTTTTTTACGTGAATTATATTTCCATAGAATTTAATTCCATCAGTAATTCTTTGCTCGACTGACTCGAGGTCAGTAATTTTCTTCAGTTTCTTTCGTAGAATTTTTTTTTTCGTAGAATGTGAATTTTATTTTCGTAGAATTAAATACATCAGTATTGCTCTGCTCGACCCGAGGCCAGTGATTTTCTCAGGTTTTTTCCGTCGAATTTTTTTTTCGTGGAAATTATTTTTTTTCTCTTCGTAGAATTCATTTCATTCTCGTAGAATTAATTTCATCAGTCATTCTCCTCCTTTTCGTAGAATTAAGTTTTGTTCGTAGACATTTTTTTTTTCATATATCATTTCATTCTCGTATAATTGATTATTATTATCGGTGCAAGATAGATGACCTTAAAGCTCGGTTGCCACGATGAAGTCTCTCACAGAGACGAATTAGCCCCATTCGCAAGAAACGCCAGACGCTCGTTGAAAAGTTTCAATTTAAAAAGTTTTGTTCTAATTCATAAGTCATTGCAGATTTCAATAATTTTCACGAATTTGGAAAGACAAGGTTTCGAAATTCTATGATACCTATAATATATAGTTCACATTAAGTGAGGAACGGCAAACAATAACTTAAGCCAACTGTGATGTTACAACCATTTATAAAACCCTGTATCTCCTGGAATTATTTTCGCTTACTAGCTGCTTCTTTTGACAAACCCCATTCGCACCCATCCCACCGGAATCTTCCGGTGAAGACTAGGTAGGTACACACCCGAGCAACCACCAGCGAGATAAAGCCGAATTTTATTATCGTCACTTTCCATAAATTCCAAAATCGCCCGCTAAACGTCGAACAAACCTTGTTCCGCGTCTGAGAAAAAAGACGTTGCACGTTCGAATCCACCCTTTCCAATCTGGAGGACCATCAATTCCGCGCCACGAAAGCGTGTGCGGCTGCTTTGGGGATGAACGAACACTATCAGAAGTGCATTTATGCACCCTTTATCTCCCGCTCAGGAGAACGCCTCGACTTCGAGACGTGAGAGGATCAGTTTCCAATAATCCCTATCGATGGAAACATCTTCGAGAACGCGCTCAACGACCGTCTGATAAACGAGATGGATTTTTCTCGTAATTATAATTCGCGAAAGTACCTCTTCGGATGTTATTGAAAACGGATGAGGTTGAACACTTGACGCCGTGAATGAAGAGGAGATGTTCCTTCTTTAGGACTTATCACATACTCAATTTATTTTTTCTCCTTCTTCGAAAGGTTTTATCACCTCGAATTTCCCCAACGCCAGCGTTGTATTTTCCCTGTTGCATTATCATAACAAGGTCCCAAAGGCTGTTCGACTATCGAAAAATATGCTTTACCGGGATTCCGTCTTTGTTTACGAACTCGAGCGACGAAACTGTCGCATATTAAATTTTCCTGATAAATTGGGATAGTTGAATTTGTCGGAACGAACGTATTTTCGAGAGCGGAAGGAATTGATCGCTTGTTGTAGGAGCGTAGGGGCGAGTTTGGATGTATTTACACTCGGAGCAGGTCTTAACGTTCCTGCTTATCATCCCCCGTATTTACGCCCTCGAGTTCGATATCCGACAGAAAAGTTATGAACCTTCATTGCTGGCAATTTCTTCTTAAGGCATGTAGCGCTAGACTATTTTAGAGAATATCAATCAATTTTCAACTCCAAAATATTTGAAATATACTGTTCCACAAAAGTTGAGGAAGTTCAGAAATTTTTATGACCGTCTCAAAAGTTGTCGATTCTTGTGCACCAAATATTCATTTATGACAAATCAAATGTTTCCTCTCTTACATCCGAAAAATCCTGAAAATTTCTTTTTCAATAATGCCTAGACGTAAACGTAGCGCAGATGAAGCTAATAGGGCTTTTAGTATGATCGAGACGGGAAGAAATCGGAGAGATGTTGCGAAATTCTTTCAAGTTAGTGAAAGCGTAGTTTCCCGGCTCGTCCATCGATATCAAGAATCTGTAAACGTGACCGAAAGACCAAGAAGTGGACGCCCAAGATCTACCACTCCTGCATAGATCGGTTTCTGACTGTGTCTACCCGTAGAGAGCCTTCGAGTACTTGTCGAATCATTCAACAGTGGCTTTTAAACGCTTCTGGTGTTTTGGTTTCCCCTCACTCAAAATTATATGAGACTTCGAATGGAATGGGTCAATAGCAAAAAAATATAAAACTTTGTAGAAACGTTCTAGGAACCCTAATATCTCTACAATTTTCGACTTCAAAGTGTAAAAGCGCCCAAAAAAAAAGTTCTCGTGGAAAAAAAGTGAATTTTCACTCGAAACTGTGGAATTTGTGAAAAAATAGGCAAGTGAATGAGTTAGATGAGTAAAAACATAAGAACGAATAAAATGAGAATAGAGAATAGAAGAAGAATACACAGTTGGAAAACTCGTCTAATGCAAATGTTACCTTATGTTTCTGACCATGTTCAAACGGTCACAATATCAGTTCACAGCGAAGAATACGTCTGTTCTGGATCCAGGGTAGAAAGCACAAGTTAAAATCTCAGTAAAAGGTATAAAGGCAACACAGCATATATTGCAGTAACCCCAAAGAGTATATCAAAGGAGTTAGATCTTAGCAAATGATACAAATATAAGTTTGCAATGAATTGGAAGGCTTAATAACATTTCGGTTCATGCAAAATCAACTCGAATAGTCGGGAGTAGAGATTATTTCTTTTGGCCTAGTGCCTCGTCGATACAAGAAAAAATTGAAGTCGTGAGAACGCCTAGAAATGTGAAGAATTAATGTATTAATTTCAGTATTTGTTCAGTCTACGCGACCAACGTTGAAATATTGATAACCCAAACTCAAGAGTTTCGAAGTACCCATAGATATAGTGCCTAAAGCGCGTTCAATGACCAAAAATTGAAGCTTTGTGAGATTTATAATCTCCTTTCGTCGATTGCACGAATTAAGCACTTAAGTGTTTGGATGGAAAATTTCAGATCCTACCACCACTGTCGGAAATGTGAGAGGTGATTGGTTTCAGACCAAAAATTGCCGATGTTCGGTTCACGAACCGCCTTGAAAAAAGAGTATAAGGGGTGATTGGTTTAACACAAACGAAAACATCATTTGAAACCACCTTGGTTGAATATTTTCTTGAGACGAAATGAATATAGGAGAAAGGCAGTTGTTTTGTAGAACACGGTCGAAAAAGGTTTTTGGGACTTTATCAGGAGTGGTTTGCGGGGAAAGAACACGCAATTCGGGAACTTGTTCGAGTTGATAATAAATATTCGGGAATTAGTCAGAAAGTAGTTTTCGAGAAGAAGGCATGAATAGCTTTCCAAAAAAATTACAGAATCTATCGAGAATTTAGTTGAGTTAAGATGTGTACAAAATTATATCGAAACGCCGAAAGGAATTACGAGTGTGTTCTGTGTCGCAGTGAACTCGCAGTGAACTCTCAGCTTTATTAAGTGTGAACAACACGATTTCGACAGAATTTCCCGCCCTCAGTGGCGGAGCATAAGAAAATGTAATTCTAAAATTACGCATGGCATTATTTGAGCTTTACTAATCCCGAGTCTTGAAATCTCTCACTCAAAATTGAATTACTATTGAAATTCAAAGTTATTTGGATAATTGACATAACTTATCAAACCTTAATTGGACATTTGATAAATTCGTCGAGATTATTCATTCTGGTGAAGGTGATGCATAAGTGCATAGTTTGTAAAAGATCATTAAAATTTTTTTTGATATACTTTTTGAAAGTATATCTCTATTTTAGTTCTATTCACCAGTTAGAGTTTTCAGAGAAAATACAGTAAACTCGAAGTCCTTACTTTTTTCAAGGCTCGAGTCCAATTAACCGCTCGATTGTATTGGGGTTAGTATCCACAAAAAGTTTATCAAAGATTTTCTTGTTTTGAAGTATATACATAGATTCGCGTCGGCGTATTACAAGTTTATTCCCAAAAAAATACAGTTTCTGGTTTTGGTCCCAGAGGAAAAAGCTAGAAAATTCATGTGGACCAGAGTCCTAAATACTGAAGTCGAGCATACAGAATTTTTCGAAGGACTCAAAGGTGCATCAACATGAAAATAAAGATGCTGAAATAAAACCAATCATGTAATAATTTATCAAGGAAACTTGCAAAAATATTCAATAAAAGCAGAATATCTCACTGCCTTTAGCGCCTATTCCGAACAAAATATGATTTAAATAACCCGATGACTGAAAAATTCCTATCAGTCATCAGTACGAAACTTGGATATTTTTAAAGCGGGCATTTGAAAAAATAGGAAAAGGGGTGGAACCGCCATATAGAGGTTGCAAACCTGGAGTTCTTCGATATACGATCGCGGTCTTCGGCCGCGATCTTGCTGCGCTAGAAAAGTAGCCTTAGCTTCGATTGATTTCCATAAATAGTTTATTTTACTTTCGATTCAAAATTTATTCAATTTGTTTTCTAGTGGAAGTGGAGGCTAATTTTGTTACATTTTCGTAAGAAATTATTTTATCATTCATCCGAATCGCTCCAATTTCTCCAGAGCTTATCACCTCCCACAACGACTCCTTTCTGATCTCGTGTTTGCATATATTGAATAAACCCATTCAATCAATTCCAATTTACATCCGGAAAACTTGCCCATTGTGCATTTCCAAAGGAAACTTCCGAATATGGAAACTCGGAAAAACTCTCATATTCCTTTATTGCCAGGAATATGTTTAGAATTCCACCTCAAAAGTTACAACTACTTTGTGCGGAGCAACAGTGCATGAAAGGAAATAATAGAAAACCTGCCGCAATTCCCTCTCCAATATATGGGAAATATTTTCCAGCCAAAAACCGAACTATAAATCTCCGGAGATTTCTTTGGGCGTATTCCGACAGAACATTCCCTCGGTTCGACCACTGTTGGATGAATGAAAAATGAAACTGGCGGTGAAAAATTAGACATATCCGTCCATCGTTGGGTCTTTGTCGCCCCCTTCTATCTCCGATGGAATTCGGATATTTAACTGTTGTGTATCTTGAACAAATTGATATCGTCGGAATGAAATTCCGGTTCCTGAATTTCTAATGCGACATGTCGGAAGTTGAATGGAAGAAATGGGGCGAATGCTTTCGATTCAGGAAGACGTTCTTTCGATTCAGAAGGACGTTCTTTCGAATCAATCATTTGGAATTTCATGAAAGGAACCTACAGACACTGAGACATCACGTGTTTTGCGCAATAAAATAATCCACGTAGAATATGGATCTTCTGGCTCAGAATATCTCTAGCGCATCCGCCAACGCACAAAACGACGGGTCCGCCTCATAAATTTCCTCATCCCACAGTCTTATTTATCTCGGCTCCCCCTCACTCCTTGTTACACTAAATTCAACTTCATCCTCTCCGAAAGAATGCTCAAATTCGCTCCTCATTGAGAAATGCGCCCCCTCGATGTCAGACCACGAATTAAACGCGTTCTGGTTCCAGTGGCCTGGAAGATTGATGAGTCCCACGGCTCGTTTTAACGGTGGCGCCATCTGGGCACTCGCACGTCATATCGCACACCTCCATAAATTTATAATGCTGTTGTTGCCTATTGAAACGACTATGTCTTCTGTAGTTTCAAATGTTGAATTTTGTGTTGCATAAGTTACATTCATTAGACAACCTACGATACTGACCAGAGAATATTCCAAGAGTTTGGCAGATTTTCCTCATGATCCAATTTCACCACTCAATCCGAATCTAATTATCCGGCGTTCGGTCTTCATAAATTTCACGAGTGGAACTCCTATTCACTGTGAAATGCGAAATGATTTCCTCCTTCTCCAGTCTCCAGAAATATCCCTGCGTAATCCAGTTTGAATGAATCGAGTTCCCGGGGAAAATGATTGATGTGTTCCTTGAAATGCGAAGGAGAAACCTCATTTGGTGGAAGCAGTCTCAAAATACTGTTCAGAATAATATTCTCGATTACTTTGCTTCTGCGTGGCTTGATATAGTGGGGTTAGAAAAGATGGTGGTTCAGTACAAAGAAATAGTATTCACTGGGTTGTTGTAAACGGGAAACCTCCTGGGTTTCTCTTGACATATTCCTGAGCTATCGAGTGAAAGAGTACCAGTGTCAAATTTGTAAGATAATAGTATATTATTCAACGAGCGGTAATGTAGGTCATAACTCACGCAGATGAAGTTTGCAGCACGAGCCGGAGGCGAGTGCTGTAATTCATTAAGTGAGTTATGACCATTACCGCAAGTTGAATACTATACTTTATCTACGATTGTAACAATAAATACTAAGATACAAGTACAGAGAAAGAACTTTATTTAAAAATCTTAATAGTTACATATAACCATGCATTATTTATGTTGATTGTGCTTCTTAGCATGGAGTTGAAAGTCCATAGGGGCGATGCTTCATATTTAGTGGTGAGTTCACTAAAATATGCCAAAAGAACATTCTCTGTAAACAATGACTTGATATTCTTACTGCTTCGCCAATCTTGAAAATTGTTGTATACACCTTTATATTTGTTTTGGTATTTTTCGGGCAATAAATTCTGTATGGTAACACATGATTGTCTTATTTCTGAAGATGTACATAATAATTCATCTTCACTATCTGAATTAATCTTTTTCAGTGAAATATCCACAATAATAATTAGGTATCAACTCAATTTGATTAAACGTCAAAATTATTCAAGTGACCTCCCCTCAATACTAATAATGGACTGTTCCCTTACGGCCAATCATACAGGGGAGTTAAAGGAGTGAGTGAGTGGGAGAACACTCACGGTGTTTGTTTACATATACCATTACTCCATCGAAAGTAGTTTAGTAATGACTATATTATTCAATCGGAGTAGATGAATTATTTTACCACGTGAGTTTTGTGTGTATTATATATATATTATATATCAACTCAATTTGATTAAACGTCAAAATTATTCAAGTGACCTCCCCTCAATACTAATAATGGACTGTTCCCTTACGGCCAATCATACAGGGTTACAGTTATAGGAGTGAGTGAGTGGGAGAACACTCACGGTGTTTGTTTACATATACCATTACTCCATCGAAAGTAGTTGAGTAATGACTATATTATTCAATCGGGGTAGATGAATTATTTTACCACGTGAGTTTTGTGTGTATTAGTTTCTAATCTCTTATTGATTGCTTCCATTATTTATTTCATACATGTTGCATTATCACTTTACTTGCTTGTATCCACAAGACATCCTCTATTCAGCATCATTCAATGTACCTAACCGACAAACTATGGGTTTTTTTTATGTCGTAATAATTAAGTGCTTTACACACAAAAATGTGTTATTATCTGCAGTAAATTGTAGAGAACTTTTTTCATTAACGATAAATGAATGCCATGTGCGTTAACACTCATCTTCTTTATAATCAACCACTTGAATAAAGTTATATTATATACAATTGTTATGGACTCCAACTAATATTACTGTTATCAGAAGGCAATCATCAGTGTCAACATTCTAGTCATTTTAAATTAACATTGATAAACTGTATCACTGAGTATGGACGTTACTCGTTTGAGAACTTTAAATTGTCTCGTTCTCTCCACTCGTCATTATAAGGTACACATAATCTTTGCTGAAAGAAACCGTTATCATCGACGCAACTCTATTACGCTAATTACTACCGTCCACCGTTAGAAAGGAATCTTCAAAGAGGACAGTTCTCATTGGCTCTCCTCCACCGATGGAATAGGATTGTTCTCTGGGGCATCGATAGTTGTATTTTTGAGAAGAATCTCACATCACTGGATTCTCACAGGATTATCACTGTATCAACTGTATTTGTTCGAGATGAGGAAGTGTTCCCCATCTAGCCTCACCTTCAAGCTCTCTGGAATAAACTTGTTATTTCCTTGTTTTGAGTGCTGAAAATATGTGTTTTCAATTTCCTATTTTCCCGTCAGTCTCTTCTAGTGAATCAAGCGTAATTTGGGTTGAAATATAACGAGTCCTTTAACCACTTGACGAAGCAGTCTTAAAATCCTGTTCAGAATAATATTCCCATTTACTTTTCAACAATTACATATCTAATTTTACCGATTACGTCACTGGATTCTCACATCATCACCTATTAAGGTTGAGGAGTTATTATGAGGCATTCAACTTACTCAACCATCTTTAAACATCATATAAAAGAATTTTCACCAGTCGATCTGTTGCCGTCTATGGATATCCTTTACTTTTCCGAATCGGTATTTGAACGAGATACGATCACAATCTTGGCCAAAGATTATCTAGAGTGATATTTTCACGTTAATTAGAACTTTAAGGTAGAGTTCTAATTCTTTGCAGTTTTCAGCAGAAAACTGCAATGTCGGTAATAGTTTTAGCGCATAAAAGTACCAATACAGTACAACAGTACAAACGATTATTCTCAACGATTACTCATTACTAATAATTTTTTTTTTATTTTTTGAGCGCTCGTACTACTTACACGAGGGCTATATCATTTCGTCACGATGTCTGTATTTTTCTAATTTTGAGCCGAAAATGGTCTCAATCGACTATGTTCGACTCACTGATGACGAATCCGTCGGAAAATTCGAGTCTGTCCGTCCGGCCGTCCGTAAGCACGATAACTTTCGAACGGAACAACCTAGAGACTTGAAATTTTCAGTGTGGGTTCAGTTCTCGAATGCCTCGGTTGAGTTCGTAATGGGCCAAATTCCACCAGGGGTTCCGTGAATATGGCCGTTCAAAGTTTTGTTCCCCTGATTACTTGAAAACAACAGATTTGATCGAGATGAAATTTTTCACTCGAATGGAGAATGAAGTGTTCAAGCTACATGTGAAATTTTGTCCAGATCGCATGACCAGAACCATAGAAACCATAGAAAATTGTAACTTTTGAACGGAAATGCCTAGGGACTTGAAATTTTCAGGATCTCGAACGTCGTGATCACGTTCATCTATGAGCAAAATTATACAAGGGGTTCCGTGAATATGGTCGTTTGAAATTTAGTTTTCTTGATAATTTCAAAACTACAGATTCGATCGTGACGAAATTTTGTATACTAATGGAGAAAGATATATTCAAGCTACATTTCTCCAGATCACATGACCAGAACCATAGAAACCATAGAAAATCATAACTTTCGAACGGAAAGGCCTAGGGACTTGAAATTTTCAGGATAGGTGTGTATCTGAAATGTCGCGTTCACGTTCATCAATGAGCAGAATTATACTAGGGGTTCCGTAAATACGGTCGTTTGAAATTTTGTTTTCTCAATAATTTCGAAGCTAGGGATTCGATCGAGATGAAATTTTGTATTTCAATCGAGAATGATATATTAAAGCAATATTTTGTCCAGATCGCATGACCAGAAACATAGAAACCATAGAAAATTGTAACTTTTGAACGGAAAGGCCTAGGAACTTGAAATTTTCAGGGTGGGTTTGGATCGCGAATATTGCGGTCACGTTCATCAATGAGCAAAATTAGACTAGGGGTTCCGTAAATATGGCCGTTCAAAATATTTTTTTTCCTGATAGTTTCGAAACTACTGATCAGATTGGAATGTAATTTTGCACCTAGCTGTATTCAAACTACGTGCAAAATTTTGTCCAGATCGCATCACCAAGACCATAGATACCGTAGACAGCTGTCGAAAATTCCTTCAATTGATTTCTAAAACTGGAAAATGCGAATCTACCTACAAGGTGCATGTACGAGCGCTCAAAAGCTCCTGCCTTCACGGCAGTGCTTTTCGTAATTTTTTTCATTGAATAATTGTTTACAATCCACCATAAATATTTCTGATCAAAAGAGTTTCCATTTTGTATTGTATTGTTGTGAAGTAATGAATGCGTATTTTTTTTTATTCAAAACTCCATCCTTTTGTGTTTACCTAATGCCATTGTCAATTTGAATTTTCACCTGGAAAATCGCAAAGCAACAACCTCTTTCTGCCTAAGCAGATGGAACACCCTATGTATCCACCTTAAATTCAAATACAAAACTTGCCCCCACCATTCCACCTTTCAAATAAAAACTGGACAATTTTTCTGAGCCCACCCCCATTAAAAATCTCCCCTCCCCCCAAACAAAACGTAGTTATACTCCTAATGAGTTTTCTACTGTCCATTATTTCTGCATTCAGACAAATTATGACCTGAAAACCCAGAGGGAGCCGTATTACATTTTCAGACGCACATGTTCCCATGTTAATTGGGGAGACCTTTTGTTCTTGAGCGTCGTATCTGAGTGATTTCAGGAGCCCCTGTACCATTTTATTAAAAGAGGACAAGTCGCACGGCTGGCGCGAATTGGGGTGTAAAAGTTCGTCCCCGATATCACCTTACGTCGTGCTTTCGGTGTACCACGTCCAAATTTTGCGGAATCGGACCTTAACGTGAGAGATAAGTGGAACACAGCGGTAGACGCGCGCTGTTTCTCAACAAAAAACATATCTTCGAACTTGATATCAAAACGAGTGAACAGAAAGATTTTCTGCCTACCCTTCATCCACCAAACTTCCTGTTATTTTCCCGAAACTCAAAATTTATCTGCCACTTGCCCCTATACGAGCCAACTCCCCACCCGCCCGTTGTAAATCCACCATTAGCCGCGGCCTCGACGAAACGGCTCCACAAAACACCGAATTTAGTGAATCCCGCAAAATCAGGAATGCAACAATTCCAACCCTCCCGGCTCCTTTCATCGGAAACAGGATTTCCTAACGGTGGTTGGAAGAAATTTAAAGAGAGGAGGAAGTAAGTGTCTCCCAGTGCAATTTCACGGGCCGGCAAGTCGGTCGGATTTACGCGAAAGCCAAGGAGGTTATGTTATTGTTAAAGTTTAGGTTTTGGGGGGATGAACCCGTCCAAGCTCCCGTACAACGGGGTGGTGTGTTTTCAACACTTGATTAGGGAGAAAGGCACGTCGATTTTCGCATAGGGGGATTTCGTCTCGTTTATCTAGAGAGCTGTTGGTCTGTAAAGTTCGAAGAGAAACATTCGAATTAACTAATCACAAATCATTCTTATGTTAATTCATCAACCTGAGGTCAAACATCGTACAACGCAAATACAAAAGAAAGCCAGCATCAATTCGAATCAAGTAAAGTTGAGCTTAACTCGATTTGAATCGAATTCGAGTCGCAAATCCAAATTGAGTCGGAAGTTCGGATCGAGTAGGAAATTCAGATGCATAGATAGATATAGATCAGTTGATTTGAAGTAAACACCAAATCAACAGTAAGTGTTTTAACTACAATAATCACTTCCTAAGAAGCTCGCCTGTTTGTCCTAAAAATACACAATTATGTCATATTAAATATACAAGACACACATGCAAAAATCAAAACATAAAAAATTACGAAAAGCACTGCCGTGAAGTCAGGAACTTTTGAGCGCTCGTTCGTCCACCTTGAAGGTAGATTCGCATTTTCCAGTTTCAGGAACAAAATGAAGAATTTTTTAACAGCCGTCAAAAAAATTCTCAAACTGAGGCGAAACTCCAGACTTCACGTCAGTGCTTTAGCTGACCAATTTTAATTCGCTATAATTCTCTATGGAATCTATGGTCTTTGTAATGCGATCTGGACCAAATTTGGCACGTAGTTTGAAGCTATGTGCAAAATTTCATTCGAATCCAATCAATAGTTTCGAAATGATCAGGAAAAAAATATTTTGAGCGCCTAGTCTTATTTTGCTCATTGATGAACTTGACCGCGAAATTCGCGATCCAAACCTACCCTGAAAATTTCAAGTCCCTAGGCCTTTCCGTTCGAAAGTTATAATTTTCTATGGTTTATATGGTTCTGGTCATGCGATCTGAACGGAATGTAGCTTGAATTTATCATTCTCCATTAAAATACAAAATTTTGTCTCGATCGAATCCGTAGTTTCGAAATTATCGAGAAAACTAAATTTCAAACGACCGTATTAACGGAACCCCTATTTTAATTCTGCTCATTGATAAACGTGAACGCGACATTTCAGATCCACACCTATCCTGAAAATTTCAACTCCCAAGACCTTTCCCTTCGAAAGTTATAATTTTCTATGGTTTCTATGGTTCTGGTCATGCGATCTGGAGAAATGTAGCTTGAATATATCATTCTCCATTTATATACAAAATTTCGTCAGGATCGAATGAGTAGTTATGAAATTACCAAGAAAACTAAATTTCCAACGACCATATTTACGGAACTCCTAGTATAATTTTGCTCATAGATAAACGTCATCACGACATTCGAGATCCACACCTATCCTGAAAATTTCAAGTCCCTAGGCGTTTCCGTTCAAAAGTTACAATTTTCTATGGTTTCTATGGTTCTGGTGATGCGAGCTGAACAAAATTTTGCATGTAGCTTGAACACCTCATTCTCCATTTGAGTGCAAAATTGCATCTCGATCGAATATGTAGTTTCGAAGTAATCAGGAAAACAAAATTTCGAGCGGCCATATTTACGGAACCCCTAGTGGAATTCTGCCCATTAACGAACTCATCCGAGGCATTCGGGAACTGAACCTACACTGAAAATTTCAAGTCTCTAGGTTGTTCCGTTCTAGAGTTATCGTGCTTACGGTCGGACGGACAGACTCGAATTTTCCGACGGATTGAGTCGAACATAGTTGATTGAGACCATTTCCGTCTCAAAATTCGAAAAATACAGACATCCTGACGAAATGATATAGCCCTCGTGTACGTAGTACGAGCGCTCAAAAAGTCTCGAACTCCAATATGCCACGGAACACATTGAAACTTTGAACATATCGTCACGAAAGAAGCTAAGGAACTTCAGTCACTTTAGTGAACGTCACTACAGGCACGAAAGCAAAAACTTTTACCTGTTGAAAGCAGGTATTCTATTATTTATTATATCACGAAGATCGAGTCCGAAGTTAAGATCTAGTCTTAAGTTTGGATTGAGTCGGATATTCAAGTACAGATGGAAGTTTATATCAAGTCGGAAATTTAAATTGAGTCGGAAGTTCGGATCGAGTCAGAAATTCAACTCGAGGTAGATGTCAGGATCGAGGTAGAAGTCTGGATCGAGTCAGAATTTCAGATGCATAGATAGATAGACATAGACAAGTTTATATGAAGTAAACACCAAATTAACAGTAAATGTTTTAACTACAATCACTTCCTAAGAAGCTTGCCTGTTAGTCCTAAAAAAACATAATTATGTCATATATACACAAGACACACATGCAAAAATCAAAAGATAAAAGAGTCTCGATCTCCAATATGCCACGGAACATATTAAAACTTCGAACATATCGACACGAAAGATCGGAAGCTGAGGAACTTCAGTCACTTTAGTGAACGTCAATACAGGCACGAAATCCAAAATTTTTGGCTCTTGGAAGCGAGTGTTCTATTATTTATCATATCATGAAGATCGAGTCGGAAGTTTGGATTGAGTCGGAAATTCAAGTACAGATGGAAGTTCAGATCGAGTTGGAAATTTAAATTGAGTTGGAAGTTCGGATCGAGTCGGAAATTCAAGTCGAGGTGGAAGTATGGATCGAGTCAGAATTTCAGATGCATAGATAGATATAGACGAGTTCATTTGAAGTAAACACCAAATCAACAGTAAGTGTTTCAACTACAATCACTTCCTAAGAAGCTCGTATGTTTGTCCTAAAAAACACAATTTTTATGTCATATATTCACAAGACACACATGCAAAAATCAAATCAAAAGATGAAAAAGTCTAGAACTCCAATATGCCACGGAACATATTAAAACTTCAAACATATCGACACGAAAGATCGGAAGCTGAGGAACTTCAGTCACTTTAGTGAACGTCACTACAGGCACGAAAGCCAAAACTTTTACCTGTTGGAAGCAGGTGTTCTATTATTTATTATATCATGAAATTCGAGTCGGACGTTTAGATTTAGTCATAAGTTTGGATCGAGTCGGAAATTCAAGTACAGATGGAAGTTCAGATCAAGTTGGAAATTTAAATTGAGTCGGAAGTTCGGATCGAGTCGAAAATTCAAGTCGAGGTGGAAGTATGGATCGAGTCAGAATTTCAGATGCATAGATAGATATAGGCGAGTTGATTTGAAGTGAACACCAAAACAACAGTAAGTGATTTAACTACAATCTCTTCCTAAGAAGCTCGTATGTTAGTCCTAAAAAAACACAATTATTATGTCATATATGCACAAGACACACATGCAAAAATCAAATCAAAAGATGAAAAAGTCTCGAACTCCAATATGCCACGGAACATATTCAAACTTTGAACATATCGACACGAAAGATCGGAAGCTGAGGAACTTCAGTCACTTTAGTGAACGTCACTACAGGCACGAAAACCAAAACTTTTACCTGTTGGAAGCAGGTGTCCTATTATTTATTATATCATGAAGATCGAGTCGGAAGTTTAGATCTAGTCATAAGTTTGGATCGAGTCGGAAATTCAAGTACAGATGGAAGTTCAGATCAAGTTGAAAATTTAAATTGAGTCGGAAGTTCGGATCGAGTCGGAAATTCAAGTACAGATGGAAGTTCAGATCAAGTTGAAAATTCAAATTGAGTCGGAAGTTCGGATCGAGTCGGAAATTCAAGTCGAGGTGAAAGTTCAGAACGAGTTGAAAATTCAAATCGAGTGGGACGTTCAGATTGAGTCGGAAGTTAAGATCGAGTTGGAAATTCAGGTCGAGTTGGAAGTTCAGATCGAGTTGGAAATTCAAATCGAGTCAAATGTCAATCGCTTTTGAATCAATTATATAAAGCATCCATAAATCCCAGCTCGATATGTTGGAACGCACATCTATCTCTCCCAAACCCCTGCCGTCTACACAGGACATTAATTGATCGTCCGAACAACCCCAAGAACAACAACGAATGCAATAGTTGATAAACCGTGCAGAAAGTGGAAAACGCAAAACGACGAATTTGGCACGGAAGCAAACGGCCGGTCATCATTTTTATTTTATCTCTTATTCGACCTCCGTGCTGTGCCTAAATGCAAGTCGTCGATCAACTTGTCGGGAAAACAAAGTTGGACATAAGTATGGGCATAAATAAAGCGTCGAGGAAACTACCTTTTTGTTCGCGGCGAGAAGAAAAGAACGGCCGAGATAATAAACCGACTGAAGAGGTGTTTAACTCGAATTTTCCGAACCGAGAGGAAAAACTCGAGGAGTTGAAAGGAATTGTGTTCTTCGAGATGTTTTTTATCAATGCTCGAATTATAGCGAACAAAACTCAAAGAGAGGTTGTTATTTTTCCGAAGACTGTTTTTCGGCTAGACTTCCCACCATAGACAAACCGGTTTGGAATAGTCATAGAACTCACCAGAACGTGGACAATCGCTTGGATTCCAAAGTCAGATATTTATTCATGCAGAAAAATCCAGAATAATCAGATAAGACTCCGTGATTTTTCCCGATTGGTACACGTTAAAAACTCCCATCAGTTATTCAATCAGGTCGCATTTACTTCCCGCTTCAATCTTTTTTCCCCGTTTCAGATGTTTACATTTCATAAGTTGGCCAATATATATTCAAATAAGGCCAGGAAGAACTCCAAAGCTAATAACTACCCCTAAATGACGCGGAACGATATCGGGAGTATGGTGGTAAAACTCGACGTTCTCCGAACCGGGGCCACTAGATTTCCCATAAATAATAAGGGCGAAGATTTGACGGGCCAGTAACGCCCCGTTCAATTATTTATGGTTAATTAATACGGACATAATGAATGCAGTATTTTGACTATGGAAATTTCTCCCGGGAAATGGGGACTGGGGGGTACGAAAGAATGGCGGATTTCCAGAGTCCTGAATGTAATTGGGTGTCTCATCAATATTTAAATCATTCGATTTTGGGCTGGGAATTTTCATAAGCGCCGCTGGTGTAAATATTGACCCTGTATATGTGGTGGTAGCGGGGTTTGAAATACAGTGTGTTCTCAAGCTTCCCCTATATAAGCGGAAGCAGGAATATTTGTATATTTTACGTGACAATTCCGGTCGTTTAATTCCTCTAGAAATAAAAAGTTTTACATTAGTTGATGAAACCATACTGCAGTTTATCATTTCAACAAGGAAATAATACTGTAACGAAAACCGGAATATGCGTGACTATTTACAGGAATTTCCTGTTTAATAAACAAACAAGATAGTTGCATTCCAAGCTTCAAACTTCAGTTTCTACAAGAATTTCCAGTAATGAATAGTTAACTAAAACAGGAAATTGACTCATAACGGAACTGTAGTTTGGATTCAACAGGATTTTCCGTTGGATTGAAGAACTATCGTTGTATTCAAAGCTTATAACCTGAGCTTTTACAGGAATTTTCTGTAGTGATGCATTCTGTCTTAAGATAAGGAGGGACTTCTCGAATAGTAGTCTGGAATGAGGAGAATTTATATTATATTCATTAGAGAGTATCTTCACATTATTCTAAGGAATTAAGGAGACATGAAAACTAGTGAATAAATATAAAGAAATTTCTGCCCTGATTCCGGACTCATAATAGCGAATTTGATCACAGAATTATTGTCTACAAATGCTCACACCTTCTCTGTCGCTTTTCAATTCTTTGGATAGTATCTTTTGAGTTTTGAATAATCGGTGGCGCCCTCTGTTGAGTGGTACGGCCGGCCGTAAGCACGATAACTCTCGAACGGAACAACCTGAAGACTTGAAATTTTCAGTGTGGGTTCAGTTCAAGAATGCTTCGGTTAAGTTCGTTAATGGGCCAAATTCCACCAGGGGTTCCGTAAATATGGCCGTTCAAAGTTTTGTTCCCCTGATTACTTAAAAACTACAGATTTGATTGAGATGAAATTTTGCACTCGAATGGAGAATGAGGTGTTCAAGCTACATATGATTTTGTCTAGATCGCATGACCAGAACCATAGAAACCATAGAAAATTGTAACTTTTGAACGGAAACGCCTAGGAACTTGAAATTCTCAGGATAGGTGTGAATCTCGAATGTCGTGATCACGTTCATCTATGAGCAAAATAATACTAGGGGTTCCGTAAATATGGTCGTTTGAAATTTAGTTTTCTTGATAATTTCAAAACTACAGATTCGATCGTGACGAAATTTTGTATACTAATGGAGAATGATATATTCAAGCTACATTTCTCCAGATCACCTGACCAGAACCATAGAAACCATAGAAAATCATAACTTTCGAACGGAAAGGCCTAGGGACTTGAAATTTTCAGGATAGGTGTGGATCTGAAATGTCGCGTTCGCGTTCATCAATGAGCAGAATTATACTAAGGGTTCCGTAAATACGGTCGTTTGAAATTTTGGTTTCTCGATAATTTCGAAACTACGGATTCGAACGAGATGAAATTTTGTATTTCAATCGAGAATGATATATTAAAACAATATTTTGTGCAGATCGCATGACCAGAACCATAAAAACCATAGAAAATTGTAACTTCTGAACGGAAAGGCCTAGGAACTTGAAATTTTCAGAGTGGGTTTGGATCGCGAATTTCACGGTCACGTTCATCAATGAGCAAAATTAGACTGGGGGTTCCGTAAATATGGCCGTTCAAAATATTCTGTTCCTGATCATTTCGAAACTACCGGTTCGATAGGAATGAAATTTTGCAACTAGCTGAGGAATAATGTATTCAGACTACGTGCGAAATTCTGTCCAGATCGCATCACCAAGACCATAGATAGATTATCGAAAAAAAAATGGTCACCTAAAGCACTGACTTGAAGTCTGGATTATCGCCTCAGTTTGAAAATTTGTTTGACAGCTGTCAAAAATTTCCTCAATTAGTTTCCAAAACTGGAAAATGCGAATCTACCTACAAGGTGCATTACGAGCGCTCAAAAGCTCCTGCCTTCACGGCAGTGCTTTCCCTAATTTTTTCAGTGCAATTTCGAACGCGAAGAGAGCACCATTATATGGCTATCCTTCAATGCAAATAAAACATTTATCTGATGGTTCGAAATTACTTTGCCAGTGTTCCGAGTGTTCGATATTCATAAACAAGTACCCCAACTGTGTTTCGCCTCCTTTGGTTCATTCAAACTCGTTATTTTATCTTCTAATCACAAAGAAGTTTCTCTCGACAATTTCACTAACACTGCAAAAATTGTTTTATCGATGTCACCTGGTGAAAACTTCGGCATCTTCGGCCGATTGATCTTATGATGTATGGGAAAAACTTGTTTGATGTTGGTAAAACGATTGGGGTTAGGGGAAGTACCCGACCTGGCGCATAAATCGATCAACTGAATTTTCCATGAATCGTTTTCAGGAAGCTGCACCCTGCAGACATGGCGAAAATGGGCTTAATATTCAGGCTCAGTTCATATTGGCCGATTAATTAAGGATGTCGTTTAATATGCAGCACAGCATCCTCCCTTAACAGTTGCCGTAACGGTAATGACCTCGTTAGTGCGAAATAAATACAGCAGGTTGAGAGATTCGCCCTCACGCATTTCGGGACATTGATTATACCACCCAGGCCTAGGAGAAAACGATAGAAAATTCGACTCTGAAGGCAGGAAGATATTTTTCGAAATGGGTATAGGGGATAGAACGAGAACCCTGAAGTGGATCAATATGCTACGACATCGTGAAACGAAATAAGTTTTCAATTTTTTTGGAAGAAACGTTTTTCGTTTATGATACTAACCCGAATGTCCCGAAAAACTATGGAACAGGTATGAAAGCGATACATTGCAGATATTCAAATTTCATGAGAGAACATCCTGTCTCTAAGGAAAATTCGAAACCTTTTTGGTTCATAACCTAACCTAACCTAACTCCAATTTCTATTTAAAATTGTTGAATCCTTCATGTCCTGTGTATATACAATTACATTCGGCTATATTTACAATCAACTGTAAATGTTACAGGAATATCTAGTAGAATTTAATAATTTTATAAGTATTTCCCAACAATATTTGTACGACTAACAGTATGGACACATTAAATTTAATATATTTGGTTTTTTGAGCGCTCGTATTACTTACACTTGACAGCTGTCGAAAATTCCTTCAATTGATTTCTAAAACTGGAAAATGCGAATCTACCTACAAGGTGGATGTACGAGCGCTCAAAAGCTCCTGACTTCTCGGCAGTGCTTTTTTATAATTTTTTCACTGAAATTCAGAGAACAGTATTTTATCCATTTTGTACCATATGGTTGAAGTTGTTTGGAATAAAATATCGGTTTCCGACGAACAAGATGAAACAGCGATTCGATAATCATCTCGATGATATCGAACACACTGTTGCCGATTCGGCATTTTCAATGCTTAATCTAGCATATTTTCACCTCAGTCAGCATGTCAAATTCGAGTTTACATATTGCATGTTTTCAGCAATTTCTGGCCTCCTACCTAGAATTTAATATTTTCGATCTACGATTGATACTAACTCTTGAATAACTTTTCCTAGGAAATATGATTAAGAAACATGGTGTAAGAAAGAACAGGGAAATAGGGGTTGAACAGGAAAAAAAGAGGTTGAAGTCAGGTTAGATCTGATCAGAGGAAGGAAGAAAGATTACATCTGTAGCGATCTGCACCGACGGCCCAACATTCACCGTACCGCTCAACAGATGGCGCCACCGAATAGACAAAACTCAGAAGATACTTCTCAAAGAATTGAAAAACGATAATAAAGATGTGGGCATTTGTAGACAGTAAGTCTGAAATCAAATTCGCTAATATGTAGCCGGAATCAGGAAAAAAAATTCCTTTATATTTATTATTAGTATGGAGCCTCTCATTTCTAGTTTTCAACGAATGTCTCCCTAATTTGTTAGAATAATGTAAAGATACTCTATAATGAATATAATATGATATACATTTTCCCCATTCCATACACCAATTCGCGTAGTCACTCTTCATCTTTAGACATAGAATGCATTACAACAGAAAATTCCTGTAAAAGCTCAGGTTATAAGCTTCAAATACAACTAACTAGTACTGTAATATATGAACGATAGTTCTTTAATTCAACGAAAAATCCTGTTAAATCGATATTACAGTTTCGTTATAAGTGAAGTATTTCCTCTTTTAGTTTAGTGTTCATTGCTGGAAATACGTAGAAACTAAAGTTTGAAGCTTGGAATACAACTATCTATAGTCCATTTAAGAATTATTGACATCGAAGCAGGCCATGAACGTCCAGTCGAGGCTTTATTTCTGGTTACAAAAAGTTACTAAATTTCATCATAGAAATAAAACATAAATATAACCTAGAAAAGTGTTGAGTATACGAATTATCGGAATTATCGAATAATTAAGCCGGAATATTTCAATTGCTGCTTCTACATGGGAGTTCAGGTTTGAAAGCGCAAAAATATCGTGGAATGATTTCATATGAAATTATCTCATATAAAAGTCAACCATGGAAAATTGAAGATCATTCAAATAAATATTTATTTTCACTCAGGACCATGCAATATTTATTGGTATTGGAAATCTTGCAAAATTCTAACCAAGAGTACCATTTTATGTCAGGATTCAAGAAGAATAATTAATGGAATTCTAGCAGGTAGCTAGGTGGTGCAACAGAAAAACATTTTTGGATACTTCGCAAGCACAGGGCCAAAAGAATGGATTGGAAAAAACGTTATAATGTATTAAGAAATAAAATAGAAACAAAAATTAAAAATCTTCATAGTACATGAAGAATTTTGACATGAAATTTGTACCGAACTATTAATATATGAACCAATTTGTGAATTATTTATTGCTCGGTGTTGAATACTTCAAGAAAATCAATGTTTATTTTCATTCATCAAAACTGTCCATGAATTATTGAAAATATTGAGCAATTTTACAATTATTCAGTATACTTTTGAATTGGGAACAATATAGCATGTGTATTAGCAGAGGAAATGTGAACAGGGTACCATACAGTATAATTATAATAAATAAACTTAAAATATCTATGAATGATACAAGAGCAAAGATAAAAATATTGAAAACTTTGTTTCCACGCAGTGCAGTGTTTTGGATGTGTTTATTGAATAAGCTGACATAATCCTATTGATGGGCATCCTTTTGCAGGGAAGATTTCAATATTTCAACAACCCATTTATGAAATAATTCACCATTCATAGTAATCCTTATCATTAATACCACTGTCAAGAATCGGATCACATCCAGGTAAAAATCCATCAATTGTTCCAGCATTCAAAATAGTGCACCTTCTGCCTTTACCCTTGAATATACTCGGCATACCTTTTGGATTATTTTCTAGTGTCCACTGACAAATTTGAATACCGTTTTTGAATATCCAAATTTCATCTAGATAAATGAATTTTACGTTTTGTTCCATGTATTCTCGGTATTTATCACAATATCGTACTATTTTTATTATATTTTTCTGTTTATCAGTAAGAATTTTCCTTCGGTCAACTTTTTTGTATTTGTATCCAATTTTTTTTATGATATAATATAATGTTGACTTCGATCAATTGAAATCTAGGTGCTCTTTGGCCAGTTCGAAAAGGATATCTAAACATATATATTCATTGTTTTTAATTCTAGCAGAAACAAAGTCATTCAATGTCTCTTTGAAGGAATAATCGTATCGCACAGGTTTTCATTGCTAATTCCAGACTATAAAAACATGCTAATATTCTACGGACAGGGCTTGGTGAAATCTGAAAATTCAAGAGACATTGATCAATCAGAATACACTTTGAGTCGGTGAATAACAGTTTACCTGAAACACTAGCGGAAATATATGCCAAATCTTTGAAAAACTCGAAGTAACACCGACAAACTGCCTGGCGTTCTCTTGTTAGGCGCGATGTATCCTGGTCAATTCCAGCCATTTTAATAGCATAAGACAAAAAATACTCAAATTCAGAGCAAATTTTTATAATTACATATTCACCAATATCTTCGATAAAATCATCAAAGCAAGAATATTACTGAATAGTCTATTACTAACTTAAATTCGATTTTTCACAGCCAACCGAGATGTCAATAATTCTTAAACGGAGTATAGTTTGTTCATTAAACAGGAAATTCCCGTAAATAGTCACGCATATTCCGGTTTTCGTCACAGTATTATTCTCCTGTTGAAATGACAAACGTCTTTGGTTGCATCAACTAATGTAAAACTTGTTATTTCTAGAGAAAACGATCGGAATTATCACGTAAAATCAACAAATATTCCCTTGAGTGTGACTTTTGTGAATCGCCGAAATAGGTCGAAAGCAAGCGTCAGGCACTACCATTTTCCGACGAAAGGTCGAATATTCGAGCTCCTCCGAATTACGAGCGTTCTAACGTTCTCCAGATGTCAGGCAAAACGCCTTCACTTTGTCTTACTATCTCTCTTTCAACAAGATATACTCCGGACAGCGCCTAAAGCGTACTTTACTTACTTTTTGTATAAAAATGAGCATTTTGTTTTGCAGTAACGAGAGGATAATCCGCATCCGATAAGTGCATATTGCAAAACGCAATATTCTCGCCGTTAATTTTGTAAGCGGCGCCTTAAAAATATCTCAACTGCGATATATCATCGCGATGAGCCGGAAAAAATAAACGAGTCGAAATCGAAAGTACCATCGATCGAAAGTTGCTCCGGCATTTCCGAATTGTTGGTCTAAATTCGGAATTTATGATAATTCGACTACGGCGCCTGGGCGGATTCGGTCTTCGGTTTCTTCTTTCTGCCTTCGATGCACATCCCGTTACGAATCTGCATAATCGGGGACGACGCAGTAAGATTGAAATTTTTACGTTTTGGAAAAACAATCCGAAATGGTTTATTATTATTATTTCCTAATGATAACCCTTAAGTATTCAGTATTAGTCAAGAGGAAAAACATCCCCATCTCCAAGGAGCCCCAAAACATTTCACCAATATTTCAAACGTAATTGTAAAAAAAAATCGCTTGTTTGGACACGGATCAGCGGACGGTTATTAAAATCTCAATCGCGAGAATCTCCGCGTTCGGAAAGGAGAAAACGGGTCCGAAATGCCAAATACCCGGAAAATCCCATTATGGTCGAAACCGCTGATGAAATGAATGACGCAATATCAGAAATCCATATCGACGTCCGGCCTTTTTCGGTGGAGAGAAAACCGCTCTTCGAAATAATTGAAATAATAAATCTTGTCGTCTTGACATTCTCGTCACAGATCCGAGAGATGATAAAATAACAATGAATTTTCCCGTTCTAGGCGTCGGCTGGTTATAATAAGAGCAGCCACCCATGAAGTGTCTTACATAAGTGAATTTCGCGTCGTTTATTCAGCCCAAAACGCTCCTTCGATTGAGAACCAGCTTTCCCACATCATTTTGTAAAAAAATATATTCAAATTTCATAACTCGTGAACTATTAGGGTTGAAGTATTGTGGTAGAAAAAATTCGATTGGGTAACATCCTACCAACACACCATTCAATTTTTAGCCTTCGAATTTAATTCATCGAATTTTTGAGGTAGAGGAATCGATGCCGGAGTTCGGAAATTTTGTGACCTTTTCCAAAGTTGCCGATTCTTTTCCATCAAATGTTCATTAATGGGAATCAACAACGTCGAATGATAGCCATGTATTTACATAGCTATGTATGTATGTATTTCTTTCCAATATCGAAACATTATTTTTTCGTCAAATCTGCCATGTAACGTAATTTGACCATTTTTGTTGACAAATTTTTTTTTTGGTTATGTTCTGAAAATTTTTTATAGGTATCAATTCTACCACTTTAATTTCGAACATACATTCCTTATCCCTATACACCTCATGATTCTTTTCGTAATATACGTCGGAAATTTCGAAAAATGAGTCCAAAAATCATAAAAATTTGCTTAAACGTTCTAGGAACTCTCAGATCCTTTTTTGCAGCCGAAGGATGCATCCAAATGAAAAAAAAATCCACATTCGCCACGGTCGATTGTGTATTTCTTTCTCATATCGAAGAATTTTTTCGCTATATCTCCCATGTACCTAGTCTTCACATTTTTGTTGTGAAATTTTTTTGGAAATCTTCTGGAAATTTCTCATAGGAGTTGATCCGACCACGCTGATTTCGAATATACAGACTGTTTCTCCATAGGTCTCATGGTTTCGTCGTTATATACTTCCAAATTACAACAAATAAATTGTTCAGGCCAAAAAATCATAAAATTTCTTCGAAACGTTCAAGGAACTCTCATAAATTTTTTTTGCCGCCAAACGGAAAAAAATTCGTATTCGCCAGGCTCGAGCTATTTCCATATATGAAAATATCGAACTATGGTCTTGGTGATGCGATCTGGACAAAATTTCGCACGTAGTTTGAATACATTATTCCTCAGCTAGGAGCATAATTTCATCCCAATCCGATCAGTAATTTCGAAATTATCAGGAAAAAAATATTTTGAAAGGCCATATTTACGGAACCCCTAGTCTAATTTTGCTCATTGATGAACGTGACCGCGATGTTCGCGATCCAAACCCACCCTGAAAATTTCAAGTTCCTAGGCCTTTCCGTTCAAAAGTTACAATTTTCTATGGTTTCTATGGTTCTGGTCATGCGATCTGGACAAAATATTGCTTTAATATATCATTCTCGATTAAAATACAAAATTTCATCTCGATCGAATCCGTAGTTTCGAAATTATCGAGAAAACAAAATTACAAACGACCGTATTTACGGAACCCCTAGTATAATTCTGCTCATTGATGAACGTGAACGCGACATTTCAGATCCACAGCTATCCTGAAAATTTCAAGTTCCTAGGCCTTTCCGTTCGAAAGTTATGATTTTCTATGGTTTCAATGGTTCTGGTCATGTGATCTGGAGAAATGTAGCTTGAATTTATCATTCTCCATTAGTATAACCAATTTCGTCACGATCGAATCTGTAGTTTTTAAATTATCAAGAAAACTAAATTTCAAACGACCATATTTACGGAACCCCTAGTATAATTTTGCTCATAGATGAACGTGATCACGACATTCGAGATCCACTCCTATCCTGAAAATTGCAAGTCCCTAGGCGTTTCCGTTCAAAAGTTACAATTTTCTATGGTTTCTGTGGTTCTGATCATGCGATCTGGACAAAATTTCATATGTAGCTTGAACACCTCATTTTCCATTTGAGTGCAAAATTTCATCTCGATCAAATCTTTAGTTTTCAAGTAAACAGGGGAACAAAACTTTGAACGACCATATTTACGGAACCCCTGGTGGAATTTGCCCCATTAACAAAACTCAACCGAGGCATTTGGGAACTGAACCCACACTGAAAATTTCAAGTCTCTAGGTTGTTCCGTTCGAGAGTTATCGTGCTTACGGCCGGACGGACAGACTCGAATTTTCCGACGGATTCGTCATCAATGAGTCGAACATAGTCGATTGAGACTTAAAAATTTTTTGCAGCCAAATGGCAAAAAATTACATTCGCCAGGGTCGATCCATTTCCATATAGGAAAAATATCGAACTTTCAGATTTAAAAATAGGAATCTCTGAAATTTTGGAATTCAAAGTGGAATAGCTACCAGAAAAACCAGTTCTCGTGAAAACCAGAAGAATATATGAAATAAAAACCCCTTGATATAGTTCAACTATAGTTCTTTCCAATATCGATGAATTACTTTGTTCCCAAATCTCCCTTGTAACTCAGTCTTTACATTTTTTGTTGAAAATTTTTTTTTAATTACCTTCTAGGAATTTTTCATAGGGGCTAATGCGATCAAGCTCATTTCGAATATACAGTCCGTTTCCCCATATACCTTATGGTTTAGTCGTAATATACGCCAAAAATCTCGAAACAAATAAGTTGTTTGGTCCAAAAAATCATAAAATTTCTTCGAAAAGTTCAAGGAACTCTTATATATTTTCCTGCAGCCAAATGGAAAGAAAACTTACTTTCGCCAGGGTCGATTCATTTTCTTATAGGAAAAATATCAAACTTTCAGATTTAAAAATAAGAATCTCTGAAATTTTCGAATTCAAAGTGGAATAGCGAAAGAAAAATCAGTTCTAGTTAAAACCAGGTGAATATATGAGAGCAAAACCCTCAAATTATATAGTTTAACTGTATTTCTTTCCAATACCGGAGAATCACTTTTTTGCCTAATCTTCCTTCAACTTAGTCTCTACATTTTTTGTTGAAAAATTGTTTTTGAGTTATCTTCTGGAAATTTCCCAAAGGTGCTGATTCGACCAGTCTGATTTCGAATACTTATACAGTTCGCTCCTCCATATATCTCATGGTTTCGTATAATATAACGTCAAAAATTTCGAAAACAATTTATTGTTCCAAAGTCTCATCACATCTTTCCAACAAAAGTACCAAATTCCATGTTTTTTTCGATGGGGTTTTTTTTATTTCAATCTCCTTTTTCAGCCCTTGAAATTTTATTTTGGTCAAATATCCCAAAAATTCATGGCACAATCCCCTCTCAAAAAATCCTGTAAACAAAACCATTTGCAGTTCCGCGAAATCACCAAAGATAATTCACGAAATTCGAATTTCCCAACTTTGTTTTGTACGTTGATTCCGAGAAGATACCTGTAATTGGAGGCGATTTTGAATTCCATCCGTGTATTGATATCGTAATAATCGTCCGAAGAAATTGGTTTCGAGGGGAGCAAGGACCTGTCGAAATCGAGGAAGTTGATGCTATCACCTTGTTTGTTTATGCAAAATTACTACGGAAAATTACGAGGCATGGTTTTATTGCCCTTCGGGAGATTCCAAAAATGAACAATAATTACATAGGGGTCTTTCGGATTCGATCAGTACGTTAACCTTTCGAGGAGGGTCCACCCAGTTTCGCTTCTACTAAACCTGGTCGGGAGATCAAAATACGAAATTTTTCCAATATCTGCCAACTAAACCCGTATTAACCTCGATTCGATCCAAGAACCGAACTGTTCACGAATTCTTCAACTTTCTGAGCGCTTATGCAATATTTTGATACTTATCGTGTTTATTAAGAGCCGAAGGAGAAAATTGCATGGTAATTATTTTAAAACATATTCACACACGCGGAATAAATGCCGTTGAAATTTTTGTCAAGAATGAGCCGAACCGAATGTATTGGCTAATAGTGAAAGTTCCCCGTACGCAGTAAAGATAGTTGGCATTTGAATAATCTTTCTGCAATTTATGCATCCACGTGCTTTTATTATGGTCCTCCTGCATGTCCCACATATAATAACGCGCAAATAGAAATGTATTGTAATAAATTATGTGTGTCATTACCATACGAGATGCATAATCGATATCTTCCAGATGATATCGCATTGTTTCGAGGGGTATGGAAGGTCGTCGATGGTATCATTCAGGGTTCTTCGGTAGAGGATTCCTACATAAATTTAGGTTAAGGGATATGTGACTCGATATCATTGAATTTTTTACAGCTTTGTCCCACATTCGGAGAAAAAATTCTCGATTACCGATACTGAAGAGAGCTAAAAACACTTTTATAATGTTTTGTAGAGCTGCAATATATTCCACGAAAATTTATTTTGGAAAACATATGTCCGTAAATTCCTCGATAGAAAGTCGAGGCATTAGAACCACCCAGAAAATTTAACCAAGGGTACATTTCCCCCTCGGATCTTGTCAGGTTTACAATTTAGGTAGCAATCAACAGATAATTCAATTTGAAAAATTTTTTCATATGTATTTGAGACATTCTCATTTATTATTATTTCTTATTTATGTATGGGGGATAATTGCCTTTCATTAAGGTACCGCAGGGTTCTTCGAACTGAAGTTTCAAAAATCATCGCTTGGATGGCAAAATCTGAAAAAAAAACCCTCCCGGTCCAAAAGCAGAGTTGTTTTAAAAGGTTATGTCCTTTTTGAGCGGTCGTACTACTTACACGAGGGCTATTTCATTTCGTCACGATGTCTGTATTTTTCGAATTTTGAGCCGAAAATGGTCTCAAACGACTATGTTCGACTTACTGATGACGAATCCGTCGGAAAATTCGAGTCTGTCCGTCCGGCCGTCCGTAAGCACGATAACTCTCGAACGGAACAACCTAGAGATTTGAAATTTTCAGTGTGGGTTCAGTTCCCGAATGCCTCGGTTAAGTTTGTTAATGAGCCGAATTCCACCAGGGGTTCCGTAAATATGGCCGTTCAAAGTTTTGTTTCCCTGATTACTTGAAAACTACAGATTTGATCGAGATGAAATTTTGCACTCAAATGAAAAATTAGGTGTTCAAGCTACATGTGAAATTGTGTCCAGATCGCATGACCAGAACCATAGAAACCATTGTAAAAATTGTAACTTTTGAAATTTTCAGGATAGGTGTGAATCTCGAATGTCGTGATCACGTTCATCTATGAGCAACATTATTCTAGGGGTTCCGTAAATATGGTCGTTTGAAATTAAGTTTTCTTGATAATTTCAAAACTACAAATTCCATCGTGACGAAATTTTGTCTACTAATGGCGAAATATATATTCAAGCTACATTTCTCCAGATCACATGACCAGAACCATAGAAACAATAGAAAATCATAACTTTCGAACGGAAACGCCTAGGGACTTGAAATTTTCAGGATAGGTGTGGATCTGAAATGTCGCGTTCACGTTTATCCATGAGCAGAATTATACTAGGGGTTCCGTAAATACGGTCGTTTGAAATTTGTTTTCTCGATAATTTCGAAACTACGGATTCGATCGAGATGAAATTTTGTATTTTAATCGAGAATGATATATTAAAGCAATATTTTGTCCAGATCGCATGACCAGAACCATAGAAACCATAGAAAATTGTAACTTTTGAACGGAAAGGCCTAGGAACTTGAAATTTGTGGTGGGTTTGGATCGCGAATATCGATTCCAATTCGAACCAATTCGAACAATTTCTGTGAACAATTTTATCGGTGAGTTTGTGAAATTCCTAATTTTTTTTATAGGACCTTTTTAATCACTAATTTTTCCTCTCCCTAGTTTGAACTCTAGGAATTATATCCTTCAGGAAAAACCTCCTTATAAACGTTGAAAGAGAATAGACAAATATGCGATAAAACCCAGCACTTCATTTACTTGCTGGAATGCATATGGCAGATCTCCTAACAGAGAGATTACACGATCCAGAGTCGTCCTAAGACCTTGGTGTCCAAGATTTTTCGCACTTTTTTGTGTTGTTTTAGTTCTTCAACAGTCAACAACAACAAGTCAGGTCCGTGCTGGAAATTTCTCAGATTCGCGGGTAACTTTGATTTCGAAATACTCGGCCATGGTGAATATTTTATAAAAAGGATTTTTGCAATTTTGACTTATTTTGATGGGTTCTAGCACCTGTCGAAAAAAAGCCTCACTTCAAAAAACACCCTGTATACAGGGTGTGGCGTAATGAATGGATAAATGGTGCCTGCGGGTAGAAGACGTTGGCGGTTCTGAAAAATATGTTTTATCCTTATATATAAAAATTTCGAGTGACGTTGTTTGTCCGGGATGAACCCCTAAAATACTGAACCGATTTCAATCAAATTTGTACAGTGGGTGTATTTTGCTTGAAACTTGAAAAGATAGGATAATAATTTAAAGTTGCAATATTTTTGAGCGCTCGTACTACTTACACGAGGGCTATATCATTTCGTCACGATGTCTGTATTTTTCGAATTTTGATTCGAAAATGGTCTCAATCGACTATGTTCGACTCACTGATGACGAATCCGTCGGAAAATCCGAGTCTGTCCGTCCGGCCGTATACACGATAACTTTCGAACGGAATGTCCTAGAAACTTGAAATTTTCAGTGTGGGTTCAGTTCCCGAATGCCTCGGTTAAGTTCGTTAATGGGCCAAATTCCACCAGGGGTTCCGTAAATATGGCTGTTCAAAGTTTTGTTCCCCTGATTACTTGAAAAATACAGATTTGATTGAGATGAAATTTTGCACTCAAATGGAGAATGAGGTGTTCAAGCCACATGTGAAATTTTGTCCAGATCGCCTGACCAGAATCATAGAAACCATAGAAAATTGTAACTTTTGAACGGAAACGCCTAGGGACTTGAAATTTTCAGGATAGGTGTGGATCTTGAATGTCGTGATCACGTTCATCTATGAGCATTATTATTCAAGGGGTTCCGTAAATATGGTCGTTTGAAATTTAGTTTTCTTGATAATTTCGAAACTACAGATTCGATCGTGACGAAATTTTGTATACTGATGGAGAAATTTATATTCAAGCTACATTCCCCCAGATCACATGACCAGAACCATAGAAACCATAGAAAATCATAACTTTCGAACGGAAAGGCCTAGGGACTTGAAATTTTCAGGATAGGTGTGGATCTGAAATGTCGCGTGCTCATTTAACAATGAGCAGAATTATACTAGGGGTTCCGTAAATACGGTCGTTTGAAATTTTGTTTTCTCGATAATTTCGAAACTACGGATTCGATCGAGATGAAATTTTGTATTTTAATCGAGAATTATATATCAAAGCAATATTTTGTCCAGATCGCATGACCAGAACCATCAGAACCACCAGAAACCATAGAAAATTGTAACTTTTGTACGGAAAGGCCTAGGAACTTGAAATTTTCAGGGTGGATTTGGATCGCGAATGTCGCGGTTACGTTCATCAATAGGCAGAATTAAACTAGGGGTTCCGTAAATATAGCCGTTCAAAATATTTTTCTCCTGATAGTTTCGAAACTACTGATCGGATTGGAATGAAATTTTGCACCTATCTGAGAAATAATGTATTCAAACTACGTGCAAAATTTTGTCCAGATCGCATCACCAAGACCATAGATACCGTGGAAATCCTAGCGAATTATCGAAAAAAAATTCATCAGCTGAAGCACTGACATGAAGTCTGGAGTTTCGCCTAAGTTTCAGAATTTTTTTGACAGTTGTCGAAAATTCCTTCAATTGATTTCTAAAACTGGAAAATGCGAATCTACCTACAAGGTGCATGTACGAGCGCTCAAAAGCTCCTGCCTTCACGGCAGTGCTTTTCGTAATTTTTTTCATTGCAAATTATTTGTTTATTATATATGACAAGGAGTGATAATTATCCTGTCAACCTGGGTCTCAAATTGACGGCAGGACATCGCGTCCCCACTACACTCGACAAGGGCGATAACGTGCGAGGAGTGATGCCAAATTTATGAGTCTTTCCCAAAACTGAAGAAATTTGGAACCGGATTATAGCTTTCAGAAAGTCAAGGATAGGGTTAGGGTTATGTTAGGGTTACGGTAGGGTGATAATAATAATGAGACCACTGGTTTGAATAGCTTCCTACAATATAATTAGACGTATATCCCAGCCACAGCAGTCTGCTAGTTTCATTATATTTTCGAGATATTCGATATTTCCGAAAATTCACCCTTCGCAACTCTTGTCAAGACTCCTAATGAAGGAATTTTTCAATTTCTTTTTTGGATAGTATTCCTGGATAGATGCGCTATCGAATGTGCACTATGATTGTTGATGCGCATGCATAGTTTTTTTTTAACGAAGATTCAACTCAAATTTCATGTTCTGCTTCAATTTTTTTTTTTTTATTTTTGTGGACCACCCCAACGTCCTGTCAACGAAGGTACCATATACCATATCACCCATTCATTACGCCACACCCTGTATATTGAATTTTTCAATCGGTTTCCTTTGATCTTCGCAATTTCTTGACCACCGCCTGAAAAACGCTCTATTCCGATTTTCTAAACTCCTAAGTCTAGTCTCCACCGCCACCATTCTGTTTACAGCGCCGATGAATGGGCTTCCACCGTTTAGAATCCTCCGCAGAAAGCGAGAGTTCGTAGTATTCCCATCCGGATGAACCATTCGGCGGCGAGAGTGGGCCGGTGTGAGCGGCGTGAGCTATGAGAAAGTGAGAAGATCCTCGGCCAAGGTGATTTCCTATCAATCTGTGTCGCGGCGCAATTGTTTCGTGCGGGCCAATGACATAACCGTGGCACAATATCGCGGAACGGCTGGGGCGCGACACAATTCGAAACCCAGCGCGCGCCGCATTCGATCTGCACCAGGGTACTACCGAAATAAAATCGTCTCGGTACTTTCATTAACAAAAGTCGCCCAGCAGCGGTAGTACCTACTGGTAACGCGAAGTCATGTCTTTGGTACGGCGATTTTCACTCGCGGTACTTCTTCTTGCGAGTGGTACCTTCGGTAGCGCCGTCAAATCTTCGCGTAGCGGCGGTTATCCGAAATTTCCCGCAGCGACCTGTGGTGCCCGAGCGATTTCCTGGATGCCCGAAAGGGAGCCCAGAGTGGTTGGTGGTGAGGTACCGCCGTATGGGGCGGTACCCTGGCAAGTAGAACTCAGAAGAGGTGATCAGCATCAGTGCGGTGGCGCGCTTGTATCTAATCGTTTGGTTTTGACCGCTGCCCATTGCTACGAGGATGGCCTAACTGCTGTTGGTGGTGCTCATGGTCTTATGGGAAATTCGCCGTACGAGCAGTTGGTGCCCGTTGAAAGGGCGATTTTGCACCCCAATTTCAGGCAGTTGGGTCCTTACAGTCATGACATAGCAGTTTTACTTTTAGCGAAGCCAGGTAAGTTCTTTTTATATAAGGACACTTTCTATCGTAATGAAAATTGATGTAAAAATCTAATTTTTGATACCACCAAGTGCCGCAAAATAAAGTTGTGTGTTCCAAGTCTTATCTCACCCCCAAAATTCATATTATATCTGAATCAAGAAAAAAAGAAGTTTATGTGAAAAAAATTACGAAAAGCACTGCCGTGAAGGCAGGAGCTTATGAGCGCTCGTACATGCACCTTGTGGGTGGATTCGCATTTTCCAGTTTTCGAAAAAATTCTGAAACTTAGGCGAAACTCCAGAATTCATGTCAGTGCTTCAGCTGATCAATTTTTTTTCGATAATTCGCTAGAATTTTCTACGGTATCTATGGTCTTGGTGATGCGATCTGGACAAAATTTTGCACGTAGTTTGAAAACATTATTCCTCCGCTAAGTGCGAAATTTCATTCCAATCCGATCAGTAGTTTCGAAACTATCAGGAAAAAAATATTTTGAACGGCCATATTCACGAAACCCCTAGTCTAATTCTGCTCATTGATGAACGTGACTGCGATATTCGCGATCCAAACCCACCCTGAAAATTTCAAGTTCCTAGGCCTTTCCGTTCAAAAGTTACAATTTTCTATGGTTTCTATGGTTCTGGTCATGCGACCTGGACAAAATATTGCTTTAATATATCATTATCGATTAAAATACAAAATTTCATCTCGATCGAATCCGTAGTTTCGAAATTATCGAGAAAACAAAATTTCAAACGACCGTATTTACGGAACCCCTAGTATAATTCTGCTCATTGTTAAACGTGAAGGCGAAATATCAGCCACACCTATCCTGAAAATTTCAAGTCCCTAGTCCTTTCCGTTCGAAAGTTATGATTTTCTATGGTTTCTATGGTTCTGGTCATGTGATCTGGAGAAATGTAGCTTGAATATATCATTCTCCATTTAAATACAAAATTTCGTGACGATCGAATCTGTAGTTTTGAAATTATCAAGAAAACTAAATTTCAAACGACCATATTTACGGAACCCCTAGTATAATTTTGCTCATAGATGAACGTCATCACGACATTCCAGAACCTTACCTACCCTGAAAATTTCAAGTCCCTAGGCGTTTCCGTTCGAAAGTTACAATTTTCTATGGTTTCTATGGTTCTGGTCATGCGATCTGGACAAAATTTCACACGTAGCTTGAACACCTCATTCTCCATTTGAATGCAAAGTTTCATCTCGATCGAATCTGTAGTTTCGAAGAAATCAGGAGAACAAAATTTTGAACGGCCATATTTACGGAACCCCTGGTGAAATTCGGCCCATTAACGAACTTAACCGAGGCATTTGGGATCTGAACCTACACTGAAAATTTCAAGTCTCTAGGTTGATCCGTTCGAGAGTTATCGTGCTTACGGACGGACGGACAGACTCGAATTTTCCGATGGATTCGTTATCAGTGAGTCAAACATAGTCGATTGAGACCATTTTCGGCTCAAAATTCGAAAAATACAGACATCGTGACGAAATGATATAGCCCTCGTGTAAGTAGTACGAGTGCTCAAAAACAGCGAAAGGTGCACTAGTGAATGAACGTTGTTTGCGTCACTGGGATATCTCCAGACATTTCCTATTCAGTTCATTATTGATCTTAAATGAATTCGGAATTTGGTAGAGGTTGCTAAAAAAAAGTCTAAATGACTCGCATAAAATTATAGTTCTAACCTGAGGGTTCAAAATATAGTCCCAGGTTCAGTTTCGAATTTCTAGATTTCTCCATGATACACAAATGAGAAAATTCCCGGAAAAATTACTAATTCAGAGCAGAAGTACACATGCAGTACAGTTCGCAATAGTTTGGAGAAAATTACGAAAAAGTACAAAAAAAACCAGACGACTGGCATTGACAGTGTTCCCAACCTCTTATAATGGAAATACCCTCAATGGATGCGAACAAATTCCATGTTCTTTGAGCTGAAATTCCCTGCTCCCAATGTTTTAAAACAGATAAATAACAAAAGAAAACAAACTTTAAAAAAAATTCAGAAAATAAATTATATCCTCTAGAAACATATCATGACGTAGGTAAAGAAAAACAGCAAAAAAAATGTTCACTTTACTAACGAAATTTATCAACTTTGTAAAGAATGAATAGACAATAATAACAAACAAAAAATTGGATAAGCACTAACGTAAAGTCGGAATCACTTGTTTAAGTTTATCGCCAGAGCAATCACCCATCCAGGTACTGAACCCGCATAACGCTGCTTGGCTTCAAGATTCAACAGACTCTCCCACGGTTTCTGAATCTGGTCAAATAGAAGCACAACTGACACAACATTCAACTTGACAGCAACGTAATCAATTTGGGTTTTTGATTATTTTTTCCTTTTTTTTTGCAAAAACTCACTAAAATGCAGTTGGGAACACTGGGCATTGACAATTTCAAATAAACTATCTTCTATGACCAATCTGACGCGAATTCTTAATGCGAACAGTTTCTAAGACCATAGAAGAAAAGTCTTACGTCAAGTTAATAAAAAAATTACGAAAAGCACTGCCGTGAAGGCAGGAGCTTTTGAGCGCTCGTACATGCACCTTGTAGGTAGATTCGCATTTTCCAGTTTTAGAAATCAATTGAAGGAATTTTCGAAAGCTGTCAAAAAAATTCTCAAACTAAGGCGAAACTCCAGACTTTGTCTGTGCTTCAGCTGACCAATTCTTTTTCGATAATTCGCTAGAATTTTCTACGGTATCTATGGTCTTGGTGATGCGATCTGGACAAAATTTCGCACGTAGTTTGAATACATTATTCCTCAGCTAGGTGCAAAATTTCATTCCAATCAAATCGGTAGTTTCGAAATTATCAGGAACAGAATATTTTGAACGGCCATATTTACGGAACCCCTAGTCTCTTTTGCTCATTGATGAAGGTGACCGTGAAATTCGCGTTCCAAACCTACCCTGAAAATTTCTCCCTTCGGAAGTTATAATTTTCTATGGTTTCTATGGTTCTGGTCATGCGATCTGGACAAAATGTTGCTTTAATATATCATTCTTGTTAAAATATAAAATTTTATCTCGATCGAATCCGTAGTTTCGAAATTATCGAGAAAACAAAATTTCAAACGAATGTTTTTACGGAACCCCTAGTATAATTCTGCTCATTGATAAACGTGAACGCCACATTTCAGATCTACACCTATCCTGTCCCTAGGCCTTTTCCATCGAAAGTTATGATTTTCTATGGTTTCTATGGTTCTGGTCATGCGATCTAGAGAAATGTAGCTTGAATATATCATTCTCCATTAGTATACAGAATTTCGTGACGATCGAATCTGTAGTTTGGAAAGTATCAAGAAAACTAAATTTCAAACGACCATATTTACGGAACCCCTAGTATAATTTTGCTCATAGATGAAAGTGATCACGACAATCGAGATCCACACTCACCTTGAAAATTTGAAGTCCCTAGGCTTTTCCGTTCAAAAGTTACAATTTTCTATGGTTTCTAGGGTTCTGGTGATACGAGCTGAACAAAATTTTGCATGTAGCTTAAACACCTCATTTTTCATTAGAGTGCAAAATTTCATCTCGATCGAATCTGTTAGTTCAAGGTAATCAGGAAAACAAAATTTCGAGCGGCCATATTTACGGAACCCCACGGATGCAAAAATGCATCCAATCCAATCAGTAGTTTCGAAATTATCAGGAAAAAAATTTTTTTAACGGCCATATTTACTGAACCCCTAGTCCCATTTTGCTCATTGATATACGTGACCCATTCATTGAAAATCCACACCTATCCTGAAAATTTCAAGTCCCTAGGCCTTTCCGCTCGGATGTTAAAATTTTCTATAGTTTCTATGGTTCTGGTCATGCGATCTGGACAAAATTTAGCTTGAATATATCATTCTCCATTGAAATACAAAATTTTGTCAAGATCGAATCCGTAGTTTTGAAATTATCAAGAAAATTAAATTTCAAACGACCATATTTACGAAACCCCTAGTCAAATTTTGCTCATTGATGAACGTGACCGCGATATTCGTGATCCACACCTATCCTGAAAAGTTCAAGTCCCTAGGCTTTTCCGTTCGAAAGTTATAATTTTCTATGGTTTCTATGCTTCTGGTCATGTGATCTGGATAAAATTCTGCGTGTAGTTCGAACACGTCATTCTCCATCTGAGTGCAAAATTTCACCTCGATCGAATAGGTCGTTTGAAAGGAATCAGAAGAACAACATTTTTAACGGCCATATTTACGGAACCCCTGGTCGAATTTTGCCCAATAACGAACTCAACCGTGGCATTTGAGATTCTAACCTACCCTGATAATTTCAAGTTCCTAGGATGTTCCGTTCGAGAGTTATCGTGTATACGGACGGACGGACAACCTCGAATTTTTCGACGGATTCGTCATCAGTGAGTCGAGCTCTGTCGATTGAAACCATTTTCGGCTCAAAATTCGAAAAATTCAGACATCGTGACGAAATGATTAGCCCTCGTGTAAGTAGAACGAGCGCTCAAAAATACGAATTGTCAATGAAATGGGAATGATCGTATCCAAGACAAGCTATAGAAATAAAACCACAAGATAAATTCTGAAGAATTTCAGTAACTCCACTAAACATTAAAATAAGAAGAGATATGTCATGTGTCATTCATCAACACTTTTTTCTATATCTTCTATGATCGAATTTTCTCTGCTGAAGATCTAACCCCGTTGATCATACATTCCAATATTGATTTCCAATGAGAAATTCACAGATTACATTTATTTTTCAGGGATGAACATCAACCTTGCCGTAACCCCCGCCTGTTTCTCCCACGATTCGCCGCCCCCGGGCACCTGGTGCGAGGTCTCGGGATGGGGTGCCAGCGACCCTAAGACGCCTGACCAACTTTCTCCCGTTCTACGTTCCGCAGCTGTACCCCTTTTATCTTTGGAAACATGCCGCAAAGAAGGAATTTACGGCGGTCGCCAGCAGCCCATACTCGATTCTATGCTCTGCGCGGGACACCTTAGGGGAGGAATAGACGCGTGCGGAGGCGACTCCGGAGGACCCCTAGTCTGCGAACGTTACGGAAAATACGAACTGATCGGCATCGTCTCCTGGGGAGACGGTTGCGCGAAGAAAGATAGACCTGGGGTGTACACCAGAGTGGCGAGTTTTGCACCTTGGATACAAAGCTGTGCACAGAAGTTCGGAGTCGATCTCCAACTATGAAAGGGAACGTTACAATCCAATCTGTGACCATTGTGAGCACAGATGTATCTACGAGAGATGCATAGAATACCGATTCTGAGCAGGTTCCGAAAGTGGTTCTATTCGTTTATATATGCCACAAATGTTATTTATGTTGAAGCAAGTACAACCGCTCCAAACTTAAGTACAACTATCAATTATATGTGACAATAAAAATTCAATTGAGCCATCGAATAATGAAAATTCAAAAAGTTATGGAAGGAATTGTATGAGATCGTTGATATTTTTTTGTGGTGTTCGTATCTTTCAAAACAATCGACGAATTTTCTATAAAGTTCGTTATCATAAGTATGTATACATTATAAAATTAAGGTTTGACTAAAATAAGAAAAAATCATTGGACTGTGATATATAGAATTTAAGGCATGGACTTTTTATTGTTATATCTTATAGACTCATTATCCTATTATTCTTGATATGCTATGATTTCAATTATTATCTATCTGAAAGTAAAATAATGAACCAACAGTTCATTCATCTTCAGAGATTTTTATGAATATCAAAAAGAAGTCAAAATCAAAAACGAGAACAGCACGACATCCTTAGTTCAAAAAGGACCCTTTAGTTTTTGGAACTATAAAAATTATATACCCAATCAGCAACCATCATGTGAATAAATTAGAAAAAATCTTATATGCAGGTACCTATGTAGCCACCTTGAATAATAATAAACGAGATGAATATGAACGTTATATTATTGTTCCTTTGAATTTTCTTCATTAGGTCTCTGGTAAAAAAAGGTGCAATAGTGAAGACCAAAATAGAATAAAAAAGAACGCTTATAGGGAAAATCACGCACCGCGAGATGGCGCTGAATATGACAAAATGTCGGGCCGAGAGGTGATCAAAATGTTCCGACTTTCATAACAAATAAATCAAATATTTTTTTATGAGATTGCGGAATTAATAATAATGCCTTTGAAAGTCAAGATAACCATTTCGGAAATTTTGATTATGTAGGTGAACGTGAATGTGATAGCAAATGACCACTATATAGAAAAGTATTGAACTTACAATAAAAAAAATCATCTTTCAGGAAGTTGCTGCAAACCAACATATTCTTTGAGATACGTTTCTCAATCTTCAAGATTGTCTGCCTTTGGATTCAACGAGAATTTATGTAAAGAAATTCCAGAAGTACAATACGATGAGCATTGAGGAACAGAGCACATTTTTCGTGATCTTATAACCACATAACCTCTTACAATCCGCGGCATTTTCAGATCGTTTACAGTTTATTTGAAACAATTGCCCATAAAATATCATCCAAATATATTACTGTCGATACATAAATGACTTGAAATCATACAAATAATTCACACTTCTCCCATATAAACACACACACGTTAGTTTATTGTTCACCTCTCAAGTATTTCAAACCATTAAAACTAGATGTCGCCCAGTCCAAACTTCCGGGCTTTCGACAGATGTCATTGATAGTAAAAAGACTAACCTTTTTCTTTGATGTCATTCGTGACAGCTGACGTATGGTGCTTGCCCACAGATTGTGGAATAGTGTCGATTTGACTAATAATAATAATTTAATTATTTGAAGTTATCTCATAAGTTCATTTCGATATAATTGTTTTCAGACATATTCTGTAAACCACCTCAATATGGACGATAAGCCAGGAATCAGAATAAACAGACACGGTAATTTTAAAAGGAACGGTATTGATTAGTGAATAACATTAAAATTTGAGTGAAATGCATTATTTGATGTTTTTATTAAAATTTTTAAATTTGTCAGTATTTGGTAGGAACAGAAGATTCCCGACAAAGATCCAGATCAAGATCTCCACATGACCGGAAAAGGGACAGTAAGGAGGGCATCCTTAAAGAAGAGAAAAAATTGGATAATATCGCTCTAGGAGCGAAGAACAGGCTGAAAAGTTTAGGTATCCAAATGAAACTAGGTGTTAATAAGACTAAGGAAGTGACAAAACCTAAACTATCGGTTGCTTCTGTTTTCAACGCAGACGATGATAGTGAACCGGAAGAAATGCCACCAGAAGCCAAAATGAGAATGAGGAACATTGGAAGGTACAATTTGAAAATTTCATATGATAAAAATTGATTTGATTTGTGTTTTGTTGAATGTAATAATCATCTTAACTTTCAGAGATACACCAACCTCATCGGGACCAAATTCATTTGGCAAAACTAAGCATGGGTTTTCGGATACCAAAAAGGTATTTGAGAAGGATTTGAAGAAGACCATGGACTCTCTCACTAAATGAAGTTCAGCCTAATATAATGTTCGATTACCTCTTCCTCGAAGTTTGTTGGCACAAATGATAGATCATAATTTTTTATGAATGGAACATAGTGTAATGTAATTGGTTATCATAAAGATTCTAGTATTTATTTAAATCGAGTTTTTTTTCACAAGAAACGTTAATCAAATGGAAACTGTATGATAAAGAACAAAATAAATCGCGGTTTTTAGAGAAATTTTTTGACAAAACCAATTTTAGTTATCTTATTCTTCAAACTCTACAGCGTGTCTACTTTTAGAAGGACCAACGTTCAATTCATGATTCCCATGAGAATTATTTTAATATTCAATCATAAAGAGCTCCAAAATAGAGCGAATTTGGACATTATATTAGTGCAGAAGACAAGCACAAAAATTGATGTCATTTGAAAGCACACTGAATTTTTTGCTGAAAAGAAAGCATGTCCATAATCAATGATTTTTCATCGATAAAACCATTGGAAAAATATGACCAATTTTGTTCACTTTAGAATCGTGATATTCATCTCCTTACCACCCCCGCAATAAGAATTTTTTGGTACACAGAAATTGTTAACTTGTGGCAAATTTTGGCGTTTCCAGATACATGTGTGGTCAAATTTGATGAGGCCAGAAATATAATTGATTTTATGGAAAAACTTGAAATATTTCATAAAATCAAGAAATGTTAAATTGAAGAATAATTGTCTCCTCTTCAGGTTTGGCCCTTTTAAAAGTAGATACCCTGCATACTTTCAGCACTTGTAATGAAACGTTAATTGAATTTAAGTATTTCTGGGAAACAAAACATATTTTAGTTATTTTGCTACAAGTTTTTAGTGGAACTGGAGTTCTAAGACTTCTCCTACCGTTTCCGGTTTTTTCAATCTTGAACACTTGTGAAAATCTTTCAATGTATATTGCTAGTACACATTTCTGTAGGTTGAAAGAGGAACACTTGAACATACATGATTTGAAAAAAGGACAGATATATAATTTTATTTTTATTTAATTAAAGAAAAATTCTTATTTTCTCTGCTGTTGAGTCCTTTGGTCCCTTCCAGGGAAGTTCCGTTGGGGTGGGGTTCTGATCCTCCTGTCTTTTTTGCTCCTGTTCCTCACAACTTTGCTGTGAATAGCGCAAGACACACAGTAGTGCAACTTAGCGTAAAGCTTGGGCAAAGTGTATTCTAGAAAGCAAAAAAAAAGGTTCAATTCATTGCATAAACATTACTTAAAATTTTGATATTAGATTTAGATATAGAAGATAATGAAGTCGAATTGGTTTTGGGAAAAAAATTACGAGTCTAGTAACTCTCCTAGCTTAAAACTTGAGGTAAAATAAATTTGAGGCGTTTCAGTAGATTTTGCATGAACAATTGCTAACATTACAACCATTTAGAAGTTAAAAGCGAATGCATCATGTCAACATTCAGTAGAAGTAAATAAGGGTGGTTTTATACCATTAAAAAAGTTATTCAGAATTATATTGTTGCCTCTATGACATTTACAGACTATGGAAACACCTGTATTCGTCATCAGCTTCACATTACGAAATAAACTTTTATCGTTATGAAACTTAAAATAATCTCAACCAAATTCTAATTGTTCTGTGATAGTAACTTTCAACTAGGTAAATACTGTTTCTATGTTTCTTGGCCTATTTGTATCCCAATAAATAAATGATGAGAAAAGTTAAATTGAATTGCATTCGTTACAACCCTAATATATAATTTACAATCAAAATATTCAAGTAAAACTTACGGTTATATACTGAAGCTTCAGTTATGTCCCTGACGGCGGCAGCTTCAACGATATTCCTTATTACGAATTTTTTGATTGCTTTGTCCTTAGGGACGCACCTAGCACAATTGGTGCAACGGACGGGCTTAACATGGCCACGTCCGTGCTTGGATCGTCCCCCATTACGCCTTTTGCAAGTCTAAAATACAAAAAAGTTATGGTCACCATGAGGTTCGAATAGGTTAAGTTGTTAATCGACTGAAAACCCCCAAGTTTCTGAACCGTTTTGGCTTCCAAAACATATTTGAAAATTGTGATACTACAAACAAACACTATTTAAGCATTATTTATGAAAATTGCATTTAACACTCACCATTTTGCGACACTATATCCTTAGCGCTACAACGTTTATCAAAGAGGAGATATTAGACATTTGCATGAAACGTCCTTTGGTATTCTGTGAAAAGGAACATAGAAGTGTTTCTTCTTTGGTGAAACCACAATATATTTTAGACTTTGTATTTAATCTTTGAAACTTATAAATATAATTTAAAATGAAGATATTTTATAACATTCTTCTTTAAGGAAGGCACATATATTTTCGAAGAAACATCGCCCAAATAAACAAATGCGTTTGCGCATACCTGTAATAACCATCCAAAATATTGGTTCACTTTCAAATCTGAATATGCGATCAACGAATTCCCCGCAAAATGAGTACCCACTGATGATATTTCAATGACAACGTTAAAAATTCAATAGAGCGAAAAACATTTGGGAGAAAATAGAGATGTTCCGCTCCATTGCCGAATCGAGCGAAATTTTGCGGTTTTTGAAGAAAGTTATTATTATTCTACTGGGGAAAGATCACATTTTGTATAAATAACGGATGGAAATCATTATTCATTCACAGTATCGAATAACATAGTATTGTCAACAATTCCAAACATGGTAAGATTGAAAAATTAATTTTATTTTCCAAACTGGTGAAACTTCAAAAATAATTCATTTCAATAGCAGTGTTCCCAACTGCAGAAAATTTTCTCATTTTAGGGAATGTTATTCTGTCAATGTTTCATTTCTATTTTCGACTTTTTGTTATAGTTTTCTTTTCTTGTTTCATCATATAATAAAAAAATTTGAAAAGCACTGCCGCATTCTCCAGTTTTAGAAACCAATTGGAAAAATTTAGACAGCTATCGAAAAAGTTTCGAACTAAGGCGAAAATCCTGACTTCACGTCAGTGCTTTAGGTGACCAATTTTTTTGCGAAAATTCGCTAGAATTTTCTACCTTATCTATGTGCAAAATTTCATTCCAATCCAATGAGTAGTTTCGAAATTATCAGGAAAAAAATATTTTGAACGGCCATATTTACGGAACCCCTAGTCTAATTTTGATCATTGATGAACGTGACCGCGAAATACGCGATCCGAACCTACCCTAAATTTCAAGTCCCTAGAGCCTTTCTGTTTGAAAGTTATAATTTTCTATGGTTTCTATGATTCTAGTTATGCGATCTGGGAAAAATGTAGCTTGAATATATCATTCCCCATTAAAATACAAAATTTCGTCATGATCGAATCCGTAGTTTTGAAATTATCAAGAAAACTAAATTTCAAACGACCATATTTAAGGAACCCCTAGTCTAATTCTTCTCATTGATGAACGTGACCGCGACATTCAAGATCCGCACCTATCCTGATTATTTCAAGTCTCTAGGGCTTTCCTTTCGAAAGTTATAATTTTCTATGGTTCTGGTCATGCCATCTGGACAAAATTTTGCATGTATCTTGAAAACGTCATTCTCCATCTGAGTGCAAAATTTCACCTCGATCGAATCTGTAGTTTCGAAGTAATCAGGAGAACTAAATTTCGAACGGCCATATTTACGGAACCCCTGGTCGAATTTTGCCCAATAACGAACTCAACCGCGGCATTGGAGATTCGAACCTACCCTGAAAACTTCAAGTTTCTAGGACGTTCCGTTCGAGAGTTATCGTATATACGGACGGACGGACAGACTCGAATTTTCCGACGGATTTGTCATCAGTGAGTCGAACTCTGTCGATTGAGACCATTTTCGGCTCAAAATTCGAAAAATACAGACATCGTGACGAAATGATATAGCCCTCGTGTAAATAGTACGAGCGCTCAAAAACAAATCCTATTTTGGTTTATATCTTGGTATAAGGTCATTTGACAATTTTGGCTATGAAATATGAGCAATAGGAAATTTTCACACCCATCAAAAAAAATTATTTGAAATGTTTGGGAAAATGTACCGCTCTTATTAATTTTTCTTTTTTTAAGTTGTCTTACTGGTCGCACTGGCGCCATCCGCAATTTATTGGAAATCAAAAATATATAAATCAAAATAAAACCCGATTAAGACTGCTTCAACAATAATTATAGGTTCTCATTTCTTATTATAAAAATTCTTCTACTTCCTTCCTCTTTCATCTCCAATAAGTTTATTTGCGGGATATCTGTGAAAAAATAATTTTTGCCTTCGAAATTTCAGTTAACGACGGCGATAATTTTCAAGTTTTAATTTGTCTGAATGAAATTTTTGTAACTCATATATCTTTTGTTCCAGTACTTTCCACTACTTCTCGTATTCCTTAGCGTAACCTCCATATTCGCTAGAAGTACACCTTTGAATTACAATGACCAAGATCCAGCAGCTGATAACATAAGACCACAAAGACAAGCAGGTGGTCATGACCTGCATGACGCCGTTGATTTCGGAGCCCATACGGGAGATCATGGTTCTTTTGGATGGTACGCAGATTTCCCAGTTTATGGTCACTGATCAGATTAAATATAATTATTCGATAATTGAATGTTCATGAAACAATTATTGTGAGAACTAGTCTTTTTTCCCTCTTAATCTTAATTTAATTTCCTCAAATCTTTCTTCCGCTTATCAATTTTTCACCAGGCTTCTTTATTTCTTTTTCTTCATCAAGTGCTTTTCAACCTATTTTTTTCTTTATCGTTCATAACTCTCCTGCGTTATTCTTATGTTCGGTTCTTCTTCTTCACTGCAGCTATTTTATTTCAATTTATCGATCTTCCTCTCTTCTATTCTATCACTTTTCGTTCAAATTTCTTTTTTAAGTATATACCTGTTAGATATCTTATTCAATGGAAAAACTATTGATGTAATCATTGCTTAAATAATTTAGTTATATTAACTAATTAACTAACTAGCTAACTATGTTCCGATTGTATTGAAGTGAATTTTATTGTTCAATGAAAATATTCTCAATAGATTTGTAATTCGAAGAAAAATTATTATATCCTTGAAAAATGTTTCAACAACTTATATGAATAAATTATAAAAAAATATTTAAATGAATCTATGACAAAGGGCAATTCTAAAACGACTCAAAAAACAATGAAGTAATTACTTAAACGACGTTAGGTGGGTTATAGAAATTATATTTCTTCAAAGGGGAACAAAAAGTGCATCAAACTAAAGAAGAAAATTCTATAAAATAAAATGTATTCAATTTTTCTTATTAACAATACAAACCTGCTTGAAATTTAAAACCTTAAAACGAATCAAAATAAGGTAAATAATCTGCATTTTCATATTTGCTCTTTACTTTGACTAACTCATTCTACAGTAAGACGAAATAATATACATACATGGGTTTTAATTTACAAGTGGTTCTTTCATTTTTGCGAAATTTTCGCTCAACTTACAGAAATAACTTTACATAAAGGTCCAACATCATTTTATAACTATTTGAACGAATTTGAGTGAATTCAAATAAGTGTTTAAACCTCAAAGATGTTCCCATAAAATTGGTTGTCGGAGAAAGGTTCCAACATTCTTATTGAAGCTAGATGGTATTTACTTCAATAAACGAGAAGATTGTGCACTTTATTTTTTGTGAATAATTCCTCCCAAATTGTGAGACAATATGAATTAAAGTTGATATTTTATTATTCCTCTCTGTTCATTATTTTGTTTTCTTTTAGAGAGTTGGGAGTTCCAACAACTTTTCTATGTCATATCAAGCTGCAAAACTCATAACCACAAGAATAAATCATGGAAGTATCTGTTGTAGGAACATGGAAGGAATCCCAGCAAATTAATAATTGAAAGGAATTATCATAAAATAATATATAAAACACATTTTGAAAGAAACTAAGTTTCAGAAAATGACGCTCATACATATATTATATGAGATTCAAATATATTGCGATAACCCTGTTTTTCTAATGAATCAAATGAAAAAGAACAGAACTCCAAATGGTTCTGTTCTTCCCATTTTGTACCACTGAAAAGCTTTGATATAAATAAACCAGAGATAAGTAAATAATGATAATTTTTCAGCTTTGATTCACAAGGTGTACCAACAAAACCACCTGTTGTAGTTTCTAAACGAAAAGAAGAAAGGAAATTGACAATTAAGTCTAACAAAGAATGGAATAAGTTTTATAATACAAAATAATGAACATATCGAAACTTTTCAGCGTAATATGGCACATTTAGGATAAGTCTGCAGGTACATTGAATTTAATGTGATTTCCAGAAATGATGAACAATACTCCTCCCATTTAATAACTACTTACGTATATGATTTTTTTATGGTCTCCATCCCATTATTACTTTCTTGAAGGGAACAAATATGCCATGGTATGGTTCACTGTGGAATATAATAAAAATGGATTTAAGGAACTCAATTTTTCCTGTATTTCTGAATATTTCAAATTACAAAAATTTTCTTTTCCTTACCACTGGAAGTATCTCCTTGTATTGTAAGTACCGTCAGAATGACCTTCAGGAACCGCCAGTTGAACGCCAACGAATTGATCTATCTGCGTCGCTACTGGCCCTATGTATCTCACCCTCCCTCCTTTAACCTTTCCCTCGGGAGTGATGACTTTAACCCAATGATCCGGTTTCAAATCTCTCGGCTGCCTGGGAAGAAAAGGCTGCCAGCCTTGGGGAGGTGTGTTATCGCTCGCCGACTCGGGGGCCGAAGCCCGACGTAGAATATTCCTCCTCGAATCACTACAAGAAAAAATAGATGATTACACGATGATTTGGTTTGCGAAATAGTTGAAAGATGATAAACTGAACCGAAGTGTTTTCGTCATTGTCTGAAGTCCTTTGATTTCGTTACGGAAAGAGTTTAGAATATGGTCACCACTCGGATTTTGAAGAAATTTCCAGACAATCTGAAATATGCTTTGAAATGTGAAAAAGTTTTGCAATTCCTCTATATTCAGTAAAATATCAATGTGACAAATGTCTGTCAACGAATGCATATTTTGCAGAATAATCTCAGGTCTTGAGCCAGCTGATATCGTCTATCAAGACACTGAAATAGCAATTTTTTCGAATAAATTCCCAGCGGCGCGCTATCATTCCTTAGCTGTACCCAAAAATCACATTAAAAATATCAACGACCTGAATGCATCTCATATACCACTGATCGAGAGGATGGCACAGAAATCTAAGAGAGTCGTTGAACAATCAGGTGGAAATATAGAGGATATTTTACTTGGATTTCATAAGCCCCCATTCCACACAATAGATCATTTACATCTACATTGTATTTCACCCAGAACCGAGATGAATTTTTTTTCGAGATTCATTTATCGATGTAATGAGTGGTGGTTTTCTTCTGTTGAACAAGTTGTCAAAAAACTGGAACAAACACAGTGATTTTTTTTTTCTCAACCAAATAATAATTCCAATAAACTGTTCAGCGAAAGTTTCTTTTGAAAATAATCCTTTATCAACTCCAATTGAATAATATATTCATTATTCAACTACTTTTGAGCAATTAAAAGTATCTGTAAACCAACATCGTGCTCACTGCTATAACTCCCTGTCTCTGTGCTTCTGAAATAGCCGATTGGCCGAAAGAGAACCGTCCCTTTTTGGTATTGAGGGGACGTCACTTGAATAATTTTGACGTTTATTCAAATTGAGTTGATAATAATTATTATTGTGAATGTTTTGCTGGAAAAGATGAATTCAGATAGTGAAGTTGAATCATTATGTACACCTCCAGAAATAAGACAATCAGCCAATGTTACCATACAGAATTTGTTGCCCGAAAAAAATAAAGGTGTATACAGCAATTTTTGAGATTGGTATAGCAGTAAGAATAATAAGACATCGTTTACAGAGAATGTTCTTTTGGCATATTTTAGTGAACTTAGCACTAAATATAAAGGATCGCCCAATGGACTTTCTACTCCATGCTAAGAAGCATAATCAACATAAATAATGCATTGTTATAGGTAACTATTAATATTTGTAAATAAAGTTCTTTCTCTGTACTTGTATCTCAGTATTTATTGTTATAGTCGTAGATAAAGTATAGTATTCAACTTGCGGTAATAGTCATAACTCACTTGATGAAATACAGCACTCGCCTTCGGCTCGCGCTGCAAACTTCATCTGCGTGAGTTATGACCTACATTACCGCTCGTTAAATAATATATAGTCCATTTAAGAATTATTGACATCGAAGTAGGCCATGAACGTCCAGTCGAGGCTATATTTCTGGTTACTAAAAAGTAACTAAATTTCATCATAGAAATGGTCGAAATGGAACATAAATATAACCTAGAAAAGTGTTGAGTATACGAATGATCGAATAATTAAGCCGGAATATTTCGATTGTCGTTCAAACTTGGGAATTCAGGTTTGAAAGAGCAAAAAAATCGTGGAATGCTTTCATATGAAATTATCTGAACTTATCGTTCATATAAAAGTCAACCATGGAAAATTGAAGATCATTCAAATAAATATTTATTTTCACTCAGGACCATGCAATATTTATTGGTATTGGAAATCTTGCAAAATTCTAACCATATAACTATAAGAGTACCATTTTATGTCAGGATTCAAGAAGGATAATTAATGGAATTCTAGCAGGTAGCTAGTGGGGCAACAGAAAAAAATTTTTGGATACTTCGCAAGCACAGGGCCAAAAGAATGGATTGGAAAAAACGTTATAATGTATTAAGAAATAAGAGAGAAACAAAAATTAAGAATCTATGTAGTACATGAAGAATTTTGACATGAATTTTGTACCGAACTATCAATATATGAACCAATTTGTGAATTATTTATTGCTCGGTGTTGAATACTTTGAGAAAGTCAATTTTTATTTTCATTCATTAAAACTGTCCATGAATTATTGAAAATATTATAATTGATGAGCAATTTTACAATTATTCAGTATACTTTTGTTTATTGAATAAGCTGAAATAATCCTATTGATGGGCATCCTTTTGCAGGGAAGGTTTCAATATTTCAATAACCCATTTATGAAATAATTCACCATTCATAGTAATCCTTATCATTAATACCACTGTCAAGAATCGGATCAAATCCAGGTAAAAATCCATCAATTGTTCCAGCATTCAAAATAGTGCACCTTCTGCCTTTACCCTTGAATATACTCGGCATACCTTTTGGATTATTTTCTAGTGTCCACTGCCGAATTTGAATAGCCAAATTTCATCTAGATAAATGAATTTTATGTTTTGTTCTATGTATTCTCGGTATTTATCACAATATCGTACTATTTTTATTATATTTTTCTGTTTATCAGTAAGAATTTTCCTTCGATCAACTTTTTTGTATTTGTATTCAATTTTTTTTATGATATAATATAATGTTGACTTCGATCAATTGAAATCTAGGTGCTCTTTGGCCAGTTCGAAAAGGATATCTGAACTGATATATTCATTGTTTTTAATTCTAGCAAAAACAAAGTCATTCAATGTCTCTTTGAAGGAATAATCATATTGCACAGGTTTTCTTCCACTGCTAATTCCAGGCTGTAATAACATGCTAATATTCTACGGACAGTGCTTGGTGAAATCTGAAAATTCAAGAGACATTGATCAATCAGAATACACTTTGAGTCGGTGAATAACAGTTTACCTGAAACACTAGCGGAAATATATGCCAAATCTTTGAAAAACTCGAAGTAACACCGACAAACTGCCTGGCGTTCTCTTGTTAGGCGCGATGTATCCTGGTCAATTCCAGCCATTTTAATAGCATAACACAAAAAATACTCAAATTCAGAGCAAATTTTTATAATTACATATTCACCAATATCTTCGATAAAATCATCAAAGCAAGATTTCTATGGGTAATGTTAGTGTAATTCCTATACCAACCTGAATTCAGCAACCCAAAATATTACTGAATAGTCTATTACCAACTTAAATTCGATTTTTCACAGCCAACCGAGATGTCAATAATTCTTAAACGGAGTATACTATTGCATCAACTCACCTATAATCGTTTCTAATAGAACTACCCAAGATACAGTCGATCGATCTCCTCAAATAATTTTCCGCCTCTTCCACCAGGCTATCCGTCGAGTCCCCGCTATCGGCGGTCATTTGAGTCCAATCGCCCCTCAACTCGGGGAGTGAGCCGTTCGCGAAACGAACCCTAGAAGTACTCTTGATGGTGCCCTTTCTCGATGGGGAGACCGGAGCTGAGCACCTTCTCGTTTGAACCGGTGGGGTTAGGGGGTTGATGCTGTAACGGGAATGCGACTGACTTCCGTCGCTAGGGGTGGCAGTGGTGGTGGTCCATGTGAAACGTTGACTCTAGAATCGTAAGATATTTCTTTAACTACGTCTTTGGATAGAAGAATTTTGGAAACGTTTCTACTGAAGCTTTTTGCGAGCTTGTTTGTATGAACAAGAGCGTCATCATTTTGCCCGAATGTTATTGTTGGAACCAAATTTCCACACTGATACCATAGAGGTTATGAATGAATACTTTCGTTCAGTCTGGTCAGTAAAACGGATTTGAAGGAAAAATGGGGATATTTACAATTGAAATTGGGTGAGATTGATGTTTTTTCTAAAATTTTCCAATTTCACGATACGTTTTTTTCAGGTCCCGAAACATCGTAGGATGCAGTCGAAATTGATGATATCGAAAATGCAAAGAAGTGAATGAAAGTAAGAAATACAGATAAGTAAAAATTTCTAGCGATTTTTTAGCCTCATAATATGTTTTCTTTCACATTTTCAAGTTTTTGGAACCAAAATTTCCAAACTGATACCATAGAGGTTATGAATGAATACTTTCGTTCAGTCTGGCCAGTAAAACGGATTTGAAGGAAAAATGGGGATATTTACAATTGAAATTGGGAGATATTGATGTTTTTTCTAAAATTTTCCAACTTCACGATACGTTTTTTCCAGGTCCCGAAACATTGTAGAATGCAGTCGAAATTGATGCTGTCGAAAATGCAAAGAAGTGAATTGAAGTAAGAAATACAGATAAGTAAAAATTTCTAGCGATTTTTTAGCCTCATAATATCGATACCTTTTTGCCAAATTATCGTAAGCCTCAACGTACTACTTGAGGCTTACGATAGTTTGGCAAAAAGGTATCGATATGTTTCCTTTCACATTTTCAAGTTTTTGGAACCAAAATATTCCCACTGATACCATAGAGGTTATGAATGAGACTTTCGTTCAGTCTGGCCAGTAAAATGGATTTGAAGGAAAAATCGAGATATTTACAATTGAAAATGGGAGAAATTGATGTTTTTTCTAAAATTTTCCAATTTCACGATACGTTTTTTTCAGGTCCCGGAACATTGTAGAATGCAGTCGAAATTGATGATGTCGAAAATGCAAAGATGTGAATTAAAGTAAGAAATACAGATAAGTAAAAATTTTCTAACGATTTTTTAGCCTCATAATATGTTTTCTTTCACATTTTCAAGTTTTTGGAACCAAAATATTGCCAGTGATACCATAGAGGTTATGAATGAATACTTTCGTTCAGTCTGGCCAGTAAAACGGATTTGAAGGAAAAATGGTGATATTCACACTTGAAAATGGGGGAAATTGATGTTTTTTCTAAAATTTTCCAACTTCACGGTCCGTTTTTTCCAGGTCCCGAAACATTCTAGAATGATTCCATATTTTGAAGTTTATAAAAACAAAATGACAGTATTTGTCATAAAGACAATGAACGATGATAGCCGTTATGGTACACAGAAACAAGCGCGCAAATACTCAGTGCGTCAGTGCTTTCCAATTTTTTTTCATTCAACATGACAAGAAGTGTTATATACAATTTTCTAAAATTTCCACGTTTAATGCCTATGGTTTGATTAGGTAGAAATGAAAAGCTAATATACAGGCTGGCCCTACGAAAACTCAACATAGAGATTAAGTTCTGAAACAATAAAAAAACTCGAATTATGGGAAGTGTGATGATTTTTGAAGTTTATTTTATTTGAAGCTGAATTTTCAAAAGTGCAAGAATGAATTTATAATATTTTTTCCATTTTTCAGTTTGGCTCCAACAAGCCAAGATTTCGTTGGGCCATCTTACATAAATAAAAGACATCGAACACTTACCATTCCAAGGAGCAGGCTACGAATATCCTCAATATTCTATTTACAGCAGTTAAAAGATGATATTATATCAAACTGAAAAGCAATTCTGTCGCATATTGCTTTTCAGATTGCGATCTGCAACACACGAACACTAAGGGGCCAGTGCAGGGTACAAAGCAAACTGAATGAAAATCATGATGAACATACGCTCGATTATCAAGTGTGTACATTGCATTCAGTAAAATATCATGCAAGGCTCTTCCAAAGCGATTCTTACAGTATATGCCGCTGGAGAATAGAGCTCCGGGGTTCTCAAAAATTGCCCGTAGGTGGTAACGGGAGGTTTGAGAGCAGAAGGACAGAGATGATCGGCGGATCTTGACAATTCAGGCACCATGCTGGTGAAACCGATGTCGGACAATAAAACTCTTCGTGCTTCCACAGTGTTCTTTTCGGACAATTTTAAACGAGACCCAGGAAGAGGGAATTTCGAGGGTAAAGTAGTAAAATTCTCACCCAGGTGGGCCTGAAATTTCGAAGGAATTTGTTATTTTGGCTTTAACAGTTGATGTGGAGTATACCTTGTTGGCTAAACTACTTTCAGATCTCCATGCAGATCCGGGAAGAGCGGAAATATCAGTCTGTGCTCCGGATTCCTTCCTGATGGCGTTAGAATGAGCCAAAATTGGTCTACTCTTCTTGACGTTTAGACCCTTATTGATCGCTTCTCTGGAATTAATTCAAATGAGTAAATATTGAAAAAACGAACGCTCAGTTCATATTAGTTGATCAATTAACACACAAAACAGAGTAGTGCAGAAAGTTCCATTGCATTTGGTCCACACTTTCAGTAGCAAAATCTATAACAACCTTTCCTTGAGCCAATTTTATAATAATACTCGAGTCTGAAAGTACAAGGCCTTCATAGTCCTTAAAGAAATAGTTATAGGAGTCATAATCCCATGATCAACTCACTCTATGAATCTATAATTAACTTTAGGGAATACTTAAAGCCTGAATGTATAAGGCCTTTATACTCCTTAAGGAAAAAGTTGTTAAAGTCATAATCCCATGATCAATTCAATAATCTCAGAGTATCTAATGTAATCTATGAATCTATAACCAACTTTAGGGAATACTTTAAGCCTGAAAGTATAGGGACTTTATAGTCCTAAAGGAAAAAGTTGAAAAAGTCATAATCCCATGATCAACTCAATAATCTCGGAGTATCTAATGAATCTATAACCAACTTTAGGGAATACTTCAAGCCTGAAAGTATAAGGCCTTTATAGTCCTCAAGGAAAAAGTTATTAAAGTCATAATCCCATGATCAACTCAATAATCTCAGAGTATCTAATGAATCTATAACTAACTTTGGGGAATACTTTAAGCCTGAAAGTATAAGGATTTTATAATCCTCAAGAAAAAAATTGTTAGTCATATTCCCATGATCAATTCAATAATCTCAGAGTATCTAATGTAATCTATGAATCTATAACCAACTTTAGGGAATACTTTAAGCTTGAAAGTATAAGGACTTTATAGTCCTTAAGGAAAAAGTTATGAAAGTCATAATCCCATGATCAACTCAATAATCTCAGAGAATCTGATGAATCTATAACCAACCTCAGGGAATACTTTAAGCCTGAAAGTATAAGGATTTTATAGTCCTCAAGGAATAAGTTATAGAAGTCATAATCCCATGATCAACTCAATAATCTCAGAGTATCTAATGAATCTATAACTAACTTTGGGGAATACTTTAAGCCTGAAAGTATAAGGATTTTATAGTCCTCAAGAAAAAAGTTGTTAAAGTCATATTCCCATGATCAATTCAATAATCTCAGAGTATCTAATGTAATCTATAACCAACTTTAGGGAATACTTTAAGCCTGAAAGTATAGGGACTTTATAGTCCTAAAGGAAAAAGTTGAAAAAGTCATAATCCCATGATCAACTCAATAATCTCGGAGTATCTAATGAATCTATAACCAACTTTAGCGAATACTTCAAGCCTGAAAGTATAACGCCTTTATAGTCCTCAAGGAAGAAGTTATTAGAGTCATATTCCCATGATCAAGTCAATAATCTCAGAGTATCTAATGTAATCTATGAATCTATAACCAACTTTAGGGAATACTTTAAGCTTGAAAGTATAAGGATTTTATAGTCTTTAAGGAAAAAGTTATAGAAGTCATAATCCCATGATCAACTCAATAATCTCAGAGTATCTAATGAATCTATAACTAACTTTGGGGAATACTTTAAGCCTGAAAGTATAAGGATTTTATAGTCCTCAAGAAAAAAATTGTTAAAGTCATATTTCCATGATCAATTCAATAATCTCAGAGTATCTAATGTAATCTATGAATCTATAACCAACTTTAGGGAATACTTTAAGCTTGAAAGTATAAGGACTTTATAGTCCTTAAGGAAAAAGTTATAAGAGTCATAATCCCATGAACAACTCAATAATCTCAGAGAATCTAATGAATCTATAACCAACCTCAGGGAATACTCAGTTCATATTAGTTGATCAATTAACAGACAAAACAGAGTAGTGCAGAAAGTTCCATTGCATTTGGTCCACACTTTCAGTAGCAAAATCTATAACAACCTTTCCTTGAGCCAATTTTATAATAATACTCGAGTCTGAAAGTACGAGGCCTTCATAGTCCTTAAAGAAATAGTTATAGGAGTCATAATCCCATGATAAACTCACTCTATGAATCTATAATTAACTTTAGGGAATACTTAAAGCCTGAATGTATAAGGCCTTTATACTCCTTAAGGAAAAAGTTATAAAAGTCATAATCCCATGATCAATTCAATAATCTCAGAGTATCTAATGTAATCTATAACCAACTTTAGGGAATACTTTAAGCCTGAAAGTATAGGGACTTTATAGTCCTAAAGGAAAAAGTTGAAAAAGTCATAATCCCATGATCAACTCAATAATCTCGGAGTATCTAATGAATCTATAACCAACTTTAGCGAATACTTCAAGCCTGAAAGTATAACGCCTTTATAGTCCTCAAGGAAGAAGTTATTAGAGTCATATTCCCATGATCAAGTCAATAATCTCAGAGTATCTAATGTAATCTATGAATCTATAACCAACTTTAGGGAATACTTTAAGCTTGAAAGTATAAGGATTTTATAGTCTTTAAGGAAAAAGTTATAGAAGTCATAATCCCATGATCAACTCAATAATCTCAGAGTATCTAATGAATCTATAACTAACTTTGGGGAATACTTTAAGCCTGAAAGTATAAGGATTTTATAGTCCTCAAGAAAAAAATTGTTAAAGTCATATTTCCATGATCAATTCAATAATCTCAGAGTATCTAATGTAATCTATGAATCTATAACCAACTTTAGGGAATACTTTAAGCTTGAAAGTATAAGGACTTTATAGTCCTTAAGGAAAAAGTTATAAGAGTCATAATCCCATGAACAACTCAATAATCTCAGAGAATCTAATGAATCTATAACCAACCTCAGGGAATACTCAGTTCATATTAGTTGATCAATTAACAGACAAAACAGAGTAGTGCAGAAAGTTCCATTGCATTTGGTCCACACTTTCAGTAGCAAAATCTATAACAACCTTTCCTTGAGCCAATTTTATAATAATACTCGAGTCTGAAAGTACGAGGCCTTCATAGTCCTTAAAGAAATAGTTATAGGAGTCATAATCCCATGATAAACTCACTCTATGAATCTATAATTAACTTTAGGGAATACTTAAAGCCTGAATGTATAAGGCCTTTATACTCCTTAAGGAAAAAGTTATAAAAGTCATAATCCCATGATCAATTCAATAATCTCAGAGTATCTAATGTAATCTATAACCAACTTTAGGGAATACTTTAAGCCTGAAAGTATAGGGACTTTATAGTCCTAAAGGAAAAAGTTGAAAAAGTCATAATCCCATGATCAACTCAATAATCTCGGAGTATCTAATGAATCTATAACCAACTTTAGCGAATACTTCAAGCCTGAAAGTATAACGCCTTTATAGTCCTCAAGGAAGAAGTTATTAGAGTCATATTCCCATGATCAAGTCAATAATCTCAGAGTATCTAATGTAATCTATGAATCTATAACCAACTTTAGGGAATACTTTAAGCTTGAAAGTATAAGGATTTTATAGTCTTTAAGGAAAAAGTTATAGAAGTCATAATCCCATGATCAACTCAATAATCTCAGAGTATCTAATGAATCTATAACTAACTTTGGGGAATACTTTAAGCCTGAAAGTATAAGGATTTTATAGTCCTCAAGAAAAAAATTGTTAAAGTCATATTTCCATGATCAATTCAATAATCTCAGAGTATCTAATGTAATCTATGAATCTATAACCAACTTTAGGGAATACTTTAAGCTTGAAAGTATAAGGACTTTATAGTCCTTAAGGAAAAAGTTATGAAAGTCATAATCCCATGATCAACTCAATAATCTCAGAGAATCTAATGAATCTATAACCAACTTTAGCGAATACTTCAAGCCTGAAAGTATAAGGCCTTTATAGTCCTCAAGGAAAAAGTTATTAGAGTCATATTCCCATGATCAAGTCAATAATCTCAGAGTATCTAATGTAATCTATGAATCTATAACCAACTTTAGGGAATACTTTAAGCTTGAAAGTATAAGGATTTTATAGTCTTTAAGGAAAAAGTTATAGAAGTCATAATCCCATGATCAACTCAATAATCTCAGAGTATCTAATGAATCTATAACTAACTTTGGGGAATACTTTAAGCCTGAAAGTATAAGGATTTTATAGTCCTCAAGAAAAAAATTGTTAAAGTCATATTTCCATGATCAATTCAATAATCTCAGAGTATCTAATGTAATCTATGAATCTATAACCAACTTTAGGGAATACTTTAAGCTTGAAAGTATAAGGACTTTATAGTCCCTAAGGAAAAAGTTATAAGAGTCATAATCCCATGAACAACTCAATAATCTCAGAGAATCTAATGAATCTATAACCAACCTCAGGGAATACTCAGTTCATATTAGTTGATCAATTAACAGACAAAACAGAGTAGTGCAGAAAGTTCCATTGCATTTGGTCCACACTTTCAGTAGCAAAATCTATAACAACCTTTCCTTGAGCCAATTTCATAATAATACTCGAGTCTGAAAGTACAAGGCCTTCATAGTCCTTAAAGAAATAGTTATAGGAGTCATAATCCCATGATCAACTCACTCTATGAATCTATAATTAACTTTAGGGAATACTTAAAGCCTGAATGTATAAGGCCTTTATACTCCTTAAGGAAAAAGTTATAAAAGTCATAATCCCATGATCAATTCAATAATCTCAGAGTATCTAATGTAATCTATGAATCTATAACCAACTTTAGGGAATACTTTAAGCCTGAAAGTATAAGGATTTGATAGTCCTTAAGGAAAAATTTATAGAAGTCATAATCCCATGATCAACTCAATAATCTCAGAGTATCTAATGAATCTATAACTAACTTTGGGGAATACTTTAAGCCTGAAAGTATAAGGATTTTATAGTCCTCAAGAAAAAAATTGTTAAAGTAATATTCCCATGATCAATTCAATAATCTCAGAGTATCTAATGTAATCTATGAATCTATAACCAACTTTAGGGAATACTTTAAGCTTGAAAGTATAAGGACTTTATAGTCCTTAAGGAAAAAGTTATGAAAGTCATAATCCCATGATCAACTCAATAATCTCAGAGAATCTGATGAATCTATAACCAACCTCAGGGAATACTTTAAGCCTGAAAGTATAAGGATTTTATAGTCCTTAAGGAATAAGTTATAAAAGTCATAATCTCATGATCAACTCAATAATCTCAGAGTATCTAATGAATCTATAACCAACTTTAGGGAATACTTTAAGCCTGAAAGTATAAGGCCTTAATAGTCCTCAAGGAAAAAGTTGTTAAAGTCATAATCCCATGATCAATTCAATAATCTCAGAGTATCTAATGTAATCTATGAATCTATAACCATCATTAGGGAATACTTTAAGCTTGAAAGTATAAGGACTTTACAGTCCTCAAGGAAAAAGTTATAAAAGTCATAATCCCATGATCAACTCAATAATCTCAGTGTATCTAATGTAATCTATGAATCTATAACCAACTTTAGGGAGAACTTTAAGCTTAAAAGTATAAGGACTTTATAGTCCTTAAGGAAAAAGTTATAAAAGTCATAATCCTACGAACAACGCAATGATCTCATAGAGTATCTAATGTTATCTATGAATCTATAACTAACTTTAGGGAATACTTTAAGCCTGAAAGTACAAAGCCTTTATAGCTCTCAAGGAAATAGTTATAAAGGTCATAATTCAATGATCAACTCAATAGTGTCACAGAGTATCTAATGTAATCTCTGAATTTTCATCACTAACCTGTGAAGAAGAGGCCTATATTGCACAGGATTGGGGCAAGTATTTCTTCTAAACCCGGCATATTCGATTTCTTGAATGCCAACTTTCGAAATATCAGTTTCCACAATCCTAACCCTTTCTTCAAACCTATCGAAACTCTCATCTTTTTCCATAGATTTATTCTCGAAACTTGAATCCTGATATGAATAATAACTCCTCAAACTCTTGTCCTCTTGATTTATCGAATTGTCGGACTTGGAATTGTACAACTGGGAATTATCCCTTTCTAACTGGAAAACTTGTAAATTGCAGTCTTGATTTTCTTGATCGAACGAACCACCGAAAACATCATCGTCAAGTTCTCTATCTGAAATGTCTATGCTTTGTTCTTGATCGGGAGCTAACAACTTAACGCCACTAGCATTATTTTGCCTTTCGATTGAATCTATCGAAACCAGCTGTTCCTTGAAATCTGAGTCCTTTGTATCGTCAGTTGTGAATATCAATTCAATGTCGTCCACTTCTGGCTCTTGTTCTATATCGTTCAGGAATTTATCTTCAACTTTATTGCTCAAATTTATTTCTTCATTCGAATCAATTTTTTTATCATCTGACATATTTGAAATGCTGTTGGTTATTTCACAACTTATTTCACTGGTCAAATTGAAGAACTGTGTAGACTTTGAAAACTTCAATTCTCTCAAAGGGGTTTTAACTATAGTAAGACTATCTAAAGATTTTGAATTTTTTTTATCGTCAAACGTTTTCGCTTTTATGTGAACAGAAGCTCTTATTTTATGTTTATGACTCCTAAGACCTACAACAGTTGGCAATTTTAACTGTTTCTTACCTACTCGTTTTTCTCTTTTTTTGGCCTTTTTTGTTTCAGTCGCCGAATTTAATTCATTGTTTTGTAAATTCTCCGTAAAATAAACCTTCTTAACTCTATTTAACTTTTTTGAGTTATTTTTTCCATTAATTGGCTGTATTTTTCCTTTGGTAGCAATATCAGTTAGTGATTGTTTTTGGGAATCAGTCTTCGAATTAAAAATTTCAGGTTTGTCGGGAATCGCACCTGTGATATCCTGAGTGGAGTTCAAAACATTTTCACAGACGGGCTTCAACGAATCATTATTATTCTCTAGTCCTTTTTTCACTCTGTTCAGATCAGATCCAGATTGATTTGAAGAAATATCATTTTTCGCTTCAGAATGTGCAAGTTCTCCAACTGATTGTATTTTATTGTTATCTTTAGGGGAACTAGCTGCATTTAATTCCAGAGTACATTCTTCAATATTCGCTTCTAAATTATTGATATTTGAAATCGACTCCGACAAGGGGACAATATTGACATTAACATCACCATTGTTTATTTCATTCGACACAAATTTTTCTTCAGACGTTAATTCTACATTGCCATTGCTTTCCAACAGTTTTCTTCGAAGAGCATGATTTTCAACCGCAAGAGCTGTTATAGATTGTTCAATAGAATCAATAGGCCAGACTTTAGTTTTAAGGTGAAGAATTTCTTTTTTACTTTCTTCTAAGGCAGTTCGTAGGGCTATTACAGTTTGGTGCAATGAACGAACTGTTTCTATATAAGGTCCAGTGTTCGTAACATTACTCCCAATGTCCATCTTAAGGTCTTTCCATCCATGCTGTATATTTTTCTTCAAACAAAACTCACAAAATTTATTTAACACTCAACTTTTCCTCAAACTACGTACTTGTAAAGAATTCACTTCTCATTCAATAACCAAGCAGAATGAATAAATCAATCGTTGTTAAGGAATAAAGATTCAAACATTCAGTTAGCGCTCTACTGCTCCAACTATCAACAATCTCTAATTAGAATCTAAATAGGCAATTGAAAGAAATGAATTAACACAGATGTTAGCTGAATCAATACGCAGATACAAGATTTAACTGATTTATAAACCCTGGGAATTTCCAGTAAAGAAACGACGTACGTTTATTATCGAAATATGGCACTTTCGTCGATATGAGGAAAATGGAAAATGTTACGTCTTTCTGAGTGTTATCAAGGATGATTTGAATTCGAAACAAATCAAACGTTAAAGCAATCGGTCGTATTTTGTAGAAGCTATTATAAGTTGAATTGGAATAGGATTGATACCTATTTAATCATTCGAAGGCGAAGGGAAAACAAATAAATGAAACGCTAGTTCAAAAGAGGACAATCTTCACGAAAATTTATTAATTCTTATTTGACTTATTTGAGTGAAATACTGAAATTGTAATACTCGAGTTGAATTTTTCTACTCCTACTATTATAGAAAAAAAAATCGATAAAAACTAGTCCAAATTTTATTAGGTCAAACGCACCAGATGGAAGTAAAAGTGAAGTAGTTCGAATTGGAGGGAAACAAAAGTCATTCGAACTTTTAGGTTATAAATTGCTGTTTCTTATTTGAATTTTTTGCTGATCTAGGATTTAATTTTTAATTCGTTTAGAAGACTTTTTCTTAGCAATTGGATAGAAATAAATATTCTGAAGCTATGGCAGAAGATTATGAAAATGTAAGACAATCATTGGAACATATTATAAATTCTGATACCCTTTTTCTTAGATTCCATCTATAACTGTGAAAGAACCTTTAGATTTAGTGCGACTAAGTTTGGATGAAAGAATCTATGTGAAAATGAGGAATGATCGAGAACTAAGGGGCAGGCTTCATGTACGTATACCTAAAATGATTCATTATGGGTTACAAGTTAAAATGAATAATATTCCTTCTTCAAGACAATTTTTTATCTTACAGGCTTACGACCAGCATATGAATATGATACTAAGTGACGCTGAAGAAACTATTACCACAGTTGAAATTGATGAGGAGACATATGAAGAAGTATACCGTACAACTAAAAGAAATATTCCCATGATGTTTGTCCGTGGTGATGGAGTTATTTTAGTTTCGCCACCAATGAGAACTTCATAATTTTTAAGTGTAAAGAATTAAGAGAATGAATAAAGTAAATTTGTAAAAATTGGGTTCATTTTGGAAAGTGGCAAACTAAATGATCAAAACGAATTGTTATACAAAACAATTCGTGAATCAAGTTAAATCCATTTTAAACAAACATATTAATACTGGAATAGTTCGCAAATTTTTGTTTAATTGAGAAGGAATCTCCTGAAAAGAGTAATATTCAAGTTATACAGACAATTAACCTAATTAAAGAAAGGCAAGAAACAACCAATAGAAATTCATGTTCAAGCATATACTCAATGTTCGTTGGTTATAACCTGGCCATTATACAGAAAATTAACCTAACTCTATACCTAGAACAGTTAAAAAAATTATAAAAAGGACTGCTGTGAAGTTAGGAGCTTTTGAGCGCTCCTTTGTCCACCTTGAGGTAGATTCGCATTTTCCAGTTTTAGAAACCAATTGAAGAAATTTTTGACAGCAACTATTTGCCAATTATGCCGAATCAGCTGTTACAGAAATATAAGGATTTTTTATTCAATGATTCGTTGGAATTCAAAATGGTTCTGGTTATGTGATCTGGAAAAAATGCAAGGTTGAATATATCATTCTCCATTAAAATACAAAATTTCGTCACGATCGAATCCGTAGTTTTGAAATTATCAAGAAAACTAAATTTTGAACAAAATATTTACGGAACCCCTGGTCGAATTTAGCCCAATAACGAACTTAACCGCGGCATTAGAAATTCGACCCTACCCTAAAAATTTCAAGTTTCTAGGTCGTTCTGTTCGAGAGTTATCGTGAAAACGGACTTGAATTAGTTTGAATACATTATTCTTCATCTATGTGCAAAATATCATTCCAATCCAATCAGTAGTTTCGAAATTATCAGGTAAAAAATGTTTTGAACGGCCTTAGTTACGGAACCCCTAGTCTAATTTTGTCACCGCGACATTCAAGATCCACACCTACCCTAAAAAATTTCATGTCTCTAAGCCTTTCCGTTCGAAATTTATAATTTTCTTTGGTTTTGATCATGCGATCTGGACAAAATTTAAGTAGAACGAGCGCTCAATACCAAAAACAAACTAATTGAGATAAACTCGATGTTTTTTAGGTCACTTAGTATTTAATGGTTATAATACAAATAAATCAAATCTAATTAATTCAATATTTATTATTCCCTCTATATATTTTACAAATCATAACAGATATTAAAATGAGTATTACTGTGGATAGTACAAATTTCAACAATTTCAATATCCGGAATTCAGAGTGAATACCCCGTAATTCAACAAAATTTTACGTTGCACAATATACCTGACGAATTGTTTCTGTTGTACTTGGGATTCGTTATTACTTTTCATTCATTGAATTTTTTTTTATGGGAACACCGAAAGAATTCACTTTCTACAATAATTAGACTGAAGTGTTTTTTGGTATAATAGAAAATGTGGAAAGTACATTTAAACTTCCTCCATAGAAAAAAGGGATTTTTGAAAGTCATAATATTTACAGCATTTTCACACCAAATTATAAAAATCTCACAGATACATTACATAAGTATTAGTAATTTTTTTTCTAATACTGAGTTTTGGCATTACAGCAGGCTATAAATATACATAATGTTCCAAAAACAGACATATAAGCATCGATTTAATTTGCACATTACACTATATAATTTTGGAGTCAATAAAATATGAACAAATTAGAATAAAAAAGGAAAACTCAACAACAAAGTCTAGTACACTATATACAAAAGTATGAAAATATTGTACTCTATAAAAACTGATATTTTTTTTCCGGGAAATTATGTAAAGGGATTCCACAATATAAACAATAAATAAATGTCAATAACTTTATTCTCAGCTGTGGTCAGTGAATATGGCTCGTTAGTAAAATGGGATTGATAATAAATAATTTTTATATCCTACACATGTTTTTTTTCGAATATTTATCAACTGCAACATTCACCGAATGCAGCCGTTATTGCAAAGTATGCATGTCTACAAAACTACTAAAAACTTTTATTTTGATTTCATAGTCAGTTTCTTTGGAGTAATCTTAGTAGCTTGCCAGCAGACTTGGGTACTTCATCTCATGTCTTATTCTACTGCTTTACTTCGGATTATTACAATTGAAAATTTTATCGAAACGTTTGTTCTTTGTTGGTTCGATCTTTTTTTTAAACACCGTCATTTCAGTACCCAAGACACTCATCCTTTCATCCCCTGTATATTCGTTGTAACTTTACCTTTATCAATAAACTTGGCTAGACATACTAGCCTTTCGTTTATGTCACGCCGATGTCTCATTGTCGCCCCAACCTTCGCTGTCTTCCGAGTCACTACCAGATTCAGACTCGCTAAATTCAACGGCAACTCTCCTCGCCAAAATACTAGCGACATCGTGGCGTTCCACTTCTTTCTGTTCGATTTTTTCCACTTTTCTCAGTTTGATACCATCTCGAATAGCTTTAAGCAAATCGTTTCTCGGATTGTCCAACGGAGGAAGCTGTTTCGGAATAGGACGATCCTTCACTGGGTTCAACTTTGGAGGCGATGATTGGTTGAGGATCTTCGCGAGATCACCATTTAACATCGGAAGATTCACAGCCCCATTTGTCATTATGCTGAGGGGCATTGGGGGTGGAGGAGGTGGCGGGGAAGCTTGAACTGGCGTTTGAGCTTTCGGTGGGGATGCTTGTTTGGGAATTGGCGGTGGAGGGGGTAAATCTTGGTTGGGTTCGGGTGTACCTTGATGGGAATGAGGGCTGTTGGATCTGGATTGACTCTGCGATCTTGCCAGATGGGGGGGAATTCCGTTCGGAGGGGACATCGTGGTTTCCGGAGGTGGCGGAGGAGGAGGTAGTGTATCTCTGCCAGTAGGCATACCTCGATAACTTCTCGTTGGAGTGTTAGCTGAAGGAGTGCTGCTGTTACTCGGTGGTGCTGGAGGCGGCTGACTTGGCCTGACCTTATTGGATCTAGTCGGTGTCCCGCTTTGATACAACGATTCAGAACTCAACGGACCCTGTCCGTACATCCCCTGTTGATAAGGATTCTCATCGTAACGAGGATATATCGGAGATGGCAAACCATCGGTGACTTCTTGCTGATATGATCTACGTATTTCAATTGAATTGGGCCTCGGAGGTCTTTGTTCCTGCATGATTTCTTCGGTCAATGGCATCGGTTGAATTGGCTGAGGAGTCCTATAAATGCTATTCTGAGGCATGATATGCTCCCCATGTCCCACGGCGATTTGCTTCTGTCTCTCCCTCGTATTGTGAGGTCGCCTCACACCTTTCTTGTGTCTGTTACCTTCACCGCCGGCCGTACGAGGTCTGTGCGGTTTCTTTCCCCTGTCGTGCATCATTCTTTCCGTATCGATGAGCATCTCTTGCCTCCACAGTTCGAAGAAGTAATTAGGATCCGTGTAGAACTTGAGGCCATCTTTACCGTCGTCTCTGTAACTGTTCAGTTTATCCAATGGAGGTGGCTTATCGCAAGACTTGTACGTCTCCAGCATCGCTGTAGGCATTGTTGCTCTCGAGAATATCTGAAAGAGGTTTACACACTCATTTAATTGAAATTTGGGTAAAGAAAATCGTTTCGAAGTGCATTTTATTACGGTATTGGTAACACTGCTTGAAATATTGACGGATATGTAGTGTCAACTATTTGACACATTACATTTTATATCGCTGTGAGAAAAATATATTGAAAAATCATTTCCAAAGGGAATAACTTTACAGGGTGATTCCAAATTCGACGTGAACCTTGAAGGACGTGTTAGTATCACTCATCTGCGCCATATTTATTGATATCCAAAAATCAACAGTTTAAGAGTTATTTGAGTTTTTTGAAAAATTACTCACCTAACTCCATATTTCGTCAATTTTTTTTACAGTGAGCAACTTCGATTATAATTTCGGATTATTTCCAGAGAAGGATATGATATGTATGAAAAAAATTATAAAAGCACTGCCGTGAAGTCAGGAGCTTTTGAGCGCTCGTACATTCACCTTGTATGTAGATTCGCATTTTCCAGTTTTAGAAATCAATTGAAGGAATTTTAGACAGCTGTCAAAAAAATTCTCAAACTTAGGCGAAACTCTAGACTTCATGTCAGTGCTTCAACTGACTAATTTTTTTTCGATAATTCGCTAGAATTTTCTACGGTATCTATGGTCTTGGTGATGCGATCTGGACAAAATTTCGCACGTAGTTTGAATACATTACTCTTCAGCTAGGTGTAAAATTTCATTTCAATCCAATCAGTAGTTTCGAAATTATCAGGAAAAAAATATTTTGAACGGCCATATTTACGGAACCCCCTGTCTAATTTTGATCATGAACGTGACCGCGACATTCGCGATCCAAACCTCCCCTGAAAATTTCAAGTTCCTAGGCCGTTCCCTTCGGAAGTTATAATTTTCTATGGTTTCTATGGTTCTGGTCATGCGATCTCGACAAAATGTTGGTTTAATATATCATTCTCGATTAAAATACAGAATTTTATCTCGATCGAATCCGTAGTTTCGAAATTATCGAGAAAACAAAATTTCAAACGACCGTATTTACGGAACTCCTAGTATAATTCTGCTCATTGATGAACGTGAACTCGACATTCCAGATCCACAACTATCCTGAAAATTTCAAGTCCCTAGGTCGTTCGAAAGTTATGATTTTCTATGATTTCTATGGTTCTGGTCATGCGATCTGGAGAAATGTAGCTTGAATATATCATTCTCCATTAGTAAACAGAATTTCGTCTCGATCGAATCTGTAGTTTTGAAATTATCAAGAAAACTAAATTTTAAACGACCATATTTACGGAACCCCTAGTATAATTCTGCTCATAGATGAACGTGATCACGACGTTCGAGATCCAAACCTATCCTGAAAATTTCAAGTCCCTAGGCGTTTCCGTTCAAAAGTTACAATTTTCTATGGTTTCTATGGTTCTGGTTATGTGATCTGGACAAAATTTCACATATAGCTCATTCTCCATTTGAGTGCAAAATTTCATCCCGATCAAATCTGTAGTTTCCAAGTAATCAACAGAACAAAACTTTGAACGGCCATATTTACGGAACCCCTGGTGGAATTTGGCCCATTAACGAACTCAACCGAGGCATTTGTGAACTGAACCCACACTGAAAATTTCAAGTCTCTAGGTTATTCCGTTCGAGAGTTATTGTGCTTGCGGCACATTTTCAGTTCAGAATTCGATAAATATAGACATCGTGACGAGATGATATAGCCCTTGTGTAAGTAGTACGAGCGCTCAAAAAGCGAAAATATGCCGTAATAGATGTTGAAAAAGAATTCATATGATTTGAAAGTTGGTATATGAAGAAAAGATTAGTCAATTTCTAAAATCAATTCGCCTGCAACTTTCGAACTCCACAATTTATGTATGACAAAACTATTTTAAAAACTTGCCCAATTTCTTATTTATCTCCTAAAAAAGTTTTCGTTAGAATGCAGGCACTAGTTTCGTTACAGCAGATTTTGATTAAAAAGGGGGTGAAAGCGAAGAAAGAAAAGTAACGAATCAAATATTTTTTTATTGCAATTCAACTCAAAATTTCGATAAGAAATTTATTCATAAATTATGTTCGAAATGTCCTCCACCATTCCTTATACAAGCAAAGTGCCCTCTTTCTAATTTCTTCAGTCCTGAAATTTACTCTCAATCTTCTCACTGCTCCGTCTATTCTCTCCACAAGTTGTACACGTGTATGTATTTCCCTTTCATATACTATTCCTTTTAAACTGCCCCTAACTTTCTTTTTCATAGTATATGTTAACGATTTCGATAAATGGGAAGATGAAAGTGTGGTAGTTACGGCAAATTATGTAGACGACACGAATTTATTGGTTATCGATAGGATTCTTTCAGAACTTAAGATTTTGAGCTCAAGATTAATAGAAGAAAGTCAAAAACGGTTTGAAGAGGAACAATCAACTGTTCCAAAAATATGAGAATAAGAAAGTATTCCATAAGAATCTAACAACAAGCCAACAACAAGTAGAATACAGATGCCTGAAGATTTTCAATTCATTGCCTGAAAGCATAAAAGTAACAGAGGATATCGAAGGATTCAAGAGGAAACTATATCGTTGAATCTGGAACCATATAATATGACAAGTTATCACTCGAGATAAATTGCTTTAGAATTTTCTATTTTTTGACACTGTTTCACTTCACTCTCATGTATACATACTGAATTTGATTTGAAATAAAGACTAATTTATTATTATTTTTATTACCACCAATTGGGTTCAAGAACATACGAACGTTTAACCTATATCCTTCTCTGATGAAAATAATCCAAAATTATAATCAAACTTGCTCAACGTAGAAGAAATTGACGAAAAATGAAGTACTGTGAGTAATTTTTCAAAAAACACAAAACTCAAATAACTCGTAAACTCTTGATTTTTGTATATCAATAAATATGGCTCAAATGACAGCAAATCAGTCATACTAACAAGTCCTTCAAGGTTCATGTCGAATTTGGAATCACCCTGTATAATCATCCGTTAATTGTTTATTTCGATAAGTTGCTCCACATAACAATAATCCTCATTATTTAAGACTTCTTATGCATCATCATTCAGAGACATCGATAAACCTAATCTTCAATGAGAAAACAATATATCCTGCTATTTTTACCTGCTGATCAAAAACTATAGCACTCTTGAAAGCTTTCCTCATGTGGATATCCTGCAGCGACACCTCCTCCACATTACTATCCAACTGGGTCACTTTGATGGCCAATCTATCTATTCTGGCCTGAAGAGAATTCGATCGGTCGTTGAGCTGCTGTGCATCTCTGGCCAACTCTCCGAACAAGTCCTCTGCGTGCTTCGAAAGGGAAGATAATTGACGAACGGTGTTGGCTAGTGTTCCGTTTGTTACGGCCTCTAGTTCAGACGGTAGGGGAAAATCTTCAGGAAGTGTACCTCTGGTAACGTGAACCGGTTCGATCACTCTCTTCGGAAGTGGCATTATGGAATGTTACTTCGCGTGATTTCAAATTTATATCCTAGGCATTATGGTCTTCCTGGAAAGATGGTAACAGGTTATTTTCATTGTAAGAAATTAATAAAATAAATCTTCATTTTAGTCAATCAATAATGACTTTCAATTCAAAAGTCCAAGAAAACTACGAAAAATATGATCTACACTCTGTGGTACACCTGTCATCAGAAGTAATAGCCTTTTCTATGGAATTTTCCACAGAAAAAACTAAAATGGCTTGTACAGCCAGTAAAAAAAAAATATGATCAACAACTGTCATCAAAAGTAATAGCCTTTTCTTTGAAAGTTTCCACAGAACAAACTAAACTAGCTTGTACAGCCAATTTCCAATATGTACATAATTTTTAAGGTTGCAATAATGGTAATTAGGTACATATTATTCTTTTTTTTCGATTATTTACGTTTCATAGAAATAATACATTGAACAAACTATGAACAATCCGAAATTTTGTCTTCTATATTTTATTTCATTAGAAAGAAGAAAAACATCTAATGGAAGCAGAAAATTGAACTTATTTTTATAAGATGATATCTCAATTCATGATTCATCCAGATAAGAAATGAATGAAACATTCAGGAGTTATAGCGAATTTGACCAGATAGAAAGAATGCTAACTCTATCATTTATCAATCAAGGATTGATGAGAACATCAATGAAAACATGGATAATGAGGCCAATAGCCACAAAACATACCATGAAATATCTTCTCTATAGTACGATTATTAGAAATGATCTAATAACAAACAAAAATTATCATTTATTACATATTATTACAATTAGATCACCCAAGTTAAATATAAAGAGTTAATGACTATCATCTGGGGAATTATACTAAGTGGAACTTACAGGAAGTTTATAATGAAACTATCATCTATTTATTTTAAAAGCGACACATGATTATTCCTTCTCACGGATCAAATGTATCAACTAATTATTAATGGGTTCAAGAAAAAGTATTGTAGGCATCTACTTTGACAATATACTTGGAACACTCCACTATTTAGCTTTCAAAGAGAAAGGTAAATACTCTAGATTCCCGTAAGCTTCATTGGCGCCTTATAAATCTGAATCACACCTTTTGATGTCATTCGAACTGGAGGAGTGAAGCTCTTAATCTAATTAAGTAAAGTGTATTTCAACAAATTCTTGAATTAAAATACAATACCGTTATTGTCGAACCAATAAAACTAAGAATAACAATCTAATGAAAACGTTCATAGACTAAAATATTAAGGATTAAACGGATAAAAAACATGACTAATTCACAGGGAGTTCCTTTCAAATATTAATATCAACATGATGTATTAGCTTAGCAATACGTCAATTCACCTTTAAATGTCAAGAGAAAGGGCAATTCATCTATGAATTCGCAAGGAAAAAGCAATTATTACCTCAAGAGTCTCACAACAGAAGCACCAATTGACGTCTTGCATTCTGACACTTCTAATTGCATTCACATCATAATTTTAAACTTTCTTATTAGAATAAAATCCTCCAATATATTGAATCAAACAACATTCACATTCACAGCCAACACTACCATGAATTTCAGTGTTACCAACACTCAAAGGCCACCGGAACTTAGGGAGAAAAATACATGTTCCTAGGAGCGTCACGGTACAGAAGAATTCAAATTGAGCTAATTGAGCACGCCCAACAACTGTTTATCTTATCGATGATTTCGCGGATTAATGGGGACGTTTGTGAAACAGTGTAACCAACTAATCTCAAGTTTTTTGTAATTTCTTGTACGTTCAAGCATGTTACTCAAAATAATTAAGTCACTGAAAAAAGAAAGTTTGAAAACACAGGTGCGACAGCGGGTTGATGAATTCAAGCTCAAATAGCTGACGAGTGACGACCCGATACGTTCCGGTGATTCCCCGACAACAAAGTGTACATATTTCGTTTAATATTCCTATCTATATTTCAACCTTACCTAATTACTTTCTTTGGTTAGGTGAAATGTTATTTTGCTTTGTTTTCATCTACCTTCCGACCTTGTTCCATGTCCAGGATATATTTTATTTCTTGAAAATCTCAATACTTTTTTTTATATATTAAAAGAATTATAAAATGCACCGCCGTGAAGTCAGAAGCTGTTGAGCGCTCGTACATCCACCTTGCAGGCATTTCCGCATTTCCAGTAACCAATTGAAAAATTTTTGACAGCTGTCAAGAAAATGACAGTTACTTTTCGTCAATTATGCCGAATCAGCTGTAACAGAAATATAAGGATTTTTTATTCAATAATTCGTTGGAATTTATAATGGTTCTGGTCATGCGATCTGAAAAAAATGTAACTAGTATATATCATTCTCCATTAAAATACAAAATTTCGTCACGACCTAATCTGTAGTTTTGAAATTATCGAGAGTTCTAAATTTGAAACGATCATATTTACGGAACCCCTGGTCGAATTTTGCCTAATAACGAACTTGACCGCGACATTCTAACCTACCCTGAAAATTTCAAGTTTCTAGGTCGTTCCGTTCGAGAGTTATCGCTTATACGGGCGGATAGACTTGAATTAGTTTGAATACATTATTCTTCATCTATGTGCGAAATTTCATTCCAATCCAATCAGTAGTTTCGAAATTATCAGGAAAAAAATATTTTGAACGGCCATATTCACGGAACCCCTAGTCAAATTTTGCTCATTAATAAACGTGACCGCGACATTCGGAATCCAAACATACCTTGAAAATTTCAAGTCCCTAGGCCTTTCCGTTCGGAAGTTATAATCTTCTATGGTTTTGGTCACGCGATCTTGACAAAATTTTGCATGTAAAATCCATGAAATAGAGAACTTAATAAAAGGTTGGGAGCACTGTATAGCAAATAGAGGACATCAGAAATAGAAGCCAGTATAATTAAATGTTTAATGGTTTAAAATAAATAGGAAGCATTCTGGGTTAACAAACATAAAAAATACTAATATACTTTGAAACATTAACTACATTTAAACATGAACTGCTATTTTTTTTAACATATCTAGAGCTGCTGTTGTGTTTTCATACTTTCTGAATATTATATTCAAACCACACATTCACTTCATAAGAATGATTCTGTCCTCGTGAAATGAAATAAAAGTTTATAAATTTGAACATCAAAAATATAATAATATCAACTTGATGAACTGCCAAATAGGCTTATTCAAATTATGAAATGTCCATTTAATGAAAACGTCGAAATTGTTAAAACGTCTGAAAAGATTAATAATTTTCTGAGTGGTTAACACTTGAATTGCACCAGTTTTTTCAAACAAATTTTACATTATTGAAAAAAATCTGGGCAGATTCAACAATATACCGAATATATTATCACACCAACAATAACATAAATTTCCACAGTATTGGCACTACAAGTATATCAAACATTAGGATGACTACTACTTTTATTCAACATTTGGATAGTACCAAAACACAAATTTTGTGATTTTTTAAATATTGGGTATACCTTATCACCTTCTTTTCAAAATTAAAGTAAGATAAATTTAATTTTTGATAATTTCAATTTTCGTAATATACTATACTATAAAAAAATTGGAACAATTTACCAGAGATACATAGTATCAACTTTGCGATTATTTATAAAGCAAAAGTTAGTTAGTACATCAAACTACAATAAGAAGCTATTGTGTTACATCTTCAATATGAAGTTAATATCGAACTAATATTCTCATGTATATATAAATCGAAATTACTAAAACTAAGACTTACTTATTATAACTGTAAAAATAATACAAATGTAATAACGACAGAACAATGAAATATAAGCTACTTAATTGCATCGCTGATGATATAAAAATTTATTATCAATGAAATTCCAAAGGAAGATAAATTGGAGTTTTTCTCTCAACAATTTTAGCACCTTTGCGAAAAAATTGCACACTTTAAATTGAATATTGTTACGAACACAGTAAAATCGAGAAACATTATAGCGATAACAAATTGAGCACTAAAATTATGAGAATTTGTAAGAAGTAAACTCAATCTTGTTAGTAACAATATTCATCAATCTCGAACAAATTTAACACATGCGGCAAAATAAATGATGATTATACAGGGCGTGTCTTGGATCCGTTTTTCAACAGTAGATTGAACGACCACTCATCTAATATCAGGAGGATAAACAGGGTCAATGAAAATTGACCAGATCGAATTGATCTGATCATTTTCGGACACCTTTTCCAGAGTTTTTATTGTTGAATAATAATAGTTTATTTCGGAGGTGTCAAAAATCGGACTTTTTCAAATCGATTTCTTGCATAAACCGGCTGGATTTTCTGTTTGGGAGACCTCGCGTCCTTTGGGATGAAAATTCGACCGCATTTTTTTTTATATGGGAGGCGCGAAGCGCCCCCGCGTTTTCGAGAGGAAGAAACGGGCCTTCCGACGGTACTCGAAAAGTTACCAATTTCGAATTCCAAACGTACGAAAATAACGTTCGGAAAAGGTCAAAAAACAAGAAAAGTTGCCGCCGATCTTTTCATAAGGATATTGAACCGCAACATCTCGGTCTCCGCCAAGGGTCGAATTTCCAGCTCGAAAGACGTAAGGTCTCAAATAACTATGTGGCGTCTCCTACTTTTCTACAGTTTTCGCAAGAACTCGATTTTATTTTTGACAACTCGAGAAATTACGGAATAAATTAGGTCGATTATGGATATTCCGTGACGTTTCTCCCGGAATTCGACACTTCGACGAAATTGCTCGAAACTCAATCATTTCGAGCTGAATTTGAATAAAATCGACGAGAAATAGATGTTGGCGGCTACATTTGAAGGCATATCCGAATGTTTCCGACAAGAAGAACGAAAATTCGATCATCAAGATAAATTGGAGTTTTTCTCTCAACAATTTTAGCACCTTTGCGAAAAAATTGCACACTTTAAATTGAATATTGTCACGAACACAGTAAAATCGAGAAACATTATAGCGATAACAAATTGAGCACTAAAATTATGAGAATTTGTAAGAAGTAAACTCAATCTTGTTAGTAACAATATTCATCAATCTCGAACAAATTTAACACATGCGGCAAAATAAATGATGATTATACAGGGCGTGTCTTTGATCCGTACACGTTCTTCAACAGTAGATTGAACGACCACTCATCTTATATCAGGAGGATAAACAGGATCAATGAAAATTGACCATATCGAATTGATCTGATCATTTTCAAATCGATTTCTTGCGTAAACCGGCGGTGGGTTCGAGCTGGATTTTCTGTTTGGGAGACCTCGCGTCCTTTGGGATGAAAATTTGACCGCATTGTTTTTATATGGGGGGCGCGAAGCGCCCCCGCGTTTTCGAGAGGAAGAAACGGGCCTTCCGACGGTACTCGAAAAGTTACCAATTTCGAATTCCAAACGTACGAAAATAACGTTCGGAAAAGGTCAAAAAACACGAAAAGTTGCCGCCGATCTTTTCATAAGGATATTAAACCGCAACATCTCGGGCTCCGCCAGGGGTCGAATTTCCAGCTCGAAAGACGTAAGGTCTCAAATAACTATGTGGCGTCTCCTACTTTTCTACAGTTTTCGCAAGAACTCGATTTTATTTTTGACAACTCGAGAAATTCCGAAATAAATTAGGTCGATCATAGATATTCCGTGACGTTTCTCCCGGAATTCGACACTTCGACGAAATTGCTCGAAACTCAATCATTTCGAGCTGAATTTGAATAAAATCGACGAGAAATAGCTACATTTGAAGGCATATCCGAATGTTTCCGACAAGAAGAACGAAAATTCGATCATCATCGGTTAATGTTTACATTCTACGCGATCGAACTAGAACGAAAATATCTTACAAACCAACCCAAATTCGGGAGCATGAAGAGATTTCCTAAGACCTAAATAATCTACGGTTAAAATTATGTACAAGTCCACTGCCCTGTATAGATTTCAAACTTTTTCAGCTCAAATACATTTGAATATTTCAAACGTATAGAACGAACAATTTGGTGACGGTATAGAATATGGTTTTATAAGTTACCAAAATCCAAGAGGTGACCATATTCTACACCTTTTCCAATGATTTCCTAAAACAATGAATACTTTCAACAATTCGCCTCGGATCGAACTTCCAATCGAAAATAATGTCGACTACCTATGTTTTATGGAATATCGATAGAATAGCTGCGCAAATTTTCTGAGGATTCGTCTCTTCAGGGTACAACTGCATCGCTTGAGTCACTTGTTCCTCCGGGAATATAGCTGCCAGGTGATAATGCATCTTGCGTCTGGTCTCTTCCAACAGGGAATGGGACGAGACCGACGGCTGGCCGGCCCACTGGGCTGGCCAGACGTTCAGTTGAGGATCCGAACAGCTCGACAGCCTGTGCATGGGTCTGTGCGGCACCGTCTGGTTCTGCGGCCAGTTCCTGTACGAATCCGGCGCCGACGCGATCCTGGTGACGTGCTGATGCATGTCCCAACTCGTCGGGCTCAAGAAAGGGTTCGGGTGGGCGCCTTGTAGGGGGTTGCTGTTGGAGGGTTGAACTGGCATGTATCTTCGGTTCAGGAGGCGAGGGTCGGAGTTGGGATTCAAGGTCAGTTGCCTCTGGAGCTTCCTATGTAGGTTCTCTTGGGATTGCATGTTTTGATAGGAGGTTCCCACGTTGTCCACGCTCTGGCTCTTGGATACTATCGGATGTTGGATTTCCTTCGGAGGTGGTACGTTAGACCTCGTTCGGCCTAGAGGCGTCTTTCGCACGTCTCCCTCACGAGCTTGTAAATGGCGTTGGGCATGCTCTGAAAGCCTTTCAGTCACAGTTTTATGAGGTAAAGGTCCTCTTTCGGGATGGTGGTACTTGCATTTGTTGCCGTATGTACATTTCTTCCCGTATGGACAAGGCGGAGGTGGGTCACCTTTACGTGGCTGGGTACGTAGGAAATTATCCAAAGTGGGACCTGATCTACCCAGGGGATCATCGGGGGGCATGAATCTATCGTTGACGAAAGAATACATCAATATCCTCTCCTCAACCACTTTCCTAAACTCTGCACTCTCCTGGCATAAATCCCTATAATTATCATTACTGACCACGACTCCATCGTTGGCCGCTGCTAACCTCAGAATATATCTATCGTCGTAACACACCATTCTTTTCCCCCCCACTAACCTCGAAGGTGTAAACACCAACAATCTATCCTTCTCCAACTCAGCTAAAATCTCTTGATCACTGATGGGATTATCAGGCCTAGGCCCCTCCTTCCTCCATTTAGGCACGAAGACAGTTATATCCTTATGTCCCCTACACTTAAACCAATCGACACATATCTTGATGCCCCGACAAGAGAACACCTCCTTATTCCCGTGGCTCATCGCGACGTTACTGCCATCTATCACAATTGGACGAAGTGTTTGAGTATTCAACGTTACATCTACTTGCTCGGAAATGTCCAGCTGGCTTTCGGAGGGACTGCTGTCGCACGAACCCCCCTTCTGGGCGCCGAGCTTGATGAGCTCTGCGAGCAGTTCATTTTGCGCGGGAGCTGGTCCAAGTTTCTGGAGGGCGGCCTGCACTTGCTTCTCTGTGTAGCCCAACTTGAGCGCGAATTCCACCCTGAAAACGAGAAAATTTTATACATTAACATTCACATCTTTTGAGATAATTGTAGGAATTATTGAAGATAATGAACCATCAATTTACATAGCAACAACTTGTAAATTCATGCGGTAAACAAAGGGAATCCCTTGATTTACTTTGGGGAATCCCTCTCTGTTTTTGTTTGGGGAATCCACATTTCTGTTTAAACCACAATTGAAGCAAGAATAAAATGTATCTGTATTTGATAATTGATCCATTCTCCATTCCGATAATTGCAACTTTTTGTGCGCTCGTTTTTACGAACAAGAGCGTTATCATTTTGTCTAATTGTGTGTAATTTTCGAATTTTGATCCAAGAATGTTTTTAATTCGAGGTCAAATTCAATTATGTCCGTCCGTATTCAAAATTACTCTCGAAGAGGGCCTAGAGTTTTGAAATTTTCAGTGTACGTTCGAGGTCTGAATGCGCCGGTTAATATGGAAATGTTGTATGCTTTATGTGTGTTTTAGCTCATTTGAAACGAAAAAGCTCGAGTTGAAATTTAACCATTTTTTAACGAACGTGAACAAGTCCGAGAATTATAGATATCCTCTGACGTTTCTCTGGATAACTATTTCAAACTTTGGTAGAGTCATGATTACTCTTCAAACTAGTGCGGATTTTGGAAAAAATAGACCGGTCCGAGGGCTGTAAAGAATAAGAAACGAATCCTTTCGTTTCTTCAACATCCATTAGTTTCCAGGAATTTCCGAAAAATTTTGGTAAGTTGTGAACGTTATTCCAATGACAGTGCGTCCATGTTCCTCATTCCGTCTAGAAGGCAGTCGAAACTGATGATATCGAAAACGCAAAGGAATGAATAGAGGTGAGTAATGATTTCTCACGATTTTCTAGCCTCATAATAGGTTTTGTTTTACATTTTCAGGTTTTTACAACTTTGATTTCAACCCCGAGACCATAGAGGTTATGAATGAATATTTCCGTTCATTCTGGCCAGTGAAACGGATTTGGAGAAAAAATAGGGGTTCACACTTGAAAATGGGTGAAAGTGATGAATATCAAAAATTGTCTAGCCTCACGAGACGTGTTTTTCCAGGTTTCGGAAAATTTCTCCATATTCTATTTGGCATGACAAGGTACTCCGGTTAGATCAATAACCAACAAATTATCACTTAGATTCAGCGTTTCTCGAGATGTTGATGTTGCCAATAAAAAAGATAAGTTTTTCTGATATTTTCAATATAATTCGGTGATTCCATTTTCAGAAGTTCATAAAAATAAATTTACAGTATTTGTCATACTAACAAGGAACATTGAAGGCCGTTCTGGTACACAGAAAAAGAATGAGTTTTTCTGATACATATTTTCAATATAATTCGGTGATTCCATCTTTTGAAGTTTATAAAAATAAATTGACATTTATGACAAGAGACATTGAAGGCTGTTTTGGTACTCAAAAAAAATGAGTTTTTCTGATATATTCAATATAATACGGTGATTCCATCTCATGAAGTTTATAATAATAAATTGACAGTATTTGTTATACTGACAAGAGACATTGAAGGCCGTTTCGGTACACAGAAAAAGAATGAGTTTTTCTGATATATTCAATATAATACGGTGATTCCATCTCTTGAAGTTTATAAAAATAAATTGACAGTATTTGTTATACTGACAAGAGACATTGAAGGCCGTTTCGGTACACAGAAAAAGAATTAGTTTTTCTGATATATTCAATATAATTCGGTGATTCCATCTTTTGAAGTTTATAAAAATAAATTGACAGTATTTGTTATACTGACAAGAGACATTGAAGGCCGTTTTGGTACACAGAAAAAAAAGGGTTTTTCTGATATATTCAATATAATTCGGAGATTCCATCTTTTGAAGTTTATGAAAATGAATTGATATTTATTTGTTATACTGACAAGAGACATTGAAGGCTGTTTTGGTACACAGAAAAAAAATGAGTTTTTCTGATATATTCAATATAATACGGTGATTCCATCTCTTGAAGTTTATAAAAATAAATGGACAGTATTTGTTATGCTGACAAGAGACATTGAAGGCCGTTTTGGTACACAGAAAAAAAATGAGTTTCTCTGATATATTCAAAATAATTCGGTGATTCCATCTTTTGAAGTTTATAAAAATAAATTGATATTTATTTGTTAAACTGACAAGCGACATTGAAGGCTATTTTGGTACACAGAAAAGAAAATAAGTTTTTCTGATATATTCAATATAATACGGTGATTCCATCTCTTGAAGTTTATAAAAATAAATGGACAGTATTTGTTATACTGACAAGAGACATTGAAGGCCGTTTCGGTACACAGAAAAAGAATGAGTTTTTCTGATATATTCCATATAATTCGGTGATTCCATCTTTTGAAGTTTATAAAAATAAATTGACAGTATTTGTTATACTGACAAGAGACATTGAAGGCCGTTTCGGTACACAGAAAAAGAATTAGTTTTTCTGATATATTCAATATAATTCGGTGATTCCTTCTTTTGAAGTTTATAAAAATAAATTCATATTTATTTGTTATACTGACAAGAGACATTGAAGGCTGTTTTGGTACACAGAAATAAAATGAGTTTTTCGGATATATTCAATATAATTCGGTGATTCCATCTTTTGGAGTTTATAAAAATAAATTGACAGTATTTGTTATACTGACAAGAGACATTGAGGGCCGTTTTGGTACACAGAAAAAAAAATGAGTTTATCTGATATATTCAATATAATTCGGTGATTCCATCTTTTGAAGTTCATAAAAATAAATTGACAGTATTTGTTATACTGACAAGGGACATTGGAAGCCGTTTTGGTACACAGAAAAAAAACGAGTTTTTCTGCAACATATATTCAATATATGTAATTCGGTGATTCCATCTTTCGAAGTTTATGAAAAAAAATTGATAATATTTGTCATGCTAACAAGAAAAATTGAAGGCCGTTTCGGTACAAAGAAAAAAAAAAGAGTTTTTCTGATATATTCAATATAATTCGATGATTCCATCTTTTGAAGTTTATAAAAATAAATTGACAGTGATTTTTATCATGCTGACAATAAATACTGAAGTACGTTTCATAACACAGAAAATTTGTTTCTTCTTGTGATATGCTCAATCTAATTCGGTAATTCCATCTTTTGAAGTTTATAAAAATAGAATGACAATATTTGTCATACTGACAATGAATACCGAAGGCAGTTTTGGTGAACAGAAGCTCCTGACTCCCCTTAAAATTGTTCAATTCTCCCTAAAGTTCACATTAGGGCAACATACACGGGCGGATTATTCGTACAGTTCTGATACGTAGAGATTTGATTTGACAGATCCAGATATGGCATTTTACATCAAAAACGGACGGATTTGATACCACTAACGCAATGATATACGTACGAATTTGGCTCGCCACGTATCAAATATGACAGATAATGCGCCCGTGTATGTCGCCCTTTTGACGATTGTAGAATCGAATAAAAAGATCTGCAAATCACACGCAAAGGTTTATGAATATTCACGTCACACAGGGTAATCGAAGAGTGAGGAAAAAAAATTTACCTAGCTATGTAACCAGGGTCCAAATCCGGTGAAGTCTGTATGTAGTCGGCATATTCTGCTGCCAGGGTGTCGCTCGTGGTTCTGGAGACATCCTGATGCCTGGCTGGGGCATCCGCCTCGTAATCCGAGTCATAACTCGAATCCTCCCCAGCTACTGCGCCAGTGTAACCTTCCCTGCAGATGTCATCAACATATTTCTGAAAAAAAAATGAAATATTAAATGTTGACGACACCCAGATGGAAAAATATTATCCCCCAAAAAACAAATGGAAGTAGTATTTACCGAATATGAACATTCACCCCACTGCCTTGTTTGAAAAATGGGTATAAAAATAAATCCTATACGATGAAGTATTGCATTATCATCATGCAATTAACAGTTATTTGAACCTTATGAATGAAGCAAGAGTTATAAATACCTCTATACTATGCGATAAACTATAATATAGTCCAGAAACTTCCCATACCGTTACTTATCCACCATTTCAACCCACGAACAACCTTACCAGATATTGTTACACAAAACATGACAAAATCTGGAATAAATCATCAATGAAAAATAACACCGTAGTACTTTCAATTACCATTTCAATTATTTTGCCATTTACCCAGCGCGATGACAGCCTTTAATAAGTTCCTCACTGCTTGTACTGGTTCATAAATAAAATATGTAGGTGTGAATTAATTGTTCGAATTTACCTAAATATGCATTCATTAACTTAATAGGAAGCGTCCATGAATATCTCAGTGCCGGAATATTTTCATTACACCCAATAAAACATTATGACCATTCTTGACCAAGAACAATGAATAAACTCTTTCGAATCAGTCGGTTGTGTGAAAGCGATTAATATTCAAAATGTGGAAAAACTGAGCTTCGTTTTTCAATGCAAATCAGATGAATATGAATTTTGGGGATGACGGTAAAACTTGGGTTACCCGCAGACATACTCTATTTGCGCCGACTCCAGGAGGAGAAACGATCAACGCCGCCTAACGAGAGATGTTTTATTCCTTTCGAAATTCTCGGCGAGTCATAAATAATGCTCAATTAATAAATGCCTCAGATCATAATTGACTTTCCATTGAAGTAGCTCGAGTAGGTTCAACGATAATCGATATTCTCGCAACCGTTTTCATTTATCGCTGAGAATAATTCAGAGTCGCGAATACAAAATCGGATTCCGATCGAACAATAAAAGCCACGGATCGAAAACATCAGTTTCGACGTCATCGAATTCCTAGGAACTATAATTAAATGGGAAGAAGAAAATATTTACCCATTTTAATTGCCGCCAGTCACATTATGATTTATTTTCGAACAGAAAAACGGGTATTCGCGGATATTCCCATTCACGAGTATGTTGTAGTAAAAGCGTGGATTCGAATTATCGGATATTTATTGCCTCTATTGCGCGTGTATTTTATTAGATCTTTATTGTTGTTACTGTTGGTTTCTTATGTAGGAATTTTGACTTAACTGAAAAAGTCATTTTGGGATTTCGAAATTCCCTCTTGGGGGACGAAGAGAGGATCAATTTGATCGAATTTCTGAGGGTGGCTGCTGAGCTTTGAGCGCTCGTACTACTTACACGAGGGCTATATCATTTCGTCACGATGTCTGTATTTTTTGAATTTTGAGCCGAAAATGGTCTCAATCGACTATGTTCGACTCACTGATGACGAATCCGTCGGAAAATTCGAGTCTGTCCGTCTGGCCGTCCGTAAGCACGATAACTCTCGAACGGAACAACCTAGAGACTTGAAATTTTCAGTGTTGGTTCAGTTCCCGAATGCCTCGGTTAAGTTCGTTAATGGGCCAAATTCCACCAGGGGTTCCGTAAATATGGCCGTTCAAAGTTTAGTTCCCCAGATTACTTGAAAACTACACATTTGAGATGTAATTTTGCACTCAATGAATGAGAATGAGGTGTTCAAGCTACATGTGAAATTTTGTCCAGATCGCATCACCAGAACCATAGAAACCATAGAAAATTGTAACTTTTGAACGGAAACGCCTAGGGACTTGAAATTTTCAGGACAGGTGTGGATCTCGAATTTCGTTATCACGTTCATCTATGAGCGAAATTATACTAGGGGTTCCGTAAATATGGTCGTTTGAAATTTAGTTTTCTTGATAATTTCAAAATTACAGATTCGATCGTGACGAAATTTTGTATACTAATGTAGAATGATATATTCGAGCTACATTTCTCCAGATCACATGACCAGAACCATAGAAAATCATAACTTTCGAACGGAAATGCCTAGGGACTTGAAATTTTCAGGATAGGTGTGGATCTGAAATGTCGCGTTCACGTTCATCAATGAACAGAATTATACTAGGGGTTCCGTAAATACGGTCGTTTGAAATTTTGTTTTCTCGATAATTTCGAAACTACGGATTCGATCGAGATGAAATTTTGTATTTTAATCGAGAATGATATATTAAAGCAATATTTTGTGGGTTTCCTATTTTTTTCTATAGGACCTTTTCAATCAGTAATTTTCATAGTTTGAACTTTATGATATCTCCTAATAAAAGTTGAAAGAGAATGAAAAAATTTGCGATAAAATCTAGCACTCCATTTACTTGCTGGAATGCATATGGCAAAGTGATTCATGGCAGATTTCGTAACAGAGTTGTATTAAGATGAAGATGCCCAAGATTTTTGGTACTTTTTTTTCAGATTGCATAATTTATTTGATCAACTTCCGGCGAAATTATCTGTTTTAATGAGTTCTAACACCTCTCGAAAAAAATCTTCACCTTAAAAAACACCCTGTATCGATAATTTGAATTGGAATAAAATAAAATCTTCATTAAATTCATGACCATTCTCAAACGCCCCGTCTTCTGGACATTATGAATGAAATAGCCCTATTAGTTCAGCTACTCACCGTTCCCTCAAACACAACCAGCGCCTCTATGAAACGAGGAAGGAACTTCATCTGAAAGCGGTCCCAATTCAATGAACTGGGTTGTTTCTCTCATTATTCCAATACTCAATGCTTATACCCAACAAACTTCCGGGTTTCTTGAGCATATGGAAGGCATTTCAATTGTGGTCATCCGCGCTGAGAAGGACAAGGAGATAAAACAGAGCAACATTATTTTTCCATACGAACTTCCGCATTCTTCCCGTTTTAATCTCGTTTGGCGTTCGAAGACTAACCATCTCGCTTCCGACATCCAACTAGGCGATTCCTGTATTTTGATCTATTCGTTCCGCTTAACCTTGTTCATAAATAAATCCGCGCTGATTCAGAACTATTACGAGCCGAGATTCGAAAGTAGGTCCGGTTGTTAGATTATCATAAAATTACAGAACCCAGTCGGGGGACCCCTGGTTGAACATACAACTATTGGAAATTAGTCGACTGGGAAGAGTTTCTAGTTAGATTCATATCCATGTGAATCTCTGATATGAACAGAAGTGGACAAAAGCCCGTGCCCCCTGCTGGATTCGAGCATGCGCAAAATGCGTGGAAACAATTAGGCAAGTCTAAAACTTCTTCAGTACATCTGGAGATTTAAACTGGTCCAATCAACCCTAAATTCAATATGTCAAAACTTATAACGCCTTCATGGTTTTAAAGTTTGAATTATTTTCTAATCTCCCAACCATAATTGGTCCATTCATAAATCCATTGAGTTAGGTTGGTGAGGCTCTAAGTAGGAAACCGATTCAAAGAAGGCGCGCGTATTTCACATGCATGGTTGTGGTTTGGGGCGGTCAGGGAATCTTTCCATGAACCTGCAGAAAAGTGGGGACGGTTGCTATTCGTGCCGACAGGTGGTGTTGGTTCGGAAATTTTATCTGCGCTGCGGTTCGTTTTAGAGCATTTCGTCCCTCAAGTCGAGTTTATCATCGCTAACTGTACTGATGAGGCTTGATAAGCCGGAACAGGTCTACAGTTGCGAGTGATGAGTTCGACGTTCTCTGGATTGATTTGTTGGCCTGCTCGTCAGATTATCTTTAAAAAATTGAATGCACTTAAAGAAGAACTTAATTGAGGCCAAGAAATGTTTGTCATGTTTTCCCAAATTGAGGTGGAAATACGTTTCTATGAACGATCAGGTTGGACGCACAAATTCAATTATGTATGTCCATCCTTCCGGTAATTCTCGAAGAAAGAGGCCTAGAGTTCTAAAATTTTCAGAATATGTTCGAGGTTTGAATGCGCCGGTTTATGCAGAAATTTTGTTAGATGGAGTTAGAATTGATTATTTTTTGACAAAGTTCACAGATGTCCTCCGATATTTATCTCGATAATTATTTTGAACTTTTACAGAGTCATGATCCCTATCGAATCTCGAGCAGGTTTCGGAACAAATGTATATTTTCAGGTTTTCACAAACAAAATTTCTACCCTGATACCATAAAGTTCATGAATGAATACTTTCGTTATAGCCAGTGAAACGGATTTGAAGAAAAAATAAGGATATTCACACTTGAAAAAAGGGAGAAATTGATGATTTTTCTGAAAATTTCCAGCCCCACGATAGGTTTTTTTCAAGGTCCCGAAAAGAAAGAAGTAAATTAAAGTAAGAAATAGAGATAAGTTATAATTTTTAACGATTTTTTAGCCTTATATGTAATATGTTTTGTTTCACATTTTCAGGTTTTTAGAACCAAAATTTCCACACCGATACCATGCCATAGAGGTTATGAATGAATTCTTTCGTCAATTTCAATCAATAGACATATTAACACTTGAAAATAGGAGAAATTTATGATTTTTTCAAAATTTTCCATCCTCACGATACGTTTTTCTAGGTCCCGAAAAATTCTAGAATGCAGTCGAAATTGATAATATCGAAAATTCAAAGAAGTAAATCAAAGTTAGAAATAGAGATAAGTAATGATTTCTAACGATTTTTTAGCCTCATAATATGTTTTGTTCCACATTTTCAGGGTTTTAGAACCAAAATTTCCACACCGATACCATAGAGGTTATGAATGAATACTTTCGTTCATTCTGGCCAGTGAAACGGATTTGAAGGAACAATAGACATACATATTAACACTTGAAAATAGGAAAAATAGATGATTTTTCCAAAATTTTCCAGTTTCACGAAACGTTTTTGCAGGGTCCCGAAAAATTCTAGAATGCAGTCGAAATTGATAATATCGAAAATGCCAAGAAGTGAATTGAAGTGGAGATAGGTAATAATTTCTAACGACTTTTTAACTTCATAATATGTTTTGTTTTACATTTTCAGGTTTCTACAACCAAAATTTCTACCCCGATACCATAGAGTTTATGAATGAATACTTTCGTTCATTCTAGCCAGTGAAACGGATTTGAAGGAAAAATGAGGATATTTACACTTGAAAATGGGAGCAAGTGATTTTTCAAAGATTTCGCAGTTCCACGATTCGTTTTTGAGCGCTCGTACTACTTACACGAGGGCTATATCATTTCGTCACGATGTCTGTATTTTTCGAATTTTGAGCCGAAAATGGTCTCTATCGACTATGTTCAACTCAATGATGACGAATCCGTCGGAAAATTCGAGTCTGTCCGTCCGTTCGGCCGTAAGCACGATAAGTCTCGAACGGAACAACCTAGAAACTTGAAATTTTCAGTATGGGTTCAGTACCCGAATGCCTCGGTTAAGTTCGTTAATGGGCCAAATTCCACCAGGGGTTCCGTAAATATGGCCGTTCAAAGCTTTGTTACCCTGATTACTTGAAAACTATAGATTTGATTGGGATGAGATTTTGCACTCAAATGGAGAATGAGGTGTTCAAGCTACATGTGAAATTTTGTCCAGATCGCATGACCAGAACCATAGAAAATTGAAACTTTTGAACGAAAACGCCTAGGGACTTGAAATTTTCAGGATAGGTGAGGTTCTCGAATGTGGTGATCACGTTCATCTATGAGCAAAATTATACTAGGGGTTCCGTAAATATGGTCGTTTGAAATTTAGTTTTCTTGATAATTTCAAAACTACAGATTCGATCGTGACGAAATTTTGTATACTAATGGAGAATGATATATTCAAGCTACATTTCTCCAGATCACAACTTTCGAACGGAAAGGCCTAGGGACTTGAAATTTTCAGGATAGGTGTGGATCTGAAATGTCGCGTTCGCGTTTATCAATGAGCAGAATTATACTAGGGGTTCCGTAAATACGGTCGTTTGAAATTTTGGTTTCTCGATAATTTCGAAACTACGGATTCGATCGAGATGAAATGTTGTATTTTAATCCAGAATGATTAACAATATTTTGTCCAGATCGCATGACCGGAACCATAGAAAATTGTAACTTTTGAACGGAAAGGCCTAGGAACTTGAAATTCTCAGGGTGGGTTTGGATCGCAAATATCGCGATCACGTTCATCAATGAGCAAAATTAGACTAGGGGTTCTGTAAATATGGCCGTTCAAAATATTTTTTTGCTGATAGTTCCGAAAATACTGAGCGGATTGGGATGAAATTCTGCACCTAGCTGAGTAATAATGTTACCAAGACCATAGATACCGTAGAAAATTCTAGCGAATTATCGAAAAAAAATTGGTCGCCTAAAGCACTGACTTTGAGTCTGGATTTTCGCCTTAGTTTCGCCTAAATTTTTTTGACAGCTGTCAAAAATTTCCTCAATTGATTTCCGAAACAGGAAAATGCGAACCTACCTACAAGGTGCATGTACGAGCGCTCAAAAGCTCCTGCCTTCACGGCAGTGCTTTTCGTAATTTTTTTTTCCTGGTTTCGAAAATTATCCCCGTATTTTATTTGACATAACATAACAAGGTACCTACTCCTGTCAGATAAATAATCACTCGGATGGAGAATGACGTGTTCAAGCTATATGCAAAATGTCCAGATCGCATGACCAGAACCATAGACAATTATAACTTTCGAACGAAAAGACCTAGGGACTTGAATTTTCAGGGTGGGTTCGAATCTCGAATTGAGGTAAAGTTCGTTATTGAACAAAATTCCATTAGGGGTTCCGTAAATTTCCGTTTGAAATTTTGTTTCCTTGATAATTTCAGAACCACGAATTCGATCGTGACGAAATTTTGTATTTAAATTGAGAATGATATATTCGAGCTACATTTTTCCAGATAGCATAATATGTGAGAGCTAATTGACCAAGAGCTGTTGTCATTTTTCTGACAGCTGTCAGAAATATTTCCAAATGGTTTCTGAAACTGGAAAATGAGAATCTACCTACAAGGAGGGTAAACGATGATGTTTTTATAATTTTTCATACTGACAATGAACAATAAAGTTCGTTCTGGTACACGAAAAAAAGCGCACAACGCGATAACCAGTTTGACAGCGCAGCTCCAAATTTCAATTATGTAACAATAATCCAGGATGTGTTGCATTTTCAGTCATTCTACATTCCAGTGCGCGATTTCGACACGGAGCGGAAGTACATATTTGCCAGTTTATGTGACAATAGCTGGTATATAAAGGACATGGGTTGGCCTCCTAACAGGTGTGACTTGAATACCATTGTTCAATGTTGAGATGAGACTGGTAGACAGCTGTGGACTGGAGAAAAATGGTTCCAACCACTTGCACATCGAATCGGTGAACAAACCAAACACTACAGAAATGAATGAAGAAGAAATACCTCGATATCAGACGTAAAAATCACTCCGCCGCAAGCAGGACTCGCCAGGACACTAACCATGCTAACTCGCGTACTCTAAACGCTCAAAACCAATCAGAGGAATATTTATCCCTTATCATAAACCAACTTTCATCGACGAAACTAGACCGACACACACACAAAACAATCGTTAATTACCTCTACGACGACTATCATGTCATTGATGCAAACCGGAACCTGTCTTCATTTCGTTACTGCATGACCTCACAAGATCCCATCCGAAACATATCCTGGTTCACGTAAACACACGCCGATAACCCCGAAAGTCGAAGCTGCACGCCCGACGAAGAGGTCCAAACTGCCGATCTGTACCGACTCTCGCGCGGATCCCCCGTTCTGTGGTCCCTCGAGCCGGATGCACTGGAGGATACGACGCGCTCTGTGTGACCGTGGCCCAATGCACCGAATCGACGACGGCGATGGCGGCGTACACGGGTACGCACACACTCTCTCTCGTACTCTCGCGAATCGAAGAAGTCGCGCCGAATTGAGGCTCGGTAGCGAACCGGATCTGAATTCGGGACGACGGATCGGAGAAAGAGGGGTGAAAGTAACGCGATCTGGGTGGGTGCGTTCGCTGCGTTCCGTGCGAGCGACTCGCCACCGACCGACGAAAACGGCGAGATTTTCGGTAAAGTAGCCTAGATCCTGCATGGGCGAAGAGGCCGGATGTCGTTTCGCGGTCGAGGGTCGCCTTGCCGGATGCGGACTGGATGGAAATCGGTTGTATGATTGACAAGACCGCCGCGAATTTAAGATCGGAGGTAGACTCGAACCATTTACTGCTTTAGCAAATGCACGGTGGTTTTGTCTACCGATTTACATGAACAATGAAGAAGAGACCTCTCTTGCCTCCTTTTTATTGGGGAAGAAACGGGCTTTCCAACGGGCTGCGGCACGTCGCCTATTTCAACCCCCGAGTATCCGAAAATAACATTAGGAAAAGGTCGAAAAACGGCGAAAAACATTTCGTATAGGCTTATATTTATTTGTTTGATTGTTGAGCGCTCGTACTATTTACACGAGGGCTATATCATTTCGTCACGATGTCTGTATTTTTCGAATTTTGAGCCGAAAATGATCTCAATCGACTAGGTTCGATTCACTGATGACGAATCCGTCGGAAAATTCGAGTCTATCCGTCCGGCCGTCCGTCCGTCCGTCCGTAAGCACGATAACTCTCGAACGGAACAACCTAGAGACTCGAAATTTTCAGTGTGGGTTCAGTTTCCGAATGCCTCGGTTGAGTTCGTTAATGGGCCAAGTTCCACCAGGGGTTCCGTAAATATGGCCGTTCAAAGTTTTGTTCCTCTGATTACTTGAAAACTACAGATTTGATCGAGATGAAATTGTGCACCCGAATGGAGAATGAGGTGCTCAAGCTACATGTGAAATTTTGTCCAGATCGCATGACCAGAAACATAGAAACCATAGAAAATTGTAACTTTTGAACGGAAACGCCTAGGGACTTGAAATTTTCAGGATAGGTGTGGATCTCGAATGTCGTGATCACGTTCATCTATGAGCAAAATTATACTAGGGGTTCCGTAAATATGATCGTTTGAAATTTGGTTTTCTTGATAATTTCAAAACTACAGATTCGATCGTGACGAAATTTTGTATACTAATGGAGAATGATATATTCAAGCTACATTTCTCCAGATCAAATGACCAGAACCATAGAAACCATAAAAAATCATAACATTTGAACGGAAAGGCCTAGGGACTTGGAATTTTCAGGATAGGTGTGGATCTGAAATGTCGCAAGCACGTTTAACAATGAGCAGAATTATACTAGGGGTTCCGTGATTACGGTCGTTTGAAATTTTGTTTTTTCGATAATTTCGAAACTACGGATTCGATCGAGATGAAATTTTGTATTTTAATCGAGAATGATATATTAAAGCAATATTTTGTCCAAATCGCAAGACCATAGAAACCATAGAAAATTGTAACTTTTGAACGGAAAGGCCTAGAATTTTGAAATTTTCAGGGTGGGTTTGGATCGCGAATATCGCGGTCACGTTCATCAATGAGCAGAATTAGACTAGGGGTTCCGTAAATATGGCCGTTCAAACAATTTTTTTCCTGATTTTCCTTTTTTTTACTGATCGGATTGGAATGAAATTTTGCACCTAGCTGAGGAATAACGTTTTCAAACTACATGCGAAATTTTGTCCAGATCGCATCACCAAGACCATAGAAACCGTAGAAAATTCTAGCGAATTATCGAAAAAAAATTGATCAGCTGAAGCACTGACATGAAGTCTGGAGTTTCGCCTAAGTTTCAGAATTTTTTTGACAGCTGTCGAAAATTCCTTCAATTGACTTCTAAAACTGGAAAATGCGAATCCACCTACAAGGTGCATGTACGAGCGCTCAAAAGCTCCTGCCTTCACGGCAGTGCTTTCCTAAATTTCTTTTATTACAATGAATTGCAATTCAGATTGTCTGATTTCTTTTGTAGCATTATACAATTTCGCCCCAATGTCTGTAATTCTCGAATTTTGAGAATATAGTCTCAAACGACAGATAAAGAATTCGGCCGTCCGCGAACATCATAACTCAGGGAAGAAGAGGCCTAGAGTTTTGAAAATTTCAGGGTACGTTTAAGGTCTGAATGCGCCGGTTGAGTTCATTAATGGGGGAAATCCGCGGGGAGGGTTCCACAGCTATGGCCATCAGAATGTTTTCCTTCTCAATAATTCGAAAAATGCCGATCCGATCTAAGGTTTAGGTTGAATTTAATGAGGCTCTCTCTCTGAAAAATTCTTTTCTGAATCTTTGATACCTCAGGAACTATTCGGCTGAAATTTTTCGTCCATATAGAAGTCATATATTAAAAGAGGAAATTCAGCTTTCTAGCTGTTCTATGTGAAAGAATTACGAAAAGCACTGCCGTGAAGTCAGGAGCTTTTGAGCGCTCGTACATCCACCTTGTAGGTAGATTCGCATTTTCCAATTTTAGAAATCAATTAAAGAAATTTTCGACAACTGTCAGTGCTTCAGCTGACCGCGATAGTCGCGATCCAAACCCACCCTGAAAATGTCAAGTTCCTAGGCCTTTCCGTTCAAAAGTTACAATTTTCTATGCTTTCTATGGTTCTGGTCATGCGATCTGAACAAAATGTTGCTTCAATATATTATTCTTATCATTCTCGATTAAAATACAAAATTTCATCTCGATCGAATCCGTAGTTTCGAAATTATCGAGAAAACAAAATTTCTAACGACCGTATTTACGGAACCCCTAGTATAATTCTGCTCATTGGTAAACGTGAACGCGACATTTCAGATCCACACCTATCCTGAAAGTTCGAAAGTTATGATTTTCTATGGTTTCTATGGTTCTGGTCATGTGATCTGGAGAAATGTAGCTTGAATATATCATTCTCTATTAGTATACAAAATTTCGTCACGATCGAATCTGTAGTTTTGAAATTATCAATAAAACTAAATTTCAAACGACCATATTTACGGAACCTCTAGTATAATTTTGCTCATAGATGAACGTGATCACGACATTCGAGATCCACACCTATCCTGAAAATTTCAAGTCACTAGGCGTTTCCGTTCGAAAGTTACAATTTTCTATGGTTTCTATGGTTCTGGTCATGCGATCTGGACAAAATTTCACATGTAGCTTGAATACCTCATTCTCCAATTGAGTGCGAAATTTCATCTCGATCAAATCTGTAGTTTCCAAGTAATCAGGGAAACAAACTTTGAACGGCCATATTTACGGAACCCCTGGTGGAATTTGGCCCATTAATGAACTCAACCGAGGCATTCGGGAACTGAACCCACACTGAAAATTTCAAGTCTCTAGGTTGTTCCGTTCGAGAGTTATCGTGCTTACGGCCGGACAGACTCGAATTTTCCGACGGATTCGTCATCAGTGAGTCGAACATAGTCGATTGGGACCATTTTCGACTCAAAATTCGAAAAATACAGACATCGTGACGAAATGATATAGCCCTCGTGTAAGTAGTACGAGCGCTCAAAAAGAGATTGAGTTAAAAATTTAAAATCATCTGACAAACGTGAAACGTGGAAATTCCGAAAATAACAGATATCCTCTGACGTTCATCTCGATTATTATTTCAAATTTTGACGAAGTCATGACACCTCCTGAAATTCGAGCAGATTTTGGAAAAAATAGACCCATGCGAATTTGGTTTCAAATACGTCATTCATTTGCCTTATTCGGTCTACAATGCAGTCGAAATTGATGATATCGAAAATTCAAAGAAGTGAATTGGGGTAAGAAATAGAGGTGAGTAATGTTTTCTAATGTTTTTCTAGCTCCATAAAATATTGTTTTAGATTTTCAGGTTTTGGAACCAAAATGTCTACCCCGATTCCATAGAGGTTATGAAAGAACTTTCGTTCAGTCCGTTCAGTGAAACGAATTCGAAGGAAAAATAGGGGTGTTTATACTTGAAAATGGGAGGAATTGATTATTTCCCAAAGATTTCCCCGCCCCTACGATAGGATTTTTCCAGATTTCGAAAAATTTCTCAATATTTTATTTGACATAACATGGCACTCCTGTCAAACAGATATTTAAAAAAATGATCATTTAGACTTTATGTTTCTCGAGTTGTTGATGTTGCATAACTTGAACGAATAAATTGGGACACCAAATAAAAGAAATTAGGTTTTTTTGATATATTCAATCTAATTCGGTGATTTCATCTATTGATGTTTATAAAAATAAATTGACAGTATTTTTCATACTGACAATGAATACCGAAGGCCGTTTTGGTACATAGAAAAAAATTGTTTTTCTGATGTATTCTATACACAGGCCAACACATATTTTGGTGCCGGCGATTTTTTAACTGTTCTTGGTTAATTTTTGGGCGCAGATTCCGAAATAGCCCTCAGATTTTGCCTATCAAATGTATTTTTTGAGATATGCTACATTTGGCATTTTTGAGCGCTCGTACTACTTACACGAGGGCTATATCATTTCGTCACGTTGTCTATATTTTTCGAATTTTGAGCAGAAAATGGTCTCAATCGACTATGTTCGACTCACTGATGACGAATCCGTCGGAAAATTCGAGTCTGTCCGTCCGGCCGTATACACGATAACTCTCGAACGGAACGTCTCAGAAACTTGAAATTTTCAGGGTAGGTTCAAATCTCAAATGCCGCGGTTGAGTTCGTTATTGGGCAAAATTCGACCAGGGGTTCCGTAAATATGGCCGTTCGAAATTTTGTTCTCCTGATTACTTCGAAACAACCAATTCGATCGAGGTGAAATTTTGCACTCAGATGGAAAATGACGTGTTCAAGCTACATGCAAAATTTTATCCAGCTCGCATCACCAGAACCATAGAAACCATAGAAAATTGTAACTTTTGAACGGAAACGCCTAGGGACTTGAAATTTTCAGGATAGGTGTGGATCCCGATTGTCGTGATCACTTTCATCTATGAGCAAAATTATACTAGGGGTTCCGTAATAATGGTCGTTTGAAATTCAGTTTTCTTGATAAATTCAAAACTACAGATTCGATCGTGACGAAATTATGTACACTAATGGAGAAAAATATATTCAAGCTACATTTCTCTAGATCGCATGACCAGAATCATAGAAAATCATAACTTTCGAACGGGAAGGCCTAGGGACTCGAAATTTTCAGGATAGATGTAGATCTGAAATATGGCGTTCACGTTTATCAATGAGCAGAATTATACTAGGGGTTCCGTAAATACGGTCGTTTGAAATTTTGTTTCCTCGATAATTTCGAAACTACGGATTCGATCGAGATAAAATTTTGTATTTTAAACGAGAATGATATATTAAAGCAACATTTTGTCCAGATCACATGACCAGAACCATAGAAACCATAGAAAATTATAACTTCCGAAAGGAAAGGCCTAGGGATTTGAAATTTTCAGGGTGGGTTTGGATCGCGAATTACACGGTCACGTTCATCAATGAGCAAAATTAGAATAGGGGTTCCGTAAATATGGCCGTTCAAAATATTTTTTTCCTGATAGTTTCGAATCTACTCATTTGATTGGAATGAAATCCAGCACTTAGCTGAGGAATAATGTATTCAAACTACGTGCGAAATTTTGTCCAGATCGCATCACCAAGACCATAGATACTGTAGAAAATTCTAGCGAATTATCGAAAAAAAATTGGTCAGCTGAAGCACTGACAAAGTCTGGAGTTTCGTCTAAGTTTGAGAATTTTTTTGACAGCTGTCGAAAATTCCTTCAATAGATTTCTAAAACTGGAAAATGCGAATCTACCTACAATGTGGATGTACGAGCGCTCAAAATCTCCTGACTTTACGGCAGTGCTTTTCGTAATTTTTTTATTCTCAACTTGTGTATATTTCACGCATTTAGTCACAGAAACATATGGGTTTAAGTATTTATTACAAAATTCACGTTTGATTCACTATCGTTCATGGATGAGATGAATTGAGGATCATTAACAAGTTGACGTATTTGAGGGCCATCAAATATACCGGCTTTTAGTTAGTCTAGCGAAAAAAGGCAGCAGATCCTTATTTCTTTGAAGTAAAATGTAATATGTACCTGTAATGTAATATTAGTACCTGGATTAAGTAGGTTCTTTTTTTTCAATCTGGATGCAAGTATTTCAGCAGACTCCTTTGAGAGGTTCAGGTCTCTTATGAGATCGTTCAGTTCTTTTTGATTGAAACACTGCGGAGTTGTCAAATCTGCTTCAAATTCGCTGCCATCATCAGATTGAACTCATTGAACTTCATCATACGATGTTTGTGTATCATCTTCTGGAAGTTCAGGGTAGGTCCATTTCTGTCTATTGTTTCTATTTATGTCTTTTGATATTAACGAGACAAAAATAGCAGTCGTCATAATGGTTTCACGGTTTTCTCCAAACCATTGGTACACCGAACTTAAAGCATTTCCTAATTCGAGAGCACTCAAAGCTTATGTAGTGGAGAAATTTCCAACAATACTTTCATTGCTGAAGTAGGAGTGGTCAACACCTAGACAGTCTTTTTTGTCTTCTCTCTCCCCTAGTGTTATCCCATCAAACTAGTGAAACTTAAGAGATGTAGATCATCCTTGATTTCACTCTCCGAGCCCTTCCAGAAAGTTCAAGGAATGCCCAGAACGTCTGGTACATCAAACAAACCAAACAAGAGGCTAGAATCCTGTAGGATCCAATACCGTAAGATCGAAAATCCCGTAAAAAAAGGATCGGGATTACTGTAGGTGGATTCGCCTTCGGACTGTTAAACGAATCACTTCTTTGGCGTTCATGCCGGAACCCGGCCGCCCGTTAATGAGGACGTGTTCGGACTTTGAATGAGCGGATAACGCAAAAATTGGACGTCCAATTAGCCGGTTAAATTTCACGGAAACGGTCTCGGTCGATTCGAGGGAATCGTGCGGCGGGTACTCGTATTATTCAGCTCGTCGAAATAATCTGGGATATATTTAATGAGGGATACCGCAAGGGTCGGTACTAGCGCCGATAATATCTCGGGCATAAATATATTCTTTGCAGTGTTAGTTTCTAATTCTTATACATCGAATCAGACTGGGTTTCGTTAGCCCACTCACTTGCGGTCGCTCCCAGGGTGACCCGCAAGGTCCAACACTTGTACCCGCACCCTGTAAACTGCCAAAGAAAGAAATCCAAGAAACGCCAAACGATTTACCAACCGAATAGGATACTTCTTCGGCCGGTGAAAGAGTCGATCCGCCGAGAGAAAGATGACCATCGCCAGCCCAGATCCGGGTCGAGTCTCTCACGGCAACTACGTAGACGACGGCCACCTTGTTCTTGCGAGCGGTCGGTCTTTGAACCGGCGTCATCGGTCGGGGGAGGGGGCTAGCCGATCATGAATGGGTTTCGCCAAGGAGGCTGTGTACGGTGTTTCTCGATTACAGAAATGATGATCGAGTCCCATTCGTGCAAGATTCAACCACTTCAGAATAAAAGAGTAACCTCCGAGACGACGTCCTAGCTCTCGATGTTGTTCAGAGATCCGACGTCACAGGCGCTTCCATAACGCGTTTTGGCGCGAAATTCAAAATCGGTTCATAAAAGGCCACCACTCATTCGTATTTTGCAATACAATATTCATCGGGTCTCTGCAGTTCTTGAAGCTACATGACTGGCAACATACGAGATGTCCCTTATTCGGTGAATTTTCCATTGAACTTGGTGAATCACCGTCAGATGACAATAAGTTGTGGAACCTTGAGTCGAAACATGTTATTTTGTCTCGGAGGTGTGTATGGGGTATCCATGGTCGTTTCGGGAATTCCTCCTTGTGTTTTAGTCGTTAATTCTCGAAACCTATCGAATATGCATCTGCGGTCGGGTTACGATTTATTGTGTTATTTGCATTCGCCCGGCTCGATACCAGAACGAAAATTTGAGTGTGGGAAAAACTCAATGTCGACACAGCAGATCTTGTTTCCACTTGTTTTCCCCAAGTCAATATACATATAATTATTTTCAAAATTTAAACTCTCGATTTTCGGCCTTCAAATCGCCTGGATCGGATTCTCGATGTCGGATAGAAACTGATTGAATTAAAAAAATTACGAAAAGCACTGCCGTGAAGGCAGGAGCTTTTGAGCGCTCGTACATGCACCTTGTAGGTAGATTCGCATTTTCCAGTTTTATAAATCAATTGAAGGAATTTTCGACAGCTGTCAAAAAATTCTGAAACTTAGGCGAAACACCAGACTTCATGTCAGTGCTTCAGCTGATCAATTTTTTTTCGATAATTCGCTAGAATTTTCTACGGTATCTATGGTCTTGGTGGTGCGATCTGGACAAAAATTTGAAACGTAGTTTGAATTCATTATTCCTAAGCTAGGTGCAAAATTTCATCCCAATCCAATCAGTAGTTTCGAAATAATCAGGAACAGAACAGAAAATGAACGTGGCCGCGATATTCCCGATCCAAACCCACCCTGAAAATTTCAAGTTCCTAGGCCTTTCCGTTCGAAAGTTACAATTTTCTATGGTTTCTATGGTTCTGGTCATGCGATCTGGACAAAATGTTGCTTTAATATATCATTCTCGATTGAAATACAAAATTTCATCTCGATCGAATCCGTAGTTTCGAAATTATCAAGAAAACAAAATTTCAAACGACCGTATTTACGGAACCCCTAGTATAATTCTGCTCATTGATAAACATGAACGCGACATTTCAGATCCACACCTATCCTGAAAATTTCAAGTCCCTAGGCGTTTCCGTTCAAAAGTTACAAATTTCTATGGTATCTATGGTTCTGGTCATGCGATCTGGACAAAATTTCACATGTTGCTTGAAAACCTCACTCACCATTTGAGTGCAAAATTTCATCTCGATCAAATCTGTAGTTTTCAAGTAATCAGGGGAACAAAACTTTGAACGGCCATATTTACGGAACCCCTGGTGGAATTTGGCCCATTAACGAACTCAACCGAGGCATTCGGGAACTAAACCCGCACTGAAAATTTCAAGTCTCTAGGTTGTTCCGTTCGAGAGTAATCGTGCTTACGGACGGCCGGACGGACAGACTTGAATTTTCCGACGAATTCGTCATCAGTGAGTCGAATATAGTCGATTGAGACCATTTTCGGCTCAAAATTCGAAAAACACAGACATCGTGACGAAATGATATAGCCTTCGTGTAAGTAGTACGAGCGCTCAAAAAGACATTGGAAGAGAAGGAATGCTCATAATTTCATTTTCAAATTTTTTTGATAAATTTTCTATGGAGTGTAAATTTGAAGAGCAAAAAAAATCATAGACTTATTTTAGGAACGTTCGTGGAACGATAATTCCTTACTTCAAAATTTTTTTCCGATCGCCAAAGTTGTTACATCGCAGTGGGCTTGGAAATATCCTTTTTTGGCCGCTTCATATGCATACTGTTCACACTTGCAATTCCAGCCACATAATTCATTTTCTGTGCGCATGACTAACATAACCTCGCTTCATTGTTCATTAACAATTAGCAATAATAAATGACGTTTCTTCATAATCTACCCCCTTGTGCTTAAATGGAAGTCCTAACTAACACAGTTGAACTGATTTTTCAATTTTTGTAGTTTGTAGGTAATTCATTCTCAACGAAATGAATGAAAGATTATTATCTCTTTGAATGAGATCAAACTTAGGCGATAACCAGCAAACTGAACTTGTATTGCAAAGCCATATTTTTGAGCGCTCGTACTACTTACACGAGGGCTATATCATTTCGTCACGATGTCTGTATTTTTCGAATTTTGTGCCGAAAATGGTCTCAATCGACTATGTTCGACTCACTGATGACGAATCCGTCGGAAAATTTGAGTCTGTCCGTCCGTCCGGCCGTAAGCACGATAACTCTCGAACGGAACCACCTAGAGACTTGAAATTTTCAGTGTGGGTTCAGTTTCCGAATGCCTAGGTTAAGTTCGTTAATGGGCCAAATTCCACCAGGGGTTCCGTAAATATGGCCGTTCAAAGTTTTGTTCCCCTGATTACTTGAAAACTACAGATTTGATTGAGATGAAATTTTGCACTCAAATGGAGAATGAGGTGTTCAAGCTACATGTGAAATTTTGTCCAGATCGCATGACCAGAACCATAGAAAATTGTAACTTTTGAACGGAAACGCCCAGGGACTTGAAATTTTCAAGATAGGTGAGGTTCTCGAATGTCGTGATCACGTTCATCTATGACCAAAATTATACTAGAGGTTCCGTAAATATGGTCGTTTGAAATTTAGTTCTCTTGATAATTTCAAAACTACAGATTCGATCGTGACGAAATTTTTTATACTAATGGAGAATGATATATTCAAGCTACATTTCTCCAGATCACATCACCAGAACCATAGAAACCATAGAAAATCATAACTTTCGAACGGAAAGGCCTAGGGACTTGAAATTTTCAGGATAGGTGTGGATCTGAAATGTCGCGTTCACGTTTATCAATGAGCAGAATTATACTAGGGGTTCCGTAAATAAGGTCGTTTGAAATTTTGGTTTCTCGATAATTTCGAAACTACGGATTCGATCGAGATGAATATTTGTATTTTAATCGAGAATGATATATTTAAACAATATTTTGTCCAGATCGCATGACCAGAACCATAGAAACCATAAAAAATTGTAACTTTTGAACGGAAAGGCCTAGGAACTTGAAATTTTCAGGGTGGGTTTGGATCGCGAATATCGCGGCCACGTTCATCAATGAGCATAATTAGACCAGGGGTTCCGTAAATATGGCTGTTCAAAATATTTTTTTCCTGATAATTTCGAAACTACTGATTGGATTGGGATGAAATTTTGCACCTAGCTTAGGAATAATGTATTCAAACTACGTGCCAAATTTTGTCCATATCGCACCACCAAGACCATAGATACCGTAGAAAATTCTAGCGAATTATCGAAAAAAAATTGGTCACCTAAAGCACTGACATGAAGTCTAGAGTTTCGCCTAAGTTTCAGAATTTTTGTGACAGCTGTCGAAAATTCCTTCAATTGATTTCTAAAACTGGAAAATGCGAATCTACCGACCTACAAGATGCATGTTCGAGCGCTCAAAAGCTCCTGCCTTCACGGCAGTGCTTTTCGTAATTTTTTTTATTGGAAGAGAAGGAATGCTTATCCTTTTATTTTTAATTTTTCGATAAATTTTGCATGGAGTGAAAAAGTGCAAAAAAATGCCTTATGCAAACCAATTCGATCACGTCTATTTCAAACCTGCAGCAAAAAAAAATCATATCGTATTCTAGGAACGTTATCATCACTTCTAAAAACTTTTCCAATCGACAAAGATCCTCAAAAACAATCCGACGTAATCGCATATCAAGTGTGCATTTTTACGATACACATCAACTGGTCCTATTAATCTTGTTTTTGCCCACGAATCCGAACAACAATAAACATAATGAACGGTGGGAACCGAGGAGCCATCCAATTTCGAGATAAGTTACGTCACACGTAAACCATTAAAATATTCAATTCGAGATAATTCGTCCTCGACGTCAATGGCGACCTTTAGCCGGTTTTATTGAGACCTCGCCTCCGTTAGATTATTTCGATGGCGAATCCTCTATCGTTAATGAACCTCCACCTAGGACCATCCTGTATAATTTCATGAGTTTTGTACCAAATGGATTCTGGATTCCACATTCCCTCTGCTACTTCTCCAGTTCGCGGTTGTTAAAATCGCCGTTACATTACGTTACCTATTCATACGACTCATTAGGTTTTACCTCCATCCAGCCATTTCCCAGAAACTCGATCATAAGAAAAATCATGGAAACTTTTCTTCGATATCAAGACCTGAAATGATTTATCTAAACGTTTTGGAATTTCTGTTCGGTTTCGAAATCGACGTGGACCTATTCGTCAATAGAAAGAACCGGATATTCGAGCAGACGGTGAAAGTGAAAGAGACAATGTCTTTTTCCAACGAGACACGCATTACGATGATGGAAATTTCCGAATCCATACGCGAAGAACAGAATTGCAATGCCAGTAACACTTCTTGGTCTATGGAATTAATTCAATCCATCAAACTTAGCGGCGTAACATTGGCACTGTCACCTCGAAAAACACCATCAGCTACTACTACTAGTAGCTTTTTCAATTCAATTTTCAATAATAATAATGATGAAACCCCAATGAGTCTCCCATCTGGGTCACAGTTCACAGACTCTTGTGCACTTATCTCGATGTCCTGAAACAACTTCCTTACTGCACTGAACTAGAAAGTCGGTTTCATCAATGAACAAAACACTAATTTCCATTTGGACTCGTTCCGATAGAAAATAGACGAGAAATCGATGCCCAGTCTATGGTACAATATACAGGGTTTTCCAATAACAGGTTTCATTTCGATTACTCCACTCCTCTGGAAACCAAACGGGTGTTTTTTTTGTGACAGACTGAAATCGCGCCTTTATATCGAATAAATCAGAAAAACTCATTTTATCTACTCCTATTGAATTATACAGGGTGTCCGGGAAAATGTGGGAAATCTCTCGGATTCAGATAAAACATAAAAAAAAAAGATGACAAGCTCATATTTTTTTCCTAGCGGCCCTCCCTACGGAGATACGGCCTCCTAAATGACGCCACTGGAAATTCATTTTACTAGAATAAATTTCAAACTACTTGATATAATTTAATGAAAATTTGATATGATAAACAATAGTAAGGACCTCTTAGAATACAGCCCTCAAATTTAAATTAGCTCGTTTAGTTTACCAGGAGCGGACTAGGTTGCATGTTTTAATGCTTACATTTTTATGAACACCCTGTATGATAAGGAGATAAAAAAAAAAATTGTATACCTTGAACATTAAGCTAAAGAAAAGGTCCCCTCGTTTATTGTCCATAAAATGAACCGTTTTCGAAAAACAAAATAATAAGAGAAGTAACTTTTTTATTTCTATTAAAAAGGACCATGAATTCTATTTTTTTTGTCTGCAACAAAGTGTGATACGAAAGTTATTCAAGGAACAAAAAAACTTCAGTTTATGTTATTGAATCCGACAAAATTTTTTTCTTATCACATCACAATGAAATATGTATTTTTGTTGAGGTGCCTCTTTAGACCAAAACTGCACTGCTTTTTTGTTCCTTGAATATTTTTAACACTTTCTTGCAGAAAAAAAATATAGAATTTATGGTTCTTTTTAATAGAAATAAAAAAGTTACTTCTTTTATTATTTTGTTTTTCGAAAACGGTTCATTTTATCGAAAATGAACAAGAGTACCTTTTCTTCAGCTTAATGTTCAAGATAGACAAATTCGTTTTTTTGAACTCCTTATCATACAGGGTGTTAAAAATGTAAGCATTAAAATGTACAACCTAGTCCGCCCCTGGTAAACTGAACGAGCTAATTCAAATTTAAGGGCAGTATTCTAAGAGGTCCTTACTACTGTTTAACATATCAAATTTTCATTGAATTATATTAAGTACATAGTTTAAAATCAGCCAATGTTACCATACAGAATTTATTGCCCGAAAAATCCCAAAACAAATATAGAGATGTATAAAACAATTTTCAAGATTGGTGTAGCAGTAAGAATATTAAGTCGTTTACAGAGAATGTTCTTTTGGCAAATTTTAGTGAACTTAGCACTCAATATAAAGCATCGCTCCTATGTACTTTCTACTCCATGCTAAGAAGCACAATCAACATAAATAATGCATTGTTATAGGTAATCATTAAGAATTGTGAATAAAATTCTTTATCTGTACTTGTATCTTAGTATTTATTGTTATAGTCGTGGATAAAGTATAGTATTCAACTTGCGGTAATGGTCATAACTCACTTGATGAATTACAGCACTCGCCTTCGGCTCGTGCTGCAAGCTTCATCTGCGTGAGTTATGACCTACATTACCGCTCGTTAAATAATATACTATTTTATGCTGCCCCAATTTATACTCCGTTTAAGAATTATTGACACCTCGGTTGGCTGTGAAAAATCGAATTTGAGTTGGTAATAGACTATTCAGTAATATTTTGGGTTGCTGAATTCAGGTTGGTATAGGAATAACTTAACATTACCCATAGAAATCTTGCTTTGATGAATTTATCGAAGATATTGGTGAATATGTAATTATAAAAATTTGCTCTGAATTCTAGTATTTTTTGTCTTATGCTATTAAAATAGCTGGAATTGACCAGGATACATCGCGCCTAACAAGAGAACGCGAGGCAGTTTGTCGGTGTTACTTCGAGTTTTTCAAAGATTTGGCATATATTTCCGCTAGTGTTTCAGGTAAACTGTTATTCACCGACTCAAAGTGTATTCTGATTGATCAATGTCTCTTAAATTTTCAGATTTCACCAAGCCCTGTCCGTAGAATATTAGCATGTTATTATAGCCTGGAATTAGCAGTGGAAGAAAACCTGTGCGATACGATTATTGCTTCAAAGAGACATTGAATGACTTTGTTTTTGCTAGAATTAAAAACAATGAATATATCAGTTTAGATATCCTTTTCGAACTGGCCAAAGAGCACCTAGATTTCAATTGATCGAAGTCAACATTATATTCTATCATAAAAAAACTTGGATACAAATACAAAAAAATTGATCGAAGGAAAATTCTTACTGATAAACAGAAAAATATAATAAAAATAGTACGATATTGTGATAAATACCGAGAATACATATAACAAAACGTAAAATTCATTTATCTAGATGAAATTTGGATATTCAAAAACGGTATTCAAATTTGTCAGTGGTCACTAGAAAATAATCCAAAAGGTATGCCGAGTATATTCAAGGGTAAAGGCAGAAGCAGACTATTTTGAATGCTGGAACAATTGATGGATTTTTACCTGGATGTGATCCGATTGTAGACAGTGGTATTAATGATAAGGATTACTATGAATGGTGAATTATTTCATAAATAGGTTATTGAAAACTTCCCTGCAAAAGGATGCCCATCAATAGGATTATGTCAGCTTATTCAATAAACACATCCAAATCAATACACTACTTGGAAACAAAGTTTTCAATATTTTTATCTTTGCTCTTGTATCATTCATAGATATTTTAAGTTTATTTATTATACTTATACTGTATGGTACCCTGTTCACATTTCCTCTGCTAATACACATGCTATATTGCTCCCAATTCAAAAGTATACTGAATAATTGTAAAATTGCTCATCAATTATAATATTTTCAATAATTCATGGACAGTTTGAATGAATGATAATAAAAATTGACTTTCTTGAAGTATTCAACACCGAGCAATAAATAATTCACAAATTGGTTCATATATTGATAGTTCGGTACAAATTTCATGTCAAAATTCTTCATGTACTACATAGATTCTTAATTTTTGTTTCTCTCTTATTTCTTAATACATTATAACGTTTTTTCCAATCCATTCTTTTGGCCCAGTGCTTGCGAAGTATCCAAAAATTTTTTTTTTCTGCACCACTAGCTACCTGCTAGAATTCCATTAATTATCCTTCTTGAATCCTAACATAAAATGGTACTCTTATAGTTATATGGTTAGAATTTTGCAAGATTTCCAATACCAATAAATATTGCATGGTCCTGAGTGAAAATGAATATTTATTTGAATGATCTTCAATTTTCCATGGTTGACTTTTATATGAATGATAAGTTCAGATAATTCCATATGAAAGCATTCCACGATATTTTTGCGCTTTCAAACCTGAATTACCATATTTAAACTGCAATCGAAATATTCCGGCTTAATTAATCGATAATTCGTATACTCAACACTTTTCTAGGTTATATTTATGTTTTATTTCTGTGATGAAATTTGGTTACTTTTTGTAACCAGAAATAAAGCCTCGACTGGACGTTCATGGCCTGCTTCGATTTCAATAATTCTTAAATGGACTATACTATTTTATGCTGCCCCAATTTACTTATTTGAGTAATGCGATGGCAACACGTCCAAAAGAGAATTTTTTGATTATTCGCCTGAATGGAGTACTAGGTTATGTCAAATAAAATATTTAGAAATTTTGCGAAACCTGGAAAAAAACGTATTGTGGAGCTGGGCAATCTTTGTAAAATCATAACTTTCATTTTCAAGTGAGTATATCCGCATTTTTCCTTCAAATACGTTTCACTGGCCAGAATAAAAAAAGTATTCATTCATAACCTCTATGTTATCGGACTTCTCATTTGCCAAAAAGAATCCTCGTCTACCCAAAATGGACAGTTGGTCCCCATCCAACGCCCGGATTTACTGTACCATTGGAACAGGATCTAAAACCAGATAGAATGACTCGGAGGCGAAGGTAAACAAATGGAATTATGATAATCGGCGACTTTGGATAACGGTTACTCTTCACGCGGCGGCAGAAGATACACCTGTTTCGATAAAATCGGAATATTATGCTGTGACATTTCGCCGAGTAAAAATAGAAGAAAAAACACGATGAAATATGTCCTCGACTGGTCTCTGAGCGAGAAGAGCTGGTTCTTAGGCGACGCTTCCTTCCAACCAGTTGCCTTCTTGATGTAACAAGAAAAGTTCATTTTGAGGCCCCAACAACAACAGTATTTCTTCAAATAAAAATAGTACATCAATCAAAATTTTCCATCCTATCATAACTCAAATATTATTTACCAATACTGGAGTATCTTTTCTTCATTGGTGTCTTGGAGACAGTTTATCTCATTTACGTATATCGTGACGTAAGCATGGTGAGATATGGACTGAAGAGGATATATACTTGGATATGATATAAATATTTATAATATTTATCAATAAAAGTCTAAAAATAGCCAGAATCCAATCGTTTTTGTATCAATGAATATCTTATGGTTGGAAGAATAACGTATCTCTTAATTTTTAATATATCTACATAAATTTATTGGAATATGGGGTGAATAAGATTCAAACAGTGGAACTTACATAGTGTCATCAAAAATTTATGAGAGATGGGAAAATATTGTTTCAGTATTTGAGAATTTCATCAGCTTTAAGCTCAATTTGGAATGAATGAATTTGTTATTGTTGATTTGGTTATAAACAAAGAGAATTAATGAGTCTGCTTCTTCAATATAAGGCTCCTAATGAAAATAATTTAATTTCATTGATATTGATATTCAAAGTATCAACATAAATCTATCATCACATTCACATAGGTATTTTGAAATATCCTCAACGATGTTATTCTCTTACGCTAAAACACAACATACACAATCATGACCATTATGAATCAATCGGTGGTGAATCTAATATACATTTTCATGAAATGCCATATGTTAATTACTGCATTGCAAAACTTGCGGTGAACAATCAACTGATTTATTTTCATATTTTGAAATGCCAAAGAAGAGTTGAATAAATTGAAAATACTGCAATTTGTTATGTTAACTCTGTAGTATGAGTTTTTCTATCGAATGTTCGTATTGATACACAGAAAGAAAACCGAGTTTTCTGATATATTCAATATAATTCGGTGATTCCATCTTTTGAAGTTTATAAAAATGAATTGACAGTATTCGCCATACTGAACACTGAAGTCCGTTTCGGAAACACAAAAGTATTCTCACATATTCCATATAATTCAGTGATTAGATGAATCAGTGGTGAATCTTATATAAATTTTCATGAAATGCCATATGTTAATTACTGTATTGCAAACTTGAGGTGAACAATCAACTGATTTATTTTCATATTTTGGAATTCCGAAGAAAAGTTGAATAATTTGAAAATACTGCATTTGTTATGTTAACTTTGTAGTATGAATTTTTCCATCAAAGCATTCGTTTTGGTACACAGGAAGACAATCGAGTTTTCTGATATTCGGTGATTCCATCTTTTGATGTTTATAAAATTGAATTGACAGTATTTGCCATACTGAACACTGAAGTCTGTTTCGGTACACAGAAGTATTCTCACATATTCAAAATAATTCAGTGATCCGGTGAATCAGTGGTGAATCTAATATACATTTTCATGAAACGCCATATGTTAATTACTGTATTGTAAAACTTGAGGTGAACAATCAACTGATTTATTTTCATATTTTGAAATGCCAAAGAAAGGTTGAATAATTTGAAAATACTGCAATTTGTTATGTTAACTTTGTAGTATGAATTTTTCCATCAAAGTGTTCGTTTTGGTACACAGAAAGAAAATCGAGTTTTCTGATATATTCAATATAATTCGGTGATTCCATCTTTTGAAGTTTATAAAAATGAATTGACAGTATTTGCCATACTGAACACTGAAGTCCGTTTTGGTACACAGAAGTATTCTCACATATTCAATATAATTCAGTGATCCGGTGGTGAATCTAATATACATTTTCATGAAATGCCTTATGTTACTTACTGCATTGTAAAACTTGAGGTGAACAATCAACTGATTTATTTTCATATTTTGAAATGCCAAAGAAAGGTTGAATAATTTGAAAATACTGCAATTTGTTATGTTAACTTTGTAGTATGAATTTTTCCATCAAAGCGTTCGTTTTGGTACACAGAAAGAAAATCGAGCTTTCTGATATATTCAATATAATTCGGTGATTCCATCTTTTGAAGTTTATAAAAATGAATTTACAGTATTTGCCACTCGATTTGCCATATTGAACACTGAAATCCGTTTTGATACACAGAAAAAAAATTGAGTATTTTCACATATTCGATATGTTTCAGTGATCCCATCTATTGTAGGTCATAAAAATAAATTGACAGTACTTGTCATACTGACAATGAACATTGAAGCTATTTTCGGTGCACAGAAAAAAATTGATTATTTCAACATATTCAGTATAGTTCAGTGCTCCCATCTTTATAAAATAAAATTGGCAGTACTCGTCATATTGACAATGGACACTGATGGCCGGTTTGGTACACAGAAACGAGCACCCAAGAGCTTTTCACTTCACGTCAGTGTTTTTGAAATTGAATTAAATTTTACTTCCAACAGTACTTTTCGATTTAACTATTTCTTGGTTCCATACTTGGCCCCAATGCATACTCAACCTAGATTCTATTACCAACATTTCACGAATATCATAAATATTTATTAGATATTTCCAAGTTCAATAATTCTATTCAAAGATAATTTTTTTCATATCCAATCAAATTGCTGAATAACAAAGACCTATTATGATGATATTAAGAACTATTATACACAAAAATGATAATCAACTTGGCTACCATGAATAAATATCCAATTAGAAAAGACAAATATTAATCATTGGAATTCTGTTTACATTTAAGTATTTCAAAGTCAATATTTGCTTTTATAAAGAAAAAATTTTGAACAATATGTTTTAGAAGAAATAACCAACTAAAAATCACTAGAACCTGATGAGATTGAAATTGAAGAAAGGTGATAGGTAATGTCTACTAGGTGGTGAAGCTACGAGGCAGTTTTATATGAGACCAATATTTCTTCCAACATTCTACATGTATAAGCTACTGGTTATTCAATCATCCATCAGATTAACCGAGCATTTGTTGGAAAGTAAAAGTCTCGTCCCCTTGAAAATTGGGTCAAATCCGTCCAAATTGTGTCTAAGTCATCTGAAGAAGGTACATATTATTATTCATATTGCCTCACCTGAAGTCTGTTTATGAAATCCGAACCGACTGTTCGATCTGTATTCTCCACCATCGAATAAACATCGTACATGGTAACATTTTGGTCTTCATTGTTGGGGTCCGAAGCACTATTTTCACTCAATTTCGCTGAAAACAACACGGATATTCTGTCCAAATTAGATTTTAATAATGGAACACACGAAGTTTTGAGTATTACAGTTCCTACGTGCTGCGTTGTTGACATTTTTTCTGATGCCCATGCTTACATTTTGTTATTCTCACTATGTGAAAGCAAGCTTTCGAATATTTTTGTATAATTAATTCATTTACTCAGATTTTGACATCTCTCTGACATATCCGTCACCTTGGTAAACTGACGTGGCGGCCTCTTTGTTCGTAGGGCGGAAGGTACACAAAGACCGTTAAGTTAGGTTCTGTTCATCGATCTAATAATCATAATAGGGAAAAATCACGCACCGCGAGATGGCGCTGAAAATCACAAGATGTCGGGCCGAGGGGGATCAAAATTATTCTCATTTCTGTCTTTCATAACAAGTAAATCAAATATTTTTTATAAGATTGCGGATAAATAATAATGCCTGTGAAGGTCAAGATAATCACTTCGGAAATTTTTGATTATGTGGGTGAACGTGAATGTGATTGCAAATGACCTCTATATTATAGAAAATTATTGAACTTACGATACAATTGATCATCTCTCAGGAAGTGCTTGCTGCAATTTAACATATTCTTTGAGATACGTTTCCCAATCTTCAAGATTGTCTGCAGTTTCAACTACCTTGGGATTCGACGGGAATTTATGCAAAGAAATTTCAGAAGAACTGATGAGCATTGAGGAACAGGGCACATTTTTCGTGATCTTATTCTCACATTACCTCTTACAATCCGCTGCATTTTCAGCTCGTATACAGTTCATTTGAAACATTTGTCCATTAATTATCATCTAAATAGTATATCACTTTTATACATAAATGACTTAAAAACATACAAAAATTTCCGTTTAATCCCAAGTCAATTAAAAAATTGCAGACAATCTTGAAGATTGGGAAACGTATCTCAAAGAAGTTGTTACTTTGCATCAAGCACCTCCTGAAAGATTATTTTTCAGTTCCATAATTTTCTATTATATAGTGGTCATTTGCTATCACATTCACGTTCACCCACATAATCAAAAATGTCCAAAGTGGTTATCTCGACTTCCACAGGCATTATTATTAATTCCGCAATCTTTTAAAAAATATTTGATTTACTTGTTATGAAAGACAGAAATAACGGAATAATTTTGACCATCATTCGGCCCGACATCTTGTGATTTTCAGCGCCATCTAGCGGTACGTGATTTTTCCCTATTGAAGAAATTTTTGATAGCTGTCAAAAAAATGACAGCAGCTCTTTGTCAATTATGCCGAATCAGCTGTCACAGAAATATAAGTATTTTCATTCAACAATTTGTTGGAATTTAAAATGGTTCTGGTTATGCGATCTGGAAAAAACGTAGCCTCAATATATCATTCTCCATTAAAATACAGAATTTCGTCACGATCGAATCTGTAGTTTTGAAATTATCACGAAAACTAAATTTCAAACGACCATATTTACGGAACCCCTGGTCGAATTTTGCCCAATAACGAACTTGACCGCTTCATTCGAGAGTCGAACCCACCCTGAAAATTTCGAGTTTCTAGGTCGTTCCGTTCGAGAGTTATCGTGTATACGGTCGGCCAGACTCGAATTTTTCGATTGATACCATTTTCGTAGAACGAGCGCTCAAAAACGTTTTCAGTTTATTTCTCTCTACTACTGGCAGTATAAATAGATATTTATGTAAGAAGTAACTAAAAAGTTGTGACAAGGAGTTTGCAATAGTTTGGAGAAAATTATGGAAAAATACTAAAAAACCAGATGACTGGCATTGACAGTCCCTTTAAGAAATAGGTCCCCCTACCCTTCAATAAGTAGGTATTTATTCCAACAAATGCAACAATGATCTTAGTATTCTTAGTTTATCCCGCCACCTGATGAAGCCATGGTATGGCGAAACACGTGTAGTGGTTTTGTTAAACTTTTTAAATAGTGAAGATCGTAGACTAAGTTAATTAGTGAATACTAAGTTAAATTGACAGTATTCCCAACTTTTTATAATGGAAATACCCTCGATGGATGCAAAAAATTCCATGTTTTTTAAGCTGACATGCTCCCAATGTTTCAGAAAAGATAAAAAACAGAAAAAACCGAACTGTAAAAAAAATTCATAAAATAAAATATATCCTCTAGAAAACATGAAACGAGGGCAAAATATATCAAAACGAAGGTAAAGGAAAGCAGTGAAATAAAATTTCACCATACTCAAGAAACAAATCAAGTTGGTAAAAAATCGAATAGACAAAAATAACCTGTAGTCAGAATCTTTTGCGCGCTTGTTTGAATTCATCGCCAGAGCGGTCACCCATCCAGGTTCTGACTCCGCATAACGCTGCTTGGCTTCAAGTTTGAACAGACTCTCCCACGGTTTCTGAATCTGATCAAACAGTAGTTTAACCGACAAAACATTCCACTTCACAGATGTCAATCAATTTCGCTTTTTGAAAAGTTTTTCCTTTTTCGGTGCAAATATTCACTAAACTGGGAAAATTCCCTGCAGTTGGGAACACTGGCCATCGGCAAATTATCTTCTATGATCAATCCGACGCGAATTCCAAATGCGACCAGGCCATAGAAGTATCACAGAAAATTAAGACGTCACGATTATAAAAAATACGAATTGTCAATGAAATGGGAATTATGGTATCTACCCAAGACAAGCTATAGCAATAAAAGCACAAGATAAATTCTGAAGAATTTCAGTTACTCCACTTTTCAAACATTAAAATGAGAAGAGATAATTTTGCCAATAACGAGCTTAAACGCGTCATGCGAGAGTCGAACCGAACCTGAAAATTTCAAGATTCTAGGTCGTTTCGTTCGAGGGTTATCGTGTATACGGACTTGAATGAGTTTGGATACAATATTCTTCTTTTATCGGCAAAATTTCATTCCAATCCAATCGGTAGTTTAGAAATTATCATGCAAAAAAATTTTTGAACGGCCATATTTACGGAACCCCAGTTCTAATTCTGCTCATTGATGAACGTGACCGCGACATTCGAGATCCACACCTATCCTGAAAACTCCCTAGGCCTTTCTGTTCGAAAGTTATAATTTTCTATGGTTCTGATCATGCGATCTGGACAAAATTTTACTGGACCACCGGAAATATTTGGGAATTCTAAACAAAACAATATAATCTTTATACATATAATTCGATCAACTTCCATGGATATTTACAATTTTACAGACCTTTTATTTGCCGATCAAATTAAAAATTGGGTTTTTTAAGAAGCACATCTTTATCCATTGGCGTAATAATTGCACCGATCTTAGTTTTAACAGCAGGTTTGGTCAGTCGGCGGAATGCAGTCTCGGGCACAAAGGTTTGTCCGACCGGTGCTCTGATACTTGCTTCGAAATCCTTGACGCTCGTGAATGGAAAAGGTAACTCGTCAACCATAAACGGTTTAACATGTTTCTCTGCGTCTTCATTAATGATAAGAAAACCCTTATTATCATCCCTCCTGGGAACTATTTTGGGAGCTTTCACGATGAATCTTCTTTTTTTTCTTTTATTTGGTACAACTCCAACACCGCCCCAACTTCCCCAGCCGGGCAATAATAAATTGACGTCTTTCGGTTTATCTTTTTGCACTGTTTCGCTTTTTTCTTTAACGAATTGTTCTACGAGGTCGGTTTGGAAAGCATCGGCAGCTTCTTCTTTCAATTCTCGTTGTATAATGTCATCATTATCATCATCTTCGTCCATATTCGTTATGACATCTGGGATGATTGTATCTAGTTGGGTTACTTTTATCTTTCCATTTGCTTTATTCTTTCCTGTTTTTTGTGTGTTGGTGGCTTTTTCAATATTATTCTGAATATTCGACTTCTTTTTCTTCAAAATATTATTTAAATCTGATACTTCCCCTTCGAGGGGTTGATTTCTGTCCGAAGTTTGCAAAAGTGGCTCATCTATTTGAGGCCTCTTTCTCTCTATTGGTAGCGTTAGCATGCTTTCTTTTTCCTGATTTCCAATTTTTTGCTTTTTATTCGCGGATTTTTGCGGAGTTATTTGTTTTTTCATCTTATCTGCCTCCTTCTTCAATTTATTATCCATCTTTTTCTCTAATTCATCAAAAATGGCATCTATGTTATCATCCATAAATTCAACGTCCCATTCCGAAGTAGCTAATGCTTTTGGAGAACGCCTCTTCCGTTTTTTTGGTTTTTTCTTAGTTTCCGTTTGCGTCTGTGCTGGAGCCGTAACTTTGGGAGAAGTCTTCTTCTTAACTTGATTTTTTTCTGTGATACATTTTGTTTCATCTTCTGGTTTCTCTGTAATGTCTTCTTCTGTAATTTTTTCTGTATCTTCTTCAACAGAACTATCTCTATTGAGATCTTCACTGTGGTTCTCATCTAATTCTGAAGCTTTTTCTGAACAGAATTTTTTGTAATCATTTATGAAATTAGTAACTTCAGGTTCGGATTTCAAATTATTGTCTGACCACAAAATACTATTTTTTGTGCTACCTTCAACATTCTGTGGTAAAAATTCATCTTCTGAATCACTAGCAGTGCTGATTTTCTGTTTCTCCGTTAACTCCCTGCTTAATTGTAACTGTTGGGCTAATTCTGCCCTACTCTGTAATCAAATAAAAAATTTGGAAAATTTAAATCGTATATGTATTTAAAAAAAATAAAACACATGATAACCAATCGTAAAAAATGAAATATCAAAGTGAAAAATTTTGATGATTTCAGATCCTCAAGGTTTATAGTCATAAACAAGTAAGCACTATTAAAGCCATTTATGTTAAAAAGTATTCAGAATTTCTGGTGAAGCAAATATCCAAGGTGAATGAAATCAAAATTATCGAACAATATAATGAATTTTCTTCATCGAAAAACACTCACCTCTTTATCATATTTAGCATGAAGTTGCTTATGTTTGGCCCATTTTCCGGTGCTTTTATGCCTCAAACTGAACCTCTCATGCGCCCTTATCCTTTCAATTTCCTCTAATGTCTTTAGAGCTTCCTCTGGATTAGACTTTTTCAGTTCCTCAAACTGTTTGAGTTGCAGCTTAATTTTAGCCTTTTTCTGTATTCTATGGTATTTTTTACTTTTGATTTTGTTTTGTCGCCTAGCTTTTGCTTCCTGGTAACTCTGATGAGCTCTAAGCTTAGATTGTTCACTTCTCATTTTCTTCAATTCTTCGAGTGTTAACTTTATTTGTTCCCGTTCTGTATCAACATGAATTTCTTCTACAGGTTGAGGATTATTTTTTTCCATTTCAATATCAAAGGTGGTTTTCAACGTCCACTTTTTCGTCAAATCTATGGTTTTTTCATTGTCTCTTGTCGGTAAAGGAAAAAGTAAGTCCGTAGATACTCTATTAGCGGTAATAACCGGTTCCCATCGATCTAACTCAAGTCTTGCTTTCTCGTATGCTACAGTTCTATTGATTCGATCTGCTATTGGTTTTTCCAAAGGTTTCGGAAGGGTGCTGGATATTTGGTTAGTGTTGTCGACTTTCTTTTTGATGGCAACATGCGTTTTTTTCTTCTCAAGAATGTTAGCCAAGTCGCCGACGTGAATTACACCTTTCTTACCTGTTATCGATTTAGCCAAATCGAATTCCGATATCTGCAAAGCCGGTTCAGTCCGAGAAGCTTTCTTCAGTTGCTGTGCTTTATTGATACCCAAGATTTTATCCACCAACTTTTCATGTTTTTTATCGTCGAAATCATCATCTGATTGCACGAAATCCTCATCTCCGATAGCCATTTTTGATTAATCAATAGAACTTGAACTAAAGGTCGAACTAATAACTCAAAACACTACGAACGTGCATGGATTATGGTTGGATTTTAGATTTTACATTTTACAGGTTATATTTACGATATTTGAGGTTATTGATGTCCTTGTCACAGATATTTGCACTTTTTCTTTGGCAACTTTGTGAATCTCAATATTTGTTGCAGTTTATAATCTTTTAAAATATTTTTGTTTCATTACTTTCTTGATATTCTCACCATTTGTCAGTATGGTGTAAAATTAGAGAAAAAATTAATATTTGTATCGTTCTGCAATTATATACACACTAACTAAAATCACGAACCGATAGATGGCGCTGAAAATCCCAAGATGTCGGGCCGAATGGTGGTCAACATTATTCTGTCATAACAAGTAAATCAAATATTTTTTATGAGATTGCGGAATTAATAATAATGCCTGTGGGACTCGAGATATTCACTTCGGACATTTTCGATTATGTGGGTAAACGTGAATGTGATAGCAAATGGCCACTATATAATAGAAAATTATTGAACTCACCATAAAAAAAATCATCTTTCAGGAAGTGCTTGCTGTTAAGTAACCACTTCTTTGAGATACGTTTCCCAATCTTCAAGATTGTGTGCCATTTTTTAACTGACTTGGGAATTTATGCAAAGAAATTGCAGAAGAACTGTATGATGAGAATTTAGGAACAGAGCACATTTTTTGTGATCTTATTTCCACATTACCTCTTACAATCCGCTGCATTTTCAGCTCGTATACAGTTTATTTGAAACAATTGTCCATAAATATATCACTTTCGATACATAAATGACTCAAATCATACAAATATTTCACACTTTTCCCATATAAACACAAATATTATATACGTTAGTTTGTTGTTCATCATTCGGGTATTTCAAAGGATTAAAAGTAGATGTCGCCCACTCCGTGATTCTTCCCTATTCAGATTGAACCTTTTTGAGCGCTCGTACTACTTACACGAGGGCTAATCATTTCGTCACGATTTCGAATTTTGAGCCGAAAATGGTCTCAATCGACAAGGTTCGACTCACTGATGACGAATCGTCGAAAAATTCGAGTCTGTCCGTCCGTCCATACACACGATAACTCTCGAACGGAACGACCTAGAAACTTGATATTTTCAGGTAGGTTCGAATCTCGAATGCCGCAGTTAAGTTCGGCAGTTATTGGGCAAAATTCGACCAGGGGTTCCGTAAATATGGCCGTTCAAAATTTTGTTCTCCTGATCACTTCGAAACTACAGATTCGATTGAGGTGAAATTTCGCACTCAGATGGAGAATTACATGTTCAAGATACATGTGAAGTTTTGTCCAGATCGCATGACCAGAACCATAGAAAATTATAACTTTGTTATGGAAAGGCCTAGGGACTTGAAATTTTCAGGATAGGTGTGGATCTCGAATGTCGTGGTCACGTTCATAATCGAGCAAAATTTAACTAGGGGTTCTGTAAATATGATCGTTTGAAATTTAGTTTTCTTGATAATTTCGAAACTACAGATTTGATCGTGATTTAATTTTGTATTTCAATGGAGAATGATATATTCAAGCTACATTTTCTCCAGATCGCATGACCAGAACCATAGAAAATCATCACTTTCGAACGGAAAGGCCTAGGGACTCGAAATTTTCAGGATAGGTTCGAATCGCGAATTTCGCGGTCACGTTCATCAATGAGCAAAATCATACTAGGGGTTCCGTAAATATGGCCTTTCAAAATATTTTTTTCCTGATAGTTTCGAAACTACTCATTAAAATGAAATGAAATTTTGCACAAAGATGAAGAATGATGTATTCAGACTACATGGGGAATTTCGTCCAGATCGCATTACCAAAACCATAGATACCGTATGAAATTCTAGCGAATTATCGAAAAAAAAATCACCTATAGCCTGACGTAAAGCCTGGAGTTTCGCCTCAGTTTGAAAATTTGCTCAGCTGCCAAAAATTTTTTGAATCGGTTTCTAAAACTGAAAAATGCGAATCTACCTACAAGGTGGATGAACGAGCGCTTAAAAGCTCCTGACTTCACGGCAGTGCTTTTCATCATTTTTTTTCATAGAATTTTTGTGTGACATTGTTTTTAAACGTTTGAAATATTCATATCCTTGCAACTTTCAAGAACGTAAAGGTACGTTGACTTTCATCTTTCATTCAAAGGGGAAATTTGTGACGTCTGGGAATCCTAGGAGAAACATGTCACTTGAACATTTACTAACTAATGACCAGAAACACCGTAGAAAAGCGTTGATTTCACTATCTTGCATGTTTTTGATCACGTAATATTAAATGATTTCAGTGTGAAAAGCGCTTAAATGATACACTACGCGCAAGCCTTCCTCACATCACGTGATCGATATTTAGTTTTTATATCAAATCTCTCCTTCAAATGACACATAGGCCGATAGACTCCGCTTAGTTCAAATACCAAAGTTTTAGTCTGTTCCTTCTTTCCAAGGTAAAGTTATTTCTGTTCATTATTTAAAACGAATCAATATTGATCATTTTTTCCGTACATCCAATTACTCGGAATAATGGTTTCTTCAATATTTGTCCTGTTTTCGTAGTTTTAATTACTCTGGGAGAATTCCGCACTTGAAACGTAATGCAATTCAAAGATACTTATTTGGCTATTTTACTTGTTTCCATGCAATTATTACATGATTTTGATTACTTTCGTTGTAGTTTTTGTCCGAGAAGCCGGCTGCATTAACATAAATCTGTATGACCTTTTTGACCTTGTCTCTTCCATTATTTTTTATACAAGTTCATTCAATATACAGATGGTTGTCGATCAGAATAATCGATGATTATCTATTTAAGTCAATTGAGAATTATCTCACGTGAAGATAATGTGCTCTTTGATATAAAAAAATCACAGTATTGTGAAATATTGCATACATATACTCGAAATGTTTTATTTGTTCTAATGGAATTTATTTTTCAGGCTGAATATTTGTAGCAACATGGGTGACGCAGGTGAGAATTTTTTTAATCCAAATCGATGAAAAATTGTGTCAAATTCCAATAAAATATTGTTCACAGGAGCTCCTAAATTTGGTATCAATGGTTTCGGACGCATTGGTCGTCTTGTACTCAGGGCTTCGTTAGAACGAGGAGCAGAATGTGTTGGTGTCAATGACCCTTTCCTCGATGCCGCCTACATGGAATATCTCTTCAAATATGATTCCACCCATGGACGTTTCAAGGGGGAAGTCAGTCACGACGACAAGAACCTCATCATCAACGGAAAAAAAATTCCAATTTTCAGCGAAAGAGACCCCAAAGTAAGTGAATCCGATCGAAGAATTCATAATCTACAACGGTTCGAAGTTTCAAGAATAAATTTGATTTCAGTCCATTCCCTGGGGAAAAGTTGGTGCCAAATATGTTGTAGAATCGACTGGTGTCTTCACCACCACCGAAAAGGCCAAGGCTCATATCGAAGGAGGCGCGGCTAAGGTTATCATCTCTGCACCGTCTGCAGATGCCCCCATGTATGTTTGCGGGGTCAACCTCGATGAGTATGATCCTAAGGCTCCTGTTATCTCAAATGCTTCCTGCACGACCAACTGCTTGGCCCCATTGGCCAAGGTCATCCATGACAAATTCGAGATTGTTGAAGGTATTGAGTTTGTTCTATATTTTATTGCATTTGGTGACTGTTAGTATGAATTAATTTTTTCAGGTCTGATGACGACTGTTCACGCAACCACTGCCACACAAAAAACTGTTGATGGTCCATCAGGAAAATTGTGGCGTGATGGTCGTGGCGCTGCCCAAAACATCATTCCAGCATCAACTGGAGCTGCCAAGGCTGTAACCAAAGTCATCAAGTCCCTGGACGGAAAGTTGACCGGTATGGCTTTCCGCGTGCCAACTGCAGATGTTTCCGTTGTGGATTTGACCTGTCGACTCGGTGAGTACCAAATTAGGGTCATTTAGTATTATCTAAAATACGAATGTGAATTATAGCAAAGGGAGCTTCCTACGATGAAATCAAGAAAGCTGTGAAAGAAGCAGCCGAAGGACCAATGAAGGGAATTTTGGGCTACACAGAAGATGACGTCGTGTCTTCCGATTTCATTGGATGCACTTGTTCGTCAGTCTTCGACGCCAAAGCCGGAATTTCTCTGAATCCAAACTTTGTGAAACTCATTGCGTGGTACGATAACGAATATGGATACTCTTGCAGAGTTGTCGACCTTATCAAACACATCAGCACTAAGGAATAAAAATTTTTGTAAAACCACTCTCTCTATAACCGTCATAGAAATTTGGATTTAAACGCAAAATGTTTTTGTAGTATGTATGTTGAAAGTGAAATATTTTCTAAATTATTTTTCCTTTGTTCACTTATAGTTTGTATCCAGTGAATAACAGAATACATGTAACTTTAAAACATTTGTCGTTTTTCATTTCAAACAATGAATGAACTTGTAATGAACATCAACGAAGTTTAACCAAAAATTAAACACAATGGGATATCAGTAAACTTTCTAAACTGCCACTAGGAAACCACTCCTAAGAAGCCGTCTCGTGCATTCTCGTTGAGCTTCTGCGTCGTCCCTGAAAAATTTGATACTAGCATTTTCAGGATATTCATTGAAGGTGAACTCTGGCAGGACTCTCTTGTTCTTGAATGCTTTACCTTTCACTTTCAAATATAATTTAATGTGAACGTGTTGGTCGATTTTATTGATTTTTCGTAATCCTCTGAGACAGCGACGCAGGATTTGCAATAACCTGACCCACAGTTCTTTTGGCGGGGTGATCCACACTTCTTTTGGCGGGGTTCTGGCATTTCTGGTTCCCTTCCTCTTGCCGAATCCGCAGTGACGTCCTTCGAGTTTCATGTATTTCGAGAGAATTATTGTTGGTTCGTGAATTAGGCCTTTCAACCAGACTCGTACTTCTGGACGAGAGTTGGCGTTAGCAATGACGCCGGTTTCATTAGGTTCGGGCAAAACTTTTTTCTTACCACAACCCCTTTTTGAAGCTGCGAGAGGTTTTTGATATCGTGGGTTACTCATATTGATTGGAAATACTTGGGGCAAACGAACTAATTACGATATATTGCACAATGAATTTTCGAAATTCGAAATCGGGTAGGCAAAATGGCGCAGGACAGAACTTATGCCGCTCATAGAAATGTTCATTTATATAGAACCATAGAACGGAAGATTTAATTGAACAGTTTGGCCAACTAACTGACATGATTATTGATTAGGTACATATTTATTCAAAAGTTATACTCAGGAACGAAGCATCAGTAATCCCACTAAGACAATATTGAAAAAATGCGGTTAAATGTGTATGCAATTACGCTAATAATAAAATTGTGGCATGATGGTCGTTCCGCTGCCCACTAAAGTCATCAAGTCACTGGATGGAAAGTTGACTGGTATTGCTTTCCACGTGCGAACTGCTGGTGTTTCCGTTGTGGATTTGACCTGTCGACTCGGTGAGTACCAAATTGAGGTCAATTATAATTATTATCTGAAATATGAATGTTATTTATAGCAAAGGGAGCTTCCTACGATGAAATCAAGAAAGCTGTGAAAGAAGCAGCCGAAGGACCAATGAAGGGAATTTTGGGCTACACAGAAGATGACGTCGTGTCTTCCGATTTCATTGGATGCACTTGTTCGTCAGTCTTCGACGCCAAAGCCGGAATTTCTCTGAATCCAAACTTTGTGAAACTCATTGCGTGGTACGATAACGAATATGGATACTCTTGCAGAGTTGTCGACCTTATCAAACACATCAGCACTAAGGAATAAAAATTTTTGTAAAACCACTCTCTCTATAACCGTTATAGAAATTTGGATTTAAACGCAAAATGTTTTTGTAGTATGTATGTTGAAAGTGAAATATTTTCTAAATTATTTTTCCTTTGTTCACTTATAGTTTGTATCCAGTGAATAACAGAATACATGTAACTTTAAAACATTTGTCGTTTTTTATTTCAAACAATGAATGAACTTATAATGAACATTAACGAAGTTAAACCAAAAATTAAACACAATGGGGTATCAGTAAACTTTCTAAACTGCCACTAGGAAACCACTCCTAAGAAGCCGTCTCGTACATTCTCGTTGAGCTTCTGCGTCGTCCCTGAAAAATTTGATACTAGCATTTTCAGGATATTCATTGAAGGTGAACTCTGGCAGGACTCTCTTGTTCTTGAATGCTTTACCTTTCACTTTCAAATATAATTTAATGTGAACGTGTTGGTCGATTTTATTGATTTTTCGTAATCCTCTGAGACAGCGACGCAGGATTTGCAATAACCTGACCCACAGTTCTTTTGGCGGGGTGATCCACACTTCTTTTGGCGGGGTTCTGGCATTTCTGGTTCCCTTCCTCTTGCCGAACCCGCAGTGACGTCCTTCGAGTTTCATGTATTTCGAGAGAATTATTGTTGGTTCGTGAATTAGGCCTTTCAACCAGACTCGTACTTCTGGACGAGAGTTGGCGTTAGCAATGACGCCGGTTTCATTAGGTTCGGGCAAAACTTTTTTCTTACCACAACCCCTTTTTGAAGCTGCGAGAGGTTTTTGATATCGTGGGTTACTCATATTGATTGGAAATACTTGGGGCAAACGAACTAATTACGATATATTGCACAATGAATTTTCGAAATTCGAAATCGGGTAGGCAAAATGGCGCAGGACAGAACTTATGCCGCTCATAGAAATGTTCATTTAGATAGAACCATAGAACGGAAGATTTAATTGAACAGTTTGGCCAACTAACTGACATGATTATTGATTAGGTACATATTTATTCAGAAGTTATACTCAGGAACGAAGCATCAGTAATCCCACTAAGACAATATTGAAAAAATGCGGTTAAATGTGTATGCAATTACGCTAATAATAAAATTGTGGCATGATGGTCGTTCCGCTGCCCAAAAAATCATTCCAGCATCAACTGGAGCTGCCTAGGCTGTAACTAAAGTCATTAAGTCACTGGATGGAAAGTTGACTGGTATTGTTTTCCGCGTGCCAACTGCTGATGTTTCTGTTGTGGATTTGACCTGTCGACTCGGTGAGTACCAAATTGAGGTCATTTATAATTATCTGAAATATGAATGTTATTTATAGCAAAGGGAGCTTCCTACGATGAAATCAAGAAAGCTGTGAAAGAAGCAGCCGAAGGACCAATGAAGGGAATTTTGGGCTACACAGAAGATGACGTCGTGTCTTCCGATTTCATTGGATGCACTTGTTCGTCAGTCTTCGACGCCAAAGCCGGAATTTCTCTGAATCCAAACTTTGTGAAACTCATTGCGTGGTACGATAACGAATATGGATACTCTTGCAGAGTTGTCGACCTTATCAAACACATCAGCACTAAGGAATAAAATTTTTTGTAAAACCACTCTCTCTATAACCGTTATAGAAATTTGGATTTAAACGCAAGATGTTTTTGTAGTATGTATGTTGAAAGTGAAATATTTTCTAAATTATTTTTCCTTTGTTCACTTATAGTTTGTATCCAGTGAATAACAGAATACATGTAACTTTAAAACATTTGTCGTTTTTTATTTCAAACAATGAATGAACTTATAATGAACATTAACGAAGTTAAACCAAAAATTAAACACAATGGGGTATCAGTAAACTTTCTAAACTGCCACTAGGAAACCACTCCTAAGAAGCCGTCTCGTGCATTCTCGTTGAGCTTCTGCGTCGTCCCTGAAAAATTTGATACTAGCATTTTCAGGATATTCATTGAAGGTGAACTCTGGCAGGACTCTCTTGTTCTTGAATGCTCTACCTTTCACTATCAAATATAATTTAATGTGAACGTGTTGGTCGATTTTATTGATTTTTCGTAATCCTCTGAGACAGCGACGCAGGATTTGAAATAACCTGACCCACAGTTCTTTTGGCGGGGTTCTGGCATTTCTGGTTCCCTTCCTCTTGCCGAATCCGCAGTGACGTCCTTCGAGTTTCATGTATTTCGAGAGAATTATTGTTGGTTCGTGAAGTAGGCCTTTCAACCAGACTCGTACTTCTGGACGAGAGTTGGCGTTAGCAATGACGCCGGTTTCATTAGGTTCGGGCAAAACTTTTTTCTTACCACAACCCCTTTTTGAAGCTGCGAGAGGTTTTTGATATCGTGGGTTACTCATATTGATTGGAAATACTTGGGGCAAACGAACTAATTACGATATATTGCACAATGAATTTTCGAAATTCGAAATCGGGTAGGCAAAATGGCGCAGGACAGAACTTATGCCGCTCATAGAAATGTTCATTTAGATAGAACCATAGAACGGAAGATTTAATTGAACAGTTTGGCCAACTAACTGACATGATTATTGATTAGGTACATATTTATTCAAAAGTTATACTCAGGAACGAAGCATCAGTAATCCCACTAAGACAATATTGAAAAAATGCGGTTAAATGTGTATGCAATTACGCTAATAATAAAATTGTGGCATGATAGTCGTTCCGCTGCCCAAAAAATTATTCCAGCATCAACTGGAGCTGCCTAGGCTGTAACTAAAGTCATTAAGTCACTGGATGGAAAGTTGACTGGTATTGTTTTCCGCGTGCCAACTGCTGATGTTTCTGTTGTGGATTTGACCTGTCGACTCGGTGAGTACCAAATTGAGGTCATTTATAATTATCTGAAATATGAATGTTATTTATAGCAAAGGGAGCTTCCTACGATGAAATCAAGAAATCTGTGAAAGAAGTAGCCGAAGGGAATTTTGGGCTACACAGAAGATGACGTCGTGTCTTCCGATTTCATTGGATGCACTTGTTCGTCAGTCTTCGACGCCAAAGCCGGAATTTCTCTGAATCCAAACTTTGTGAAACTCATTGCGTGGTACGATAACGAATATGGATACTCTTGCAGAGTTGTCGACCTTATCAAACACATCAGCACTAAGGAATAAAAATTTTTGTAAAACCACTCTCTCTATAACCGTTATAGAAATTTGGATTTAAACGCAAAATGTTTTTGTAGTATGTATGTTGAAAGTTCATTTACAGATTGTATCTAGTGAATCACAGAATACATGTAACTTTAAAAAAGTTGTTTCATTTGTCGTTTTTTATTTCCAACAATGAATGACATTATAATGAAGATCAACAAAGTTTATCCAAAGATTAAACATAATGGGATAGGTATCAGTAAACTTTCTAAACTACCATTAGGAAACCTTATTCGTCTCCTGCATTCTGAGTTCCTCCTTCTTGGCAGCAATCCTTTCCAGTCTTCTTTTCTTAGATTCACGGAATCTAGCACGATGAGCTTCTGCCTCGTCCCTCAATGATTTGATACGAGCATTTTCGGCATATTTCTTGAAGATGAACTCTGCCAGGACTCTCTTGTTCTTGAATACGTTACCTTTCACTTTCAAATATAATTTCATGTAAAGGTGTTTGTCGATTTTTTTGTTCTCTCGAAATCTTCTGAGCAGGCGACGAAGTATTTGCATTCTCCTCACCCATAGTTCTTTTTGGGGGGTTCTGGCGTTTCTAGTTCCCTTCCTCTTTCCAAATCCGCAGTGACGTCCTTCCAGACGGGCCTTTCTATCCTTGCGTATCCTGTATTTCGAGTGGATCCTTGTTGGTTTGCAGAAAATGAAGCCGTCTTTCAACAAGACTCGTACTTGGGCACGGGAGTTGGCGTTTGCAATGACGCCGGTTTCATTAGGGTCGAGCCAAACTTTTCTCTTACCACAACCTCTTATTGAAGCTGCGAGACGTTTTTGTAGCCGTAAGTTACTCATATTGATTGGAAATACTTGGGGGGAAACGAACTAATTACGATATATTGCGCAATGAATATTCGAAATCGGGGAAGACGGAATGGCGCATGACAGGACTTATGCCGCTCATAGAAATGTTCATACGCATAAAACGCGGGATTTGTTTGAACAGTTTGGCCAACTGACTAGATTCGATCCCTAAATGAATATACAGGGTGTTTCCAAATTAGACCTGGAGGACGTGTTAGTATGACTCATTTGGTGTCGTTTTTATTGTAAAAACTTGCCAAATTTATTCTTCATTTCCTGAAGAAGTTTTCGTTAGAATGCAGGTACAAGTTTCGTTATAGCAGATTTTTTTATAAACAACCTTTTAAATGTCCGGCATAAAAAATACTGATTTGGCCCTTGATTGACAGGCTGAACGTTCGTATGTTTTTGAACGAATTGTTTCCTAATTGGTAGGGAAGGACCTATTTCGTGGCCAGCGAGAAGTCTGGATCTAACACCGCCGTTAGATTTTCATGTTTGGGGCAGTTTAAAAGGAATAGTATATGAAAGGGAAATACATACACGTGCACACCTTGTGGAGAGAATAGATGGAGCAGTGAGAAGTTTGAGAGTAAATTTCAGGACTGAAGAAATTAGAAAGAGGGCACGTGTGTGTATAAGGAATGGTGGAGGACATTTCGAACATGATTTATGGATGAATTTCTGAATGAATTTTGAGATGAATTGCAATAAAAAAGTATTTAATTCGTTACTTTTCTTTCTTCGCTTATATCCCCTTTCAAATCAAAATTTGCTGTAATGAAACTAGTGCCTGCATTCTAACGATAACTATTTTGGGAAATAAAGAAGGAATTTGGCAAGTTTTTAAAATGATTTTGTCATACATAAATTGTGGAGTACGAAAGTTGCAGGCGAATTGATATTAGAAATTGACTATTCTTTTCTTCATATACCAACTTTCAAATCATACCAATTCTTTTTCAACATCTTTTACACCATATTTTTGCTTTTTTCATACATATCATATCCTTCTCTGATGAAAATATTCCAAAATTATAATCATTGCTCAACGTAGAAAAAATTGACGAAAAATGTAGTTTTTTAAAAAACATATAGGTAATCTCAAATAACTCGTGAACTGTTTATTTGTTGGCTCAAATGACAGCAAATGAGTCATACGTACTAACACGTCCTCCAAGGTTCACGTCGAATTTGGAAACACCCCTTGTATAGTGATATTAATTCGAAAGTTATACTCAAGAATGAAGAGGGTTTCCCATTAGGAGTCCCACTATGACTTTATTGAAAAACACCGAAGTTGGAATTCTTGTTCTTAGATATCCAAGAAGATGATACATCAAATATTGAAATTATTTCAATCTTATTTTTTGGATTCACTACGTGCTCTATATTGAAAAGAATGAACTGAAATTATAAAATTACGAAAAGCACTGCCGTGAAGGCAGGAGCTTTTGAGCGCTCGTACATGCACCTTGTAGGTAGATTCTAATTTTCCAGTTTTGGAAACCAATTGAGGAAATTTTTGAAAGCTGTCAAACAAATTTTCAAACTAAGGCGATAATCCAGACTTCAAGTCAGTGCTTTAGGTGACCAATTTTTTTTTCGATAATTCGCTAAAATTTTCTATGGTATCTATGGTCTTGGCGATGCGATCTGGACAAAATTCCGCACGTATTTTGAATATTATTCCTCAGCTAGGTGCAAAATTTCATTCCAATCAAATCGGTAGATTCGAAATTATCAGGAACAGAATATTTTTAACGGCCATATTTACGGAACCCCTAGTCTAATTTTGCTCATTGATGAACGTGACCGTGAAATTCGCGATCCAAACCCACTCTGAAAATTTCAAGTTTCTAGGCCTTTTCCTTCGGAAGTTATAATTTTCTATGGTTGCTATGGTCCTGGTCATGCGATCTGGACAAAATGTTGCTTTAATATGTCATCCTCGTTTAAAATACAAAATTTTATCTCGATTGAATCCATACTTTCGAAATTATCGAGAAAACAAAATTTCAAACGACCGTATTTACGAAACCAATAGTATAATTCTGCTCACTGATAAACGTGAACGCGACATTTCAGATCCACACCTATCCTGAAAATTTCAAGTCCCTAGGCCTTTCCGTTCGAAAGTTATGATTTTCTATGGTTTCTATGGTTCTGGTCATGTGATCTGGAGAAATGTAGCTTGAATATATCATTCTCCATTAGTATACAAAATTTCGTCACGATCGAATCTGTAGTTTTGAAATTATCCAGAAAACTAAATTTCAAACGACCATATTTACGGAACCCCTAGTATTATTTTGCTCATAGATGAACGTGATCACGAAATTCGAGATCCACACCTATCCTGAAAATTTCAAGTCCCTAGGCGTTTCCTTTCAAAAGTTACAATTTTCTATGTTTTCTATGGTTCTGGTCATGAGATCTGAACAAAATTTCACATGTAGCTTGAACACCTCATTCTCCATTTGAGTGCCAAGTTTCATCTCAATCAAATCTGTAGTTTTCAATAATCAGGGGAACAAAACTTTGAACGGCCATATTGACGGAACCCCTCTTGTAATTTGGCCCATTAACGAACTTAACCGAGGCATTCGAGAACTGAACCCACACTGAAAATTTCAAGTCTCTAGGTTGTTCCGTTCGAGAGTTATCGTGCTTACGGACGGACGGACGGACAGACACAAATTTTCCGACGGATTCGTCATCAGTGAGTCGAACATAGTCGATTGAGACCATTTTCGGCTCAAAATTCGAAAAATACAGACATCGTGACGAAATGATATAGCCCTTGTGTAAGTAGAACGAGCGCTCAAAAATGATACATCAAGAGCGTATGTTGTGTAGCTATGGTAATTCTCCTTTAAAACTGTGTGACATATCAGTCTTGGTTCTTACATTAAATTTATTTGGAAGGAACTTCGAAATTTTCGTATATAACAATAAATTCTTGAAAATCAATGGCCGCTCCTAAAAAACATTGCCAATGTTCTGGCCGATCAGGAGCAGGAGGTAAGAATTGTTCATACAATAATTATGTAATATTTTGTTTCGAAAGGAAATCCGAACTGTCAGGTTTATTAAATTTCCAAGGTAACAGTTAGTGTTTTCGCGAAATTTAGGGGTTCATTCGATATTTAATTATTCAATCTCTCCGCGGGTAAGAAACTCCGAAAACACGTCAGTATGGGGGACAGATCGAAGAAACAATGCCAGTGTACAACAGGAGGCACCGGGGGAGGTGAGGACATAATACAAATAAAAATTGACAGTTTGATTTCCTTTGACACCTTCTTTCGTTAATTTCCTGAATTATTTATCGGGATGCGCTTAATTGGTGATTGATTCTTGCAGGAGTACCCAAATTTGGTATCAATGGATTTGGACGAATTGGACGTTTGGTACTGAGGACGTCGATGGAGAGAGGAGCTGAATGTGTCGGCATCAACGATCCTTTCTTGGATGCTTCTTATATGGAGTATTTATTCAAGTACGATTCCACCCATGGCAGGTTCAAAGGTGATGTCACCTCCGAAGATAAATCCTTGGTCATTAACGGCAGGAAGATACCGATCTTCAACGAGAAGGACCCCAAGGTACGTTAACAATCACCTAAATTATTTCTTGCCAAACTCAAACCAAAAAGTTAGGTTTGGTTATGTTGGATATGGTTAGGTTGGGTTAGGTTTGATGTCTCGCAAACGGGCAAAAAAATATTAATTCTCGATTGATTTCCAGCTGATCCCCTGGGGCAAAGTTGGCGCCCTCTACGTGGTGGAATCGACCGGGGTGTTTACGACAACGGACAAGGCTTCTGCGCACATAGACGGTGGTGCGAAAAAGGTGATAATTTCTGCGCCTTCTGCGGATGCGCCGATGTACGTTTGCGGTGTAAATTTGGACGATTACGATCCGGCTGCGCCTGTCATCTCTAACGCTTCTTGCACCACCAACTGTCTGGCGCCGTTGGCCAAAGTCGTCCACGATAATTTCGAGATCGTTGAAGGTGAGTGAAGTTTAGATTCAACTTCTGGCTCTAAGAAATCGACCGTTTCAGGACTTATGACCACGGTACATTCAACAACTGCCACTCAGAAGACCGTGGATGGTCCCTCCGGCAAGTTATGGCGCGATGGTCGAGGAGCCGCCCAAAACATCATACCTGCCGCGACTGGTGCTGCCAAGGCTGTGACCAAAGTCATCAAGTCTTTGGAAGGAAAGTTGACTGGTATGGCTTTTCGAGTGCCAACACCTGACGTGTCGGTGGTGGATCTAACTTGTCGTCTTGGTAAGTATAAGAAGTCCTTAAGGACGAACTACAGTGACCTCCACTCCCTGTTTTTCCTAGGCAAAGGTGCCTCTTACGACGACATCAAGAGGGTAATCAAAGAAGCGTCGGAAGGACCCATGAAGGGAATTTTGGGATATACCGAGGACGAAGTTGTGTCTACCGATTTTGTTGGTGACACTCACTCTTCCATATTCGACGCTAAGGCTGGGATGTCGTTGAACAACAACTTCGTCAAGCTCATCTCATGGTACGACAATGAATATGGTTACTCCAGTAGAGTGGTCGATCTGATCAAATACGTCCACAGCAAGAGTTGAGGTGTGGATGATAAAACATCTCAGTTATTGAAATGTGATCTTCGAAGTGTTCAATAAAAAGATGTCATTGAATAAGAGTAAACTCTTTTGGGGACTAGGATTTTTTTTTTGGTGAAGGTGTAGAGTATGGTTACCACTCGGATTTGATGGAATTCTTGCTGGTGTTTGGGTGAAAAAATATAAGACGTTACCCACTTCGAGACAAAATTCAATAACAGATTGTTTCACATATTCCTATCATTTAAAACATCCGTATCCTATATTTCATATTCTATCACGTGGAATATTATCGTCTATCCATTATAAGCATAATTGAAAAGAAGAATTAGTGAAAAATAATGAAACCTCGGAAAAGAAGAAGAAAAAAGAAACAATACAAAAACCTTCCAAAATACGAAAAAATTTCTAGTCAGAACATGGAGCCATTCGTCTAAAACTGGCTCAATATAAACGAAAGAAGAGGACCCGGCAACGTCGCAATTCTTCAATTCTGTTGTCTGCAGTTTGTAGAAACTGCTTGCCGTCTTGTTCATTTTACGGCATTTGTCGTAGAATATTCTGAATCGAATGATGTTGAATTTTTTGCATTTCGAGTGTTTTTGGTTTTTTGAAATAGTTGAAAGTTTCGTGCAATTATTTCAGAGTGGGAGAGCGTTTAAACTGAAAAAATCCGGGGGTGTGAGCCTTTTCGGCAGAGGTGTAGATTATGGTCACCATTCGAATTTGATGAAATTTTTGCTGGTGTTTTTATGAAAAAATGTATGACGTTGCTCACTTCGAGACAAAATGTAAGAACGGATTGTTGCACATATTTCTATCATTTGAAAGCTCTGTATCCTATTGATTTCATTCTTTTACCACACAAAAAAAACAATTTTTAAGCTGAAAGTACTCGGAATGCATGAAATTCAACATTATTTTATTCAAACAAAATTACGAAAAGCACTGCCGTGAAGTCGGGAGCTTTTGAGCGCTCGTAAATCCACCTTGTAGGTAGATTCGCATTTTCCAGTTTTAGAAATCAATTGAAGGAATTTTCGACAACTGTCAAAAAAATTCTGAAACTTGAAAATTTTGCACGTAGTTTGAATACATTATTACTCAGCTAGGTGCAAAATTTCATCATAATCCAACAAGTAGTTTCGAAATTATCAGGAAAAAAATATTTTGAACGGCTATATTCACGGAACCTCTAGTCTAATTTTGCTCATTGATGAACGTGACCGCTACATTCGCGATCCAAACCTACCCTGAAAATTTCAAGTTCCTAGGCCTTTCCCTTCGGAAGTTATTATTTTCTATGGTTTTTATGGTTCTGGTCATGCAATCTGGACAAAATGTTGCTTCAATATATCATTCTCGATTGAAATACAGAATTTTATCCCGATCGAATCCGTAGTTTCGAATTTATCGAGAAAAAAAAATTTCAAACGACCGTATTTACGGAACCCCTTGTATAATTCTGCTCATTGATAAACGTGAACCCGACATTTCAGATCCACACATATCCTGAATATTTCAAGTCCCTAGGCCTTTCCGTTCGAAAGTTAGGATTTTCTATGGTTTCTATGGTTCTGGTTATGCGATCTGGAGAAATATAGTTTGAATATATCATTCTCCATTAGTATACAAAATTTCGTCACGATCGAATCTGTCGTTTTGAAATTATCAAGAAAACTAAATTTCAAACGACCATTTTTACGGAACCCATGGTAAAATTTCGCTCATAGATGAACGTGATGACGCATTCCAGATCCACACCTATCCTGAAAATTTCAAGTCCCTAGGCGTTTCCGTTCAAAAGTTACAATTTTCTATGGTTTCTATGGTTCTGGTCATGCGATCTGGAAAAAATTTCACATGTAGCTTAAACACCTCAATCTCCATTTGAGTGCAAAATTTCACCTCGATCAAATCTGTAGTTTCCAATAATCAGGAGAACAAAACTTTGAACGGCTATATTCACGGAACCCCTGGTGGAATTTGGCCCAATAACGAACTCAACCGAGGCATTCGGGAACTTAACCTAAACTGAAAATTTCAAGTCTCTAGGTTGTTCCGTTCGAGAGTTATCGTGCTTTCGGCCGGACAAACATACTCGAATTTTCCGACGGTTTCGTCATCGGTGAGTCGAACCCAGTCGATTGAGACCATTTTCGGCTCAAATTCGAAATATACAGACATCGTGACGAAATGTTATAGCCCTCGTGTAAGTAGTACGAGCGCTCAAAAAGTGAATGTTTCATCTTTTTCATTCATTTCATAACATATTTCAGAGATGACCATATTCTACACCTTTCCTCTTTCTTCTCGAATCATTTCAAAGGTATATTATTAGAAATAATGAAACAATAGCAGAACGTATCAAAACAATATTTCCTATGTAAATTATATATTTGCAAAAACTGCAATATAAAGAATGAATCAATAAATAGAAATTACTAAGCCTGGATAATCAGTGTTTTTTTTCAATCCTAGAAATCGATTTGCACTGAATGCAGAAGGTATGCACTTTGCAAAACGAAGATTCGCACTTTGAAAAACGAAAAGAAGATTTACAAAGGTCAAAACGAAGATTTGCGGAAGATCGAACAGAAAATTCACAATATTCGCAATGTGAATCGAATTTTGATCAAGTATCAAGTACCACAAAGTTACACTGACAATCAGTCTCAAACAGTGATCGAACATGTCATTATGTTCGAAACGTTACCCTTATTTCTTTTATTGATTCCGTGCTGCCTCACTTTTCGTGCTCCAAATGTTGGCACCACACTCTTCACCGAATCCGACATCAATAAGCAGTGCTGGGACACCGACAGTGTCTCACTGCTCCACGCAAGAATGTTCTTGGAGCTGCTCTTACCCTGTCCAAGGGTTCTGTACGAGCTCGACAACGAGTTCGCCTCAGACTTGATTAAGTATTTCACTTTAGTATTGACCACCATGCAATCCTTTCCTGAAGGTAGGAAGAAGCAACTGAGTATTTATGCCATGCAGGACATCATTGGTGAGTAAAAGTTAGATATTTCTGAAGACGTTGGTTCTAAAGCTGAGACAAACGTGGAAAGACAAGATAGAAAAAAGACTTTGACGAAATTATTACAGGTGGATATTTCCACTCTCTCATCCTGCCAATCGCCCGTTTATCCTATTACTCTGGTATCATCAATTGGAGAAGCATGAGGATGTTGAACCGTTATTACAATCAGCTCAAAGAAGTCCTCAGGACAGAAGGACAAGGCTGGGCTACACCAAGACCACAAAACTGTAAGTTACTCTTCTCAGGTTGAAGCAACCAATAGCAGTAGATATTGAAGATTATTGAACTGGTCACCTGGTGTGGTTCAGAGTTGAGATGTTGTGCAATGGTATTGAACCACACATGATGCAAGAGCGTTGAGAGGAGGGAAGTGACTATTGTGCTCCAAGATTCTGCCATCAGTCTTCCCTTACCTACCTCCTGCAAGGCTGGACCACAACAAGTTCCTGGCTCACAAACCTATTGATGGTGAACCATATATATTCTTCTAGGGGAAAATTACGACGCCAGAAGACTCCCTATGCGTCCCAAAGCCGCCTGTCGCGAAGGAGAGGTGCCCTGCAGCAACATCCGCCTATACCGTCGCCTCAAGTGCTGCGACGAGATGAAGACCTGCGGTAGATGCATGAAGGTCGCCGTACCGATCCCGTTCTTCGACTGTAAGATGAAACCCCACGCACTGGCCGTGCCCTTCAAGAACTGCCCCATCTTCGACGTCAACTCCGCCAGATCGGCGTACGTCCTGATCAGATTCTACGTCCAGAGCTACAGGTGCCTGTTCTGCAAATGCAACCACGCGGACTGTCTGAGGATCTTCAGGAACAACATCTATACGTGGCTGTTGGACGAGGTGGTGCCGAGGTTCAATGACGACAAGACTTACGTGGCGTTTGGAGGGGTGATAAGGCTTATCAAAACGCTGGAGTGTCAAGGTAAGGCTAGTTTTTGACGCTTTGTCTTCTTGGTATTGTTAGACAAAAAAAAATTGTTCCTGGATCTATCACGTGAGGAGACAAATACAATTAATGATCCGCCATCAACAGAAGAGTTGATTAGACGAGTTTAATTACATCTAATTCTCAATTATTGTAGGTGTTAAACACGTAGACTTGCTACATGAGAGACAGTGCTATAATAGAATGGCTGGTGTTAGCGAGGATCCATTCATTGAGGTATGTTGACTGAAAAAAACCAAAGATCTCGACTTATAATTCTTCTTTTAGTACACAAGGCATAAGCTGAAAGTTATACTGATAGCTTTGTTGGTCGTCCTTTTGTTGTGGTTCTTGTTAGCCTCGTGCATCATTTGTTGTAGAATGGCGAGGAGTAAGTGACAAAAATTCAAAACAATATTTTGACTAATTAGTTCCTATTCGATTTCTGTAATAGAACGATGCACTTGTGGAAAGCCTGCAAGGTGTGATTCAAGGTATGTATATTTCGTTTGATTGGACCATTAGGAACCGCCTTGGTGACATTTGATATTTTCGCGTTGAAATCCCCGGGTGTCTGTTAATTCGAATCAATGGGGTTTTTGGGGTGAAACTACAATATCTATATTGATCTTGAACAGAAATACAACACGTTTTGATTAATTGACAAGGAGAATGACAGACACTTCAAATAAAAGACAACTGACACTAATGACAGATATTCAGTGATGCCAACGGAAGAAAATGGAACATGCCAGCAAATTGTTTCTCATATTATAGTTCATTCTGCTGAATTTCATTGGCCATGTGATATTTTCGCGTTGAAATCCCTGAGCGTCATTAAATACGAATTAATGGGGCTTTTGGGGTGAAACTACAATATCTATCTTGAAGAGAAATACAACACGTTTTGATAAATTTATAAGGAGAATGACAGACACTTCAAATAAATGACAACTAACACTAATGACAGATATTCAGTTATGCCAACGAAAGTAAATTGAACATGCCAGAAAATTGTTTCTCATATTATAGTTCATTCTCCTGAATTTCATTGGTCATGTGATATTTTCGCGTTGAAATCCCTGAGTGTCATTTAATTCGAATTAATGGGGCTTCTGAGGTAAAACTACAATATCTATAATGATCTTGAACAGAAAAACAACACGTTTTGATAAATTGACAAGGAGAATGACAGACACTTCGAATAAATGACAACTGACACTGATGACAGATATTCAGTGATGCCAACGAAAGTAAATTGAACATGCCAGAAAATTGTTTCTCATATTATAGTTCATTCTCCTGAATTTCATTGGCCATGTGATATTTTCGCGTTGAAATCCCCGTGTGTCATTTAATTCGAATTAATGGAGATTTTGAGGTGAAACTACAATATCTGAAATGATTTTGAACATAAATACAACACGTTTTGATAAATTGACAAGGAGAATGACAGACACTTTAAATAAATGACAACTGACACTAATGACAGATATTCAGTGATGCCAACAAAAGAAAATTGAACATGTCAGCAAATTGTCTATCTTATTATAGTTAATGTACTTGAATTTCATTGGCCATGTGATATTTTCGCGTTGAAATCCCCGTGTGTCATTTAATTCGAATTAATGGAGATTTTGAGGTGAAACTACAATATCTGTAATGATCTTGAACAGAAATACAACACGTTTTGATAAATTGACAAGGAGAATGACAGACACTTCAAATAAATGACAACTGACACTAATGACAGATATTCAGTTATGCCAACGATAGGAAATTGAAAATGCCAGCAAATTGTTTTGCATGTTATAGTTCATTCACATAAATTTCATTGACCATGTGATATTTTCGCGTTGAAATCCCCGAGTGTCATTTAATTCGAATTAATGGGGCTTTTGAGGTGAAACTAAAATATCTATAATGATCTTGAATAGAAATACAACACGTTTTGAAAAATTGACAAGGAGAATGACAGACACTTCAAATAAATGACAACTGACACTAATGACAGATATTCAATAGTGCCAACAAAATAAAATTGAACATGCCAGCAAATGGTTTCTCATATTATAGTTCATTCTCCTGAATTTTTTGGCATTGTGATATTTTCGCGTTGAAATCCCTGAGTGTCATTTAATTCGAATTAACGGGGCTTTTGAGGTGAAACTACAATATTTGTAATGATCTTGAACAGAAATACAACACGTTTTGATAAATTGACAGGGAGAATGATAGACACTTCAAATAAATGACAACTGACACTAATGACAGATATTCAGTGATTCCAACGAAAGAAAATTGAACATGCCAGCAAATTGTTTCTCATATTATAGTTCATTCTCCTGAATTTCATTGGCCATGTGATATTTTCGCGTTGAAATCCCCGAGTGTCATTTAATTCGAATTAATGGGGCTTTCGAGGTGAAACTACAATATCTATAATGATCTTGAACAGAAATACAACACGTTTTGATAAATTGATAAGGAGAATGATAGACACTTCAAATAAATGAGAACTGACACTAATGACAGATATTCAGTGATTCCAACGAAAGAAAATTGAACATGCCAGCAAACTGTTTCTCATATTATAGTTCATTCTGCTGAATTTCATTGGCCATGTGATATTTTCGCGTTGAAATCCCCGAGTGTCATTTAATTCGAATTAATGAGGCTTTCGAGGTGAAACTACAATATCTATAATGATCTTGAACAGAAATACAACACGTTTTGATAAATTGACAAGGAGAATGACAGACACTTCAGATAAATGACAACTGACACTAATGACAGATATTCAGTGATTCCAACGAAAGAAAATTGAACATGCCAGCAAATTGTTTTTCTTATTATAGTTGATGTACCTGAATTTCATTAGCCATGTGATATTTTCGCGTTGAAATCCCCGAGTGTCATTTAATTCGAATTAATGGGGCTTTCGAGGTGAAACTACAATATCTATAATGATCTTGAACAGAAATACAACACGTTTTGATAAATTGACAAGGAGAATGATAGATACTTCAAATAAATGACAACTGACACTAATGACAGATACTCAGTGATTCCAACGAAAGAAAATTGAACATGCCAGCAAATTGTTTCTCATATTATAGTTCATTCTCCTGAATTTCATTGGCCATGTGATATTTTCGCGTTGAAATCCCCGAGTGTCATTTAATTCGAATTAATGGGGCTTTCGAGGTGAAACTACAATATCTATAATGATCTTGAACAGAAATACAACACGTTTTGATAAATTGAGAAGGAGAATGATAGACACTTTAGATAAATGACAACTGATACTAATGACAGATATTCAGTTATTCCAACGAAAGAAAATTGAACATGCCAGCAAATTGTTTCTCATATTATAGTTCATTCTTCTGAATTTCATTGGCCATGTGATATTTCCGCGTTGAAATCCCTCAGTGTCATTTAATTCGAATTAATGGGGCCTTTGAGGTGAAACTACAATATCTATAATGATCTTGAACAGAACAACACGTTTCGATAAATTGACAAGGAGAATGACAGACACTTCAAATAAATGACAACTGACACTAATGACAGATATTCAGTGATGCCAACGAAAGAAAATTGACAAAGCCACCAGATTGTTTCGCATATTATATTATAGTCCATTCTCCTGAATTTCATTGGCCTTTCGATATTTCAGCAAATCCGGCAGATCAGGACCTCCAAGTAAGTTTGAAACCGAATATGTGATAAGAAAATATCTCTAACAAATTTTCGATATGATATTTTTTAAAGGGAGATCATCAACTTTGCTGGACAGAATCCTTGGTGAGAAGTAAGTTATTTTTTTTCATTTCGAATGGATTATTGAATATTTTTGAATTTCAGGGGTAAACGACGCAAACTGTGGTGCAGTTGTGGCAGTAAAAGTAAATACCCCACATATATTATTATCTTTTCTTAATTTTTTTTTTAGCATTTTACAAATTCCCGAATCCTCTCTAGTCTTATTGTTTCTTCTAAAGGATATCCTGTTTTGAATGTAATTTTCACTAATTAACCTCACCCTTCAAGCTTACTACTCCCTCACCGACGACACCAGCAGGGCGAAAACTTCGACCCCGAAATCGGAAGATTCCAGTCCGAAGTCTCTGCCATCCAGTCCTAAGTCGAGCTCGCCAAGGACATACTTCAGCTCGGATTCGCAATCCCGATCTTCCAGGGGAGACGTCCAGGCCTACTCCGCCGTGGAGGAATCGGTGTCCATCATCAAAGGAAGCAGTTCCGGGGAGTCCAGGGGGTTGCCGCCCATCGTCGAGATGTCCGAAAAGTCCTCGGCGTCGGAGAGCAAGGGGAAGGTGAAGTTCGGACCTTCCGTGTCGAAGATGTCCGTTACAGGTAGGACCTTTCATTTTATGTTATTGCGTTGGCATTTGTGATGACATCTGACACTAATGAGAGATATTCATGGTTGCCAACACAAGAAACTTGAACATTCGCTGCAAATTATTTCTTATCCAATATAGTCTGACTTCCAAAAGAATTATTTCTGGTTTCCTGGGCCGAATTGCTAATAGTTTCTTCTTTCAGGAGAGAGTGAATCAGGTACAGACAAGCAGGAGTCCTTGACAGATCTAGGTTCCTCCCAGTCGATACCAGGGAAAGCTCAAAGATCAACGAAAGCAGATAGTTTAGATTCTGGGTAAATATGATGAGTAGTGATTTTTTTTCGATGGGGTTTTTTCACTGCAGAGATTTGAGAAAAAAAATCCAGCCTCTTTTCTTTCTTTTTTTTTCTCGAATGACATGCATTGAATTTATCGAAAATTGTCATTTGTATCGGTTGTGGCTCAAGGGTAAAGTCTTTAATCCCAATTTTATCAGCGAATAACTTTTCTATCTCGAAAACAAAGAAATGTTATTCCTCTTTATTCATTCAGTTCGATATTTTTGCAGGAAATCTGGCAGTATACAGGTGAGTGGACTTCGTTAAATATTAATTCCCATGAAACCAATATTTGAACAAAGATATATAGTCTGAAATACTGATTATTTTTCAATTGAATTTCTTCAATGAATTAATAACATACATGCGATATTCAAAACAAATTCAACGAACAAAAAAAAATATGCACAATATGAATTCTTATGAAGTACCTACGTTAATAATTTTTCAGAATGATTATGTTCGTGAATAAAATAAGAACAAAAATACAAAATATACTTCCTTTAAAAGAAAAAAAAATAAGAAAAGTGCAGGAAATTGTGTTATATAGAAATCGAAAAACAAAAAAATCTTTCTCCTACCCTCCAAATTTTTCATTTACAGGGGGATTCACAGGCTCATTGTTACAGCGATGACAGTGATTTAGCCACCGAAGAAACGGGAAGGTAAGATATTCCTCAACGTATGCTCGAAATGTTTGATCTAGAAAAATGAAGGAAGATAAAAAGAATAATGAACGAGATAAGCTGAAAGAGCGTTGAAACTTAAACATTGAACTGAATAATTTACAGCAACTTCAAAAAAGATAATTCCTGAATATTTATCATTTTCTGTTTGAAATATAATATTAATAATTATTATTCCACTTTTGCAGAACTGACATATCCAGTGATTCTATTGAACATTCACCACCTCGTTGAAAGCAGATGCCAGGATATTTGTTATGAAGAATTAAGAATAAAATATCATTTTATGGATATACATCATATTATTTCTACATTCAATATAAAAAAGTAAACATTTTGTTCAAAAAAACATTTTTTATTTAATTTATTCGAAAAAAATCATAAAAAGTTCCACACTGAACATTTTCAGTAAACATCTTCTATCAAATTATTCTTTTCGAGTTTCTTAATAGAGTTTTTGTTTTATTTGAATTTGTTTCTTGAAAGATGTATTGAATTGGTGTTGAATAAATTGATTCCATCAAACTGAACTATTCCGTGAATTTAATTTGGTTAAAAAAAATTTCCTGTGGGCGTTCCTGAAGAAGTAACTTTCTGCAGCCATTTGCGTGCGCCAAGTGAAACTACATCCAGTGCGCATTTGGTTTATTCCTAATTAGTGCGCGAAGTCATATTTCTTACAGACAAAGACGCTAAGCGGAGTTCGTATACATTTTTGCGTGCGTAAAAAGCACTTTGCACAAAATTTGCTATTAGCTTTAAATCAGATAACAACAGGAATAGAAAATATAAGTATAATTGATCAAACAATTTCTAATTGAACTGTATTCGATATTGGAAAAGTTTTACTTCTCGCACTTGTTGGAAAATAACTTTTATTTGAGGTGATTTTATGAATAATATCTCAGTTATCAGTTGTTTTCTTCAACTTCATCACCTGAAAAAGTTGAAAATCTATTGAAATTATAATTTTTTGAAAAATTACTATTTGAAGTTGAATGAACTCATTTCATTAAAGTTAACTATTCCAAGGATGTCAATTTAATTTAGATAACAATCTTGAAAAAATATTTCTTTTGTGGCTATTAGTGTGTAAGGATTAAGTTATTTTTCTAACAAGTGCACAAAGTCATACTTTCTCGCACGCAAAAACGCGAATTGGATTTCTGATGAGTTTTTCTACTATAGCTTTATATCAGATAATATCAGAAATAGAAAATATATAATTAATTGATCGAATAATTTCGAATTGAACTGTATTCGATATTATGATACTGAACTATTCCAAGGATTCTAATTTAATTTAGATAACAATCTTGAAGAAATATTTCTCCTATGGCTAAATTACACTTTTATGTGCCCAGTAAGGATTTTGTTATTGTCCTAAGAAGTACGCAAAGTAATATTTTTTCGCACGCAAAAACGCAAATTGGATTTCCGATGAGTTTTTGCGTGCGAAAAAGTTACTTCGCACACGCGTTGAGAAAAAAAATATTTTCTACTGGATTTTTATCAGATACCAACAGAAATTATAAATATTAATTGATTCAATAATTTTTAATTGAACTACACCGCTTTGAGGAATTAGCTCGCCTTACCGTATTCGAGTGCGGAAAAGTGACACCATGCGCACTCGTCAGGAAAATAACTATTTTCTGAGAACGTGTGAAATAATTTACTTTTCGTTATTGTGGTTCAAGCCGCGTGTGGTTGGGATTGATTTATGAATCTGATATAAATACAAGAGATTGGAAAAAAAAACTCCTATTTATTGAAGTTTTTTCCTGGTTTTTCCTCGTACGTGGATATTTCAACATTTCTTGGGCGTGAACCAAAAATATATAGAAATATGAATATAAACATAAAAAAAAGCAAAAAAAACATAATTGATTCAATACTCTTTAATTAAACTTTAGACCAAAAACTGCTTCGTGTTGCTGGTCTAACTGTATTCGAGTGCGGAAAACTGACACTCTGCGCACTTGTTAGGAAAACATCTATTTTCTGAGAACGTTTGAAATAATTCACTTTTCGTCTTTTTTTCATGAAAACCAAAAAATTGGTTGAGCCGTGTGTGGTTGGGGGTTGTTTAATGAAGAATATCTCAGTTGTATGATATTAACACATGGGGTTGAAAAAAACTTCCATTTATTTATCGAAGATTTTCTTTGTACATGGATATTCCAAAATTTCTTGTACGTTCGGGCTGCGATTATTTCCATGGATTGACTATCACAAGGTCTGCTCCCACTCAATTCAGGAGAGCCCAATTTGCGATGATTCCTGAACAGTATCTCCATTCATTCGCTCTCGTGTTGAGTGCTCACTCTCCAACATTATCGATCAGAGTGAAACAGCCCTTTCCGATATTGTTAGGTTAAACCCAGCCAGCTCAACATCTCCAACTATCCTTCCCTGTCAAATTTGTGATGTAACTTCTTCATCCTTCGAATATAGCGGTAAGTCTAGACGCATATGTTTTCATATCGGCGTCGCTTGTGATGAATTATTGAATGGCCATTTCAAAAGGAACTAAATTAAGAAAATGTGGCAGAGTTCCCCTCGTAATAGTTTTGTTTCTATTTTTAAAGCCATTCATGTTTATCCATCTAAACTCAAACTTGCCCAAGTCGCGTTTGGACAAACAACGCAGCCTTTATGAACTCGGATAATATACTCTGATATAAAAATCGTGTATGCAAAGTATGATCTCATATAAAGTGAGCTAAATTGCTACGTTTAGTTCAATTAGAAGACCTGAGTGTCGAAAGGTCGAAACATGAGTTGTCCTAACGAAGAAGTATCATCTTCATCTAGCAGTGATAGTGAAAGTGACAAGGTGGATGACAGTTCGGTGGGTTCGAAACAAAAAAGAGAAGTTAGCTGGTAAGAAAGTTTCTTTATTAAATTCCAAACCCCCTATTTTTAGTGTTTGAATTAGTGTAATATTTATAGATTCGAAAATATCAGTAATCGATGTTTAGTTTCAATTTGAAATGGAACATATGCTCGTTACGTCAGGAATTTTGAAAAATGCGAAACTGATTCGTAACTGCCAAGCATTATTTTAGCATCTAGATTTCGTATACTCGGTGTCCCAATTCATGGTTTCCATCTAGGCCACATAAGATTATATTATTATGAGAAAAAAAGTCAGGAGCTTTTGCGCGCTTTCTTCTGCGTACCAAAACGGCCCTCAGTTTTCATTTTGAATATGAGTACTGTCAATTTTTATGAACTTCAATATATGGAATCACCGAATTATATAAAATATAACTCTTTTTTTTTTGGTGCCTCAAATTACTTATTGTGATGCCATGAGAAATTCAACAACTCGAGAAATGTGAAGTTTTAATGATATTTTTTTTATTATTGACAACACAAGAGTACCTTTTTATGAAAAAAATATTGAGAAAAAGCGTATTGTGTGCCTTGGAAAACCTCTATGGTATCGGGGTAGAAATTTTGGTTGTAAAAACCTGAAAAAATACTATGAGGCCAGAAAATCGTAATTTCTTGCTCCTGTAATAATACGATTTGTTATGTTGGACGTTGGAGTATTATTTTATATTTTTAACCACTGTCACCATTCAATTTATTGTCCGAAAAGAATCAAGTTCGTGCTCTCTGCACGAAGAGAAAGTTTTTTGTTTTATCCGTTCTGAGGAAGCGGTATTCAGAAAAAAAAACCAAAAATTTCAAAAGAACATACTATATTTAAGAAAAATGATCGAAAAATGCATACACAGAATCGAGCTTTTCACAAAAAATTTCGCATGACCGTAATTAAATCAGACAATTTAACTCTTACTTTCCTTACTTCATGCAAACTTACCAATCCAAGTTTACGAGGGGGTCAATTGACTCGATACAAATAAATACAACTATTATTCACATTCCTTACATTGAAACACATCAAATCAATTTCGGGTCGAGTTATCAGTAATATTGGGAATTACAATACAATAACACCATTTACATGTATAGGGGTGAATACTTTGATCTAAACTTTCCTACCTTGATCTGCAAGCCACCTTATCCTGTTATGTACCTACTTGAAACCAAATTCACTCACTCCGAAAGTGACCTCAACCTTTTTCGCAATCCTGTAACGAATCCGCGCTTAATTTCCCTACGATTTTTAACCTTTCTCAAAACGCAATTTCTTCGACACCTTTTTATACCCCGAGCTATCACGAAATTGTCCCTAATCTGGACTTAAAACTTCTCGACCGAAAATACTAAAGGTACTATCAGACCAACTCTCCATCCCCGACTGGCAAACAACTGACCCTAACTATTTCTGAGTCCCCCAAAGGTAAACTATTTCCCCCTTCAATAATCTAATTCTTGAGTTGACATTTTTCGTAGTGCCTCTCACTTCCATAACTTGGAGACACCCACGCTCTTAAATTCTTTCTGCCAAATTTTCCCATGGTCAAGCTACGTTGCTTCTTTTCCCCTTATTGGCCTTTTCTTGGCCCGCTTAGCACATTCGACACGGTCTAGCCATAACATCTGCCCTCAACAATGGATACAAAGTAATCGATGTATGCCTCGAATATACTAATTCCTTATCTATGGCTTAGGTATCAATTCTCAATCACACGGCTCCAAAATTAACGACATCCGTTGATTATACAAAGTTATACAATGTATGCCCGACTTCGAATATACAGACTCTTTTCCGAGATAGGTAACCGAATTTAAGATTAAATATGTGTATTCCCTGATATTACACTCCAATTCACTGTTGTTGAAAAAGTCCAATCATGAAGATAATTAAGTTCAAAGCCTCTAGCTTTATTCAAAAATTTTCGTGTTGGTAGTCAACGAAATCTTTTGACGCCTTAACATCCTCAGACAAAAATTTTGTGAAAAATTCAATTTTTATTCAGTTTTTGCGGAGTATCAAACAGTCCTCAAGAGAAGAGATCTCTCAACCTTGAATGGCCACCACCATCAACGTCCTCAGGGTCTTGGAGGAATGGTCTTCGACATGTCCAGTTCGGAAATCAGAAATACGGCCAAAAGATGCAGTTATTCTGCAGAACTGGGCATCTCTTGGGAATCTACCACCACCATGGCGTGCATGGGACACAAGATGAAGACGACTTACACAGTGAGTGGAACACAGTGTATTTTTCATGGTAACTGTAGTGAAATACAGGGTGTTTTCAAAGGTGGGGCTTTTTTTTCGACAGGTGCTAGAACTCAAAATAAGTCGAAATTCCAAAAATCCTTCATATAAAATATTCACTAGGGCCGAATATCTCGAAATCAAAGTTACCTTAATCTAAATGTGTTTATCAAATGCGTTCAGTTTACGGGGAATCATCTGACAGAACGTGTGATTTTTGACTTTTACGAATTTCAAAATGTATTTCCCAATAGATAGGATGTGGTGGGTCGATTTCTTGGCCTGCACGCTCCCCGGATCTCAACCCCTGTGATTTCTTCTTTTGGGGTCATTTGAGAACATTAGTGGCGAGGTGAGGCGAATAGTGTTGAAGAACTAAAAAAACGCATTGAAAATGCTTGTGACATTAATCGTGAGCAAACTGATGTGATAGTTGCTACATGTTATAATTCTTTATTATTTATGCACACAAAACGAACAATTTCTGTTAACAATTGGGATCAATTTTATCGGTGAGTTTGTGAACTTCCTATTTTTTTTATTGGACCTTTTCAATCAGTAATTTTTCCTCTCCTCAGTTCGAACTTTAAAAATTATACCGTTCAAGAAAGATCTCCTAATAAAAGTTGAAAGAGAATATACAAATTTGTGATGAAATCCAGCACTTTATATACTTGCTGGAATGCATATGGCACCGTGATTCATGGCAGATCTCCTAACAGAGAGATAACACGATCCAAAGTCGTCTTAAGATCTTGATGCCCAAGATTTTTTGCACATTTTTTTAAATTGATTATTTTATATGATCAACTTCCGGAAAATAATCACTTTTGATAACTTCTAGCACATGTCAAAAAAAAGGCTCACCTTAAAAAAACACCCTGTATAAGAAATATTGATGATTCTCAACATTTTAAGTTTTTTATGTGAGAAAACTTTCAGCATATTTGGAGCTGATAAATGCAGGTGAACCAGGTCATGTGCGAATTAAAGGTTCCGCAACGAATGCTTATCTCGGCATGGATAGGAAAGGAAGATTGTATACAGAGGTGTGTAATACAGGGTGGCGCAACGCAAATGACCACATTTGTAATGGTTGCCATGTGCTTAATATTAGGGCTAGGAGATTGAAAAAAAAGCGTATTTTGTAGCAAAAAATTTGGAAAATTACAGTCATGAAACAAGAAGAATTGTTCTAGATAGACTTATAAAGCAAGCCAACAAATAAATACACTTTCATCTGTAGACCGGTTTCGACATACATGTCCCATCAGTACAGCTGGCGCAGGATGAACTCGATGTGATAAACAGGCTACCCAACCAACGAAACACAACGGCGATCGGAGAAAATTACTCCACTCACGCCACCTATCCACCCCAAGAGCAACTGATTACAATCTACATTCTTGTAGCTTTGATATTAAGCAAATAGCAAACATTTCAAATGTAGTCATAGGTGAAACAACAATCTTTGATAAATTTAATTTCAGTTCGACGTGAATGAAGAGAGTACAGTATTCATCGAATCCTTGAAGGGATTATACAATATTTACCTTTCCAGAAAGTATGCCCATTTGGGGTGGTATATTGGGATCAAGAAATCTGGAAATTTCAAACGAGGCCCTAAAACCGGATATGGCCAGAAAGCCATCCAGTTCCTTCCAAGAAGGGCCAAGTTCCAATGATGAAAGCATTTATTTATTTAAGTATTATGATAGAATTAAACAGAACATACTATATGATATAAATAAGTATTTTTAACATAATATACCAGTATTAATGAATTCGAAAATATTTTCAGATTAAATTTTTTATATTATACATCAACTGTTTGATATCAGTGTATTTTTGTTGTATTCAGCTGAAACGAAATAACATTATATCGAATAAATAAAATACACTAATAAATTTGTGATTTATACAAGAAAAGATTGATCAGAAACATATCCCACGCTTGGAGCCAGTGAAACGTACATTTAAAGTGAAGATCCCTGAACGAATTCATTCTGTTACTTTCGAGATGAATCAAGACAAATATTAATGTAACTTCCTATGCTGTCAAATCAAAAATAGTCCTCGTAATAATGTTGGAATTATTCTAGTTTCTGTAAATTGTTTCGATTTTCTTGCAAGTTGGAATATAATAATCGACCTAGATTTAACAATAAATTGTGAAAATGTGTGATTATTACTGAAATATTCGCCGAAAATTAGTATATTAGTCACGACTTGGGATAAGAATGGATAATTTTATCAGAAAATAAATATTTGAGAATTCGATGAGTGGAAATAGTGAACGAGGAAGTTTGAGTATATTTATTGATTTAAGGATTCATTGTTGTGTTTTACACGAATATTTTGAAATAATGTTCAGATTTAGTCGGTGCATTCATGTGATTGTGTCCTGGAAAATCTTCACTGCAGAAAAGATTATTTTACAAATCAAATAATTACTGATCAATGTGAGTTTATCTGAAATTTGTTGATCTCATTCGGATATATTTTGAAGTTATACGAGATAAAATTTGTCACACTGAACACAATGATAAGTCTAGTCAATGAGAGGTTTGGAGAAAACATTTAGGAGGGAAGAATTTTTTTTTTGGTTCAGGTCGTGGGATCTGGCAACTGGTCCCATTTTTCAGTTTTTGGCTCATATCTCCCAAATGGTGAGTCGTACGTCAAAACTTAATTAATATGGAATGAAAGCTTTTCAAATTCGCTTTAAGGTTTTTTTATTATTTTTTTTTGTATCTTGAACAGTTTCTGAGATATCCGATTGCGAAAGTCGCTAATTGGAGAAAAGTGTAACGTCTTTAGACAAACATTTTCTTCTAGCGCCTCAGCTTTTCACTTTTCTGCCATACTCATTAGAAAAGAAGTTGAAAAACATCAAATTTCCATTACGATGAGTTTTAAATTAATTTTGTATCATTTACGGTTTCAAACTTACTGTATTTTTCATATCACTGATACTTTTTGTCAAAAGCCTCATATTCTACTTTAAGGGTGATATCGTTTGAAACTGGCTGTATAATGCTGAGAAACTATTGGAAAGAAGGCAGTTATTCGAAAAACAACAATTTTTGACAGATGCACTACATAAAGCAAAAATGAGTCGGTATAGGGTTTTCTTCGAAACTTGACACTAAATCGGAAAAATTCAGTAAGTTCGAACCCATTAATGATCCACAATTGAAAAAGAACTTATTTCAAAGAAAATTAAATCCTCTTTAAATTTGTTCTTAATGGATATGAAAGAAAAGGGGAAGGCTGGGGCGCTAGAGGGCAATAATTGTCAAAAAACATGAGATGAAAATAAAATTTTCCTTAATTAGTGACTTTTGACAGCAGATATCTCAGAAACTGTTCAAGTTACAGAAAAAAGTAATGAAAATAAACTTTTAGGAAATTTAACTGGCTTCAATTTTGTATCAAATAAATTTCAACGTGCGACGCACTGTTTGGAAGATATGAGCGGAAAACAGAAAATAAGGACCTTTGTCCATCTTCCCTCCTCACTCAACCTCCAGGTGTAGGTCCCAGGACTTTCAGTATGTTTACCTCCTACAACTCTAGATATATTCCCGAAATTTCGAAATGTTCTCTACACCCTCCTTTTGAGCACACGAGCTCGCAATATTCGCGCGGTTCCCTGGAATGGTGGAAAGCTTCCAGCCTCGTGTGAAGCTCCTCGAAGTAGGTTACAATCTAATTCATTCTCTATTGACCTTTCCAGTTCACATTCGTGAAGGATGAGTAGTGAATCTTATGGCTATGGACAAAAGCTGAGATTATTTTCTGAAACCGGCTACCATTTGACCATAAGGAACGACGGAACAGTGGAAGGCTCCCAGGATGACGACGATCCTGAATGTGAGTCACATTACGTGAATTTCTCTCCATGTCTCATTTTTCCATTGGCAGGTTTCCTGGAAATCATCAGTACAGGACCAGGACTCGTTCGGATAAAAGGTATGGAAAGCGATCTTTGCCTTTGTTTCGACGACGAAGGCCAACTCTACGGAGAAGTGAGTTCGATGGTTCTAAACAATAATTTACTGAGTTTCTTCTTTTCAGCAAGAACACTCACACGACGGTTGCGTTTTTCGCGAGAACCTGGAAGGTCTCTACAATGCTTACAAGTCGGTGAAGTATACTGAGTGGTTTGTGGGGATAAAGAAGAATGGTAAGCCGAAGCCTGGACCGAGGACAAAGTATGGTCAGAGAGCTGTACGATTTTTACCCAGGAGACTGCAGCTGTAATATAACTTCCAGCACCAATTTTAATTTTGAAATTGACTAAGCTTTTCTGATGATGTGAATCTGTGGACTGTTGCAATTCCATATTTTTTTAAAAATTCGAATCAGTATTTATTTACTCAGTGAGCAGACATAATGAAACTCATCTATAGAGAATTAAAAGATTTTTATGTGTGTTAAGCCACGACTATTTTGTACTTACCTCGAATTGCTTCAACGCTATCGGACCCCCATACTATGTTGCCAATTTTCTTGGGTTCAAAGTGAAACCTCAGTTGATCTGAAGCATTTAGGGTTGAGCGAAGACTAAATTAAAATTTCGACAATTTATTGAAATTGGGCAAAATTAACAATACAATAATCGACATCGATTGAGAATTCGATAAGGACTCGACGCTGTAGCAAATTGTTACATCTTTCACAACTAACAATAACAATGATTTCTATATTGTCTTCAGATTTCGAAACATTGATTGTCAAAATGAAAAAGGTTATTTATTATTCAATAATATAGACAAATATATTTGGATTTCTTTTTGCTCCTGAACATATGTACCTGCAATCTATGAGAAAACATTGTCTTAGTATCGAATTGACTATTCAGTGTAGGACGGTGAAGATATGTTCTCAGCATTTTGCATCAACAAAAAAGAGATATCTCGAGTTCATCATTTTTTTTATCGACAGAAACTGAATTGGAAACATTTTCAATCAAAAATTATGTTCTTGACGATAAGAATAAGCTATAAGACTATAAAAATAGAAAGAAGAATCACTACTGGCTGATACTGAAATAGAGTTTAAGGGTAGGAAGCAGAGGATGAACCTTCTTTCTGCACAGTTCCGAGGCTATCACCTAGTTTTGGAGCTCAACATCACTTTCAGAAGATACAATGCTGCGATAAAAACGCGGCGGTAAAGTGATCAGACGACTCAATTCTGCACGAATATGCGGCGATATTTCACAGAAGACGAATAACCTGGCGTTTATTTAGAAGATTTTATGTTTCCACCGCCAAACGAACTCGCGTCAGCAACTCAACATGCTTCACAACGTGACACAGACTATAAGGATAAGAATAGAATGTGCAAGTATTGAAAGTTTCTTTTACAGTTTTTAGAGAATGGTTCGATAATTTCTGAGATATCTCTTTTTTGTGAAAATTTGAGCTAGCGTACTTGCATGGAAGTCCTTAAGGACGACTAGACGCAGGCGGTCTAATACAGGAAAATTTACTAGTCTAGCCATTGAAAAATATCTATTAGTTCGATTTAAACTATCAATTTTAAGTTATTCTATACACCAATCAACAACATCATAACGCCACTTGATTGTTTTTAAAATACGTACATCGTTTCACATTTTGTATTATTGCCTTCTAAAATATCCGTTGTTATTATTTGCTTCAATTTACATATCGAAAATTATTTTTATTTGTGAGTAAAATAATTCAATAAGCAGAAAAGTTTCTAATCCTAATGAAATTTTCAAAATCGTTCGTTCTAAAGGAATTTTTGATAAACAACAAAAGTGTTTTGCATAAAATCATTTTCTTTCATTTCAACGAGAAATCGTTCGAGCTTTGATGTTGATATTTTATATTTATTGTACAAATAAAATCTTTCATATAAAAGTACCCTGCATGTCTATGGAGAAATTATCGAAGACGCATAAAATAAAACCTTTTTTTGAGTTAGAAAAATCGAGTATCCATAATTCGCATGCAAAAATATTATTTATATATATTTGGTATACTTCTTCCACTATACAATATTCAGATAGGTAAATTTCAGTGTTTTGACAGTCCTATTTGAATATTTTTTACAATAATATGCATGTCGAATATTCACTTTGATTATTTTTTATATTGTCGAATATTCTCTTCGACAAATCTGCATCAATTCTTATCAGGACGTGAAGGATCAATGAAGACACTCCAGAGAAAATCAAAATCATCAGCGTAACCTCGATGATTAGATGATTTTGATGTGGAGCAACTCTCTCTTTAAAACAAACAGTAGCGTAGGTCAGAGAAGAAGTCGTCACTAACGCCACCTGTCTGCTCCAACATAAATCCTTCCCTAATTCCCTGCAGATCCCTAATGGTCAATAAATTATGTTTGATGAAAGTGTTATGAATATTCGACCTACATTAATTGGTTTTCATTATTGCTGTATTCAATCAAAATTTTTCAATTTAGGCATTTGGAATTTTCTCTTTGGTCCAAAATTTGGCCACAAGTACAAGGTTTAGTTAAAAAAAGCCATCTACCTCTACAGCTAAATCTTCATATCTACGTTTTTCTCTATTACTACCTAGCTTCAGCGTTACTATTTGTATCACTATCTTCGTTGTCTTCTTCTAGAATGTCCTCTAACCTCCGTTCCTCTATCACCACGATCACATCTTTTCTAGAAGAAGATAATTTCTAAATACTGGTTGGATTGGAGGCCACACAGCAAGCAGAACTACATAAAGCTTACTAACAAGAACTTAAGGTGCAGTATATTCAACATAAAAAAGAAATTAATCTTCGTAGCATGGCAGACATAAGCATCATCTGCCAGCTCTTGAGGAGTGAGATGAATGTGCTGAGCATGTGAAAGCGACGCGAATAAATATTGGCATCCTTGAAACATATCCCCGTAATAATTCTTCCCCCGATTTCCAAACACAAGAGTTGGAAGATCTGAAAAGTTTCGGATTATCTCATCCATCCTTGCTGGCTCTTGTCCAAACTTCTACGCAAGAAATGCTCCTGAAGTTTCGTGTGAATCCCGCAACAGGCCAACGCTTATCGAACGTTCGTAGAAAGCGATTGGGTAATTTTGTACCAGAAGCAAACTAATGTGGCTTTCAACTTAATCACAAGAAGCTTTTTCGAGGCGGGTGATAAAATTATTCTCACCCTTTTTCAAGAGAACCAAGGTGCAAGGTTATCATCGTAAAGTCGACTAAGTAGCATGCAAAACGTGAAAATATTCAATACTAGTTAGAACAGTGGAGGAGATGGATATGGAGCTTCAATATGATGGTTCTAAACTAGGTCATTGGAGATTCGGAAGGCATCTTCAATAGCTTAGATATCCCAAGGAGTCTCGCTTGTCGAAATGTAAAGTCCTCAACTTCAAACCAGATAAGTGGTTGCTGTAACCATCTGATTTGCCCCAGTTTCACTCTGAAGGTGGAGAGTCATCTCTTGATTTGCCTGAAAAATCTCTCAGCTTTCTCTGTCAGTCCTAGGTCTTTGTTGAGCTTGCAATATCCAAGCTAGCAAGCCTACTCTACTCTTCATGAACTTCCTTTCTTTATATGGCGGGTCTGTTGAAAACTTGGGAAGTGAGCATTCAAGGAATCTTTTGACTTGACTATAGTTTGAGGTTCTTTCCCATCATCATTGAGCCTGCTTTCTCAATTGCCATTGCTTCTGATATGCCACATGAGCGTGATCGCCGAAATAAAGCCACTGATGAACCTAGTTTGGCTAGTTGAGAGTGCTTAGAGCACTATATGACAATGAAAAAAAGTCCGAACAGATACTGCAAGTTGCAATGAAATCTTTCTGATTTGCCTCAGTTTCATCCTGAAGGTGGAGAGATATCTCCGGATTAGCCTGGAAAATATCTCAGCTTCCTCTATCAGTCATATGTCTTTGTTGAGCTTGCAATATCCATGCTAGCAAGCCCTTTTTACTCTTCATGGACTTCCTTTCTTCATATAGTAGGTCTGTCGTAAACTTGGGGTGTGAGCATTCAAGGAATCTTTTGACTTGACTCTACATTGGGGTTCTTTTCCACCATCACTGAGCCTGCTTTCACAATTGCCATTGCTTCTGATATGCCACATGAGCGTGATCGGCTAAAGAAAGCCACTGATGAACCTAGTTTGGCTATTTGAAAGTGCTTAAAATATTAGGGCCTTCTTGTGTATCCCTTCTCTATATGACAATTAAAAAAGTCCAAACAGATACTCCCAGTTACAATGAAATCTTTCTGATTTGCCTCAGTTTCATCCTGAAGGTGGAGAGACATCTTCTGATTTGTCTGGAAAATTTCCCAGCTTCCTCTGTCAGTCATTTGTCTTTGTTGAGCTTGCAATATCTATGCTAGCAAGCCCACTCTCCATGGACATCCTTTCTTTATATGTCGTAAACTGGGTAGTGAGCCTTCGAGGAATCTTTTGACTTGACTCTACATTGGGTTTCTTTTCCATCATCACTGAGCCTGTTTTCTCAATTGCCATTGCTTCTGATATGCCACATGAGCGTGATCGGCTTGATAAAGCCACTGATGAACCTAGTTTGGCTAGTTGGAAGTGCTTAGAGCATTCGGCCCTAATCATATCTGGGTCTCCTTGCACTATATGACAATGAAAAAAGTCCAAACAGATAGTCTAAGTTAAAATGAAATCATTCTGATTTGCCTCAGTTTCATCCTGATGGTGGAGAGACATCTACTGATTTGCCTGGAAAATCTCTCAGCTGCCACTGATGAACCTAGTTTGGCTATTTGAAAGTGCTCAAAATATTAGGGCCCTTATGATTTTTGTGTACCCCTGCTCTATATGACAATTAAAAAAGCCCAAACAGATACTCCAAGTTACAATGAAATCTTTCTGATTTGCCTCAGTTTCATCCTGAAGGTGGAGAGACATCTCCTGATTTGCCTGGAAAATTTCTCAGCTTCCTTTGTCAGTCATATGTCTTTATTGAGCTTGCAATATCCATGCTAGCAAGCCCACTATACTCTTCATGGACTTCCTTTCTTTATATGGTAGGTTTTTAGTAAACTTGGGGAGTGAGCTTCCAAGGAATCTTTCGACTTGACTCTATATTGGGGTTTTTTCCCATTATCACTGAGCCCAAGAACATTGGGGCTCTAATGATCTTTGGGTCTTCTTGCTCTATATGACAATGAGAAAAATTCCAAGCAGATACTCCAAGTGGAATCTTTCTGGTCTAGTGCAGCCCGAAACCCCTAGCGAATTTCATTAAAATACCAATGAATCTAAAATTATGCTGAAAGTTACCACCATTTCGAACCTCCACATACCACTCAAACAAAAAATAAACCAACAGAGTTATACCCTCACTCACCGCCTCAACGGAGAAGGAGGCACAGGATTCCTAACGACCTCCAACAACTCATGAACTTCGGCGGACAGCCGGTTCTGGATGATAGCGGCACCCCTCAACTCCCTCAGCTCGACCCCCCTGAACAACTCGCTGTATATCACTTCCTCCAAAGTGGGAGGTCTAGGGTTCTGGAAAATCTGATCGATCGTATCCGCAACTTTCGGCGATCTCTCCAGCTCCAGCTGGAGGTGAGCCGCGCTCGGAGGCGCCGCCAGTTCGTATCCCGACGCCATTTCAAAGAGCAAGTAGCCGAAAGCTACGGTTTCGAAGGGACTTGGAGGTTTTGGAGGGAGGCCGAACAGGGCGTTCTCCAAGCCGGCTATTCGAGCCACTCCGTTTTGGATTATGACGTTGCCGGAGTGGAGGTGGTGGAATGGGGGGAAATCTCGGTTTCGAAGGAAGATGAGACCCTCCAAGATCTGTCGACCAAGGCATTGTATCTGGAATGAATGGGGTTTAAGATTAAAAATTTTTGAATGAATCTCTCTCACCGTTTTCAGAGGTAACCCTTCACCTCTACCGTGATATTTTTCACCGTACTCCTCCTGCCAAGGTGACCCGTATATCAAATCTCTCAGGCTACCATCCGGGTTCAATGGCATCACTAGGGCTGCACCAGCTTCCCAGAATTCGATATCTAAGATTGGATGGATGTAGGGATGTTGAAGGCCTCTAAACAACTCCAACAGGTTTCTTTTGTTGTTCTCGTTTGGTACAATTGGACATGTGGACGGCAATGGAAGCAAGATGAGGAGTCTTTCAGCACCAAGTACATTATCTAGGACGGTAAACCTGAGGAAAAACCATAATGAGGTAGGGGAAACCAAAATTATCTCCCAGGAACTTTATTGAAACTATAATGAATTGGATAATTTGATAACTTTTCGGTACATGCAGAATTAATTCAAATAGTCGGGAATAGAGCTAATTTCTTTTGGCCTAGTCGATACATGAAAAAAATCGAAATCAACGCCTAGAAATGTGAAGAATTGATATAGTAATTCAATTATTTGTTTATTCTACTCAGCCAGCGTTGGAATGTTGATAACCCAAACTCTAGAGTTTTAAAGGACCCATAATTATAGTGCCTAACACGCGTTCAATGACCAAAAAAAAGAAACGTCAAGTGTTTAAAGGTTTCTACCACTGTCGGAAATGTGAGAGGTGATTCGTTTCAGACCAATAATTGACGATGTTTGGTTCACGAACCGCCTTAAGAAGACAATAGAAGGGGGTGATTGGTTTAACGAAAACGAAAAAATCATTTGAAATCATCTAGAATGGATACATTTTCTGGAATCAGTCAGAAAGAAGTTTTCGAGAAGCAGGCACGAATAGCTCTTTCAGAAAAACAACACGGAATCTATCGGGAAATTCAGTTGAGTTAAGAAGCAAACAAAATTATGTCGAAACGCCGAAAGAAAGTATAGGTGTGTTCTGTGAACTATCGGCTTTATTAAGTGTGAACAACACGATTTCGAGGAAAAGCAGCATTTCCCTCCTCCAGTGTTTTGTTTTTGAAGTTGTTGGTACTTGTACTATTTTTGATCAGTTGGGTTACAAGAAGGGGGGATAACTTACCAGTGTCTATCTACTCTTGAACCGATATTGCACAATTGACTATTCAGCTCGTATCTTTCATTATCTGCTAAATATTGCTTGCAAACGAGGAAAGTACCACTCTTCATTTGTTGATCCAGTCTATATTTCTCGCAGCCACCGTCTGTCTTCAGAGCGCTATATTCATGTTTTTGTGTCGAGGCAGATCTGAAAAAATTAATTAATTAGGATCCCTTTGGAGATAAATAATCCAATAGAATGATTAAATTACGAAAAGGTCCTCATGAATGATTCATAGTTATCAATTTAGAAGTCTTCTGGATATTCGTGGAAAAGCCATTGTGGGTTTCCTCTTTCTATTGATCGCTGTACATAAAGACATAAATTTTGTGGAGACCAAACGGGTTTACCCGACGTTTATTTATGGAATGTTTTTCGATTCCAACTCGAATGAAGACCGACAAAAAAAAAATGTGTTCTTCTCCAATTTCTGTTTGCGTTGGAAATCATTTTTTATGGTTGGCAATTTCTCAAATACATCGACTATCGACTATTCCTACTTTTTGGACGTGCCTCTTGAGTCTTCAGCTGTCCATTTCCTGCAGAATATTCCTCCTCGTTCCTATAAAATCCAGCTTACCGAAGAAAACGTGAAAGGGGATTCAGGAAGTTTTTCCTTCGAACGGAAATCGAATTCGAGCCGTGTACGGCATTGCGGTTAACGGAGTTTAGCCGGTATTGATGCATGGACAAAGCGATGCAATCAATAGACGTCTAAAATTGGAACTCCATAAAAAATGTATGAAGACGACGAAGGTCAATAATTGCTTTTTTTGTAGATTTGTCAGGCTCAAAAACTATCGAAACGAGACAATCTCGACGATCGCAGCCGATATCTTCAGTTATATCACAGCCTTCTAGAACTCCGAGCCGTGCACAAGAAAATTGGTAACATGGTCCGATAGCATTGAAGGAAATTAAAAGATAGCACTTCGTGGTCACGCAAAAACGTTGGTTCAGTTTTTGGCTAGTATCTCGCAAACTTTGCGTCGTAAGGTTAGATAAATTATATACAGAGTGAAAGTTTTTTGAATTTCCTGTAAGATTGTTTTCAATACTTTCTTTGTTACTTCAACAGTTCCTGAAGTATCCAAAGCCGAAAGTCACTAATTGACGACAAGTACATTTCAACTCCACGTTTTTTACAAACATTCCCTTCTAGCGCCTCAGCCTTCCACTTTTTTTGCAAACTCATAGAGAAAGAAGTTGAAGAGCATCAAATTTCCGTTACAATGGATTCTCATGGAATTTTGTATCATTAACGAGTCAAAACTTACTAAATTTTTCAGATTTAATGTCAAGTTTTGAAGAAACCCCTCTACCGACTCATTTTTGCTGTGTGTAGGGCAACTGTGAAAAAAAATTGTTTTTTGAATAACTGCCTTCTTTCGAATATTTTTTCCACCATTATGCAGACACTATCAAACGATATCACCCTTGAAGTGGAATAAGGGGCTTCCATCGAAAACCACAGGTCAATCTAAAAAATTTGGTAAGTTTGAAACCGTTATTGATACAGAATTGAATTTGAGCTCATTGTAATGGAAATTTGATGTTCTTCAACTTCTTTCCTAATAAGTGTGGCAGAAAAGTGAAAATCTGAGGCGCTAGAAGGAAGTGTTTGTCTAGATACGTTACACTTTTCTTCAATTAGCGACTTTCAGCAGCGGATATCTCAGAAACTGTTCAGGTTATGAGAAAAAGAATGATAACAATCTCGTAGGGAATTTAAAAAGCTTTCATTGTGTTCATCATGAACTTTATCTTAAAACGCAACGTTCAGTAGTTATGCGCAAAAAACTGAAAATAAGGACCCCCTCCTTTCTTAAACTCCAGGTCTATGTTTCCAAGAACTGGAACAAAAGAGCTCGAATTCCTGAAAACGTTCATTCGCATGGAACAACGACAAAACCTCGTAGCATATTCTGTCTCCAAGTAGACTCAAACGCCCTTTACTTCGCCTGAAAGAAACATGAGAGAAAATTTTATTCCTAGATGATTAACAAACGATGTAGAGCATAAGCACCTCTCGACCTAAAGCCCGCTGGGCACGAGAGTTCCCTATTTATATAATTAGACTACATGCTACGAAGACACTTCCATGATCGTTGAACTGGAGGAAAGTTGGGTGGATATGAAAGCTGAGCTGTCTGTTTCCTGCATTCGAATTTGAGAATTGGGTCAGCAAGTTGTTGAACAATTACATTGGATTGCGTATTGAACAGGAATTTAGTGGATAATTAACCAGAGCAATATCACAGCATCCTTTGATGAAAGCCAGGAACACGACAAAAATGCAACGTCGCTCGAGGAATCCGACAGATTCCGGAATAACCTATAATGAGTTAACGTGTGTTTTAGGGATTTTTGGTGACGTTATTTAATATTGTTAATGCCGCATTTTGTGTTAGTAAAAAATCATGGAATTTTGTAGAAATGTTCTGAAAACCCAACAATATTTGTTGGTAGCCAAAAGATGCAGACAGATGAAAAAAATTCCCATTCTCCAGGGTCGGTCCATTCCCATATGAAAAAACCTCGAAATTGAACTTCTTCAAATGGAGATATCTGAAAGTCAATGGGAATATTTATGGGATGTGAGATTGGGGTGGAAATAATAAACCTTTGTGTAAAATTTGTTGCCGGCGCATTTCACTTCGAGGGCGCTCTCGAAATCGCGTGAGTTCAAAGTTAGAAGGCGTTGGATCGATTTTCAATCGAGATCTAATTTGATTCAGCGATTTTCTGGATTCAATCATCTTACAATAACGACTCGTTTCGAGTTTGTAGGATGAAATTGCTGTTATTTCGCTAAATAACCGTGTTATTCGAAATTTTTCAAGAAGATGAGTATTCAATTAGTGGACTGTAATGAAGAGTTTGTTGATTATCAGGTGATATAAAGGATGTCCCAGAATGAATGGATAATCCTGTAACACTGTATAGAAAAGCTATTGGACTCACTGAAAAAAATACAAAAAAAAATCTATCATAAGTTCATTTTAAGAATTATTTTCAACACTTTCCCAACTTGAACCTACCCAACCTTGATATTAATTCATTTTAAAAAACTTTTCCAACAATGTCCCAACTTGAGCAAACCTAACCTAAATATTAATTCATTTTGAAAATTATTTTCAACACTGTCCTAACTCAAACTAACCTAAATATTGATTCATTTCAAGAATTATTTTCAACACTCTCCTAACTAAGGCTAACCTTAATATTGATTCATTTCAAGAATAATTTCCATCAATGTCCTAACTAAAGCTAATCTAACCTAAATATTAATTCGTTTTGAAAATTATTTTCAACACTGTCCTAACCCAAACTAACCTAAATATTGATTCATTTTAATAATTATTTTCAACACTTTCCTAACTGAGGCTAACCTAACCTAACCTAAAATCAATTCGTTTCAAGAATTATTTGTCCTCACTTTAGCTAACCTAAATATTAATTTATTTTGAAAATAATTTTCAACACTGTCTTATCTCAAACTGACCTAAATATTGATTCATTTTAAGAATTATTTTCAACACTCTCCTAACTCAGTCTAACCTAACCCATCCTAAATATGAATTCAATTTCAAGAATTATTTCCATCAATGTCCTAACTTGAGCAAACCTAACCTAAATATCAATTCATTTTGAAAATTATTTTCAACACTGACTTAACTCAAACTAACCTAAATATTGATTCATTTCAAGAATTATTTTCAACACTCACCTAACTTAGGCTAACCTAACCTTACCTAAATATTAATTCATTTCGAGAATAATCTTCAACAATGTTCTAACTCAAGTTAACCCAACCTAATTATTAATTCGTTTTGAAAATTATTTTCGACACTGTCTTAACTCAAACTGACCTAAATATTGATTCATTTTAAGAATTATTTTCAACACTCTCCTAACTCAATCTAACCTAACCCATCCTTAATATGAATTCAATTTCAAGAATTATTTTCATCAATGTCCTAACTTGAGCAAACCTAACCTAAATATCAATTCATTTTGAAAATTATTTTCAACACTGACTTAAGTCAAACTAACCTAAATATCGATTCATTTCAAGAATTTTGTTCAACACTCACCTAACTTAGGCTAACCTAACCTTACCTAAATATTAATTCATTTCAAGAATTATCTTCAACAATGTTCTAACTCAAGTTAACCCAACCTAATTATCAATTAATTTCGAAAATTATTTTCGACACTGTCTTAACTCAAACTGACCTAAATATTGATTCATTTCAAGAACTATTTTCATCACTCTCCTAACTCAGGAAAACCTAACCTCAATATTAATTAATTTCAAGAATTATTTTCAACAATGTCATAACTTAAGATAACCTAACCTAAATATTAATTCAAAAATTATTTTCAACACTCTCCTAACTCAAACTAACCTAAATATTGATTCATTTTAAGAATTTTTTTCAACACTCTCCTGACTTAAGCTAACCTAACCTGAACATTAATTTATTTTTGAGAATTATTTTCAACACTCTCCTAACTTAAGCTAACCTAACCTGAATATTAATTTATTTTTGAGAATTACTTTCAACACTGTCCTAACTTCAGTTAACCTAACCTAAATATTAATTCAACACTGTCCTAACTTGAGCTCACCTACCCTGCTATTGGTACAAAATTGCTAGTACCAAAGACGAAGTGTGATAATATTTCAAGCACAAGCCGAAATTTCGAGAGTTAAAAACGAATTTCAACATATTTGAATATCAGCGAGTCATTATATACCATTCCATCCAACAATTTCAATTAACCGCTTCCAAGGGAAATTAAATCGACCAGCGTAATGGAAAACGTAATTCCACCACGTAGAGTAATTAGGTTAATAGAGGGGTTATAGTTCCAAGCTTTTTCATGTCGATCGAGGGTCGCACATTGCTTATTAAGCACAAAGTAACGAGTTCACATCGGCAAGAAAACCGAGAGAAGTGGCCAGATGGAGGCGTTACGGTTTCATTTCCCCCTTGTTCTCGACGGCGACCTTTGTTCCTGAGAACTTCCACTCATATTCGCAGATTGATCGGGGATTCGCACCCTCATCTTGAAGGACGAGAGGAAAAACTTCGGTTATTTCCTTTGGAAACATTTCGAAGCCCTCTCTTCAATTCAATGTAGAAATAATAATGAGCATTTCTTCATACCTCTTCACGAACAGTAATTTCGCAAAAGAGTCCGTCAAATTCGGTGACGATTTCGTGGAAGGCCCCTCCGTCTCTCTGTTCTCAGACTTCTCAGAGCTCTGGCTCCTTGTCCTGAACGCAGCCCTTCTGCTCGCAGCGTTCAAAGTCTGCGACGGAAATTCCGCCACGCTCTGTGCCCTTCTCGGCGGTCTCTTCTTCTTCCTCAGGCTGGACCTCGAGCTTCTCTCCTGGTACCATCGATCGTGGCCGATCACGTTGGATTCTTTCTCATCTTGCTCTTTCTTGTTGACCGATTGGTATAAGTTGAACATCGGTACACTGAAAGGTCGGACCGCGTGCTTCTTCTTGAAGAACAACATATGAACTGATGTTTTGTATGGTTTTTATCTTGTTAGGGTAATTACTGTGATTCTTTGTGTTGGAATTAGTCTTTGTACGAGTTCCCTGTCAGGAGGGATTATTGATTGATGGAATTCCATGAGTCGACTAAAGCACCTCAAAACGTGGTTAATTTGCGTTTTCGATTATACAGGGTGTCTTCAAAGGTGAGGCTTTTTTTGACAGATGCTAGAACTCATCAAAATTCCAAAAATCCTTCATATAAAATATCCACCAGGGCCGAGTATTTCGAAATCAAAGTTACCCGCGAATCTGAGAAATTCCCAGCACGGATCTGATTTAGGTACGTATTGTGATCTTAACGCTTTCAGTTAACGAGAAATCATCTGACAGAGCGTACGATTTTTGTGACTTTTCCGAATTTCGTGATGTGTTTCCAAATAGGTGGATAAGACGTGGTGGGTCGATTTTTTGGCCTGCACGCTCCCCTGATCTCAATCCCTGTAATTTCTTCATTTGGGGTGATTTGAAAACATGAGTGTACAATAAAAGTGAGGTGAATAGTGTTGAAAAACTAAAACAGCGCATTGATCTCCCAATGAAGGTTGAAGGAGAATATACAAATTTGTGGTGAAATCCAGCACTTTATTCACTTGCTGAAATGAATATGGCACCGTGATCCATGATAGGTCTCCTAACAGAGTCGTATTAAGATCTTGATGTCTAAGATTTTCTGCTCTTTTTTCAAATTGAATATTTTTTATGATCAACTTCCGGCGAAATGATCTCTTTTGATGAGTTCTCTGTCAGAAAAAAGCCTCACCTCAGGAGGTCCACCTTTTCGGGTAGATCGAACTTATCCGACTTATTCGATACATTCCCCTTCTCGGGTAGATCTACCTCATAGGTTGATCCACCTCATAGGTTGATCCACCTCATAGGTAGATCTACCTCATAGGTAGATCCACTTCTTCGGATAGATCCGCCTTATAGGCAGATCCACTTTTTCGGGTAGACCCACATAATAGGCAGATCCACCTTTTCGGTAAATCCACCTTTTCGAATAGATCGGAATTCTGCTGAGGAAGATGAAGATTCTGATAAACCAGAAAAAGAGAGATGAGTAACGAAAAATAAGATAAGGAAAAAGACGGAGATAATAAAATTGAAGAGAAGGGAAACAAAGATAAGAAAAAATTTAAGAAAAAGTAAAGGAGGATACAAAGACAGAAGTTGAAAACGCTTAAGTGACTTCAGTTCAGAAAGTAGTTCGAAAGATTAATCTAAGAAGAAGCCTAGCGATAAGAAAACGAAAAAAGAAGACTGTATAAATAGGATTTCGATTACCGATTTAACCTTCTTCCTCCTACGAAAGGGAGAACATAGGAATCCATCGCAGTGATTGAAATCCCGAAAAAACAATAATAGTTTCTTGCTCCTTTCAGTTAAACCTCGACTTATTGCGCTCCGAGGAGGAGGAAATACGTGAGGGAGAAGGAGTAAACTTCGATTAGGCACGAATCCATGCAGTGGGGAGCGATTTAGTAATAACTGTTCAAGAATCTAGTTGATTACACATTTTCAGCTTTGATTTCTCAGGGGGCAACATCAAAGGAGCGTGTTTCCCTCGAAGATATGAGTTCTTGTGGTGAATTTTGATCAGGAATGAGGGATCTTGTTTTATTTTTCTCATAGGAAACATAATGAAATAATTATTTCTTGTGTTTTTTGTGTGATATGTAATTAAATAGATTTCATTATTTTTAAACTCGTCTCATAAAAAACTATTGATAAGGAATACTTATTTATACTGAAAGTTAACCGTAGGGAACCAATTTTTTTTGGAGTTGTTCCAGTTCGAAAACTCCGGCGCGTGTTGCAAATGAATTTACGACACCCTACCCTACCCTACCTACCCCCATATCCCACAGGTCCTGATCTGGGTTCAACAAATCCCGCACACAATTCGGAGAGCTAACCGAAATACGAAATAAAAATTCATTCGATCCAAAGTTGGACCTCCTCCTCTTCTATCGATTCCATCCCAGAGACTGGGCCGTTTTCACAGGCTCCCTCCTATATTTGCCCGACTTGCCCGCTCGGGCTTTTCAATGGAAATGTGCCCTTTCTAATCAGGAATTTTCCCCTCCGGAAACATTTTCGTCAGAATTCAATGACTCTGGAAACTTCGCTGGGAAATTTCGAAGAAGAACTGCCATTATGGAAGTAACACTTTATGACGGGAATTATTCATTGAACCGCGCATCTACGAAAAGGGGATTTGGAAAATGTTTTCTTAAGTAAGTTGGAGAAGAATATTTCGTGAGGCCTCGAAAATAAACATATTCATCATTTTGGCGTGGTTTGCTTCACCTTTATGGAGGGTGAATCAGTTGGTTGTCGATCCTGACGGTTTTTCAAGGATCCCATTCTCTAAACCTGAAGAAGGAATTTAGTCGAGGTCATCCTTTTGAAAGAAGCCAGAGTCTATCGACACCGCACAAGAGAATTGGCAACATGGGATGGGGTCCGAGTTGGTTGAGTTTATTTTCATGAGTTTTCCTTGATCGATGTTAAGAAGAGTTATAATCGCTCCGCTAACCTTTCGAGAACACAGATCCAGAAATTGTCGACACCGGCCCGAATCAGGGACAGTGCAGTACTAGATAGCGTCAAGATAAATTAGATAGTGTGTCAATAAATTAGTGTGTTAGTAAACTGTAAATAAATTATTTAAGGAGAATTTGGACTATTTTTATTACAATATATTTCCCTGATTTTTTTCTGTTTGAAGATCATATAGCAGGTCATCAACACTTCATTCAATTATTCAGTGGAAATGATCGCGTCGATACCTGCTGTTGAATTCTTATTTTTTCTGTTTCGTGCCTACGTCTCAAGTGTATATTCTGGTTATCAACCCCTATTCGTGACCAAATCCATACAACGGAACTTTTCATCGGCATCGACAATGAACTTTGTGTTTGTCGATAATTCGTCCGGTTTCCAAAGAAGCTCCATTTGATAAAAAAAATATGTAACGCATGGAAATAAAGTTCACGTGATATATAGATATTTCATTTCATTCGAAGGTTGAATAAAAATCGAAATTAACGAACAAACATTGTAGCGAGAAAGGGGGGTTGAAAATTTATGGAAATGCCGCTGAAAAGTACATAGTGCGAACCTGCAGATTAAAAAAAGCGTGATCCTAATTTATGCGACGATTTCATGAGAGAACTTTCCGAAAATAAACTGTGAAAGTCGCAGTGGCTGATATCGTGCGCATTAATTTTATCGGGGTGCGAATATTATATGCAGAAATTTCGGCGTTAAGTATAGCACGAGAAAAAAAAAGGGGGTTGATAAGGATTGCACGGATAGAAAATAACGGTATTGCTGGGAAATTTTGTTTTTCTACTCTACGTCATTGATATTCTTTTCGTCCAGAACTTTTTTCTGGTGCGCCTTTGGTACTTTGAAAAATACTTTCTTTCATTTGAAAACTTTTCGATGTCTTGAAATATTTCGTATCATCAAACACAGTCGGATCCTAGGACAGCCAGAATAAAAAAATATGAGAGGTTAAATAGATCTTTGTCAGTAAATTTGAAACTTTATTTTCGCAGTTAAAAGAATGAAATATATACACAATAATATGTAAAGAATAATATATACAAAAATCATCTATAAACATCAGAAATGAAAATGTCAAAAAAAACACTTCTTCGAATGAATAAAATATATACCTGAAACATTATGTTTCGATAAACTGCTGCTTATAGGTGTTTAAATATACAGGGTGTTTTTTAAGTTGAGGATTTTTTTTGACAGGTGCTAGAACTAGCTAGAAAGCTAGAAGTTGATCATATAAAATATTCAATTTAGAAAAAGTCAAAAAATCTTGGGCATAATCATCTTGATACTACTCTGTTAGGAAATCTGCCATGAATCACGGCGCCATATGCATTTCAGCAAGTAAATTAAGTGCTGGGATTTCATCGCAAATTTGAATATTCTCTTCCAACCTTTATTGGGTGATTTTTCGTGGACGGTATACTACTAGAAGTTCAAACTAAGGAGAGAAAAAATTACTGATTGAAAAGGTCCTAGAAAAAAAATTAGGAAGTTCACAAACTCTCCGAGATCCAAATTGTTTACAGAAATTGTTTGAAATGGTCACCATTTGTTTGATGTGCAAGTCTTGCCTGGCGTAATAACGAATTATTATTACAACTATCACATCAGTTTGCTCACGAATAATGTCACAAGCATTTTCAATGAGTTGTTTCAGTTCTTCAACACTATTCACCTCACCGTTACTGTACACTAATGTTTTAAAACGACCCCAAGAGAAGAAATCACAGGGGTTGAAATCCGGGGAGCGTGCAGGCCAAGAAATCAACCCACCACGTCCTATCCACCTGTTTGGAAACACATTACGAAAAGTCTCAAAATCATACGCTCTGTCAGATGATTTCCCGTAAACTGAACGCATTTAATGAACACATTTAGGTCTCAATACGTAACTTCAGATCCGGACTGGAAATTTCTCAGATTCGCGATGATTTCGAAATACTCGGCCCTGGTGAATATTTTTTAAAAAGGATTTTTGGAATCTTTGAAGCAATGACTTTCTTAAAAAGTAAACTACTGTTCTTATGTAGGGGAACTCGCAAACTTGCACTTTAGGCACGAGTTTCACAAGTCTCATGGGAAACGCGAAATTGCACTTCTTCCCACTGTTTTCGGTGTTTCGCGGTCATTCTTGGTATGTCTAGAAATGTGCTGAGCTTTATGAGAAGTTCAGCTTCATGAGAAGTTCCTCGAAGTAGGAATGTACAGGATGTGCGCTATGCCTCGTGTGAAGCCTTGAAGTGGTGATCACGTAACAATATTTTGTATGCAAAGCAAATACATCGTCCAAAAATTGAGAAAAGCACTGCCGTGAAGGCAGGAGCTTTTGAGCGCTTGTACATGCACCTTGTAGGTAGATTCGCATTCTCCAGTTTTACAAACCAATTGGAAAGATTTTGACAGCTGTCAAAGAAAATTTCAAAACAACGCGAAAATCCAGACTTCACGTCAGTGCTTTGGTGTCCATTTTTTCGATAATTCGCTAGAATTTTCTACGGTATCTATGGTCTTGGTAATGCAATCTGGACAAAATTATACATTATTCTTCATATATGTGCGAAATTTCATTTCAATCCAGTAAGTATTTTCGAAATTATCAGAAAAAATATAGTTTGAACGGCAATATTTACGGAACCCCTAGTCTAATTCGGCTCATTGATAAAAGTGATCGCGAAATTCGCGATCCGAACCTATCCTGAAAATTTCAAGTCACTAGGCCTTTTCGTTCGAAAGTTATGATTTTCTATGGTTTTTATGGTTCTGATCATACGATCTGGAAAAAATGTAGCTCGAATATATAATTCTCAATTTAAATACAAAATTTCGTCGAGATCGAATCCATAATTTTGAAATGATCAAGAAAACTGAATTTCAAACGGCCATATTTACGGAACCCCTAGTCTAATTTTGCTCATTGATACACGTGAACGCTACATTTACGATCCACACCTATCCTGAAAATTTCAAGTCCCTAGGCCTCTCCATTACAAAGTTATAAGTTATAAGTTTCTATGGTTCTGGTCATGCGAGTTGGACAAAATTCTGCATGTAGCTTGAGTACGTAATTATCCATCTGAGTGCAAAATTTCATCTCGATCGAATCAGTAGTTTCGGAGTAATCAGAAAAACAAAATTTCGAGCGGCCATATTTACGGAACCCCTTGGCGAATTTTGCCCAATAACGAACTCAACTGCGGCATTTGAGATTCGAACCTACCCTGAAAATTTCAAGTTTCTTGGACATTCCGTTCGAGAGTTATCGTGTATACGGCCGGACGGCCGGCCGGACGGACAGACTCGAATTTTTCGACGGATTCGTCATCAGTGAGTCGAACATAGTCGATTGAGACCATTTTCGGCTCAAAATTCGAAAAATACAGACATCGTGACGAAATGATATAGCCCTCGTGTAAGTTGTACGAGCGCTCAAATATAAAAGCTTTCTAGTCGAGAAAATTTTCAAGGACTGCATACATGGCTAGAAAGATATTCCATGGTATTCTCCAGTTTTGTTATTTTCTTTGTTCTCGTGCAGTTCTGGCTTTTTTCCATCTTGATTCATTTTTTGGTTTCTTCCCCTATCATAGACACAACGACTTATTTTTTATTTTTTTGCTTTCGGCTTAAAATCAAAAATTTTTTTTTGATCGGTTTTTGTTGTCTCGTTTGTAACGTTCTCTAGCGTAAGTGTTGCTAGGTCTAAATTCGATTTTGTAGACGAATTGATGTTTGTGGTTAGACTCATCGACAACCACATTCGTTTCTGGCGACGCAAAAGCGTTGGAAATTCTATTCGGGAGATACCTATTTGGAATCTCTTTTAGTTTTCTCTTCTTCCTTCCAGGACTTCGTTTTGAAAATCTTTTTATGGATACATAAACTATGGAATTTCCAAGGGAATTCAGGAATTTTATTTTCTCGAACAGTTCCCAAGGTTCATTTATTGGAAATAATATCCCAAAAACAAAAACGTATATTCTGTTCACGATCATTCCCCTTTTGATGTGATATCCCAGGATCATTTCAGTTGTCATATTTCCAGCTTCCTCGCATTCGAATCCATCGTTTTCCCTTCTTCCCGCCCGTGTAAACAATCCACTAACCCTCTGTACTCAAGGATAACTGCAGCATTATCCCCCGGAGAAACACTCGAATATAGCCCATTTCCCGGGCTAAATTTTCCCCAGATCAACGCTATTGACGAAAAAACGTATTATCTTTCGAGACGAAGAAAAGAGTTAGTCTAGCAGAATGGGAGCTGACGGAAACCCTCCGGGAAAATTCCGGACTCAGTCGTGGGGGTAAATTGGACAATATTCCCGTTAAGCCCTCAGCTACATTTCCTCGAGTTCTTGACCCATTTGCAGTTTCGAAATGTCGGCCAAGGTTTGTACGTAGTTTTGGTTATTGTTCGAATGCGGTGTGAGTTTGGAACAAACAAGCGTTCAACTGTGTTCGTGTAGGGTAATCTTATTGTTGATGAATAAATTGTCACATCCAGGATGGAAACATGGAGAAAGAATGCAGATAATTTGTATCGCATCCCGACACAATTGCTCTTCAATCTCGACAATGTGTCTTTGAGTTGCTGGATTGTTGCTGGCTTACATCTGAGATTTGTTGCACGATATTTATGTCAGACACTTATCCATGTAGATGAAGTTTTCGAATTTCTTGCGTTCATTCCGTCCGAGACACGCTCTTGAAAAATCAATACAAGTAAGAATCGAAGGGGAAATTTATAAATTTCATTTACATGAATAAGTGTCTGACATAAATATCGCGCAATAAATATCAAATGTGAACGCACCGTGAGAGGCATGATCAATGAAGATTAGTCTTTTGTGACGTGTTGGAAACCATCACAAATTGGCTTAAGTAGAATGAGGAATGACAAAGAGCTTGCAGTTTACAGGTTATCGAAGTTAATTGAAGTAATTAACGCGGCTATGATATGTAACGCGATTGTAACCCTCATGGTTGGATGGCTTATTCAATATTATTGGATAGCCTGATTGATACGCTGGCAATTTCTATGAAATTGAAATGTGGATATATATACAGGTGTTTCCTATATACAGGGTTTTTTTAAGGTGAGGCTTTTTTTGACAGTAGCTAGAACGCATCCAACAGATCATTCCGCCGGAAGTTGATCATATAAAATAATCAAATTTGAAAAAAGAGCGAAAAATCTTGGGCATCATCACCTTAATACGACACAGGATCTTGTTATCTCTCTGTTAGGAGATCTGTCATGAATCACGGTGCCATATGCATTCCAGCAAGAAAATGAAGTGTTAGATTTTATCGCAAATTTGAATATTCTCTTTCAACTCTTATTAGGAGATTTTTCCTGAACGGTATAATTCTTTGAGTTCAAACTAAGGAGAGGAAAAATTAATGTTTGAAAATATGAAAAATTAGGGAGCTCACACACTCACCGATAAAATTGATCCAAATTGTTTACAGAAATTGTTCGAAATGGTCACCGTTCGTTTGATGTGAACAAAGTATTGCCCTTCGTCATAACGAATTATTATTTACAGTAACTATCACATTATTTTGCTCACGAATGATGTCACAAGCATTTTCAATGCGTTGTTTTCGTTTTTCAACACTATTCACCTCACCGTTACTGTACAGTAATGTTCTCAAATGACCCAAAAAGAAGAAATCAGAGGGGTTTAGATTCGGGGAGCGTGCAGGCTAAGAAATCGACCCACCACGTCCTATCCACCTATAGTCACAAGAATCATACACTCTGTCAGATGATTTCCCGTAAACTGAACGCATTCAATAAACACATTTGAACCTCAATACGTACCTATATCAGATCCGGACTGGAAATTCCTCAGATTCGCGGGTAATTTTGATTACGAAATACACGACCCTGGTGAATATTTTATATGAAGGATTCTTGGAATTTTGTCTTATTTCGATTAGTTCTAGCACCTACCACAAAAAACCTCACCTTTGAAAACGTACTGCAATTTCAGTGAGAGAGTAAGAGCAATATAAAGTTTTAAATATCAAATAATACCTATAGCATGTGTGAAGAAACTCAATACTAACAGAATGTAAACAGAGGGCACAGTACATTTCTTTGTATTGTAACGAACTTAGGCCGGACCTGTCGCGACTTTCTAGATGCGACCACGCCGTTCTGGACAGACCGCGACGTTCCAGAGCGTTCGAGAAACTATGAAGCGGTATATAAATTGACATCGGCCCGAAACGGAGGCAGTGCAGTACGAGATAGCGTCGAGATAACTTAGATAGTATGTAAATAAATTAGTTTGTTTGTGAACTGTAAATGAATTATTTGACAAGAATTTGGCCTTTTTTCATTGAAGTATGATACAAAAGCACAGATGAAAACGTCAAATCTGAGAAAAGGAAAAGAGAAGAGCAGATAAAATGAACCGAAAAAAATTATTTATAATATGTTAATCAAATCGATTTAAAATTCATCATCGATTCCAAAAATGAATATGAAAAAGTATACATAACCTTTTGAAGCACATCTTTCGCGGAGATTTTCTAATTCTAATTTCTAATTTCGAATCAATCCAATCAATTATAAAGAGGACCTGAATATGAGGCCCCATTCGTGGAATTTAAATTTTTCAAACTTGGGATTTGTTAGAAAAAAATTCAATCTTTTTTCTTTACATATATATTTTATTACAGTTAGTCCCAATTATTATTATTGATTCATTATGATCATGGAAATATTTTCGTACCTACTCGATTATTTATTTCGAATAATTTTTCTCAATTTATTTAAGACTGAAGCTTCCTGATTGATCTATGGGAGATGATTGCCTTTTATTGAGGTCCTGTAGTGGTCTTTGAACATCTGAAGTTCCAAAAGAATACGATGCCAGTGAAAGAGCAACAAGTTTTTTATTTCAAATTTATGTAGGTATTGTAACACTGAATAAAATAATACCATACATTTCCGGTTAAATGAAATCCGGTTGTTTGAATGCAACTATTGTTATCACAACAAGAAAAGACCGTTCTGAGAACCATCTGTACCTCCAACATAACATTCCGATTCCGGTTGAAATGAATCGAGTTCATGAACAGGAAAACCGGTAAGTATAGCAGTGATCAGGTTCTTTTATTTTAAAAGGAATATTTCCGTCAATGTTAAAGGAATATCTAGGAAAATATTATAAATTCAACAGGAATATTTGGTATTTTTCACCGAAATTCAGATTATTCTACCGGAATAAATCTTGTTTAGCTAAAAGTATTTTAATCCATGTTTTACCATATGGTTGAAGTTATTTGGAATAAAATATCGATTGAAAAGCGACAGAAAAGGTGTTAGCATTTGTAGACAGTAACTCCGTTATCAAAATCGCTAAATTGTGTCCGAAATCAGGGAAAAAATGTCTTTATATTTATAATGGAGTCTCTCATTACTGTCGAATGTCTCTCTTATTTGGTAGAATAATGTAAAGATTACAATGAATATAATATAATATGAATTCTCCCCCGATTCCAGACTCCATTCGCCAAGCCACTCTTTAGAAGGAAATTCGATAACCTTCTTGAGTACGGACCGGACTAGGGTGCCGGAGGCCTGGGTTTGAATCCCGGCATGGATGTTGTGAATGTCTGAGAAATTGTGGGAGTGTCCTAAAACATTGAGATGATGACTAGGTATTGCAATCAATAGGGTCAAAAACCTAAATGAAAAAAAAAGGAATTTCAAAAATTAAACACATGGAATAACTCCCAAAACCACGTAGTTAATTTAATAGGTAATGCGAGAAATTCCAGTTGAATACTCTAGGTAACTACACAAAAAATTCCTATTTTCTTCACAGTATAATTTTCCTGTTGAAACGAACTACAGTTTGGTTGCATCGAGTAATGTAAAACTTGTAATTACTACAGGAATTGTCACGTAAAATCAACAAATATTCCTTCTGTCGTTTATATAGGGGAAATTTCCTGTAGAAGTAACCGAATTCCTGTTGTATATACAGGAAAATTTCTTTGAGTGAACGTACTCAAGTCGGGGACCGGTCGCGACTCCCGACACGACGACTGTAGGGACCGCGAATCTTCTAGAGACTGCGAGACGCTTCGAACAGCGTTCTGGCGATATCGCGAACTAACGCGAGAGTTCCCTCCCAATACATAAATGACCTCCGGCCCAAAGCAGAGCCAGTACAGTACTAGATAGCGTCGAGATGAATTAGATAGTGTGTAAATGAATTAGTGTGTTAGTGAACTGTAAATGAATCAGTTAAGAGTTTGAACTATATTCATTACAGTATTGAAGGAATTTCGAAGGACAAAGGACGTTATGTATTTCCCTTCATTAGACCAATTGCAGAAGAAAATCTTCGCGAGAGAGGTGTCTTATTTTTCTTCTTTCGTTAATTTTTTCTAGTCTCGCCTTTTTGAGCGCTCCTACTACTTACATGAGGGCTATATCATTTCGTCACGATGTCTGTATTTTCCGCATTTTGAGCCGAAAATGGTCTCAATCGACTATGTTCGACTCACTGATGACGAATCCGTCGGAAAATTCGAGTCTGTTTGTCCGGCCGTCCGTAAGCACGATAACTCTCGAACGGAACAACCTAGAGACTTGAAATTTTCAGTGTGGGTTCAGTTCCCGAATGTCTCAGTTAAGTTCGTTAATGGGCCAAATTCCACCAGGGGTTCCGTAAATATGTCCGTTCAAAGTTTTGTTTCCCTGATTACTTGAAAACTACAGATTTGATCGAGATGAAATTTTGCACTCAAATGGAGAATGAGCTACATGTGAAATTTTGTCCAGATCGCACGACCAGAACCATAGAAACCATAGAAATTGTAACTTTTGAACGGAAACGCCTAGGGACTTGAAATTTTCAGGATAGGTGTGGATCTCGAATGTCGTGATCACGTTCATCTATGAGAAACATTATTTTAGGGGTTCCGTAAAGATGGTCGTTTGAAATTTAGTTTTCTTGATAATTTCAAAACTACAGATTCGATCGTGACGAAATTTTGTATACTAATGGAGAAATTTATATTCAAGCTACGTTGCTCCAGATCACATGACCAGAACCATAGAAACCATAGAAAATCATAACTTTCGAACAGAAAGGCCTAGGGAGTTGAAATTTTCAGGATAGGTGTGGATCTGAAATGTCGCGTTCACGTTAATCAATGAGCAGAATTTGAAATTTTGTTTTCTTGATAATTTCGAAACTACGGATTCGATCGAGATGAAATTTTGTATTTTAATGGAGAATGATTTTAGCTACTTGTTCAGATCACATAACCAGAATAATTTTTTTGACAGCTGTCGAGAATTTTTTAAATTGGAAAATGCGAATCTACCAACAAGGTGGATGAACGAGCGCTCAAAAGCTCCTGACTTTACGGGAGTGCTTTTCATAATTCATAAATAATATAATGTAATAATGGTTTCTCAAAACTGAGACTTGGTGAATTGGCATATGATTATTTTTACGAAAGCCAAATTTAAAAAAAAATTATCGATTCAGAGCCCCCATACTTAGGTAGGTACTCTACATTTAATTGAATTGATTCGACAAATTAGTCCTTGACTGAGCTATAAATGTCAAGTACTTGTAATAGATCGAGTATCACGTAGGTGTACAGCATTTGATCATCCAATCCTAAATAGGTACATTATGACATTTATTTTTAATATTTCCCACACCTAAGTCATCTCACGAAGATGGTCAACACTCACCTGCACTTTCTTATCAAAAGAAGCGCCAATCCAATCGCCGCCAGTCCTAGGACCACACAGCCACCAAAAAGCTGAAAAAAAAAATCGAGTAAGATCATCTTGGATCAAAAAAAAAAAAAAATTCGACTCACCCATGAATGCGAATCCGTGTGCACAGGTTGTTTCGGTTGGACTTTCATTTTCACTCATGTTTCACCCGAAGAAGATCAATGAAACTTTCTTATTTTCCCGCCAAATCGCTCACGAACCGCCGGACATGTCGACGGACAATTTCCGTCCGCTTCGTTGGCGATGAAAAATGAACTCATAAAGGGCCGGATTAAACAAATACCTCCTATTGAGTACGATCCGGAACTAATATAAAAGGAGGAGATCACGCAACTGCCTCCCGTCACGCTCGGGGGTTTGGTGTAGTGTGGTTGCCGAAGTTAGCTCCAGTCGATAAACAAGTGGAGGCGCGCTAGCGCAGTAGGAGTCGGGGGGTGAGGGTTTTTCATTGATGCAGGCTTTATACTACAATGGACATGTAAATGGCAACGAATAAAGTGTGAGCTAAGAATTAACCGTTTTACTGTTGCGCCCCATCGATACTCCACATTTGGACGAAGGGTTTAATTTCTGCAAGGAATCGATTTGGATCGGTTTCCTTGCAAGATAGGAACGTGGTCCTCGAGAAGAAATTGTGTACCCTATTGAAGGTCTCACTCAAAAGGCCTTTATATCTAGAAATGCACAACGCTGCTTGGCTTCAAGTCTGATCAAACTCACCCCCACTCTATGAAAGAGGGATCGAACCGTAGTCCAACCTCAGGGCCGTATCTAAGTACTATATAGATTAGACAGCGCCCCCCCATTTGCGTCGATTTTTTTCATCCATCATATTTTCTTATAGTATTTTTTTTTCATAATGCTAGTCATATATTTCCGTGAGAGTTTCAAAATAATACACATTTTTATGAAGAAATTTTTTCATTAAAAATATTCCAATACACATTTTAAATGAAATGCATAAAAAAAAACAAATTCTGAAAAATAAAATATTCATATTTATATAATAATTACGAACATTTATCTTAAAAAAATTACGGAAAGCACTGCCGTGGAGTCAGGAGCTTTTGAGCGCTCGTACATCCACCTTGTAGGTAGATTCGCATTTTTCAGTTTTAGAAATCAATTGAAGGACTTTTCGACAGCTGTCAAAAAATTCTCAAACTTAGACGAAACTCCAGACTTGGTCAGTGCTTCAGCTGACCAATTCTTTTTCGATAATTCACTAGAATTTTCTACGGTATCTATGGCCTTGGTGATGAGATCTGGACAAAATTTCGCACGTAGTTTGAATACATTATTCCTCAGCTTGGTGCAAAATTTCATTCCAATCAAATCAGTAGTTTCCAAATTACCAGGAAAAAAATGTTGAACGGCCATATTTACGGAACCCCTTGTCTAATTTTGCTCATTGATGAACGTGACCGTGAAATTCGCGATCCAAACCCACCCTAAAATTTCAAGTTCCTAGGCCCTTCCCTTCGGAAGTTATGATTTTCTATGGTTTTTATGGTTCTGGTCATGCGATCTGGACAAAATGTTGCTTTAATATAACATTCTCGTTTAAAATACAAAATTTTATCTCGATCGAATCCGTAGTTTCGAAATTATCGAGAAACCAAAATTTCAAACGACCGTATTTACGGAACCCCTAGTATAATTCTGCTCATTGATAAACGTGAACTCGACATTTCAGATCCACACCTATCCTGAAAATTTCAAGTCCCTAGGCCTTTCCGTTCTAAAGTTATGCTTTTCTATGGTTTCTATGGTTCTGGTCATGCTATCTAGAGAAATGTAGCTTGAATATATCATTCTCCATTAGTATACAAAATTTCGTCACGATCGAATCTGTAGTTTTGAAATGATCGAGAAAACTAAATTTCAAACCACTATATTTACGGAACCCCTAGTATAATTTTGCTTATAGATGAAAGTGATCACGACATTCGAGATCCACACCTATCCTGAAAATTTCAAGTCCCTAGGCGTTTCTGTTCAAAAGTTACAATGTTCTATGGTTTCTATGGTTCTGGTCATGCGATCTGGATAAAATTTCACATGTAGCTTGAACACCTCATTCTCCATTTGGGTGCAAAATTTCATCTCGATCGAATCTGTAGTTTTCAAGTAATCAGGGGAACAAAACTTTGAACGGCCATATTTACGGAACCCCTGGTGGAATTTGGCCCATTAACGAACTTAACCGAGGCATTCGGGAACTGGATCAGACTCAAATTTTCCGACGGATTCGATATCAGTGAGTCGAACATAGTCGATTGAGACCATTTTCGGTTCAAAATTCGAAAAATACAGACATCGTGACGAAATGATATAGCCCTCGTGTAAGTAGTACGAGCGCTAAATAATTCATGATCAATTTGACTAGATATGAGGTGACCCTTTAGCGAGACTATCGAACCAAAGATTGTGAAACAAATCGCCAAATAATGGAAAATATATCAAATTTCTCAACAGCAGATCAGAGAAACTCAATTATCTTCTTACGTGGAGCATCTGTGAAGCTGAATTATAAAAACATGGCAGCTCCATATGATGAAGAAATGAAAATAGTTGCGCCATATCTTTACCACGTCTCTGGGTTAATGGAGAGTGCGATATTAACCTCTAGAACTAAGTTATTCCAAATTTCGGTAGTTCATCCTCCATCCTAAGTAAAATTAGTCCTTACCCTGCCTCCAGTAATTTATAACCACTCCCGACAGTAGCGCCTCCTTTAGTCCGATCCTCTCAACTAAAATGAATCACCGTCATCCAAACTCCCCAAAGTTTTGATGGTTATTGTTGGGAATTATTATTCTCTCTTGGGGTAGTTTAGATCATAGGTACAATTGAATATGTGTACATTTCATTAGGTTTTGGATTATTGTCTATAGGGGGCTTTGGGGGGTTGCAGCTCCTCCCAAAGTCGCCAAGAAATTTTAATTATTTCGAAGTTTTTGTCAAGTATTGGAATATGCAATGCAATTTGAATATACAAGGTGTCCAGTGCAAATTGAAACTGGTGATGATATGGGTCATGACAATTGGGTGTAAAATGCGAGATTTCGATTCCGCCAATATTTAGTCAGACTATATTGTCTAAAAAAATTTGAAAATGCCCATTATCTCGAAAAGTTATCATTTTTTTAGAAATCCTGATACTCTAAATAATCTTAACTGTCTAAACTACATATTCCATTGATATCTTTCGTTTTCCCAATAACTATGTAGATTTTTTTTTATTGTTTTATTTGTTGTTTTTCATAATTTTCGTTCTTGAATTTAATTAGTTTTTCATACAGGGTGATGTAAGAAAAAAATTACGAAAAGCACTGCTGTGAAGTCAGGAGCTTTTGAGCGCTCGTACATCCACCTTGTAGGTAGATTCGCATTTTCCAGTTTGAGAAATCAATTGAAGGAATTTTCGACAGCTGTCAAAAAAAATTCTCAAACTTAGAAGAAACTCCAGACTTTGTCAGTGCTTCAGCTGATCAATATTTTTTCGATAATTGGCTAGAATTTTCTACGGTATCTATGGTCTTGGTGATGCGATCTGAACAAAATTTCGCACGTAGTTTGAATACATTATTCCTCAGGTAGGTGCAAAATTTCATTCCAATCAAATCAGTAGTTTCGGAATTATCAGGAACAGAATACGTTGAACGGCCATATTTACGGAACCCCTAGTCTAATTTTGCTCATTGATGAACCGTGAAATTCGCGATCCAAACCCACCCTGAAAATTTCAAGTTCCTAGGCCTTTCCGTTCGAAAGTTACAATTTTCTATGGTTTCTATGGTTCTGGTCATGCGATCTGGACAAAATGTTGCTTTAATATATCATTCTCGTTTAAAATACAAAATTTCATCTCGATCGAATCCGTAGTTTCGAAATTATCGAGAAAACAAAATTTCAAATGACCGTATTTACGGAACCTCTAGTATAATTCTGCTCATTGATAAACGTGAACGCCACATTTCAGATCTACACCTATCCTGAAAATTTCAAGTCCCTAGGCCTTTCCGTTCGAAAGTTATGATTTTCTATGGTTTCTATGGTTCTGGTCATGCGATCTAGAGAAATGTAGCTTGATTATATCATTCTCCATTAGTATACAAAATTTCGTCACGATCGAATCTGTAGTTTTGAAATTATCGAGAAAACTAAATTTCAAACGACCATATTTACGGAACACCTAGTATAATTTTGCTCATAGATGAAAGTGATCACGACAATCGAGATCCACACCTATCCTGAAAATTTCAAGTCCCTAGGCGTTTCCGTTCAAAAGTTACAATTTCCTATGGTTTCTATGGTTCTGGTGATGCGAGCTGAACAAAATTTTGCATGTAGCTTGAACACCTCATTTTCCATTAGAGTGCGAAATTTCATCTCGATCGAATCTGTAGTTTCAAAATAATCAGGAAAACAAAATTTCGAGCGGCCATATTTACGGAACCCCTCGGCGAATTTTGCCCAATAACGAACTTAACCGATTCGAGATTCGAACCTACCCTGAAAATTTCAAGTTTCTAGGAATTCCGTTCGAGAGTTATCGTGTATACGGACGGACAGACTCGAATTTTTCGACGGATTCGTCATCAGTGAGTCGAACATAGTCGTTTGAGACAATTTTTACTAATTTTTACAATTTTTCGATCTGAAGATTGGTCAATAATAAATACACAAATTGTTTTGTTTCGTTTTCATTGATTCTTTGTTTTATGTTCAACCTTCATTCATAAATTTCATTTCTTTCCTCTTTCCACATCTTTCTTTTCTCATTACAAGTAGGAGAAAAATAATTCTAAGTGAATTATCTTCCCTTGATGACTATACTTTTAATGTATTATTTTCTATTTCGCTCGGATTTTCGGTCCAGCCCACCAACCCAGTGGCGTAGCAAATGGGTATTATTGTAAATTATAAGCAAACTCTTACGGGGTAGCATTTTGATTTCTCTATCGAAATGATGAAACTTTTTTGTTATGTAAAAATTTGAAGGAAAATTTTTCTTAGGAAATCTAACTATCTACAATTGTATGTTTTTTTTGTACTGAATTTCAATGGTTATCATTAATTTATGAGGGTTTCGAAGGGTGGAGCTCATTTATACCATAAAAGAATTTTCTCTACGGGAACAGAGCTGAATAAAACAGAATTGAAACTAAATTTATGAAATTGAGTTTTGAAAAAAAACACAAAAATTTCTTTTGGGTACTGTTGAATTTTTCTCAAGTTTCATATATTTTTTTATTTTTCGTTTTTGTTCATTGATCAATATTTTCTTTGTTTTTCGGTATGGAGATTGGTCAATAACAAATATTGAATTGTTTTGTTTTGTGTTCAATGGTGTTTGTTGTATGTTTCACCTCTATTCATAAGTTTCATTTTTTTCCTCTTTTTCCATCTTAGTTTTCTCATTATAAGTACGAGAATTTTTTCCGTGAATTATCTTTGGATGAGAAGTATTTCAATGCATTCTATTCTTTTTTTCTCGGATTTTCGGTCCAGCCTTCCCAATTCAAATTCAAAATTAAAAATGTTTACCATCTCTTACTCCATTCGATCTCTCTTTCAAAATTCTAATACTTTCTTTGCATGGTTATGTGAAAATGTTTCATGAGGGTATGCCTACCATGAATGATTGTTTTTGCTACATAGTTCATTTATATTTCTCGTTTTTCAATGTTTTCAATGGAGATTTCTTTTCATAGCATTGCTTTATTTGTAAATTGAAAATGTTCTTTCCTCAATTCGAGTGGTTTTTTATATTTTTGGTTTCTGCTCATTCATTCATAAAATTTTATATTTTTCGATATGGAGATTGGTCAGTAATGAAGTCACAAATTGTTTTGTTTCGAAATTATTAATTCTTTGTTTTATGTTTTACCTTCATTCATAAATTTGATTTCATTCTTCTTTTTGCATCTTTTCTCTCTTCATTATAAGTTGATATGTCGACTTTTAGTTTCTTATTTTTTATTTCTGTCAGATTTAATTTTTAGTTCATCATCCCACCTTTACCAAATACCCACTTCTCAGAGGGCAATAAAATAAAAATGGGAGAGCCGACAAACTGGCTCATCGATGAGAAAGTTCTTCGAAATTATAACCAAACTCTTTTGTATGTGAAAGGTTTTTATCCTATCTTTTCGAAAAATGATTATAGTAGGTACCTATTTTTTTAGTTTCAATTGTTATTAAGAACTCAAGAGGTTTTCAAGGAGTGGGTAAGCTCATTTATATCATAAAGAATATTCTCTTAAAGAACAGAGCTGATAATGAAAAGGAATTTATAAAATTGAGTTTTGAAAAAAAAAAGATTTCTCGTGGGAAAATTGAAATCTGTATTCAATTGGACTTCATTGACCATGCTTGTGGCTCTTCAGATACGAATAGTAAAAGGAATTATTAATATTCTGTTTGAGCTTCATTTCCTCGTGTTCATTATCCTTTTGAAATACGATTCCCTATCCACGTAAATCCACCCTTAATCCTTAGTGGATTTGGAAACATAGATGCAGAGAATGAACGTTAATATTCTAAATACAAACGCCAACTGGAGGTTTTGAATGAAAATCTCACTATCCTTGAACTAATAACTAGGAGTATCATTTATAATTCCGTTTTCACTCGTGCTTTTGTTGTGGGAGAGCTCAGTAATTATGATCAAGAACAACTGAATAAAACTGCGATAACCTCAATATTTTATGTATTTATTATTTACAAAGAGCATATCACAAAAATAAATTAAGTATGAAAATAGTAATACATCAATTAACGGGATACAAAAGAAAATACATACACTATGGCACCGAATATTTACAACTAAAATACCTATAATACTCAATACATTTTTATGAGAATATATACAATCGATGAGATGCAGAAATTCAATGAATATTGACAATATGACACAAAAAAAATCTGAATAATCCAGGCAATGAAAAAAGAGAAATAAATCAAATTGTGAGTATATTACACTTCAATATTTGTCCTTACCAAACATGAATTCGGGCAAGAAAATTGTTATTTCATCACTATAGAGCTAAAGGAACGATTTGGCAAGTATGGAATGATCCTCTTGAGTGATCGAAACAGTCAAAATAACTATGAAGATATACTAATACTGAAACTATAAACTGAAAATTTTGAGCTATTTAAATGTTTCTCTTCGTTTATCATACAAACTACAGCAAAATTATTTACAAATCTACAATCTGGATATTTTTAGTGTTTAAAATTCTCTTATAAGAAAGGAATGTGTTCGAAAACAAGAATCGATTCTTAGATTTCATCAAAAATTCTTTTTCGAATAAAAATAGGTTCAGGAACTATCTGATAAAATTTCAATGGATGATCTACCAATATGGTATAAACTTTCGAAACTTCAATTCTCTTCTCATATTATGGTTTCTCCACCAGGACCTTTCATATGGTGCATCCTAGGTTTCCTATGGGGATGAGCTCGGATCGAATGTCTGCTTCCTGTGCTCAAATTGCTGGAGATGGAGTTTTGCGGTGCTGGTATATATCTCAGTACTGGAAGTGTTGGGACTTTGAGGGGTGGTTGTTGCTTAGGTCCAAGCTTCTTCAGTACCGACCTCCAAGCCGTGATGGTCTTGAAAGACCATATCCAAAAAACTGTGCTGACCCCGACGAAAAGCGACATGAGATAGCGGATCAAGAATGCCCATAAAGCCGGCTTCGCACGTCCGGCAATCCACAGTTCGCGTTCGTTGTATTCGTAGTAGACGGTGGCCATCACGCAGAAAGTGGGAATAGCGTATAACGTGCAGATAGCGCCTAAGAAATCGCTTTCTTTTCTTGGTGTGGCAGCGGTAAGGGGCGCAGAGGCGGATTGCGCCGGTCTCTTGATCACGCATATGCAGCCGAAGATCAGCAGGATGATTCCAACAGCGAAATAGGCGATGTCTGGGAGCAGTACCAGACTTAGGAGGGTTTCTGAGTTCTTGTTACCAACGTAACAAGTTCCTGAAAGAAATAAAATGAAATTAGAAATGTTTTTATTATCAAACATTTGAATATGCATTTCAATCTATATTGTAACGAACTTAGGTCGGACCTGTCGCGACTCCCGAGCGTTCTAGACGCGACCAGGCCGTTCTGGAAAGATCGCGACGTTCCATAGCGTTCGAGAAACTATGAAGCGGTATATAAATCGACATCGGCCCGAATTGGAGGAGTGCAGTACTCGATAGCGTCAAGATAAATTAGATAGTGTGTAAATAAATTAGTGTTAGTGAACTGTTAATTAATAAATTAAGAAGAATTTGGACTATATTCATTAAAATATTTTGAATTCAATATACAAGGGTGTACTCTCAGACTTACAAAACAATTCTTCAAAAATGTTTCGAGAATTGGGAATAATTGGCCAGATTTGCTTTTTTGATATGGACATCAGTCAATAATACGAATTGTTTTGTTTCGTCGTAATTGATTATATATTATTATATAATATTAAAAATATATTATATTTCTCTTTATTTTTAAATTTCATTTCATTCCCCTTTTCACATCTTTGTTTTCTCATTATAAGTAGGAAAATATTTATTCTACGTGAATAATCTTTCCTTGACGAGTATACTTTCAATGTATTATTTTTTATTTCTCTCGGATTTTCGGTCCAGCCCCCCAAACCCAGTGGCGTAGCCACTGGGTACTATTGTAAATTATAACAAAACTCTTACGGTGGTGACAATTTGATTTCTCTATCGAAATTATGAAACTTTTTGTAAATGGTTATGTGAAAATTTGAAGGACTATTTATGTTACACCTCTATTAATGAATTTCATTTTTTTCCTCTTTTTCCATCTTTGTTTTCTCATTATAAGTACGAGAATTTTATCCGTGAATTATCTTTGGATGAGAAGAATATCAATGCATTCTATTCTATTTCTCTCGGATTTTCGGTCCAGCCTTCCCAATTGTAATTCAAAATTAAAAAATTTTACCATCTCTAACCTAATTCGATATTTCTTTCGAAATTCTTTGAGAGAATGGTTATGTAAAATGTCTGATAAGAGTATACCATGAATTATCGTTTTTCAATAACTATGAAAATTTTTCCTCATAGCATTGCTTCATTTGTTAATCAAAACTTTTCCTTCCTCAATGAGATTAGTTTTTCATATTTTTGGTTTCTGCTCATTCATTCATGAAATTTTTATTTTTCGATATGGATTGGTCAGTAATAAATTCACAAATTATTGATTCTTTGTTTTATGTTTTACCTTCATTCATTCATTTGATTTCATTCTTATTTTTGCATCTTTGTTTCCTCGTTGATATGTCGATTTTTAATTTGATTTTGTTTCATTTATTGATTGAATTTGTTTTTTCTCAATTCGATTGATATTTATATTCTTGGTTTATGTTCATTCACTCATACATTTTTTTATTTTTCGATATGGAATTGGTCAGTAATAAAATCAAAAATTGTTTAGTTCCGAAATTTTTGATTCTTTGTTTTATGTTTTACCTTCATTCATAAATTTGATTTTATTGTTCTTCTCGCATGTTTGTTTCCTCATTATCAGTTGATATGTGGACTTTCAATTTTATTTTGCCTTATTCGTTGATCAAAAATCGTTTTTCCTCAAATCGATTATTTTTTATATTTTTCGTTTCTGTTCATTCATCATAAATTTTTTTATTTTTCGACTTGGAGATTAGTCAGTAATGAATTCACAAATTGTTTTGTTTCGGAATTATTGATTCTTTGTTTCATCTTTCACCTTTATTCATAAATTTGATTTCATTCTTCTTTTTCATTTCGTCACGATGTCTGTATTTTTCGAATTTTGAGCCGAAAATGGTCTCAATCGACTATGTTCGACTCACTGATGACGAATCCATCGAAAAATACGAGTCTGTCCATCCGTTCGTCCGTCCGTAAGCACGATAACTCTCGAACGGAACAACCTAGAGACTTGAAATTTTCAGTGTAGGTTCAGATCCCAAATGCCTCAGTTGAGTTCGTTAATGGGCAGAATTCCACAAGGGGTTCCGTAAATATGGCCGTTCAAAGTTTTGTTCCCCTGATTACTTGAAAACTACAGATTTGATCGAGATGAAATTTTGCACTCAAACGGAAAATTAGGTGTTCATGTGAAATTGTGTCCAGATCGCATGACCAGAACCATAGAAACCATAGAAAATTGTAACTTTTGAACGGAAACGCCTAGGGACTTGAAATTTTCAGGATAGGTGTGGATCTCAATGTCGTGATCACGTTCATCTATGAGCAACATTATTTTAGGGGTTCCGTAAATATGGTCGTTTGAAATTTAGTTTTCTTGATAATTTCAAAACTACAGATTCGATCGTGACGAAATTTTGTCTACTAATGGAGAATATATATTCAAGCTACATTTCTCCAGATCACATGACCAGAACCATAGAGAACCATAACTTTCGAACGGCAAGGCCTAGGGATTCGAAATTTTCAGGATAGGTGTGGATCTGAAATGTCGCGTTCACGTTCATCAATGAGCAAAATTATACTAGGGGTTCCGTAAATATGGTCGTTTGAAATTTTGTTTTCTCGATAATTTCGAAACTACGGATTCCATCGAGATGAAATTTTGTATTTTAATCGAGAATGATATATAAAAGCAGTATTTTGTCCAGATCCCATGACCAGAACCATAGAAACCATGAAAAATTGTAACTTTTGAACGGAAAGGCCTAGGAAGTTGAAATTTTCAGGGTATATTTGGATCGCGAATGTCGCGGTCACTTTCATCAATGAGCAAAATTAGACTGGGGGTTCCGTAAATATGGACGTTCAAAATATTTTTTTTCTGATAGTTTCGAAACTACTGATTGGATTGGAATAAAATTGTGCACCTAGCTGAGGAATAATGTATTCAAACTACGTGCGAAATTTTGTCCAAATCGCATCACCAAGACCATAGATACCGTAAGAAATTCTAGCCAATTATAAAAAAAAAATGCACTGACATGAAGTCTGGAGTTTCGCCTAAGTTTCAGAATTTTTTGACAGCTGTCGAAAATTCCTTCAATTGATTTCTAAAACTGGAAAATGCGAATCTACCTACAAGGTGGATGTACGAGCGCTCAAAAGCTCCTGACTTCACGGCAGTGCTTTTCGTAATTTTTTTTGCATCTTTGTTACCTCAATATTAGTTGATATGTCGACTTTCAATTTCATTTTGCTTTATTTTTTAATTGAAATTTTTTTTTCCTCAATTCGGTTAGTTTTTTATATTTTTTGTTTGTGTTCGTTCATTTATACATTTTTCTATTTTTCGATATAGAATTGGTCAGTAATAAATTCACAAATTGATTTTTTTTTCATTTCTGTCAGATTTCAGGTTTAGTTCATCAACCCATCTTCACAAAACATTCGCTCCTCAGAGGGCATTGAGGAAATGGGAGAGCTGACAAACTGGCTCATCGATGAGAAAGTTCTGTGAAATAGACCAAGTGTGTGAAAACTTCATTCAAGATGATATTTCCACTGAAATGCTTGGAATATCCAGATACAAAGAGCTATTGTCAGGACTGTTAGAGCTAACCAGAAGATTGAAGCTGATGCAAATCATTTAATGGTTGAAGGGGGTCTTTAATAGACCCGTTAGGGACTCGTTGGGTTTTTTGCTGTTAGGTTACCGTAACGACATTAAGCATTGGCAATGAAAAAACTTTGTTTGCTGGAATACGAGGGGAAATCTCCCACATTCCCATTTTTCGAGCCGAAAAAACCCATGTGAACGTAAGAATGGACCATCCTCTTGAGGAATTCAAAACTCCCGACCCTAGAGGATATCTCGGCCACAATCTATTTTCAACCTCATTATCATCGCGAAGCCATGAAACATACCAGCGAAGATCAGCATCTCCACCTCCTCGACCTACTCGGTATTCCGAGGAAAAAACGACCAAGAAACCAGACGGCCATTGTTAAGACCCAGCACCTTTCGCATATGTCGCACAGTAGTCCATTGTTTTCGTAATTAAGGATGCCCGTCTAGTCGGCTGGTCCCAGCCGACGAAAATTCGCCAGCAGATATATTATTCATCTGACGTTTGAATGGGGCGCTATATAAGAAGATTGGTCTACTCGAATGTTTTGGTTTAGCATAATCGGATATGTGATATATTTTATCCGCCCGGTCATGCAGGTATTCGCGTTTTGCATATCGCCGACGAGAAAGTCTGAATAATGCAGATGGCAGAGGCGTAGCCGGGATGAATCAGGCCTACCCTCAGTGTTGCCTGGCAACAGAAACCCAGACTCCTTTCGATCTACTTGCGTAGATCGGAGTTGCTTTTCTCTCTAGCGCCACCTAGCTGCTCCAATCGAAATCCTAGCCCTCTTCTTTGATCAACTCTGATTTTTATTCAACATTCATGACCAGATTCTCAATTGACGAAACAAGCAATACTTCTACGGCAATATTCCCGCTCAATAACATTTCTTGCGAATAAAATTCCAACTCGTTCTCGTAATAACAACCTATCAACGCTTGATCTGAAAGTAATGCCCGTAGCTTGTAGAATAAATTATTTATCCAGTTCTTCATCTGTTAACTGCTCCACGAAAAGAAGAAACCTATACTTATTCCCTTGTTGAATTAGAGTTGAAGCAACGATAACGGATTGTTCCTATTCATTAAATATTATAATTAATGATGAAACGACTGGTCGTTGCTGCTTTCGAAATTTGTAAGCGAATGTTTCCGGGACACATAGGTTCTTTTTCATTATCTGTTTGTGTTGTTGATACGTTCGTACCTTTTTTGAGTGTAGCATTCGAATTTCTCTTCTTTGAGTGCTGATCGGTTTGGTTTAATTATATGGTTCAAGTGAACCACGGTGAAAATGCGAGTGAAGAAATTTCACAAGAACGATTTACTGGGGCTCAAATAATATATTCTAACTCTTCGTAGGTGCAGTTTAATCAATGAATTTAATAGCTTATTTCAATAATCGTACTTTCTTAGTTTCAATTAGTTTTTTGTCTTCACAATAAGCCAATATGAATAAAAAAAATCACAATTATCAAGAACTTCGCATCTACATAGGTAACCCGAAAGTTGAATATTTTACCTTCAAAGTGCAGTAGCGAGCAAAAAAATATTTTTCGTGAAAAGCAAGTACAGAATCAGAATGTACACCCTCGAATTTATAGGAAAAGATATATTTCTCTTCTATTCCGAAGAATTGATTTTTTGTCAAATTTTCCTTGTATAAGGGTCCAACAAATTTTTTGTTGAAAACTGTTTGTTCTCCTATCTTGTTGAAATTCATAAAATCAGCTAATTCGAGAACGCTCTCTCTGGTAATGTTGTCAGTTCCTCTATAGGAACGCTTTCAGAACCTTGCAATGATTAGTTTCGCTATATTGAAAAAAATCCGTATTCACCAAGGTATTTTCATAAATCAATAAAATTAAAAGTTAGACACTAAAAAATGGAAATCTCAAAAACTTTCAACATCAGATTACAGTAGCGACCAGAAAAATCATTTTTCTTGAAAAGTAAATTAAAAATCAGAATTTCAACCCTTGAATCAATATAAAAACATATATCTCTCTTCTATTCCGAAGAATTAACTTTTTGTTAAATTTTCCTTGAATAAGGTCCAACAATTTTTTTGTTGAAAACTGCTTGTTCTCCTATCTTGTTGAAATTTCTGAAATCAGCTGATTCGAAATAGCTCATTTTGAAAATGTAGTCAGTTCCTCTAAAGATCACATAGTTTCGTCGTAGTATACGTTTGAATTTCGAAAAACGAATTGTTTGTCGTAAAAAAATGCATACAAACGCTTTCAGAACCTTACAATGATTATTTTCGATGGCAGAAAGAGACCGCTATATTGAAAAAAATCCGTATTCACCAAGGTCTTTTCATTTCCATAAAATAAAATTAAAAGTTGACACTAAAAAATGGAAATCTCGAAAACTTTCAACATCAGATTACAGTAGCGACCAGAAAAATCATTTTTCTTGAAAAGTAAGTTAAAAATCAGAATTAAAGCTTTGAATTAATATAAAAACTTATATTTCTCTCCTATTCCGAAGAATTAATTTTTTGTCAAATTTTCCAATATAAGGTCCAACAAATTTTTTGTTGAAAACTGCTTGTTCTCCTATCTTGTTGAAATTTCTGAAATCAGCTAATTCGAAAACGCTCATTTTAAAAATTTAGTCTGTTCCTCTAAAGAACACATAGTTTCGTCGTAGTATACGTTTGAATTTCGAAAAACGAGTTGTTTGTCGTAAAAAATTTGAAAAAATGCATACAAACGCCTTCAGAACCTTGCAATGATTATTTTCGATGGCAGAAAGAGACCGCTATATTGAAAAAAAAAATCCGTATTCACCAAGGTCTTTTCATTGCTATAAAATAAAATTAAAAGTTAGACACTAAAAAATGGAATTCTCAAAAACTTCCAACATCAGATTACAGTAGCGACCAGAAAAATCATTTTTCTTGAAAAGTAAGTTAAAAATCAGAATTTAAAGCTTTGAATTCATATAAAAACATATATTTCTTTCCTATCCGAAGAATTAACTTTTTGTCAAATTTTCCTTGAATAAGGTCCAACAAAGTTTTTGTTGAAAACTGCTTGTTCTCCTATCTCGTTGAAATTTCTGAAATCAGCTAATTCGAGAACGCTCATTTTGAAAATGTAGACAGTTCCTCTAAAGATCACATAGTTTCGTCGTAGTATACGTTTGAATTTCGAAAAACGAGTTGTTTGTCGTAAAAAAATGCATACAAACGCTTTCAGAACCTGGCAATGATTATTTTCGATGGCAGAAAGAGACCGCTATATTGAAAAAAAATCCGTATTCACCAAGGTCTTTTCATTTCAATAAAATAAAATTAAAAGCTAGACACTAAAAAATGGAAATCTCGAAAACTTTCAACATCAGATTACAGTAACGACCAGAAAAATCATTTTTCTTGAAGAGTAAGTTAAAAATCAGAATTTAAAGCTTTGAATTAATATAGAAACATATATTTCTCTTCTATTCCGAAGAATTAACTTTTTGACAAATTTTCCTTGAATAAGGTCCAACAAAGTTTTTGTTGAAAACTGCTTGTTCTCCTATCTCGTTGAAATTTCTGAAATCAGCTAATTCGAGAACGCTCATTTTGAAAATGTAGACAGTTCCTCTAAAGATCACAAAGTTTCGTCGTAGTATACGTTTGAATTTCGAAAAACGAGTTGTTTGTCGAAAAAAAATAAAAAAAAGCATACAAACGCTTTCAGAACCTTGCAATGATTATTTTCGATGGCAGAAAGAGACCGCTATATTGAAAAAAAATCCGTATTCACCAAGGTCTTTTCATTTCAATAAAATAAAATTAAAAGCTAGACACTAAAAAATGGAAATCTCGAAAACTTTCAACAGCAGATTACAGTAACGACCAGAAAAATCATTTTTCTTGAAGAGTGAATCAGAAATCAGAATTTCAACCCTTGAATCAATATAAAAAGATATATTTCTTTCCTATTCCGAAGAATTAACTTTTTGTCAAATTTTCCTTGTATAAGGTCCAACAAATTTTTTGTTGAAAACCGCTTGTTCTCCTATCTTGTTGAAATTTCTGGAATCAGCTTATTCGAGAACGCTCATTTTGAAAATGTAGACAGTTCCTCTAAAGATCACATAGTTTCGTCGTAGTATACGTTTGAATTTCGAAAAACGAGTTGTTTGTCGTAAAAAAATGAAAAAAATGCATACAAACGCTTTCAGAACCTTGCAACTATTATTTTCGATGGCAGAAAGAGACCGCTATATTGAAAAAAATCCGTGTTCACCAAGGTCTTTTCATTGCTATAAAATAAAATTAAAAGTTAGACACTAAAAAATGGAATCCTCAAAAACTTCCAACATCAGATCACAGTAGCGACCAGAAAAATCATTTTTCTTGAAATTTAAATTGAAAATCAGAATTTCAACCCTTGAATCAATATAAAAACATATATTTCTCTTCTATTCCGAAGAATTAACTTTTTGTCAAATTTTCCTTGTATAAGGTCCAACAAATTTTTTGTTGACAACTGCTTGTTCACCTATTTTGTTGAAATTTCTGAAATCAGCTAATTCGAGAACGCTCATTTTAAAAATGTAGTCAGTTCCTCTAAAGATCACATAGTTTCGTCGAAGTAAACGTTTGAATTTCGAAAAACGAGTTGTTTGTCGTGAAAAAATGCATACAAACGCTTTCAGAACCTTACAATGATTATTTTCGATGGCAGAAAGAGACCAGTATATTGAAAAAAAAGCGTATTCACCAAGGTCTTTTCATTTCCATAAAATAAAATTAAAAGTTAGACACTAAAAAATGGAAATCTCAAAAACTTCCAACTTCAGATTACAGTAGCGAACAGAAAAATCATTTTCTTGAAAAACAAGTCAAAAATCAGAATGTGAACCTTTGAATTAATATAAAAACATATATTTCTCCCCTATTCCGAAGAATTAACTTTTTGTCAAATTTTCCTTGTAGGTATAAGGATAAAAAAAAAATTTTTTTTTAAGCTGTTTGTTCTCCTATCTTGTTGGAATTTCTTACATTATCTAATTCCGGAACGCTTATTCTGAAAATGTACTCAGTTTCTCTAAAGAACACATAGTTTCGTCCTGGCATACGTTTGAAATTCGAAAAAAGAGTTGTTTGTCGTAAAAAAATTAAAAAATTCATACTAACGCTTTCAGAAACTTTTTGTTAAAAACCGTTTATTCTCCAGTCTTTTCAAAATTTTTCATACGAGCTAATTCGAGGACGCTCATCCCGAATATGCAGTCGGATCATCCGTATATCTAATGGTTCTTCCTCGTCTCCAGAATATTTTCATCGAGAATAACACTTCACAAACACCAATTCCGGCACTGATATTGCAACAAGTCCTTGAGTAATGTGTTTTGCTGGTATAGAATAAAGCCGCTGAAGAACCGGCAGCTGTTTTACATACGAACCGATTCGCCTCTCGTTATGGCACTCAATGGTGACAGAAAAAGCCGGTTCTGAAAAGCGCCTCGTTAATCGAAAAACCAACCATGATCCCACTGCAGCAATCAGGAATATAAGAACCGTACTATGTGATTCAACAATTTTTAGTCCTTAGGTTAACCAGCATAATAATGATGGTTGATGCTATCCATATCGACAACTTCCAGTTATACTTTTGTTCTTTCTCGTTCTCTATTGCATCATCCCACTAGCTATTTCTCCAATTAATCTTCGATTACTTCCCTCTTATACGTGTGCTGAGAAAAATTGCACCTCGAATTGCATTCCTGCCATAAAAAGCCCACGTACAAGCATCCTGTTTCAAATCGAGACTGTGGCTCTTCCAAGTTAATTATTTAAAGATTTATGGACTAACTCATGAATGAAACGAAGACATTTAACGATTACGTATTATAATGCAGTAAGTGAAGTTAGCAGTTAATTTTTTCGCATGAGTCGAGCCGTTTACCTCTGAGGTCTCAAGATATTTATCATCGTAATAAGATCTGATGCATTCCATCAGCTTGTACGCATGAAATTGTTGCAATGATGACGTCCAAATCACTGTTATTATCGTGTGGCAACTGCATGATGTTGTTTTAAGATGTCCTCTGGTTGTGCAGTGGCATAATGATTGGTCTTGGTCGTCGAGTAACTCGAAAAAAACCGTGTGGGAAGTCGCTAAGACGAGAGCATGAAGACGTTTTTTGATTTTCCTGTGAGATTATAGCCAAGAAACTCTGCGCATGTTGAAATTCCTCACCCACGTAATCTTCATCAACGTCTTCAAATAAATGAAGAGTCTGTATGTACAAGTACATAGTCAGCACTTCATCATTCTCCATTTCCTGGGAGTCCACCCAACCACGTTCCATAAATATCATCTTTGTGTCGGCTGAAAAAGATCTGAAGGCGCCGACATAGCTGACATCTCGTAATTAATGTTTTCTTTGATTGAGCTTAATTGAGTTGCACGGTATAATGACTGTGGAAGAGACACGTGTTAATGTGAAGATAGTCGATGGCCACACTGAAAATCGATGGCAATGAAAGTTTCCTCTCATCGCTTACCCTTTTTCCAGTTACGAACCAGTTCTAAACGCGGAGTTAACAGAGAGCTGTAAGTAACTAGCGAACGATGATTCCTCAATTATTATTTCATAATGCATGAAATAATTTGATACCATCATTCAGACTCCCCATTTCAATTTTATGTAAAATGTCCACATTGCTCTTGATCGTATTTTAATGAGGTTAGGCTTTTTCGACTAATAATCCCGGTTAATAAGAATGTAAATGAATAACATTAACAGCAATCATCAAATGTGTGGAGAGCCTATAATTTGATGGTCTTTTGGTACACTTCTTGATTTCTGCGAAAAAAACTGGTCTCGATATTAATGAAATCATTAAATTTAATATATCCTCGCTTTCAACATCTTTTTTTTCAGAGGGAATTTTATAAATGGACCATCTCAAGATGCCCATAATCGGTGGATGTCATGAATAATTTATGTTTATACGTAATCAGATATAAATTATCACTAGAAGACATTTACGGAAATATCCTACAAATGAAACACTTCTTCAACACTATGAGGTGACAACCAAAAGTCGAAGAATTCCTCGATGACATAATGATCTGAATTAATTTTAATTGGATTCTTCAAGTAATCCGGAACAGAGGAGAACTCCTACAAGTGAGACATCCCATAAGTCTACCTCAAAAGAGTCATATAAACTAGTATCAATAGAAAAAACTCAGGAATCTACCAAGAGGGACAAAGCAGCTATCTACCTCAAGATAATCTCAGGTATCTACCTCGGAGATCCATCTTTGGTTTCCAGTTCGAGAGAGGGAAGTCAGATTTCAACCTCAAAAGTCGCCTCTGGAATACTGCTCAAGAGAGTGATCTCAGTTATGTATCTCGAGTGTCTTCTCAGCTCTCTACATCAGGTTTCTACCTCAATACAGTCATATAGAATGTCATCCTTGAGAAAGTCATTTCAGAGATCTTCTTCGAAAGAATTGATGAGAGTGGATACTTAACCCAAGAGGCATCTCAGGTATCTACCTCGAGGGGTATCTCAGGTATGTACCTCAAGGCAGTGATCTTAGGTATTTAGTTCAAGAGAGTGAGGTCAGATATGAACCTCAAGAGATCCACCACAGGAATCTTCCCCAATAGTGTGATCTCATGTATGTGTCTCAAGAGTCATCTCAGGTTTCTACCTCAAAAGAGGCAGGTAGGTAATTGAGAACAGAAAAAAACTTCTACAAGAGAGTCATCCCCTAGTTCTACCTCAAAAGATTCATATGAACTATTTACCTCAAGAGAATAATCTCTTCTTCAATGGAGAGAACTAAGGAATCTAGCAACAGGAACGAAGCAGCTATCTATCTCAAGATAATCTCAGGTATCTACCTCGGAGATCCATCTTTGCTTTCCAGTTCGAGAGAGTGGAGTCAGGTTTCAACCTCAAAAGTCGCCTCTGGAATACTCCTCAAGAGAGTGATCTCAGTTATATATTTCGGGAGTCTTCTCAGCTATCTACATAAGGAGTCGTCTCAGGTTATTACCTCAAGACAGTCATATAGAATGTCATGTTTGAGGAAGTCATTGAAAGAAAGTCATTTCGGAGATCTTCTTCGAAAGAATTGATGAGAGTGGTCTCAGATATTTAACCCAAGAGGCATCTCAGGTATCTACCTCGAGGGGTATTTCAGGTATATACCTCAAGAGAGTGATCTTAGGTATTTATTTTGAGAGAGTGAGGCCAGATATTAACCTCAAGAGAGTCACCACAATAATCTTTCCCAAAATTGTGATCTCATGTATGTGTCTCAAGAGTCATCTCAGGTTTCTACCTCAAGAGAGGGAGGTAGGTAATTGGGAACAGACGAAAACCCTTGCCTCAAAAGTGTCATATGAACTATTTACCTCAAGAGAATATCCTCTACTTCAATAAAGAGAACTCAGGAATCTACCAAAAGGGACAAAGCAGCTATCTATTTCAAAATAATCTCAGATATCTACCTCGGAGGTCCATCTTTGCTTTCCAGTTCGAGATAGTGGAGTCAGGTTTCAACCTCAAAAGTCGCCTCTGGAATACTCCCCAAGAGAGTGATCTCAGTTATATATTTCGGGAGTCTCCTCAGCTATCTACATAAGGAGTCGTCTCAGGTTATTACCTCAAGACAGTCATATAGAATGTCATGTTTGAGGAAGTCATTGAAAGAAAGTCATTTCGGTGATCTTCTTCGAAAGAATTGATGAGAGTGATCTCAGATATTTAACCCAAGAGGCATCTCAGGTATCTACCTCGAGGGGTATTTCAGGTATATACCTCAAGAGAGTGATCTTAGGTATTTATTTTGAGAGAGTGAGGCCAGATATTAACCTCAAGAGAGTCACCACAATAATCTTTCCTAAAATTGTGATCTCATGTATGTGTCTCAAGAGTCATCTCAGGTTTCTACCTCAAGAGAGGGAGGTAGGTAATTGGGAACAGAAGAAAACCCTTGCCTCAAAAGTGTCATATGAACTATTTACCTCAAGAGAATATCCTCTACTTCAATAAAGAGAACTCAGGAATCTACCAAAAGGGACAAAGCAGCTATCTATTTCAAAATAATCTCAGATATCTACCTCGGAGGTCCATCTTTGCTTTCCAGTTCGAGATAGTGGAGTCAGGTTTCAACATCAAAAGTCGCCTCTGGAATACTCCCCAAGAGAGTGATCTCAGTTATATATTTCGGGAGTCTTCTCAGCTATCTACATAAGGAGTCGTCTCAGGTTACTACCTCAAGACAGTCATATAGAATGTCATGTTTGAGGAAGTCATTGAAAGAGAGTCATTTCGGAGATCTTCTTCGAAAGAATTGATGAGAGTGGTCTCAGATATTTAACCCAAGAGGCATCTCAGGTATCTATCTCGAGGGGTATTTCAGGTATATACCTCAAGAGAGTGATCTTAGGTGTTCATTTCGAGAGAATGAGGCCAGATATTAACCTCAAGAGAGTCACCACAGGAATCTTTCCCAAAAGTGTGATCTTATGTATGTGTCTCAAGAGTCATCTCAGGTTTCTACCTCAAGAGAGGGAGGTAGGTAATTGGGAACAAAAAAAAACCCTACAAGAGATCTATCCCCTAGTTCTACCTCAAAAGTGTCATATGAACTATTTACCTCAAGAGAATAACTTCTACTTCAATAAAGAGAACTCAGGAATCTACCAAAAGGGACAAAGCAGCTATCTATTTCAAAATAATCTCAGGTATCTACCTCGGAGATCCATCTTTGGTTTTCAGTTCGAGAGAGTGGAGTCAGGTTTCAACCTCGAAAGTCGCCTCTGGAATACTCCTCGAGAGAGTGATCTCAGTTATATATCTCGAGAGTCTTCTCAGCTATCTACATAAGAAGTCGTCTCAGGTAACTACCTCAAGACAGTCATATAGAATGTCATGTTTGAGGAAGTCATTGAAAGAGAGTCATTTCGGAGATCTTCTTCGAAAGAATTGATGAGAGTGGTCTCAGATATTTAACCCAAGAGGCATCTCAGGTATCTACCTCGAGGGGTATTTCAGGTATATACCTCAAGAGAGTGATCTTAGGTATTTATTTCGAGAGAATGAGGCCAGATATTAACCTCAAGAGAGTCACCACAGGAATCTTTCCCAAAAGTGTGATCTTATGTATGTGTCTCAAGAGTCATCTCAGGTTTCTACCTCAAGAGAGGGAGGTAGGTAATTGGGAACAGAAAAAAACCCTACAAGAGATCTATCCCCTAGTTCTACCTCAAAAGTGTCATATGAACTATTTACCTCAAATGAATAACCTCTACTTCAATAAAGAGAACTCAGGAATCTACCAAAAGGGACAAAGCAGCTATCTATTTCAAAATAATCTCAGATATCTACCTCGGAGATCCATCTTTGGTTTTCAGTTCGAGAGAGTGGAGTCAGGTTTCAACCTCGAAAGTCGCCTCTGGAATACTCCTCGAGAGAGTGACTCAGTTATGTATCTCGAGAGTCTTCTCAGCTATCTACATCAGGAGTCGTCTGAGATTTCTACCTCAATCCAGTCATATAGAATGTCATCCTTGAGAAAGTCATTGAAAGAGAGTCATTTCGGAGATCTTCCTCAAAAGAATTGATGGTAGTGGTCTCAGATACTTAACCCAAGAGGCATCTCAGGTATATACCTCAAGAGAGTGATCTTAGGTATTTAGTTCAAGATAGGGAGGTCAGATATTAACCTCAAGAGAGCCACCACAAAAATTAACCCCAAAAGTGTGATCTTATGTATGTGTCTCAAGTGTCATTTCAGGTTTCTAACCCAAGAGAGCCCTTTGAATTGTCAAAACCGAAAAAGTCATCAGTAGAATGTAATATCAGAGATTCACCTTAAAACGGAGATCTCAGATATCTTCCTGAAAGAAAGATCTCAGGTGTCCAGCTCAAGGGAATGATCTTAGGTATCTACCTCAAGAGAGTCACCTCAGGAATCTATCTCGAGGTTCGAGGTAGTGACTAGGGAATCATCTCAGGTGGTAGTGCTCATCCTGTGATATAAAAGTCTACAGACAAGCTCAAGAATGAGGTCATTCGTCATAACTAAGAATCTAGATAACACCAACCACCCAGAGCGTTCACACACTCTGTTGCGCGTTTCTTCCACTCATCATCCACCATGATTGACGACCACTTCGCATAATGTAAAACGACGGCAATTTCTCAACACCGAATTCCACTTCTCGCGCTTGGTCCACCGACATTCCTCGCGCATTTCGAGCTGGACGTCCGAAATCCGAGGATGACAACCGGACAAGCGACGAGTTGTCCAGATTGAGCCGTAACGAAGTGCTTAATCTGATGGAATGCCAACCGCGCGCGGTCCGACGCATAGATTCCGAGAGTTCTTCTTCCACCTCGATTTATATCAACTGGAGGACTCGGCTTCTGGCCAACGGCCGATTGGATGTTTCGAAAGTGAGGGGGTGACTGATGATCGTTCTTGTTTTTGTGCAGTGGAGGATGGGGAGGAGGAATGAGGGAGTTCGTCTTTTTGTTCATTACGAAAAGAAAGAGGCTGTCATAAATTTATATTTCGAAGGGTCCGTTGTTTGGACAATCAATCATTTCGGGGCCACTGATTATCTGTCGATACTGAGTTTGGTTCATTAATTTCAAATGAAAACCTTTCGAATCGTTAGTAGATATAAATAGATTTTACTTATACTACATTAAAAAAATTACGAAAAGCACTGCCGTGAAGGCAGGAGCTTTTGAGCGCTCGTACATGCACCTTGTAGGTAGATTCGCATTTTCCAGTTTCAGAAATCAATTGAAGGAATTTTTGACTGCTGTCAAAAAAAGTCTGAAACTTAGGCAAAACTCCAGACTTCATGTCGGTGCTTCAGCTGATCAATTTTTTTCCGATAATTCGCTAGAATTTTCCACGGTATCTATGGTCTTGGTGATGCGATCTGGACAAAATTTTGCACGTAGTTTGAATACATTATTCCTGAGCTAGGTGCATAATTTCATTCCAATCCGATCAGTAGTTTCGAAACTATCAGGAAAAAAATATTTTGAACGGCCATATTTACGGAACCCCTAGTCTAATTTTGCTCATTGATGAACGTGACCGTGAAATTTGCGATCCAAACCCACGCTGAAAATTTCAAGTTCCTAGGCCTTTCCGTTCAAAAGTTAGAATTTTCTATGGTTTCTGTGATTCTGGTCATGCGATCTGGACAAAATATTGCTTCAATATATCATTCTCGATTAAAATACAAAATTTCATCTCGATCGAATCCGTAGTTTCGAATTTATCGAGAAAACAAAATTTCAAACGACCGTATTTACGGAACCCCTTGTATAATGTTGCTCATAGATGAACGTGATCACGACATTCAAGATCCACACCTATCCTGAAAATTTCAAGTCCCTAGGCGTTTCCGTTCAAAAGTTACAATTTTATATGGTTTCTATGGTTCTGGTGATGCGATCTGGACAAAATTTCGCATGTAGCTAAAACACCTCATTTTCCATCTGAGTGCAAAATTTCATCTCGATCGAATCTGTAGTTTTCAAGTAATCAGGGAAACAAAACTTTGAACGGCCATATTTACGGAACCCCTGGTGGAATTTTGCCCATTAACGAACTTAACCGAGGCATTCGGGATCTGAACCTACACTGAAAATTTCAAGTCTCTAGGTTGATCCGTTCGAGAGTTATCGTGCTGACGGACGGACGGACTCGAATTTTCCGACGGATTCGTCATCAGTGAGTCGAACATAGTCGATTGAGACCATTTTCGGCTCAAAATTCGAAAAATACAGACATCGTGACGAAATGATATAGCCCTCGTGTAAGTAGTACGAGCGCTCAAAAACAATGTTTAACACAATCGAAATGCATGGAATTTAGCATTGCTTGATTCGGAATATTCTACTGCAACAAATAGCGGAAATATGACTGAGATGACCAGCAATTTCTACCAACTGCACAACAGACTATTACATCGAATATTATACTTTTAATAATAGAATAATCCGGATCGAATAATGTTAAATTTCATGTACATATTTCGAGCGTTTTCAGCTTATAAATTGTTTCTTTTGTGTTGTAAAGGTGAAATCGAGGCGATATTTTTCCGCATCTAAGTTTCATGTTTTTATTTTTTTCATAGCATATTTGAGCTACTGTAAAAATTTTATCGAAATCCAAGAGTAAATCATATTCTTCGCCTCTTCCACCCTTGAAATAACTATATCTCTGATATAATCGAGGAAGAAAGTTTTGGGCGTAGTGAAAAGAGGTATAGGATATATGTTAGAAAATCCCGAAGGGGGTTGTTCTTGTAGTGGAATAAAACCATAATAAATTCCAAAATATCGAAAGGCTCCAATCGAGCCATTCAACATAATTGAAACTGTACCAAAAATCTATAATCTCAAACTATCATCTTTCCAATTATATGAAAGTTGAAAATTCCAATGAAGAATTGAATATAAATCATCGAAAAGACCTACCTGTAAGATCGTCTGCATCAACATCCCTTCGTACGAGGGCGACAACTGTCTGGCCTGCTGGCAAGCCCCAGGCGCAAACGTGCAAGATAGTCTCGAGACTCCTCATTTTCTCCGGGGCCCACTGGAGTCCCACCCTTGCAACCCACCAGGCACACAAGCAACCCCACCTGAAAAAAAAAACTTTATTACAATTTTCGCAAGCTATGGTGAAATAGGGGTAGCTCAGTATTATCTCATTCTACAGGGGTTGGCCCAAGGAACGTTGAATGCCATATGAACGCTGCAAAACCGAACTACAGGGTGTTATAGTTTCCAGATTTTTTTTCGTTTTTGTCAATAAGGCTTGTATTTTTCGAGATATGTAGTTCAAACTTCACGTTTAAATTTTTCTTTGAGTATTTAGATTTGAGCTTTCTTGGTATACGTGAATAAAAAAAATTGCTTAATAATTCAGAATTTTTTCATTTTAAAAGAAGATATCAAAAAAATGCAGAAGCAAGAAAAAAGAAAAACTATTCAGAACGACTACAATGGACAAAGGTGAAATGAAAAATTTCGATATCACCAAAAAACAGTATTGATATATGTCCTTCGATAATACATTTGTAAGAAAAAAGAGTAATAAAAAAATGAATAAGCAAGAAAAAACATAATTAACTATTCGGAACCTGAGAGAAAGATTACAATTAAGGTGTAATAAAATATAGCAATATGACTCAAAAGAAACAGTATCAATATATGTCCATGGATGAGGAAAAAAATAAAGAACTATTCAGAACCTGAGAGGAAGACTACATTTGAGGCGAAATGAAATATTGTGATATGACCAAAAAAACAGTATCAACTGTGTCATGTCCTTGGATAATACACTTGTTAGGTTAGGTTAGGTAAGGTTAGGTTAGGTTCGCGATCCAAACCCACCCTGGGAATTTCAAGTTCCTAGGCCTTTCCTTTCGTTCAAAAGTTACAATTTTCTATGGTTTCTATGGTTCTGGTCATGCGATCTGGACAAAATATTGTTTTAATATATCATTCTGGATTAAAATACAAAACTCCATCTCGATCGAATCCGTAGTTTCGAAATTATCGAGAAACCAAAATTTCAAACGACCGTATTTACGGAACCCCTAGTATAATTCTGCTCATTGATAAACGAGAACGCGACATTTCAGATCTACACCTATCCTGAAAATTTCAAGTTTCTAGGCCTTTCCGTTCGAAAGTTATGATTTTCTATGGTTTCTATGGTTCTGGTCATGTGATCTGGAGAAATGTAGCTTGAATATATCATTCTCCATTAGTATACAAAATTTCGTGACGATGAAATCTGTAGTTTTGAAATTATCAAGAAAACTAAATTTCAAACGACCATATTTACGGAACCCCTAGTATAATTTTGCTCATAGATGAACGTGATCACGACCTTCGAGATCCACACCTATCCTGAGAATTTCAAGTCCCTAGGCGTTTCCGTTCAAAAGTTACAATTTTCTATGTTTTCTATGGTTCTGGTCATGCGATCTAGACAAAATTTCATATGTAGCTCATTTTCCATTTGAGTGCAAAATTTCATCTCGATCAAATCTGTAGTTTTCAAGAAATCAGGGAAAAAAAACTTTGAACGGCCATATTTACGGAACCCCAGGTGGAATTTGGCCCATTAACGAACTTAACCGAGGCATTCGGGAACTGAACCCACACTGAAATTTTGAAGTCTCTAGGTTGTTCCGTTCGAGAGTTATCGTGCTTACGGACGGACAGACTCGAATTTTCCGACGGATTCGTCATCAGTGAGTCGAACTCAATCGTTTGAGACCATTTTCGGCTCAAAATTCGAAAAATACAGAGATCGTGACGAAATGATATAGCCCTCGTGTAAGTAGTACGAGCGCTCAAAAAGGGGACATCAAAAAAATGAATAATAATAAACAAAATAATAAACTATTCAGAACCTGAGAGAAAGATTACAATTGAGGTGTAAAAAAATATTGCAATATGACCAAAAAATCAGTATCAATTGATGTCCTTGGATAATACATTTGTGAGAAAAAAATAGAAATAAAAAAATGAAGTAGCAAGAAAAAAATGAAAACTATTCAGAACTCGAGAAAAAGACTACAATTGCAGTGAAATGAAAAATTTTGATATGACCAAAAAAACCGTATTTATTAATGTCCTTGAATAATACATTTGTAAGAAAAGAAAAGAGTAATGAAAAAATGAATGAGCAAGGAAAAAAATAATTAACTATTCAGAACCTGAGAGAAAGATTACACTTGAGGTGTAATAAAATATTGCAATATGACTAAAAAAACAGTATTAATACATGACCCTGTATATGAAAAATCTTTAAGAACCTGAGAGAAAGACTACAATTGAGGTGAAATGAAATATTGTGATATGACCAAAAAACAGTATTAATAGATGTCCTTGGATAATACATTTGTGAGAAAAAAGAGGAATAGAAAAAAAATGAAGAAGCAAGAAAAAAAAATAAAAAACTATTCAGAACCTGAGAGAAAGACTTCAATTGAGGTAAAATGAAATATAACAAAATAACCAAAAAAACAGTATTAATATAATTATATGTTATATGTCCTTTGATAAAACATTTGTAAGAACAAAAAATCAAAAAAATGAAGATGCAAGAAGAAAAATGAACTATTCAACACCTTAGAGAAAGATTACAGTTGATGTAATCGAAAGAAAACAGTATGTATATATAATTGGCGAAACATTTTCAAGAAAAAAAAAGAAATAAAAAAAATGCAGAAGCAAGAAGAAAAACAGAACCTGGGGTTTCTTGAGTTATGAGAAATTGTTGGCGTCTTGTGTGGACTTTCATCAATATGTATATTTCCATACTACATGCTAACTAGATACTCGTAAAAAACTATAACAGGATCCACAAAATACCTCGCTAATTACAAATGCACCTCCGTAACCAAATTTCTACCATCGCTAATTATTATTAACAACATCCCGACCAATTTGCATCACAAATTCTCCTAATTATTCCGCTCCTCTCGTGGATAGCCATCAATATGATCATTTTCAAATTCAAGAACACATTAAACACAGGAAAGGATCTGCTCGAACCTCCCGACGTTTATTGTGTAAACAAGGGAACGGGGGAAATCGGAGAAGAGGAACTATCGTGTTACTGAATAGATCCAGAGGTGGATAAACATAATTTCGACCCTCGAGCGACACATGTTAGGCTACTGCATGGTACACCTTCGTGTTAGCACATCGACATGTAATCACCAAGTCCAATTCAAGAAGCTACTCTTCAAATATTTGGCCACTAGAGACGCCCAGTTATCAATTTTCCCGAGTTACAGTAGTTGTTTGTTTTGTGTTGGATGCGTTTAACGGTTCAAGTATTTGCCTTTTCCCGGTCTTCACTTGGGCGTATTCATGAGAGATGTAAATAGGAAAGTTTGTTGATTCAAACAGCTTCTTAAAAGTTTCACCGGTCCCGGAGATGGATGTGAGAAACGAGCGAGGTTTCTTCGTCCAACCAATTATGAACACGTTGTATGTTGTTTAATATAATGTATGCCCGAGAAGTTCGAGATTTAATCATCTTGGTGCGAGGGGAAGCAATAATTCAAACTGTCCATGAAAAATTGTGATTCGTCTTCAGTTAACATCCTAGCTCGAGGAAAATTTTAAGACATGTCGGGATTCAAATAAGGTCAAAGCAGTAAAATGAGAGGGAACATGGTGGAGTATTGATTCGTTAGATCACATGTTTAAAAAAAAAATTACGAAAAGCACTGCCGTGAAGTCAGGAGCTTTTGAGCGCTCTTAGATCCACCTTGTAGATAGATTCGCATTTTCCAGTTTTAGGAGTCAATTGAAGGAATTTTCGACAGCTGTCAAAAAAATTCTCAAACTTAGGCGAAACTCCAGACTTCATGTCAGTGCTTCAGCTGACCAATTTTTTTGTATCCATGGTCTTGGGGATGCGATCTGGACAAAATTTCGCACGTAGTTTGAATACATTATTCTTCAGCTAGGTGTAGAATTTCATTCCAATCCAATCAGTAGTTTCGAAATTATCAGGAACAAAATATTTTGAACGGCCATATTTACGGAACCCCTAGTCTAATTTAGCTCATTGATGAACGTGGCCGCGAAATTCGCCATACAAACCTACCCTGAAAATTTCAAGTTTCTGGGCCTTTCCCATCGGAAGTTATAATTTTCTATGGTTTCTATGGTTCTGGTCATGCGATCCGGACAAATGTTGCTTCAATATATCATTCTCGATTAAAATGCAAAATTTTATCTCGATCGAATCCGTAGTTTTGAAATTATCAAGAAAACTAAATTTCAAACGACCATAATTACGGAACCCTTAGTATAATTTTGCTCATAGATAAACGTGATGACGACATTCGAGATTCACACCTATCCTGAAAATTTCAAGCCCCTAGGCGTTTCCGTTCAAAAGTTACAATTTTCTATGGTTTGTATGGTTCTGGTCATGCGATCTGGACAAAATTTTACTTGTAGATTGAACACCTCATTCTCCATTTGAGTGCAGAATTTCATCTCGATCAAATCTGTAGTTTTCAAGTAATCAGGGGAACAAAACTTTTAACGGCCATATTTACGGAACCCCTAGTGAAATTTGGCCCATTAACGAACTTATCCGAGGCATTCGGGAACTGAACCCACACCGCAAATTTCAAGTCTCTAGGTTGTTCCGTTCGAGAGTTATCGTGCTTACGGCCGGACGGACGGACAGACTCAAATTTTCCGACGGATTCATCATCAGTGAGTCGAACATAGTCGATTGAGACCATTTTCGGCTCAAAATTCGAAAAATACAGACATCGTGACGAAATGATATAGCCCTCGTGTAAGTAGTACGAGCGCTCAAAAAGTAGGTACTTTATATCTCGAACGTAAACGTGCAAACTTCGAGTGCATAATAAACTATAATCTGACCTTCTTATAGACGCTTTTATGACCTTGACAGTGCTGTGACATACTTGAACAAGTTCAGAAGAAGTTCATGGACTCATTAACTTTTTTTTTTTGAGTTTTGAAGATAGTCTGATGTGTTTATCATCACTCATCAAAATTTTCTCTATTATTTTTTGTAGCTACATCTCTTTCGGTTCAGTGTAAGTCACTATATTTTCTTTATGTCTTTATCATACCTACAGGGTGTTTTTTGAGGTGAGGCTTCTCTTTGACAAGTGCTAGAACTCATCGAAAGAGATCATATAAAATAATCAATTTGAAAAAAGTGCAAAAAATCTGGGTCATCAATATCTCAATACAACTCTGGGTCGTCTTATCTCTCTGTTAGGAGATCTGTCATGAATCACGGTGCCATATGCATTTCAGCCAATAAATGAAGTGCTGGATTTTATCGCAAATTTGTATATTCTCTTTCAACTTTTATTAGGAGATTTTTCCTGAACGGTATAATTCTTAAAGTTCAAACTAGGGAGAGTCCTCATAAAAAAACGAAGTTCACAAACCGCCGAAACCGATAAAATTGAACCAAATCGTTTACAGAAATTGTTCGAAAAGGTTACCATTCGTTTGATGTGCACAAAGTCTTGCCCGGCATTAAACGATTCATTACATGCAGCAGCTATCACATCAGTTTGCTCACGAATAATGTCACAAGCATTTCCAATGCGTTGTTTCAGTTCTTCAACACTATTCACCTCACCGTTACTGTATACTAATGTCAAATGACTCCAAAAGAAGAAATCACAGGGGTTGAGATCCGGGGCGCGTGCAGGCCAAGAAATCGACCACCACGTCCTATCCACCTGAAGTCACAAAAATCATACGCTCTGTCAGATGATTTCCAGAAACTGAACGCATTTAATAAACACATTTAGATACCTTAATCAGATCCTGACTGAGAATTTCTCAGATTCGCGGGCAACTTCGATTTCGAAATACTCGGCACTGGTGAAGGATTTTTGATTTTTTGACTTATTTATATGAGTTCTAGCACCCATCGGAAAAAAAGCCTCACCTTTGAAAACACCCTGTATAATTGCATTTGTGGTTTTTAATTTTAACGTTGCACTATGTTTCCTCAATTATATTGGTGAATAAATCCATTCATTTCTCTCCTTTCTCTCCTTTTTATTTAATTCTATATTTAATCGAGCTTTTCAACTTTGAAGTTCAGTAAATTCTTCCTCCTTCACTTTCTGATCTTTAGGAAGTAAAAAACTGGCGAAACTTGAGGGTTTTATTTTCGGCATTCCTGTCACTAATGTGTCACATCTGTCATATTTGGACGACGTTGCCAGATATAAGTTGTATTTTTGTCAAGTCGAACTGGTGCAAACGAAAAGATTTTTGAGTTGAACCTTAAATTTGGTACACCATAATTAGGGGGAGATTAATACTGCAAAAGAAGATGAAAAAGTCTCGAGAATCCTTTAAAACTGGTCGACGAGTTCACTTGACCATATCAGCTAAGAATCGCATCGAAGGTATATTTTATATTATTGAGATGGCGTCCCTGGTTGTCATTTAGTTCAAAGTGACAGAGCAGATGAGAGACGAATGACACTAATGACAGATATTCACGTATGCCAACCCACAGAAATTGCCAACAAATCCTCATTCAATACAGAAGTGAACGAGAATACATATTTATTCTCCCCCATTCCATCAAACACCAGTCACATAAAAGGAAATGTTTACGAACTCATTAATTTCTCCGTGAAGACCTTATGGCGTGCTATCCAGCTAGCAGAACCAATAATTTCTCAGCTTCAAAGAAATGGACGATAATTTAAGTATTACGATGATGTGAAACTGGTCGAGGTTAAAGTATATCCGTAAATGCAAGTTTTTCAGATGATATGAACCTACCAGATCTCAAAACGAACGACGGGTACTTAAATTTAATGGGAACGAGATGACTGACCAGTACAAAAAGAATACAAATACGCCGAATGAATATTGATGAAGCTCGAGGAATTAAACAACGATCGGAGTAATTCTAGATGGTTTTTGCGTCGATATCAGATATATGATTATCACCCATAAACTGTGGTCAACTCGAAAAGGAACATTCTTATAAGGAGTTGGTTTATGGTCATAATTATAAGGACAGGAATACTGTAGAAGTTCAGGTCTCGTGGCCAAGTAGGGACGATTCTTAAATCAGCAGCGAGAAAAAGTATCTGTTCCAACGACTCCCTCTGTTATTCAAAAGCTAATTCCCTAAACTTAGACCCCTACCAAGATGTTTATAAAACAAACTGACATCGAATAAGAAGGCCACCTGGTCCAATTCATCCCAGAGCATTATTCGCTTTGATGTTAAACGTCTTGATCCCCCCCCCCCCTCCGCCATCTCTTATGTAAGGTACAATAACGCGTCTGTTAGGATAAATGTTTGTAACATAGAAAAATAAATAATAAGACGAAGACAGGCCATGTGCGAAGCTAACGGCCGTTTATCTGGAATGTTAACGTCACGATTCTGCTGCGATGAGAATGTATCCAGTTGTACCGGGGATATTCGAGAAAATTCATCATCTATCAACGTACCCACAAACATCATCAGAAATGAGCCAAACCTGCACTAATTGAGAGAATTCCTGTTGTTTGAACGCAACTATTGTTATAACAGCAAGAAAAGACCGTTCTGAGAACAATCTGTACTAGCAATCTAACATGCCGATTCCGGTTTGAGTGACTTGAGTCCTATGAACAGGAAATACGGTAAGTATAGCAGTGATCAGGTACTTTTATTTTAAAAAAAATATTTCCGTAAATGTAACAGGAATATCTGATGAAATATAACAATTTTGTGAACATAACCCAACAATTTTTGTACGACTAACAGTAGGGACACATGAAATTCAACAAGAATGTTTCGTATTTCTCACGGCAATTCGAATTATTCTACCGCAATAAATCTTGTCTAGCTCATAGTTTTTCAATCCATGTTGTACCATATGGTTGAAGTTGTTTGGAATAAAATATCGGTTTCCGACGAAGGAACAAACATGATGAAAAGGCGATTCGATAATCATCTCGATGATATCGAATTGCCGATTTGGCATTTTAAATGCTAATGCATGTTCATAGTAATCCTTGAATAACATTCACTAGGAAATACAAAAAAAAAGAAAAGAGGGTCAGTATATGATTAAGAAGCATAGTGTAGGAAGGAACAGGGGTTCAACAGAAAAACAGAGATTAAAGTCAAGTTAGATAAGATCACAGGAAGAAAGGAGGATTAGATCTGTAGCGATCTGCACCGACGGCCGAATATTTACCATACCGCTCAACAGAGGGCGCCACCGGATAGACAAAACTCAAATGATACTACCCAAAGGATTGAGAAGCAACAGAGAAGGTGTGAGCATTTGTAGACAGTAATCATGATACATGAACTAATAGATAAGATCACTTGAGGAACGAGTTTTGAACCGCCTCGCGCATGACGTCACCTTGTGACGAATGGCACTTATTTACAAAGGTCGTTTTCTTGGATTGGCCTGTTTATTGGGTGAATTCAATTTTGTTATTCAGAATATTGTCAAAAATAACGTATCCGATGAATTAATAGATATTTCATCTAATAGCCCAGGATACAACATTCCATACATTTCATAAATTTTTGCCAATTTGTTTTTATTGAGCGCTCGTTCTACTCACACGAGGGCTATATCATTTCGTCACGATGTCTGTATTTTTCGAATTTTGAGCCGAAAATGGTCTCAATCGACTATGTTCGACTCACTGATGATGAATCCGTCGGAAAATTCGAGTCTGTCCGTCCGTAAGCACGATAACTCTCGAACGGAACAACCTAGAGACTTGAAATTTTCAGTGTGGGTTCAGTTCCCGAATGCCTCGGTTAAGTTCGTTAATGGGCCAAATTCCAAGTGAACTTTGTCCAGATCACATGACCAGAACCACAGAAACCATAGAAAATTGTAACTTTTGAACGGAAACGCCTAGGAACTTGAAATTTTGAGGATAGGTGTGGATCTCGAATGTCGTGATCACGTTCATCTATGAGCCAAATTCCACCAGGGGTTCCGTAAATATAGCCGTTCAAAGTTTTGTTCCCCTGATTACTTGAAAACTACAGATTCGATCGAGATGAAGTTTTGCACTCAAACGGAGAATGAGGTGTTCAAGCTACATGTGAAATTTTGTCCAGATCACATGACCAGAACCATAGAAACCATAGAAAATTGTAACTTTTGAACGGAACCGCCTAGGAACTTGAAATTTTCAGGATAGGTGTGGATCTCGAATGTCGTGATCACGTTCATCTATGAGCAAAATTATACTAGGGGTTCCGTAAATATGGTCGTTTGAAATTTAGTTTTCTCGATAATTTCAAAACTCCAGATTCGATGGTGACGAAATTTCGTATATTAATGGACAATGATATATTCAAGCTACATTTCTCCAGATCACATGACCAGAACCATAGAAACCATAAAAAATCATAACTTTCGAACGGAAAGGCCTAGGGACTTGAAATTTTCAAGATAGGTGTTTATGAATGAGCAAAATTATACTAGGGTCGTTTGCAATTTTATTTTCTTGATTATTTCTAAACTACGGATTCGATCGAGATGAAATTTTGTATTTCAATCGAGAATGATATATTAAAGCAATTCAACATTTTGTGCTAATTATGTCAATTGTTTGATGTAGTCACTAAGCCACTAACGGTCATCTTCTTCTTCTTCTTCTTCTTCTGACCACTAATGGTCATAAACTCTAACTAACCACAGACGAATAATTAATTATAATTCGTCTATGAATCTTACTAACAAAATTTCAAAATTTGTTACACGATGACGTATACGCGCGTGGTTTTATCTTTAGAGTTTTAGTATCACGCACAGTAATTTTTCAATCAAATTCGCTAATATGAGTCCGGAATCAGGGAAAAATATTTCTTTATATTTTTATGGAGTCTCTCATTACTAGTTTTCAACGAATAACTCTCTAATTCGTTAGAATAATGTAAGCTGCTCTATAATGAATAAAAAATAATATAGATTCTTCCCATTCCAGACACCTATTCACGAAATCACTCTTTATCTTTAGATAGAATGCATTACTAAAAAAAATTTTTTTCAAATCTCAGGTTTTAATATATTAACGATAGTTCTTCAATTAAACGGAAAATTCCCGTTACATCGATCCTACAGTTCCTTTATAATCAAAGTAATTCCTGTTTTAGTTTAGTGTTCATTACTGGAAATTCTTGTAGAAACTGAAGTTTGAAGCTTGGAATACAACTATCCAGTTTGTTTATGAAATTCCTGTAAATAGTCACGCATATTCCGGATTTCGTCACAGTATTATTTTCCTGTTGAAATGACAAACTGCAGTTTGGTTGCATCAACTAATGTAAAACTTGTTATTTCTAGAGGAATTGTCACGTAAAATCAACAAATATTCCAGCTGTCGCTTTTATAGGGGGAATTTCCTGTAGAAGTTACCGAATTCCTGTTGTAAATCCTGGAAAATTTCTTTGAATGAAGTGAGCTGGATCAGATTCAAAACTGTTGAATATTGGCACAACGAGGACGTCGTTATCGGTGCCCCCCTGTATGTACCGTACACGTCTGCGACGTGAACCTGAGGAACAGATAAACGAGATTCTCGTTAAGGCCATGCCAGGTAAGGTCCAGAATAGGCGTTCCCTCGAGTTTAGCGTTGCGTTACCCAACAATAGGGCGCTTTATTAACTTCTCCCGATCGTTTATTTCGTTAAACTTTTGTTCTTATTACCGAGACGGCGTGCTAAGTCAAATATTCTTGCCTCCGGCTCTTGGCGTCGTAAATCTGGAGCCAATTTAACAGGCGAGAATCGTTCGCACAGATCGCCGCTGCGGACGGGAGGAATCGAAGAATGGACTCGGGGACTCGCTGGATATAAATCTTAATTGAAAAACGGGTTTCTTCGAAATGGAAACGGCACTGTGGTTTTTCTTCGTGATTGGGAACGCCTGTTGGTAATTGAACGGTGCGGATATCGCCTATGCACGTCGTTCGTTCGAAACACACCCTATAAATACAAACAGATTTTACGAGCATTCAGATTGTTGAGTTCCAATAAGATCATTGGAGCTATGGGAGATTGAATTCAGAAATGATTTTTGCTTTTTCTGAGCTGACGATTACACTCTGAGAAATGGATATACAACAGGGGTTCGGTTACTTCTACAGGAAATTCCCCCTATATAAGCGACAGCAGGAATATTTGTTGATTTTAAGTGACAATTCCTCTAGAAATAACAAGTTTTACATTAGTTGATGCAACCAAACTGCAGTTTGTCATTTCAACAGGAAAAAATACTGTGACGAAAACCGGAATATGCGTGACTCTTTACAGGAATTTCCTATTGAATTAACGAACTAGACAGTTGTATTCCAAGCTTCAAACTTCAGTTTCTACAAAGAATTTCCATTTTTGAACAATAAACTAAAACAGGAATTGCTTCACTTATAACGCGGAACTGTAGTATCGATTTAACAGGAAATTTCCGTTGAATTAAAGAACTATCGTTCAAATATTGAAGTATTAGTTAGTTGTATTCGAAGCTTATAACCTGAAATTTACAAGAATTTTTTGCGGTTATACATTCTATCTAAAGATAAAGCACTCCGCGAATAGATGGGGAGAATTTTTATTCTTTCATATCAATTATTAGAGTATCTTCACATTATTCTAACGAATTAGAGAGACATTCGTTGAAAATTAGTAATGAGAGACACCATAATATACAGGGTGTCTGGGAAAATGTGGGAAATCTCTCGGATTCAGATAAAACATAAAAGAATAAGATGACAAGTTCCCATAATTTTTTTTCCTAGCGCCCCTCCCTACGGAGATACGGCCTTCTAAATGACGCCACTGAAAATTCATTTTACTGGATTAAATTTTAAACTACTTGATATGATTTAATGCAAATTTGATATGATAAACACTAGTAAGGAACCCTTTAAATACTGCCCTTAAATTTAAATTAGCTTGTTTAGTTTACCAGAGGCGGACTTGGTTGTACGTTTTAATGCTTACATTTTTAACACCCTGTATGATAAGGAGTTAAAAAAAAACAATTAGGATACCTTGAACATTAAACTAAAGAAAAGATTCTCATTGTCGATAAAATGAACCGTTTTCGAAAAACAAAATAATAAAAGAAGTTATTTTTTTATTTCTAGTGAAAAGAACCATGAATTCAAATTATTTTGTCTGCAACAAAGTGTGATACGAAAGTTATTCAAGGAACAAAAATTTTAAGTTCACGTTATTGAATCCGACAAAATTACAAATATTCTTAACAATGCAGTTCAGGCCCAGAAAGGCACCTTAACAAAAATAATAATAATAATAATTAGAATTCATGGTTCTTCTTAAAAGAAATAAAAAAGTTATTTCTTCTATTATTTTGTTTTTCGGAAACGGCTCATTTTATCGACAATGAACAAGAGTACCTTTTCTTCAGCTTAATATTCAAGGTATTCAAATTTGTTTTTTTCAACTCCTTATCATATAGGGTGTTAAAAATGTAAGCATTAAGATGTACAACCTAGTCCGCCCCTGCTAAACTTAACGAGCTAATTAAAATTTGAGGGCAGTATTTCAAGAGGCCCTTACTACTGTTTATTATATCGAATTTCCATTAAATTATATCAAGTAGTTTGAAATTTATTCCAGTAAAATGAATTTCCAGTGGCGTCATTTAGGAGGCCGTATCTCCGTAGGGAGGGCCGCTAGAAAAATAAATATGGGAACTTGTCATCTTATTTTTCTATGTTTTATCTGAATCCGAGAGATTTCCCACATTTTCCCGGACACCCTGTATATAAAAAAATATTTTCCCCAGATTCCGGACTCATATTAGCGATTTTGATTACAGAATTACTGTCTACAAATGCTCACACCTTTTCTGTTGCTTTTCAATCCTTTGGGTAGTATCTTTTGAGTTTTGTCTATTCGGTGGCGCCCTCTGTTGAGCGGTACGGTAAATGATGGGCCGTCGGTGCAGATCTCTATAGATCTTATCTTTCTTCTTTCCTCTGATCTTATCTAACCTGACTTTAACCTCTGTTTCCCTATTTCCCTGTTCATTTCTACACTATGTTTCTTAATCATATACTAATCCTCTTTTTTTTTTTGTATTTCCTAGGCAAAGTTATTCAAGAGTTAGTATCAATCGAAGATCGAAAATATTTAATTCTAGGTAGGAGGCCAAAAAATGCTAAAAACATGCAATATGCTGAACTTGAATTTTACATGCTGACTGAGACGAAAATATTCTAGATTTAGCAATTAAAAATGCCAGATCGGGAACAGTGCGTTCGATATCATCGAGATGATTATCGAATCGCTGTTTCATCATGTTCGCTTCTTCGTCGGAAACCGATATTTCATTCCAAACAACTTCAACCATATTATGGTACAACATGGGTTAAAATACTGTTAGCTAAACAGCATCTGAATTTCTGTGAGAAATACGAAACATTCCTGTTGACTTTAATGCGTCCATACTGTAAGTCGTACAAATAGTGTTGGGTTATACTTACAAAAGTATTTTATTTTACTAGATATTCCTGTAACATTTACGAAATATTCCTCTTAAAATAAAAGTGCCTGATCACTGCTATACTTACCGTTCTTCCTGTGCATAGGACACAAGTCATTCAAACCGAAATCGGTATGTTAGATTGCAAGAACAGATTGTTTTCAGAACGGTCTTTTCTTGTTGTAATAAAAAATAGTTGCGTTTAAAAAAGAGCAATTCATTCAACCGGAAATTCCCTGGATTCCTTTTCTTCAGTGTAACACTCGCTTTCTTATATTCAGCTCCTTTTCCACATTCCACCTCTGTTATAGCCACTCGCGGAACACCTCAAGAAGGAGTAATATTTTCCCTTCTGTGGAGCCTAGTTATGGATGAGTTACTCCACAGGCTTACAGAGGTTGGCTTTGAATGTACAAGCTATGCTGACGACTTAGTTCTAATAGTTACAGAAAAATTCGAGAGACCCTTATGCGATTCAATGCAATAGGTCATTATTATTATCGCTTATCGCTAGGTTGGGCGAAACATCAACCCAACTGAGACCACAGTAATCCCATTTACTCAGAAAATTCAAGCTATGAGACCCCTCTCTGAATGGAGACATCATAGAGTGGAAGTTTAAAGTAAAATATCTGGGAATAACCCTAGATAGCAAGCTTCTGTGGAACAAGCATATTGAGGTTACTTTCAGCAAAACTACAAAGTCCTTGATGGTGTGCAGTCTGAAGTCTGGCTGGTGAGACTTGGAGATTTTGACCAAAAATACTGCGATGGATGTACGTCATGATAGTGGGAACGATAATATCTTATGGGGCAATGGTCTGACATGCCACGACAAGTCAAAACCGTACCCGGAGAGCCCTCAATAGAATACAAAGATTTGTTTCACTGAGCTATGAGAACGTGTCCAACTAGGGCATTGAAGATCATCACAAATCTCACACCTCTTCATCGGCAATGAGGAATTTAGGAATCAGAGAGCCTGGTTTCTCTGATCAAATACATCTCATAGTCTGACCTACCCAGCGACTAGATGATATAGAAAACTATCATAGAGAAGACCTCCACTACGATTACAAGCAGAAAAGAAGATTGGGAAAGAGAGTCCAAAATCCCAGCTCTCAAAGAAAATACTGTCAAATGGTACACAGATGGTATTGGAGTTCCGAAAAATACTCAACGAAATAGGCAAGAATAACAAGGTCTGGTTAAGTTCCTGGACACTCGGGAATCAGAGGAAATGAAGAGGCCAACACACTCACCAGAATAAGAGCACAAACTCCTTTCATTGGCCAGAACCTTCCTATGGTAAAGGTAAATGTATCTACAAGAACGAGTTTCAGGAGAAGAAAAAACGAAGGAAAACAGTCAGGCTGAATCTTCCTGGGTTGGATCATTCCAAAAGTTTCTACGAAACTTTGATACTGCGAGATTTAAGAAGTATCTGGATCGTAACAAGAATGCGCAACACTGGATTCCTTAGAAGTCATTGCCGCCTCAGGGGATGAGAATGGGTCCAACAGAAAACGAAGAGTGCAGATTCTGTGGGGAGGAGGAATAAACTCTCTGAAATTCCCGAACCCCCAGATAAACACGAAGGAAACGTTCTTGACCCCTCAACCTTGTATTAACACTCATCCCAGTTCATTCGAGAATTACATTACCATTATTCATCTCCTTGATTGACATCGAATTAATTCAGAGACTGTATCTGCCGTTCTCCGAGAGGCATCTCGTTGTCACTACAGCCTAACATGCGGCCTGTTTATAACTTATACAAGGAGATAATGGATTGGACCAGAGTGTCGGCCCCAGATACAATCTGATAAATGACTCGACAGGACTAGCGGCCCGGGTTTAAAAAGAGCATCGAGAAGACAATCCCACAATGGATGTTACTCAGATCGCAGATAGGCGAACAGGTTGTTTTTGAAAGATCCAGTTTCCTCGCGCTGATCTGATAAGATGACGCGGTCTTCTTGCGCTTGTGGAGGATGGGAAAGAGGTCGAGATGGTTTCCCCTATAGAGATTATTGAATCAAGGAATTGTGGATTCTTTCTGGAAGTTTTCGACCCTTTCGACTTTGGAAGCCTTTTAGGGAAGATTCCTAATTAGTTTATTAAAACGAGGGCGAGGAGTCTTTTTGGGATTAAAAACTTGATATAACTAGGTTTATCTCTTTGGAATTTCAACGTTTTCGGCCATTTAATATCAATCCTGTAATCCACCTGGTGGACCCAAATTTTTGTCGGCGTAACCGCAGACAATATGTTTTTCTAGAATGTTTGAGTCCACTACATTTGTAATTTTCTTCGAGTTACACACGCATATTCTTATTTTTCCCCCTTTGGCAGAATCCTCCCTCTGACCCTGCAAGAACCTCCGATAAAACCGGTGTGTAAATCAATTTGATGCAGATGGATAATTATCATACGCGCGTCTGTAAATATTTTATTGGACACGGCGTTCTCACGAGGTATGAAATGGAAATTATTGCCGCTCGTAAAGATGCAAATGATGATTGCCTCGGCATGCCGCAATTGAACCTGAGGACTTAACAGAAGAATTAGTCTCCGAGATTGTTGAACGACGGGATGGATCAATGGATTCTTCGAGTTGATATGGCAGGGATTCTCTGCGTTTGTAGGGAATTGTAGGTTAATTCTTGGCATAACTGAACTTGTCTTCTTTGAGTAAGTCAGTTTGACCGTCGCATTTGATGAACAAGAATTTCTTCTTTTGCTGCTATCTTCTTTTTGTTTTCTATCTGTCATTCTTCATCTTATTCTCCTCCATATCTTTAATTTTACTTTGTCATTTTTCCTTTTGAAAGTTTGACAATTCGAGTAAAAATTTCATTTATGACTCTAGCTTTCTGATTGATCTATGGAAGATGAATTCCTTTTTCTGAGGTTCTGTAGTGGTCTTCGAACATCTGAAGTTCCACAAATCCTCTCTTGGATGGCCGAATCTGGTGTATGGTATAAATTGTTTCTCTGAGAGATCTGCCTTGTATTCTTTCAAGTTCCTTTATTTTTTTCTTGTTCATTACTATTATTTCGCTTCCATACGTTATTGTTGGTCTTAGTATGTATATTTTCACTTTTAGTTCCTTATACAGGGTGTGAGGTTTTTTTGACAGGTGCTAAAACTCATAAAAAAAAATTACGAAAAGCACTGCCGTGAAGGCAGGAGCTTTTGAGCGCTCGTACATGCACCTTGTAGGTAGATTCGCATTTTCCAGTTTTGGAAACCAATTGAGGAAATTTATGACAGCTGTCAAACAAATTTTCAAACTAAGGCGATAATCCAGACTTCAAGTCAGTGCTTCAGATGACCAATTTTTTTTTCGATAATTCGCTAATATTTTCTACGGTATCTATGGTCTTGGTGATGCGATCTGGACAAAATTTCGCACGTAGTTTGAATACATTATTCCTCAGCTAGGTGCAATTTCATTTCAATCAAATCGGTAGTTTCGAAATTATCAGGAACAGAATATTTTGAACGGCCATATTTGAGGAACCCCTAGTCTAATTTTGCTCATTGATGAACGTAACCGTGAAATTCGCGATCCAAACCCACCCTGAAAATTTCAAGTTCCTAGGCCTTTTCCTTCGGAAGTTATAATTTTCTATGGTTTCTATGGTTCTGGTCATGCGATCTGGACCAAATGTTGCTCTAATATGTCATTCTCGTTTAAAATACAAAATTTTATCTCGATCGAATCCGTAGTTTCGAAATTATCGAGAAAACAAAATTTCAAACGACCGTATTTACGGAACCCCTAGTATAATTCTGCTCATCGGTCAACGTAAACGCGACATTTCAGATCTACACCTATCCTGAAAGTTTCAAGTCCCTAGGCCTTTCCGTTCGAAAGTTATGATTTTCTATGGTTTCTATGGTTCTGGTCATGCGATCTAGAGAAATGTAGCTTGAATATATCATTCTCCATAAGTATACAAAATTTCGTCACGATCGAATCTGTAGTTTGGAAATTATCAAGAAAACTAAATTTCAAACGACCATATTTACGGAACCCCTAGTATAATTTTGCTCATAGATGAAAGTGATCACGACAATCGAGATCCACACCTATCCTGAAAATTTCAAGTCCATAGGCGTTTCCGTTAGAAAGTTACAATTTTCTATGGTTTCTATGGTTCTGGTGATGCGAGCTGAACAAAATTTTGCATGTAGCTTGAACACCTCATTTTCCATTAGAGTTGCACTTTTTCGAATTGAATATTTTAAATGATCAACCTCCGGCGAAATGATATCTTTCGATGTGTTCTAGTTTTCAGCACCTGTCAAAAAAAAGCCCTACCTTAAAAAACACCCTGTATAATCTGCTACTCCTCTTTATTAGAGTATTGAGATATCCTTCCATTTTTATGGATTTCTTTCCTGCCTCTTCCAAGTGCTTGTTGAAATTTTGATTTTTGTTCGTTGTTATTCCTAATTTTACTTTATCTTATTTTCTAATAGTTTATTTTTCTGTCTTGTTTTTTGAAACATTATTGATTGGTTTCTTCTTCGTTGATCTTTATTCTCCATTTCTTATCAACTTGTTGATATGTTTTTGAATTTTATTCCAGCACTTTCACCTGAAGCTATTATTGGCATGTCGTCTGGGTATAGTCCTAGTTATATTTCTTCGTTTCTTGGTAATCTTATCGTGTATTTGTTATACAGGATTGGTCCCAGTGAAGATCCCTGTGGGACTCCTGCTTCTATCTCCTTTTTCTTTGGAATTTTTCTAGTTAAGTTTTGATAAAATTTTGTTCTTTCCATCATATTAATTTTGCGTATGCTAGTAGTTTTTCTATGTTAATGCCACACCTTGTCAAACAATTTCGGGATATTCATCAAGTATAATACACGGTCTAAATACTCTTTGTTTTTTTTTTAATTTCTGTTATTCTTGTTTTTTGTGTTGATGATTCCGTTCTCTCAAATGGTTTTGTTCAGTTTTTTTTAAACTTCTACTTTTTCTACAATTTTGCTAGTAGGCTGGGTTTTTTATTATACCTGGTTTGGGTATCATCATGGTTTCTAAAATCTTCCATTTGTTAGGGTGGTAGCTTCTTGTTTTTAAAAATTCTATATACATTTTCCTTAATTTATCCATAGTCATTTTTAGGTTTCTCAGTGGCCCTGTTTCTGGGGGGGTAATTGAATGAACAATTGTATAATCTGGGGAAGTGTACAGTTCCCCCCCATCATTTTAGGGGATTTTATTTCATTATTATATTATTCCAAAGCCCTAGTTACACCTCTGGGATTTGACACAAAGTTGAGAATTAATTTATTTTACTTTTCTTTTTATTGTTGTTATTTTTTTCGTGAATTTCATTTCATTATAGTATTATTTCAAAGCTCTAGTCGTAGCTCTGCGATTCGACAGAAAGTTTATATAACTTCAGAATGTTTTATTTATTTTACTGATTTTTCGCTTCTCTTTTTTTTTGTTTTATTTCATTATTATATTATTATTTATAATTATTATTATTATTCTTTATTATTATATTTATTATGGTTTTTTATTCATAATTACAGTTTTAAAAAATCAAAATGATGTTTAAAGTGCTCTAGGGGAGAGGGGGGTAATCACCCCCTTTACCCTCCCCCCTCTGTAGGACCGCTTTTGCTCTGTTCGCGATTTTGTCTATTCCCAGTGCTTTTTTGACTTTTGTCTATGTTTACTTCATTGCATTTGTTATTTTCAATTTCTTTTCTATATGTTTCTCAACTTCTCCTGCGATTTTTGGTCTCCGGCTCGAATTGTTTTTCAAAAAATTCTTGAAAGAATTGAAAGTGAGGCCATCCCTTTCGTCTCTTTGTCTTCAAGTAGAGCTATTGGTCATTTCGGGGTTGAAGAAAGTAATTCGAACAAGACGGAAGAAGGAACAAACCAAAAAAAGATAAGAATGAGGAAACAACTCGTCGTTAGGACGAAATTTCAAGGATTTCAGACCGCCTGACACAATTGTCGTGGTCCAGGGAGCAACAACTCATCGAACGTCGGTGCATCATCCGAAAACCCGTTCTCGAGCCACCTGTTAGTCGTCTCGTTTGGGACGGAACAAAAAAAGTCTGGAATATTTGACGCTTGTTAACGAAAAAGAGAATGCGGTAGCCGAAGAGCGCCCTAATAAGTGGGCCAAAATAGTGAACGGTAACATAATGTTTTAATCGTCCAGCAAGGTTGATTATGTTATAAAATCTCCAGTTTCTCTGTGGTTTCATCTGAAGAGGACAAACAGGATGTTCGATCATGACGGTTTCTTGTTCCAACCACGATTTTTCCATTATGGTTTCCGGTTTTATTCAATATTTTCAATGAAACATAATCCCTCATTTGTGCCTCTAATTTCTTTCTGTATTCCTTTCAAGTTGCTGCTTTTACCTGTAACTTCGAGATAGACGAACGTGACAGCAACTGTCATTCGGGTGTTTCCCTTAAGCAGCTTCCAATAAGCCGGCACTGGAATGTTGGTGATTATTTGACCGCTTGTTCGAGAAATTCGTTGATTCGGGGGGCTTATAAAAGAGATAATCCGATGATTTAAGCATTGACAGACGAAACAAATGACATTTTTCACATTTTCAGGTTGTTACAAGCAAAATTTCGGATTTGAGGGAAAAATAGTTATTTGATCAACTAGTTTATTAATGACAGCGATTAATGGTCGAAATATTTTAACGCGTGAGCGGAGCGAGCGCGTTAATGTTTGTTTAGTTATTTCACTATAACGAGATAATGAGAATAAGTTGGAATAAAGATTCAATTGAATTTTATTTTTACCTTCGACATCAAGAAAACACTATCAGGAGCATTCGCTATGAACTCTCTCACATGTTCTTTTTCGAGAACTTTCGATTTTTTTGGGATATATCCCTCTCTTTTCCGTTAAATAAACATCACCATTTTGTGGTATCTGCTTATATCAGTATTGTCTTTCACATTTAGTGTTGATTTCAGCATCGAATATTTTGGCCATAAACTTGCTAGATGCCCCTTTTCTGCAATACCCGTAAAGTATGCCAACAAAACCGTTTCCGTAAAGTTCCGAACCTTCTTGTCCTTGCACCAAGATCTGAATTCAGCATAGGTTTTCTCATATAAATGGCGGCTCTTTTCAGGAAGCAGACTCAAAGTTGCTGCTTCAGCAGTTTTTGTCACATCTGGCGGTGTCAAAGGGATATTTTCTTCGTTATTCATAATGTAGTAGCGTAACGGATAAAATCAGATTCTGATCGAAAGCGAATAAATAAATTTGACAGCTCGATCGTGCTCCGACATAGATGCATCTATGCTCCGACTGAATATTTTATAATCGGTTGCCATGATAATCATGCATTAATACAAGAAATCATGCATTAATAGGGGTCATTAATGGATGATTTCGAGTGCGTTAAAATGAGCTTTTATTCTATGGTCGACGGAAAAGGATATTTACACTTGAAAATGGGATATCGAGGTTGAAACTTTCTGTGAATTCCGCAGAGATGTAAAACCAACAAGAGCATCGGACTCCAGTTAGCTTAGTAGACGGAACCTTTGTCCAGCGACAGAATAGAATTGAATAGCGTTCATATTTCGCTTGATAATCATTAATGTCCTTTTGTTCCTCGAACAATGCCACTTTCCATAAAGGTGGTTCTGAATAAAGAACGACATGGTTCTGCCTAACAATCGCCGATCGCATAACAAACCATTTGTACGGCTTCCAAAAGCTTATTTATACACTGCATAAATCCATCACGAATGATGAATTGCGGGGTTAACAAGAATTTCCCGATATTAAAGGTTGAAAGTAATAAACCTCACGTGTGTGTCGACTTTATGAGCCATTATTGGCGTTTAAGGGTTGGGAACGAACGGCTGTCGTCGTAATTCTCTGGAGAAAAACTGGTGACGTTGCCACATCCAACGGTTTGATTAATGTGATTGCTTGTGAAACTTGAGACTTGATTCGTTTCATTGCCGGAGTCTGGCCGAGCAAGATAACATAAAGTTCTTGATGGCGGAGCTATAAAATATAACAATTAGTGGATATAACAGTTCTCGGAACGAATGGAACACCTCATAAAAATTGGAATAATTGAGAAGTTCTTTTTTCGAAAATTTTCAAGTTTCTATAGCCAAAACGGACAAAATGATAACCCTCTTATTTATACACTGAAAAAAATTAATTACTGTTGTTTAAACGCAACTCTAGTTATCACAACAAAAAAGACCTCTCTAAGAACAATCTGTACTTGCAATCTAACATGCCGGTTGCGGTTTAAGTGACTTGAGTCCTATGAACAGGAAAAACGTTCAGTATAGCAGTGATCAGGTACTTTTATTTTGAAAGGAATATTTCCGTAAATGTTGAAGGAATATCTAGTAAAATATAATAATTTTGTAAATATAATCCAACAATATTTGTACGACTAACAGTATGGACACATTAAATTCAACAGTAATGTTTCGTATTTCTTTATATTTATTATGGAGCAGGGTTATTTCGTTTTAAACATTTTTTTGTAATCAACTGTTTTGAACATTTACTTAGGTTTGAAACAGTTCTTGTTTGAAACTGTTTGAGATACTTAAATTAAACAAGCGGCTTTCTTTCATTTTTTGGACGCTCGTACTACTTACACGAGGGCTATATCATTTCGTCACGATGTCTGTATTTTTCGAATTTTGAGCTGAAAATGGTCTCAATCGACTATGTTCGACTCACTGATGCCGAATCCGTCGAAAAATTCGAGTCTGTCCGTCCGTCCGGCCGTAAGCACGATAACTCTCGAACGGAACAACCTAGAGACTTGAAATTTTCAGTGTGGGTTCAGTTCCCGAATGCCTCGGTTAAGTTCGTTAATGGGCCAAATTCCACCAGGGGTTCCGTAAATATGGCCGTTCAAAGTTTTGTTTCCCTGATTACTTGAAAACTACAGATTTGATCGAGATGAAATTCTGCACTCAAATGGAGAATGAGATGTTCAAGCTACATGTGAAATTTTTTTCCAGATCGCATGACCAGAACCATAGAAAATTGTAACTTTTGAACGGAAACGCCTAGGGACTTGAAATTTTCAGGATAGGTGTGGATCTCGAATGTCGTGATCACGTTAATCTATAAGCAAAATTATACTAGGGGTTCCGTAAATATGGTCGTTTGAAATTTACTTTTCTTGATAATTTCAAAACTACAGATTCGATTGTATACTAATGGAGAATGATATATTCAAGCTACATTTCTCCAGATCACATGACCAGAACCATAGAAACCATAGAAAATCATAACTTTCGAACGGCAAGGCCTAGGGACTTGAAATTGTCAGGATAGGTGTGGATCTGAAATGTCGCGTTCACGTTTATCAATGAGCAGAATTATACTAGGGGTTCCGTAAATACGGTCCTTTGAAATTTTGTTTTCTCGATAATTTCGAAACTACGGATTTGATCGAGATGAAATTTTGTATTTTAATCGAGAATGATATATTAAAGCAATCTTTTGTCCAGATCGCATGACCAGAACCATAGAAACCATAGAAAATTGTAACTTTTGAACGGAAAGGCCTAGGAACTTGAAATTTTCAGGGTGAGTTTGGATCGCGAATATCGCGGCCACGTTCATGAATGAGCGAAATTAGACTAGGGGTTCCGTAAATATGGCTGTTCAAAATATGTTTTTCCTGATTATTTCGAAACGACTGATTTGATTGAAATGAAATTTTGCACCTAGCTGAGGAATAATGTATTCAAACTACGTGCCAAATTTTGTCCAGATCGCATTACCAAGACCATAGATACCGTAGAAAATTCTAGCGAATTATCATAAAAAATTGGTCACCTAAAGCACTGACATGAAGTCTGGAGTTTCGCCTAAGTTTCAGAATTTTTTTGACAGCTGTCGAAAATTCCTTCAATTGATTTCTAAAACTGGAAAATGCGAATCTACCTACAAGGTGGATGTACGAGCTATGTCACGCATATTCCGGTTTTCGTCACAGTATTATTTTCTTATTGAAATGACAAACTGTAGTTTGTTTGCATCAACTATTGTAAAATTTGTTATTTCTTGAGGAATCAAACGACCGGAATTGTCACGTAAAATCAACAAATATTCCTGCTGTTGCTGAATTTCCTGTAGAAGTAACCGAATTCCTGTTGTATATTCTGGAAAATTTCTTTGAGTGTAGAAACAAGGGCGGACAAATAGTCATCAAAAATAATAAATGAGAATCCACAGCAAAATTTCATTGAAATGAAAGAAAGTTCTGGGGGTTATTCATAAGAACAATAATATGACGATTATAGGAAAAATGTTACCCTGTTTGAGTTCAACAACTTCCTTGAAATTTTTTTCCAATGTTCTGTTCGCAGCATATCTTTTCAATTCCTGATACATTTTTTCTTGGAATGATTCAATCGAGAAAAACATCGGGGGGCTCCTGAGATACACCAAGAAATTTTCGAAGATCCCTGAACCAACCCAGAAAAAAAACAACCGTTTGCACCACACCATTAATCACCGACCCATAACTCATCCCCAGTCAAAAAAAAAACTCTTGATTAATGTCCCGATTCCACCGGACAGGACGGAGGTATTTCGTGATCCCAACCTCTCAACATTCCCAAAACCAATAGATCCTCCGATGCCCATTAAATGTTTAATTTGAGAGAACATCCAATTATACCTCTGTGTAAATAAACAGTCCTACCAACCATGGCGCAGTATAAATTATCAAAAATTATTGATATTTCCCAACCTGTAACGAGCGAGCCCAGCAAGGTTGAGCCCTGGTTGTAAATTATGGTGGAGAGACCTGTCAGGATGCATGGGTCGCCCCTCGCCCCGCCAGACTCCGGTCCGGTCTTCGAGATGGACCCCAACGGACCCATTACCATTTCGAATCTTCACCGTTCGTAGAGTACCATTTTAAATCATTCTTTATTGTTGCAGGTATGGATTCTGGCGGAGATAAATCAAATTGGAAGACGTTCTCCTGGTTTCATTGAACGTGGTCTGTTTAAGCATAAGCTAGGACCGCCTTCAGGGCAACCCTAAGAAGGAGTGTTAGCTGCTTCTTTCAGTTTTCTCCAGTGAGCTGAGCCATCCTGGATCTCCTAATATTGTATCCACAGTTTTTTGTGGCCTGGTTGCCATTTTTCCTGACTCCGATCCTGTCTTTCCTCCAACCATCTCTGCATGTTCACCTCGCATTAACCAAACGTGCGGTTAGCGAGACAATCACTCTTGTTAACAGATTGAACGATGCCTCTTTGAGGCACCCACCGACGAATCACGTGGACTTCTACCAGAAAACAATTAAAAACGATGGTCTCACGTTTGGAATTAACGAGGTTCAAAAGTGTTTCACACATCTGTTTTCACCTCGACACTTTCGAGGCCACACGAAAACTGTTGAGAGATGAACGAACAATTAGACAATCGATTGTTAGAAAATAATTCCACCCACTTCATGCTGAGATTATGAAGAAGAAACAAGATTAACTGATAAATTGGTTACTAAATCGTTCAGAACTGGTCTTACGATAGGTTCATATTCAGGTTAGGTTAGGTTGGCTTAAGTTAGGACAGTGTTGAAACAATTCTTGAAATGAATCAATATTTTGGTTAGGTTAGGAAAGCTAGCTCAGTATTTTAGCACCTAAGTTCATGTAGTCAATATCGCGATAAATAAATGAGCAATATGGTCTAATTTAGAATGTTGACTCGCAAATCAAGAATTTTTTCGAGTATCGACAATAAGACCATTCAAGTTCAATGAACACCGTCTTAGGAACTACCAATAAAGGAACTAACACAACTTCCATATTACCCGCTTCAAGACATTCAATAATACATTCCTGATCTCAATGCTAAGCCGAAACCCAGACATTGTTGTAAAACGTAGCGGATTTTTGTTGAAAAAAACGTATACACTTTCTTCACGTTAACATTTTCTGACCTAGCCTATTGTTGGGGGTGGTTTCTGTACCTGGACCACAAGCCTATTAGACCGAAAACTTAACTTTCTACCTTACGACACCCCATGTACCGAATTTGAACACGCACTTGCCATAAATCAGTGGAAAAACATAAAATTTGTCTTGGCGAAGTTTTTACGACGTTTTGTGCTTATTCAAAATATACCCTGATAAAACGAAACGGAAGTCCACCTGAAAATTGTTTTATAATATTTGTTTAACGTCGGCGAATGTCAGAAGGCGAGGGATCTGCATCAATGCAAAATTGAAGGATTCCGAACAATTCATTAGGTATTTTGAAAGAAAAAAATTTACCAACATATAGAAATTCAACATGCCAAGAATATTCTGATCGACACTCACCGAAGTGCACACAATGAAAATGCAGTCATCCACTTTCGAAAGTGAAATTTGCGCAATTAAAGTTGGCGAGATTTATAACCACATATTCTCGATAAGTCGTAGTTCTTCAATTGAAACAAGATCTCACCGGGAAAGAATTGATTGGATCGTTTTCTTGCTCCTGAGTTATTGCTTGGCTTTGAGTCTTATCAAACTCACCCCTGCACTTTCTGAAAGACGAATCGAACCGTATTTCAAGTGACACAACATTCAACTTGACAGCGATACCAAATCACTTTGGGTTTCTGTAATGTTGTTTAAATTCACTACCATAATCTATGATCATTTCGATTATAAAACGAAGAAATGTTGAACCGAACCGGCCGTCAGTGTGACAAATGACATTTTATAAAATCGACACTTCAAGAGATGAAATCACAGAATTATATGGAATATATCATATTTTTTCAATCCCAGATCAGAAGAACTCAATTTTCCTTTCACGCTGTGAATCCGAATTTTGAAATAACATATTTCATCGATACCCCATATGTAGACACGAAATTTTAGCAGGATATGACGAATAGTTCCTGAGATGCAGAAATTTTAAAACAAAAATTTTAATTCTTCTAGTTATACGATCCTCACATAATCTTTTGTGTCGTTATTCCACAACAAACCACAAAGTTTCAAATCGAACGAATCGGTATTTTTCGAATTGTCAGAAATAATCTTGACGAAAAACTAAGAAATAAGAAATCCCAGAAAAAGATTTCAACAAATTGACAAAGTGAATGACAGGGAAAATCGATGACAACTGACACTTGTGACAGATATTCATAGATACCAACATAAAGAAATTCAACATGCCAAGAATATTCTGATTGACACTCACCGAACTGAGTTTTTTTGGAAAAATCTCTCTTTTGGGAGAGATTAACTCTTGTTATAATGATTTCCTCAATTTTATATTGATATCAATTGACTTCTCTTATTTTAGATGAGCAATCCATCTTATTGATTGCAGATGATTTAATGAAATAAGGAAGGCCTCTTCGTGTCTACTCCAAATTTAATCAATAAAATGGTTCATTTATTTACCTCTTATTGATTAAATTTGGAGTTAAAAGGAAGAGGCCTTCTTTATTTATCATATTTTGTTTTGATTGATTTATCTTTTGAAAGGTTAATGTTGATTCTAATCATCGAGTACCTTTTCTTAGTAGAAAGAAATTTTATTTTGATTTTGTTCCTAATTTACTCTTGTTATAATAGTTTCCAATTTTATATCGGTTTCAATTGACTTCTTATATTTTGTTTTTATTGATTCATCTTTCAACATGTTTGAATTCATTTTCATCATCGAGTACCAATATTTAGTAGAAAGAAATTTTATTTTGTTTTTGTTCATGATTTACTTTGTTGTAATACTTTCCTCAATTTTATATCGATTTCAATTGAGTTCTCACATTTTGTTTTGATTGATTTATCTTTTGACATATTCAAATTTATTCTCATCATCTTGTACTTTTTCTTATTTGAAAGAAATTTTTTTATAGTTTTTGTGCCTGATTTGCTCTTGTTATAATAGTTTCCTCAATTTTATATCGATTTTGATTGACTTCTTATGGTTTGTTCTGATTGATTCATCCTTCGACATGTTCATGTTTCTTTTCATCATCGAGAACGTTTTCTTAGTAGAATCATTTGTTTTTCTTGTAGCGGATTTACTCTTGTTATAATAGTTTCCTCAATTTTATATCGATTTCAATTGACTTCTTATATTTTGTTTTGATTTAATTATCTTTCAACATGTTCAAATTTATTTTTACCATCGTGTACCAATATTTAGTAGAAAGAAATTTTATTTTGTTTTTTGTTCCCGATTTACTTTGTTGTAATAATTTCCTCAATTTTATATCGATTTCAATTGACTTCCTACATTTTGTTTCGATTGATTTATCTTTTGACATATTTAAATTTATTCTTATCATCTTGTACTTTTTCTTATTTGAAAGAAAGTTTATTATGTTTTTTGTGCCTGATTTGCTCTTGTTATAATAGTTTCCTCAATTTTATATCGATTTTGATTGACTTCTTATGGTTTGTTCTGATTGATTCATCTTTTGACATGTTCATGTTTATTTTCATCATCGAGTACGTTTTCTTAGCAGAATCATTTGTTGTTCTTGTAGCGGATTTACTCTTGTTATAATAGTTTCCTCAATTTTATATAGATTTCCATTCACTTCTTATATTTTGTTTTAATTGATTAATCTTTCGACATGTTTAAATTTATTTTTATCATCGAGTACCAATATTTAGTAGAAAGAAATTTTATTTTGTTTTTTGTTCCTGATTTACTTTGTTGTAATAATTTCCTCAATTTTATATCGATTTCAATTGACTTCCTACATTTTGTTTTGATTGATTTATCTTTTGACATATTTAAATTTATTCTTATTAGCTTGTACTTTTTCTTATTCGAAAGAAAGTTTATTATGTTTTTGTACCTGATTTGCTCTTGTTATGATAGTTTCCTCAATTTTATATCGATTTTGATTGACTTCTTATGGTTTGTTCTGATTGATTCATCTTTTGACATGTTTATGTTTATTTTCATCATCGAGTACGTTTTCTTAGTAGAAAGAAATTCCATTTGTTTTTCTTGTACCGGATTTACTCTTGTTATAATAGTTTACTCAATTTTAAATCGATTTTAATCGACTTCTCACATTTGGTTTTGATTGATTCATCTTTTGACATATTTAAATTTATTCTTATCATCGAGTAGCTTTTTTTAAGTAAAAAGAAATTTTATTTCGTTTTTTGTTTCTGATTTAATCTTGTTTTACTAGTTTCCTCAATTTCATATCGATTTTAATTGACTTCTTATATTTCGTTTTGATTGATTTATCTTTTGACATGTTTATTTTTATTATTGTCATCGAGTACCTTTTCTTGGGAGAATGAAATTCCATTTTTTTTGGTACATGATTTACTCTCGTTATAATAGTTTTCTCAATTTTATATCGATTTATCTTTTGACATGTTTATGTTAATTCTTATTATCAAGTACCTTTTATTATAGAATGAAATTGTATTATGTTTGTTGTGCCTGATTTGCTCTTGTTATAATAGTTTCCCTCTTTTTATATCGATTTTAATTGACTTCTTATATTTTGTTCTGGTTGATTCACCTTTTAACATGTTTATGTTTATTTTCATCATCTAGCACCTTTTCTTAGTACATAGAAAGAAATTTGTTTTTCTTGCACCTGATTTACTCTTGTTATAACAGTTTCCTCAATTGTATATCGATTTTAATTGACATCTGATATCATGTTATAATATGAAATCAATATTACTGTTCCACCCTCTGGCTATTGCGCAGTGAATACCACCAACAGAAAGTGTGCAAAGCAGGCTGGATTTTTTGTAGGTTATTAGGATGGATATAGGAACAATCATACCTTCCTTTCGATCATTATGACTTTTCCTGCCCAACATTTAGACTATCTAACGTTACTTACCAGGCTTTGGCTGCCATTCCAAAGTAGTAGATCAGCAGAAAAACAAAAGAGCAGTTGACGTTATCCAGCCCATCGCCTGCTTCCCCATTCTGGCATCCACCTGTCATCCTTCCCGAAAACATCCTGAGGGCCCAGCCGATACTGATGAGGCAGTAGCAGAGGGCCATGCTGACCAGAGGGGGTGCTCTCGCCCTGCCGCCCCCTATAACGAGGGTCAGACCGGAACCGAAGCTCGTCACAAAGCAAATGAGGGCCCAGAGGGACACCCAAACCTGCAAATCGAAGAAAAAAGAACACATTACAAGAACATAATAACAAAATAACCTCTAGACCACGTAGATCGATAATCCCGACTTTTATCCGCTACGTCTAGCGTGACGACAAAAAAATCGAATCAAAATCGTGCGGTATGGGTGGTGGTACCATCAGACCATCACCCGGCTCGCTGGGACGGAACCACGGCCCATTATAACCGCAGAATGATTTTCTGACCGATCCGAGTCGATAAATACTCGTGCGGAATGTAAGAGAGTACACGTTTTGATTGAGGACTGAACTTGATGGTCGATTGTCGTGCCTCAAGGTCTTCGATCTTGGAATATTGATGTTGTTTGTACTGCATTTTGTACGGTTGTGAGGCGGCTTAACGAGGCGCTGATCGAACTAGATCCGCGCTGGAGAGAGATGCTGATGAACTCTTGAAAGGTCGGTTTGGTCGATGAGGAAGTACTGTGGGTAGGTTGGGGCTGATTGGATGGATGCAATCATGAACTATTCTCGAAAAATCATGCATAATGGTATTTTTTTATTCACAGTGGTTCTCGCAGAAAAAAAATATATGAAATTTTCCATACAAATTCGAATTTTATACGTGTTAAATCTCACAATAAAAAACAAATGAAGAACTGTTAGATTACTAAACAGGAGAACTAAATAGATTACATTTCTTAGGATAGTATAAGCCATGAAAATAAGAAAAAAAAATTTACTCTCGTGATACTGTTTTTTTATGTTATAGAATTTACCTATGATCTATTTTAATTCTTCAATAATTTCGAATGTTACTTTCATTCTTATATTTTTCTCTCTATTGTTTTTCAAGTAGAAATAAATTTTATTTGCTTTTTTAACTTAACTTATTTACTTTTTACCCTTGTTATAAGAGTTTCCTCAATCTGTACCAATTATATTTTGTTTTGAATTATTTATATTTTGACATGTTCATGTTTATTCTCATCATGGAGTACCTTTTCTTAGTTGAAAGAAATTTTGTTTTGTTTTTTATACCTGATTTATTTTCGTTATAATAGTTTCCTCAATTTCATATCGATTTTAATTGGTTTCTTATATTTCGTTTTGATTGATTTATCTTTTGACATGTTTATGTTTATTCTTATCATCGAGTACCTTTTCTTAGTAGAAAGAAAGTTTATTGTGTTTTTTTTTGTACCTCATTTACTCTTGTTATAATAGTTTCCTCGATTTTTCATCGATTTCCATTGACTCCTGATATTTTATTTCGATTTATTTATCATTTGACATGTTTGTGTCATTCTCATCATCGAGTATCGCTTCTAAATGGAAATAAAGTTTATTTGCTTTTTAGGTATCTGATTTACTCTTGTTACAGTAGTTTCCTCAATTTTACATCGATTTCAATTGACTTCGTTTATTATTTTTTTATTGATTAATCTTTTTACATGTTTATGTTTATTGTTATCATCGAGTACATTTTCTTAGTAGAAAGAAATTTCATTTTCTCTTTTGTACCTGATTTACTCTTATTATAATAGTTTCCTCAATTTTATATCGATTTCAATTGACTTCTTATATTTTGTTTTGATTTATCTTTTGACACGTTTATGTTTATTCTCATCATGGAGTACCTTTTCTTAGTTGAAAGAAATTTTGTTTTGTTTTTTGTACCTGATTTATTTCTGTTATAATAGTTTCCTCGATATTATATCGATTTCAATTGACTTCTCATATTTTATTTTGATTGATTTATCTTTTGACATGTTTGTGTTTATTCTCATCATCGAGTATCGCTTCTTAGAGGAAAAAAAGTTTATTTGCTTTCTTCGCATTTGATTTACTCTTGTTGTAGAAGTTTCCTCAATTTTACATCGATTTTGATTGACTCCTTTTATTTTTTTTTATTATTTATCTTTTTACATGTTTATGTTTATTGTTATTATCGAGTACATTTTCTTAGTAGAAAGAAATTTTATTTTCTCTTTTGTACCTGATTTACTCTTATTATAATAGTTTCCTCAATTTTATTTCGATTTCAATTGACTTCTTATATTTTGTTTCGATTAATCTTTTGACACGTTTATGTTTATTCTCATCATGGAGTACCTTTTCTTAGTTGAAAGAAATTTTGTTTTGTTTTTTGTACCTGATTTATTTCTGTTATAATAGTTTCCGCGATATTATATCGATTTCAATTGACTTCTCATATTTTATTTTGATTTATTTATCTTTTGACATGTTTGTGTTTATTCTCATCATCGAGTATCGATTCTTAGAGGAAAAAAAGTTTATTGGCTTTCTTCGCATTTGATTTACTCTTGTTATAGTAGTTTCCTCAATTTTACATCGATTTTGATTGGCTCCTTTTATTTTTTTTTATTATTTATCTTTTTACATATTTATGTTTATTGTTATTATCGAGTACATTTTCTTAGTAGAAAGAAATTTTATTTTCTCTTTTGTACCTGATTTACTCTTATTATAATAGTTTCCTCAATTTTATTTCGATTTCAATTGACTTCTTATATTTTGTTTTGATTTATCTTTTGACATGTTTATGTTTATTCTCATCATGGAGTACCTTTTCTTAGTTGAAAGAAATTTTGTTTTGTTTTTTGTACCTGATTTATTTCTGTTATGATATTTTCCTCGATATTATATCGATTTCAATTGACTTCTCATATTTTATTTTGATTGATTTATCTTTTGACATGTTTGTGTTTATTCTCATCATCGAGTATCGCTTCTTAGAGGAAAAAAAGTTTATTTGCTTTCTTCGCATTTGTTACAGTAGTTTCCTCAATTTGACATCGATTTTGATTGACTCCTTTTATTTTTTTTTATTCGTTATCATTTTACATGTTTATGTTTATTGTTATCATCGAGTACATTTTCTTAGTAGAAAGAAATTTTATTTTCTCTTTTGTACCTGATTTACTCTTATTATAATAGTTTCCTCAATTTTATATCGATTTCAATTGACTTCTTATATTTTGTTTTGATTTATCTTTTGACACGTCTATGTTTATTCTCATCATGGAGTACCTTTTCTTAGTTGCAAAAAATTTTGTTTTGTTTTTTGTACCTGATTTATTTCTGTTATAATAGTTTCCTCGATATTATATCGATTTCAATTGACTTCTCTTATTTTATTCTGATTGATTTATCTTTTGACATGTTTGTGTTTATTCTCATCATCGAGTATCGCTTCTTAGAGGAAACAAAGTTTATTGGCTTTCTTCGCATTTGATTTACTCTTGTTATAGTAGTTTCCTCAATTTTACATCGATTTTGATTGACTCCTTTTATTTTTTTTTATTATTTATCTTTTTACATGTTTTTGTTTATTGTTATCATCGAGTACATTTTCTTATTAGAAAGAAATTTTATTATCTCTTTTGTACCTGATTTACTCTCGGTGTAATAGTTTCCTCAATTTTACATCGATTTTAATTGACTTCTTGTATTTCGTTTAGATTGATTTATCTTCTGACATGTTTATGATTATTCTTATCATCCTATTCTCCTGGTGTCATTGAACGTGTTATGTTTAATGGAAAGCTATTTGAGCCATGGAATTCATTTGTACCAACGTCTAGGACCGCCTTCAGGGCAGCCCTAAGAAGGGGTGTTTGTCCGTTCTGTTTATATTTATTCAAATCATCGAGTACCTTTTCTTAGGAGAATGAAATTTTATTTGCTTTTTTTGTACCTGATTTACTTTTGTTATAATAGTTTCCCCAAATTCATATCGATTTTGATCGACTTCTTATATTTGGTTTTGATTGATTCATCTTCTGAAAGTTTTATGTTTAATCTTATTATCTTATTTTCCTGGTGTCATTGAATGTGGTCTGTTTAATGGAAAGCTATTTGAGTCACGGAATTTATTGGTTCCAACTTTTAGGACCGCCTTCAGGGCAGCCCTGGTCCTTCCTGCTTATGTTTATTCTCATCAGTGAGTACCTTTTCTTTCGACATGTATTTTGAGGAGTTTAGCGAACTTATACGGAGATTTGCGTCCTGTCCTTTCTCTCTAGTATGATGGTGGGCGTAGATTACTCCATATTACTAACTGAACCTTAAAAGGCTCTCAAATAAAACTCAGAATGAGGAAATGGAAATATGAACAACAAAAGAATCGGAATAACGAATCTCTGAGTCGACTTATCATCGTACATGGTGCCAGTCCCATAATTATATCAGAGAGCGTTGATCCATGATTGAAGGTTCGACACACGGCAGAGGATATGTGGCTCCCAAAATAGAAGCTCGTATTCCTGCCAATTATTCGTGGATCGGATCGAACATGCTAGTTTTACTGCACTCATAAAAACGCTCCGTATAAATATTTACCAGAGTTTTCGTCTAAACCAGATATCAACTTGGAACTCCCGTTTATATGTAAACAGGATAAATTTCTGTACACACGAGGAAAAAGTAGCGCATCTTTTATCGAATTCTTCATCGAGGTTGTTGGGGTGTCGACTGACATGAATATTAATGGTCGGTTCATTTCGAGTTTTTTCTCAGCCCAAGATATCTTGTTCCGTATTGGATAAGATGGTTTATTGCATGATGAAGCCATGAAGCTGATTCATTCCTCGAGGACAAACAGTAGCGTGTCGCGATTTTCACGCCTGGATACGATAACTTTGAGATTTTCAGGGTACGTTCGGGGTCTGAATGCGCCGGTTAAGTTATTATTCTCATTGATATATTTTTGTCTCATTATTGGTACCATCAGCCCCCACGAACCATTCAAACATGTTCAATATTGCATATTATTAATAATAAACTGACAAAATTTCTCTTTGTACGACTTTCAAACTTAACATTCCACTTCAAAAAATTCCTATCGATACACTGAAGTGGAAAATAATTTGAAAGAACCGAATTGAACAGATTCTCAAGTTTGCACATATGTTAGGGTGGAGTTTTCGACGGAAACCACAAACAATTACTGACTTCCGGCTGTAGAAACCGAAACCCCACAAATGATGTTGTCTTTCCCAAATACAGAAGCAGGAAGTATCTAATAAAATAATCCCCGCAAATTTGTTCAATGATTTAACAATGAAATGATAAATGGTTGTTATAATATGGGAAGTACTAAGTAAATTAAAAAAAAAATCGAAAAAGATTGACGTGAAGTCAGGAGCTTCAAAAGATGGAATCATCGAATTATATTGAAAATGTTTATCAGAAATCATTTTTTTTTCTGTGTACCAAAATGGCTTTCAGTGTTCATTGTCATTATGACAAATACTGTCAATTTATTATGGAAAACTGCAAGAGATGGATTCACCGAATTATATTGAATATATCAAAAAACTTAATTTTTTTTCTTTGTACCAAAATGGCTTTCAGTGTTCATTGTCATTATGAAAAATACTGTCAATTTATTTTTGTAAACTGCAAGAGATGGATTCACCGAATTATATTGAATATATCAGAAAAACTCAATTTTTTTTCTGTGTACAAAAATGGTTTTCAGTGTTTTGTCATTATGATAAATACTGTCAATTTATTTTTGTAAACTGCAAGATATGGATTCACTGAATTATGTTGAATATACATTATCAGAAAAACTTTTTTTCTGTGTAACAACATGGCTTTCAGTGTTCATCGTCATTATGGCAAATTCTGTCAATTTATTTTTGTAAACTGCAAGACATGGATTCACCGAATTATATTGAATATATCAAAAAAACTTAATTTTTTTTTATTTGTACCAAAAGGGCTTTTAGTGTTCATTGTCATTGTGACAAATACTGCCAATTTATTTTTGTAAACTGCATGAGATAGATTCACCGAATTATATTGAATATATTAGAAAAACTCAATTTTTTTACTGTGTACCAAAATGGCTTTCAGTGTTCATGACAAAAACTGTCAATTTATTTCTGTAAACTGCAAGATATGGATTCACCGAAATATATTGAATATATTAGAAAAACCTAATTTTTTTTTTGTGTACTAAAATGGCTTTCAGTGTTCATTGTCATTATGACAAATACTGTCAATTTATTTTTGTAAACTGCAAGAGATGTATTCACTGAATTATATTGAATATACATATTGGAAAAACTAATTTTTTTTCAGTGTACCATAATGGTTCTCAGTGTTCATTGTCATTATAACAAATACTGCCAATTCATTTTTGTAAACTGCATGAGATAGATTCACCGAATTATATTGAATATATTAGAAAAACTTAATTTTTTTACTGTGTACCAAAATGGCTTTCAGTGTTCATGACAAAAACTGTCAATTTATTTCTGTAAACTGCAAGATATGGATTCACCGAAATATATTGAATATATTAGAAAAACTTAATTTTTTTTTTGTGTACTAAAATGGCTTTCAGTGTTCATTGTCATTATGACAAATACTGTCAATTTATTTTTGTAAACTGCAAGAGATGTATTCACTGAATTATATTGAATATACATATTGGAAAAACTAATTTTTTTTCAGTGTACCATAATGGTTCTCAGTGTTCATTGTCATTATAACAAATACTGCTAATTCATTTTTGTAAACTGCAAGAGATGGATTCACCGAATTATATTGAATATATTAGAAAAACTCAATTTTTTTTCTGTGTACCGAAATGGCTTTCAGTGTTCATTGTCATTATGACAAATACTGTCAATTTATATTTGTGAACTGCAAGAGATGGATTCACTGAATTATATTGAATATACATATTGGAAAAACTAATTTTTTTTCAGTTTACTATAATGGTTCTCAGTGTTTATTGTCATTACAACAAATACTGCCAATTTATTTTTGTAAACTGAAAGCATTAGATTCACCGAATTATATTGAATATATTAGAAAAACTTAATTTTTTTTCTGTGTACCGAAATGGCTTTCAGTGTTCATTGCCATTATGACAAATACTGTCAATTTATTTTTGTAAACTGCAAGAGATGGATTCACTGAATTATATTGAATATGTATACATATTGGAAAAACAAATTTTTTTTCTGTGTACCATAATGGCTCTCAGTGTTCATTGTCATTATAACAAATACTGCCAATTAATTTTTGTAAACTGCAAGAGATAGATTCACAGAATTATATTGAATATATTAAAAAAACTTAATTTTTTTTCTGTGTACCAAAATGGCTTTCATTGTTCATCGTCATTATGACAAATTCTGTCAATTTATTTTTGTAAACTGCAAGATATGGATTCACCGAATTATATTGAATATATTGGAAAAACTTAAAATTTTTTCTGTGTACAAAAATGGATTTCAGAATCAGATTTCATTGTCATTATGATAAATACTGTCGATTTATTTTTGTAAACTGCAAGAGAAAGATTCACCGAATTATATTGAATATATAAGAAAAACTTAATTTTTTTCTCTGTGTATCAACATGGACTTAAGTGTTTACTGTCAGTTTGACAAATGTTGTCATTTTATTTTTACAACCTTCAATAGATGGAAACACCGAATTATATTGAATATACCAGAAAAACTCATTTAATCATTGCCTGATTTGTAGATTTTAGCAGGATATGTCGAATAGTTCCTGATAGTAGTTTTGCAGAAGAATTTTGGAAAAATCTTCTAGTGATACGATCCGGAATTTCACAAGAACATTTATTGTCGTTATCTTACAATTATCTACAAGGTTGTGGTATATGCCGCATTATTGAGAATACAAAAATTCCAATGGCTTCATTTATGGAACCCTTTGGCGGATTTCACCCATCAACGAACTCAAAATAAGACCTCGAAGGTAACCTGAACATTTCAAAACTCTAGGCCTCCTCCTTTGAGAGTAATCGTGATTACGGCCGACCGGACAGAATTGAATTCATTCACGACTTCTTTATCTGTGTATTCCTGGCACAAAATTCGAAAATTACAGACATTTTGGCGAAATTATAACGCTCTGGTTCGTAGAAATGAGCATGCAAAAATAAGTGGGGGAGGGTAATCATGGTAATAAGGGATGAACAAAACTTGAGTGCACATGAGTTTGTGGCTTATCGTTGGAAAGGTCTTTGAAAATGCTATCGAAAATTCGAGATGACTTTTTCAGTTTAGTCAATAGTTGGAGAGATTCCAACAAGTTCTAAATCGCTTTTTTTCAATCATTGTTTACTGAAGGCTCAATTTCCCTTCGATGTTGTTGTTTTTTTTGGTAAAATCCGATCTTAAATTCAAATTTCGTGTTAAAAATCTCTCTTTACCTCTGCGAATCTCTTCTCGTGCTCCTCAAACATGGAATTACTCTCGCAAGTGGGCACGCACCCTCCGAATTCATTCCTGGTGAACTGAGGAGCGCAATTGAACTTCTGCACCGCCGGGTCAACAGGTGCTGTCACATCGATACCCTTGTCTTTGGGGCCTTCCATGCACATGTGTTCGTGGTTGTTCTCCACCGGAAACCTGGAGCAGTTCAAGGCCTCCGGCCAAGGGAAGCCGAAACCTCTCAACACAGGGTAACATCTGGACCTAACACTCTCACAGAGTCCCCTACAGGGTCCTATGGGATTCGCCACTTTCTCGGTACACATAGGAACGTACACAGAACATAGGAAGAGTTTCAGTTGGGAGCTGCACCCGTATTGTATCAAAGGCGAGAAGGACTTCAACGTGTAATCGGCTTCGTGTTGTTGGTCGTTGCCGCCAAGATTCGGCATCCCCGTCATGTTGTAACCAAGGCCCGAACAGAGGTCGATGCGGATGGGCTCGCACGTCCTCAAGGGTTCCGCGACGGCACCGACGAAAAACACCAGAAACAACGGAATCGTCGACATTTTGGTGTGCGCGTAAACGCAGAGGTGAACACACGTTGTACCGCGACCGAAGAACGCTCAACACTGCTGGAGTGGTTTGACTTCTTTGACCGGCTGGTGCGTTTCTGGTAGATCTTCGAGGAAAGGTTGCTTTAGTAGGTAGACGGCCGATGGTCTCGTGGTCGGGTTCGAGGAATGTAGTCGTCCCGAAAGCTCGGAGAGCCACCCGATCTTTGCCGATCATGTAAATAAGCTCGGAGCCAAAGCTGCCAGGCCCAACTCTCTGCTTTCCCCGATGCGGCTGGGAATGAGGAGATGCGATTGTTCTCTGGTTAGCAGGGCCGTACTGCTGCGTTTCATTCGAACTCGGTGAAAAAAAATTGTGAATTCCAGAATTTTGCGTGATATTGGTCAAAATCTGATATCTCGATGGAAATATCGTGAAACATTCCTATTTTTGAGAAATACTGGATAATAAGTTTCCTTTTGATAATTTCAAACCTTTTTCTGTATTTTCGATAATTTCATAGTATGTACCTACAGCTTTGGCGATGAATTTGAACAAGCGCAAAAAAACTCCTGACTTCAGAACTCAAAGCTGAGAAATCCTTGTTACCCCTCTTTCTTCTTCAAACCAGTTCCAAGTCGATGGAATTTCGTTCAAAAATGACCAAAATTCATTGAAAATTCCTGAAAACTGCTGGCTGTAGTGGAAGAAACGTATAAGGATCATTCTTTCACCCAAAACTTCAAACCCTTCTCCATTTGCTAGAATGAATGAAAAATAATTAGTAAAAAATTAACCTCATGACAAGTTGATGGATTTCGTTTGAAATTCACCAAAATCGACAAAAAATTCCTGAAAACTGCTGGTTGTAGTAGAAGAAAAATATAAGGGTCACTTTATTATTACTCTCCTAATGAATGAAAAATCATTGATAAAAACCTCATCACAGGTTAATGGAATTTCGTTCAAAACTCACCAACATCGACAGAAAATTCCTGAAAACTGCTGACTTTAGTGGAAGAAACGTGTAAGGATCACGTTTTTATTCCTTTTAGACCCCTCAACTCCAAAACCCCTGCATTTGCTAGAATGAATGAAAAATAATCAATAAAAAATTAACCTCATAACAAGTTGATGAAATTTCGTTCAAAACAGAGAGAAAATTCCTGAAAACTGCTGGCTGTAATGAAAGAAACGTATAATGATCTCTTTTTCATAACTTTTTCCCCCCAAATCTCCAAAACCCCTCTATTTGCTAGAATAAATGAAAAATAATCAATAAAAAATGAACCTCATGACAAGTTGATGGAATTTCGTCCAAACCCGAGAGAATATTCCTGAAAACTGCTGGTTGTAATGAAAGAAACGTATAAGGATCCCCTTTTCATTACTCTTCCGCTAAATCTCCTACATTCTAGAATGAATGAAAAATAATTGATAAAAAATCAATCTAATGACAAGTTGATGGAATTTCGTTCAAAACTCACCAAAATCGACAGTATATTCCTGAAAACTGCTGACTTTAGTGGAAGAAACGTGTAAGGATTACTTTTTTATTACTTTTGGCCCCCTCAACTCCAAAACCCCCCCATTTGCTAGAATGAATGAAAAATAATCAATGAAAAACTAACCTCATAACAAGTTGATGGAATTTCGTTCAAAACCGAGAGAAAATTCCTGAAAACTGCTGGTTGTAATGAAAGAAACGTATAAGGATCTCTTTTTCATAACTTCTGCCTCCCAAATCTCTAAAACCCCTCCATTTGCTAGAATGAATAAAAAATAATCAATAAAAAATTAACCTCATGACAAGTTGATGGAATTTCGTTCAAAACCTAGAGAAAATTCCTGAAAACTGCTGGTTGTAATGGAAAAAACGTATAAGGATCTTTTTTTGATTACTTTTTTTCCCCAAATCTCCTACATTTTGGAATAAATGAAAAATAATCAATAAAAAATCAATTTAAGGACAAGTTGATGGAATTTCGTTCAAAACACACCAAAATCGACAGAAAATTCCTGAAAACTGCTGACTTTAGTGGAAGAAACGTGTAAGGATCACTTTTTTATTCCTTTTAGACCCCCCAAATCTCCAAAATCCCTCCATTTGCTAGAATGAATGAAAAATAATCAATAAAAAATTAACCTCATGACAAGTTGATGGAATTTCGTCCAAAACCAAGAGAAAATTCCTGAAAACTGCTGGTTGTAATGAAAGAAACGTATAAGGATCCCTTTTTCATTACTTTTGCCCCCAAATCTCCTACATTCTAGAATGAATGAAAAATAATCGATAAAAATCAATCCAATGACAAGTTGATGGAATTTCGTTCAAAACTCACCAACATTGACAGAAAATTCCTGAAAACTGCTGACTTTAGTGGAAGAAACGTGTAAGGATCACTTTTTCATTCCTTTTAGACCCCTTAACTCCAAAACCCCTCCTTTTGCTAGAATGAATGAAAAGTAATCAATAAAAAACTAACCTCATGACAAGTTGATGAAATTTTGTTCAAAACCGAGAGAAAATTCCTGAAAACTGCTGGCTGTAATGAAAGAAACGTATAAGGATATCTTTTTTTCATAACTTTTGCCCCCCAAATCTCCAAAACCTCTCCATTTGCTAGAATGAATGAAAAATAATCAATAAAAAATTAACCTCATGACAAGTTGATGGAATTTCGTTCAAAACCGAGAGAAAATTACTGAAAACTGCTGGTTGTAATGAAAGAAACGTATAAGGATCCCTTTTTCATTACTTTTGTCCCCAAATCTCCTATATTCTAGAATGAATGAAAAATAATCGATAAAAAATCAATCTAATGACAAGTTGATGAAATTTCGTTCAAAACACACCAAAATCGACAGTAAATTCCTGAAAACTGCTGACTTTAGTGGAAGAAACGTGTAAGGATTACTTTTTTATTACTTTCGGCCCCCTCAACTCACAAACCCCCCCCATTCGCTAGAATGAATGAAAAATAATCAATAAAAAATTAACCTCATGACAAGTTGATGGAATTTCGTTCAAAACCGAGAGAAAATTCCTAAAAACTGCTGGTTGTAATAAAAGAAACGTATAAGGATATCTTTTTTTCATAACTTTTGCCCCCAAATCTCCAAAACCCCTCCTTTTGCTAGAATGAATGAAAAATAATCAATAAAAAATTAACCTCATGACAAGTTGATGGAATTTTGTTCAAAACCCAGAGAAAATTCCTGAAAACTGCTGGTTGTAATGAAAGAAACGTATAAGGATCCCTTTCTCATTACTTTTGCTCCCCAAATCCCAAAATCCCTTCATTTTAGAATGAATGAAAAATAATCAATAAAAATCAATATAATGACAAGTTGATGGAATTTCGTTCAAAACTCACCAAAATCGACAGAAAATTCCTAAAAACTGCTGGCTTCAGTAAAAGAAACGTGTAAGGATCACTTTTTCATTCCTTTTGGCCCCCTCAACTTCAAAACCCCCCCATTTGCTAGAATGAATGATAAATATTCAATAAAAAACTGACCTCGTGACAAGTTGATGGAATTTCGTTTAAAACGGACCAAAATCGACAGAAAACTGCTGGTTGTAGTAGAAGAAACGTATAAGGGTTAATTTTTTATTCCTTTCGGCTCCCAAAACTTCAAACCCCCTTCATTTGATAAAATGAATGAAAAATAATTAATAAAAAACTAACCTCATGCCGTTCAAAACTCACCAAGATCGACAGAAAATTTCTGGAAACCGTTAACTATAGTGGAAGAAATGTATCACTTTTTTATCGATTTCAACCCCCAAAACTACAAATTCATTCCACTTGCTAGAACGAATTTTATGATAGGTCGAAATAAATATCCAAGGAAAGGTGGTAACGTTAGAAGATGATGTTGAAAGTAAAGCTTCTGCTCCTAACAGAGCAATTAATCTACTTTTTGACTGAAATTAAACCAAAAACTAACAACTGGTGGATCCAGTTGTTAGTTTGCTGGTGGGTATTTTCAATGTATTGAAGTTCTTCGAATAAGCGGTTGGAGCGGATTGAATTCAGGTACTTTTGTGGAAATATCCAAGAGAATAATCCATTTTGGATAAATCAGAAAGGCTTACGGCTGGAAACGCACCATCATCATTACATGTCATATATCAAAGCATATATTCATCCTACACCATCGGAAAAAAAAACGAATTCCAATCGGTTTTATCCATATTTACATACATTAATCGTAATGGATTCAGATAACGCGTTATCGACTACATTATCTTGAATGCGAAAACTCACTTCGATGCGGTTTTTGCCGTTAACAATTGCATTGGATGTGATACAATCAAAATACCAATTAAAATTAATAGCCACCCCATCAGTTTTGCACGTGTCCTGAATAAACATTTCAGTTCTGATTGTATACTGTTGATATATCTTCTGTTTGTTCAATTGACAACTTTATAATAACGTACCTTATAGGGCACACCTGGTTTTTGTCAGATACATAGGGGCCTAAAAATTACGATTATCAGAGAGTATAATTTTAAATTCAGTGTACATATATATATGTGGGTGAAATTGTTTTGGATGAAATCAAATTCGAAAGAGCATTTTGACAAATCATAACCATCGGCTAGAATTATCATTTTTGCATAACTCCTAAATAAGTTTGTATAATTGCTAGAACTTGTATGAAAAAAATTCAATACATGCTGAAACTTTTTCCATTTCGGAGAAAAATGCTTAGTTATTGGATAATCGGAAATATATTCTTATAGTTTAGAATTATCCGGCTAGTACAACCCTGGCTACTCTAAGCAAACACGCTAGCTATTTCAGGCAGGTTACCGGATATAACAAATCCTTTTTTAAGTAGCGCGTTAACTTTTTACAGGCATCTACTGTTTATCAACAATTGTTTACATTCTACAATATGGAAATGTATTGATCTATTTCGAAAATCGAGGGCATATATAGGAGGGGGGGGACAGGTAGCAGAGCTGCAGAAAACTGCAGAAAAAAAATTAGTAACCTGTACATTTCTGTAGTACCTAATCTTTCCGATGGTGAGATTTCGAAAAAATTACCAACTTTATAAAAAACAACGACCAAAAAATCCAGAAAATATGTAGTTGAAGAAACGTATTATGATTACTTTTTCATACGTTTCTGCCTCCAAAACACCAAATCCGTTTCACTTGCTAATTACTAGGATGGAAAATATCAGAAAATTAACCTAGAGACAGGTCGATGAAATTTCGTTAAAAACTCACCAAATACCTAGATCGAAAATTCCTGAGAACTGCTGGCTTTAATGGAAAAAACGTATGTCACGTTAATTTTTTACTACTTCTTCTTCCTTGATTTAAGCAGAGTTTTGGTAATTGAAATGAGTAAAAAAGTGATCCATATACGTTTCTTCAACCATAGCGTGCAGTTTTCAGGAAATTTATATCCATTTCGGTGAGTTTTGAACGAAATTCCATCGACCTGTCATGGAGTTTATTTTTTATTACATACTTATTTTTTGATTCATTGTAGCTGGTGAAGAAGGTTTCAAGTTTTGGGGGCTCAAAGAAATGAAAAAGTTATCCTTATACGTTTCTTCAACTACAACCAGCAGTTTTCAGGAATTTTTTATCGATTTTGGTGAGGTTTTAAGGAAATTCCATCGACTTGTCATGGCGTTAATTTTTTACTTCTTCTTCATTGATTCAAGCAGAGTTTTGGTGATTGAAATGAATTCATTCCAGCTGGTGAAGAAGGTTCGAAGTTTTGGGGGCTTAAAGGAATAAAAAATTGATCCTTATACATTTCTTCAACTACAGTCAGCAGTTTTCAGGAATTTTTTATCGATTTTGGTGAGTGCTTAACGAAATTCCATCGACCTGTCATTGCGTTATTTTTTTACTACTTCTTTTTCAATGATTCAAGCAGAGTTTTGTTGATTGAAATGAATGAGAAAGTGATCCTTATATGTGTCTTCAACCATAGCGAGCAGTTTTCAGGAAATTTATATCCATTTCGGTGAGTTTTGAACAAAATTACATCGACCTGTCATAGGGTTAATTTTTTATTATATACTTATTTTTCATTAATTGTAGCTGGTGAAGCAGGTTCGAAGTTTTGGGGACTTAAAGAAATAAAAAAGTGATCCTTATACGTTCCTCCAACTACAGCCAGCAGTTTTCAGGATTTTTTTATCAATTTTGGTGAGTGTTTAACGAAATTCCATCGACCTGTCATGGCGTTAATTTTTTACTAATTCTTCATTGATTTAAGCAGAGTTTTGGTGATTGAAATGAATTCATTTCAGCTGGTGAAGCAGGTTCGAAGTTTTGGGGGCTCAAAGGAATAGAAAAGGGATCTTTATACGTTTCTTCAACCATAGCGAGCAATTTTCAGCAAATTTATATCCATTTTGGTGAGTTTTGAACGAAATTCCATCGACCTATCATGGGGTTAATTTTTAATTATATACTTATTTTTCATTAATTGTAGCTGGTGAAGCAGGTTCGAAGTTTTGGGGGCTTAAAGGAATAAAAGAGTGATCCTTATACGTTCCTCCAACTACAGCCAGCAGTTTTCAGGAATTTTTTATCAATTTTGGTGAGTGTTTAACGAAATTCCATCGACCTGTCATTGCGTTAATTTTTTATTACTTCTTTTTCATTGATTCAAACAGAGTTTTGTTGATTGAAATGAATGAGAAAGTGATCCTTATATGTGTCTTCAACCATAGCGAGCAGTTTTCAGGAAATTTATATCCATTTCGGTGAGTTTTGAACAAAATTACATCGACCTGTCATAGGGTTAATTTTTTATTATATACTTATTTTTCATTAATTGTAACTGGTGAAGCAGGTTCGAAGTTTTGGGGGCTTAAAGAAATAAAAAAGTGATCCTTATACGTTCCTCCAACTACAGCCAGCAGTTTTCAGGAATTTTTTATCAATTTTGGTGAGTGTTTAACGAAACTCCATCGACCTGTCATGGCGTTAATTTTTTACTAATTCTTCATTGATTTAAGCAGAGTTTTGGTGATTGAAATGAATTCATTTCAGCTGGTGAAGCAGGTTCGAAGTTTTGGGGACTCAAAGGAATAGAAAAGGGATCCTTATACGTTTCTTCAACCATAGCGAGCAATTTTCAGCAAATTTATATCCATTTTGGTGAGTTTTGAACGAAATTCCATCGACCTATCATAGGGTTAATTTTTAATTATATACTTATTTTTCATTAATTGTAGCTGGTGAAGCAGGTTCGAAGTTTTGGGGGCTTAAAGGAATAAAAAAGTGATCCTTATACGTTCCTCCAACTACAGCCAGCAGTTTTCAGGAATTTTTTATCAATTTTGATGAGTGTTTAACGAAATTCCATCGACCTGTGATTGCGTTAATTTTTTACTACTTCTTTTTCATTAATTCAAACAGAGTTTTGTTGATTGAAATGAATGAGAAAGTGATCCTTATATGTGTCTTCAACCATAGCGAGCAGTTTTCAGGAAATTTATATCCATTTCGGTGAGTTTTGAACAAAATTACATCGACCTGTCATAGGGTTAATTTTTTATTATATACTTATTTTTCATTAATTGTAGCTGGTGAAGCAGGTTCGAAGTTTTGGGGGCTTAAAGGAATGAAAAAGTGATCCTTATACGTTTCTTCAACTACAGCCAGCAGTTTTCAGGAATTTTTTATCGATTTTGGTGAGTTTTTAACGAAATTCCATCGACCTGTCTTGCGTTAATTTTTCACTACTTCTTTTTCATTGATTCAAGCAGAGTTTTGTTGATTGAAATGAATGAGAAAGCGATCCTTATATGTGTCTTCAACCATAGCGAGCAGTTTTCAGGAAATTTATATCCATTTCAGTGAGTTTTGAACAAAATTACATCGACCTGTCATAGGGTTAATATTTTATTACATACTTATTCTTCATTCATTGTAGCTGGTGAAGCAGGTTCGAAGTTTTGGGGGTTTAAAGAAATAAAAAAGTGATCCTTATACGTTTCTTCAACTACAACCAGCAGTTTTCAGGAATTTTTTATCGATTTTGGTGAGTGTTTAACGAAATTCCATCGACCTGTCATTGCGTTAATTTTTTACTACTTCTCTATTGATATAAGCAGAGTTTTGGTGTTTGAAATGAATTCATTTTAGCTGGTGAAGCAGGTTCGAAGTTTTGGGGGCTCAAAAGAATAGAAAAGGGATCCTTATACTTTTCTTCAACCATAGCAAGCAATTTTCAGTAAATTTATATCCATTTTGGTGGAAAGAATAAAAAAGTGGAGTTTTGAACTAATTACATCGACTTGTAATAAGGTTTCCAGCTAGTGAAACTAGTTTGAAGTAAAAACAAAGGTGATTTCAGATGGAGATGGGAGTACCTGAGTGACTAAAATAAACTCTTCACTTATTCTCGGACATTATCCCAGTTATCCATCGAAATAATCCAAATTCTCCTCATAATAAAGTTTTAAATTTACTCTCAATCAATTAAATCTGCGTAAAATCCAAAATGTTCCATCAAACTAAAAAGGACGTTTGAATTCATCAATCGACTTTCGGAGACATCAACGGTGGGTCAAGAACGAAACCGCCGTTTGTTGAGCGGCGTGATAAATTTTCGAAAGGTCTCCCGTTTAAATCCCCGAAAGGAACAGATTTACGAGTTTTCGGTATTTCGTTGTACGGTTGTTTGTTTTCGGGAGGGCCCGAAAAGCTAGACGGGGCTTAGCGTCGTTGTTTAACGCAAACGTAGCTATTCCTTATACTTCAAACGCGGTTATCGTTCGCCAATAATCCTTTGATGATCCCTGATAAGGATAAGGCCGCGTTTCCAGCCCCGCTAAAGCAAGAAGTTGCCGCTGCTTCGGTTAATTCGAAAAAGCTCATCAAACACCGGCTCCCCGCGGAGCGTTATTGAAAATTGTTTACGTCGAATAAATAAAAGTATCTGCGGTTTCGATCATGAAAAGATCTTTCGGAAAACACCTTGTTGTTATCCGCGAGTTCTTTCCGACATAGAGCAGCGTTCTTTGGCGAGCGGAAGATCAAAGGGGCCGCCTGTTTATTGAAATTTATTGGTCCATAAACAGAAGGGATTGGAAGTTGGTAGGTGATTATCGGCCCATTGTGCCGTGTGTGTGGAGTATACTGGGTATACACGTGTGTTATTTAATTCCTATGAAGTATTCTATGGGAAAGTTCAAGAAATAAATTACCTACTGAATGACCTTCGAAATGGAATTAGCGAATGAACTTGTTCTAACGTTCTATGGGAATTTGGACTGATTGATTCTCATTTTGAGAAGCTCTAATTTTGATGTCTTCGTGTAATTAGTAATTTCGCATTTCTTTTTTTTCAATTTTCTTTGATATCTGCAGGGCATATTTTATCTCAATTAGGGGAAATTATATTTGAATAATCTCCGAAATTGAATGAAAGTGATTCTTATAAGTTTCTTCTTTTTATAGCGAGGAGTTTTCAGGCAAATTCTGTCGATTTCTGGCGATGAGGTTCATTTTCTATTTTTTTTTTTATTTCAGCAACTGGCAAGTGGAATTTGAAGTTCGAGGGGGGCTGAAACGAAAAAATAAGTTTTTCAACTACAACGAGCAGTTTTTAGGAATCTTCGGTCGATTTTGGATTTTGGTGAGTTTTGAAATATAATAAATCTATAGTCCATTTAAGAATTATTGACATCGAAGCATGCCATGAACGTCCAGTCGAGGCTTTATTTCTGGTTACAAAAAGTAACTAAATTTCATCATAGAAATAAAACATAAATATAACCTAGAAAAGTGTTGAGTATACGAATTATCGGAATTATCGAATAATTAAGCCGGAATATATCGATTGCAGTTTCTACATGGGAGTTCAGGTTTGAAAGCGCAAAAATATCGTGGAATGCTCTCATATGAAATTATCTCATATAAAAGTCAACCATGGAAAATTGAAGATCATTCAAATAAATATTTATTTTCACGCAGGACCATGCAATATTTATTGGTATTGGAAATCTTGCAAAATTCTAACCATATAACTATAAGAGTACCATTTTATGTCAGGATTCGAGAAGGATAATTAATGGAATTCTAGCAGGTAGCTAGTGGTGCAACAGAAAAAATTTTTTGGATACTTCGCAAGCACAGGGCCAAAAGAATGGATTGGAAAAAACGTTATAATGTATTAAGAAATAAGAGAGAAACAAAAATTAAGAATCTATGTAGTACATGAAGAATTTTGACATGAAATTTGTACCGAACTATCAATATATGAACCAATTTGTGAATTATTTATTGCTCGGTGTTAAATACTTCAAGAAAGTCAATTTTTATTTTCATTCATTAAAACTGTCCATGAATTATTGAAAAGATTATAATTGATGAGCCATTTTACAATTATTCAGTATACTTTTGAATTGGGAACAATATAGCATGTGTATTAGCAGAGGGAAAGTGAACAGGGTACTATAAAGTATAAGTATAATAAATAAACTTGAAATATCTATGAATGATACAAGAGCAAAGATAAAAATATTGAAAACTTTGTTTCCACGTAGTGTAATGATTTGGATGTGTTTATTGAATAAGCTGACATAATCCTATTGATAGGCATCCTTTTGCAGGGAAGGGTTCAATATTTCAATAACCCATTTATGAAATAATTCACCATTCATAGTAATCCTTATCATTAATACCACTGTCAATAATCGGATCACATCCAGGTAAACCGATAAAATTGGTCCAAATTATTTACAGAAATCGTTCGAAATGGTCACCATTTTATTTATGTGCATAAAGTCTTGCCTGGTGTAATAACGAATTATTACATGCAGCAACTTTCACATCAGTTTGCTCACGAATAATGTCACAAGCATTTTCAATGCGTTGTTTTAGTTCTTCAACACTAATCACCTCATCGTTACTGTACTCTAAGACCTGCTTTACACATGTCAAGTAGCTAAAGCAAGTTACCAAATCAAGTAAAGAAATTGCCCTAGCGACTAAATGCAGCACTTGTTCAAGTACTAAATCCAGTGGTTTATACGATTCATGCAACTAAATCTCTTTACTTGATTAAGTAACTTCCGTTAGCTACTTGACACGTGTAAATTCGCTTTAATGTTTTTAAATGACCCCAAAAGGGGAAATCAGGGGAGTTGAGATCCGGGGAACGTGCAGGCCAGGAAATCGACCCACCACATCCTATCCAACTTAAGTCACAAAAATTGTACGCCCTGCCAGTTGATTTCCCGTAAACTGAACGAATTTAATAAACACATTCAGATCTCAATACGTACCGTCAGATCCGCACTAGGAATTTTTCAGATTCGCTGGTAACTTTGATTTCGAAATACTCGACCCTGCTTAATATTTTAGGATTTTTGGAATTTCGACTTATTGTGGAGAATAATATACGGCTGTTTATCTGAATTTATCGAATTCAAGAATGAAAATTGAAAAAATTCACTAGATAAACTAATAAGCAAGCCAACAAAACAATTCATGTATCCCAGATACCAACGAACCCATCATTTGCAGTCGTAGACTGGTTTCGATCCATATCAGATCTCATCGGTACGATTAGCAAAATGATAAATTCGATGTGAAAAACAGAAAACCTTAAAACATAAGTCAAAGTGGACCTGAGAAAATTTCCCAAATCACGCCATCTGTCCGTTCCAAGAGCAACTGTATCAAATATCTGTAGATCATCAACTGCTTTATCGGCTCTCCAAATCGTACTAATCGTACTGATGAGATCTGATATGGATTGAAACCGAAAAGCAAAAGATGGATTCGCTGGTATCTGAGATCGCTGGTATCTGAGATCTGGGATACATGAATTGTTTTGTTGGCTTGCTTATTAGTTTATCTAGTGAAATTTTTCAATTTTCATTCTTGAATTCGACTTATTTTGATGAGTTTCAGAACCTGTAAAAAAAAACCTCACCTTCGAAAACATCCTGTAGATATTAATTTCATTCCACGTAATTTTTGGCTCATGCTCATCAATGGACTGAATAAAAAATTCATCTCAGTGTTGACGTCGCTGGAATATTTCAGTCCTATTCAATTCATAAATCATTTAAAATGTGAAGAATTAATAACACGAATCCCTTCGTTTTCTCAGTTATTTTGAGAAAGGAATTGTCCGTCATCAGATGTTATAAAATTGATTATTTCATTAATTTTTCTCTATTTTTGGCACCTTGTAAATAAAAATGTAGGTATGTGATTAAGTTGTTAGTTTAGCTTTCTAAAATAACAACTCATACCAGAGTCCAGAGTGCAACAAAATATTATTTTCCCAATAAACCGGGCATAAACTCGAACAATGCGAAGTTAAATAATAAGCAGGCACTGTTGAAACGCAGCATAATAAACAGGTCGAGAATGTACAGAACCAATCCATAATTTTATTGATCGTATCGTATTTACACGACCCGTCAACGAAGATTAATCACGAAGATATAAACCACATAAAATGAGAGAAAAAAAATTAGGTACGTCTTTCATTAAGATCATATTCCAGAAAGCCGAAACCTGTTCCATCTATCCTGTACGATTAAAAACTGCCGCTTTAAGCCTATATCTATCTTTCATATACAGGTATAGGATTACGTATTCTCTCTTAATTACACATCAGATCCTCATACGAAAACGAGATGTTTGTTTTTCCCTGTAGCCTGATCTTACCTACCTGAGACGCCTCATAATAGATTTTAAATTCCATTCATCTTGATGTTATGCTGGTATCTTGGTGGTTTCTTCGAGGTCTCTGACATGGGCGCCAACATTGAATTTTTCCATTCATATCCCGAGTAAAAAACGGGAGTAAAACTGCACATTATAGTGTTTTCAGCTCAGAAATTTTTTCATTCATAAGATACCTCTGGAAATTTTATCAATATCCAAGATGTGACAATATTCTACACTTCATCGAAAAAAATAAATATATATATAGGGTCCTAGATTATCAATACAATACAAGATAGGTTCGATCAAAACGCAAACATCAAACAAAAAATCTTGACAGTTTGTGTTGTTGACAGTGATATGACGTTCGTCATTCGGTCTACACAACATGGAGGATGCTGTATTATTTTGTATTCTGGAATTATTCCATCAATCCCTTTTCAAAAATAAGAATTATTACATTTCTTGGATAACAACAAACCTATTTCATAATCTGATATGAGTATTTCAGTGATTTTTTATTTGTTTCTTCCAGAATAATATATAAATGGTTCTAGATTATCAATACAATACAGATAAGTTCGATCAAAACGCAAATATCGAACAAAAAATCTTGACAGTTTGTGTTGTTGACACTGATATGAAGTACGTCATTCGGTCTACATAACATGGCGGATGCTGTTCTATTTTGTATTCTGGAATTATCCCATCAATCCCTCTTCAAAAATAAGAATTATTACATTTCTTGGATAACAACAAACCTATTTCATAATCTGATATGAGTATTTCAGTGATTTTTTATTTGTTTCTTCCAGAATAATATATAAATGGTTCTAGATTATCAATACAATACAGATAAGTTCGATCAAAACGCAAATATCGAACAAAAAATCTTGACAGTTTGTGTTGTTGACACTGATATGAAGTACGTCATTCGGTCTATACAACATGGCGGATGCTGTACTATTTTGTATTCTGGAATTATCCCATCAATCCCTCTTCAAAAATAAGAATTATCACATTTCTTGGATAACAACAAACCTATTTCATTATCTGAGGAAAATATTTCAGTAATTTTTTTATTTGTGTCTCCCAGAATAATATATAAATGGTTCTAGATTATCAATACAATATAAGATAAGTTCGATCAAAACGCAAACATCAAACAAAAAATCTTGACAGTTTGTGTTGTTGACAGTGATATGACGTACGTCATTCGGTCTATACAACATGGCGGATGCTGTACTATTTTGGATTCTGGAATTATCCCATCAATCCCTCCTTAAAAATAAGACTTATCACATTTCTTGGATAACAACAAACCTATTTCATTATCTGAGGAAGATATTTCAGTAATTTTTTTATTTGTGTCTCCCAGAATAATATACAAATGGTTCTAGATTATCAATACAATATAAGATAAGTTCGATCAAAAAGCAATATCAAACCAAAAATCTTGACAGTTTGTGTTGTTGACAGTGATATGACGTTCGTCATTCGGTCTACACAACATGGAAGATGCTGTATTATTTTGTATTCTGGAATTATCCCATCAATCCCTTTTCAAAAATAAGAATTATTACATTTCTTGGATAACAACAAACCTATTTCATAATCTGATATGAGTATTTCAGTGATTTTTCATTTGTTTCTTCCAGAATAATATATAAATGGTTCTAGATTATCAATACAATACAGATAAGTTCGATCAAAACGCAAATATCGAACAAAAAATCTTGACAGTTTGTGTTGTTGACACTGATATGAAGTACGTCATTCGGTCTACATAACATGGCGGATGCTGTTCTATTTTGTATTCTGGAATTATCCCATCAATCCCTCTTCAACAATAAGAATTATTACATTTCTTGGATAACAACAAACCTATTTCATAATCTGATATGAGTATTTCAGTGATTTTTTATTTGTTTCTTCCAGAATAATATATAAATGGTTCTAGATTATCAATACAATCAATATCAGATAAGTTCGATCAAAACGCAAATATCGAACAAAAAATCTTGACAGTTTTTGTTGTTGACACTGATATGAAGTACGGTCTATACAACATGGCGGATGCTGTACTATTTTGTATTCTGGAATTATCCCATCAATCCCTCCTTAAAAATAAGAATTATCACATTTCTTGGATAACAACAAACCTATTTCATTATCTGAGGAAAATATTTCAGTAATTTTTTTATTTGTGTCTCCCAGAATAATATATAAATGGTTCTAGATTATCAATACAATATAAGATAAGTTCGATCAAAACGCAAACATCAAACAAAAAATCTTGACAGTTTGTGTTGTTGACAGTGATATGACGTACGTCATTCGGTCTATACAACATGGCGGATGCTGTACTATTTTGTATTCTGGAATTATCCCATCAATCCCTCCTTAAAAATAAGAATTATCACATTTCTTGGATAACAACAAACCTATTTCATTATCTGAGGAAGATATTTCAGTAATTTTTTTATTTGTGTCTCCCAGAATAATATACAAATGGTTCTAGATTATCAATACAATATAAGATAAGTTCGATCAAAACGCAAACATCAAACAAAAAATCTTGACAGTTTGTGTTGTTGACAGTTTATGACGTACGTCATTCGTTCTATACAACATGGCGGATGCTGTACTATTTTGTATTCTGGAATTATCCCATCAATCCCTCCTTAAAAATAAGAATTATCACATTTCTTGGATAACAACAAACCTATTTCATTATCTGAGGAAGATATTTCAGTAATTTTTTTATTTGTGTCTCCCAGAATAATATACAAATGGTTCTAGATTATCAATACAATATAAGATAAGTTCGATCAAAACGCAAACATCAAACAAAAAATCTTGACAGTTTGTGTTGATGACAGTGATATGAAGTACGTCATTCGGTCTATACAACATGGCGGATGCTGTACTATTTTGTATTCTGGAATTATCCCATCAATCCCTCCTTAAAAATAAGAATTATCACATTTCTTGGATAACAACAAACCTATTTCATTATCTGAGGAAAATATTTCAGTAATTTTTTTATTTATGTCTCCCAGAATAATATATAAATGGTTCTAGATTATCAATACAATATAAGATAAGTTCGATCAAAACGCAAACATCAAACAAAAAATCTTGACAGTTTGTGTTGTTGACAGTGATATGACGTACGTCATTCGGTCTAAACAACATGGCGGATGCTGTACTATTTTGTATTCTGGAATTATCCCATCAATCCCTCCTTAAAAATAAGAATTATCACATTTCTTGGATAACAACAAACCTATTTCATTATCTGAGGAAGATATTTCAGTAATTTTTTTATTTGTGTCTCCCAGAATAATATACAAATGGTTCTAGATTATCAATACAATATAAGATAAGTTCGATCAAAACGCAAACATCAAACAAAAAATCTTGACAGTTTGTGTTGTTGACAGTTTATGACGTACGTCATTCGTTCTATACAACATGGCGGATGCTGTACTATTTTGTATTCTGGAATTATCCCATCAATCCCTCCTTAAAAATAAGAATTATCACATTTCTTGGATAACAACAAACCTATTTCATTATCTGAGGAAGATATTTCAGTAATTTTTTTATTTGTGTCTCCCAGAATAATATACAAATGGTTCTAGATTATCAATACAATATAAGATAAGTTCGATCAAAACGCAAACATCAAACAAAAAATCTTGACAGTTTGTGTTGATGACAGTGATATGAAGTACGTCATTCGGTCTATACAACATGGCGGATGCTGTACTATTTTGTATTCTGGAATTATCCCATCAATCCCTCCTTAAAAATAAGAATTATCACATTTCTTGGATAACAACAAACCTATTTCATTATCTGAGGAAAATATTTCAGTAATTTTTTTATTTATGTCTCCCAGAATAATATATAAATGGTTCTAGATTATCAATACAATATAAGATAAGTTCGATCAAAACGCAAACATCAAACAAAAAATCTTGACAGTTTGTGTTGTTGACAGTGATATGACGTACGTCATTCGGTCTAAACAACATGGCGGATGCTGTACTATTTTGTATTCTGGAATTATCCCATCAATCCCTCCTTAAAAATAAGAATTATCACATTTCTTGGATAACAACAAACCTATTTCATTATCTGAGGAAGATATTTCAGTAATTTTTTTATTTGTGTCTCCCAGAATAATATACAAATGGTTCTAGATTATCAATACAATATAAGATAAGTTCGATCAAAACGCAAACATCAAACAAAAAATCTTGACAGTTTGTGTTGTTGACAGTTTATGACGTACGTCATTCGTTCTATACAACATGGCGGATGCTGTACTATTTTGTATTCTGGAATTATCCCATCAATCCCTCTTCAAAAATAAGAATTATTACATTTCTTGGATAACAACAAACCTATTTCATTATCTGAGATAAGTATTTCAGTGGTTTTTTATTTGTGTCTCCCAGAACAATATATAAATGGTTCTAGATTATCAATACAATATAAGATAAGTACGATCAAAACGCAAACATCAAACAAAAAATCTTGACAGTTTGTGTTGATGACAGTGATATGACGTACGTCATTCGGTCTACACAACCTGGCGGATGCTGTACTATTTTGTATTCTGGAATTATCCCATCAGTCCCTCTTCAAAAACAAGAATTATAACATTTCTTTGAAAATAGCAAACATATTTAATTATCTGAGATGAGTATTTCAGCGATTTTTAGTTTGTATCTTCAAGATTCTCCCCCAGAGAAAACACGCCACTGTTATCGAGTAACCAGCTAATTAGATCTGATTATCGACGCAAAAACCGCACATCCTATCCACACCAATTACTCGAAAAAACGATCTCGAACAATAAATATTACCTATAATTTGCATAGCACAGCCTCATTGCATCTCCGTGTATTTAATATCGAGAGAATGTCTGAAACGTAACAGCAACGCCCCCTCGGCCGTCTCGCCGCTCGCTTACAGAAATAAAGTCGAAAACTTGTTAGCTCGTTCGTTATTATCATTTGTTGACATACAAATTATATGTTACGGAGCCCCAACCCGCCCATTTCAGCCCGAGGATGGGCCCCCCTCGGCCCCTTGCATGTCGTGTTGCGGGACCACCAACTGTCTTATAATATCTGCTCGCTCTGTTTATCTTCCGATAATTTCATGTTATTTTCTGGATGTTAAACGGAAAATTGACAATCTGGGAAAAACGGAAATCCTAAAGTGGCCCAATGATGATTTATTTCTCTTTTTGAGCATTCGTTCTACTCACACGAGGGCTATATCATTTCGTCACGATGTCTGTATGTTTTTGAGCCGAAAATGGTCTCAATCGACAAGGTTCGATTCACTTTTGACGAATCCGTCCGGTCGTCCGTAAGCACGATAACTCTCGAACGAAACAACCCAGAGACTTGAAATTCTCAATGTGGGTTCAGTTCCCAAATGCCGCAGTTAAGTTCCTTAATGGGCATATTTCCACCAGGGGTTCCGTAAATATGGCCGTTCGAAATTTTTTTCTCCTGATTACTTCGAAACTACAGATTTGATCGAAATGAAATGAATAACTTGTTCAAGCAACATGCAAAATTTTGTCCAGATCGCATTGCCAAAACCATAGAAAATTATAACTTTCGAACGGAAAGGCCTAGGTACTTGAAATTTTCAGGATAGGTGTCGATCTCGAATGTCGCGGTAACGTTTATTGATGAGCAAAATTAGACTAGGGGTTCCGTGAATATGGCCGTTCAAAATATTTTTTCCTGATAATTTCGAAACTACTGATTGGATTGGAATGCAAATTTGGACACAGATGCTTTTCGAATTTTTAAAGTATAAATGGCAAACGTATTTCAAAAAAAATTACGAAAAGCACTGCCGTGAAGGCAGGAGCTTTTGAGCGCTCGTACATGCACCTTGCAGGTAGATTTGCATGCTCCAGTTTTAAAAACCAATTGGAAAGATTTTGACAGCTGTCAAATAAAATTTCAAACTAACGCGAAAATCCAGACTTCACGTCTGTGCTTTGGTGACCATTTTTTTTTTTCGATAACTCGCTAGTATTTCCTACGGTATCTATGGTCTTGGTAATGCGATCTGGACAAAATTTCTCACGTAGTTTGAATACATTATTCTTCATATATGAGCAAAATTTCATTTCAATCCAATAAGTATTTTCGAAATTATCAGGAAAAATTACGAAAAGCACTGCCGTGAAGGCAGGAGCTTTTGAGCGCTCGTACATGCACCTTGTAGGTAGATTCGCATTTTCCAGTTTTAGAAACCAATTGAAGGAATTTTTGACAGCTGTCAAAAAAATTCTGAAACTTAGGCGAAACTCCAGACTTCATGTCGCTGCTTCAGCTGATCAATTTTGTTTCGATAATTCGCTAGAATTTTCTACGGTATCTATGGTCTTGGTGATGCGGTCTGGACAACATTTTGCACGTACTTTGAATACATTATTCCTCAGCTAGATGCATAATTTCATTCCAATCCGATCAGTAGTTCCGAAACTATCTGGAAAAAAACATTTTGAACGGCCATATTTACGGAACCCCTAGTCTCATTTTGCTTATTGATGAACGTGACCGCGATATTCGCGATCCAAACCCACCCTGAAAATTTCAAGTTCCTAGGCCTTTCCGTTCAAAAGTTACAATTTTCTATGGTTTCTATGGTTCTGGTCATGCGATCTGGACAAAATATTGCTTCAATATATCATTCTCGATTAAAATACAAAATTTCATCTCGATCGAATCCGAAGTTTCGAATTTATCGAGAAAACAAAATTTCAAACGACCGTATTTACGGAACCCCTTGTATAATGTTGCTCATAGATAAACGTGATCACGACATTCGAGATCCACACCTATCCTGAAAATTTCAAGTCCCTAGGCATTTCCGTTCAAAAGTTACAATTTTCTATGGTTTCTATGGTTCTGGTCATGCGATCTGGACAAAATTTCGCATGTAGCTAAAACACCTCATTTTCCATCTGAGCGAAAAATTTCATCTCGATCGAATCTGTAGTTTTCAAGTAATCAGGGAAACAAAACTTTGAACGGCCATATTTACGGAACCCCTGGTGGAATTTGGCCCATTAACGAACTTAACCGAGGCATTCGGGATCTGACCCTACACTGAAAATTTCAAGTCTCTAGGTTGATCCGTTCTAGAGTTATCGTGCTTACGGCCGGACGGACGGCCGGACGGACGGACGGCCGGACGGACGGACAGACTAGAATTTTCCGACGGATTCGTCATCAGTGAGTCGAACATAGTCGATTGAGACCATTTTCGGCTCAAAATTCGAAAAATACAGACATCGTGACGAAATGATATAGCCCTCGTGTAAGTAGTACGAGCGCTCAAAAATATAGTTTGAACGGCTATATTTACGGAACCCCTAGTCTAATTTTGCTCATTGATGATAGTGATCGCGAAATTCGCGATCCGAACCTATCCTGAAAATTTCAAGTCCCTAGGCCTTTCCGTTCAAAAGTTATGATTTTCTATGGTTTCTATGGTTCTGATCATGCGATCTGGAAACAAAGTAGCTCGAATATATCATTCTTGATTTAAATACAAAATTTCGTCACGATCAAATCCATAGTTTCGAATTTATCGAGAAAACAAAATTTCAAACGACCGTATTTACGGAACCCCTTGTATAATGTTGCTCATAGATGAACGTGATCACGACATTCGAGATCCACACCTATCCTGAAAATTTCAAGTCCCTAGGCATTTCCGTTCAAAAGTTACAATTTTCTATGGTTTCTATGGTTCTGGTCATGCGATCTGGACAAAATTTCGCATGTAGCTAAAACACCTCATTTTCCATCTGAGTGCAAAATTTCATCTCGATCGAATCTGTAGTTTTCATGTAATCAGGGAAACAAAACTTTGAACGGCCATATTTACGGAACCCCTGGGCGAATTTTGCCCAATAACGAACTTAACCGCGGCATTCGGGATCTGAACCTACACTGAAAATTTCAAGTCTCTAGGTTGATCCGTTCGAGAGTTATCGTGCTGACGGCCGGACGGACGGACGGACGGACGGACAGACGGCCGGACGGACAGACTCGAATTTTCCGACGGATTCGTCATCAGTGAGTCGAACATAGTCGATTGAGACCATTTTCGGCTCAAAATTCGAAAAATACAGACATCGTGACGAAATGAGATAGCCCTCGTGTAAGTAGTACGAGCGCTCAATTAATGAAATCATTTTCAGTTTCAATTCAAATTCTGTCTTTTGATTTTTTTTTTTGAGTAAAAGAGCCTATAGCAGAAGATGTTTTTTCCAATGATTCATCTTCACTTGAGAAGTATCAAACCAGATGGAAATTGAGGTTATCACATACGTCATATTTGGCCGACGTTGTCAGTTATAAGTTACCCTTACTTAGGTTAAGGTTAAGTCGAACTGATGCAAAGGAAAAAAGTAATACCCTACTTGTGAGCCAGTTTTGGGGGACTCTCATAGGCGTATATGAAAAAAAATTTATAAATTTGCGCAAAATACACTCGAGCATGACATTAATGGGTCAGATTACTCAAATCTCCCCTGAGTTTGTATTATATCAACTATTTTCTAATTGACGATTCCAATTATTTATTATTGGAAATAACACCATTATATTAACTTAACCTCATTATTACTTGTTGAGAATAATCTCAAACGATTAGGTTGGACTCACAGATGAAGAATTCGGGGTCAAACTCAAATCTATCCGTCCGTAAACACTATATCTCTCGAAATAATAGGCCTAAATGTTGTTGTTGCTTGGCATAGAGTTCGAGGTCTTAATGCGCCGGTTTAGTTCGATATACAGGTTATGGCCTAATGAATGGATAATATGGCACCTGCGGGCAGAGGATGTTGTGGCGGTTCAGAAGAATATGTTTTATATTTAGTTTATATTATCATATTTTCGAGATATTCGACATTTTCGGAAATTCACCCTTTGCCACTCTTTTTGATTGCAAGATTCCAAATAAGGGATGTTTTCAATCTTTTTTGAGCGTTCGTACTACTTACACGAGGGCTATATCATTTCGTCACGATGTCTGTGTTTTTCGAATTTTGAGCCGAAAATGGTCTCAATCGACTATGTTCGACTCACTGATGACGAATCCGTCGGAAAATTCGAGTCTGTCCGTCCGTAAGCACGATAACTCTCGAACGGAACAACCTAGACACTTGAAATTTTCAGTGCAGGTTCAGATCTCAAATGCCTCGGTTAAGTTCGATAATGGGCAGAATTCCACTAGGGGTTCTGTAAATATGGCCGTTCAAAATTTTGTTCTCCTGATTACTTCGAAACTACAGATTCGATCGAGATGAAATTTTGGGCAGAATTCCACTAGGGGTTCTGTAAATATGGCCGTTCAAAATTTTGTTCTCCTGATTACTTCGAAACTACAGATTCGATCGAGATGAAATTTTGCAATCGAATGGAGAAAGAGGTGTTCAAGCTACATGTGGAATTTTGTCCAGATCGCATGACCAAAACCATAGAAAATTGTAACTTTTGAACGGAAACGCCTAGGGACTTGAAATTTTCAGGATAGGTGTGGATCTCGAATGTCGTGATGACGTTTATCTATGAGCAAAATTATACTAGGGGTTCCGTAAATACGGTCGTTTGAAATTTAGTTTTCTTGATAATTTCAAAACTACAGATTCGATCCTGACGAAATTTTGTATATTAGGGGATAATGATATATAGAAGATTATAACTTTCGAACGGAAAGGCCTAGGGACTTAAAATTTTCAGGGTAGGTTTGGATCGCGAATGTCGCGGTCACGTTCATCACCTAGCAAAATAAGACTAGGCGTTCCGTAAATATGGCCGTTAAAAATATTTTTTTTCCAGATCATTTCGAAACTACTGATTGGATTCGGATGAAATTTTGCATTTAGCTGAAGAATAATGTATTCAAACTAGGTGCGAAATTTTTGTCCAGATCGCATTACCAAGACCATAGAGAATTCTAGCGAATTATGGAAAAAAAATGGTCAGCTAAAGCACTGGAAGCACGTGAATCTGGAGTTTCGCCTTAGTTTGTGAATTTTTTTGACAGCTGTCAAAAAATTTTTCATTTTGTTTCTGAAACTGGAAAATACGGATCTACCTACAAGGTGGATGAACGAGCGCTCAAAAGCTCCTGACTTCACGGCAGTGCTTTTCGTAATTTTTTTGATAGTATTCCTGGATAGATACACTATCAAATGTGGTTTATAATTTTAAGGCCTCGTGCAACTCGAATTTCATATTTTGCTTACTTTATTTTTTTTTTCAATTTTCATTTCTTTCATTTTCCTGGACCGCCACAACGTCCTCTTAACGCAGGTACCATATTATCCATTCATTACGCCACACCCTGTATAACCATCCGAATTTATTTCTTCTCGATTATTCGAAGAATAGGAATGAAGGATTAAAACAAGACAATACTTTCAGTGCCAATATATTAAGATTTTTTTTCTTTTTATTTACAATATCTCAATAGACGGTACAAAAGCTGACACCCATTAATATGGTTCTTACAATCTACCACCATATCAAAAAGCATTTCTTAGCTTTTTTTCGGATGTCAACCATGACGATATTTCATTCAATTATCTACAAATTGACTTATCACAGATGTCTAATTATTTAATAGATGAAAGAAAAAAACTATAACGATATTTAACCCAACTAAAATAATTGAAAAAAATTAATTAAGACTAAAAAAATTCACATTTTTTCAAAAATTTCAAAACTAAATTCAGGGAAAAGTCACTTAATATTACAAATTTGACCAGTTTACAAGAGATATAATAATTACATTAAGACATAAAATTGGCCCCTTAATGAAAACCAGACTTCAAACATATAGCAGATAAACATTTTCCGATTTGGGTGAAATTCTTATAAGTACTAAGGAACAGGATGGCCCAATAAAACTTTTTAGGTGTTTCGAGTGTACACATAAAAAAATGGTCATACCAGTGGATTTGAGTTGGCAATACAAAATTGACTGGCCATTTTTCAATATCACCTAAAAGCTCCATGTGAAGTTTCCGTTAAGCCACCTTTATAAAGGAATGGGTTCGAAATAATTTCTTCTAATTCAGTACTCATGATATCCAGTTTCGTCCAATAGAAGATTTTAATCAATTTCTTGATTGCTTTCGAAGCAATTTTTGAATTCTTCAAATTACCTATTCAGATTATCTTATTGTCGTTACTTGGAGTTTAATGTTTTAATTCAATTTTTGTTTTAAATAATAGCCATTTGTGAAGAATTAGCCAAATGATTTTATGAATGAACTGAATAGCCGCAAGCTCGTTGAGTGAACAACGGAGAATTGATTCTATAGGTAACTTAGTTTGATTTTTTTCACGCAATACTTTGAGGAATTTCGTCCAGGTTTGGCTTAAGTCACTTTTTGTCCTTTCAAATGGGGGTCTCAGGTGGCTGCATCTCTATCAATTTGAGTCTATCAAATATATTTTCCACCAAGGTGACATTGAGGGGATATCGCAAAAATATGGTATGTAAATCGTGTAAATGTTGGAGTTTGAGTGACAATAAAGATTTTTCTTCTTCGTGTGAAGTTCTCCATTCTTGAAGGGATTTATCAATAGTTTGAGATATTTGCAGTCTTAAGGATAAAATACAGTCCATAATATCAGTATTGAACTAAAATAAAATATCGAATTAATGTAAGAATTTCAATTGAAGGAATAAATTACCTTGGCTTTATCACAAAGCGTCCACATAGCCTCTAACTTAAGTGAAGGTTGTAAATTTGCCAAAATAAATCCGATTAAATTTTCCAAAGTTATTGGCATATCCATTGGAAATACTCTACTTTCTGAAACTCTAAAGAAAAATGTTATTCTAACATGCCTCCCTCGGTTATATTCGTATTTCTACTTACTGGTGAGCCGGAATGAATAATATAGTAGGATATGTTTCCATTGTATACTCCCAAGGTAACAAATTCAGATCACCATCCACTCTTGCAAATTGAAGTTCTTTTATAGATGCAAGGTATTTGGCAATAGTCAAGAAACGGTGGGAAATACCGTTGCAAAATGAACATTGTTTTGAATAGTAGAAAATTATCACAGCCTGAAACAAAAAGGGATGTTGAATCAGACTTCGTTCAGGAAGAATTCTGTCCTCACCTTATTAGTCTGGGAAACAGTTTCCAAGAAGTTAGTTGCCGATAGCTCTTTCACACAAAACTCGGCATTGTCGAAACTACATTCACGGTTATTTGGATAAGTATGTGTACCTTCTGATCTGACGGTAGCCAAAGAGCTTAAGGCACGTTGGAGTGAACCTTTAGTGTAATTATATATATAATTTCTTAAATTAGTTTCAGTGACTTCACTCGACATTATGAAATGAGATTCCATCTGAAAATAAAATTCAATCAAAATCGAGAAAGTTCACTTTTAATCGACATACTTTATCATTCAAAATCACCACAGCTGTTTTGTTAGGTCTCTTGGATAAATCTATACCCAATTTTTCCGCATAATGATGATAATGCAAACTATCCATAGCGATAAAAGCAAGTGTTTCGTTCATCTTGCACTTCAGTCCTGTTATATCGAAACTCTTAGCATCTTGGTTATATAATTCACTGGAAAATGCAAGATGCTGATATTTTTGAGCGACTAGGAATGCCCTGCAAGTTTCTATCCTAAATGCATTTTTTAGATTCTCTGGAGATCTATAGTCGGGTATATCTAAAAACAATTCAAACTCTAATCAGTATGTAACTTTTGAATCAAAACGAATCAATGAATCAAAAATTCGAAAAGCTGCCATGAAGTGAGGAGTTTTTGAGCGCTCGTTCATCCACCACGTAGGTAGATTCGCAGAAAATAGAGTAGAAAATATCGAAGAAATAGAAAAAAAAATACTCAGGAGAATTTATAGTTGGGACGATAAGGGGATCCAACTTGGGGCGAATAAAAGTTGACTATCTAACGTGGGACACAAAAAGCTTTGAAAAAATTGTGAAAGTTTGTATATGTTCGAAATAATAATCTTAAATTTTACCAATTGAAATATAGAAACCAGTAGCAAAACGGTAGCTGGAGAATTTGGATGAATTTTTCGAAAGAAATCGCAGACAGAATGAAAAAGAATTCTTCAGAAATGAGAAAAGAAATGGCAAATAATCCGAAAATAATGGAAAATTATTAATTAAAAATGGGGGAAGAAAAGGCCGATAATTCAGGAAGAATGGAAATGAAAATAGAAGAAAGTTATCAAGAAATGGAAAGGAAGATAAAATAAGAAGAATAGAAAAGATGATAGAAGAAAGTTCTCGGAGAATCGAATACAATTGAGAGAAATAAAAAAATAAGTTCAGAGTTCAGAAAATCCCGATAATAGTGAGGGGAGCGAATTAAAAATTATAATGATAATGAAATACAGAAACTTAACATGTAGCTTGAACACGTCATTCTCTATCTCAGTTCAAAATTTCATCTCGATCCAGTCAGTAGTTTCGAAGTAATCAGAAGTAAAAAATTTCGAACGGCCATATTTACGGAACCCCTGGTCGAATTTTGCCCAATAACGAACTCAACCGCGGCATTCGAGATTTGAACCTACCCTGGAAATTTCAAGTTTCAATTTTTGACGGATTCGTCATCAGTGAGTCGAACCTTGTCAATTGAGACCATTTTTGGCTCAAAATTCGGAAAATACAGACATCGTGACGAAATGGTATAGCCCTCGTGTAAGTAGAACAAGGGCTCAAAAATGAGTAACTTCTGACTTACCACTTAATTTAGACGTCTTATATACATTATCACTATTGATTCTTGTGTTCTTCAAACGCTCATCTTCACCAGAATCGAAGTTTTTGAGAAACCTCCCACACAAACTCGGCATTCCACCAAAGTATTTAATCATCTTTTTATCATATTCATGCATATTTTTTTTTTCAAATTCCTTCTCCCAACAGTATGAAATGTTGCTCCAAGGGTTTGGTGAGGTCATCCTTCTTATTTTAATTTTTCTCAAGTTGCATTCTTCAATGAGTTTAAGTTGCTCAACATATCTCTCTGTGAATGTGATAAAAGGAGTTTAATTTTCATAAATTTCATAGAAAGATAAGATATTTTGTTTAGTTTATTGTTGAAAATGAAATTTTCCTGAGATAATCAGGTTATATGTATAATGTTTTGGAATTATTTTTATGGTAAAAATAGAGTTAGTTTCTTCTTCATAATATATATTCACTGAAGAAACCAATGGAAAGATATCCGCTTGAATTTTGAATTGTTCATCAAACAAGAAAATATCACAAAATTGCATAATGTAATAAAAATAATAAGACACTCACCCTTCCTCTCCCTTTTTATTGCACGAAGGTTCGACGATATCGAAAGATTAAAACCACAATTGTTGTAATCAAGAGCAATTTCCCTCAACTGAAAAAAGACAATTATACTATCCGAAAATCGTTGTTGATATATTTACCAGACTATAGAAATCATTATCGATGATTAATGGATTTCTCGGGGTGAAAAGTATCAAAGCTGGTCCTGGTTGCAAATAATTGGACAATGATATACTTTTCAATCCACTCGGTGAAATCCACGTAGTAACTCGGTGGGCATACTTCAGAACCCAACTCAAAATGGGTTCGACTTCCCATTCTGACCAGGATGGGTAATCCTTAAGAAAAAATGAACAAATAATCATTATATATAACGCGCATTGAAAACGCGGTCAAGGCAAGCCTTGAGATTCCGAATTTATGTCTTAGCTTATATCATGATAATAGGCTTCAGAAAAGATGCATAGAAATCATGATGTAGCAATTCACGTAGCGCTAATTTTGTTGCAACTATCAACTTTATTATCGTAAAGAAACTCTTGTCTACGATTTGTCTTTATTGTTTGATGTCGTCAATATTAGTCTCACCAAGATAAGGTTAGGTTAGAATACTCTTCAGAAAAGATGCATAGAAATCATGGTGTAGCAATCCACCTAGCTATAATTTTGTTTCAAGTATCTACATTATTATCATAAAGAAACTATTGTCTACGATTTGTCTTTATTGTTTCATGTCGTCAATTTTAGTCTCACCATGGTTAGGTTAGGTTAGAATAACCTCCAGAAAAGAAGCATAGAAATCATGGTATAGCAATCCACCTAGCTATAATTTTGTTTCAAGTATCTACATCATTATCATAAAGAAACTCTTGTCTACGATTTGTCTTTATTGTTTCATGTCGTCAATTTTTAGTCTCACCATGGTTAGGTTAGGTTAGAATAACCTCCAGAAAAGAAGCATAGAAATTAGGTGTAGCAATCCACCTAGCTATAATTTTGTTTCAAGTATCTACATTATTATCATAAAGAAACTATTGTCTACGATTTGTCTTTATTGTTTCATGTCGTCAATTTTTAATCTCACCATGGTTAGGTTAGGTTAGAATAACCTCCAGAAAAGAAGCATAGAAATCATGGTGTAGCAATCCACCTAGCTATAATTTTGTTTCAAGTATCTACATTATTATCATAAAGAAACTATTATCTACGATTTGTCTTTATTGTTTCATGTCGTCAATTTTTAGTCTCACCATGGTTAGGTTAGGTTAGAATAACCTCCAGAAAAGAAGCATAGAAATCATGGTGTAGCATTCAACCTAACTATAATTTTGTTTCAAGTATCTACATTATTATCATAAAGAAACTCTCGTCTACGATTTGTCTTTATTGTTTCATGTCGTCAATTTTTAGTCTCACAAAGGTTAGGTTAGGTTAGAATAACCTCCAGAAAAGAAGCATAGAAATCATGGTGTAGCAATCCACCTAGCTATAATTTTGTTTCAAGTATCTACATTATTATCATGAAGAAACTCTTGTCTACGATTTGTCATTATTGTTTCATGTCGTCAATTTTTAGTCTCACCATGGTTAGGTTAGGTTAGAATAACCTCCAGAAAAGAAGCATAGAAATCATGGTATAGCAATCCACCTAGCTATAATTTTGTTTCAAGTATCTACATTATTATCATAAAGAAACTCTTGTCTACGATTTGTCTTTATTGTTTCATGTCGTCAATTTTTAGTCTCACCATGGTTAGGTTAGGTTAGAATAACCTCCAGAAAAGAAGCATAGAAATCATGGTGTAGCAATCCACCTAGCTATAATTTTGTTTCAAGTATCTACATTATTATCATGAAGAAACTCTTGTCTACGATTTGTCATTATTGTTTCATGTCGTCAATTTTTAGTCTCACCATGGTTAGGTTAGGTTAGAATAACCTCCAGAAAAGAAGCATAGAAATCATGGTATAGCAATCCACCTAGCTATAATTTTGTTTCAAGTATCTACATTATTATCATAAAGAAACTCTTGTCTACGATTTGTCTTTATTGTTTCATGTCGTCAATTTTTAGTCTCACCATGGTTAGGTTAGGTTAGAATAACCTCCAGAAAAGAAGCATAGAAATCATGGTGTAGCAATCCACCTAGCTATAATTTTGTTTCAAGTATCTACATTATTATCATGAAGAAACTCTTGTCTACGATTTGTCATTATTGTTTCATGTCGTCAATTTTTAGTCTCACCATGGTTAGGTTAGGTTAGAATAACCTCCAGAAAAGAAGCATAGAAATCATGGTGTAGCAATCCACCTAGCTATAATTTTGTTTCAAGTATCTACATTATTATCATGAAGAAACTCTTGTCTACGATTTGTCATTATTGTTTCATGTCGTCAATTTTTAGTCTCACCATGGTTAGGTTAGGTTAGAATAACCTCCAGAAAAGAAGCATAGAAATCATGGTATAGCAATCCACCTAGCTATAATTTTGTTTCAAGTATCTACATTATTATCATAAAGAAACTATTGTCTACGATTTGTCTTTATTGTTTCATGTCGTCAATTTTTAATCTCACCATGGTTAGGTTAGGTTAGAATAACCTCCAGAAAAGAAGCATAGAAATCATGGTATAGCAATCCACCTAGCTATAATTTTGTTTCAAGTATCTACATTATTATCATAAAGAAACTATTATCTACGATTTGTCTTTATTGTTTCATGTCGTCAATTTTTAGTCTCACCATGGTTAGGTTAGGTTAGAATAACCTCCAGAAAAGAAGCATAGAAATCATGGTATAGCAATCCACCTAGCTATAATTTTGTTTCAAGTATCTACATTATTATCATAAAGAAACTCTCGTCTACGATTTGTCTTTATTGTTTCATGTCGTCAATTTTTAGTCTCACAAAGGTTAGGTTAGGTTAGAATAACCTCCAGAAAAGAAGCATAGAAATCATGGTGTAGCAATCCACCTAGCTATAATTTTGTTTCAAGTATCTACATTATTATCATGAAGAAACTCTTGTCTACGATTTGTCATTATTGTTTCATGTCGTCAATTTTTAGTCTCACCATGGTTAGGTTAGGTTAGAATAACCTCCAGAAAAGAAGCATAGAAATCATGGTATAGCAATCCACCTAGCTATAATTTTGTTTCAAGTATCTACATTATTATCATAAAGAAACTCTTGTCTACGATTTGTCTTTATTGTTTCATGTCGTCAATTTTTAGTCTCACCATGGTTAGGTTAGGTTAGAATAACCTCCAGAAAAGAAGCATAGAAATCATGGTGTAGCAATCCACCTAGCTATAATTTTGTTTCAAGTATCTACATTATTATCATAAAGAAACTCTTGTCTACGATTTGTCTTTATTGTTTCATGTCGTCAATTTTTAGTCTCACCATGGTTAGGTTAGGTTAGAATAACCTCCAGAAAAGAAGCATAGAAATCATGGTGTAGCAATCCACCTAGCTATAATTTTGTTTCAAGTATCTACATTATTATCATGAAGAAACTCTTGTCTACGATTTGTCATTATTGTTTCATGTCGTCAATTTTTAGTCTCACCATGGTTAGGTTAGGTTAGAATAACCTCCAGAAAAGAAGCATAGAAATCATGGTGTAGCAATCCACCTAGCTATAATTTTGTTTCAAGTATCTACATTATTATCATGAAGAAACTCTTGTCTACGATTTGTCATTATTGTTTCATGTCGTCAATTTTTAGTCTCACCATGGTTAGGTTAGGTTAGAATAACCTCCAGAAAAGAAGCATAGAAATCATGGTATAGCAATCCACCTAGCTATAATTTTGTTTCAAGTATCTACATTATTATCATAAAGAAACTCTTGTCTACGATTTGTCTTTATTGTTTCATGTCGTCAATTTTTAGTCTCACCATGGTTAGGTTAGGTTAGAATAACCTCCAGAAAAGAAGCATAGAAATCATGGTGTAGCAATCCACCTAGCTATAATTTTGTTTCAAGTATCTACATTATTATCATAAAGAAACTCTTGTCTACGATTTGTCTTTATTGTTTCATGTCGTCAATTTTTAGTCTCACCATGGTTAGGTTAGGTTAGAATAACCTCCAGAAAAGAAGCATAGAAATCATGGTGTAGCAATCCACCTAGCTATAATTTTGTTTCAAGTATCTACATTATTATCATAAAGAAACTATTATCTACGATTTGTCTTTATTGTTTCATGTCGTCAATTTTTAGTCTCACCATGGTTAGGTTAGGTTAGAATAACCTCCAGAAAAGAAGCATAGAAATCATGGTATAGCAATCCACCTAGCTATAATTTTGTTTCAAGTATCTACATTATTATCATAAAGAAACTCTTGTCTACGATTTGTCTTTATTGTTTCATGTCGTCAATTTTTAGTCTCACCATGGTTAGGTTAGGTTAGAATAACCTCCAGAAAAGAAGCATAGAAATCATGGTGTAGCAATCCACCTAGCTATAATTTTGTTTCAAGTATCTACATTATTATCATAAAGAAACTCTTGTCTACGATTTGTCTTTATTGTTTCATGTCGTCAATTTTTAGTCTCACCATGGTTAGGTTAGGTTAGAATAACCTCCAGAAAAGAAGCATAGAAATCATGGTGTAGCAATCCACCTAGCTATAATTTTGTTTCAAGTATCTACATTATTATCATGAAGAAACTCTTGTCTACGATTTGTCATTATTGTTTCATGTCGTCAATTTTTAGTCTCACCATGGTTAGGTTAGGTTAGAATAACCTCCAGAAAAGAAGCATAGAAATCATGGTGTAGCAATCCACCTAGCTATAATTTTGTTTCAAGTATCTACATTATTATCATGAAGAAACTCTTGTCTACGATTTGTCATTATTGTTTCATGTCGTCAATTTTTAGTCTCACCATGGTTAGGTTAGGTTAGAATAACCTCCAGAAAAGAAGCATAGAAATCATGGTATAGCAATCCACCTAGCTATAATTTTGTTTCAAGTATCTACATTATTATCATAAAGAAACTCTTGTCTACGATTTGTCTTTATTGTTTCATGTCGTCAATTTTTAGTCTCACCATGGTTAGGTTAGGTTAGAATAACCTCCAGAAAAGAAGCATAGAAATCATGGTGTAGCAATCCACCTAGCTATAATTTTGTTTCAAGTATCTACATTATTATCATGAAGAAACTCTTGTCTACGATTTGTCATTATTGTTTCATGTCGTCAATTTTTAGTCTCACCATGGTTAGGTTAGGTTAGAATAACCTCCAGAAAAGAAGCATAGAAATCATGGTATAGCAATCCACCTAGCTATAATTTTGTTTCAAGTATCTACATTATTATCATAAAGAAACTCTTGTCTACGATTTGTCTTTATTGTTTCATGTCGTCAATTTTTAGTCTCACCATGGTTAGGTTAGGTTAGAATAACCTCCAGAAAAGAAGCATAGAAATCATGGTGTAGCAATCCACCTAGCTATAATTTTGTTTCAAGTATCTATATTATTATCATAAATAAACTCTTGTCTACGATTTGTCTTTATTGTTTCATGTCGTCAATTTTTAGTCTCACAAAGGTTAGGTTAGGTTAGAATAACCTCCAGAAAAGAAGCATAGAAATCATGGTGTAGCAATCCACCTAGCTATAATTTTGTTTCAAGTATCTACATCATTATCATAAAGAAACTCTTGTCTACGATTTGTCTTTATTGTTTCATGTCGTCAATTTTTAGTCTCACCAAGGTTAGGTTAGGTCATCAATTTTCAGACTCACCCAGGTGTGATTCCACACACGAATTTGGAGCATGGGAACATTCACTTGGCCATCTTCGGAATAGGGAGCTTGAGTTTCAATAGTTACAACTATTTCTTGTAATGGATCTCTCTCTAATAGTCTCAGTGCCACTTGATAAAAAACATTATATTCTCTACTAAATGGTGCAGCATTCACTCTTCCAATCACCACTGCCTAGTGGAAAAATTCGTTAATCATTCATATTTTCATTTGAAAAACTAATTTATTGATATGTTCAGATAAATACTAACATCATGTAGGGAAGTTAACTGATGTTGTTTCCACATAAAATCACTTTTTTTCTGTTTTGAGAAAGGAGAAATGAGTTTTTTCAAGAAAGCCATCATATGTGCCGCTACGAGAGGGCCATTATACTGAATACCCCTTCCATGAGTGGGGTAGGCAATCAGAATTGGCCATTTGTTGACCTTACTGTACTGAGTTTTACATTCACTACCAGGTTGCCAGCAATTCACCGCTGAGAATGTAATCTGTTGGTGCATATACCTGGCTACTATCTGCAAAATCAATTATTATTTTTCGTCATGTTCCGAGACTACTCTAAAAGACTATCCGTCAAAACACTCTCACTTGAACACTCAAATATCACCTGAAATTGTTTCCGAGCATGTTGACATTCAGCATCCCAGGGGGCATAAAACATAACGAAGGCTATATCTGCGCTTCTTGCTTGATTAATAGCATCACTAATCTCACCTCTATACCAGTCTGTTACAAAAGAATCATCAGAGAAGAACCGATATGCCGCTGGGCTTTTACCAACTTTAGGAGCACTGTTGGGAAAAATGTTCGTTATGAAACCATCAGTTTTAATTATAATTTTACTCACTCATTTGTGATAGCAGCATAAGCTATAGCAACAACTGCCATAATTAGAAACTCCTTCAATAAATAAAGCATTTTGTTGAGATACTTGTTCTTCAATTTTTTTTTAACCTTGTCTTTCTGTTCAGATCCTGGAATATTTCGGTTTTTTGCGTTGTTATCAAGATCATTGTTTTCGTGGCCGTCCGAAGACGACGTATCCTCCAGATGGGGTTCTGAGTACGCAGATGACATAACCAATAGTCTTCATAACATGAGTTTTTTATATATACGGAGAGAATATTAGCATTATTGAATTCAGCATATCCTAATCCAATTGATATGCCTCAAAGTTTCTCATTCAAATTTATCACATAAAAGTGTGGTTATTATTCCATGTTTTGACGTCTTGTGATACTGATGTCACGTCATCTTTCCATTTTCCGAAAAGATCTACTATTCATAGACATTCATAGAATTGCTACAGGGAAGAATCATGGATAGGGCGACATCTACTTTTAATCGTTTGAAATACCCGAGAGGTGAACAACAAACTAACGTGTGTGTGTGTTTATATAATATGGGAAAAGTGTGAAATATTTGTATGATTTCAAGTCATTTATGTATCGAAAGTGAAATATTTAGTTGATAATTTATGGACAATTGTTTCAAATAAACTGTATACGAGCTGAAGAAGCAGCAGATTTTAATAGGTAATGTGGGAATTATTTCACGGAAAATGTGCTCTGTTCCTCAATGCTAATCATATAGTTCTTCTGAAATTTCTTTGCATAAATTCCCGTTTGATCCCGGGGCAGTTAAAATATGGCAGACAATCTTGAAGAATATTTTAGTTTGCGAGGTTTGCAGCAAGCACTTCCTGAAAGATGATTTTTGAGCGCTCGTACTACTTACACGAGGGCTATATCATTTCGTCACGATGTCTGTATTTTTCGAATTTTGAGCCGAAAATGGTCTCAAACGACTATGTTCGACTCACTGATGACGAATCCGTCGGAAAATTCGAGTCTGTCCGTCCGGCCGTCCGTAAGCACGATAACTCTCGAACGGAACAACCTAGAGACTTGAAATTTTCAGTGTGAGTTCAATTTCCGAATGCCTCGGTTGAGTTCGTTAATGGGCCAAATTCCACTAGGGGTTCCGTAAATATGGCTGCTCAAAGTTTTGTTCCCCTGATAACTCGAAAACTACAGATTTGATCGAGATGAAATTTTGCATTCAAATGGAGAATGAGGTGTTCAAGCCACATGTGAAATTTTGTCTAGATCGCATGACCAGAACCATAGAAACCATAGAAAATTGAAACTTTTGAACGGAAAGGCCTAGGAACTTGAAATTTTCAGGGTGCGTTTGGATAGCAAATATCATGGTCACGTTCATCAAAGAGCAGAATTAGACTAGGGGTTCCGTAAATATGGCTGTTCAAAATATTTTTCGCACCTAGCTGAGGAATAATGTATTCAAACTACGTGCAAAATTTTGTCCAGATCGCATCACCAAGACCATAGATACCGAAAGTACATACTTTTCTACTTGAGTGTACTCGAAATCTCAAAAAAAAGTCTGAGCGCTGAAAAAATGTTATATATTCGGAATCTAAATCCCTCAATTATCACGAAAACATGCTGGATATGTTATTTTTCGAATTTTCAATTTTTAACCCTTGTATAAATTCTATAATTTTTTTCATCGGATCTTCTCAAAATTCACCATAAAGGGGTAATCGACAACCCTAAAACCGAATATGCAATCATATGTTCAATACAAAATCTAATTGGCGAGTAATTGCCAAAAGTTTGATCTGCGAGAGCACTTTTTTACTTGAGTGTACACCAAAATTTCATGAAAAATGGGACAAAATATCCGAGATCATGATTTTATCAAATTTTGAAGCAGAATGGTCTAGAGATCGAATGTATTCATGATTCTCGATTTAATTGGCCTAGCGTCAAGAGTGGAACTGACGAGAATACTTTTCTACTTGAGTGTACTCGAAATCTCAGAAAAAAATCTGAGCACTGAAAAAATGTTAGATTCGGAATCTACATCCCTTAATTATCACAAAAACATGCTCAATATGTTATATTTTAAATATCGATTTTTCAACTTCAAAGGGGGGACCCTTGGATAAATTCCAAAATTTTTTTCATCGGATCTTCTCAAAATTGACCATAAAGGGGTAATCGGCCACCCTGAAAACGAATATGCAATCAGTTGTTCAATAAAAATTCTTATTGGCGAGTGATTGCCAAAAATTTGATCTGCGATAGCACTTTTTTACTTGAGTGTACACCAAAATTTGATGAAAATGGGACAAAATATTCAAGATCATGAATTTATAGACTTTCGAAGCAGAATGGACTAGAGTTCGAGTGTTTTCATGATTCTCAATCCAATTGTTCCAGCGTCAAATGTGGAACTGACGAGAGAATTTTTCTACTTGAGTGTGCTCGAAATCTCAGAAAAAAATCTGAGCTCTGAAAAAGTGTTAGATTCGGAATCTGCATCCCTTAATTATCACGAAAACATGCTCAATATGTTATATTTTAAATTTCGATTTTTCAACTTCAAAGGGGGGACCCTTGAATAAATTCCAAAATTTTTTTCATCGGATCTTCTCAAAATTGACCATAAAGGGGTAATCGGCAACCCTGAAACCGAATATTGAATAAGGTATTCAATAAAAAATCTTATTGGCGAGTAATTGCCAAAAGTTTGATCTGCGAGAGCACTTTTTACCTGAGTGTACACCAAAATTTGATGAAAAATGGGACAAAATATTCAAGATCTGAACAAATTTTTTGATTTGGAATCTACATCCTCGAATTTGCCATCTGTAGTCTAATGCAAAAAGTTCATTTTCAGCATTAGCGAAAACTTCTTATTTTCGTATTTTCGAAGGAATACTTGGGTCAATAGTGTATAGATGGCGCTGGTAGAATCAAATTTGATACACAACAATAACACGTCAAATAATGGCTGAAAAGTTCTCCTATCTTAAAACTGATGTCAGATTAGGAATCTACGACCTCAGATTAGCCTAAAAACATAATAGTTCCACCGAAAAAACTCCAAAGGAGAACTCTTCCGATAAATTTTGAGACGATGTTTTTTTGAACAGATCTCTTCAAAAATCACCACAAAGAGGTGAAAGGGAATCCTGAATACGAATATACAATCAGTTTATTCCTGAAGTATCTCAATCACGTATAATTCACGAATCTTTCCGTCTACTGGAGTGTGCACCATCTGTACTCGGATACAAGAAGTAAAATATCTTACTTACAGAAAACTACTATTGTGGCAGTCCCTGAAGAACATTTCAGTCAGTCGAACATAGATAGCGCTGGCGGTAACAAATTCGATAAACAACGATAAAACGTGAAATAATGGCTAAAAAGTTCTCTCATCTTGGAACTGATGACAGATAAGGAATCTACGACCTCAAATTAACTTAAAAAGATAACAATTTTACTCCAAAGTAGAACTCCTTGCATAAATTTAAGGCCGATTTTTTTTGAACAGATCTTTTTAAAAATCACCACGAAGAGGTGAAAGGGAGTTCTGAATACGAATATACAATTAGTTTGTTCCAGAAGGATCTCAATCACGTATAATATACAAATCTTTTAGTCTATTTTAGTGTGTGCCATCTGTACTCGGATAGAAGAAGTAAGATATCTGCCATACAGAAATCTACTATGTTCGCGGTTACCTGAAGAACACTTCAGTCAATCAAATATAGATGGCGCTGGGGGTATCGAATTTGTTAATAATAAAAAAGCCAAGTGAATCAATGATTGATATGGTGGTCCATGTTTTTCTCAACAATCACCACACCACAAACTGAAAATGAACCATTTCTGGGAAATTGGTCTCAATTTCTGTAACTACCCCTCCAGTCATAGTTATTTTTAACACGAGGGCTATATCATTTCGTCACGATGTCTGTATTTTTCGAATTTCGAGCCGAAAATGGTCTCAAACGACTATGTTCGACTCACTGATGACGAATCCGTCGGAAAATTCGAGTTTGTCCGTCCGTCCGGCCATAAGCACGACTCTCGAACGGACCAACCTAGACTAGGACTAACCTAACCTAGACTTGAAATTTTCAGTGTGGGTTCAGTTCCCGAATGCCTCGGTTGAGTTCGTTAATGGGTCAAATTCCACCAGGGGTTCCGTAAATATGGCCGTTCAAAGATTTGTTCCCCTGATAAGTCAAAAACTACAGATTTGATTGAGATGAAATTTTGCACTCCAATGGAGAATAAGGTGTTCACGCTACATGTGAAATTTTGTCTAGATCGCATCACCAGAGCCATAGAAACCATAGAAAATCGTAACTTTTGAACGGAAACGCCTAGGGACTAGAAATTTTCAGGATAGGCGTGGATCTCGAATGTCGTGATCACGTTTATCAATGAGCAAAATTATACTAGGGGTTCCGTAAATACGGTCGTTTGAAATCTTGTTTTCTCGATAATTTCGAAACTACGGATTCGATCGAGATGAAATTTTGTATTTTAATTGAGAATGGATATATTAAAGCAATATTCCGTCCAGATCGCATGACAAGAACCATAGAAACCATAGAAAATTGTAACTTTTGAACGGAAAGGCCTAGGAACTTGAAATTTTCAGGGTGCGTTTGGATCGCAGATATTGCGGTCACATTCATCAATGAGCAAAATAAGACTTGGGGTTCCGTAAATATGGCCGTTCAAAATATTTTTTTCCTGATAGTTTTGAAACTACTGATTGGATTGGAATGGAATTTTGCACCTAGCTGAGGAATAATGTATTCAAACTACGTACGAAATTTTGTTCAGATCGCATAACCAAGACCATAGATACCGTAGAAATTTTTAGCGAATTATCGAAAAAAAATTTGTCAGCTGAAGCACTGACATGAAGTCTGGTTTCGCCTAAGTTTCAGAATTTTTTTGACAGCTGTCGAAAATTCCTTCAATTGATTTCTTAAACTGGAAAATGCGAATCTACCTACAATGTGGATGTAAGAGCGCTCAAAAGCTTCTGACTTCACGGCAGTGCTTCTCGTAATTTTTTTTTATTATAAGTTCAATAATTTTCTATAATATAGTGGTCATTTACTTTCACATTCACGTTCACCCACATAATCAAAAAATGTCCGAAGTGGTTATCTTGACTTTCACAGGCATTATTATTAATGTAGCAATCTTATAAAAAAAATTTATTTACTTGTTATGAAAGACAAACTAATTTTGAACACCTCTCGGTCCGACATATTGTGATTTTCAGCGCCATCTCGCGGTTCGTGATTTCTCCCTACTATTGAAAAGACGGATTTACATAAACGTCCTCTGTATTTCCTGAGAATTGACATAGTCTTCTCAATATAAAGACTTATCATTTCAAAGTGCCTTCATTGCTTTTCACTTAAGACCTGCAGTTTTTTGGCGAATAAAGTTTCTACAATTTTGTACATCCATAGAATTCAGAATAAGTAGATCAAAAATTTTCTAAACATACCTTAGCCTCAAAAACTAATGTCAACGGGATATCTTTATCGATGAAAACATCCATGGAAATTCAAAATGAATAATGTGTACGATTACTTAATTGATAATGAGAATAATACTAAAACGAGTTTTTCGATATTCGTCGCTATCCTGTATTTAATGATTCTATACATTCAAATAATTAGCATTTACGTTATGTGTAGATTTCAAGAAATGTATCAATAATATTATTTCACCATCATGTTTATGTTCGAGGAAGTAATGAGGAGAGTTTCCTAAGATGTCTTATAACTGATTAGGTTCAATTTCAGCCCTCAGATGCGAATGATGATTGGTACTTGGGTGACAAACATAAGGAGAAGGGGAAAATATCAAATGAAATTCTCAAAACGATTTCAAATGCGCATATGATTGGAATTCAATTTTTATTCGAAAATTTTGTGAAGAAGGTAATATTCGAAAGATAGAAAGCATTTCTCAGTAATTGAATGCAAAATTTCTAGAGAAGAGGTGCTATTTTGAATCAAGACGAAGATTTGAATATGCCTTTACAAGTTTGTGCATTTCTAAGTTCCCTTAAGGAGGAAATTAATGAAAACTCGCCTGTTTTAATAATTGCTTCTGAATCTTCGCTCTGTAAATGGCATTATCATACCACTGAAGTAGGATTCAAGCCAAAAATAATAACCTCTGATAGTAAGTAGATAAGCAATATAATATCTGTTTTAGAAATACTGAACTCGTTACAGACTTCGATTCTTCGGGTGTATGTCTTCTAAGCTCTGATTTCCTGAAGTTAGCTGAAAAGTTCTTAGATTTGGATGTATTCTGTGTGGTGATAGATGATTTTGATGTCCTAGCCACAAAACTTCTGGTGAAGAAATTGAGAGGAAAATTCAATATTGGACTCACTAAGAGGAACTTTTATGTGAGTAATTCAAAAATGGAATGAAAATTTCAAAGAAATGTTTTTATTCAACAGGAAAATCCGGACCAAAAACTTAAATGGTCCATGTTAAATTGGGCGAGTCCCGGATGCGTTGGAAAACTAAATGATTTCTACAGGTTAGACGCAAGAGTCGAATGACGCTTTTTCTAAAACAAATTCATCATTTTTAGAATTGACCGTCTGCATTCCTTGGCTTTCGCTGACAATTATCGTTTTTGGTGGATGAGACTCACTTGGAAGTTTTGCGATTCATTCGAGCCACCCAGCGAAGAAGATTTAGAAGTAAATAATTATTTTGTGTGTTAATTGAATGAATGTTTTCACTTTATATAAACCAAGATTTGATTTTTGCATTTTAATCAGTGGTGATTTATCTTTGAGGAAGATTTATTTTTTGTTCCAGGAATACCAACAAAAACTGCAATCATGGGGTAATATTCATGGTATCAGAATCCACCCTAAAGCTAAAAAAGTCATCAAAAGAACTAAACAGGAAAAACATCTATCAAAAAGGACGAAAATCAGTGATGATGTATCAGAAGCAAACGTTGTGAATTCTTCAAATGCTAGTTTTAAAATTACTTCATCACCAGATGAAATGAAAATTATTGCACGAAATGTCAAACAAGAATCATCAGGAAGCGAAGATATACAAGAAACGAAGGAAGCAGTATTGCATACATCTAAGGAGAATAAATCTTGGGAAGAAAATTATTCCAATTCATCTGATTTCAATCCTGCAAATATGGTGAAAACAGAAACTGCTGCCGTTTTGAAAGATGCAGAATCCGATGAAGAAGAACCGATTTTATCTATAATTTATTCTCAAGTGCCACTCAAAACCGAGGATAGTTTACCTGGAATTAGTAAATTTTCACAATCGTCAGCTGACGATTCACAATGCCTTTCATTTTTGGATGACGGCATGGAAAGCTCGACTAAAAGTCAAACATATCACCAAATTTCAGATGTTTTAGATCATCTTTCTGACGTGGAATGCAAAATGGGAGCTGATTCAGATGATGACTCTTTCTTCTCAGACCTTATTTCTGGAAATAAATGAGAAAAGCCAATAATTTTTTTGGAAATGTGAAAATTCCACTCTATGGTCCGATTCGAATTTTGGATATAGAGAGCTATTCTTCTTCTATTCATATGCATTTGAATAAGTTTTCTATTTCTCATTGAAATATTTCAACATGTTACTAACGCCACGTCCATAGAATATGATCTAAAATCAAGAGTGCCGGATTGGTATGAGTGCACCGGATTTCTATGCATCTTTCTTAATCTCTTGAAAAAAATAATTCTTTCTATACTTGATAAGGGTAAGTTAATTCAAATATTATCATTTATGATATATTTTTTTGTAAATATGTAAGTAAAACTTAAAATAAAATATTGCACACTTGAAAATAACACCTTTTTATTAAATACCACTATATAATCCAACTAATATCACATTAACGGAGCCTGAATTAATGACCCTATTATATCCTCAATTTCCACGATCTTGGACCTTTATACGCATAAAGTTTCACTTCAGCTTCGTTAATATTCGGCCAAAATATTTGCAATTATTTCTTCAGTTTTTACCCATAACTCTGTAGCAACAGTCGGATCAAAGTTGTACTTGGATTCATACAACTGACAATCCCTATAAATGATTCCTGATTCGAGACCTGGCTCTGTGGCGCAATAGATTACTGTTTGTGCCCCTTGCTTAGCACTCCTCATGAAGAAGAATGCGATTGGTGATAATAGAATGTAATGATACCATTTGATGTGATTTCTGAACAGGTTTGTGTACACCCAACCTGGACACACCGCAAAAACATCTATACCCTTACTCGCTGTCCTCTCTGCTAATTCTTGACAAAAGTAAACATTCGCTAGTTTTGAATTTGCATAAAGACTTTTGAAGTTTTGTGATAGGGAGTTGAGATCATCCAAGTGAATTTGGCCTTTCTCATGAAGTTTCGAAGATACATTCACAACTCTACTAGGTTTTGATTTTTCCAAGACATCGAGTAGTAAATTTGTTAGATAAAAATGGCCTACGTAGTTCACACCGAAATGAATTTCCAAGTTATCTTCTGTCAGTTCATGTTTCGTTTGCTGAGAATTAGAAATTCCAGCGTTATTAATAAGAATATGTAGAGATTCAAACTGTTCTTCGAATTTTCCCACAAAGTTTCGAATGGATTTGAGGGAGGCTAAATCCAGCTCCATGGCAATCAAACTGACCGGGCCATTGATTTCTTTTCTGATTTTCTCCATTGCAAAACCGGCATTATTCATATTTCTGCAGGCTAAAATTACAGTTGCATTTCTGGAAGCCAATTCTTTGGCAACTTCGAAACCAATTCCTGAATTCGCTCCAGTAACAACAGCTATTTTTCCATCTAGTTTAATTTTGTTTTTGCACTTTCCCCATTTGCTTTCAATGTACTTTCTCACACCGTATAATAACAACAGGGGAAGACCATAATATAAGGTTGCACTCAACATGATTACTGCAACTTGAAGTTTGCTATATGTAAAGGATAAATGTTTAGTATTCAAATTCTTCAACGCTGTTGTCGAGGATCCATTCAATGCAAATCACTTGCAAAATTTCCTTGCCACCATTCTGTTTTTAGTAAGGACTGGTTTGAATTTTTTGTTTATAGCTAAAGATGCGTTTAGACACGAGCAAGCATAGACATCATAGGTTGTCTATGCGAGCCAGCGTTGCCAGATGAGTGAAATGATATTATGGTACCGGGTTGCCAAAATGATCAGATTTGTCGGAAAATTATGTTACAATAATAGAGGTGAAATTTCAGAACGCAACTGGTAACGTGCCGTCTGTGAGACTGGGAACTTTTGCGAACAAAAAACAATTAAACTAACAATTTTTTGAGCGCTCGTACAACTTACACGAGGGCTATATCATTTCGTCAAGATGTCTGTATTTTTCAAATTTTGAGCCGAAAATGGTCTCAATCGACTATGTTTGACTCACTGATGACGAATCCGCCGGAAAATTTGAGTCTGTCCCTCCGCCCGTAAGCACGATAACTCTCGAACGGAACAACCTAGAGACTTGAAATTTTCAGTGTGGGTTCAGTTCCCGAATGCCTTGGTTAAGTTCGTTAATGGGCCAAATTCCATCAGGGGTTCCGTAAATATGGCCGTTCAAAGTTTTGTTCCCCTGATTACTTGAAAACTACAGATTTGATTCAGATGAAATTTTGCACTCAAATGGAGAATGAGGTGTTCAAGTTACATGTGAAATTTTGTCCAGATCGCATGACCAGAACCATAGAAACTTTTGAACGGAAACGCCTAGGGACTTTTCAGGATAGGTGTGGATCTCGAATGTCGTGATCACGTTCATCTATGAGCAAAATTATACTAGGGGTTCCGTAAATATAGTCGTTTGAGATTTAGTTTTCTTGATAATTTCAAAACTACAGATTCGATCGTGACGAAATTCTGTATACTAATGGAAAATGATATATTCAAGCTACATTTCTCCAGATAACATGACCAGAACCATAGAAAAACTTAACTTTCTAACGGAAAGGCCTAGGGACTTGGAATTTTCAGGATAGGTGTGGATCTGAAATGTCGGGTTCACGTTCATCAATGAGCAGAATTATACTAGGGGTTCCGTAAATACGGTCGTTCGAAATTTTGGTTTCTCGATAATTTCGAAACTACGGATTCGATCGAGATGAAAGTTTGTATTTTAATCGAGAATGATATATTGAAACAAAATTTTGTCCAGATCGCATGACCAGAACCATAGAAAATTGTAACTTTTGAACGGAAAGGCCTAAATATTTAAATATTTTTTTCCTGATAATTTCGAAACTACTGATTGGATTGGGATGAAATTTCGCACATAGATGAAGAATAATGTATTCAAACTACGTGGGATATACTTTCCTTTGGCCTGTGGCCAAACCTTTGCTAAGGAAACACAGAAAGTAAAAGAAATATGATGTAAGCTAAGACTTACTTTGAAAAGTCAATTGCACTCTTAACCTAGTTTTTTATTGAACGCCCAAAAGAATTTTAATTCATGGTAGCGATTGCGAAAAAGACTGCTAAATAACAAGTTCAATAATGAAAAAACCTTCATGGGTAAGATTTATTATAATATTATAAACTTGACAACAATAACAAAAAACTGAATAAACTGTAAAGCAAACTTCAAATCCAGACTACTATTCTATTCTCAAGCAAATATTTTTTCATCATATAATATACTTATAGAAAGAAAAATTTAGTATCCCTCGGACTGCCGTAAAAGTAACGAGAGTTAAAAAAAAACCATGTCGAAGCAAGCCTTGAGATTTCGAAGGAATGTCTTAGCTTTCATCATAATATTAATTATTAGATAAGGGAACATAGAAAGTAATACTCATATGATGCAAGCTAAGCCCTACTTCAAAAGTCCATGGCACACTTGACCTTCATGCTTTATAGAATGCTCCATACGAAATAATGAACGGAATAAAAACCCTATTTTATATATGTTCAATTACAGAAAAAAAATAAAATTGGTCCTTCAACTATCATATTATAATATTGACTTGATAAATATAAATTATCAATGAAGAAGGCACGTTTTAAAAAAAAATTGATTTGAAATCTAACAGAGATCAATATCACTGAATATAGTATGACACATTGATATTTAAAACAGGACTGACATTAATCAGAATAGACGCCTATGAATTTAATCTTTCATATCAAAACACTTTCACAAATTAGTTTTCAATTGATAAAGCTGGTTTTCCAAAGAACAGCATTAAATTCTTTGGGCAGATTCAAAATCATAATTGGACGGTTGAGCAGGTGGAGTACTTCTGTCCATGTCTTCATAGTTTGTCTGGTTTGTTCCTCTTGTGAATATTTCAGCCAAAGTATCTGATCAAGAAATGTGTCAAAAAAAATATTGAAAACTTGTCTATATGCATTACCTGTGCTAGATCCTCGCAGTTGTGCTAATCTGAAAAGAATCATTGAAGAAGCGGGGCGTGCCAATAAGTTGAAGATGGCTATAACAGCTGAAAATTTTTCTCTTGCACTTGCATCTGAAAAAGATTCAATGAAATGGCTTTATAAACAGTTTATATTTCGTAAACATACGATCAGCAGGATATGAGAAAATGAATAAAAAGATGTCCAGTGCAATGGCTATAATGTTCACTATGAGGGCCTGAAATCAAAAATGAATATAATTGAAAATTCAACGAATCAATTTTAAGATCGTTACCATTTGTATGGGTTCCTCACTTTCATGAGAATGGATCCCCCATATTAACAAGAAACAAAATATGGAATTGTAAAACAAGAAGGCTGATGTACTCCAATATCCCATAGAACTTAATGATATTAGTATTAAGTGGACCGCAAATACGATCTGAAAAATGATATGATAGAAATATCAAGTTATAAGTAAAAAAAACCATGTCTACCTTCAACTTAAGATTTCGAACCTCCGCCGGCATATTCCTTGAAAATTCTTAGCAAAAACTGATTAAAAAGTAAAATACATAAATTGTTATATCCTTCCTGAAAATTCGCTGTTAGCAATAGGTACCTCGGAATTAAACTGTGTACAGAGTAAACCAAACCGATATACTTTTCGTAGTCTTTGGTGTTTGTTTTCCTCAATTTCCTGATTCATTGATCATCAAATAAAAACACAAGGTCACTTATCAACCATAGAGATTATGAATGGTTTTGGTTAATTTGTTTGACGTTTACTCAAATATTCTCATACATTTGTATATAGTTCTATCGTAAATAATGAACAACAATACTAGAAATAAACGATAAATTCTTGAATAAAATTAGATTTACTGAACACCAAACTTCGTATCATCTTGTTACTTGTCCAAACCAAGATAAAGAATTATTATTTTATGTTTGTGATATTCTGTGTTCTTTGATGACAGTCGTGAAGTGCAACCGTAAACATTTCATGTGTTGATAATTTATCAGCTGTTTTGGATGATAGCTTAAAATTGCGAATTCTTTCAAAATACGTAGTGAGTGTTCAGAAATTCAAAATGACACATAAACCGCCGTCTCTCTATAAAATATGTTTGAAGGTGACCGTTGAAGGAGCGGTTAGGGGTTATAAACCATGCGAAAAAGAACTTAGAGGTCTTCCTAATAGTATCCTTTTCGATTGTTATTATATGGTGAGTACAACTTTCTCTTTCACTTTCATTGAAGTTTTTTATTCGATTTAAAATCCACAAAATGCTTAGATAATAGTTCAATGCATTTAAGCGTGCTATCTAAATCATTATGGATGATGTTTAAATCCAAATAATTCTTTTGGTTCAAAATTATTTGCATTTACGTCAAAATCAAACCAAATCAAAGATTTTGATTCATTTCGAGACATATTCATAAGATGAACATTGTTATCATATGCCTGATTTGGTTATTTATTGTTTGTTTATTTTTTACATACCATTGATAGCAAGGTGAAGATTTGCTCTAATCTAATTTATAAATGGGGAAGGGATTGGAAAGATACCTTCACTAATCATTAGGTTTACATTAAAACCTAGCTATAGGTCAAGATAGTACTGGTAATTCATATATCTGGTCAATATTTTTTGGGCAATGTCAGTTCCTAAAATTTTATGCATTTTTGCCCCATTGTGTTGTGCAGTTATGAATTTATCTGAATTCTGTTGAGGCTGCAAAATTATTCAGCCAATAGCTTGGTTTCTTTCAACTAACTGGAGCATCTGGCATTAACCCATTCCCTCCCACCGTACTCATTTGAGTACACTTCAAATTTCACTCTGCTAGTGAACTCTCTTGCAATTTTTCAAAGTTTTGAGAACCTTCTTGTGTTATCCAGGTTTATATTTTAATTTATTATTAAGAAGGTTCTCAAAACTTTGAAAAATTGCAAGAGAGTTCACTAGCAGAGTGAAATTTGAAGTGTACTCAAATGAGTACGGTGGGAGGGAATGGGTTAATTGAAAACAATTTGTTATTAAGTCCAGTTGTTTAACAAATTTTCCCTTATTTTCAGCTTTATTCTGGAAACCATTTGTGCTTACTAGGTCGAGAATTAAGTGATGTTAACAATTTCAATAGACTGCTGTCGGTCACTTGTAAACGTACAAAATTGTTGAAAATGTTCCAGTCACTACTCGACCACGGGAACAAATGTACAAGTATATCCAACACCTTAATCACTAATTATATCACACTTATGAGTATTTCTACGACAAATCCGAATAAGAATATGATCGATATCGGATTGAGATTAGGTGGATTTTTCAATGAAGGAGGTTGGTATGACAGCTGTATGAAAGTGATAATTAAAACAGAGGAGTTATGCCATAAATTTCCAAAGGATAAATATATATTGAAGAAGTTATTGGAGTGCTACCATAGGTGAGTTTCTATTGAAATTATCAACCCCCAAAGACTTATGATTAAGTTCTTTGCCAGTCTGAACAAAGACGACAATGTAGTTCTAGAAGATAATAGGTTTGTTCGTTAATGGACTGAGCAAGCTCATTTCGAATTTAGAGTTGCTAAAATGCAACTTTTGAAAATTTTCCCCTTTTTTGCACGCAGATTTATCAAACGGCCCTTGATATACAGAATATAGAACTGTGTTCTTTACTGTTTCTATAGTCTGTTCAAATGTAACTGAGAGCTTGGAGCTTGGTAAACAAGTTTGCACATAAGTGGGAGGGGCTTCAGAGAGGTACTTTCCTTCCAGAGTCGAATCGAGGGTAATTCACACAATTGTACAGTTTCAACTCGATATTATTCTCTGAATGAAATACACACAAGACCTCTACGTAAAATATATATTTACACATAACAAGTAAACAGAAAAGTCTCCAATTGTACATATGTCTAAATCAACATTAATATCACAGAATCAAAAATATTAACGTAATTATGTACATACACCTTAAATGAATAAATTGAAATATGATCAGTCGAAAATCTAACCTGACATGAATGAAATAAAAAATTGTTTTATTCTTGATCGAAAATATGAAAGAACAGAAAACATTGATTGAAATGATAATAAGATTGACAAAAATAATACAGAGTCCAAAATAATATTATTAATGAAAATGAGAATTTAGCTGGATATATTTTTCTGTTGCCTTGGGCGTGATTGTTTGTCGTCACCGGTTGAAAAATCTCCATGTTGCTGCGGTTGTTTGCGAATTTTTTATTCATTTTGTGGAATCTTGTCGCTATTGGTTCAATTTTGGTTTTTTCATAATGAATTTTATTTGATGGATTATGAAAATGGATTTCTAGGGTGCCTCATTTTCGTAATTGTTCTCAAGCTACTTCTCTCTGCCACTTCTATATTTATATATTTTTCAATGGGTTTCTTGCGTTTATCCATAGTTGGTGTCCATATTCTATGATTGGTCTGCAAATCATTTTATAGATATTTGTTGCTGTCTTATAGTTGATACCTTCCTGTTTGTAAGTGTCTGGATCTTGTGATAATCTTTTTCTTCGTGATTTCCGATTAATATTTGAGATTAACTGTTTTTCTTGAATAGATAAATGTGAATGTTTTGATCTTTTTCGTGGTGAGCCCAATATATCACTATATCATTGTCCGTTTCTGAATTCAACATTGTTGTCCGTAACTATGAAATCGATAGCTCGTCAGAAGATTTTTGCGGGAGACTACTACTACACTTTTAACGAGAACACTTATTTTTTACCATAGACTTTCACTACTACGATCGACATTCCGATAACGATCCTGGCAGACTGCTAAGGGTGAAGAAGGGATTGTAGATAAGACCGTTTGACCAATAAGACATTAGTTATGCGCAAAATAAACGGATTTGGTTTGTTTACATTCTTTCTCATATTTGAACAGACTATAGTAAACTAGAGTAAACCACTTACGCCAAAATTCGCTTGGGTGTGTTTTAATTCCATGAGATTATGTGCGATTTGAATTCTACCCACTTCTCGTTGATCGATATGAAATTTTGCACACATTTCGGCTCTTTGGACAATACCCTTTACAATATTCATTTCAAGTCAACATAATAGGTTTGCCTAGTGAAAGTAAAGGAAAAAACAAAAATGTTGGTGCCTTTGTGGAACAGTGACTGTGAGTGTGACATCAATTTGTGTTTTTATTACTTGACATCTATTTATTTCCTAGAAGGATGTTATATAGATTTGTTCTTGGTTAGAGTAAGTACAGTAGATTTACTGGCGTACAACGGAGCTTGGTTGTGCTTTTTTAGACGATATGCTCTTTTCAAGTTGCTGCACTAAAACTTTTTCATCTTTGCAGGAAACATTTAGCGGCAACGGCAACAAAAACAAGAGGCCGTCGCCGCGTTTCCTACATGATTGCCAGATATCGTACATCGAATCCTGGAAGACCCTTACCTCAATGTTTAGCAGCCTTTCGCCGTTGGCTCAACTATTCCTTGCTGTGATTGAAATAATTTTGTGAAGATCAAATCTTGTCCGATTGAATTGATTTGTCTATTCTTTTTCACAAAACGAAGACAATCAATATAATGTGTGATTGGCGGTTCACCAGAAATGTTCCCTCTCTTCTTGATTCACATTTTGTTAATTTCTAATAAATACAAATTTTTTGATACCGTTTTTTGTTATTTTCAATCTTGAGGTATCCACTTCAAAATTCATAGAAAAAGCGGTGAATCATTGGATGAATTCTATCCATCATCACAAATTTGATGATGGGTAAAAAAATATTTCTTCAAAAAGCGGCTTTTTAATGACACTTCACAGGGTTCAAAGAATGAAACGCAATAAATAAATATAAAAAAGACAAATTGGAACACATTCAGATAAAAAATTCACATGGCAGGAAAGCAGCCTTGGATGGTTTCCTTGCGTCATCTAGTGAAATAAATAACTATTTATGCGAGTAGAATCTTTTTTCCTTTTTATCATTTGATTCAGATAGCATATTTATTGTCAACACTCCAGGTATAGAAGATTCACTCTAAATGAGAAGGCAAAATATTATTACGAGATAAGCGGACCTTGAATTGATGAAGATAGTTGAAATTACCTTTTTAATGATAGCTGAATATCAATTTGTACAATCGGAAATTGACGATAAATTATAGAAAATAACGTACGAGGTTGCACATCAGTAGATTTAGAAGTAAATTCAAAATGTCAAATTTAAAAACTCTAAGGTTCGATCTAATTTTTGTTCAGATGATATGTTTTATTTTTCAGGAAACTGTACGCAGAAGTATCTTTCAAGGAATTAGAATCTGCACAGCGTACATATGAATTGGCGCATGGAGTTATTAGAGACTTGGAAGCCATTGATGCACTTCCTAACCTAGCATCAATTTATTCGAACTTTTCTGGTTTATTTTACATGAAGAGCGACTATCCCCAGGTCAGTTTGTTTTGTATTATGTTATTTTCATTCTGATTATTTTACAACTCCCCCTAATTTTTTAAAATCGCTAAAATCCCTGAAATATATGAAAATAAAGTTCGAAAAACAGCGAAGACCATAAATGTTGTCGCCATCGGTTCGTATAGGCTTTTTGAGCGCTCGTACTACTTACACGAGGGCTATATCATTTCGTCACGATGTCTGTATTTATCGAATTTTGAGCTGAAAATGTGCCGTAATCACGATTTCTCTCGCACGGAACAACCTAGAGACTCAAAATTTTCAGTGGGGGTTCAGTTCCCGAATGCCTCGGTTGAGTTCGTTAATGGGCCAAATTCCACGAGGGGTTCCGTAAATATGGCCGTTCAAAGTTTTGTTCTCCTGATTACATGAAAACTACAGATTTGATCGAGATGAAATTTTGCACTCAAATGGAGAATGAGGTGTTCAAGCTACATATGAAATTTTGTCCAGATCGCATCACCAGAACCATAGAAATCATAGAAAATTGTAACTTTTGAGCGAAAACGACTAGGTACTTGAAATTTTCAGGATAGGTGTGGATCTCGAATGTCGTGATCACGTTCATCTATGAGAAAAATTACACTAGGGGTTCCGTAAATATGGTCGTTTGAAATTTAGTTTTCTCGTTAAATTCAAAACTACAGATTCGATCGTCACGAAATTTTGTATACTAATGGAGAATGATATATTCAAGCTAGATTTCTCAAGATCACACGCCCAGAAACATAGAAACCATAGAAAATCATAACTTTCGAACGGAAAGGCCTAGGGACTCGGAATTTTCAGGATAGGTGTGGATCTGAAATGTCGCGTTCACGTTTATCAATGAGCAGAATTATACTAGGGGTTCCGTAAATACGGTCGTTTGAAAGTTTTGTTTCTCGATAATTTCGAAACTACGGATTCGATCGAGATGAAATTTTGTATTTTTATCGAGAATGATATATTAAAACAATATTTTGTCCAGATCGCATGACCAGAACCATAGAAACCATAGAAAATTGTAACTTTTGAACGGAAAGGCCAAGGAACTTGAAATTTTCAGGGTTTGAAAGTTTTGTTTCTCGATAATTTCGAAACTACGGATTCGATCGAGATGAAATTTTGTATTTTTATCGAGAATGATATATTAAAACAATATTTTGTCCAGATCGCATGACCAGAACCATAGAAACCATAGAAAATTGTAACTTTTGAACGGAAAGGCCAAGGAACTTGAAATTTTCAGGGTGGGTTTGGATCGCAAAATTTTTTTCCTGATTGGATTGCACCTAGCTGAGGAATAATGTATTCCGTGCCAAATTTTGTCCAGATCGCACCACCAAGACCATAGATACCGTAGAAAATTCTAGCGAATTATCGAAAAAAAATTGGTCACCTAAAGCACTGACATGGAGTTTCGCCTAAGTTTCAGAATTTTTGTGACAGCTGTCGAAAATTCCTTCAATTGATTTCTAAAACTGGAAAATGCGAATCTACCTACAAGGTGCATGTACGAGCGCTCAAAAGCTCCTGCCTTCACGGCAGTGCTTTTCGTAATTTTTTATCATTGAAAGCGTGAACTCAAAAAGACTTGAATATTGATGAGCACTAACTATGTATATAATAACGTCATAGTAGGCGCATGACAATTACGTCAACCAAAAAAACTAAAGTTCTGAAGACGCTGTTGTCGTATCTACATAAAATTCTTGAGGGCAAATACAGTAGAACCTCAATTATCCGAACGCTGATCAGTTTATCCGAACATTCAATTATCTGACCAATAGCATTTCGCCAGTCGAAAATATTAGACTATTTTGTGAAAAATGATTAAAGTATTTAATGTACATACCTATTTCACTATTTTAATGTTCATTTATATATTTAAAATTTTAATGAACTCACCGGTTCTTATAATGTTCTTTGTTTGATCTTATCTCAAAAATCCGACATTTTGATTGTCCGAACTTTTGATTATCCAAAATAGTCCCGTTCCCAATTAGTTCAGATAATTGAGGTTCTACTGTAATAAGAATTTCGAGTCATGTGTATTTTTTAAAATAATGGCGTATCCTCGGAAAAAACTTCATACATGGTTATAAAAAACCTATATTTACCTCTGTGCATGGAATATTTGATATTTTTAGTGTGACTTATCGACTCATAAGCTTCATTAACGTAGATTATAATAACACTAATATTTTTTCTCAGGCGGTGATATGGTCCCAAAAAGCACTTGAAGCACTTCATAAGGACCTACCAATAAGGTAATCTTGAATTTTTATTTTATCATTTTTCATTCAAATTTAATCGATATTCTTTTCAGAACTGTTATTGAAGTATTGAGGCAAGCGTCTAAATCGTGCATCGTGAAACGATGTTTCAATCAGGCTGGTTTTTTGATGAAACAGGCGCTTAATCTGGCTTCGAAACTCTACGCGAGGGATCAACATCCCCATTACGCAGACACGTTGAGCGATTACGGTTTTTTCTTGTTGAATTCAGATTCTACCGAAGAAAGTGTCAAAATCTACGAACAGGCGTTGGAAATCAGGAAATCGATATTCAAGAAATATAATATAAACGTTGCCCTTGCACACGAAGATCTGGCATATGTTTTGTATGTTCACGAGTACAGTTCTGGAAGCTTTTCTCTGGCAAGGTAAATTTATATAATTATTTTTCTGATATACCAAATACAATTAGGTGATTCCATATTTTGGAGTTTAAATCGCGCGAAAGCTTTCGACTTCACGTCAGTGCTTTTCAAATTTTATTGTATTCATTTTCAGTGAACATGCAGAGATGGCGCTGAAAATAATGCATAAAATCATCCAGTCGGATCACCTCCTCAAGTCTTCAGCCAAACGTGTCAAGGCTTTGATACTGGAAGAGATCGCTTTGGATCTTCCCGGTTTGGAAAATTCTCGAGTACAAGAAAACTATCTGCAGGAATCCGAGGAACTTCACAAGGAAGCCCTGACCTCCTCCTTTAAGACGTTCGGTGAAAAAAACCTCCTAACAGCCAAACAGTATGGAAATTTGGGCAGACTGTATCAGAGTATGAAAAAGTGGGACGAAGCTGAAAAGATGCATCTCAAAGCGATCGCCATCAAGGAGGAATTATTGGGACAATACGATTATGAAGTAGCTCTGAGTGTTGGACATTTAGCGTCTTTGTACAACTATCAGATGTGTCGTTACAACGATGCGGAGAAATTGTATAAGAGATCTATAGAAATCAATATTGATTTGTTCGGAGAAGCTTACTCGGGTTTAGAATATGATTATAGGGGGATCACCCATGTTTATGTTAAATTGTCCGATACTCAAAATGTGCAGTTCTACGAACAGAAAATGAGGGACTGGCGGAAGCTGCGCAGACAAGTAAGAACTGAAGAGAATGATGATGAAGTTTTGCCTTTGGACCAAATTGTCGATACTTATTTTAAAATGTGTTAGATATTCTAGTCATTTTATAATTATTCTTCGTTAATTATCTAATAACAGAGTAATTTCATAATCGCAAATGATAAAAACTAGATGATTCCTTCTACCTTTCTTTTCATTATTACTATTTGTAGGTTGAAAGATTACTGCCATGCACCTTGAATATCACATATACACTGATTTTATTTCTAGTGCGCATACGTTTTTGATGCATTCTAAAATTAATTTAAGCTTAAACCGCAATCTCAGTTTATTTTAAAAAATATTATTCTCAGTCACAATGTAGGTGGTTACAGGTTACAGTGCATTCCCATTTATTCTTTATAGCTTATTTTTCAGTATTCTTCTTTTGATTAACGCGAAACGAGTGTCATCATTTCAAAACAATTCTATTAAAAGAATTGGCTGCCTTTTGGTATGGTAGAAAACTTATCTGAGATAATTACATTTTAGGAAGACTGTCAGGATTACGCAAGAGAGTTGTGAGGGATTTTTCAAGGTTTATCATTATTTCTTGTTTATCTTTGATTCGTTTAAATTATATACTGTTGATGAATTATGAATTTTATTTATATGGTTCGTTCTAAGATTTGATGAGGATCCCGTAACTTTATTCATCTTGCACAAAATTTTTCTTGAATTTAGTATCTTATTTGTCTAACTTGAAGCACACGGTGTTTATAATAGCAATCTGATTTTATTGAGGTTGGAATTGTTGTTTGCTTGTAAACCATTCCCTCTCATCGTTTTTGTTTTCCATAGATTGTGATAAGGATTTTCAAGTTTAGATTTATGTTGAAATAATTGAAAATATAACTGATTTAATGTTAATATTTGGCTTATTTTTCCAATAAACCTTAAGAATCCTTTGAGGAAATTAATAAATTTCTCGAAAACCACTGGGTATAGTTATACAGTCAAGGGCATGAGTTGAGATTATTTTTCCTACGACTGCATACAATTTTTGAAAAGTATATTAAAATTTGTTTTCTTCAAAAAATAAGTACTCGATATTTTTAATAGGTGAAAGGTATCGGTAAAAGAGTTCTAACACATTGGAAAAAAATTATAGAAAGCACTTCCGTGAAGTCAGGAGCTTTTGAGCGCTCGTTCATTCACCTTGTAGGTAGATTCGCATTTTCCAGCTTTATAAACCAGATGAAGAAATTTTTGACAGCTGTCAAAAAAATGACAACAGCTCTTTGTCAATTATGCCGAATCAGCTGTTACAGAAATATAAGGATTTTTCATTCAATATTTCGATGGAATTTGAAATGGTTCTGAATGTGCGATCTGGAAAAAATGCAAAATACAAAATTCCGTCACGATCGAATCCGTAGTTTTCGAATTATCAAAAAAACAAAATTTCAAACGTACGGAACCTCCGGTCGAATTTTGCCCAATAACGAATTTGACCGCGGCATTCGAAATTCGTTCTAGGTTTTTCCGTTCGAAAGTTACAATTTTCTATGGTACTGGTCCAGCGATCTGGAAAAAATTTCGCATGTAGCTTGAACAGGTCATTCTCCATCTGAGTGCAAAATTTCATCGTGACGAAATGATATAGCCCTCGTGTAAGTAGAACGAGCGCTCAAAAACACGCGTGTAATTTGTACCAACTTACTGAGTGGCATTATAATAGTTGTCCTCAGCGAATTTTCCTTATGAATATTGCAATTCACGTGGCTATCGAATTTTGCATCATACATCAAAAATTATCTTTATTCTTCAAGTAAAAAATTAATGGTTTTTCATTACTCACGACAGTTTTTGATCAATTATCCACCGTAATAAGTACCAATACCTACTAATAATAGTACTATTCTTTTTGTTATCTAGTTGTTTTGTTATCTGCGTAATGGAAGCTCATAACGACGCGTTGTTCAATATACCGAAATGATGCATTTCAGCTGTAGGAAAATTTTATCCTTTATATTCACACTATGAAGATCACTATTTTTTTCTTTATGGTGTTGGTATGTGTTATTCAAACCACTGAACGAGCCGCCGCAGAAAATGTGAATTCAACAACTGGTGAGTACATTGAGGACTTAGTTCTAAATATTATGTTATGCTATTTCAGATTCATACTTCTGTAAAATTTTTAGCTTTAATGATTGCATAAAAATCTGTAAAAAGTTCTCTAATCTCTAATTATTCATTTTGGCCAAGTAATATTGAACTTTCACTACTTGAGAGTTTTACAAAACCACTACACGGGTTTCGCCATTACCATGGCTTCTCTTGAACTCTTTATTCTACTGACTTTTGGGCCTACTTTTTGTTGAGTTATCATTCATTCTTGTTTGATAAAGTTATCATAACCAATTTTCTTTATGTTTTCAGAGAAGGCTGTGAAGAAAAAAGGTATGCTGTTATCTCTATATAAGTGCTATAAAATTCTTTCAGGTTTTTATGGAGCTTCCGAAAATGAGGAAAAATTAGGATCCCCACCATAAATGAAGGAATAAAGTCCTTTATCTGTGATCCCCACCTTTAGGTGGAATCTCAACCACTTTGCAGATCTGGCAACATAACAATTGGAATAGCGAGGAAATGAATAAATATACTGAAACTAGTCAAAAAGTTGGGAATTTGTGCTATTTTTTAGTGGTTATAGGTACTTCATTTGACAATCGAAAAAGCAATTATGTTAATTATGGTGGCTGAACACTGAACACTAAAGATAACAACAGACAACTTGGTGTTGAAAAAAAAATAGGTCGAAGCAAGCCTTAAAATTTCAAATATATTTCTTACCTTCATCATGAGAATAACAAATAATGGAACATAGAAAGTAATGTAATATGATTCAAGCTGAGCCCTACTTCAAAAAGTCCATGGCGTTCTTGGTCTCATTTTTGAGCGCTCGTTCTACTTACACGAGGGCTAAATCATTTCGTCACGATGTCTGTATTTTTCGAATTTTGAGCTGAAAATGGCCTCAGTCGACAAGGTTCGACTCACTGATGACGAATCCGTCGAAAAATTCCAGTCTGCCCGTCCGTCCGTATACACGATAACTCTCGAACGGAACTACCTAGAAATTTGAAAATTTCAGGGTAGGTTCAAATCTCGAATGCAGCTGTTAAGTTCGTTATTGGGTGAAATTCGACCAGGGGTTCCGTAAATGAGGTCGTTCAAAATTTATTTTTCTTCATCATTTCAAAACTACAGGTTCGATTGTGACAAATTTTGTATTTTAATGGAGAATAGTATATTCAAGCTACTTTTTTACCAGATCACATAACCAGGACCACTTTGAATTCTTACGAATTATTGAATAAAAAATCCTTATATTTCTGTAACAGCTGATTCGGCATAATTGACGAAGAGCTGCTGTCATTTTTTTGACAGCTGTCAAAAATTCCTTCATATGGTTTTTAAATCTAAGAAATTCGAGTCTACCTAAAAGGTGGATGTACGAGCGCTCAAAAGCTCCTGACTTCACGTCACTGCTTTTTATAATTTTTTATTTAGCGCCCCATACAAAGTTTGAAGTACAGATCTCTCATTGATATAAAATACTTTTTCAGAAAACCCAATCGACACCCTGCTATTTATGGCCAATTCTCTACTTAGAGGAGATCTTATCGCTACTTTGACCAGGATAGTGGAGGTAGTTCAAAGGCAAGATACTGGACTCATTCTAGAGGTGGTACTCATTCTAGTACATCGTTTCTTGACTTTATTACAACCTATTTTTTACATACTTTTCCCATCCACAAAAGATCAAGGAGGTGTGACTCAAAATTTTAAATCTAGAATTGAAACAATGTCCCATCTGATGGGTATGCTGATGGCCTGAGGTAACTGCAATATACTTGAATTGAAATTTATGCGTTCCTTATTGGTTTGGATTTACCCTAAATTGATCTAATAAAAAAATTGTCCAGAGTAAAAAAAATGAAAAATAAAAGAACGCTTTCGAATTAATTCCAAAGTCAACTAGCATAAAGGGATTATATTTATTTGAAAAATGAAGCACAATAAAAAATTCACTACATGAACGTAGCCTCTTTTACACCGTAGTTGAAAAATTCTCCATTCCGCAAAACACAGAAGACAAAAAGTAGGTGGAGTGAAATGGTAAGAATTCGATCTGTTCGTAGGCCAAACGAACCAAGCAACCATAGAGTTTATTGACTTGTCATTGCACAGGTCTGTCAGTTTTTATATTTTTCTTTGCTCTCCTCAGTTGTCTAATTTGTTACGTACGATATTCACGTAGTTAATTGCTGAACTATGAAAGAACTTCGAAATTTCGGTTACTGAATTTAATAACTAACTTATCTGTGATAAACCAGGAATTCTAAAGTAGTTTTAATTATTAAACCGAGCTGCTGAACATCACCCGTTCATTATATGACCGTATTACGTCTAAAATTCTTCGATTAGGTAAAGGCTGAATAGAACATGGCCGCCTGAGTACACTACACTATCAGTTTTTGATAAATGTGAAAGAGTGAACATAGCCTAGGAATGGAGCTAAGGGTTGGAAATAAATATAGATTAGGACGAAAAATTGGCTCTGGTTCATTCGGAGACATATATTTAGGTATGTTCCATCCAGGTTTTTTTTGTTGTTGATATTGGTAAACAAAGTGATTGTGATTAGAACAATGATAGTGACAAAATCGTTTCATTGTTTTTAGGAACAAATATATCGACTGGTGAAGAAGTAGCTATTAAATTAGAATGTATCAAAACAAGACATCCACAACTTCATATAGAATCAAAATTTTACAAAATGATGCAGGGTGGAGGTGAGTTATTTTGACCATTTATTATTCATTTGTGGGTTCTATTCATGATCAGATTGCCCAATGTTATTGCTGCAGAGCTGAATGTCAAAAGGAGGACTTATTATGATGTGGGAAGGTGTTTTCGAAACTGTTGCACTTTATCTCGTTCAGATTCTTTGGGTTAGTCGTGAGAAGTAGATCTTCGCTGTTACCTGAAGTGTCGTTTAATAATCTTATTACATCGCTTACCTATTTATTTTTATACTGATTTAAATTCTCCGTGTGTATTTCAACTCGAGGGGTTCAATAACCTATTAAAACTTTGCTTCTATCTCAAAAGATATTTAATACAGAGTATTGAATTATTATTTTTCCGAAATATTCATTCGAAGATTTTCAAACAATCGCAGTAATTGTTATCTATCTGTTGCAAGAATTAGAGGAAGTACCATAGTTTATTGTTCATGAAAAATTCTTATTTATAACTGTTTCTTAACAACAGCCTTGGACTGGCGGTTATACAAATTAATGAAAATAATAAAGTTTTTTCATTACTTCACTCATAATAGCAGAAATAATCTCGACAGACATGAAGAAAGTTAACCTTAACAATAATTGCATAATTCCACCAAGGTCCAGCTAATTAAAGTATTTCATCTGGGGTTAAGTTGAAGAGATGTAAACAATGTAATTTCACTTATCATAATTTATTCTACAGATAATTTCTGGTTTAGTCGCTTTGTTCAAAGGGTCTGTATAATAGTTTTTATTATATCATTAGCTTGAATGTCTTTTCCATGAATCATTTTGATAATATGAGTGCTGAAGGAATTGTTACTGCGATATTGATCCATTATTTTCGGTAAAACACTTGTGGAATCATTGAAGAAAATTGCTCAAAGTTGTGAAAAAAAAAACATTAATGTAAAAATGCAACATATACCCATAATATTTTGAAGTTTCTTGGAATCTGAAATGTTTCCATTTGTATTATTCCTTCTTCTTTTATATGCTTTGTGTTCTTTGATTAAGTTCTGAAATGTATACTCAAAACTTCATCCTTACAAAGGGGTACTTTACTTAATTCAAATTTTGGTTTCCACCAGTTTGACTTGAGACCAATTTAACCACAGAACTTATATCTGAAAAAGTTGACAGATGTGATACATTTCATCTACTGTGTGACAGGAGCATAGAAAATATTACGCTCATAACCTCAAATTCCGACTATTTTGATACTGTTTTTCTTCTCAAAGTGAAGATTTATAATTCGGGGAACAAAATCTGCTCCAATGGCAGAGGAGAGAAGATCAGAAAGTGGACGAGGAAAAACTGCCTCAACTGTAGATTAATACAGCTCAATTGGATATAAAATTAAATTAAAGAATGAGACAGAAATAAACGATAAGCTGCTCTTGAACGGGTGTGGGTTTTCTTTCACATCTATCTTAGTATTTTTGTTTGGATCATCTGTAGAGGTTTCAAGACGAGTATCCCATATCTAGACATTTTTTTAAACAAAGTCAAACATCCTCCTTCTGTTGAAGTAATTCACGCCAACTCGAGCATCCAATGGTGCATTTTAAAAACAAACCGCCTGTCAACGGTGTCCGCTCGCTGGATGGGCTGTCGTCTTGACATTCCTCGACCGCGTGTTCATAACAGAAAGACAAATCGTCGAGTTTCTATCGCTCGTTCCATTTCGATACCGACACAGATAGCGAAGTAACAAGTCGAAAAAAAAATAGAAGGCTCATGTGCTGCGCCGCCTGGAAGGCCGTTGACACCGTAGCTGGAAACATTTGTTGTGGCTTGACACAAAGATGTACTTTCCGGGAGGAAAAAAAGGCCGGCGGGAATTTACAGCGTCGCGGTATGATTCGTTCATCGTCGTATGAGGATTATTAGGTTGGGACCTTGAAATTTATTTTCGAAGTTATTCACTTTTGAATATGTTCGGGTGGTTGGAGATGAATATTGTGGAACTTTTTATATTGTGAATGAATGACATCCGACATTAATGACAGATATTCATGGATACCAACACGAAGAGACTGAACATTCCACCGAATTAATAAAAAAGACAAAAAACTGTGACAGTATCGCAAGTTCATTGAATTTGTTTGGTGGTACTTATTATATTCTTCTGTTGGAATTCCTGGATGTCGTTTAGTTCAATTCAAATATTCGATATCAGATGGAGCCATTAGAATCAAGTGGTGGAATTTTGAACACTATCAACATATTCAATAATCCTGATCAGAAAAATCGATGAACTTTTCAACAGATTGACAGAGTGAATGACATCTGACACTTATGACAGATATTCATTGATACCAACGCAGAGAAACTGAACATTCCACCAAATAATAAAAAGAAACATAAACACCTGTGACTTTTTCGCAAGTTCATTGAATTTGTTTGGGGGTACTTATTATATTCTTCTGTTGGCATTCCTGGGTGTCGTTTAGTTCAATTTGAATACTCGATATCAGATGGAGCCGTTAGAATCAAGTGGTGGAATTTTGAACACTATCAACATATTCAATAATCCTGATCAGAAAAATCGATGAACTTTTCAACAGATTGACAGAGTGAATGACATCTGACACTTATGACAGATATTCATTGATACCAACACAGAGAAACTGAACATTCCACCAAATAATAAAAAGAAACATAAAAACCTGTGACTTTTTCGCAAGTTCATTGAATTTGTTTGGGGGTACTTATTATATTCTTCTGTTGGCATTCCTTGGTGTCGTTTAGTTCAATTTAAATACTCGATATCAGATGGAGCCGTTAGAATCAAGTGGTGGAATTTTGAACACTATCAACATATTCAATAATCCTGATCAGAAAAATCGATGAACTTTTCAACAGATTGACAGAGTGAATGACATCTGACACTTATGACAGATATTCATTGATACCAACACAGAGAAATTGAACATTCCACCAAATAATAAAAAGAAACATAAAAACCTGTGACTTTTTCGCAAGTTCATTGAATTTGTTTGGGGGTACTTATTATATTCTTCTGTTGGCATTCCTTGGTGTCGTTTAGTTCAATTTAAATACTCGATATCAGATGGAGCCGTTAGAATCAAGTGGTGGAATTTTGAACACTATCAACATATTCAATAATCCTGATCAGAAAAATCGATGAACTTTTCAACAGATTGACAGAGTGAATGACATTTGACACTTATGACAGATATTCATTGATACCAACACAGAGAAACTGAACATTCCACCAAATAATAAAAAGAAACATAAAAACCTGTGACTTTTTCGCAAGTTCATTGAATTTGTTTGGGGGTACTTATTATATTCTTCTGTTGGCATTCCTTGGTGTCGTTTAGTTCAATTTAAATACTCGATATCAGATGGAGCCGTTAGAATCAAGTGGTGGAATTTTGAACACTATCAACATATTCAATAATCCTGATCAGAAAAATCGATGAACTTTTCAACAGATTGACAGAGTGAATGACATCTGACACTTATGACAGATATTCATTGATACCAACACAGAGAAATTGAACATTCCACCAAATAATAAAAAGAAACATAAAAACCTGTGACTTTTTCGCAAGTTCATTGAATTTGTTTGGGGGTACTTATTATATTCTTCTGTTGGCATTCCTTGTTGTCGTTTAGTTCATTTTAAATACTCGATATCAGATGGAGCCGTTAGAATCAAGTGTTGGAGTTTTGAACACTATCAACATATTCAATAATCCTGATCAGAAAAATCGATGAACTTTTCAACAGATTGACAGAGTGAATGACATCTGACACTTATGACAGATATTCATTGATACCAACACAGAGAAACTGAACATTCCACCAAATAATAAAAAGAAACATAAAAACCTGTGACTTTTTCGCAAGTTCATTGAATTTGTTTGGGGGTACTTATTATATTCTTCTGTTGGCATTCCTTGGTGTCGTTTAGTTCAATTTAAATACTCGATATCAGATGGAGCCGTTAGAATCGAGTGGTGGAATTTTGAACACTATCAACATATTCAATAATCCCGATCAGAAAAATCGATGAACTTTTCAACAGATTGACAGAATGAATGACATTTGACACTTATGACAGATATTCATTGATACCAACACAGAGAAACTGAACATTCCACCAAATAATAAAAAGAAACATAAAAACCTGTGACTTTTTCGCAAGTTCATTGAATTTGTTTGGGGGTACTTATTATATTCTTCTGTTGGCATTCCTTGTTGTCGTTTAGTTCATTTTAAATACTCGATATCAGATGGAGCCGTTAGAATCAAGTGTTGGAGTTTTGAACACTATCAACATATTCAATAATCCTGATAAGAAAAATCGATGAACTTTTCAACAGATTGACAGAGTGAATGACATCTGACACTTATGACAGATATTCATTGATACCAACACAGAGAAACTGAACATTCCACCAAATAATAAAAAGAAACATAAAAACCTGTGACTTTTTCGCAAGTTCATTGAATTTGTTTGGGGGTACTTATTATATTCTTCTGTTGGCATTCCTTGGTGTCGTTTAGTTCAATTTAAATACTCGATATCAGATGGAGCCGTTAGAATCGAGTGGTGGAATTTTGAACACTATCAACATATTCAATAATCCCGATCAGAAAAATCGATGAACTTTTCAACAGATTGACAGAATGAATGACATCTGACACTTATGACAGATATTCATTGATACCAACACAGAGAAATTGAACATTCCACCAAATAATAAAAAGAAACATAAAAACCTGTGACTTTTTCGCAAGTTCATTGAATTTGTTTGGGGGTACTTATTATATTCTTCTGTTGGCATTCCTTGTTGTCGTTTAGTTCATTTTAAATACTCGATATCAGATGGAGCCGTTAGAATCAAGTGTTGGAGTTTTGAACACTATCAACATATTCAATAATCCTGATCAGAAAAATCGATGAACTTTTCAACAGATTGACAGAGTGAATGACATCTGACACTTATGACAGATATTCATTGATACCAACACAGAGAAACTGAACATTCCACCAAATAATAAAAAGAAACATAAAAACCTGTGACTTTTTCGCAAGTTCATTGAATTTGTTTGGGGGTACTTATTATATTCTTCTGTTGGCATTCCTTGGTGTCGTTTAGTTCAATTTAAATACTCGATATCAGATGGAGCCGTTAGAATCAAGTGTTGGAGTTTTGAACACTATCAACATATTCAATAATCCTGATCAGAAAAATCGATGAACTTTTCAACAGATTGACAGAGTGAATGACATCTGACACTTATGACAGATATTCATTGATACCAACACAGAGAAATTGAACATTCCACCAAATAATAAAAAGAAACATAAAAACCTGTGACTTTTTCGCAAGTTCATTGAATTTGTTTGGGGGTACTTATTATATTCTTCTGTTGGCATTCCTTGTTGTCGTTTAGTTCATTTTAAATACTCGATATCAGATGGAGCCGTTAGAATCAAGTGTTGGAGTTTTGAACACTATCAACATATTCAATAATCCTGATCAGAAAAATCGATGAACTTTTCAACAGATTGACAGAGTGAATGACATCTGACACTTATGACAGATATTCATTGATACCAACACAGAGAAACTGAACATTCCACCAAATAATAAAAAGAAACATAAAAACCTGTGACTTTTTCGCAAGTTCATTGAATTTGTTTGGGGGTACTTATTATATTCTTCTGTTGGCATTCCTTGTTGTCGTTTAGTTCAATTTAAATACTCGATATCAGATGGAGCCGTTAGAATCGAGTGGTGGAATTTTGAACACTATCAACATATTCAATAATCCCGATCAGAAAAATCGATGAACTTTTCAACAGATTGACAGAATGAATGACATTTGACACTTATGACAGATATTCATTGATACCAACACAGAGAAACTGAACATTCCACCAAATAATAAAAAGAAACATAAAAACCTGTGACTTTTTCGCAAGTTCATTGAATTTGTTTGGGGGTACTTATTATATTCTTCTGTTGGCATTCCTTGTTGTCGTTTAGTTCATTTTAAATACTCGATATCAGATGGAGCCGTTAGAATCAAGTGTTGGAGTTTTGAACACTATCAACATATTCAATAATCCTGATAAGAAAAATCGATGAACTTTTCAACAGATTGACAGAGTGAATGACATCTGACACTTATGACAGATATTCATTGATACCAACACAGAGAAACTGAACATTCCACCAAATAATAAAAAGAAACATAAAAACCTGTGACTTTTTCGCAAGTTCATTGAATTTGTTTGGGGGTACTTATTATATTCTTCTGTTGGCATTCCTTGGTGTCGTTTAGTTCAATTTAAATACTCGATATCAGATGGAGCCGTTAGAATCGAGTGGTGGAATTTTGAACACTATCAACATATTCAATAATCCCGATCAGAAAAATCGATGAACTTTTCAACAGATTGACAGAATGAATGACATCTGACACTTATGACAGATATTCATTGATACCAACACAGAGAAATTGAACATTCCACCAAATAATAAAAAGAAACATAAAAACCTGTGACTTTTTCGCAAGTTCATTGAATTTGTTTGGGGGTACTTATTATATTCTTCTGTTGGCATTCCTTGTTGTCGTTTAGTTCATTTTAAATACTCGATATCAGATGGAGCCGTTAGAATCAAGTGTTGGAGTTTTGAACACTATCAACATATTCAATAATCCTGATCAGAAAAATCGATGAACTTTTCAACAGATTGACAGAGTGAATGACATCTGACACTTATGACAGATATTCATTGATACCAACACAGAGAAACTGAACATTCCACCAAATAATAAAAAGAAACATAAAAACCTGTGACTTTTTCGCAAGTTCATTGAATTTGTTTGGGGGTACTTATTATATTCTTCTGTTGGCATTCCTTGGTGTCGTTTAGTTCAATTTAAATACTCGATATCAGATGGAGCCGTTAGAATCGAGTGGTGGAATTTTGAACACTATCAACATATTCAATAATCCCGATCAGAAAAATCGATGAACTTTTCAACAGATTGACAGAATGAATGACATTTGACACTTATGACAGATATTCATTGATACCAACACAGAGAAACTGAACATTCCACCAAATAATAAAAAGAAACATAAAAACCTGTGACTTTTTCGCAAGTTCATTGAATTTGTTTGGGGGTACTTATTATATTCTTCTGTTGGCATTCCTTGTTGTCGTTTAGTTCATTTTAAATACTCGATATCAGATGGAGCCGTTAGAATCAAGTGTTGGAGTTTTGAACACTATCAACATATTCAATAATCCTGATCAGAAAAATCGATGAACTTTTCGACAGATTGACAGAGTGAATGACATCTGACACTTATGACAGATATTCATTGATACCAACACAGAGAAACTGAACATTCCACCAAATAATAAAAAGAAACATAAAAACCTGTGACTTTTTCGCAAGTTCATTGAATTTGTTTGGGGGTACTTATTATATTCTTCAGTTGGCATTCCTTGGTGTCGTTTAGTTCAATTTAAATACTCGATATCAGATGGAGCCGTTAGAATCAAGTGGTGGAATTTTGAACACTATCAACATATTCAATAATCCTGATCAGAAAAATCGATGAACTTTTCAACAGATTGACAGAGTGAATGACATCTGACACTTATGACAGATATTCATTGATACCAACACAGAGAAACTGAACATTCCACCAAATAATAAAAAGAAACATAAAAACCTGTGACTTTTTCGCAAGTTCATTGAATTTGTTTGGGGGTACTTATTATATTCTTCTGTTGGCATTCCTTGTTGTCGTTTAGTTCATTTTAAATACTCGATATCAGATGGAGCCGTTAGAATCAAGTGTTGGAGTTTTGAACACTATCAACATATTCAATAATCCTGATCAGAAAAATCGATGAACTTTTCAACAGATTGACAGAGTGAATGACATCTGACACTTATGACAGATATTCATTGATACCAACACAGAGAAACTGAACATTCCACCAAATAATAAAAAGAAACATAAAAACCTGTGACTTTTTCGCAAGTTCATTGAATTTGTTTGGGGGTACTTATTATATTCTTCTGTTGGCATTCCTTGGTGTCGTTTAGTTCAATTTAAATACTCGATATCAGATGGAGCCGTTAGAATCAAGTGGTGGAATTTTGAACACTATCAACATATTCAATAATCCTGATCAGAAAAATCGATGAACTTTTCAACAGATTGACAGAGTGAATGACATCTGACACTTATGACAGATATTCATTGATACCAACACAGAGAAATTGAACATTCCACCAAATAATAAAAAGAAACATAAAAACCTGTGACTTTTTCGCAAGTTCATTGAATTTGTTTGGGGGTACTTATTATATTCTTCTGTTGGCATTCCTTGGTGTCGTTTAGTTCAATTTAAATACTCGATATCAGATGGAGCCGTTAGAATCGAGTGGTGGAATTTTGAACACTATCAACATATTCAATAATCCCGATCAGAACAATCGATGAACTTTTCAACAGATTGACAGAATGAATGACATCTGACACTTATGACAGATATTCATTGATACCAACACAGAGAAATTGAACATTCCACCAAATAATAAAAAGAAACATAAAAACCTGTGACTTTTTCGCAAGTTCATTGAATTTGTTTGGGGGTACTTATTATATTCTTCTGTTGGCATTCCTTGGTGTCGTTTAGTTCAATTTAAATACTCGATATCAGATGGAGCCGTTAGAATCGAGTGGTGGAATTTTGAACACTATCAACATATTCAATAATCCCGATCAGAAAAATCGATGAACTTTTCAACAGATTGACAGAATGAATGACATCTGACACTTATGACAGATATTCATTGATACCAACACAGAGAAACTGAACATTCCACCAAATAATAAAAAGAAACATAAAAACCTGTGACTTTTTCGCAAGTTCATTGAATTTGTTTGGGGGTACTTATTATATTCTTCTGTTGGCATTCCTTGGTGTCGTTTAGTTCAATTTAAATACTCGATATCAGATGGAGCCGTTAGAATCAAGTGGTGGAATTTTGAACACTATCAACATATTCAATAATCCTGATCAGAAAAATCGATGAACTTTTCAACAGATTGACAGAGTGAATGACATCTGACACTTATGACAGATATTCATTGATACCAACACAGAGAAATTGAACATTCCACCAAATAATAAAAAGAAACATAAAAACCTGTGACTTTTTCGCAAGTTCATTGAATTTGTTTGGGGGTACTTATTATATTCTTCTGTTGGCATTCCTTGGTGTCGTTTAGTTCAATTTAAATACTCGATATCAGATGGAGCCGTTAGAATCGAGTGGTGGAATTTTGAACACTATCAACATATTCAATAATCCCGATCAGAAAAATCGATGAACTTTTCAACAGATTGACAGAATGAATGACATCTGACACTTATGACAGATATTCATTGATACCAACACAGAGAAACTGAACATTCCACCAAATAATAAAAAGAAACATAAAAACCTGTGACTTTTTCGCAAGTTCATTGAATTGGTTTGGGGGTACTTATTATATTCTTCTGTTGGCATTCCTTGTTGTCGTTTAGTTCATTTTAAATACTCGATATCAGATGGAGCCGTTAGAATCAAGTGTTGGAGTTTTGAACACTATCAACATATTCAATAATCCTGATCAGAAAAATCGATGAACTTTTCAACAGATTGACAGAGTGAATGACATCTGACACTTATGACAGATATTCATTGATACCAACACAGAGAAACTGAACATTCCACCAAATAATAAAAAGAAACATAAAAACCTGTGACTTTTTCGCAAGTTCATTGAATTTGTTTGGGGGTACTTATTATATTCTTCTGTTGGCATTCCTTGGTGTCGTTTAGTTCAATTTAAATACTCGATATCAGATGGAGCCGTTAGAATCGAGTGGTGGAATTTTGAACACTATCAACATATTCAATAATCCCGATCAGAAAAATCGATGAACTTTTCAACAGATTGACAGAATGAATGACATCTGACACTTATGACAGATATTCATTGATACCAACACAGAGAAACTGAACATTCCACCAAATAATAAAAAGAAACATAAAAACCTGTGACTTTTTCGCAAGTTCATTGAATTTGTTTGGGGGTACTTATTATATTCTTCTGTTGGCATTCCTTGGTGTCGTTTAGTTCAATTTAAATACTCGATATCAGATGGAGCCGTTAGAATCGAGTGGTGGAATTTTGAACACTATCAACATATTCAATAATCCCGATCAGAAAAATCGATGAACTTTTCAACAGATTGACAGAATGAATGACATTTGACACTTATGACAGATATTCATTGATACCAACACAGAGAAACTGAACATTCCACCAAATAATAAAAAGAAACATAAAAACCTGTGACTTTTTCGCAAGTTCATTGAATTTGTTTGGGGGTACTTATTATATTCTTCTGTTGGCATTCCTGGATGTCTTTTAGTTCGATTTAAATACTCGATAGCAGATGGCGCCCTTAGAATCAAGTGGTGGAATTTTGAAAACTATCAACATATTCAATAATCCTGATCAATAAAATCGAGAAACTGTTCAACAAATTGACAGTGTATTACATCTGACACTAATGACAGATATTCATGGATACCAACACGAAAAGACTGAACAATCCACCAAATAATAAAAAAGACATAAAACCTGTGACTGTATCGCAAGTTCATTGAATTTCTTTGGTGGTACTTATTATATTCTTCTGTTGGAATTCAAATACTCGATACCAGATGGCCACCATCAAGTGGTGGAATTTTGAAAACTATCAACATATTCAATAATCCTGTTCTATGAAATCGAAAAACTGTTCAACAAATTGACAGAGTGAATGACATTTATGACAGATATTCATGGATACCAACACGGGAGAAACAAAACATTCCACCAAATTAATGAAAAAGACGCAAACACCTTCTAAGATGAACATGCTTTATGAAAATCGGAATAAATTCCGTCGGAATTTTTTCGAGATTATCGCGAATAGACGGACACGGTCTGCGATTTTACCTTATGTTATGTATAGATTGATGCTGGCTGAGAGCCGGTATTCCATACGAGTTTGAGGATGAAAGTGAAATGATAATTGTTCTGAAAAAGTTGTTGGTTTCACTCTCAACCGGGATTAATATTGATGAGGGAAACTTGCCATCGAGCATGATCCAACGTTATTTGTTCCGAGAACTCTCAACTACCGTCCGTCTAATGTTGCATTTATCGAATTTAATACGGAAATGATGCATAGATTATCTGGCGATTCGGTCTGAAGTATAGGCCAATTATCATTTCCATCTAGGGAAATCGGTATTTAGGGTTATTCAAAGACATGTTGTGATTTGTCACATTGGGAATAACTTTTGTTACTTGTAAACATTATAGTGCAGACATCTTGGCGTCACTTTCTTATATGTGCAACTTCTCTTGTTAAGAGTTGAGCTTCCGGCTTGAACTAATTTGGCAACCCACTATTATATTTCAGCCGTTTGCATAAAAAATTTAAGCGCGTACAACTGTTTTTATGTGGTTATGGTCCACAAGCTGCGAACTTTGATTACGGCGTTGCACCGTTAAATACTTTCGATTTGATTGGACCAAAGATGATGATGGTACTGCCACCTGCAGGAAGTGAACGCGTATAATCCTGTACTTTATGGAGGGTAGTTCTTTCTTTTTTAATTATTGCCTCCAACTTCTCGACGAGCGGCGTTCACCAACTGTTGATATCTTCGCGAGATAAACGAAATAGCGATGTCAACGACTCCTTCCAGATGGGACGAATTGAAGCTTGCCGCGGTGCTAAAAAACGGTGTGACGGAATCGAAAATCTTCGAGATATCTTGGAGGCGCAGTAGATATAGTTGGAGCGGGGTCGATTGAAATACGATTTATATTGCGTAGTGCACCGCGCCTGTTATTTCACTTGGCCGGTAACGGTTTCCGATAGGTGGTCTATGGACAGGCTCGGAGAAAGGTCTTGGAGCTTCGTTTGTCGGTCTGGTGCAACGGCTTTCGCCTATTTTTTGAGATTTTACTTCCGAGAGCGCACCTTCCTAAGGAGAAGCCTGTGAAAATGGCGAATCGAGCAACACAAGCTTCGCCAGCGGACCAGTTCAATAATGTTGGCGTCAATTCAAAATGTGAACAATCAGGTGTCTTCTCATATAACTTTCGAACCTTTCACGATGGATTGGATTGAACCGCCACTAGAGGATTAACTTAAGAAGTGGCCCTAGTGGAGGTTTTTCGTTCAGGGCTTTAGGTTTGCCGGTTAAAGAGATTTTAATATTTCGAAAATGAATTGGACAATGTTGGCGTCAATTGAATATGTAAACAAACAGGTGTCTTCTCATATGACGTTCGAACGTTTCACCGGATTGAACCGCCACTGGAGGATTAACTGAAGAAATTGCCCTAGTGGAGGTTTTTCTTTCAGGACTATAGGTTTATCCGTTGAGGCGATTTTAATCTTTCGAAAATGAATTTGACAATGTTGGCGTCAATTCAAAATGTAAACAAACGGGTGTCTTCTCATATGACGTTCGAACTTTTCACTGGATTAAATCGCCACTGGTGGATTAACTGAAGAAGTTGTCTAGTGGAGGTTTTTCTTTCAGGGCTCTAGGTTTGTCCGTTAAGGCGATTTTGATCTTTCGAAAATGAATTTGACAATGTTGGCGTCAATTCGAAATGTAAACAAACGGGTGTCTTCTCATATGACGTTCGAACCTTTCACTGGATGATTAACTGAAGAAGTGGTCCTAGTGGAGATTTTTCTCTCAGGACTTTAGGTCACTTAAGGCGATTTTAATCTTTCGAAAATGAATTTGACAATGTTGGCGTCAATTCAAAATGTAAACAAACGGGTGTCTTCTCATATGACGTTCGAACTTTTCACTGGATTAAATCGCCACTGGTGGATTAACTGAAGAAGTTGTCTAGTGGAGGTTTTTCTTTCAGGGCTCTAGGTTTGTCCGTTAAGGCAATTTTGATCTTTCGAAAATGAATTTGACAATGTTGGCGTCAATTCGAAATGTAAACAAACGGGTGTCTTCTCATATGACGTTCGAACTTTTCACTGGATTAAATCGCCACTGGTGGATTAACTGAAGAAGTTGTCTAGTGGAGGTTTTTCTTTCAGGGCTCTAGGTTTGTCCGTTAAGGCGATTTTGATCTTTCGAAAATGAATTTGACAATGTTGGCGTCAATTCGAAATGTAAACAAACGGGTGTCTTCTCATATGACGTTCGAACTTTTCACTGGATTAAATCGCCACTGGTGGATTAACTGAAGAAGTTGTCTAGTGGAGGTTTTTCTTTCAGGGCTCTAGGTTTGTCCGTTAAGGCGATTTTGATCTTTCGAAAATGAATTTGACAATGTTGACGTCAATTCGAAATGTAAACAAACGGGTGTCTTCTCATATGACGTTCGAACCTTTCACTGGATGATTAACTGAAGAAGTGGTCCTAGTGGAGATTTTTCTCTCAGGACTTTAGGTCACTTAAGGCGATTTTAATCTTTCGAAAATGAATTTGACAATGTTGGCGTCAATTCAAAATGTAAACAAACGGGTGTCTTCTCATATGACGTTCGAACTTTTCACTGGATTAAATCGCCACTGGTGGATTAACTGAAGAAGTTGTCTAGTGGAGGTTTTTCTTTCTAGGTTTGTCCGTTAAGGCGATTTTGATCTTTCGAAAATGAATTTGACAATGTTGGCGTCAATTCAAAATGTAAACAAACGGGTGTCTTTGCATATGACGTTCGAAATTTTCACTGGATTAAACCGCCACTGGTGGATTAACTGAAGAAGTTGTCTAGTGGAGGTTTTTCTTTCAGGGCTCTAGGTTTGTCCGTTAAGGCGATTTTTATCTTTCGAAAATGAATTTGACAATGTTGGCGTCAATTCGAAATGTAAACAAACGGGTGTCTTCTCATATGACGTTCGAACCTTTCACTGGATGATTAACTGAAGAAGTGGTCCTAGTGGAGATTTTTCTCTCAGGACTTTAGGTCACTTAAGGCGATTTTAATCTTTCGAAAATGAATTTGACAATGTTGGCGTCAGTTCAAAATGTAAACAAACGGGTGTCTTCCCATATGACGTTCGAACTCTTCACTGGATTAAACCGCCACTGGAGGATTAACTGAAGAAGTTGTCTAGTGGAGGTTTTTCTTTCAGGTCTCTAGGTTTGTCCGTTAAGGCGATTTTGATCTTTCGAAAATAAATTTGACAATGTTGGCGTCAATTCGAAATTTGAACAAACGGGTGTCTTCTCATATGACGTTCGAACCTTTCACTGGATGATTAACTGAAGAAGTTGTCCTAGTGGAGGTTTTTATTTCAGGACCTTAGGTCACTTAAGGCGATTTTAATCTTTCGAAAATGAATGTGACAATGTTGGCGTCAATTCAAAATGTAAACAAACGGGTGTCTTCGCATATGACGTTCGATCTTTTCACTGGATTCAACCGCCACTGGAGGATTAATTGAAGAAGTTGTCTAGTAGAGGTTTTTCTTTCAGGGCTCTAGGTTTGTCCGTTAAGGCGATTTTGATCTTTCGAAAGTAAATTTAACAATGTTGGCTTCAATTCGAAATTTGAAGAAACGGGTGTCTTCTCATATGACGTTCGAACCTTTCACTGGTTGATTAACTGAAGAAGTTGTTCTAGTCGAGGTTTTTATTTCAGGACCTTAGGTCACTTAAGGCGAAACAGAGGGGTGTCTTTTTATATGACATTCGAACCTTTCACTGGATTGAACCGCCACTGGATGATTAACTAAAGGAGTTACCCTAGTGGAGGTTTTTCTTTCGGGGCTTTAGGTTTATCCGTTAAGGCGATTTTAATCTTTCGAAAATGAATTGGACAATGTTGGCGTCAATTCAAAATGTAAACAAACGGTTGTCTTCTCATATGACGTTCGAACCTTTCACTGGATGATTAACTGAAGAAGTGGTCCTAGTGGAGATTTTTCTCTCAGGACTTTAGGTCACTTAAGGCGATTTTAATCTTTCGAAAATGAATTTGACAATGTTGGCGTCAGTTCAAAATGTAAACAAACGGGTGTCTTCCCATATGACGTTCGAACTCTTCACTGGATTAAACCGCCACTGGAGGATTAACTGAAGAAGTTGTCTAGTGGAGGTTTTTCTTTCAGGTCTCTAGGTTTGTCCGTTTAGGCGATTTTGATCTTTCGAAAATAAATTTGACAATGTTGGCGTCAATTCGAAATTTGAACAAACGGGTGTCTTCTCATATGACGTTCGAACCTTTCACTGGATGATTAACTGAAGAAGTTGTCCTAGTGGAGGTTTTTATTTCAGGACCTTAGGTCACTTAAGGCGATTTTAATCTTTCGAAAATGAATGTGACAATGTTGGCGTCAATTCAAAATGTAAACAAACGGGTGTCTTCGCATATGACGTTCGATCTTTTCACTGGATTCAACCGCCACTGGAGGATTAATTGAAGAAGTTGTCTAGTAGAGGTTTTTCTTTCAGGGCTCTAGGTTTGTCCGTTAAGGCGATTTTGATCTTTCGAAAGTAAATTTAACAATGTTGGCTTCAATTCGAAATTTGAAGAAACGGGTGTCTTCTCATATGACGTTCGAACCTTTCACTGGTTGATTAACTGAAGAAGTTGTTCTAGTCGAGGTTTTTATTTCAGGACCTTAGGTCACTTAAGGCGAAACAGAGGGGTGTCTTTTTATATGACATTCGAACCTTTCACTGGATTGAACCGCCACTGGATGATTAACTAAAGGAGTTACCCTAGTGGAGGTTTTTCTTTCGGGGCTTTAGGTTTATCCGTTAAGGCGATTTTAATCTTTCGAAAATGAATTGGACAATGTTGGCGTCAATTCAAAATGTAAACAAACTGGTGTCTTCTCATATGACGTTCGAACCTTTCCTGTATTGAACCGCCATTGGATGATTAACTAAAGGAGTTACCCTAGTGGAGGTTTTTCTTTCAGGGTTTTAGGTTTGTCTGTTAAGGCGATTTAAATCGTTTGAAAATGAATTGGACAATGTTGGCGTCAATTCAAAATGTAAACAAACGGATTTCTACGAATATGAATGCTTTGTATGTTGAAGAGCTGTCAGTTTTTCTAAAACAACAGTTATGACTGGTGATCAAAAGAAGATTCCACCAAGACTCGACCAGATTTCATATTTTTCTCCCGGACAAAGGGACACTCTACGTAACGATTCCGTGGCCGACCACCTGACGGCGGTACCTCGAGCAGGTACTATATTGCATAACGAAGGATTTCACCTTCACCAGAACCGGGCGGCGTTCGACCATTCAAAACTCGTCGTAAGTTAGTCGGAGAGACCGAGGCCCCGTCGATATTATCTATCTTTTCCCGGACATTCCTTTCTCGACCGCGTCCGTCGCGGCTCGAAAGACGACGCGGGCAGGCACCTGCCGCCGCCGCGAGAGGCGGAGTTCCGCTCCATAGATTTCGAGGTGAATTATCGAGACCCGTTCTCGAAGGGAGGTCGCGAAAACGCCGACAAAAATCAGTTGGTATCCGGCACTGATCCTCCCCGCTTCATATCTGTAAATTTCAAAGACATAAAAGTTGTCGATACTTTCGCCCCCTTCAAATATGTTGGTCATTCTCCCAACTCCATCTAGGATATACACAAAACAATCCTTCCGATATCAATCTCTAAACACGCACACCAACTGTACAGTTAAACAACCGAAAATTCAATCAGAAGTGGTCGTCTAATCGAACCAATTCAATTTATCCAAGTGTACGAGATTCTTCAACGGCCACTGTCGTGCTTTGGCGGATCTAACATTTTTCAACACTTTTTTTCTATAATGACGTTAGCATGACGTGCACGTTTGGCTAATGGCGTTGCGTAACGTTGTTACTTCCTCATCATGCCGAAGTGTTGAAACTGCCTGGAATTTTGGAGATTTTAGCGTCGTGAATTTCTTACATAGACATTCGATGATGAGGCAACCCTTTAAGCCTTTCTAGGACGTTTTCAAGGTTTAGGGCAACACATCTATTTGGTTGGATCGATTTCTCCAACAAGATATTGTGAGAATCTTTGATTACACCAGTAAAGTAAAATGTTGTTATCTTAACCATGCTGTGATGTTAACTGAGCTTTCTCTACAAAATATGCATAGCACTCTCCCACCTTTTCAATGGGGGTTAAAATGTTTAAAACCAATGAAAATAAGACGAAAATCTCCACCCATCACATAATGACAAATTGTGTCCAATGACAAAGCCAAGATTTACCTAATTCTGGCCTTTTATATTCCTATCATAAACTCATTAAGTACTAATATATTTTATGAAATAGATGCCGGCATCTATCGTTTGTACCGTTGAGGTAATCCTCTAGAGCCATTAACATGAACACGCCGGAAATCCTAGAGATAGGACTCTTGTGAATCTTGACAACATCTACACTGACTTTTCACGTCAACAGGGCGACAAAGTTTGGAGAGGTAAGGTTCCATCTTGCTCGATTTTGCGTCTTCCAACTCGTTTTTAGGACAGTTCCAATTCCGGCTAGAGCTCCTCGCTCATTAAAAACTCATTGTTTCCAGTTTGAAGAAATTTCCGTACCATCTAAACGGGTTCATTAAGCATTGAGGCAATGTTGGATATCACAACAGTTATATTATTTCTTGGAATGACCTCTGACTAATCGAAGGAAGTCTATTGAAATCGAAAAATTAACGAGCTTCTCTGTCTGTCGTTGACGTTGAACTTGGTTATAACCGATATTTCACAGTTTCTTTGGTAAATAAATTGGTCATCGTCTGAGACGACGATTATTCTTGGTTTCATCATACTTTTCGGAATCATGACCAAGTCGGTGGTTTTCTGACTGAGTCTATGGAAATGGGAAAGGTAAGAATCGACAATATTTTCGATGGGTGTTCCCTTTAGCTCGTCCAAATTCGTGCGGATTTATATTAATAAAACGTCCGCGATCGAGTGGGCACCGTTGCATCGAGGGCGGAATATCTGATTGACCATCAGGAATTGTTGACCACCGTGCATCACAATGAGATTTGGGCAGCCAGGTCGTCTGGCGTCAACCGAACCGGAAATACCACGCGTTTTCCTAGGAGGATCCGTTCGTTTCGACAAAGACCAGTTTCTGTTTCGTTCATTGGAAACGGCCTTGATTAGAGCCGCAGGTTCTGTCCCTTTTTGTACGACACCTTGATGAATTTCGAAGGACGTTGATCGGGTTAGCCGAGGAGAAACGCTACGTCAATGCGCGAGACCTTCTGATTGGTGATCCGTCTACGCCATTACAAGCTTCGACCAATCATACTGCAAGAAGTCGGTTACGTCATGGAGTGGGGATCCATATCATTAAGAACTAATTTTAAGGAAATGACAATAGCAACTGAACCAAATTCAACATGTAATCACTCTCTTAAGTTTTGTTTATTACCATTTCCCAACAATAAATCTACTGATATTGTTCAAGAGACATTATTCTGCGATATCTGCTGAAGTCCTTCCTCTGTCATTGAATTTGTTTGGTGGTACTTACTTATATTCTTCTGTTGGCATTCCTGGGTGTCGTTCAGTTCAAATTGAATACTAGATATCAGAAAAATTAAATAACTTTTCAACAAATTGACAGAGTGGCTGACAGAAACTTCAAATAATGATATCTGACATTAATGACAGATATTCATGGATAACAACACGAAGAAACTGAGCATTCCATCAAATTATTAAAAAATAAAAAGAAACCTGACGCTGTGATAAATTTTCTCCAAATTAATTGAATTTGTTTTGGGGTACTTGGTATATGTTTATGTTGCCACTACTGGGTGTCGTTCAGTTCAAATTAAATACTCGATATCAGATGGCACTCGTTGAATCAAGTGGAGGGCTTTCGAAAACTACTAACATTTTCCATAGTCTTGATCAAAAAAATTTAAGAACTTTTCAACAAATTGACAGAGTGAATGACAGAAACTTCAAATAATGACATCTGACATTAATGACAGATATTCATGGATACCAACACGAAGAAACTGAGCATTCCATCAAATTATTAAAAAATAAAAATAAACCTGACGCTGTGATGAATTTTCTCCAAATTAATTGAATTTGTTTTGGGGTACTTGGTATATGTTTATGTTGCCACTCCTGGGTGTCGTTCAGTTCAAATTAAATACTCGATATCAGATGGCGCTCGTTGAATCAAGTGGAGGGCCTTCGAACAATACTAACATTCTCCATAGCCTTTAAAAAAAAAATTTGAGAACTATTCAACAAATTGACAGAGTGAATGACAGAAACTTCAAATAATGACATCTGACATTAATGACAGATATTCATGGATGGATACCAACACGAAGAAACTTAACATTCCATCAAATTATTAAAAAATAAAAAGAATCCTGTCGCTGTAATACATTTTCTGCAAGTTCATTGAATTTGTTTTGGAGTACTGATTATATTTTTGTGTTGCCACTCCTGGTTGTCGTTCAGTTCAAATTAAATACTCGATATCAGATGGCACTCGTTGAATCAAGTGGAGGGCTTTCGAACACTACTAACATTTTACATAGTCTTGATCAAAAAAATGTAAGAACTCTTCAACAAATTGACAGAGTGAATGACAGAAACTTCAAATATTGACATCTGACATTAATGACAGATATTCATGGATACCAACACGAAGAAACGGAGCATTCCATCAAATTATTGAAAAATAAAAATAAACCGGACGCTGTAATAAATTTTTTCCAAATTAATTGAATTTGTTTTGGGGTACTTGGTATATTTTTGTGTCGCCACTCCTGAGTGTCGTTAAGTTCAAATTAAATACTCGATATCAGATGGCGCTCGTTGAATTAAGTGGAGGGCTTTCGAACAATACTAACATTCTCCATTGTCTTGATAAAAAAAATTGAGAACTTTTCAACAAATTGACAGAGTGAATGACAGAAACTTGAAATGATGACATCTTACATTAATGACAGATATTCATGGATGGATACCAACACGAAGAAACTGAGCATTCCATCAAATTATTAAAAAATAAAAAGAAACCTGTCGCTGTAATAAATTTTCTGCAAGTTCATTGAATTTGTTTTGGAGTACTGATTATATTTTTGTGTTGCCACTCCTGGTTGTCGTTCAGTTCAAATTAGATATTCGATATCAGATGGTGTTCGTTGAATCAAGTAGAGAGCTTTCGAACATTACTAACATTTTCCATAGTCTTGATCAAAAAAATTTAAGAACTCTTCAACAAATTGACAGAGTGAATGACAGAAACTTCAAATATTGACATCTGACATTAATGACAAATATTCATGGATACCAACACGAAGAAACTGAGCATTCCACCAAATTATCAAAAAATAAAAATAAACCTGACGCTGTTATAAATTTTCTGCAAGTTCATTGAAATTGTTTTGGAGTACTGATTATATTTTTGTGTTGCCACTCCTGGTTGTCGTTCAGTTCAAATTAAATACTCGATATCAGATAGCGCTCGTTGAATCAAGTGGAGGGCTTTCGAACAATACTTACATTCTCCATAGCCTTGATAAAAAAAAATTGAGAACTTTTCAACAAATTGACAGAGTGAATGACAGAAACTTCAAATAATGACATCTGACATTAATGACAGATATTCATGGATGAATACCAACACGAAGAAACTAAGCATTCCATCAAATTATTAAAAAATCAAAAGAAACCTGTCGCTGTAATAAATTTTCTGCAAGTTCGTTGAATTCGTTTTGGAGTACTGATTATATTTTTGTGTTGCCACTCCTGGTTGTCGGTTAGTTCAAATAAGATACTCGATATCAGATGGTGCTCGTTGAATCAAGTAGAGAGCCTTCGGACACTACTAACATTTTCGATAGACTTGATCAAAAAAAACTGAGAACTTTTCAACATATTTACAGAGTGAATGACAGAAACTTCAAATAATGACATCTGACATTAATGACAGATATTCATGGATGGATACCAACACGAAGAAGCTGAGCATTCCATCAAATTATCAAAAAATCAAAAGAAACCTGTCGCTGTAATAAATTTTCTGCAAGTTCGTTGAATTCGTTTTGGAGTACTGATTATATTTTTGTGTTGCCACTCCTGGTTGTCGTTCAGTTCAAATAAGATACTCGATATCAGATGGTGCTCGTTGAATCAAGTAGAGAGCCTTCGGACACTACTAACATTTTCGATAATCTTGATCAAAAAAATCTGAGAACTTTTCAACATATTTACAGAGTGAATGACAGAAACTTGAAATATTGACATCTGACATTGATGACAGATATTCATGGATGCCAACACGAACTAACTGAACATTCCACCAAATCAATAAAAACCTGTCAATGAATATACTCCAAGTTCATTGCATTTGTTTTTTTCCCGACAAGAACCATAATCAAAACAAGAATGACTCGTCAACACTGATGATAATAATATTAATCAATGTCTCGACGTAAGTTCCCACTTATCAGTCTCACGTATTTAATAAACAGAAATAGCGTAGGCAATCTACGTGGAGCGATTAAATAAATATTTGTCGCAAATCGTATTCGAACGTTTTGTTTACTTCGATTATTATGGGTTTCATGGAGTTTCCTCGTTCAACTCCCATGGTGGCATATGCGGAATTTGAATTTTTCGAACCGGTTTTTGTCGATTCCCAATGCGGGTCACTCGTTTTTGTTTGTCGGAATTTTATAGTAAATTTTTTACCCTTGAGAGAATTATTATTGGTAACGAGACACTGCGAGTTTTACACAAAGGCACGATAACATTACCAAGAAAACCACTCTATTAAGTCATTAGTACAATAAAATGGTACTGATAATAATAATAATTATGCGCATTATCATAAATAATCGGAATGCTGTGTCTGAATTGTTATGGTTTTTTTCCTCACGACTTACTGGCTGCTTCTAGAGTTTGCCATTTATCAAAGTTGGAGAGGCGAAGACAAGAAATGTATACAAAAAGAAATTCAATTTGTTATTCATTTTCGATAACAATCGGTATTTAATGAGATTTGAAAGGGTGGTTGATTGAATTCAATTCGTAATCAATTTCGGTTTCATCTAAGGATTCCTTGAAAAACGTAACGAAAATAAACGAACTGCCTTCTGTTCCCCATCGATTTCTCATCAAAAATTCCATCTGGTTCTATCGGTTTTGATGGGCTGTCCTTAACAATATACGATTGTAATCGATGTTTCCATTTACCCTCCTTGTGAATACTTCGAATTCAAATTTCAATATTCTCTCGTATAAGTGGATTTCTTGCTGATTTACGCAAAAACGTGATAGTTCGAAGGTCTTACGTAGGTGGGAGTTATTCTATATATCGCTGGATCTATAAAGGGACAAAGGATGAGAGTCACCTGAAAAAAAATGGAAGTATGGATGGATCGAGTGAAGTTTCAAACTCGACGCCCTCGGTTGTTACGTCTATATACTTCACCCTTATATTTTCGGGTGACGTAGTTTCAACCCCCCGTCACATTAGGTGGGGGGTGGTTCATTTGGATCGCGTGACGTAGATTGGTATTTTTTATTTGTTGTGGAAACTGATAGATAGGGTGGAATTCGATTATACAGGTTGTCTACTTTCAAAAGGGCCAAACATCAGGGGGAGATCATACACGATACATTTCTTGATTTCACGGAATATTTCAAGTTTTTCCATAAAATCAATCGTACCTCAGTTATCCTTGTAGCCTCATCAATGACAACACATATCTGGAAACAGCATTGAATTTGATACAAGATGAGAATTTCTGTGTGCCAAAAAATTCTTATTGCGGGCGTGGTAAGGAGATGAATATCACAATTCTGAAGTGAACAAAACCAATCACATTTTTCCAATGGTTTTATCGATGAAAAATCATCAACTATGGACATGTTTTCTTTCCAGCAAAAACTACCCCATTTAATTGGCTTTTTTGAAGTAGACACCCTGTAGACTACATTCGAGAAGATATCTTGACGCCATCTAGCATACTGTGTCGTTGATATTTTGTTTCTATCATTAACCTATACGAATAACCTACTGGCGCGCCCTCTGCTCTGTCAAATTTAATATAAACTCGACGTCGCCTTCGGCGACGATTCGTTAAACGTACAAATCTTGATATTAATTTCATCTTCCAGTTGGGATTCCGCAGATCAAATGGTGCGGATCGGAAGGTGACTACAACGTGATGGTGATGGAACTGCTCGGCCCGTCCCTGGAGGACCTGTTCAACTTCTGCTCGAGGAGGTTCTCCCTGAAGACTGTACTCCTGCTGGCCGATCAGCTGATATCCCGCACCGACTTTATCCATTCGCGCAACTTCATCCATCGGGACATCAAGCCCGACAATTTCCTCATGGGCCTCGGCAAGAAGGGCAATCTAGTTTACATAATCGACTTTGGACTGGCCAAGAAATACAGGGACGGCAAGACGAACGAGCACATACCATATAGAGAAAATAAGAATTTAACAGGTTAGTTGGGTTCGGAGGTTATTCGCGAAGGAAAATATGTTTTATAACGTTGGACTACTGGGGCAAAAGTGGAAATGCCCCTCCGTTGATAACAATGTGTTCGCTATATACAAAAATAGTACTCTTGAGTTTCTGGACGGACTTCGAATATACTTTAGTATGTGGCTCATAGCTTTTTTGAGCCTCATCGAAAATCTGGATATACAGGGTATCCCAGAAGAAGACGTCGAGCCGGAATTGGGTAACAGACTGAGTCATAAAAGTCATCAGAAAAATATTTAAACCTAAGTCATGTATTTTTCAAATTATATTGCATCCTTACTTTTTCCACTTTTATTTTTTATATGTTATTCTGGATAGTGCTTCTGTAACCTGTAACCTTTTATTCTAAGCTAACTGCTCCAGCTTGGAAGATAATGTCACTTTTTGCCGAACCAAGTATTCAAAATTAATATTTCGCCCAACTTCAACTGAGTGCTGAAAAAAAATTGTACTACATCAGTTTGGCGAGTGACTTCAAAAGTTAGCGCCTTTGATAGGGATTCTTGAATGGTATAACACTAACTACATTATTCCTTAGGTTAGACAAACAAAAAGGTTTTTCTTGAAGAAACTCAGTTTCGAACCGTTTTCTTTCAACTTACTTAAAATGATTCTACTGTATCCAATACGTGCAATAACTTTAAAAATCTTGTTTGAATGAGATGTGTGCGAGACAGATAGTGATGCCACTTTTTGGTATTGGCACACGCAATTTTAAAATGGCATAACATTTACTACATTATTTCTTAGATAGGACCAAAAAAAGGTTTTTCTCAAAGAAATTCGGTTTCGATTTATGGCAAGATTAAAAAAATTTACAAAGGATGTTCAAACTCCCCCCCTTCAGCCACAATATATGCAGAACATCTTCGAGATAGGACTATTGAAAACATTATGATTCATACATAACCCCAATCGAACAATAGAAGAAACTATTACATCTTCATTTGTATTTATTTGAGGTTATTCATAGAAACTTCTGGATTGAAGGTGAAGTGAAAGGTATCGTGGATGAAGAAGTTTGAAGTGACTTCCCCTAATTATAGTGTACCTTACTCAAGTTTCAACTCAATAATCTTTCAGTTTGCACCAGGGGAAGTAATGTCTGGCAACGTCGCCCAAATATGACAGATTTGATACATTAAATCTACCGTGTGACAGAAATGTCAAAAATAGTTTCCAACTGTTTTGGTTAGTTTTAAATTTTTTTTTGTTCCTTGAGTGGGGATGAATAATTCAAAAAAAATCTTCTGCTCCAATGTCAGAGAGGAGAAGATCAGAAAGTGGAGGAGGAAGAAGTGTCTCAACTGCAAATTGAAAAAGCAGGATTGGAAAAAGAGTTGGAAAGAAATAAAAGAGAGAAATGTAAATTTTTTTTTAAAATAAACAATAAAATTTTACAAAACTACCAAATTAATGAACAAAATAAAGCAATTTTTACTCAACGAAAAAAAAAATGAAAAATTACGAAAAGCACTGCCGTGAAGGCAGGAGCTTTTGAGCGCTCGTACATGCACCTTGTAGGTAGATTCGCATTTTCCAGTTTTAGAAATCAATTGAAGGAATTTTCGACAGCTGTCAAAAAAATTCTCAAACTTAGGCGAAACTTCAGACTTCATGTATGTGCTTCAGCTGATCAATTTTTTTTTCGATAATTCGCTAGAATTTTCTATGGTATCTATGGTCTTGATGATGCGATCTGGACAAAATTTTGCACGTAGTTTTAATACATTATTACTCAGCTAGGTGCAAATTTCATCCCAATCCGATCAGTAGTTTCGATACTATCAGGAAAAAAATATTTTAAACGGCCATATTCACGGAACCCCTAGTCTAATTTTGCTCATTGATGAACGTGACCGCAATATTCGCGATCCAAACCCACCCTGAAAATTTCAAGTTCCTAGGCCTTTCCGTTCAAAAGTTACAATTTTCTATGGTTCTGGTCATGCGATCTGGACAAAATATTGTTTTAATATATCATTCTCGATTAAAATACAAAATTTCATCTCGATCGAATCCGTACTTTCGAAATTATCGAGAAACCAAAATATCAAACGACCGTATTTACGGAACCCCTAGTATAATTCTGCTCATTGATAAACGTGAACGCGACATTTCAGATCCACACCTATCCTGAATTTCAAATTTCAAGTCCCTAGGCCTTTCCGTTCGAAAGTTATGATTTTCTATGGTTTCTATGGTTCTGGTCATGTGATCTGGAGAAATCTAACTTGAATCATTGAATCATTCCCCATTAGTATACAAAATTTCGTCACGATCGAATCTTTAGTTTTGAAATTATCAAGAAAACTAAATTGCAAACGACCATATTTACGGAACCCCTAGTATAATTCTGCTCATAGATGAACGTGATTACGACATTCGATATCCACACCTATCCTGAAAATGTCAAGTCCCTAGGCCTTTCCGTTCAAAAGTTACAATTTTCTATGGTTCTGGTCATGCGATCTGGACAAAATTTCACATGTAGCTTGAACACCTCATTTTCCATATGAGTGCAAAATTTCATCCCAATCAAATCTGTAGTTTTCAAGTAATCAGGGGAACAAAACTTTGAACGGTCATATTTACGGAACCCCTGGTGGAATTTGGCCCATTAACGAACTTAACCGAGGCATTCGGGAACTGAACCCACACTGAAAATTTCGAGTCTCTAGGTTGTTCCGTTCGAGAGTTATCGTGCTTACGGCCGGACGGACATACTCGAATTTTCCGACGGATTCGTCATCAGTGAGTCGAACATAGTCGATTGAGACCATTTTCGGCTCAAAATTCGAAAAATACAGACATCTTGACGAAATGATATAGCCCTCGTGTAAGTTGTACGAGCGCTCAAAAAAAAAAAGTAGTTCCATAACAGCAAACAAGGAACAGAGCAAATTATAATAAGTTCTGAAAAAAAAACACAAATCTATTTTAAAAAATTATAAAAAGCACTGTCGTGGAGTCAGGAGCTTTTGAGCGCTCGGTTATCCACCTTGTAGGTAGATTCGCATTTTCTATGTGCGAATGTTCCATTATTGACGAATTCAACTGCTTCCGTAATTCACTCTGGAAGCTCAACTACATTTTCAATTGCCTTTAAATGAACTTTTCCTTTCACTGCTCCCCAGTAAAAAAATTTAAGGGATTTGAATCAGGTGAGCGAGCTGGCCACGATATTGCACCAGACCTCCCTAACCATTTGCCTGGAAATTCTTCATTTAGATATTCTCTAACTGAGAGGGTAGTGCGGTGGGCAGCCCTCTTGTTTGGACCAATTTGGTAAATGATTTTGTGAAAAATCTAAATTAATTTCGGCATTTAAGACCTCTGGCAACCCAAAATGTCTCTTCCGTTCAAAATTCCAGTACGCATGTTCACTTTAAACCGATATTGAGATCTATCTTTTCCCATTAAATTAGGATTTTCTACGTGCCACTCGTGTCAATTGTGTAGGTTCATGCAACCATTTTTATTGAATATCGATTCATCCGATCACAAAATTATCTTGAAGTTATTGGATACACTAGAATCATTTTAAGTAAGTTGAAAGAAATTGTTCGAAACTGAGTTTCTTCAATAAAAACTTTTTTTTTTGCCCAATCTAAGAAATAATGTAGTAACATGTAGTAAGTTGCATTTTAGAATCCTTATTCAAAGCGCTAACTTTTAGAGTCACTTGCCAAACTGATGCAGTACAATTTTTTTTCAGTACAGTGAATTGAAGTTGGGCGAAATATTAATTTTGAATCCTCGGTTCGGCAAAGAGTGACATTATCTTCTAAGCTGGAGCAGTTGGCTCAGAATCAAAGGTTACAGGTTACAGAAGGACTATTCAGGATACATAGGAAAAAAAATTAGAAAAAAGTAAAGATTTGTAGCAATAGGAGTTCAAAAAAAATCATCACACATTTTCTCGAGTAAAAGAAAATGCAATATAATTTCAAAAATACACGACTAAATTTTTTTTTTAATATGACTATCCTATTGCCCGATTCCGGCTTGACGTCGACTTCTAGGACATCCTGTATCTTTCTTGATCGGATCTTGATTTAAAAAATCCCCATTGAAAGGTCAAGAATACGGTTAACAACTATAAATAATTCTATCTGCAATCGAGAGTAACTTGAGTCTTACCTTATGTAATATTTTTAATTAGAAAATTATTCTTATCACAACATCTATTGAATAACTTCAGGAGCATATGCTAATCCAATTTTTACGGAAGGAAAACCTTGCAACATTATTTTAATACCCAGAAGATAAGATCATGATTGCGAATTGTACTTTTTTTGGTGTTTGCCAAGAAAATTCGTCTCTCCAATGTATTATTTTCGAATGTATCCCACACTTGAATGGAATGATATGAAGCGTTGGTTTTGGCACATTCACGTCTTTTTTACCGTAAGAAATGGCCCCGAGACCCGGTTGTTTCTTTCAATTATACATTCTCCATAGTGGCGCCGAAAGGAAATCACGAAATCTCATCGTCCAGCGGCCCGAAACTTGACAATGTGCAGCAGTTACTTTGATTGTACAATAATAATATAATACCTCTTTGGGTAAACGCCGTTGCCGACCTCTCATTCGTACGAGCTGGCAACTTTTTTCCCTATCAGTATGTCATTAGCTCAATGAAATATTATATGATTGTTGCATTGTCAAGGATGGACAACATTTACTATCCGCGATATAACTGCCACTCTGATCCTGTAATGGCCTTATAAGTGGACGTTTGCTGTCGCAATTTCGCCTAGGATAGTCTCGCGGAGCAATGATAAATTATTATGGCCTAGATGGAAAAAGAACGACTCAGAATGATGTGGTACGTCCAAGGGTATATTGCGGGTCTAGGATTTCCTTGACTGGAGATTCTATAGAATTCCCAATAAATTATTGCTATAAATTGAAAATCGATAGTTCTTCATGCATTCTACTGGGTCTTTATAAATGATTGTAACATCAAAGTCGGCTTCTGATTATTGTTTGCCGCTCCGCATTTAATGAGAACTATAAGTCAATTCTCATTCAAATTCGTCAATCTTCTTTTTCTAAAACCGAAAAAATTATTGAAATCTGCAATGGCTTCTGATTTAGAACAAAGCACATTTATTGTGATGTCCTATTTTCGTAACGGTACATTCAGCAATTCAGCATTCTATAAAGGACAGTAAAAATGAATATCTGGCGAAATATCCGGATGTTCAGATTCAAGAATCCTCTCTGAAAACCCACATCAGAGCTGTTATAAACAGATTTATTCAGACTGGGAACGTCAACAAGGGAAAATCGGCAGGAAGACCCCAAGTGTTTTTTACGCTAGATAGAGCGAAAAAGTGGCAATGTAACTGCCTCGAATTTTGAAATTCTGCTTACGTTATATGGGCGTGTCAAACTTGAAATATTATCAAATTTTCGAACAAAAAAATTACGAAGGCAGGAGCTTTTGAGCGCTCGTACATGCACCTTGTAGGTAGATTCGCATTTTCCAGTTTCAGAAATCAATTGAAGGAATTTTCGACAGCTGTCAAACAAATTCTTAAACTTAGGCGAAACTCCAGACTTCATGTCAATGCTTCAGCTGATCAATTTTTTTTCGATAATTCGCTAGAATTTTCTACGGTATCTATGGTCTTGGTGGTGCGATCTGGACAAAATTTTGCACGTAGTTTGAATACATTATTACTCAGGTAGGTGCAAAATTTCATCCCAATCCGCTCAATATTTTCGGAATTATCAGCAAAAAAATATTTTGAACGGCCATGTTTACGGAAAACCCAGTCTAATTTTGCTCATAAATGAACGTGACCGCGATATTTGCGATCCAAACCCACCCTGAGAATTTCAAGTTCCTAGGCCTTTGCGTTCAAAAGTTACAATTTTCTATGGTTCTGGTCATGCGATCTGGACAAAATATTGTTTTAATATATCATTCTCGATTAAAATACAAAATTTCATCTCGATCGAATCCGTAGTTTCGAAATTTTCGAGAAACCAAAATTTCAAACGACCGTATTTACGGAACCCCTAGTATAATTCTGCTCATTGATAAACGTGAACGCGACATTTCAGATCCACACCTATCCTGAAAATTTCAAGTCCCTAGGCCTTTCCGTTCGAAAGTTATGATTTTCTATGGTTCTGGTCATGTGATCTGGAGAAATGTAGCTTGGATATATCATTCTCCATTAGTATACAAAATTTCGTCACGATCGAATCTGTAGTTTTAAAATTATCAAGAAAACTAAATTTCAAACGACCATATTTACGGAACCCCTAATATAATTTTGCTCATAGATGAACGTGATCACGACATTCGAGATCCACACCTATCCTGAAAATTTCAAGTCCCTAGGCGTTTCCGTTCAAAAGTTACAATTTTCTATGGTTTCTATGGTTCTGGTCATGCGATCTGGACAAAATTTCACATGTAGCTTGAACACCTCATTCTCCATTTGAGTGCAAAATTTCATCTCAATCAAATCTGTAGTTTTCATGTAATCAGGAGAACAAAACTTTGAATGGCCATATTTACGGAACCCCTGGTGGAATTTGGCCCATTACCGAACTTAACCGAGGCATTCGGGAACTGAACCCACACTGAAAATTTCAAGTCTCTAGGGTGTTCCGTTCGAGAGTTATCGTGCTTACGGACGGACGGACAGACTCGAATTTTCCGACGGATTCGTCATCAGTGAGTCGAACATAGTCGATTGAGACCATTTTCGGCTCAGAATTCGAAAAATACAGACATCGTGACGAAATGATAGAGCCCTCGTGTAAGTAGTACGAGCGCTCAAAAATCATTATTGCTTACGTTATATGGTTGTAGCAAACGTGAAAGATTATCAAATTTTCAAGAAAAAAAAAATTGAAAGCACTGACGTCTAGTCAGGAGCTTTTGAGCAATCGTTCATCCTCCTTATATGGAGATCTATCTTGTAGGAGGACGAACGAGCGCTCAAAAGCTTCTGACTTCACGTCACTGCTTAAGGTGACCAATTTCTTCATTTTCTTTGTTTCAAAACTCGAAATCATTTTCACGCCGAGTCTTGAGTACCTGTTTTCGCTCAACATTTTCTTTGTTTTCATTTTGGATTAACCTACTATCACAGAAACGTTTTCATGTCACGCCTTTAGAGATTTGGTTCGAAATGAGCAATATTTTTCTGGATGACATTTACTTAAATGTCATTGTTATCCGTTACTTAAGATCGGTTAGTTTATCTAAATGCAAGGTTCGGATGATATGATCCTCTTGAAATTTGGCAGAAACTTTCAACTCGTCATTTTGCGTGTAGGTACAACCTGAATTTCAACCCGATCGTATCTGTTGTTACAGAAATATTGGGAATTTTTTATTCAATAATTCGTTGGAATTTAAGCCGAGGTGAATAAAGTTATTTGGTAGTTCGTAGTTATCCTTTTGAATTCATTCAAATATTCGGGGGTTCTCCTTTAAGTAGTTTTCCCATTCTAACAAATAGTTGATCAATACCGTTCTATTCTCACAGGTACAGCAAGATACGCTAGCATAAACACACACTCCGGCATAGAACAATCAAGAAGGGACGATCTTGAGTCACTAGGTTATGTTTTAATGTACTTCAACAGAGGCTCGTTACCGTGGCAAGGACTCAAAGCCGCCACAAAAAGACAGAAATACGAAAGAATATCAGAGAAAAAAATGTCCACACCTCTCGAAGAATTGTGCAAGGTAGGTCCTCCGCTGAAAATTTGGGTTTACGGCTTCTGATTCGTTCTTCTCGTATTACAGGGATATCCTGGAGAATTCTTCAGATACTTACACTACTGTAGACAACTGAAATTTGAACAGAATCCTGATTACAACTACTTGAGACAACTTTTCAGAACGCTCTTCCACCGGCAAGGTTTCACTTACGACTATGTATTCGACTGGAATATGCTCAAATTTGGTGAGTACTCGCAATGTTTGAAATACAATGAAGGTTATAAACGGATTTCCTAGGTTGTTCGAGAGGAAGTCACGGCGACGAAAACAACCAACAGCAGCAGCAACCGCAGCAGAGAAACGCTCGTTACGGGTCTCATGTTGTCACTCCTGGCGATTCTACCACATCCGCAGTCCCCTCGAGGTCTAGGAGGCCTCACGGCTTAGAGCTCATGGCCCCACCAAATAACGCAGTTGTTGCAAATCCACTGGACGATGTTATCACTAGTAGTAAGCCCCTTAAAACTAAGTACCTTTTAACTTCAACTGTGACCCGTTGATTTCGATTTAGAGTGATTATTAGGGGAGAATTTATGTTGTTGTTTGATCGAGGGTTTGCTTATCGCCTTCATTGATTCTGTCCACTCAACTAATGGAAAAATATTTGAGAAGCACTGACGTGTAGTCAAGATCGTGTACAAAACGGCCTTCGGTCTTCATTTTCGGTATTAAAGGTAGTGATAGTCATCAGAAAAATATTTGAAAAAATCTAAGTCGTCTATTTTTCTATTGTATTGCATTTTCTTTTATTCAAGAAAATGCACATCATGTGATATCCTGAATAGTGCTTCTGTAACATGTAACCTTCTATTCCAAGCCAACTGCTCCAGCTTGGAAGATAATGTCACTCTTTGTCGAACCGAGGATTCGAAATTAATATTTCGCCAAACTTCAACTGACTGTACTGAAAAAAAAATTTTAGTACATGAGTTTGGCAAGTGAATTTGAAAGTTAGCGAATTCTATAAGGATTCTAAAATGGTATAACACTTACTACATTATTTCTTAGATTGGTCGAAAAAAGGTTTTTCTCAAGGAAACTCAGTTTTGAACAATTTATTTCAACTTATTGAAAATGATTCTAGTGCATCCAATACATAACTTCAAGATAATTTTGTGGAAGGATGAATCGACATTCAAGATGGTTACATGAACCTACACGAGTGGCACGTAGAAAATCCTACTTTAATGAGAATAGATAGATCTCAATATCGGTTCAAAGTAAACACGTGGACTGGAATTTTGAACGGAAGAGTCATAGAACCTTTTGAGTTGCCAGAGGTCCTTAATGATGAAATTTATTTAGATTTTCCACATATTTATCAAATTGTTTTCAACAAAACGACTGCCCAGCGCACTATGCCCTCTCAGTTAGAAAATATCTAAATGAAGAATTTCCGGCAGTCTGGTTCAACTTCGTGGCCAGCACGCTCTCCTGATATTAATTCATTAAATCTTGTTATAAATCGAAACTGAATTTCTTTGAGAAAAACCTTTTTTTTTTTGGCCCATATAAGAAATAATATGGTGTAACCTTGATATAACGCCCCTCAATATAATGAATTTAACGAATATTTCGAAATCCCCTAGAATTGCCCGTAAGAGTTGATGTAAAATATACCTCTTTATAACGAATTTCCAATCATTGTAGAATACATATATAGAAAGTATAATTTACCACCATTGATTATTATTTAACAAATTTTTCAACTCATAACCTCTGCATAACGAATTCTTCCAATCAAAAGCACACAATTATTGGACAGTAACAACAAGAATGCATGGTTCGGCAGGTTTAGACACGTAAAACTCTTTGATGCAAATACTGGTGTTTGTCACTATAAACAATTTGGAATTCACGATAGCTGAAAAACGAAAGTGCTCTTCAATCATCACAGAAAAACAGAAAAATTATTGAATGTGAGGACGAGAATTCCCCCAACAAAAAATAGAGACATCGCTAAAGAGTTCAATATTTCTGCGAGTACATTAGCCACAATTTTAAAATTTTAAGATAAATTTTCCGAAGAATTTGGGCTGCCATTTAACAGCAGAAGATTGTAGTTGTTGTTGAAGATTGAAATCATGCGAGTAAATACAGTGTTTTAATCGATATGTGTTTTTATTTCTTTGTAGGAATCGTTCGCCATTGAGATTATTAAAAAAATGTTCTCACCTTGTTGAAACGAATCTTAGATCAATCTAACCTCTATATAACGAACCTCATTTCAACGAAATACTTGATAAAATTAATATTCTACAATTCTCTTCAGTTTCGTTATATCAAGGTTGCACTGTATAGTAAATATTAATACCATTTTAGAATTGCGTGTGTCAATACCAAAAAGTGGCGTCACTATCTGTCTCACTCACACTTTATGGCAGGATTCGCTCCGTCTCATTCAAACCAGATTCTTGAAGTTATGGCACGTATTGGATACACTAGAATCATTTTTAGTAAATTGAAAGAAAATGGCTCGAAACTGAGTTTCTTTAAGAAAAATCTTCTTTTCCCAATCTAAGGAATAATGTGGTAAGTGTTATACCATTTTAGAATCCTTATTAAAAGCGCTAACTTTTGAAGTCACTAGCCAAACTGAGGTAGTACAATTTTCTTCAGTATAGTCAGTTGAAGTTGGGCGAAATATTAATTTTGAATCCTCGACTCGGCAAAGAGTGACATTATCTTCCAAGCTGGCTTAGAATTAAAGGTTACACGTTACAGAAGCACTATTCGGTATAACATGGGAAAAATAGCAACAGGAGTTCAAAAATCATCACATGATGTGCATTTTCTCGAATGAAAGAAAATGCAATATAATTTGAAAAATAAATGACTAACATTTGTTTTTATATTTTTCTGATAACTATTATAACTTAGCCGGTTACCCCATTTCGACTTGAGGTCGACTTCTGGGACACCTGTATAATATGGGTGCGTTCGATGTTTGAAGTGTGTTACACAGGCGCATAATTTTGAAAACTCAATTTGAAAGACCCTTTATAGTTTATGGTGATACTTTTCAAAAATGCAATTATAAATAAAAAACATTATCAATGAAGGCTCTTGCTGTAACAAAATGTGATATTCGTGAAACATCTCGAGGCAATCGATAACCCTAAGTAATCGTTACTGTTTGAATCTTCCGATCGACCATCTATTTATGCTGGGCGATTCCAATTTGTGATATATTTTTGAACAGCATGTATAACTGAGCCAAAGAATGAAAGGGCACACTTCTGCAAGCTGTTCAAAAGTTGTTCTCAACCTGGGAATTTCAGTTTTATGTTTTATTTGTAGACAAATTTAAGATTCCTGTGGATTAGACAGAATCGACTTATTTCACAGATTGAATTCTTTATTGAGAATTTCCAATGAATATGATTTTTCATTTTGGAACAATTCTCAAGTGATCAAGTACACGAACCTGTTTCAAGAGTTTCAATTCTCAGAAACGTCTCATTTTATCCTTCGACCTAAGTTATGTTAAAAAACATTCGAGTAGAGACTTTTTATTTTCAAATAAGCTATTGAGCCTCGAATTGTACATAAATGAATCGATAATTCTGTTTTATATGAAACTGCTCAGATGATGAATTCTTATCGAAACCTTCCTAACTGCCACAATGTACTCTATTTAGTAAGTTTTGTTTTACCATCTGGGTTATTTTATTTTTATAGCAGTATTTAATAATTCTGTAAATAATGATTAAGTATTTTTATATTGCACTGTCTTAACCACATAAGATATCAGTTCTAGTAAATTTTGTTTTCAGTTTTTGAAATAAAACTTTTATTTCAATTTTTCGCTTTTTGTTTCACCTCTACATTCAGTTTCTCATCACGGCAGTGGAAATATTCGAAGGTAGGAGAGTGTACATCTTTTTCTTGAGGTTGAGGTGTATTTACCCCTATGAAATTAAGAGATTTTAAGTTTAAGTACTTCAATGCAAGCGACGCATGACTTTTCGCTTTATCTTTGGAAATTGTTCTAAAATGAAGAATCTGGAAATACAGATCGGCCCTGTGGTGTTGGATTAACATATTAATGAATATTTAACTTCTTATTTCAATTTCTTATACTAACCGTTGTTTCAGATTCTCCTAGATTATATGATAGCTATGAACGTAGAGTTTCTATAAGGTTAAGGGCTAATCAAGGATCGCAGAACTTACCTACCTCAGACCACGCCACAAAACAAACGAAGTGAGTTGATTTTCTTGATTCGATAGCTACTTCTTGAAAAAAATAATTTCAAAAGCACTGTCGTGAAGTCAGGAGCTTTTGCGCGCTTGTTTCTATGTACCAAAACTGTCATTTTTCCTTCAGTTTTGAGAGAAATCGCGACTCCGTCAAAGTTTGAAATAATCATTGAGAGATAAACGGAGACATTCGGGCGAAATGATAACGCTCTTGTTCGTGGAAACAAGCGCGCAAAAAAAGTTGATAACCTTTTTCACATCAATCCTTTCTAACATTTTTCAGCTTCCTCCAACGTTTAACATCAAGAAAACCTAAAAAACCTTAAATATACTATGTAAGAAAAACTCAACACCTGAGTACCAAAGTACGTATTTTCAAAATTCTTATTATTTTGAATATGAAGGAAAACAATATCAGTAACCTGGCACATTTATAAAAACCCACGTTTCGATATAGTTTATAGGTAGTGTCCGGGACATTTGCTTTGAGAACATAGTTTTTCTCGCAGAGTATATCTTTTTTACTCGAGAAAAATAACTTGAATGAAGTATAGATAGGGTTTCATTTGGTACCAAAGATGAATGTTTTTAGGAAACCAAGTCTTATACAATCAAGTCATTATTTTATCCTTCTCCTCCTATTATTAATCTTCCTGAGGCACATTTTGCATTATTTTCAACCGTTTTCATTTTTGAGCAATAGTAGATACAATTTCTCTTAAAACATTTCATTTTAGATTATTGTTATATCTAATGTTTTTTTTTATTTGAAAGTCGTAAAATTTCCAGTTTTGTCCACCCTGTATATATGAATTTTATCCATTGATCCTGAACACAGCAGGTTTTGTGTCTGTACGTAATTTGAAAAAAACACTGATAATGAGGAGGCCATTTCTTGTATGTAGGTGCAATATTTTAGGTTGTTACATCTATATTGATTTCTTCAGTCGTTCTCAAAAAATTAACGTTTGTTATGTGTATTTATTCGACTTTGAATGATTTTATTATGTTGGGAATTCGCCTTCAGTCCTGAACAATGAGAATTTGTTTCATAATTACCTGATTGAAAAGATGTACCATTTGAAAGGTGTCGAAATGAATTCCAATCTAATTAAACTCAATTTATTCCCCCATATAAATTCTATTATATTATTATACAGGATGTACCTGAATTGTAGGTACAAACGAAGAGGGATGAGAATTTAGATGGTATCAGAATGAAAGCCTTCTCAACATTGGTCAGTTTCGTTTTCGTGATACATCTTAAATTTTTGTTAGAGAAATTTCAGCTGAATAACTTGAACTTCAACACCTCGTATCCCGATATCCAAGCTTTTTGAACGCTCGTACTACTTACACGAGGGCTGTATCATTTCGTCACGATGTCTGATTTTTTCGAATTTTGAGCCGGAAATGCTCTCAATCGACAGAGTTCGACTCACTGATGACGAATCCGTCAAAAAATTCGATTATGTCCGTCCGGCCGTCCGTATACACGATAACTCTCGAACGGAACGTCCTAGAAACTTATAAGCTTCATTTTGTCCAGATCGCATGACTAGAACCATAGAAACCATAGAAAATTATAACTTTCGAACGGAAAGGCCTAGGGACTTGAAATTTTTAGGTTAGGTTCGGATCACGAATTTCGCGGTCACGTTTATCTATGAGCAAAATTAGACTAGGGGTTCCGTGAATATGGTCGTTCAAATTATGTTTATCGTGATAATTTCGAAACCACTCATTGGATTGGAATGGAATTTTGCACATAGATGAAGAATAATGTATTCAAAGTACGTGGGAAATTTTGTCCAGATCGCATTACCAAGACCATAGATACAGTAGAAAATTCTAGCGAATTATCGAAAAAAAATCACCTAAAGCACTGACGTGAAGTCTGGAGTTTCGCCTTAATTTGAACATTTTTTTGACAGCTGTCAAAAGTTTTTCGAATTTGTTTCTAAAACTGGAAAATGCGAATCTACCTACAAGGTGGATGAACGAGCGCTCAAAAGCTTCAGACTTCACGGCAGAGCTTTTCATAATTTTTTCATTCTTGATATCCCCCACTTCGTTTGTACCCCCAATTTAGGAACACTCTGTATGTAAAGCGAAATTCGGATATGGTGTGGAATATGGTCAACAATTGGATTCGGATGAAATTTTTACAGGGGCTGAAATGAATGAAAAACATAAAACATCCCCGGTTTTTTCTTGAAAAAGTGAATGACGTTACTTAAACACCATGTGGATTGTTTCATATTTTTGTATCATTTGGTAACAAATTTTTCCGCGGCTAAGTTTTATGTTTTTCATTTGATAACTTATATCAGCTCCTGTGAAAATTTTATCGAAATCCTATTGGTGACCATATTACACAGGGTGTTTCCAAATTCGACGTGAACTCTGGAGGACGTGTTAGTATGACTCATTTGCTGTCGTTTGAGCCATATTTATTGATATCCAAAAATCAACAGTGTAATGAAACTAGTGCCTGCATTCTAACAAGAACTTGTTAAGGAAATGAAGGAGGAATTTGGCAAGTTTTTAAAATACTTTTGTCATACATAAACTGTGGAGTTCGAGAGTTGCAGGCGAATTGATATAGAAATTAACTATTCCTTTCTTCATATACCAACTTTCAAATCATACGAATTCTTTTTCAACATCTATTACACCATATTTTCGCTCTTTTCATACATATCACATCCTTTTTCTGATGAAAATAATCTAAAATTATAATCAAACTTGCTCAAGGTAGAAAAAATTGACGAAAAATGGAGTAAGGTGAGTAATTTTTCAAAAAACTCAAATAACTTGTAAACTGTAGATTTATGGAAATCAATAAATATGGCTCAAATGACAGAAAATGAGTCATACTAACACGTCCTCCAAGGTTCACATCGAATTTGGAAACACTTTGTATACGTTTACCCAAAAGACAATTGATCAAACACAAGATTGGGATCAAGCATTTAACATAATAAAGTAAAAAAAATTAGTGGTCATGGTCTAAATGCAAAATGAACATGGTAATGATGAATGTAATACATAATTCGAACGCAATTTAAAGGTAAAGTTGAAATATCCATTTTACATAAATTAGAGTCTGCTTGCAAAGGAATAGGATGTTGATTGCCATCGAGTTATGTGTTACGTTCATTGTGAACGAATCAATAGTTTTGTGACAGATTGGAAATTATTAATAATGTTTAATTGTTTTGGAAGCGCCTCCGGCTTACCCATGGCGCCCCCTAGTCAGACAACAGCTCAGATAGGTCTTCCGAGGAGGGGTAGCTCTTCGAAGGATCCGCCTTCCTCTCGAATGAAGAAATGAGCCATGTGAGATTACTTCGACAAATATTCTGGATAGATAGTCCCAAGCGAATTTTTATTGTAAGGATATATGTTTAATTTCATAAAATGGAAAAGAGGGTTTTTGTTTAGACAGATATTTGAGTCTTGACTTGGCCAGATTATTATTATTATTATTGATACTACAACAACAGTTATGAAAAGCCTAAGTTTAAAAATATATGAAGTACTGGTTGTATTTGTTCTCATTAACTTGATGACAGAATTTTATTTGAGTTACTGAAATGATACCGATCGGATTTTTGAAGTAGTAAACTAATGAAGAAAAAATGACTGATCTGACACTACGAGACACTTTTTTTTTTGAATGAATGAATCAGTTGCACCAAAAAATTTACTGTACGGTAAAGTTAAACTCTGTGTGAAGAAAATGTATGTTGATTCAAAATAAATTCAGTTTTGGTTGAGGTTATGAAAGTTGTTTTTGACCTTGGAGAAGAGTTTGATCGATTTTCCCAGGAGTTGATTGAAATTTTTTTTTATTCTTAAACATTTGGTTTTTGGATTTTATTTGTTGGCTCATACGGAATGAAATCGCCAAAATTTAATAATATAACATTCAGTAAAATCTTCACATCTCTTCGAGGAAGAACATTTTTTAAACTTCCTCTTTTGGTATGAAGATGTAGTTGATATATTTATGTTAAATTGGAATTATATTTTATCGATTTGACCTAATTTCCATTATTTGTTGATTTCTTACCTCCTTGTGTAATATTCTTTTCACTAGCTGAATTATTAACAAAGTTTGTTGAAGCTCTTCCGAAAGGTTCTCCTACTTGATTATTTCGTTATTGATCTGTTATTTTTGTTATTGAATATGTTATCTACATAAATGTTATTCTGTTCATTTTCGCATTTACATGTATTGTAAAACTGTAATGAATAACACGAACGTTTTAATGACTAAAGTACTAATTCAATGCAAGTGATTCAACTGTTTTGCTTAGCAATTTGTATGTTCGAATTATAATTGTTGTGAATTTGATGTTGGCAAAATTCGTTTTCATTCCTGGATGAGTTTTATAGTGTGCCAATATTAATTCTGTACCTTGATATAGGATTTGCAAAAATTTTAAATATTCTTGTATATGGCTTTGGTAATATTGTCATTTTGAATGATAATATTCTGATACAAATTGATAGAACTTTCACTTTCCAAACCAATAGAAACTGGTTCTTTTGATTAGAAAAGGATTCAACAGTTGTACATATCTGGACTGAACGTGTAATTAATATGTATTTCCTTCTTGGTACATATTAATTCTACTTTAAATGTAAAAAGAGATTTTTATAAAATTTGATGTGTGTCACATTGTATAAAATATGTATGTAAAGAACTGTAAGAGCTTCAAAATAAGGTAAAATATTTTCGTTTGTATTTTTGTCATTGAATGAGAGTTTAGTCAAAGTCTTATTTGATGTTCCTAAATAATCCAACATTTTCGCATTCCTTCGTTAAGTTTTCCTAACTTTATTTATTGTTCATTATCAAAGGCTGATCCATATTAAACAATATAAAAAACGTACGGAATAACATTTCACTTTTCATCCAGTTTCAAGTATGATCTGATAGCCATTTCGAAAAGAATACATTGGACGATCCACTCAGTTTTTCGTACAACAGGAATTTTTTTTAAATAGAATCAATGCATTTTCAGGATCAAATAGAGACCAATATTGGTGATTCCTTGCATAACTTGAAAACTGTATCTCTATATTTTTTTGGCAGTGACCTATGTTTTCTGAGGAAATTATCAATAAATAACTTACAAAACTACCCGATTTTGCTTTCATCACGGTAAATGATGACTATTCCCTATTATAGTTGATAAACCATGAAAAAAAGGAAGTTATGAGTAAAACTCGAAACCTAAAAAGGGGCAAGTTTCTCTAAACAGAGAAGATGCCTTTTTTGTGCTCCAAAGGTAATTAATCGCTTCAGCACAAAAAAGTAGAGCTTCTACCCCTAAACCTAAACATGAGAATAAAACTAGTTTACATTTTTTGTCATAATAGTTATAATAATGTATACTCACAATACACAGTATTTTTCATATATGTACAAAATATACAGTAATATATAGACATCACAATGTTCCCTATATTAATCATTTGTAACGCAGGCTAAATTATACTTACAGCTAAAGTACACTGTACATCTTAAAGAAAACCGAAAAGAAGCTTAAAATAACAAACTAAAGACTATTTATTCACATGTATTTTACAATTTAATTTAAAAAAATGATTGATTTTCATATAATTTATGTATGCTACAATATTTATATATTATGTCTATATGCTCATTTATATTTGCCATTTTTCTTTTCAAACTACAAACGGGTAACGTTTAAATTTACACTGTTAATTTTGAAAAGCACCTTGAGGTTAGGTTGCAAATGTACAAAATTTCTGAAAGTTACCTCCGAACATTTACTGAAATGTAAACAGCAGCTCAAGAGAGAACTCTCATGGATGTATTATCAAGTTCTGATATTTCTGTAATTCCCACGAAATAAACTAAAAACAATATTAACAAAAACTCAACTCACTTATTCAAACTTTTAGTGAAAATTACAGAAAAATGAAATGTCCATTTCATCAAAGTCATGAACAAATCATACTAATCATTTGATCACAATTTGTAAATTCCAAGTCTGTGAAAATGCATGATTAGCATGATATTTTCGATAATTGACCTTGATCAAACGAAAAAGGGTCATACTAATGCGCCAGCAAAAAATGACACGCCCTATCAGACAAAACCAGTAATAAATAAATAAAACAACAATCTAAATGTAAAAAAATAAAGAAAGCAACAGAACCGCAAGGCAAATAGAAACGAAATCTTACATACTCAAGTCACCCTTATGAAATAATTACAAATATTGCAACAACTTCATAAGAATAATAATATTTTACAAGATGTTTATGAAAATAAAGATCTTCTAAACAAGAAAAATTTGTATAACTAAGTTCAATATGAGATCTCTTAATAGGTAGTAAGTTTATTTTTTAGCATTTTTATTCTTTTATTAATAGTAATAACATTCTTTTTTATTTCAAGAAATCACAGTGAAACTTTAAATATATTAAGTAATCTTATTAGGATTAATCCACAATTTCAGATAGGCTGAAAATGATATTCAGCCAAAAGAGACACAAATTAGTAGTTAAGTCATAATCATGCAGAATTCAATGTTAATGTTTCGATAAAATACGTGAACGAAAAAAACATACTTTTCCAAGGACATGTTCGAGGTGTGCGATCACACTGTTGTGATTACGATAAGCAGGTGGGCAATGTCAGAGACGCACTCCAGGAGGCTCGGGGCTATCCTCCGGAGGTTTTCCTCGACGAAACTGCAAGTTGGAAATATATGGACGACGTAGGCAGGCTGGAAAAAAAAAGGAAATTCTCAGTCGAAAAGTTGATTGGCATGAACTGATGGTCAATCTAGTTTAACATTGAAATTTGTACTTACAGGTTGAGTAGTTCCAGGAGCAGCTACATTCACGATTCCTGCAGCTTGTTTTTGTTGTAGGTAGTGTATAAATCCGTTGGTCAAATTGTTGGACTGTTTAAGTACATCCATGTGGTCCATTCCACACGGCAACGCCAAAAGCATACAGTGTTCTTTCTCCATCTGAAACAAGAGCATAACCTTGATTAACAAACTGTTTTTTTTTCTTTTTTTACTGATTTTTACATTCTTGAAAATAAATATTCAACATTTAGAGTTTTTTTTTAAATCGTCTTCTCCTCTTGCATATCAAATTGGAAAATGAAGACCACTAAGAGTTAAATGGCGTAGAACTCCAGTTGTGTACCTCGGGAATCGAAAGCGGTCGAATTATCAACCCAAAGGAAGCGAGGTCTCCCAAACAGAAAATCCAGCCCGATCCCACCGCCGGTTTACGCAAGAAATCGATTTGAAGAAGACCTAACAAAAGAAAATGTTTCGATAACTCACCTGCATCTTTCTGGCAACACCCTCCACCTGAGGTGGTTCTAACCTCATTCGTTGGAATATTCTAAGGGGCGGTGTTGAGCCATCAGTGTTTTTGGGCAAACTGCACTTTGCGACATAATCATTTCCTGATACATAGTACATATGAACAGCGGCCTGATCATTCTTCAAAGCCAAGAGACCTTGCCACATCTTTGGATATTGCTGAAAAAGAAAAGGAAAACGTAAATAAATGTGATAACAAAAAATTATCGAGAATTGACATACCTTCAATAATATGTTGAGACTTTCAGCTTGGGGTGGAACTTGGCTGGCGTGAGGTGGCGTGGCAGCCTGTAATCCTCTCTGGCTTGTGGGTGCGTCAACTCCAATATGTCTTGCGACTGCTCCCATGAGGTTACCAGCTGCTCCGAGACCAGCACCCAAGGTTATCGTATGGGCTGAAACCGGTCTATCAGGAGTCGAAATTCCCGACAATCGATCTGGTGTTAAATGACTAGACATAGGTCTATCTGGTGGTAAATGACTAGATGAAGGTCTTTCAGGATTTCCTAAGGGTAGATGACCCGTCAGGGCGGAATGTCCGCTAAGTGGTCTGTCAGGTGGAAGATGAGAACCCAGAGGTCTATCCGGTGGTAGATGAGAACCCAGAGGTCTATCCGGCGCTAAATGAGAACCCAAAGGTCTATCCGGTGGCAAATGAGATACTAAAGGTCTGTCGGGAGCTCCTAACGCTGCCATATGAGATAGTGGCGGTCTGTCGCTACCCAGAGCTGCTAAAGAACTATGGCTAGTAACTGGTCGATGAGCTGGTGGTGGCTCAGCCGCTGGTTCATAGTACCGATTCAAATTATAATGCTGCATTCTCGCAGTTGGCATGTTGTATACTTGACCAATTTGAGGGGAATCTGAAAATTGTACACAAATTACATCAGTTTTTCTTGAAATCGCGAGGTAGAGAGAAATTAGGGGGCGCAAAGCGCCCTCACGTTTTTGAAGATAAAACGAAAAAAGCGTTCGGAAAAGGTCGAAAAATCCGAAAAGTTGCCGCCGAACTTTTCATAAGGACATTAAACAGCCACATCTCGGGCTCCGCCGAGTGTCGAATTTCCAGCTTCGAAGGACGTGAGGTCTCAAATAACTATGTGGCGTCTCCTACTTTTCTACCGTTTTCGCAAGAACTCGATTGAAAAAGTAAATAATTTACCTGTAGCCCTATCATGTGGTGAATGCAAACTATGAGGTACAGCAGCACCTCTGCTGGAGAGTGAAAGTCCAACGGAGTTCGAAATCCTCAACTCCAGGGGTGGCGATGTTACTGGTGCTTCTTCGCCTTCCTGTCCCTCCCCAGACTTCTCGATACCTCCAGAAACAACAGATGATCTAGAAAAAAACAAAGATACATTTGATAAGCAGGACACGATGGATAAATAAACAATCTACTCGAGAATATCGTAATATATCTTACCTTGGGAAATGGTACGATTGTCTCAGATACTGTTGATACATGGCATGAGAGGGATGCATATAATGTGGTGGTAGTAAATCATGTGGACGTAAAGTGACTGAACCAGGTGGGAAGTGAGGTATAGTTTCGGCCTGAAAAAAAAACTATCATTAAGTATCATCGTACTATTTTTATCGACCTATTAAATACGTTGCAACTGAGAATTATAAACATGCATACATACTTTTACAATATTTTTGGATCACACAATAATGTCTTTCGAGATAAGAAACTAAAAAAATATATATCGAAAAGTTTGTAAAAATGAGAACAAAAATACTTTGACAACGGAAACTATAAGACAGGGTTACAGGAAAAGTCGTACTGAATATTGAAGGACGTTATTATTCAGGTCATTTCTGATGGATTTGATTCTATAATATGGTGTCCGAAACTTAACCGTTATGGAGATATTGAGTTTTGAAGATTTTTTTTTAAAATCCTATATTTTTAGGCTTTTTAATCGATTTTTTTCGGATTGGAGCTTCTTGGGGCCGTTTTTGAGCGCTCGTACTACTCACACGAGGGCTATATCATTTCGTAACGATGTCTGTATTTTTCGAATTTTGAGCCGAAAATGGTCTCAATTGACTATGTTCGACTCACTGATGACGAATCCGTCGGAAAATTCGAGTCTGTCCGTCCGGCCGGCCGTAAGCACGATAACTCTCGAACGGAACAACCTAGAGACTTGAAATTTTCAGTGTGGGTTCAGTTCCCGAATGCCTCGGTTAAATTCGTTAATGGGCCAAATTCCACCAGGGGTTCCGTAAATATGGCCGTTCAAAGTTTTGTTTCCCTGATTACTTGAAAACATCAGATTTGATTGAGATGAAATTTTGCACTCAAATGGAGAATGAGGTGTTCAAGCTACATGTGAAATTTTGTCCAGATCGCATGACCAGAACCATAGAAATCATAGAAAATTGTAATTTTTGAACGGAAACGCCTAGGGACTTGAAATTCTCAGGATAGGTGTGGATCTCGAATGTCGTGATAACGTTCATCTATGACCAACATTATTCTAGGGGTTCCGTAAATATGGTCGTTTAAAATTTAGTTTTCTTGATAATTTCAAAACTACAGATTCGATCGTGACGAAATTTTGTATACTAATGGAGAAATATATATTCAAGCTACATTTCTCCAGATCACATGACCAGAGCCAAAGAAACCATAGAAAATCATAACTTTCGAACGGAAAGGCCTAGGGACTTGAAATTTTCAGGATAGGCGTGGATCTGAAATGTCGCGTTCACGTTTATCAATGAGCAGAATTATACTAGAGATTCCGTAAATACGGTCGTTTGAAATTTTGTTTTCTCGATAATTTCGAAACTACGGATTCGATCGAGATGAAATTTTGTATTTTAATCGAGAATGATATATTAAAGCAATATTTTGTCCAGATCGCATGATCAGAACCATAGAAACCATAGAAAATTGTAACTTCTGAACGGAAAGGCCTAGGAACTTTAAATTTTCAGGGTGGGTTTGGATCGCGAATATCGCGGTCACGTTCGTCAATGAGCAAAATTAGACTAGGGGTTCCGTAAATATGGCCGTTCAAAATATTTTTTTCCTGATAGTTTCGAAACGACTGATCGGATAGGAATGAAATTTTGCACCTAGCTGAGGAATAATTTTTTCAAACTACGTGCAAAATTTCGTTCAGATCGCATCACCAAGACCATAGATACCGTAGAAAATTCTAGCGAATTATCGAAAAAAAATTGCTGAAGCACTGACATGAAGTCTGGAGTTTCGCCTAAGTTTCAGAATTTTTTTGACAGCTGTCGAAAATTCCTTCAATTGATTTCTAAAACTGGAAAATGCGAATCCACCTACAAGGTGAATGTACGAGCGCTCAAAAGCTCCTGCCTTCACGGCAGTGCTTTTCGTAATTTTTTTGATGTACATATCTGGTAAGAGGGCATGTCAATTAATGAAAATGATCAACAGAAACAGAACCTTATTGAGCTGTTAGTAAAAGGTTCAGTGTCTGTTGATCATTTTTATCGATTGGCATGCCCTCCAACTAGATACATCGAAGAAACGGCTCCTAGGAGATCCAATCCGAAAAAAAATTGATGAAAAAGCCAAAAAATGAAGAAATCTTCAAAAAATCTTCAAAACTCAATATCTCCATAACGGTTGAGTTTCGGACACCATATTATAGAACCAAATCCATCAGAAATGACCTGAATAATAACGTCCCTCAATATTCAGTAAGACTTTCCCTGTAACCCTGTAGAAACAGAAACATATTTTTTGAAGGAGTGAATCTATAACAAACACACATAATTCAAGTGGACACAAAGATTAAGAAAATCACCTGAGGTGAAGGCGAGTTTTGATGTGCTGGTGGTGGACTACGACTTCTATTATAAAGACCTCGCTCTCCATGCTGCATGTTAGTATAAAAAAGACCCAATTAGTAAGAATTTAATGAAGAATTGGATATCATCATTTCTATTCTGTACTTCATGTGATCCAATAATGATGGGAAAAACCTTTAAGACACAAATGGAAACTTACCAGACTAGCTTCATATCCAGGCATCCCCGATTGGGCGTGATGTCTGGCTTGCCCTTGAGGGGACAAACTAGACAATCCTCTGACTGACATCAAGTTAGAAAGCGAGACGTCTACTTTCGGCGGTTCCATCATGTTCTTCCCTTGCATCAACCGACTTGCATTCGTGACCATAGTTTGCGATGGTATCTTCCCAAGAACTGAACTTGGTACACCTGCTGGGATGTGCATGGGATGGCTGGTTTTCGGCAACATCGGAACTTTCGGCAATGGCACTTGTTTGATGATCGACTGTTGTTGTGTCATGATAGGTGTATTCGAAATGATCGCCTTAGGAACCACCGTTGGAGCTGAAGACTTGCTCATCTGCATCATTTGTTGGGAGATGAGGTTGTACATCTGACTCGGAGAGCTCACTGGCTGTTTAACTGTGACTGGTTTGGGAGAGTTGGATGCCACTGTTAGGTTTGTCCTAGGAGACATGTGTGCTGGTACAAAGTTGGGCATGGATACATTCACGCTGAGGTTTGGACTTTGCTGCATTATCATCTTATTTTCCACGTGAGATGGTGCCGAGCTTACGATAACTGCGTTTTGTTTCAGCGAAGGTGGCAGCTGCTGCGTGACAACAGCCTGAGCAGCTTGAGATGATAACACATGAGCTTTCAGACTCTGCGGCTTGGACTGATGTTTAACTGTTGGCACAGGTATCGACTGTTGAGAGGATGTTATAACTGTTTGCTGTATTGGTTTGACTTCTGCAGATGTAACAACAATCTTTTGTTGAATTGAAGGAGCGATCAAACCTGGTTTGTTTTCTCCAGGAACCGGTATATACTTGTTTTCTTCACATTCCCTCATAGGAATCAACAATCCAGTTACAGGGTCTATCAATGTCATTGGTTCCTGTCCCATCTCTCCCTTGATTCTCCTCAAAACAGCCGCCTTCAGTCCAATTGGTGGTTTTTCAATATTCTCCTTCACAGGGACTTGAGGTTGTTTACTCTCATCTTTCTCAGTCGCAGTCACCTGAGGTGTTGCTTCCTTAGGCTTCTCAACATCAATTTTCAACGTTTCCGAAGATGTATTGGAAACCATCTCTTCCGAGGCTTTAGGTTTCTCCTTCTCTTCCGGAATATCTTCAGTAGCCTCCGAGGCTCTGCGACCAATTTTACGTCCCCTGGTCGATTTCTTTTGAGTTTCAGGTGTGGTTTTCACGACTGGAGTAGGAAGTCTAGTGGATCTTCTAGTAACAGAGGATCTGGTTACTACGTTTTTCACCACATCTTCGATCGTATCATCTACTGTTGTTCTGAAAATATCCTTTTCTTGTAGCCTCTTCGATTTTCTGGTATTAGTACTGCCGGAAGGTTGTGTGAAGTCCTCAGGTTTTTCCTTAACTTCAATTTGTTTTGGAGATGGTTGGGTTGGTGGTGTTTCTTTTGGAATTTCCTTGAGAACAGCGGATTGAACTGCAGCAGAATTGGTATTTGACTGTTTAATTGTTAGAATAAGCCTTGGGCGATTCTCTTCGTCTTCCCTGAATTCATAGATGTCTGCGGGTGCTTCAGATTCAGCCTTTGTTACCTTCCTCTCAATCTTTGTTTTACCTCCACGGGCATTACTGTTACGTTTAGTTGGTGTTGCAGGCTCCTTGGATAAAGTTTTAGCACGTCTAGTTTGAATTCCACCTCTTTCAATACCCCCTCTAGCTTTACGACCTCTACCTCTTCCTCCTCGTCTAGTTGCAATTTTTGACAGAACTTCTCTATCATCATCTTCCACGGAATCTTCCATTGTTTCTGTATCACTCTTATTATCTGGTTCTTTGTTATCGACTGTTTCGTTCAAGTTGGTTTCAGTTTCGACTTTTTGAGATGTAATAATTTGTTCTTCCTTAGGATCTTCTTCTTTAGTTGACATGTTGTCGTTGCTATGGTTAGACAACTCATCGGCGGAACACAAAGTTTTTATGACAGAATCAATGTTAACATCTTTAGGTGACCAATAATCACTATCTTCCTTGTCTTCCCTACCGTCCAATAGTAAATCTTTGATAGGCATATCAGCACTTGAACAATCTTTGCTGATATCCGACACGATGCTCTCCGAATCTGTTTTTTCCTCTTCGACTTTTTCTGGTTCTTTAACAGAAACCGGGTCACTTTCAACTTTGATTTTTTCTTCATGATCTTCAATTTTGATTTCTAATTTGTCTTCTACCTTCTCAACATCAGGTTTCTTCGCCTCTTCTTCTTTTAATTGTTTTTCATTTTCAGAATCCATAGCATCTTTGAGGGTTTGATTCAATTCGTCTGTTACAGTTTCAATTGCAAGTTTTTGTTTCGGTTCCTCAACTTCGATTTTGATTTCGGGATTTTCTTCTTTCGGTTCTGAAACCTGTGGAATTTCCTCAGAAGGTTCTGATTTAACATCAGGCTTTTGAGGTGAGATTTCATCACCACCAGTTTCTTTCGTAGTTGCAGGTGTAGGTGTTTCTGTTACTGGTGTTGTTGCAACCGGAACTTCTTCATCCACCTTTTCTTTCTTGATTTCAGGAGGGTTGTCCACAATCGGATTTGTTGTGATAACATTTGTTTGATTAGTAGGAGAAGATAGCTTTTCAGTTGAGATCTCCGACGATGAAGATATTGCGACTAAGCTCGGAGGATTATCAGGTAGAAGAGATTTTATCACCTTTTGACTATTTAAAACAGGTGGAATATGAGAGTTCGGAGATATTATAATCGACTGTGGTTTCATTTGGATGATTTTATTCGGAGAACTCTGCCCTAAACCAATAGATGGCACAGTTGCTGGCTTCGAGTTGTCGTTCGTTTTCTCGGAGATGTTTTTGTTGAAAGCAACTTGCGAAGGGATATAATTGAAATGTCCAGGTCTGGCAGGAACGAGCAAGCCACCTGGCACCGGAATTTTCGTTTGTACCAACATCTTCTGAGTCGAATTGAAAGGAAAAGTAGGTACTCCAGTGTTCTGAAAGATCATCCTCGGCCTCGCCTCTTGGGTTGGTATCAACTTTGGAGGTTCTGAAGGGAATGCTACTTTTGGCTGCGGCAAATTTATCGTGGTCGCTTGTAGTGGTTTTGACACCATTACAGAAGTGATTGGAAGACGAATTTTCGAAATAGATGTGGCAGCTTTGGCAGGTCCAGCCGACGACTCTTGTGATGAATTTGGTTGAGAAGTTTGCTGCAGTGGGGACCTTGCTGGTAGATTATGGAGGGCAGGTGTGGCTACTTTCAATATTGGTAAAGGAGGCAACGGAACCACCGCCTTAGTTGTGGTCGTCTCCTGTTTAGATATCGCTGTTAGAGGTGGATAAGATGGCTCAGAACTTTTCACAACTGACATCCTTGATGATGGCGAGGTGGTAATGATAGAGGTTGACGTTGAAACCGACGAACTCTGTTGTATTTGTGAAGAAGTAACTTTAGTTACCACAGTTAGTTTAGACTCAACTTTAGGACCAACTTCATCTCCTTTCGTTGTCCAAGGGTGAGATATAACTGTTCTGGTCGGTTCGATTAGAGGTGGAAGTGCTAGAGGTGGAATTTTAGTAGCAACTTCTATTTTGTCCAAAGTTCTTTTAACATTAGCTATCAAAGATGATTGCTGTGTTATTGGTGCAAGTGACGGTGGACTGCCAATATTGGGTGTTGTTTTGAGAACCAAAGGAGAAGGTGTAAGTTTGGATTCTTCAGGTCTATAATAAGTCGCAATATCAGGAGTTTTTGGCGGCTGTAATAATTCCGACATATCTGGCGTTTTTGGTTGCTGATCGAACCTAAGACTAACTTCATCTTGTTCTTCAGTATCTGTATCAATCTGTAATTCACTTTCACTCTGTGGTGTTTCTGGTTTAATCTCAAGATCTTCAGCACCTAAACTTTGAACAGCTTTCCTCATTTCCTCGTCATCTTGGACAGTCGGTTCGTCTACCAAAGCAGCAGATGGATCGTCATTAGTACTGGTTAGTTCAGTTTCGGCATAAAGCTTTCCAAATTGGTTGGAGAAACTTTCGCCAAGAAGTGCTGCAACAGCGTCCTCAGTTTCCTCTTGGGAAATAACAGCTCGTGGCTTCTCTTCCGGTGTTTCTTCAGGTTTTTCTTGTTTGACCTCTACAAGTTTTGGACAGTCGAGTTTGATAGCATCAAAGTCTGATATTGACTTGATAGCATTCTCATGAACGGTCTCGTCGATTTCTGGGCCAAAAACTGGTAAAAATTTATCCCGCTTCTTTTCTTTGGATGAAACGGGAGAGAGCTGCGATGGCAACTGAAGTGGTTGAGGGACAGTTGGAGCTTCAGGTTCAATTTCGATTGGTTCAGTTTTGATAGGACATGGAAGTTCGACTCTTGGAGAAGTTTTCTCTTGTGGAGGACTAGGAATGTCAAGAAGATTAGGTAAACTCTGACTTTGAGTTTTTGTTTCATGAACAGGTTGTGCACATGATTCTTCTCTAGATAAAGTAAGAGTTTCCTTCTTGATTTCAGTTTTGACCTTGGTTTTCTCATGATGGTGGTGATGGTGGTGGTGGTGATGATGCTTTTGTCTTTCTTCTTTACTCTTCTTGCGCTTCTTTTTCTTCTCCCGAACTTCCTTCCTATCTTCCTTCTTGAAGTCTGGGAAGAGCGTGTTGTCGTAGTACTTGAATAAGTCTTCTTTTTGATTGTTCAAGTCGTTCCTCTCGATGATGGTGTCATTTTGAGTGACCGGTTCATCTTTGATGTTCGCTTCGAGTTGTTTACCCATATCTGCGAAGTCCATACTGTTTTCATTGAAGTGGTCTGCGGCTTCTGCCAAAGCTGCGGCCGCTGCTGCTTCTTGTAACAAGCGTTCTTTTTCTTTGCGCCTCCTCTCTTTCCTCTTCTTCGCTTTCTGGTCGTCTTTAGGGTCGTTCTCATCAACTTTGGTTATCTTTTCTTTCTCGCCATCTGAATCGCTGTATCTAGATGGAATATTTTCGTCATTGAATCCTCCCATGAAAGAGTTGTTTATTTTATTGTCGGATGGTTCATTGTCTCTCATGCCGTTCTCAGAAGAGTCAGATAAGGAACCGAATATGTTTTCCAATTTGCCATCGTGTTTGAAGTCACTTTTAGAGGCAGACTTGCTTCTCTTGGATTTTTTGGATTTATCCCTGTCTTTGCTTTTATCTCGTTTCTTATCCTTCTTGTTGTGCTGTTTTTTCTTATCGTGTTGTTTCGCTTTTTCGGATGAATCGTTCTGCGAAGATTCTGTGGGATCAAATTTGTTGGAGTCTTCACTGCTCAGTGAATGCTTGGGTCGTTTTTGTTTCTTCTTGTGTTTCTTGAGCTTTTCCTTCTTGAATTCTGCACTTTCGTCGGCCGAAGAGTTATCTGGATAAGAATGGCGGTTATTGATTTTTTCCGATTTGATTTCTGACAAAGGTGCCTTGGCTTCTGCAAGTTCAGGGTCACTTTTGTCGAAAGAATTGTCCTGTTTGCTGGAATTTCTTTCTTTCTCCACGGATCTTCGGAATTCATCTTTGACCTTGAACAGGTCTAGGTCCAAATACGAAGAAATCTCCATTTTGGACATCGAGTAAATATCTGATTTTATTGAATTTTTGTAATCGTCATCGGAAGTTTCATTAACGCATCTTGATGATTTCGAGGACTTACGCTCGATGATGTCATCATCGCTGGCTTCTGTAAGTTCGTTCTTATGTTGCCTAACTCGGTCGGAATCGGAATCTGTGAAGACTCCCCTCTTCTTATGCGATTTTCCAAAGTCGGAAAAGTCTTCATCTGAACTGATGATGAGCATTTTATTCCTTCTGCTTTTGGAATCGTTCTTATCGGTTCCTTCTCTATCGGAGTCCGAATCTTCATCCCAAGAAGTTGAACGTTTCTTTTCCTCCCTTTTAGCTCGACTTTGCTTCAACTGACTGAATTTAGCTTTGATCTTCTCTTGCCGTTTCTCTTCCTCTTGCTTCTGCATATTCTTGCAACTTCTGGCCTTCACTTTATCGTACATCGAAATATAAGCGGGTGTGTCGTCCACTATGTCGAAGATGGAGTGTTTTCTGGGTTCGTCGGAATCCGTATTATCTGAACTATTGAGAGTGGGTTTCCTGATTCTTTCCTTCTTCTGGGATTTATTTTTATCTTCGAAACTTCTGTTGCCTTGATCATCTCTCGACCTACTCTTCTCGCATGTTTTATCTTTTCTTTTTCCATCTGTTCTCTTATCATCTTTATCCCTTTTCTCCGAGTCAGTATCTGTCAAGTCGTACCTCCTCTTTTCTTTGGTTTCTGATCTCTTCTCCTTTTGGATTTCCAAATCATCGGTTGATCTCAATTCAAGCCTCGCCAAGAAGTCTTTATCGGTCAATTCTTTGGATGAAGGTGCAGTAGGCGATTCCCTCGGATCTTTCTCCCTACTTTTACTTTTTGATTTTTGTTTTTCGAAGTTTTGTTTGTTTCGGTGCCTTTCCTCTCTATCCTTATCTTTTTCTTTCCTCTTATCATCGGATTCTTTGATGAAGTTAGATTTATTGAATGGAAAAGGTTTTTCTTCGAGCGATCTAGAGTTTTTCAATTTTGGCTTGAGTTTTTCGTCTGATCTTGTGCTATCTTTGGAATCTCTCCTTTCAGATATCTTCTTATGATCTGAGTGTAACTTGGCTTTCTTCGCTTCATGCTCGTAATTATCTTGAGAGCTCATTCGCCTTTTTATTCCGACATTTGCTGGTATGCTATTCTCTTTCGGTTTAGTCGAGTCTGTTTTGGTTTTATCCGAATCTATCGACATATGACGAACTTCTTCTTTCAATTTTTCGTGTGTGTTGTTGTCCCTGTTTTCTTTTATACTATCCTTCCTCCGATATTCGGAGTCCTTATCGGAATGTTTGTTGTATTTATCCGAATTATTGCGATCGTGAGAATCGTTCTTTCTGAAAATTTCATGCATGGTCTTATCTTTTTCTTCTTTGCTGCCTTGTTTCGCGTATTTGTGTTCATTGTTGGTGATAGATTTATCTGCGTTAAGATTGTTATCTTTATGCTTGATTTCACCGTGATTTTCTCGATGTTTGTGGTCGTCTTTCCGTTTTTCATGATTGTCTTCTTTGTTTTTCTTTTCTTCCTCTCTACGTCTCTCCTTTTCGGCTTCGTGTCGTTCTTTCTTTGCTTGGCGTTCTTTCCTGGCTTGTCTCTCTTCTTCCGCTATTTTGTCCTTTAATTCTCGTTTTTCAGCCTCTTCTTTCTCTTTGCGTTGACGTTCTTCCAACATTGCCTTTTCTTTTTCTGCTTCTTCGCGTCGTATTCGTTCTTGGCGTTCTAGTTCTTCTCGTTCACGTTTGATTCTTTCTTGTTCCCTTTTTTCATGTTCCAGGTGTTCTTTTTCTAGACGTTCTCGTTCTGCTTTTTCCTTTTCTTTTCTTTCCTTTTCGAGTCTTTCTTTTTCCAGTTCCTTTTCTCGTTCTTGCTTTTCTCTTTCGAGTCGTTCTTTTTCTAAGCGTTCCTTTTCTTGTTGTTCTTTTTCTAATCGATCACGTTCTAGCAGTTCGTTTTCAAGTCGCTGCTTTTCTTTTTGTTGTTGTTCTTTCTTGCGTTCTTCACTTTTGCCGCGTTCGCCCTTTCGGTCGGGTTCCGCACTAGTTTCACTAAATTTATCTATGTCTTCTGTTCTTCGCGAACCGACGTCACTGTTCCTCCTTGGTTTTACGTCACCCCGTGGCGAGCCGTTATTGGAATCCCTTCTACTCGTCAGTTTATCACTCTGCTTGATTGTTCTAGGGACTTTAGGTTCGACATTCGTGTTGGCGACTGGCGTGGACACGCACGAATCACTAGAAATGTTTCCTGAGTTCTTTTCACTTGATTTTGTTGGTGCAGTCGAATTGTTAAGTACCACACTTCTATTTACATTCACTTTGCTAGATAATCTATTATCACTAGAAGCACTCGCGCACGATTTCAGTCTATTATCACCGTGGTTGGCGCTCCTGGTTGTTGTACTTGCTGTTTGAATCTGCGGGGTGGGTGAAGCAACTGATGACGGCGTAGCTGGTGGTGTCTGCTGCAGGAGGGTTGGTGTGGTCGGTTGAATTGGCGGGTGACTCGGAAAGGGATACTGAAGGCCTTTGGCTGGAATCATGCCGTTTCCTGGAAAACAAAGAAGATGATTAGGTCTTGTTGGCGTCGAGCGTGAGGATAACCTACCTGAAGACCTCGGGGAGAGCATAGAGCTGATTTGCAAGCCGGGTGAGGTTATTTTGATGGTGGAAGGTGTGACTGGGGGTACTGCAGTGGTGGAGGTCTGTATTATCGACGCAGCACGAGGAAACGATGAGAAATCCTTCGGCTCGTATTTCTCCCCCACGTTCTCCAACCGTTTCAAATCCTCGTCGAAAACCGAACGTTTGGCCATCACAGATTTAACGATTTCCGACGGTTGCACCTCCTTCAGGTCGAAATCCAAGAGTTTGTGCCTGAGCCGGAACTTTTCTCTGGTCGCGTCGAGCTTCGCCAAGGCGTCGCCGCCGGCGGCGCTCAGAGCCCTGCTCCCGGACCATTTCTCGTACTTCTCGTCGAGGGATTTGATTCTCTCGTCGAGCGAGGGGCTCGGTGGATTCTCGCTGTCGCTCGAGTTGGAACTCAGGCTGGGCGGTCTTGGTGGCGGCGAAGCTGGAGGTGGCACGTGGACCGGACTCGAAGGTTTCGGGATCGATATCCTCGGGCTGGTCACGGCCGGTGGTGGGCTGGATATCACGACGTCCTTCTGACCTTTTATACCCGCGACGGACACGCTTCCCCTGCCTGGACATTGAGACGCAAATCTAGGCAGGGGAAGGGTTAGGGGGCCGTTTCTTTCCCTTGGCACCCTTCGAGGTTCACTGGGCGGGATGTTTTCCGGACGCTCGTCGCACAGTGGAGTGCCGGGCCTGGAACCACCAACGCTCTCGGATCCCGAGTGTTCGTAGTGGTGACCTCTGGAACCGCTGTCGCTTCCGCCGGTCTTTCTCCTCTTGCAAATGCCGTGAGGAATGTACGTGCTTCTGTCGTGGAGCAAGTCTCTAGAATGTTTGTTGTCCGCCGAGGGTCTCCTGGAATGATGCTTCAGACTGACGTCCGACAACCTCCTAACCTCCATGACCTTCCGATGGTCCCTGTTGGCCTCTATGATGACGTCGGTGGCCAACGCGCTCTCCAGCAGGTCTAACTTCAGTCGTTTCTTCGAGACTATATGCTCGTCTCCAGAACTCGGACAGTCCTCCAGTTGCTCGAGCAGATGAACCCGTTCCTTCTGCAGGTTCCTTATGTCGGGTGGTGCGTAAGGAACAGTCGCGTGGTCGACGGAGACGACAGCCGGCGCCGCGACGGCGTCGACGTGCATGGGGCTCTCGTGGTTGTTGTAGCTGTAGTCGGGATCGTAAGGGTCATCCTGAGACGCCGCGGATTCCTGGCTGTACTCGTCGTAACTGCGAAAATGGCGATCGTTGACTTCGCCGCCCTCGTAGTAGTCGTTGAAACGACCGATGCGCGTCTTCGAGCCGGTGCCTCTGGGGGTGACGGAGCCCGGGGTACCTGGTGATGGGATGGCCGAGGCCACTTGACTAGCTGCGATGCTGGAGCGACTGCTGTAGGAGGACGCCCTCGGTCTCGTTGGAGTGTCGTATCTGGAATGGAATTGTCGTTATTTTACTTCTGACCCGGGAACTTTTATTTTGATTTTATTCGATTTTGAACACGTGGTACCCAACTATTTGTTGTAACTAACCTTCCTTCAACCTGGACATTTGCTTTCATAAAATTTCTTATTAAACAGATCGAGGAAACGAGACTTTGAGGTTAGTAGAATGCTTGAGACGCGTTTCTACATCGCATCGAGCGCTCGACCTTTCACCCCCTAATCGATAGTACCAGATTAGATATTCTTGGCCTAGCAGTATTAAAACTTACTTCGTGCTTCATATGAACAGCAATACATTTTCTTTATCGAATGAATGACGTGACTACAGGATGATGATCCATTATTCATCTTGGAACGATCCCACAATCAATCAGTTTTACTCATATTTAATCAGCATTTTATCGATAGATATCTAATCAATATGCGATATAGTAAAATTTCAATTCCTCCAAAAAGAGAATGATGTGATAAGAGTCATTTGGGAAAAGATTACCTAATTATGACTAGCTATTTGTTGGCTTCATTATTCGATGTTTTGATATACAGGGGGCACCATTATTCCATCGACAAACTTCAATAATATATTCTAAGTTTAGTTATTATGATAACAAAATTATCTTTTATTTACAGATATCGAAGAAAATTTGAAAATATATACAAGGTGTCTGGATTTTTGGGGATCAAATGGCTCAAACCCAAATAGGTTGATATAAAGTTCTCTTCACATTTCGAATTCTAGAATCATGTCCTGAATTAACTTTGAACCCGGATATCCTGTATATAAATACAGAATGGTCCACTCGTTCATAGAATAACTTCAAAAATCGACGGAATGCTTAATTTCAAGACAAAAATGTTCTATGAACATAGGTGCACAAATGCTTTATAACCACGCTACAGGATGTTCACTTTTCCAGTTTTTTTTTCGATTTTTCTTGATTATTTTTTTCCAAGTGTCCCTCCTTTTTAAAGCCAAAAATGCCACAGTATGTAGTATTTATTTTTTTATTTTTCGTTGCCTTTTGGAAAAAATTTAATTTCGTGTTTTTTTTCGTACTCAATACTATTCACACGAAAAATCGAAAAAAAATTTGGTATGAGTCAGAATTGTTTAGAGAATTTTAGAATTCGAAATAATTTCATTATCAACTCTAAAAACTCAACGAAAAAGAATTAAATTTGAGAGAAAAGTGGAAACTTGAACATTCTATGAACTGTCAAAATTATTCTATAAAAAATGGATCACCCTGTATATATCAAAGAAGTAAACGAAAAAATTAAATTGAATATTCGTAATGTGAAGTTTGATCCAAATATTGAGGAAACCACTAAAGTTTATAACAAAAAACGAAAGAAAATTGGAGACTTGAACATTCTATGAACTGTTCGAATTTTTCTACAGAAAATCCATCACCCTGTATATAACAAAAAAACTCAACGAAAAAATTAAATTGAATATTCGAAATGTGAAGTTTGACCCAAATATTGAGGAAACCACTCGAGTTCATAAGAAAAAACGATAGCAAATTGGAAACTTGAACATTCTATGAACTGTTCAAATTTTTCTACAAAAAATTGATCACTTTTTACATATCAAAAAAACTAAACGAAAAAATTAAATTGAATATTCGAAATGTGAAGTTCGACCCAAATATTTAAGAAACCACTAAAGTTTATAAGAAAAAACGAAAAAAAATTGCAAACTGGTACAGTCTATGAACTGTCAAAATTATTCTACAAAAAATGAATACCCTGTATATATAAAAAACTCAACGAAAAACTTTATTTCAATATTCGAAATGTGAAGTTTGACCCAAATATTTAGGAAACCACTTGAGTTTATTAGAAAAGAAGGAAGAAAATTGAAAACTTGAACATTCTATGAACTGTCAAAATTATTTCACGAAAAATGGATCACTCTGTATATATTAAAAAAACTCAACGAAAAAATCAAATTGAATATTCGAAATGTGAAGTTCGACCCAAATATTTAAGAAACCACTAAAGTTTATGAGACAAAACGAAAAAAAATTGGAAACTGGTACAGTCTATGAACTGTCAAAATTATTCTACAAAAAATGAATCACCCTGTATATAAAAAAAAAACTCAACGAAAAAATTTATTTCAATATTCGAAATGTGAAGTTTGACCCAAATATTTAGGAAACCCATAGAGTTCATAAGAAAAAACGGAAGCAAATTGGAAACTTTAACATTCTATGGAGTGTTCAAATTTTTCTACAAAAAATTGATCACTTTTTACATATCCAAAAAAATAAACGAAAAAATTAAATTGAATATTCGAAATGTGAAGTTCGACCCAAATATTTAGGAAACCACTAAAGTTTATAAGAAAAAACGAAAAAAAATTGCAAACTTGTACAGTCTATGAACTGTCAAAATTATTCTACAAAAAATGAATACCCTGTATATATAAAAAAAACTCAACGAAAAACTTTATTTCAATATTCGAAATGTGAAGTTTGACCCAAATATTTAGGAAACCACTTGAGTTTATTAGAAAAGAAGGAAGAAAATTGAAAACTTGAACATTCTATGAACTGTCAAAATTATTTCACGAAAAATGGATCACTCTGTATATATTAAAAAAACTCAACGAAAAAATCAAATTGAATATTCGAAATGTGAAGTTCGCCCCAAATATTTAAGAAAGCACTAAAATTTATAAGAAAAAACGAAAAAAAATTGGAAACTGGTACAGTCTATGAACTGTCAAAATTATTCTACAAAAAATGAATCACCCTGTTTATAAAAAAAAAAACGAAAAAATTTATTTCAATATTCGAAATGTGAAGTTTGACCCAAATATTTAGGAAACCACTAGAGTTCATAAGAAAAAACGAAAGCAAATTGGAAACTTCAACATTCTATGAAGTGTTCAAATTTTTCTACAAAAAATTGATCACTTTTTACATATCAAAAAAAACTAAACGAAAAAATTAAATTGAATATTCGAAATGTGAAGTTCGACCCAAATATTTAAGAAACCACTAATTTTTATAAGAAAAAACGAAAAAAAATTGCAAACTTGTACAGTCTATAAACTGTCAAAATTATTCTACAAAAAATGAATACCCTGTATATATAAAAAAAACTCAAAGAAAAACTTTATTTCAATATTCGAAATGTGAAGTTTGACCCAAATATTTAGGAAACCACTTGAGTTTATTAGAAAAGAAGGAAGAAAATTGAAAACTTGAACATTCTATAAACTGTCAAAATTATTTCACGAAAAATGGATCACTCTGTATATATTAAAAAAACTCGACGAAAAAATCAAATTGAATATTCGAAATGTGAAGTTCGCCCCAAATATTTAAGAAAGCACTAAAGTTTATAAGAAAAAACGAAAAAAAATTGGAAACTGGTAAAGTCTATGAAATGTCAAAATTATTCTACAAAAAATGAATCACCCTGTTTATAAAAAAAAAACTCAACGAAAAAATTTATTTCAATATTCGAAATGTGAAGTTTGACCCAAATATTTAGGAAACCACTAGAGTTCATAAGAAAAAACGAAAGCAAATTGGAAACTTCAACATTGTATGAAGTGTTCAAATTTTTCTACAAAAAATTGATCACTTTTTACATATCAAAAAAAATAAACGAAAAAATTAAAATGAATATTCGAAATGTGAAGTTCGACCCAAATATTTAAGAAACCACTAATTTTTATAAGAAAAAACGAAAAAAAATTGGAAACTTGAACATTCTATGAACTGTCAAAATTATTCTACGAAAAATGGATAACTCTGTATATATTAAAAAAAATCAACGAAAAAATAAAATGTTATATTAACAAAGTGAAGTTTAACCCAAATATTTAGGAAACCACTTGAGAATTTGATAACTTAACCTAACCTCAATAAGAATTGGAATTAACGGTTACATAACCCAACCCAACCCTTTGCGCTTAGTTATTACGATTTCCACTTGAGAGTATGAAATAGGGTCTTTTGAAGCAATATGTTGGTAGTTATGCTACATTAAGTTGGTGACTCTGACTGTCAACTGTCAAATTTTCTTCATATCTCTTGAACCAGAAGTTAATTCTAGTACCAATCGATTTCTAACCCACAACATCATCTCAGAAAGAATCTACGACAAAGTCAATTGGCAGATTCTTATTTATTTATTTTGTTTATATCCCGACTCTCCTAGGTCTCTGTGAGTCCCCTCAGAAGGTCAGAGCTTCAGAAGCTCAGAGCTTGTGCGAGTTAGGAGACCCGGTTGTGTAGATTAACTCTACATTTCCTCAAGTAAAGCACCTTGATTTGCAGATGAGAAATGGTGAAGGTATTGCGAATGATAACGATGGGATGGTTGGATGAAGCATGAATGAAGGGGTATGCGATGAATGCTCATGACTGGCTATGGTGGAAAGGCCACGTCTTCCGCAGGAAGTTCACGAGTTGATCAGCAACCACCCAAAGTCTCAAACACAATGTTAGTTTATTAAAGACGACATAATGCAACCTCATCGGATAATACAAGGGGACAATTCTTACCTTGTAAAACGCGTAGAATCGAAACTTCTCGACGTGGAATCCCTCCGTTCCTCCACCCGGTCGACCACGGCGGGCGCCTGTTTCTCCAGGTGCTCGTAGAAGGACTGCTGACACTCCCTACTCGCGAAATCGACCTGGATCTTGTTGCCCTTCAGGCTGTAGCCCCGCATCTTGCTGACCGCCGATTGCGCGCCCACCATCTGCTCGTAGAAGATCAGCGCCTGCCCCCTATCCCTGTCGATGCTCACCTTGCTGATGGGCCCGAAGGGGTCGAACTGCATTCTCAGGTACTTCTCGGTCACGCTCTCCACAATCCCGTCCACCCACACCACGTTCGTGGGCATCGACTTCCCGAAGCCCAATTTGATACGGTTGTTGCCTAAATGTTCACCGTCCATTTTCCTGATGGCTTTCACAACACTCACAATGTCCGAGTATTGGCAGAACGCGTACAAACTAACATTACCCTGGTTCTTGATGTCGATCTCTATAATCTCCCCGAACTGGTCGAAGTGTTTCCGGAGGTCCGAGGCCGTCGTGTCCTTCTCCAGGTTGCCGATGAAGAGGGTGCGCGTGGCCTTGGGGTGGAACTCGTCGATCTCCGCCTCGTAGGGCCTCAAGTCGTTGTCCTCGACGTCGAAGCCCTGGTAGGACGCCACGTCGATCTTGCAGCCGAAGAACAGCTTGTCGTAGCTGACCTCCAGCGCTTTCTCCACGTCCTCCGGCTTCTTGAAACAGACGATGGCATGCCTTTCCGAGTTCTGGCCGACCACTTTAACCGACGTCACCTTCCCGTGCTTCTTGTACTCGTGGTAGAGACCGTCTTTCAGGGATGTATCGGAGGATCTTAGGGGTAGGTTTCTAACACAGATAGCTAACGGTCTCCTATCGTCAGAGTGAGCCAAGTGGCTGTTGGCGGCAGTTCTTCTCGATTTGGGGGTACTGGTCGAGCTAGTTCTAGAGGTAGAGGAACTCGACGAGCTACTACTGCTCCTAGATCGCGACCTGCAACGAAAATTAAGCGTGAGTGTGATATGCGCGCAGCCAGAACGACTCGCCGAAAACTCCGAGATCTCCTGGAGGTTCCCAGCCATGGCGGATCCTGGATCCAACAATAGACACGTGAATCACACGACTTGAACTGTTTCAATTGTCGTCGCAATCTGAAAGCTCTTTCAGCGCCTCGTATCTGCGACCAAGTTACAAAAGGGGAAATGTCGAGCTAAGAATGAGGCGGAATGGAATTTGTGGCGATAGGCGCCGCGGGGTCCCGAGGTGAAATGGAATGAATGAATGGCGTTAGTTGAGGAAATGATAATGTTCGTTAAATCCACAAAAGTGCCAAACCATTAGCTTTGCAAAAACACAATCGACCAACAAAAGTCATAATTGAAGCACCATTCATGAGTCATTGGGCATTAATACTGTTAGGGGCATTGAATTCTTCTTTGCCTCAAATATTTCCCAAAATAACCAGTCCACTTGGTCCAGTAGAGTCGTTCGAACCACAGTGGCTTAACCTTCTCCTGACCAAACCAACGGTACGACTCAATCGAACCCGCCATCTAAGCAGAAACCAGAGTCTTGTGATCAATCTTTCAACGTCTCTGGTGCCGACAAACACAAATCTTCGCGTGAACTACCGCCGGTAGTCTACCGGCCTGAATCTACCGGCCTGAAAAGAGCGGCCAAAGGTAGCAGACCAAATCTCCGGAAATACCCGATCGACCAGTGGCGTGCCGAAAAAATATTTCTATGGACTATAACGATAATTAATAAGTTCTTTTTGAGGACTAATGAAAATAATACATCAATTATTCACCAAGATAACATGTAACATGAAATACAAATGGAAAGTGTTCATAATGGAAAATAATAGGAGAAATGTTAGGACGAGTGACCGATTCTTTCGAAGCTAAAATTAAAAAAATTCTTTTCATATAGAAGCCGTGATTCTAGCACCACCAGATTTTCACAGGATGTTTCTCATTGCAATACTACCATTTCGTGAAAAAATGGTTGACTTCCCTTGGGATCCAGGGGTTGAAATTTCAACCCTGGAATTTCAAAAATTATTTTTATATAGAAGCTGTAGTTTTACCATCACCAGATTTTTACAGGATGTTTCTAATTGCAATACCAGCATTTCGTGTTAAAATTGAGAAAAGCACTGCCGTGAAGGCAGGAGCTTTTGAGCGCTCGTACATGCACCTTGTAGATAGATTCGCATTTTCCAGTTTTAGAAATCAATTGAAGGAATTTTCGACAGCTGTCACAAAAATTCTGAAACTTAGGCGAAACTCCAGACTTCATGTCAGTGCTTTAGGTGACCAATTTTTTTTCGATAATTCGCTAGAATTTCTACGGTATCTATGCTCTTGGTGGTGCGATCTGGACAAAATTTGGCACGTAGTTTGAATTAATTATTCCTAAGCTAGGTGCAGAATTTCATCCCAATCCAATCAGTAGTTTCGAAATAATCAGGAAAAAAATACCGCGATATTCGCGATCCAAACCTACCCTGAGAATTTCAAGTTCCTAGGCCTTTCCGTTCAAAATTTACAATTTTCTATGGTTTCTATGGTTCTGGTCATGAGATCTGGACAAAATATTGTTTTAATATATCATTCTCGATTGAAATACGAAATTTCATCTCGATCGAATCCGTAGTTTCGAAATTATCGAGAAACCAAAATTTCAAACGACGGTATTTACGGAACCCCTAGTATAATTCTGCTCATTGATAAACGTGAACGCGACATTTCAGATCCACACCTGTCCTGAAAAATTTCAAGTCCCTAGGCCTTTCCGTTCGAAAGTTATGATTTTCTATGGTTTCTATGGTTCTGGTCATGTGATCTGGAGAAATGTAGCTTGAATATATCATTCTCCATTAGTATACAAAATTTCGTCACGATCGAATATGTAGTTTTGAAATTATCAAGAAAACTAAATTTCAAACGACCATATTTACGGAACCCCTAGTATAATTTTGCTCATAGATGAACGTGATCACGACATTCGAGATCCACACATATCCTGAAAATTTCAAGTCCCTAGGCCTTTCCGTTCGAAAGTTATGATTTTCTATGGTTTCTATGGTTCTGGTCATGTGATCTGGAGAAATGTAGCTTGAATATATCATTCTCCATTAGTATACAAAATTTCGTCACGATCGAATCTGTAGTTTTGAAATTATCAAGAAAACTAAATTTCAAACGACCATATTTACGGAACCCCTAGTATAATTCTGTTCATAGATGAACGTGATCACGACATTCGAGATCCACACCTATCCTGAAAATTTCAAGTCCCTAGGCCTTTCCGTTCGAAAGTTATGATTTTCTATGGTTTCTATGGTTCTGGTCATGTGATCTGGAGAAATGTAGCTTGAATATATCATTCTCCATTAGTATACAAAATTTCGTCACGATCGAATCTGTAGTTTTGGAATTATCAAGAAAACTAAATTTCAAACGACCATATTTACGGAACCCCTAGAATAATGTTGCTCATAGATGAACGTGATCACGACATTCGAGATCCACACCTATCCTGAAAATTTCAAGTCTCTAGGCGTTTCCGTTCAAAAGTTACAATTTTTTATGGTTTCTATGGTTCTGGTCATGCGATCTGGACAACATTTCACATGTAGCTTGAACACCTCATTTTCCATTTGAGTACAAAATTACATTTCGATCAAATCTGTATTTTTCACGTCATCAGGCAAACAAAACTTTGAACGGCCATATTTACGGAACCCCTGGTGGAATTTGGCCCATCAACGAACTCAACCGAGGCATTCGGGAACTGAACCCACACTGAAAATTTCAAGTGTCTAGGTTGTTCCGTTCGAGAGTTATCGTGCTTACGGACGGCCGGACGGACAGACTCGAATTTTCCAAATTTTCATAAAGGTTTTTTATTCCAAAAATAATGGGATCTAAGAAACAAAAAACGTAGTCTTGTAACAGCTTTTCCAGTTGCCAAAAGTCGTCATTGTTAGTCAACAATCATCAACTGTATTATTGTTGTTAAAAGATTTGTGACTCAAAACTTATCGTGCCTTCGAATTTCACTTCCGACGAGAAATTTACATAGAAGATTTGAATGCTCCATTAATGGAGGTCGAAATTAAATTGAGCATAACTGTTGTGAAAGTGTTATTGTACTGCAATACTTTTTCTCTTTGTCAACAATTTTTTCAAGAAATGCTAGTATTGCAATGAGAAACATCCTGTGAAAATCTGGTGATGCTAAAACTGCGGCTTCTATATAAAAATAATTTTTGAAATTCGAGGGTTGAAATTTCAACCCCTGGATCCCAAGAGAAGTCAACCATTTTTCCACGAAATGCCAGTATTGCAATGAGAAACATCCAGTGAAAATCTGGTGATGCTAGAACCACGGCTTCTATATGAAAATAATTTTTTTTTTGAGCTGTGTAAGAATCGGCCACTCGGCCTAACATTTCTCCTTTTATTCACCATTATAAAACCTTTCCATTTGTATTTCATGTTACATGTATTTAACTTATTAATTATCGTAATAGTCCATAGAAATATTTTTTCGGCACGCCACTGGTCGATCGGATATTTCCGGAGATTTGGTCTGCTCTCTTTGGCCGCTCTTTTCACGCCGGTGCGTGAACTTCGCTAATTAAAAGTGACGGTGGCGGGTTCGAATCTGGATAACTTCCCGAATACTAATCAACGAGTTTCCGAGATGAGAAAGGGATCTCGCCGAAGGTTGCGGCTTTCGCGGAGCTTTGTCCTTTTTCATTATTCATAGGGGTGGGGGTTTTCGTCTCTGATTGTGAATCGTTTCGAACAACTGAACATGAATTAGTTCTCCGCCGATGAAGGTGTTCAGCAGGGATCCATTCTTCGACCCTCTAATTCCGTTTTTTCCTTCGTGATGTCCACGGACGCTGCCAAAATCATCCCCGGATCCGTTCCGAAGTTCCACGAGGACGCTTTATCAGCGAAATGTGGAATTACCCCGATGATCAATACGGAAGGAAGTTGGGGGGATGAACAGCATCCGACAATGGCCATGAATGTTTTAACGAGCGCCGTTTGTTCGAAGCTGACCATCCCCCTACGTCTGCGAATTCTATTTGGCATTGTTCGAGGCTTTGTGTTTATTTATAGACTGCTTATCTCTGCGGCGAAGATGTCGGATAGACGTCGTGTATGCGACGACGTCGCGCCAAAACGCAAGATTTAACGTCCACTTTTATTACTCGTACATTCGCTTTACGACCGCGACAAGATTTAAACTCATCCCGGATAACATCGTGTGATTTTGGACGTCGAATGTTCGATTGTTAGAAACGCGAACGGCTCTGCGTGTCGCGCATGATGAGACGCAGGCGCGTGACATGAGGTGGCGCATTTACTGAATTTTTGTAAATATGTCCAAAAATTTTTGTACCATTGACACGATTTTCAGTCGAAAATCTCTTGGACGTCTAACCAACCGTCAGTCGTTTTATAAATCCTCCAGATTTCTGGAAGGCTTCGAGATCCGATAATTACCGGAGATTTTGTAGAAGTGAAGGTCGAAAATGTTCCATGCACGATCGTTATCCCCGAGGACGATTATTATCATCTCGATGAACGAAGGCTAGAGGTATACTTCTTCGAAATTAAAATTGTTGTTAAGCCGCGCCGAGCGCAAATGTGTAATTAAAATCATTAGTCCGTAGGGTACCCACATGTCGGGCGATGTAAATTATTCCACACCACATGGGAACTCGGGGAGTTTCGGGCTTAAGCAGGGTTTACTTGAGAGGGACGGCGTTATAATTCATAATAGTCAGTTTTATGAGGGCTGACCTTGAGGCCAATTACTTTCAATTGTAATTTATTACAGTCGGAGGTAGTATGCAGGGTTATGGAACGATAAATCTCAATAAGACAGTAGACTTTCTCTTGAAAAAATTAAACCAACACATTTTGAACTGAATATCTGTTGCACCGTATTTAACTCATGCTTTTTAACCCACACCAAACCCCCTCAATTTGAACGGTCGCTGGTGTGAAACCAAAATAGACACACTATGTTTTTACGGTTCGAATAGTTTTTGTATAAAATTTCACAAAATTATGAACAAAGTAATCCCCAAAATACATATTATTATTTATTGTGATCTTGGTAGCTAATTCAAATTGGAAAAAAATCACCTAACAATAAATCGTTTTGAATATTCAGTATTCCGAGCATTTTCGGAAATATCCGAAAAAAACCGAAAATTTGTGAAATCGTTTTATATTTTCACTGGCTTTATTTGGAAACGAATTCCAAAATAAATTGCTTATTTACGTTGCCATTTTCCCGCTAAAATCCAATGATGCAACATTTTTGTAATCTGACGTTTCATCTTCCAGAGGCCATCATCAGCTTAATTTTTTTTTAATAAGGCTCTGCTGTTTTTGTGACAAAATCTAATTTCTGAGCGCTTTCAAAATATGTGTTGGAGAAAGTCATGACATTATAAAAGTAATAAAGCACAAAATTTCGAATAATTCTCAAAAGTTTTTATCAAAATGTATACAAATTCATGAAATATTGTTAAATATAGTATTCACTACGATGTCGATGAAGATTTTTTCTGTTTTTTTCAAAGTATTGTCATAAAAACAACATGGTCGTATTAAAATAATTACGAAAAGCACTGCCGTGAAGGCAGGAGCTTTTGAGCGCTCGTACATGCACCTTGTAGGTAGATTCGCATTTTCCAGTTTTAGAAATCAATTGAAGGAATTTTCGACAGCTGTCAAAAAAATTTCTGAAACTTAGGCGAAACTCCAGACTTCATGTCAGTGCTTCAGCTGATTGATTTTTTTTCGATGATTCGCTAGAATATTCTACGGTATCTATGGTCTTGGTGGTGCGATCTGGACAAAATTTTGAACGTAGTTTGAATACATTATTCCTCAGCTCGGTGCAAAATTTCATTCCAATCCGCTTCGTATTTTCGAAACTATCAGGAAAAAAATATTTTGAATGGTCATATTTACGAAACCTCTAGTCTAATTTTGCTCATTGATGAACGTGACCGCGATATTGGCGATCCAAACCCACCCTGAAGATTTCAAGTTCCTAGGCCTTTCCGTTCGAAAGTAACAATTTTCTATGACTTCTATGGTTCTGGTCATGCGATCTGGACAAAATATTGCTTCAATATATCATTCTCGATTAAAATAGAAAATTTCATCTCGATCGAATCCGTAGTTTCGAAATTATCGAGAAAACAAAATGTCGAACGACCGTATTTACAGAACCCCTAGTATAATTCTGCTCATTGATAAACGTAAACGCGACATTTCAGATCCACACCTATCCTGAAAATTTCAAGTCCCTAGGCCTTTCCGTTCGAAAGTTATGATTTTCTATGGTTTCGATGGTTCTGGTCATGTGATCTGGAGAAATGTAGCTTGAATATATCATTCTCCATTAGTATACAAAATTTCGTCACGATTGAATCTGTAGTTAAAAAAAAACCTAACTTTTTTCTGATTTAACATTCAATAATAAAATATAAACATTAAACATATTTTCCTAATTTAACCGTGCGTTTCCTAGATCCTAGGAACTCTATCTTGGACAGACAGTTATCGACTAAAAGAACGGTAATTAACAATAAATATGGAAAAATTTGAAATGATCCAGAATATAATTTTTTATATCATCACATAAGGTCCATTCAAATTGATGGATGATATTACAAACTGCGGAAAGACTGAACTAGATTTTTCGAATAATGAATTGGCTGTTCATCTGAAATTGTCAAATTCAGTAATGAAATAAGAAAAAAATTTCTAGATTAACCAATAGCAAGCGAACAATGAAATTCATGTTACCCCAGAGACCACCAAATTTATCATTTGCACCTGTAGAACGGTTTGTCTAGGGGAGTTTGGCAAACTTTTCATGGACTGCAGATTTTTTAGACAGTTGCTTTTGGAACGGACAGGTGGCGTGATTTCATCAGGGTAAGTTTGAATCTCGAATGACGAGGTTAAGTTCGTTATTGGGCAAAATTCGCCTAAGGGTTACGTAAATGTGGCCGCTCGAAATTTTGTTTTCCTCATTACTTTGAAACTACAGATTCGATCGAGATGAAATTTCACACTCTAATGGAAAATGAGGTGTTCAAGCTACATGCAAAATTTTGTTCAGCTCGCATCACCAGAACCATAGAAACCATAGAAAATTGTAACTTTTGAACGGAAACGCCTAGGGACTTGAAATTTTTAGGATAGGTGTGGATCTCGATTGTCGTGATCACTATCATCTATGAGCAAAATTATACTAGGGGTTCCGTAAATATGGTCGTTTGAAATTTAGTTTTCTTGATAATTTCCAAACTACAGATTCGATCGTGACGAAATTTTGTATACTTATGGAGAATGATATATTCAAGCTACATTTCTCTAGATCGCATGACAAGAACCATAGAAACCATAGAAAATCATAACTTTCGAACAGAAAGGCCTAAGGACTTGAAATTTTCAGGGTGGGTTTGGATCGCGAATTTTACGGTCACGTTCATCAATGAGCAAAATTAGACTAGGGGTTCCGTAAATATGGCCGTTCAAAATATTCTGTTCCTGATCATTTCGAAACTACCGATTTGATTGGAATGAAATTTTGCACCTAGCTGAGGAATAATGTATTCAAACTACGTGCGAAATTTTGTCCAGATCGCATTACCAAGACCATAGATACCGTAGAAAATTTTAGCGAATTATCGAAAAAAAAATGGGTCACCTAAAGCACTGACTTGAAGTCTGGATTATCACCTTAGTTTGAAAATTTGTTTGACAGCTGTCAAAAATTTCCTCAATTGGTTTCCAAAACTGGAAAATGCGAATCTACCTACAATGTGCATGTACGAGCGCTCAAAAGCTCCTGCCTTCACGGCAGTGCTTTTCGTATTTTTTTTACGCCTATCTGTTTTCTGAAGATGTCGCGGCTCTTCACATTGTATCGAGGCGCGTCTGCTCGCTGGTAATATCAGTTCTAAATTTCATGATGATCTTTATCGTCGAGTGAGTTATGCGGTACTGATCACGGCAAAAAAGCCAGAAATTGGTCTACCTGTTACTCTTCACAATCGATGATGACCCCCTTCCATTCTGTTCACTTCTCAATTTGGATTTCCACCAGTCCCTTCATTTTTTATTCATTCAACTATGATTATTACTATTATCCATTCTTCATTTTTCAAGTAAATAGCCGATGTTTTGTCAAACAGTGTGTTATAGAGGTGAGTGAGAAGTTGCCATCAATTTGTATTCCCAGTCTTTACTTCATTTCCGGGTCAACATTCTGAACAAACCATGTGGCCATTTAGTTATCGCGGGATAAAGACGATGATTTTTTTATTTTGTCATATTGAAAGTTTTATTAAGGGATTTTGGTGAAATGGTTCATTGTGTTGTTCGTTTCTTTCAATATTCTTCTTTGTCAAAATATTTTTTCAACAAATATTTATTTTTCATAACCAAAAATCACAGAACGTTGGTCAAACCGTTCCTGCAGTCAATTTCCAGAAAATATGGTTGACAATAACGAAAACCTATTATACGAATAGGTCGACCATTCCCTTTGCGCTCGGTTAACCGAACTACGTATTCGAGTTCATTTCCTGTTCGATGTTTATTTTCCAGGCCCGCAAAACGAAACGGGCGTATCAGTAAAATACGATACGTCGGGAGTCCTTGAAACGGTTAAAACATCCTCGTATTTCAAAACTTTATGACGCGAAACGTCCGCGTAAAACCTGCGTCGTAAATAAGCCTACCGCGTGTGCGTTCCACCTATACCGATTCGGTGCGCCAGATTGCTACCGGACGCAGGGCGAAAGGTCGAACACCTTGGCATAACTGTCTCTCCCTTCGGGCTTTGGACCTTTCACCAGAATTATGAAACGGCGGGGAATCTTCAACTTCAACCCTCCCATACCGATTTGGACATGTTAATAACGACGTCAGATTTCCCAACCGCCTCTCGCAAGTACCAACACGCTAATTATAACCATCGGACACGTAATAACACATCCGAGTCGTCCGATCGAACAATCACACGTAGAGCTTCTCCGCGATAATAACACATTTTCGAAATTACGAAACCCACGGTATTCTCGCACGCCACGGCCTTTTTTTTCTTCTCGAAGAAGAGCCCTCGAGGTTTTAACTCAACTACTTGTTTTCGAGCCGTTGCCGATCGTTTCACCTGATGTTGTCTATTCATCTGGCACTTTGACCTGTACGTGATATGATTCACCTTTAGATCGGACTCGTTTGGTTATGCAACGACTACACGATACCCGGCGATTTCTGGGAGCAGCAATATGCTAATGGCCGCGGATAATTTCTTGGAATCGATATTCGTGTCTGCATTGAACAATCCTAGGTGTTCTCGTTCGACCGAGATGAACAAACTTTTTGAAGAACTCAACTATTACCAAAAGGTCGAAATTGTGCAATAAACTTTCAAAGAAGAAGAAGAAAATATGACCGCAGTATTAACCGTCCGCCATCGAGGAGACGTCTCTCCAAGAGAGATCATTGTTTTTGTTTGTGTTCAATCATGTGCTTTTCTCCCGGTTAAATGAATTCCTGTTGTTTGAACGCAACTATTGTTATCACAACAAAAAAGACCGTTCTGAGAACAATATGTACTCGGAATCTAACATGCCGATTCCGGTTTAAGTGACTTGAGTCCTATGAACAGGAAAAACGGTAGGTATAGCAGTGATCGGGTACTTTTATTTTAAAAGGAATATTTTCGTAAATGTTACAGGAATATCTAGTAAAGAATAATAATTTTGTGAGTATTACTCAACAATATTTGTACGACTAACAGTATGGACACATTAAATTCAATAGGAATGTTTGGTATTTCCCACAGAAATTCAGATTATTCCACCAGAATAAATCTTGTTAAACTAACAGTATTTCAATCTATTTTGTACCATATCATATCTGAGGAGATGACTTATTCCAGAAGAATATAGGTTATCTTGTTGAAACAATTCTTCAAATGAATCAATATTTAGGTTGGGTTAGGTTTTCCTGAAAAAAACTTCATGGAACTTATTCCGCAGATAAGTTTAAAAACTTCTACGTCTCTTCAGCTTTTCAAAAAGGTATAACACTTGCTATTAAATAGGCAAAACATTGACCAAATGACAGTTAAGGTAGTAGCGGCGGTCATGTCGAACATTAATTTGTAACAGTTTTACAGTCCCTCTCCTTTGAACCGCTGTGTCCACAGCGCAAGTCGTTGCGCACACTCCAAATCTGTACCTTTGCGTTTCGCCATTTTTGAGATCTGGAATGGATTCGATAATATCGATTTCGCAATGGAGTGAACAGTGGAATTGTCACTTTCAATCATTGGATGTTCATCTGTTAAATATACATCCAAATTTGTCTCGGCGTGAAATTCTCTCACGGTAAGTCTTCCCTATAGTCCACTAAGATATTTTCTGGAATGATTTACTGAGACCGTAGATATTCTTGTCCAGAATAAATCTTGTTAAACTAACAGTATTTCAATCTATTTTGTACCATATCATATCTGAGGAGATGACTTATTCCAGAAGAATATAGGTTATCTTGTTGAAACAATTCTTCAAATGAATCAATATTTAGGTTGGGTTAGGTTAGAACAGTGTTGAAACAATTCTCAAAATTAATCAATATTCAGGTAAGATTAGGTTGGGTTAAGTTAGGACAGTGTTGAAACTATTCTTAAAATGAATCAATATTTGAGTTAGGTTAGGTTAAGTAAGGACAGTGTTGAAACAATTCTTGAAATGAATCAATATTTAGTTTAGGTAAGGTTAAGTTAGGACAGTGTTGGAACAATTCATAAAATGAATCAATGTTTAGGTTAGGTTAGGTAAGGTTAAGTTAGGACAGTATTGAAACAATTCTTAAAATTAATTAATATTTCATGCTTTCAAAAGGCACAAAATATGTTGGGAAAATTGCAGTGCTCTTCCATTTGCTGTTATTGTTGATTGACGCAGTAGATGGAACTAGTCTCCATTTATTTTTGAGCGCTCGTACCACGTACACGAGGGCTATATCATTTCGTCACGATGTCTGTATTTTTCAAATTTTGAGCCGAAAATGGTTTCAATTGACTATGTTCGACTCACTGATGACGAATCCGTCGAAAAATTCGAGTCTTTCCGTCCGGCCGTCCGTAAGCACGATAACTCTCGAAGGGAACAACCTAGAGACTTGAAATTTTCAGTGTAGGTTCAGATCCCAAATGCCTCCGTTAAGTTCGTTAATGGGCAGAATTCCACGAGGGGTTCTGTAAATATGGCCGTTCAAAGTTTTGTTCCCCTGATAACTTGAAAACAACAGATTTGATCGAGATGAAATTTTGCACTCAAATGGAGAATGAGATGTTCAAGCTACATGTGAAATTTTGTCCAGATCGCATGATCAGAACCATAGAAACCATAGAAAATTGTAACTTTTGAACGGAAATGCCTAGGGACTTGACATTTTCAGGATAGGTGTGGATATCGAATGTCGTAATCACGTTCATCTATGAGCAAAATTATACTAGGGGTTCCGTAAATATGGTCGTTTGAAATATTGTTTTCTCGATAATTTCGAAACTACGGATTCGATTGGGATGAAATTTTGTATTTCAATCGAGAATGATATATTAAAGCAATATTTTGTCCAGATCGCATGACCAGAACCATAGAAACTATAAGAGTTGTAACTTTTGAACGAAAAGGCCTAGGAACTTGAAATTTTCAGGGTAGATTTGGATCGCGAATGTCGCGGTCACGTCCATCAATGAGCAAATTTAGACTAGAGGTTCCGTAAATATGGCCGTTCAAACTAGGTGGATGTACGAGCGCTCAAAAGCTCCCGACTTCACGGCAGTGCTTTTCGTAATTTCCTTTCAAGTTTATTTCATTTACATATGGTTATTCTTTTTTATTTTAGTTTGTTTTTACTTCATTTCAATCATTAATTTCAAATTACATATATTTGTTTACGTTATCAGGAAAAGAAGAATAGCCAAATGCATGACATTTTGAGTAAATGATTCACGTGCCGAGTACAGACTCTGTTTTTTTTTCGCTTGCAACCCGTAAACCGTACATGTAAGATGAACAACATAACCTAATTTGGTTGTGTTTATATTTGTTAATTAATTGTTTTATATTCGACCAACGTAATTTCAAATTAACCAGTGCAAAGATTTAATTCAGTCTACAGTCCACTCCATCGATAAAATCCAATATGCGATACGTGTTTTTTAGGACATATATAGTTCTTTTCGATCAAACCTATCCCTTGAATTCAATAAATAAAATCGGTTTTGGAGTTGTATGAAAAGAATTTTATAATATCGGTTATTCGTACTACATTTTTCATTTTTAAGGTAAACAACGTGGCAACGTTATGCGCGGCGATAACCCAGATTCGAGAAAATGTAGAGATACTCTATAATAAATATAATATTATATAAATTCTCCCTATTCCATACACCTATTCGCCAAGTCACTCTTCATCTTAAGATAGAATGCATTACTACAGAAAATTCCTGTAAAATCTCAGGATATAAGCTTCGAATACAACTAGCACTGTAATATATGAACGATAGTTTAATTGAACGGAAAATTCCTGTTAAATCGATACTACAGTTCCGTTTTGGTTTGGTGTTCATTACTGGAAATTCTTTGTAAAAATTGAAGTTTGAAGCTTGGAAAACAACTATCTAGTTTGTTTATTAAATAAGAAATTCCTGTAAGTAGTCACGCATATTCCGTCACAGTATTATTTTCTCGTTGAAATGACAAACTGTAGTTTGGTTGCATCAACTAATATAAAACTTGCCATTTCTAGAGGAATTAAACGACCGGAATTGTCACGTAAAATCAACAAATAATCTTGCTGTCACTTAAATAGGGGGAATTTCCTGTAGAAGTAACCGAATTCCTGTTGTATATCCTGGAAGATTCCTTCGAGTGAAAAGACGTCACAAAGGATACTTTTACTTTTTGCCCACCCAAGAAGAAATTCCCGAATAATTTATAATTACGTAAATACGAACAATGCCAACATAGTTCGAATCTAAATTCGCAGCAATTCACCAGGTTCCTCGAAAAAACTTTCCTCAAAACGTTTCCATAATCGATTCATGTTTTCCTCGCCGAAACTTAAATTGCGACTCGACTCCATTTAGGATTTCCTGAACCGATACAGCGGAGGAAATTCGAAACCGCCGAACGGAAAACCCCGATTAATAATTTCCCCATTCGAATAGTTCGGGCCTCTCGAAGTTCGCACAATGAATTCATTGCGGCCGGAAGGACTTCTGCTTAGATGTCTGGCGAGATCTTATGTACCAACCAGGAGGTTGGTAAAAAATAAAATAAAAAAATCGACCCTTACCTCGACGGAGATCTGCTTGAAGTGCTCCCAGAAGGCGACGGCGACCGGCTGCCGGATCTGGACTTGGTTTTTTTCTTTGTACTTTGGTCCGAGGTGCCCCGTCTCTCGCTGCTGCCGCCGTCGACGGCCGTGTTGGTGGTCGTCGTCGCCGCCGCCGCCCCCGTCGTCGTCGTGTACCCTGTTTCGTTTTGACTATTGTAACGTCCCCCCGTTCCCGCGCAACCCCCACTGCCGCCGCCACTGTCGTAGCTCCAGGAATTGTTAAGCGTCCTATGAGATCCACGGTCCATGATGACGTTGTAGGGGCCGTTCCGAAAACCCCGGTCCCTGTTGCGGCTGCGGTTCGTGTCATGGTAGCCGGTGCGGCGGATGAACTCGCCCTCCGCCACTACCCGGCTGTTGTTGCGCTCGTAGAAGCGCTCGGCGAACGGGCCGTGCTCGTCGGATGAACTGGGGAAGAAAGAACGGTCAGTTTCGACGGTCAAATCACTACGAACTACAATAATCGCGGCCCACGGCCGGAGCCGTGGGGCTCGCCTTCGATCTCAGGAATAAACAAGGTTACGGGGAAATTCGTACTGAATATCGAAGGACGTTATTATTCAGGTCATTTCTGATGGATTTGGTTCTATAAAATGTTATATTGAGTTTTGAAGATTTTTTGAAAAATTCCTCTATTTTTAGGCTTTTTTATTGATTTTTTACGGATTGGAGCTTCTAGGAGCCGTTTTTTTGTTGTGTCTAGTTAGAGGGGATCTCAATAAAGAAATATAAACAGAAGCAGAACCTAGTGCTAACAGCTTAATAAGACCGCTCGACAACGGTTAGAATCAAAGAATTTTCACTGAGTGTTTTTAAATTTGAAGCGCTTTTTCTGAAAAAAACTTCATGGAACTCATTCTGCAGATAAGTTTAAAAACTTCTACGTCTCTTCAGCTTTTCAAAAAGGTATAACACTTGCTATTAAATAGGCAAAACATTGACCAAATGACAGTTAAGGTAGTCTCAATTGACCATGTTCGACTCGCTGATGACGAATCCGTCGAAAAATTCGAGTCTGTCCGTCCGGCCGTTCGTCCGTAAGCACGAGACCTAGAGACTTGAAATTTTCAGTGTAGGTTCAGATCCCAAATGCCTCGGTTAAATTCGTTAATGGGCAGAATTCCACCAGGGGTTCCGTAAATATGTCCGTTCAAAATTTTGTTCTCCTGATTACTTGAAAACTACAGATTTGATCGAGATGAAATTTGTACTCAAATGGAAAATGAGTTCTTCAAGCTACATGTGAAATTTTGTCCAGATCGCATGACCAGAACCATAGAAACCATAGAAAATTGTAACTTTTGAACGGAAACGCCTAGGGACTTGAAATTTTCAGGATAGGTGTGGATCTCGAATGTCGTGATCACGTTCATCTATGAGCAAAATTATACTAGGGGTTCCGTAAATATGGTCGTTTGAAATTTAGTTTTCTTGATAATTTCAAAACTACAGATTCGATCGTGACGAAATTTTGTGTACTAATGGAGAAATATATATTCAACCTACATTTCTCCAGATCACATGACCAGAACCATAGAAACCATAGAAAATCATAACTTTCGAACGGAAAGGCCTAGGGACTTGAAATTTTCAGGATAGGTGTGGATCTGAAATGTCGCGTTCGCGTTTATCAATGAGCAGAATTATACTAGGGGTTCCGTAAATACGGTCGTTTGAAATTTTGTTTTCTCGATAATTTCGGAACTACGGATTCGATCGAGATGAAATTTTGTATTTTAATCGAGAATGATATATTAAAGCAATATTTTGCCCAGATCGCATAACCAGAACCATAGAAACCATAGAAAATTGTAATTTTTGAACGGAAAGGCCTAGGAACTTGAAATTTTCAGGGTGGGTTTGGATCGCGAATATCGCGGTCACGTTCATCAATGAGCAAAATTAGACTAGGGGTTCCGTAAATATGGCCGTTCAAAATATTATTTTCCAGATAGTTTCGAAACTACTGATCGGATTGGAATGAAATTATGCACCTAACTGAGGAATAATGTATTCAAACTACGTGCAAAATTTTGTCCAGATCGCATCACCAAGACCATAGATAACGTAGAAAATTCTAGCGAATTATCGAAAAAAAATTGATCAGCTGAAGCACTGACATGAAGTCTGGAGTTTCGCCTAAGTTTCAGAATTTTTTTGACAGCTGTCGAAAATTCCTTCAATTGATTTCTAAAACTGGAAAATGCGAATCTACCTACAAGGTACATGTACGAGCGCCCAAAAGTTCCTGCCCTCACGGCAGTGCTTTTCGTAATTTTTTAGATCTGGAATTGATTCGATAATATCGATTTCGCATTTGAGTGAACAGTGGAAGTGTCACTTTCAATCATTGGATGTTCATCTGTTAAATATACATCCAAATTTGTCTCGGCGTGAAATTCTCTCACGGTAAGTCTTCCCTATAGTCCACTAAGATATTTTCTGGAATAATTTACTGAGACCGTAGATATTCTTGTGCATGTTTTCTTTTAGGTTAGATCCATGGCTTACCTCGAGTATCTATCTTATATTTTGCATTTTCTTTGCCTAATAGTTGTAATTTTTTTATTTCAAAGCTTCCTCCAGGTTACAATTTATCTTTTCTGTAAATTTTGGTTCCTTTAATGACGTATGTAGACCTGAGGGAGTGCATGGGAAACTAAAACTTTCTCTAATGTATTTTAAACAATTCACAGCTTTTCCCCTGGGATAAGAAAGCTCTTCCCCTGGGATTGGAGAAGTTTGTTCCCCTAGGAACCGACAATTTGTTCCCTTGAGACTTGAAGATTTTCTTCCCCTGAGATTGGGACATTTAGCACCGCTTCCTCGAGACTTCCAATCATTGAATATTTCCGAGAGGGAGACATTTCCCTGGAATTGGATTGTTGGAAAAATGTACCGTATCTGCAAATCACTGGTTCTGGTTGTTTCACGCCCTTGGAGCTGGACATATTTTAAGCATTGAAAGACGATATTCTATGGAGGAAATAACCCTAAAGATCTGGGAGAAATGATTAAGCTAAGTAAAACAAACATTGTATAAATTCATTCGTTCAGAGGTCGATCTCAAGTTGTTGTAAACAATTGTAGACTTGAATTTTTATTATAATTGTGAAACCTGAATGGAGTTATTAATTCTGTCAGGAACCTTGAGATTAAGATTTTATTGCTCATTAAGGTTGATGCCTTTCGCAACGAAGGGGTTCTTTCGTGGTAGTTGCGTTATCCGTAATTTTCTGTAACTCGCAACTTGGCTTGGACTTTTGGACTGTTGCATCTTCTTTCTGTTTGACGTGGCTTGTGACTGGACTTTAATTTGTATTGTGAACATGGACATATTCACTAACCAGTAATATGCTGACATCCTAATGTGTTATGGATTTTTCGAAGGAGTGCAGTGGCGTGCACCCAATAAATACTTGCGACGGTATCCTACTCGTCGAGTACCTGATATTGGCATTTTGACAGTTTATCGAAGACTACGAGTAACGGGGTCTGTTCTAGTACGATGGACTGACATGGGAATACCTCGTATTCTTGATGACGACGACGACGAAGCAAATGAAATACTTTAAAGCCGACCCAAACACGTCAACAAAAAATGAAATCGCTCGACGGCTTGGTATTTTCCAGTGGAAAGTCTGGTTCGTAATGCACACTCCTGGGCAATACCCTTACCATCAGCGTGACCATTTTTGGTAGAAATCTACTTTTTTGGTAGATTTTCGTTATAACTTCAATATTGTTAGTAGAGAGAAATTGAGCAGTAGATTTTGGTAGTTTCACAAGTTTCAAACGTAGAAGAAGCGGTAGAAAGCTTCTTTCTGAGTTAAGAAGTGGCTCCACCTACCCATTATAGCATGAATTATATGATAAAATAGCACAAACTTCACAAAAGATTGCCTATGCAAAATGATACTTTCAGGGAACTTTCTTCTTTGAACCCACAGTATATGGCGAATTCAGTACCTAGTCTGATGAATATTCTGGGTGAATTCCCAAATTTGATTTTAGAAAATGTGAAAATGAAATTCAACTCGTTGACAATGAGTACAGGCTACTGAAACTGGATTCTCAAGTTGGTAATTTGCTGTGCTCAACAAGTTCCAGTAGTAACAATGTTACCAATGTTGAACAAGTCTGGTCGGATGTAGGGAATATTTCTGATAATGGAAATAGAAAGAAGTTTCTTGAAATATCGAATTTTGCAAAAAATATGCTATGCCTACCTTTCTGGAACGTCAAATGTGAGCGAATTTTTTCAGAAGTCAATAGAATCAAGACAAAAGATAGAAATACATTTTTTCATGAAAATTACGAAAAGCACTGCCGCCTAGTCTAATTTTGCTCATTGATGAACGTGGCCGAGATATTCGCGATCCAAACCCACCCTGAAAATTTCAAGTTCCTAGGCCTTTCCGTTCAAAAGTTACAATTTTCTATGGTTTCTATGGTTCTGGTCATGCGATCTGGACAAAATATTGTTTTAATATATCATTCTCAATTAAAATACAAAATAAAATCTCGATCGAATCCGTAGTTTCGAAATTATCGAGAAACCAAAATTTCAAACGACCTTATTTACAGAACCCCTAGTATAATTCTGCTCATTGATGAACGTGAACGTGACATTTCAGATCCATCTCTATCCTGAAAATTTCAAGTCCCTAGGCCTTTCCGTTCGAAAGTTATTATTTTCTATGGTTTCTATGGTTCTGGTCATGTGATCTGGAGAAATGAAGCTTGAATATATCATTCTCCATTAGTATAGAAAATTTCGTCACGATCGAATCTGTAGTTTTGAAATTATCAAGTAAACTAAATTTCAAACGACCATATTTACGGAACCCCTAGTATAATTTTGCTCATAGATGAACGTGATCACGACATTCCAGAACCTCACCAATCCTGAAAATTTCAAGTTTCTAGGCGTTTCCGTTCAAAAGTTACAATTTCCTATGGTTTCTATGGTTCTGGTCATGCGATCTGGACAAAATTTCACATGTAGCTTGAACACCTCATTCTCCATTTTCATCTCAATCAAATCTGTAGTTTTCAAGTAATCAGGGGAACAAAACTTTGAACGGCCATATTTACGGAACCCCTGGTGGAATTCGGCCCATTAACGAACTTAACCGAGGCATTCAGAAACTGAACCCACACTGAAAATTTCAAGTCTCTAGGTTGTTCCGTTCGAGAGTTATCGTGCTTACGGCCGGCCGGACGGACAGACTCAAATTTTCCGACGGATTCGTCATCAGTGAGTCGAACATAGTCGATTGAGACCATTTTCGGCTCAAAATTCGAAAAATACAGACATGATATAGCCCTCGTGTAAGTAGTACGAGCGCTCAAAAATGTTTCATCAATAATATATGCCAAAGAAGGTCTGAAAGAATGGGGTTCAAAGTTGAAAACACTTAGTAAAAATCCTTTGATTCTAACCGTTGTCGAATAGTCTTATTAAGCTGTTAGTAGTAGGTTCAGTTCTGTTAATGATTTTCATTAATTGGCATGCCCTCCAACTAGATACATCGAAGAAACGGCTCCTAAGAGATCCAATCCGAAAGAAATTGATAGAAAAGCCAAAAAGTAAAGCATTCTTCAGAAAATCTTCAAAACTCAATATCTCCATAACGGTTAAGTTTCGGACAACAAATTATAGAACCAAATCCATCAGAAATGACCTGAATAATAACGTCCTTCAATATTCAGTACGACTTTCCCTGTAACCTGTATATGGTGCGATATTCGTGGTCCGAGTTCGGAACCATGAAGCACACCGGTCCACTTATTGAAGTAGGCAATGTGGACTTAATCGGAGTCTTCTGGATGAAACTTGAACGATTAAATTTCCCCATTTTCCCTTATCAAGTGGCCGAACCAGACTCGAACGTTATTTGAGGCGCACCGCGTGTTGCCGTCTATGGAAGTATGAACTTTTACAACTGCAGACAGCAGCTGGTCCGGAATTTAATAAACCGCGATGAACTCCCGAATAAAGTTCACGGAAATAACGATACCCGGTGGGGCTTGAATGGAAAGCTGCTGTTTATTATCGATCGGCGAAACGCGTACGCGTCGACAGATGGCAGTCGCGTTGTCGTAACGACCACGGTGTACAGTATTTTTTTCCCTCGGGCCGAACGCTAACGACTAATCAACGGTTATATAAGGAATGTAAAGCGAGGAGACCGTATGAAGTATGGCAAATCGGGTCGTTCGAATAGAATGTAAACATAAACATCCATCAGGATTAGTGTCAGGCCAAGATTCACACTTATCCGCTCGATAGATTCGAGATCTTTTTAGGAGCGTGACAAGATTCTTGTAACTGGTTGCCGGGTGATTTTTTTCGACTGCGCGCGCGAATGCGGTTCGAGTTAGCGGTACTTGAAGGGGAAAAAACGTGGTCATTTGCATCTCGAGGCTGGAGTTGCGGAAAAATGACTCCAGGGTGACCGAATTCAACATAGGTATATACAGGGTGTTTTCAAAGGTGACGCTTTTTTATTGTCAGGTGCTGGAACTCATCAAAATAAGTCGAAATTCTAAAAATATTCGAAACCAAAGTAACCCACGAATCTGAGAAATTTCCAGCCCGGATCTGATTAAGGTACGTATTTGGGTTTGAATGTGTTTATAAATGTCTTCAGTTCACGGGAAATCATCTGACAGAGCGTTTGGTGTACAGGTTTTATAACCATTTCGATCTTTTACCCTTGAATGACTCATGTATACTTCGTTTAAGAATTATTGACATCCCGGTAGGCTGTGAAAAATCGAATTTAAGTTGGTAGTAGACTATTCAGTAATATTTTGGGTTGCTGAATTCAGGTTGGTATAGGAATAACACTAACATTACCCATAGAGATCTTGCTTTGATGATTTTATCGGAGATATTGGCGAATGATTATAAAAATTTGCTCTGAATTTGAGTATTTTTTGTCGTATGCTATTAAAATGGCTGGAATTCACCAAGATACATCGTGCCTAACAAGAGAACGCAAGGCAGTTTGTCGGTGTTACTTCGAGTTTTTCAAAGATTTGGCATATATTTCCGCTAGAATTAATCGAGTTTCGCTAGTGTTTCAGGTAAACTGTAATTCACCTACTCAAAGTGTATTCTGATTGATCAATGTCTCTTAAATTTTCAGATTCCAACAAGCACTGTCCGTAGAATATTAGCATGTTATTACAGCCTGGAATTAGCAGTGGAAGAAAACCTGTGCGATACGATTATTCCTTCAAAGAGACATTGAATGACTTTGTTTTTTGCTACAATTAAAAACAATCCTTTTCGAACTGGCCAAAGAGCACCTAGATTTCAATCGATCAAAGTCAACATTATATTATATCATAAAAAAAAATGGATACAAATACAAAAAAGTTGATCGAAGGAAAATTCTTATTGATAAACAGAAAAATATAATAAAAATAGTACGATATTGTGATACATACCGAGAATACATGGAACAAAACGTAAAATTCATTTATCTAGATGAAACTTGGATATTCGAAGACGGTATTCAAATTCGTCAGTGGACACTAGAAAATAATCCAAAAGGTATGCCGAGTATATTCAAGGGTAAAGACAGAAGGTGCACTATTTTGAATGGTGGAACAATTTATGGATTTTTACCTGGATGTGATCTGATTCTTGACAGTGGTATTAATGATACGGATTACTATGAATGCTGAATTATTTCATAAATGGGTTATTGAAAAATTGAAACCTTCCCTGCAAAAGGATGCCCATCAATAGGGTAATGTCAGCTTATTCAATAAACACATCCAAATCACTACACTTATACGTGGAAACAAAGTTTTCAATGAGATTTTTATCTTTGCTCTTGTATCATTCATAGATATTTTGAGTTTATTTATTATACTTATACTGTATGGTACCCTATTCACATTCCCTCTGCTAATACTGCCATTGAACACATGCTATATTGTTCGCAATTCAAAAGTATACTGAATAATTGTAAAATTGCTCATCAATCATAATATTTTCAATAATTCATGGACAGTTTTAATAAATGAAAATAAAAATTGACTTTCTTAAAGTATTCAACACTGAGCACTTAAAAATTCACAAAACTGGTTCATATATTGATAGTAAAAGTACAAATTTCATGTACTACATAGATTCTTAATTTTTGTTCTGTTCCTCTCTTTTATCAATAATGATAAAATATGTTTAGTTCCTACAATTATTGTATTACAATAATGGGGAATAAGTCAAATAATTTCAATGGTTACTGGTTACAAAGTAGATGTAAGGTTTAGCTTTACTAGATTCCAAATATTCTAGCAAGTTGTATGGTTCAATATTCAGCAAAAATTTAACTAAGTCTTTTTTCAATATATCGACATTTCTTATCGAATGAAACTGTTTGGGTAACGCATTGTAGATCTTCATGCACATGTATTGTGCATTATTCTGTGCTAGTGTCAATTGTTGCCTCGCGTGTATATAAGGATCAATTTTCCTAGTTGGGTTCTTGTTCAGAAACGGTTCAAATAGTTTCCTGTGGCTTTGTAGGAATATAACATACTTTAGCACATATATTGCTATTGACGTCAGGATTTTATTCCATTTGAGAACACCTCTACAAGTATCTCTGTATTTTATTCTATACATAGCTCGGATTGCTTGCTTTTGTGTTTTATATATTTTGTTTTGTGATGTACTGTTTTCCCAGTAAACAATGCCATATGAAAGGGTTGACTGAAAATTGGCTGTGTATAGGAGCTTCAATGTATCTTGTTGGATATGGTATTTCATACCATTGAGGGTGTATATTATGGTGGTAAGTTTCCTGTTCAAGTTTTCTATTTGGGGGTTCCATTTCTTAATATATATAACGTTGAACCTGAATTCCCATTTTTAAACTGCAGTCTGTATATTCCGGCTTAATTAATAATTATTCGATAATTCGTATACTGAACACTTTTCCAGGTTATATTTATGTTTGATGTTTTATTTCTATGATGAAAAGTAACTTTTTTGTAACCAGAAATAAAGCCTCGATTGGACGTTCATGGCCTGCTTCGATGTCAATAATTCTTAAATGGACTATAGATCACTCAACTCGAATTGTTTCGCGGTTGAATTTCAGCTGAGCTCAACGTCGCCTTCGGCGACGTCATGTCACGTGTTTACATGGGCGGAGTTTTGATCACATTCTGTGGTCGGTTGCCACTGTTTCATCCAGGAAGACTTCACTATGTACATGATTCTTCAGTCGACTGAGCTGCTGTAAGGTTGGTTACTTCGGGTGGACGAACTCCGGAGTCCATTTGGGCAATGCCGGTTCTCCACGTCGTGAATACCACAGAGAAATCCCATTGAAATTCAAAGCTGAACACCCACATCTTGACGTATGCAACCGAGTATATTTATGTTCGCATTAATTTATTACCTACACTCACTACTGAAAACATGAAATCAATTCGATAAATATAGAAATTATCAGTATTTTCACGTATGTAGGCGTCTGTAGGTTTCGATATATTGTATGGTTTAATCTCCCACGTGATACGAATTATGCACGACGAAAAGGGGGGAGATGATAGCGTCGAAAAAACCACTCTATCTTTATGCAGGGTCCTACCCCAATGTGGTCGATTAGAATTATTTTTATTTGTGAGTGCGTTTCCTTTCGGAACCGAAATTGTAAAAACGTGTGGTCACGAAAGAATGGGCTTACATGTTACATTATTAATTTTCGTCTTTACATACATTGTTATGCTACGTCTTCACATTCCTAAGATTATCAGTCTTAGATTACCCCAGGGAACAACGCAGAAATACATAAAATCCAGCATAAGCAAAAACCTTAGGATGAATTTTATATCAATCATGCCCCATGATAACCTATATTGAAATAAACAATGTAAGCTTGGAAAATAAAAATAAAAAAATACTTGTCTATCTCATGACTTGCCCAATCTGATGAGGCATTCTCAACTCGGTTGATAATTCTTGGTTTTGGCAATCGTTTTTCTTATCTCGAAATGTCTGTCCCAAACGAACAGGATGTGGTTTTTTGTCGCAACAATAAAATTCTTCTTGAGGATGTAATAAAACGATAAAGTTTGTGGATTACCCAAAAAATAATCTGGTTCTTATCTAACCCGTTTTATCATACGGTGTGTCAATTTGAGAAGGTACCACCGTCCACCCTTGATATCTCGGCATTTTTTACGGAAGGGGGTTGAGTGGCATCTTGTTTTATTGGTAATTCGATTGGCTTTTCAACAATGCCATACACTCCAAAATTAATCTTATTTATTCTGATGAAGTTCCCAAAAAGTTAGTTAATCATTTTAAAGTTTCTTCAATTTTTGAAAGCATTGACGTATGTTTGAATTTATCCCAATTGCGGGCCATTTGAAATACATTTTGGTATTATTGCAAAATATTTCGAATTATTTATGACCGTTAAGAAAATAATGAAACTGAGCTTCATTTTTTAATTCAGTTCATGAACTTGAATCAATGTGAAGGATTATAGACATCAATTAAACATTCATTTTGAAGGCCTAAAAAAAATTTTGTTTTGAAAAAAAAAATTTTTCATAAGATAATATTGAAAAATTGATTGACATAATTTTTTTTGTTATTTTCAAAGAATTTCAGTACAGGTCCAAAAATCGATAATTTTTCCCGAGAACTCAGTCCATCATTCCATAACAATAATTAAAATTCAGTATTTTTTTAAAGATTTTTTTATGAACTGAAAAAATTATATGAAAAATTGATTATTACAAAATTTTTTGGTTATTTCAATAAATTTCAATAGTTCCTAAAATCGGTGATTTTTCCCAAAATTCCGTCCATCATTTTATAACAATAATTGGAATTCAGTGTTTTTTCAAAGATTTTTTATGTTTTGAAGAGAATTTTCTTTTTATTTTATGAAACGAAAAAATTATATGAAAAATTGATTATGACATAATTTTTTGGCTATTTAAATACAGAGCCTAAAATCGGTCATTTTTCCCAAAACTCCGTTGATCATTTCATAACAATCAAAATTCAGTGTTTTTTTTCACTTTTTCGCAGTTTTTTGATTTGGTAATAAAAAAATTACGAAAAGCACTGCCGTGAAGTCAGGAGCTTTTGAGCGCTCGTACATCCACCTTGTAGGTAGATTCGCATTTTCCAGTTTTAAAAATCGATTGAAGGAATTTTCGACAGCTGTCATAAAAATTCTGAAACTTAGGCGAAACTCCGTCAGTGCTTCAGCTGACCAATTTTTTTTCGATAATTCGCTAGAATTTTCTACAGTATCTATGGTCTTGGTGATGCGATCTGGACAAAATTTCGCACGTAGTTTGAATACATTATTCCTCAGCTAGGTAGGAATTTCATTCCAATCCAATCAGTAGTTTCGAAACTATCAGGAAAAAAATACTTTGAAGGGCCATATTTACAGAACCCCTAGTCTAATTTTGCTCATTGATGAACGTGACAGCGATATTCGCGATTCAAACCCACCCTGAAAATTTCAAGTTCCTAGGCCTTTCCCTTCGGAAGTTATAATTTTCTACGGTTTCTATGGTTCTGGTCATGCGATCTGGACAAAATGTTGCTTTAATATATCATTCTCGATTAAAATACAAAATTTTATCTCGATCGAATCCGTAGTTTCGAAATTATCGAGAAAAAAAAATTCCAAAACGACCGTATTTACGAAATATTTTGAAGGGCCATATTTACGGAACCCCTAGTCTAATTCTTCACATTGATAAACGTGAACGCGACATTTCAGATCCACACCTATCCTGAAAATTTCAAGTCCCTAGGCGTTTCCGTTCAAAAGTTACAATTTTCAATGGTTTCTATGGTTCTGGTCATGCGATCTGGACAAAATTTCACATGTAGCTTGAGCACCTTATTCTCCATTCAAGTGGAAAATTTCATCTCGATCAAATCTGTAGTTTTCATGTAATCAGGGGAACAAAACTTTGAACGGCTATATTTACGGAACCCCTGGTGGAATTTGGCCCATTAACGAACTCAATCGAGGCATTCAGGAACTAAACCCACGCTGAAAATTTCAAGTCTCTAGGTTGTTCCGTTCGAGAGTTATCGTGCTTACGGAAAGCCGGACGGACAGATTCGAATTTTCCGACGGATTCGTCATCAGTGAATCGAACATAGTCGATTGAGACCATTTTCGGCTCAAAATTCGAAAAATACAGACATCGTGACGAAATGATATAGCACTCGTTTAAGTAGTACGAGCGCTCAATTATAGAACTTCAAATTCTGAGAAAAATCAGCTTTATTTTTCAATTTATGTTCAATTAATGTTTTCAAAGAGATATAATCCGCTTAGTGATTCAAAAGAATAACATATATTGGAAAAATGTAAGAATCGATTTTCACAGGCTAATGCTAATATTTCAGAAGGTTTTAAAAAAAATTGTACCCCCTTCCCTTCATCATAATTATTTCGTCAAAATTTAACAGATTCAAATGAAATTCAGTATTACTTTTTTGCCAGTAAATGTCAAAGTGGCAGGTGTCCACCAAATTTTTTTGGGATAAAATAATCATTGGCTCTGTCAGAATTCTTCCTGTAATTTTTTTTCTTGAGAATCAAGCTTAGTAACGCTTTTGTACAAGTGTAATTTTTTTCTTTGAAAACATTTGAAAATTCTTATTTCAGATCACTAGCTGAGAAATTAGGAGTCCTTCTATGAAAGCCTCCTCAATTATCTGCGCCACTGGTAGAAATTAGAATTTTTGGCTCAAATACTGAATTTCATTTGTATCAGCCAAATTTTGTCGAAATAATTACAAAATACAGGTTTTGGAGAGACTCCAACTCCCTAGAGGTGCATTTTAGAAGGTTTATTTCATCATTTAATACAACTCTGTTAGGAAATCTGCCATGAATCACGGTGCCATATGCATTCCAGCTAGTAAATAAAGTGCTGGATTTTATCGCGAAATCGCAAATTCTTTTTCAACTTTTATTAGGAGATTTTTCCTGAACTGTACACTAATGTTTTCAAATGACCCCGAAAGACAAAATAGTTTCGAAGACCAAATACTCTTGAGAAGCTTTCCTGAGATATGCTTTGAGCAGTATAAAACTATGAGCATTCCACAGAGTCATAATAAAACCAAAAGTCTCTTGAAACCTTGCTAAGTCTGAATTGTTTTTTGACATCCTAAGACAAAATGGTTTTGAAGACCAAACACTCTTGAGAAGATTTCCTAAGATATGCTTTGAGGCGTTCAACTTATCACTAAATCCAGGAGTTCCACAAGGAGGCGTCCCTGGTCCCCTACTATACTCTTTCACGCAGGTATTCTGTCAAGTCATGCAGGATTTTCATAATGTTCCGAATGATTCATGACCAATTAAGGAACTTCCACGAGAACGATCGATATACGGCTTCCAGAAGGACAAATCCCCGAATACAAATCTAGGGCAATTAAAAAACAGCTACGACGTGCTTCGTTTATTCAGTTAGTTAGAAGAATTACGTGGATGATATCATTGTAGGTAATCGGCGATTGCCTCAATTACGAAGCCACAAAAAATTGATCTAATTCCATGTCCAGTCCCGAACGAAATGAATAACATAGAACGCAATTATAAAGTAGGGATATGCTAGACTTACAACCTTTAGTTGGAGCTTTCGAAAGTATCGATTTTCTTTACATTCGGTCGTGACAACACGTTATGTAATGTCAAGGTCGATATTCGAACGACGTGGAAGTTGGAATTTGGACGAAACAAACAAAATTCTGACGGTGTAGGATGTCGGTTATCAAGGTTAAGTTAGGTTAGGTGCGAAGCTTCCAAACGAGCCAAGTTGGTCGAAGTGTCACATTCGCGGATTAAGTCCAGATTTTCGAATCGAAGAACGCATTTACACTAATAAAAAAAACATTAGGCATAACCGGTCGCAAATGCCCGTCGATTCTCGGAAAAAAGAAGGAGGACGGCAACCTTCCTTATATTCGAGGAATATAATTCGAGTATAATGGCAATGAAAGTGGGTCGGTCGAGTCATCAACTTGCATCTACCAGCTTCATCGCTTCGTTCGATCTCGAAAAACTTCGTCCAGCACTCGATCTAGATGTCGCATATATCGTGTCCAAACGAGGGAGATAAATTAACCAGCGCCATTATCAACAGCGTCGGACACAATAAGCCGTTCGTTCGAGTGGGCAATCTAGATTTTTTTCGCATGTTCTCTCGAAGGAGACGTGACCCGGTTCGGAGCGATATATATGTGCTGTTGGTCGAGAGATAAATGCGAGCAAGATGATTCCGAGTCCTTTTAGGGGCACCAGTAGCGCGCTTATCGAGCTAGAGACCAAAGACGCAAGATCGTAGAGGTCGTAGACCTTTCGACCCGTTTTGATACCGACTAAATCCACGAAGATGTCGAGCTATTTATAACGACCAAGATTTGGGTATTCCGATAGGAATGTTTCAGAGGAAGAATTTCAAAACATAACAATTTTTGAAAAAAAAACCGGAGGATTGAAATGCGCCTGCGCATAACGAATATGTTACGAATTTACTAAAATTCCCGTAATTTCCATACACGTGGCAACGTCGCAATTCAAAAAATTTCAGAAGAAATAAAGAGAAAAAAATCAAATCCTAAATGAAATGAAGAAAATTATTCACATGTGATGAGAAATTTGAAGGAACAAATACGTTGCAGTTTATGGAAATAGAAGAAACGAAGAATTAAGAAGAAACTTGATACATATTTAAAAAAAAAATATTTGTATTTGCTTTGAAATGGAAATTTAAAAAGTGAACAAAAAAAAACAGACTTAGGACCAGCTAAGTTTTCGATTGTAAGTTTGTTCAATTTTTGTTTTTATTTAAGGATTCAATAGGAATAATCAGATTATACGAAATTGAGAAAAATATATGCATATACATATTCAATAATGAACTACATAATCAGATTGGATTTCTTGAAAAAAATTCATGTTTATTCGACAAGGTGATAGAACCCTCAAATGAGATGAAAAAAATTTCAAAATTATATTTTTCAAATTTTATATGTCGTAAAAGAAAATGAAAACCAATTGAACTATGCAGGGTGATTTCAAAGGTGAGGCTTTTTTGACAATTGCTAGAACTCGTCAAAATAATTCAAAATTCCAAAAATTCTTTATATAAAATATTCACCAGGGTAGAATATTTCAAAATCTAAGTTACCCACGAATCTGAGAAATTCCCAATCCGGATCTGACAGTTCTTATTGAGATCTATGTGTTTATCAAATGTGTTCAGTTTACGGGAAATTATCTGACAGAGCGTATGATTTTTGTGACTTTAGGTTGATAGGAAGTGATGGGTCGATTTCTTGGCCTGCACGCTCCTCGGATCTCAACCCATGTGATTTCTTTTTTTGGGGTCATTTGAAAACATAAGTGTACAGTAACGGTGAGTTGAATAGTGTTGAAGAACTAAAACAATGCATTGAAAATGCCTGTGGCATTATCCGTAAGCAAACTGATGTGATAGTTGCTGCATGAAATAATTCGTTATAACGCAGGGCATACTTTGTATACATCAAACGAATGGTGTCCATTTCGAACAATTTCTGTAAACGGTGTGATGAACTTCCTAATATTTCTCTATAGAAACTTTTCAATCAGTAATTTTTCCTCTCTCTAGTTTGAACTTTAATAAATGTACCGTTCAGGAAAAATCTCCTAATGAAAGTTGAAAGAGAATATACTAATTTGCGATAAAATCCAGCACCTTATTTACTTGCTGGAATGTTTTTGGCACCGTGATTCATGGCAGACCTCCTAACAGAATGATAACACGATCCAGAGTCGTCTTAAGATCTTGATGTCCAAGATTTTTTTTACCTTTTTTCAAATTGAATATTTTTAATGATCAACTTCCGGCGAAATGATCTCTTTTGTCGAGTTCTAGCACCTGTCAAAAAAAAAGCCTCACCTTAAAAAACACCCTGTATATATCATGAATAGATCGCAAATGACCGGGCGTTTTTTCGCGACGTACTTTTTATATCGGTATGCCCCCATATCTTTCGACTTTTCGACTTTTTCGGTAGATTTTTCCCGTTTTTATCTCACGAAGATAAAATAGAAACAATAATACCACAATTTGTGCGGTACCTACATGTACGCGATAAAATATACCGTACATATACGGCGTATGTACCGTATTGTACCGGTTTCTTGAATATCATTATTCGTTATCTGCGTCGATTTAATGCTTGCGCGTTGTTAATAACTGCCGAAGGCTATCGAAATTCCCATTTTGGAATTGCATTCGAAAGATTGTTGTTAGTTTGCCAGAGCAGCAACGGGAAATATCATTCGTATCAATAAGCAGTATTTCTTATGATACCTCGAAGTTGAGTTTCTACAACGAATTTCATATTTTATACTGGAAAAAAAATTGTGATACACACACTTTGAAGGTTGTGGCTTCAGTGTTCACATTCCAACAAATAGGAAGTTAAAATAAAAATAGAAAGACATAAACACTACAACGACCTAAAAATAAACCCTTGGAACGTTGGAATTTGGTAATGTTCTCTACTGAGGAAAATCCACGACGTTGAATGTGCAACTAAATTCTTCAAGATGTGATTAATATGTCACACCATATAATGCAAGAATTCTTTCAGTCTTTTTTCAGTAGTGGAATTTCGATATTGCATCAGAATTGAGCTGAAACTATTTCAATGAAACCATATTCGATGAGATACGGCATGTTGTTATCGAAATCTATATCTTATTTATGTAAACACTCCTTTATAACCATATCTGGAATGAAACATTCTAATAATTTCTAGTTTCGATGGGAGTGATAATATTTACAAAACAATATATGTACAATGTTCCAGATATCAGGATGGGCCGTATGTGAATCGAGCAACCTGGAAGTTACATAATACTTCACATTTTCGTGTCCAAGATAAACACACCTAACAATCCTTATTTACTTCCCAACTTGGAAGTGGATTCGAGAATTGAAACAGAATTTGTTGTAACGATTATGAAATTTTTCAAACAACATCCATAGTATATCTTGTAACCGTTATAACTTCCGTACATAGTTGTCATACTAGAACTCGCTTTGTGTTAACATAATATAAACGAATGGAGTTGGACAGAATTTAGTTGTCTTGTAACGGCCATAAAACCGTTTCAACTTTCCTATATATCATAGATAATCCAAAATCATAACAATTCTTATGATTTTCCTTACACATAATGGATTCTAGGTGGAACAGAGATTGTTGTGACGGTTATGATTGGATGACACTGGGTAGAATTGAGTTGTAACGGTCATAAAACCGTTTCAACTTCCCATATATCATAGATATATCCAAAAACACTGTGTGATTTTCCCAACACATACTGGATTCTAGTTGGAACAGAGATTGTTGTAACGGTTATGAATGGATGACACTGGGCGTAATTGAGTTATAACGGTCATAAAACCGTTTCAACTTCCCATATATCATAGATAACTAAAAAACATAACAATCCTTGTGATTTTCCTAACACATATTGGATTCTAGTTGGAACAGAGATTCTTGTAACGGTTATGAATGGATGACGCTGGGCAGAATTGAGTTATAACGGTCATAAAACCGTTTCAACTTCCCATATATCATAGATAATCCAAAAACATAACTATCCTTGTGATTATCCTAACACATACTGGATTCTAGTTGGAACAGAGATTGTTGTTACGGTTATGAATGGATGACGCTGGGCAGAATTGAGTTATAACGGTCATAAAACCGTTCCAACTTCCCATATATCATAGATAATCCAAAAACATAACAACCCTTGTGATTTTCCCAACACATCCTGGATTCTAGTTGGAACAGAGATTGTTGTAACGGTTATGAATGGATGACGCTGGGCAGAATTGAGTAGTTAAGGTCATCAAAACTTTTCAACTTCCCATATATCATAGATAACTAAAAAACATAACAGTCCTTGTGATTTTCCTAACACATACTGGATTATAGTTGGAACAGAGATTGTTGTAACGGTTATGAATGAATGACGCTGGGCAGAATTGAGTTATAACGGTCATTAAACCGTTTCAACTTCCTGTATATCATAGATAATCCAAAAACATAACAATTCTTATGATTTTCCTTACACATAATGGATTCTAGGTGGAACAGAGATTGTTGTAACGGTTACGATTGGATGACACTGGGTAGAATTGAGTTGTAACGGTCATTTAACCGTTTCAACTTCCCATATATTATAGATAATCCAAAAACATAACAATCCTTAGGATTCTTCTAACACATATTGGATTCTAGTTGGAACAGAGATTGTTGTAACGGTTATGAATGGATGACGCTGGGCAGAATTGAGTTATAACGGTCATAAAACCGTTTCAACTTCCCATATATCATAGATAATCCAAAAACATAACAATCCTAGTGATTTTCCTGTCACATTCTGGATTCTAGTTCAAACAGAGATTGTTGTAACGGTTATGAATGGATGACGCTGGGCAGAATTGAGTTATAACGGTCATAAAACCGTTTCAACTGCACATATATCATAGATAATTCAAAAACATAACAATCCTAGTGATTTTCCTGTCACATACTGGATTCTAGTTCAAACAGAGATTGTTGTAACGGTTATGAATGGATGACGCTGGGCAGAATTGAGTTGTAACGGTCATAAAAACTGTTCCACTTCCCATATATCATAGACAATCCAAAAACATAACAAACCTTATGATTTTCCTAACACATACTGGATTCTAGTTGGAACAGAGATTGTTGTAACGGTTATGAATTGATGACGCTGGGCAGAATTGAGTTGTAACGGTCATTTAACCGTTTCAACTTCCTATATATCATAGATAATCCAAAAACATAACAATTCTATGATTTTCCTTACACATAATGGATTCTAGGTGAAACAGAGATTGTTGTAACGGTTACGATTGGATGACACTGGGTAGAATTGAGTTGTAAAGGTCATTTAACCGTTTCAACTTTCCACATATTATAGATAATCCAAAGACATAACAATCCTTAGGATTCTTCTAACACATATTGGATTCTAGTTGGAACAGAGATTGTTGTAACGGTAAAGAATGGATGACGCTGGGCAGAATTGAGTTACAACGGTCATAAAACCGTTTCAACTTCCCATATATCCTAGATAATCCAAAAACATAACAATCCTTGTGATTTTCCTAACACATACTGGTTTCTAGTTGGAACAGAGATTGTTGTAACGGTTATGAATGGATAACGCTAGGCAGAATTGAGTTATAACGGTCATAAAACCGTTTCAACTTCCCATATATCATAGATAATCCAAAAACATAACAATCCTTGTGATTTTCCTAACACATACTGGTTTCTAGTTGGAACAGAGATTGTTGTAACGGTTATGAATGGATGACGCCGGGCAGAATTGAGTTGTAACGGTCATCGAAACTTCTCAACTTCCCATATATCATAGATAATCCAAGAACATAACAATCCTTATGATTTTCCTAACACATACTGGATACTAGTTGGAACAGAGATTGTTGTAACGGTTATGAATGGATGACGCTGGGCAGAATTGAGTTGTAATGGTCATTAAACCGTTTCAACTTCCTATATATCATAGATAATCCAAAAACATAACAATTTTTATGATTTTCCTTACACATAATGGATTCTAGGTGGAACAGAGATTGTTGTAACGGTTACGATTGGATGACACTGGGTAGAATTGAGTTGTAACGGTCATTGAACCGTTTCAACTTCCCATATATCATAGATAATCCAAAAACATAACAATCCTTGTGATTTTCCTAACACATACTGGTTTCTAGTTGGAACAGAGATTGTTGTAACGGTTATGATTGGATGACACTGGGTAGAATTGAGTTGTAACGGTCATAAAACCGTTTCAACTTCCCATATATCATAGATTATCCAAAAACATAACAATCCTTAGGATTCTTCTAACACATATTGGATTCTAGTTGGAACAGAGATTGTTGTAACGGTTATGAATGGATAACGCTAGGCAGAATTGAGTTATAACGGTCATAAAACCGTTTCAACTTCCCATATATCATAGATAATCCAAAAACATAACAATCCTTGTGATTTTCCTAACACATACTGGTTTCTAGTTGGAACAGAGATTGTTGTAACGGTTATGAATGGATGACGCCGGGCAGAATTGAGTTGTAACGGTCATCGAAACTTCTCAACTTCCCATATATCATAGATAATCCAAGAACATAACAATCCTTATGATTTTCCTAACACATACTGGATACTAGTTGGAACAGAGATTGTTGTAACGGTTATGAATGGATGACGCTGGGCAGAATTGAGTTGTAATGGTCATTAAACCGTTTCAACTTCCTATATATCATAGATAATCCAAAAACATAACAATTTTTATGATTTTCCTAACACATACTGGTTTCTAGTTGGAACAGAGATTGTTGTAACGGTTATGAATGGATGACGCTGGGCAGAATTGAGTTATAACGGTCATAAAACCGTTTCAACTTCCCATATATTATAGATAATCCAAAAACATAACAATCCTTATGATTTTCCTAACACATACTGGATTCTAGTTGAAACAGAGATTGTTGTAACGGTTATGAATAGATGACGCTTGGCAGAATTGAGTTGTAACGGTCATTAAACCGTTTCGACTTCCTATATATCATAGATAATCCAAAAACATAACAATTCTTATGATTTTCCTTACACATAATGGATTCTAGGTGAAACAGAGATTATTCTAACGGTTACGATTGGATGACACTGGGTAGAATTGAGTTTTAACGGTCATTTAACCGTTTCAACTTTCCATATATTATAGATAATCCAAAAACATAACAATCCTTAGAATTCTTCTAACACATATTGGATTCTAGTTGGAACAGAGATTGTTGTAACGGTTATGAATAGATGACGCTGGGCAGAATTGAGTTATAACGGTCATAAAACCGTTTCAACTTTCCATATATCATAGATAATCCAAAAACAGAACAATCCTTGTGATTTTCCTAACACATACTGGATTCTAGTTGAAACAGAGATTGTTGTAACGGTTATGAATGGATGACGCTGGGCAGAATTGAAATGTAACGGTCATAAAACCGTTTCAACTTCCTATATATCATAGATAACTAAAAAACATAACAATCCTTGTGATTTTCCTAACACATATTGGATTCTAGTTGGAACAGAGATTCTTGTAACGGTTATGAATAGATGACGCTGGACAGAATTGAGATATAACGGTCATAAAACCGTTTCAACTTCCTATATATCATAGATAATCCAAAAACATAACAGTCCTTGTGATTATCCTAACACATACTGGATTCTAGTTGGAACAGAGATTTTTGTAACGGTTATGAATGGATGACGCTGGGCAGAATTGAGTTATAACGGTCATAAACTGTTTCAACTTCCCATATATCATAGATAATCCAAAAACAGAACAATCCTTGTGATTTTCCTAACACATACTGGATTCTAGTTGAAACAGAGATTGTTGTAACAGTTATGAATGGATGACGCTGGGCAGAATTGAGTTGTAACGGCCATCAAAACTTTTCAACTTCCCATATATCATAGATAATCCAAAAACATAAGAATTCTCATGATTTTCCTTACACATTGGATTCTAGTTGGAACAGAGATTGTTGTAACGGTTATGAAATGTTCCAACTTCAAGTAATTCAAGATCGCTCGATATGGCATTGGACGATTCGTCTACAGATAAAAACATCCCCCATATTCTTATGGGGAAGGTTGAAACAAAGGTTTCACGTAGCGGTTTAGATTGTCTATAACCGTTCGAACTTTGCATTTGTCCACAAATATAATCGAAATTTGCTCTGCGATGATAAAACTTATGGAAGAAACCACGTACAACGATTGCTAGTGCACTTTCAGAAAGCAAGGAAGTTTTTACGCCTCCCCGCATCACCACAATTCTTCACGGACAATAATAATTGGAGCCCGGATCGCGTAGAAAGGCTACGCGAGCTCCGAGAAGTTTTTGCGAACTCGAAAGGAAATGCCCAGGCAACTGCCACAGCCGTGAAATCCATAATCGATACGCAGAATGCCTCCTATCCCATCGCGAAGCGACGTACAACGGCACAAAAACCCCACAGCATCCCGGTCGCAAGAAGCGGAGCACGTACCGCGTTTTTTCCCGGAGCGGTCAGACTGTTTCTCGACGGCAATTTTCGCTCGTGCGTTTCGTCGCAGAAATCTCATCCGTGAAAATTAAAAATCCGTGTGCTTCGTCATGATCCCGTCGCCTAGCGACCGGAGTCGAGGTCCATCCACATCGAGAGAAAACCATCCTTTTTTTATCACTCGATCTTGTGGAGTTTCAACCAATTCGTATCTCTCTGCACAGACTGTATATCCTAGAAGTTTCCACAAGTTGAGACTGGTTCTAATAAATATTTCACCCAGAAATGCGAATCTTCCACAGACACATTCTCCCCTTAGGTTAATCAGATTTTAAAACCACACAGTCTGCACGTAATTCACCTGGGGGTGGTGTGGGGAATAGACGAACGAGGAACCCCCAAGACGGCCCCGCCGCAAACGCAAACCGCGCTGTTTACAGCGTCAAGTCCGTCTCTCGATGTTTGTTTTCGCCTGGTACGTTCCGATTCCCGCCGTCGAATTGGCTGCGTGGATGAGTCAACATCCCTCCCCGAACGCAAATATTTTGCCAACGTGTTAGATCGTACACGGCGAACCCGGGGAAATATTGACCGAACCGGTGTGAAATCGACGCGACAGAAAAATATCAGCTAAATGTCATACCTGTGCCCGTTGGGGAACCTAGTGCTACCGGGGGAGGTAGAATAAGGGGAGGTCGTTGTCTGCGGTGATGCAGAGGACGGAATGGCTGCTGGTTCGTAGTACTCCGTCGTCAGAGTCCTATCGTCCACCTTGTGTTCGGTGTTGTGAGCCTTGGACGCGCTCTTGATGTCCATGAACGCCACCGTGCACGCCATCGTGCCCTCGCCCGTCTCCTCCTTTGTACTTCTAGGCAGCAACTTGACACTCTGTACACGTCCATATCTGGAAACAGTTAGATGGATCAGTCAGAAAGCCAAACCGAAGGTTACGGGATGAAAAACAAGCGTATTATTGTGTTTATCGGGCAAGAAAGAGGATTGTATGGAAACTTGGGTTGAACCCTGAAGAACACCACTGAATTTCTATAGCGTTTATCTTGGGAACCGTCGAGCTTACAAAAAATTTATTAGGAAGTTTTTCGTAGGAAATCTCACCGTCTACAAATCATCTCCAGATGAATTTTTCGTGAATGCAAGAATGGAGAAGTTATGATCAAAAAACTTCATTAAAAATAAAATTTTGGGCGTCATCTAAAATGCCTCAACGTTTCGATAGATAAGTCACTAACTGACTAGAATTCCCAATACAGGGCCCCGGAGTGACCATACCTGCTGACATTTATTTATTTACAGCGCCTCATTTGAGCTTTAGCACAACCATAAAACCGATTACAGCAGGCTTATAAATAACTTCCGAGTCGAACGTGCCATATAACTCCGACCATTGTGGTTGTGTACCTTCTGACGTCAATGGCACCAGACAGGTAAGTTCACATCGGACAGGTACTACTCATCTTCCGAGAATCCAAAGTTCATCAGTTTCGACATTGTTGCAGCACGATAAGACGAAGGCGTCGTAGAGATTTATTCCGAGAATTGAGCGAACCTTGCGTGGTTGATAATTCCCTAGCTAGACCGTCTCGTATGCAGGATAGGCATTATGTTTCGGTTTATTATCGGATTAGGAGAGAGCATGGCGTGTATAAAGGATAAGTGCGACTGGTAAATGTGCAATTAGGGTCTGCGCCATTAGCAACAGTAAAAACTTATAGCGGTATGAGAAGAAATATTTGGAAAAAACTAATGCTTTATGACCGTTCACAGATTAATACCATGGTTTGCCTCGCTGATAGAGACCATGAGTTGGTACACCTGTTTCGATGACTGAAATGTCAAAATTAGCAAATACAATATGAATAATCCTAGGTTGTTTTGGTTTGATCAACATAATAAAAGAACGATGTGATAATTTGTACTATTGGCATCACTGGTCAAGATCGCAGCGCCGCGAACGGCGACAGTTGACACATAGGTGATAGTTGGAATATAACTGAGGACTATTGGATTTTTGTGTGGTATATTTTCGGGGTTGCATTATTTTATTGAAAAATATATGTTGACTGGTTTTAATTGTAATGTTATTGAGCAAATTCTTCATATATTTGAAGACATAAAGCTGCGTTTGAAAACAACTTGAAAAACAAACGTCAATGACCCATAGTTATCTGAATGTCCGGTAGAGGGGCTTATTGCTCATTCTGATATCCCAACTTTTTTTTTGACTAGATCAAATAAATCCTAAAATTGCCTATTCGAAGTTTGAAGTATTTGTTAAAACAGCCTTTGAATAAACAATCATCTAGATGAAATACCTTTCCGAGAAGGTATTTCTACTTTGAACTGAAATATGCACACTAAAACGTATTCTGACACATAAACATACCAAGTAATGAATTTGAAAGGGATTTCTTCAATTATCTGAATTTTCAATATCTATTATCTTAATCTACCATACAACAATACAAATAATAACTCAAGACTGGCTTTCGAAATGTCAAAAATTCATGGGTTATGTTCAGTTGAACCACCGAATTGGAGAGATCAACTCGAACCATGGTTAAATCACAGATTTTTTTGTTTTTCCTAATAAATCCTAATAAATAAATAATTATTCCATTTGTTCTATGGTTGTCTATTTGAAGTTTGTAATATTTGTTTAAAAAGTCTTTGAATGAACAATCATCTAGATGAAATAATTTATACCTTTCCAGGAAGGTGTGTACTTCGAACTGAAATATACACATTAAAACGCATTCTGACACATATACATACCAAGTAATAAATTTGGAAGGGATTTCTTCAATTTACCTTTATTTATCTGAATTTTCATCGTCTATTATCTTAATCTACCATACAACAATACAAATAATAACTCAAGACTCGCTTTCGAAATGTCAAAAATTCATGGGTTATGTTCAGTTGAACCACCGAATTGGAGAGATCAACTCGGACCATGGTTAAATCACAGATTTTTGTTTTTTTTTCTAATAAATCCTTATTTTATTTGTTCTTTGTTCGTCTAATTGAAGTTTGTAATATTTGTTTAAACAGCCTTTGAATAAACAATCATCCAGATCAAATAATTTATACCTTTCCAAGAAGTTATTTCTACTTTGAACTGAAATATGCACAGTAAAACGTATTCTGACACATAAACATACTAAGTAATAAATTTGAAGGGATTTCTTCAATTATCCTTTATTTATCTGAATTGTCAAAGTCTTTTATCTTAATCTACCATACAACAATACAAATAATAACTCAAGACTCGCTTTCGAAATGTCAAAATTCATGGGTTTTGTTCAGTTGAACCACCGAATTGGAGAGATCAACTCGGACCATGGTTAAATCACAGATTTTTGTTTTTTTTTCTAATAAATCCTTATTTTATTTGTTCTTTGTTCGTCTAATTGAATTTTGTAATATTTGTTTAAACAGCCTTTGAATAAACAATCATCCAGATGAAATAATTTATACCTTTCCAAGAAGTTATTTCTACTTTGAACTGAAATATGCACAGTAAAACGTATTCTGACACATAAACATACTAAGTAATAAATTTGAAAGGGATTTCTTCATTTATCTGAATTTTCAATATCTTTTATCTCAATCTACCATACAACAATACAAATAATAACTCAAGACTCGCTTTCGAAATGTCAAAAATTCATGGGCTATGTTCAGTTGAACCACAGAATTGGAGAGATCAACTCGAACCATGGTTAAATCACAGGTTTTTTCAACACCTTCATCGACAGAAATATAGCCAGACTTTGATTAACTTTTTACTACTCTTGAAATCTCATTCCAGTGATTATTTTGAACTTGCCCTAGTTTTGACGTTTTAAATGTCTATAATCACAGAAACTAATCGTTCTATTCACGAATGTTCTATCATAGATGATTATTAGTCTACCAGGTTTTATAGATGATGGCAGTACTTGTTTCCATGAACAAGACCGTTATCATTTTGCCCAAATGTCTATTTTCAAATTTTCCGCCGAATTTGGTCTAAAACGATTAGGTTGGATCTAGGAGATGAAGAATTCATAGTCAAACTAAATTCTGTGCGCCCGAAAGTTTTGAGGGTACCTTCGAGGTCTGAATGCGCCGGTTGAGTTCGAAAATGAGAAGAACATGCCGAAGGGTTTCGTAGATATAACCACTGATATTGTTTTCTCAATAATTCGAAGATACAGATTCGATCAAATTGAAACTTTGTAATTGGTTGTAAAATAACTACACGAAGATTCATGTGAAAGAAAGAAGATGTAGTTTTTCTGATCTGTCGTTGAGAATTCTGATAAATTCCATATAATTCTGTGGTTCCATCTCTCGAAGTGTCAATTTTATAAAACGACATCTTTTGTGATTACACATCATTCCATAGGAATGCAACCATAGCAAACAATAATTCCGAAGCATAGAACCACGAAGATTAACGATGTTCATTTCCATAGAAAATATCGAACCGTCATCCGCTTTTACCTGACAGTAAATAAACATGATAAATGGACTTTTCGATACGATCGACCCTAGTTTCCATATTTCACGAAAAAAACCCCGTCAGAAAGTGTCATCGAACATGAGAAACGACTTGTTGTTGTTTACGTACTCGGCCCCCCTCCCGCTCCCCTCCGACGACAATCCCAGCCCAGCCCAAACTTTCCAGGATTGCATGACGAAACGTTTATTTGGACGAGGGAAGAGTTCACGGTACGCTTTCGGTCCTAAAAAATCAATTTTACTCCGCGAGAATCAGTTCGACGTTTCCAGGAATACAACAAGCAGGGAGGACGCACGCGCACCGGCACCGTCAGGAAGTCTGCTGTCGGGCGGAAACGAGCCGAAAAGGAGGGAACAGGTCGAGCTATCTGCCCCGTCAACCTGTTCTTCTAGAAGGAAATTTGGGGGAATGTTTGGAATTCAGCATGGATAAGAAACAATTCTGTGGCATGTCCCATTTATTTGTATTGGCATCTGTGACTATCTGTCATTAGTGTCAGAGTTATTTAGAGTGTCTGTAATTCAGTTTGTCAATTTGTTTAATAGTGTTTGCCAAGATTTTCACTTTCTCTGTTTATTATGTAGATGAACATTATTTTTGAGTTTACCTCAGAAAAAGGCATTTCAAAAGCGCCAATCACTTGATTCTACCGGCACCAGCTGATTTGACATAATGAATGCCAGTAATGCCAACGCAATATATAGAGAGCATGAACTGAAACTTCAATTGTTCAACGTAAAATAATGAAGACAATTAGAATATAGTGAAATAATCAATAATAATTCAACTCGGTATGAGTAAATCGATAGTTCTACCGAACAATAGTTCCCCACATGGACAGAACTGTAACGGGCGGAACAATATCTCTTCTACAGTTCAGAACTCTAAGGGTGCCCAGCCATACCCAGTTCTGCGCGAGCGTCAGAACACACCTCTTTCCGACAAATCAAGCCGTCCGTAGGACTTTTGCTGAGCTGGCAGTGGGGACACGCGCATGTGTACAGATTGTTCTATAAATACGCGGCCAAGCGACGGAGTTTCACTCCAAGACGGCCTGGCCACAGCCAGCAGCAGCAGCCTGAGATCCGTTTGGACTATCACACGATCCGCATCGTTGCTGTACAATTTTCCGTTAATTCCAGGAAAAAGTGTAGTGTTTTGTGTTTCCAATTAACGTTCGAAGCGAACCCTGCATGCCAACATATGCACCCGGATATCGGTGTGGGTGTGGTCCCGATCACATCCAGACCAATAATGGGCCTCAGAGTCAATTAACAATGATCACATCAATGACTCGAATTCGCCAAATGAGGATTACTATAATGTGATGTGTATTATGTGTTGAAAACGCCTTAAAACGGCCTTAACCTAGGATTATTCCTTACTAGGATTACGAAATGCATGGAATAATGTTATCAGTAAGTTAGACTTGAACAAAAAACTACTGAACCAGCTAACTAACACAGGAAAAAGTTCCGTTCGCTTCTTGAAAAAAACCCTAGAAGGCCACGAAGCTGGATCGATTGTTGTAAAGTCGGCCCAGAGACGCGACAATTCAGCCTCCACCGCGTCCCGGACCCCCCTTTCGCGGCGTTGCCACGTCTACGCGCACTCGAGCTTTCAACCATTGTATCAGCGCAGTCGTCCAGCCCGTTTTTGATCGCTGAAAGTATGAACTCTGGTACAATGAGTGAGCGGTCCGCTGTACGTATTATGGGACAGTCAGACAGAAAAGGTGTTTGTTTCTTTTTTGTCCAAGATCCGTTGTGTTCGTTTTATAGTCTCGATTTAGACAACGGGTCTTGCTTCGGTTTTATTTTTTTTTACGATTCCGGGTATGTACGGGAGTTCTTATTCATTTTGAGGATGGAATTGGGCTTCTTCTGACGTGGACAAAAACTTGACAATTGTTAGAATCTTCTACTGCTGAGATAATTAAACTCAAACTCATTTGGAATGTTTTAATGCTGTTGGATTGAAACTTAGAATATCTATGACAGTTAGGTTAGGTTCAAATTCTTATTTAGTTAAGTGAAATTGATTCCTAATCACTGAATTCTAGAGAGAGGTTTGGTTATTGGTTAACAAAGCTCAATTTGAACGTATTCTAAAAATAATGAAGAAATTTCTCAATAACTTATGAAGGGTCACAATTGTCAAAAGAAGAAAGAGAAATTCTATGAAATATTCTAATTTTCACGGAAATATGTTGGTGGATAATTCAACTCATTTTGAATGTTATAATGCTGTTGGATTGAAACTTGAAAAATTTGACACAGGCCATACCTATGACAGTTTGGTTAGGTTCAAATTCTTATTTAGTTAAGTAAATTGATTCCTAATTACTGAATTCTAGGGCGAGGTTTGGTTATTGGTTAACTAAGCTCAATTTGAACGTATTCAGGAAATAATGAAGAAATTTCTCAATAACTTATGAAGGGTCACAATTGTCAAAAGAAGAAAAAGAAATTATATAAAATATTCTAATTTTTCACGGAAATATGTTGGTGGTTCTGGCAATAATTGTCAATTTAAAATCAATCAATCATGACAAAATGTCAGATATGCAAATTCAATTCATTTAGAAAGTGGCTAGTTCCATTAGATTACGTAGTATTTTTCATAAAAATTGAGCTGGTTGAACACGAAGTTCGACATTCTCTTCGGGCGCTCTTCAAACAGAAGCAATTATTTGTCTTTGAACATACACAGCATCTCGTTTTAGATGAATAATAAACACGGCTGGGTTTCAAGTTTACACAACAGTTGTATTTCGACTTATTCTTGGTTCACTGTTTACATTTGTTAGATGCCTCAGGGCAGAAAGCTAAAAACACAAGGCTAATAACGTTTTTGATTGCTTGTTTGAATTCACAGTTACATGAACTTTCTGGAATAGAAAACCCAAGAAACCATCAACCTAACCTAATAGAATAATAATAATAATAGAATGGACCATTCAATGAATACCAACATAGAATGAAACTATGACAGAAGAATGCTTCAGAGAACACCATACAGTCGGGAAGTTCTTCTATTAATATTCAAGCACAGGATTGTGTCATAGAACAAAACGAAGCAAATCGCATTTTAATCGCTGTAAGAGCTCGGTGCGAGCCGAAATCCAATGTTGTGTCCCATTTCGAAATGGTAATAAAACAAATTCGGACACGTTGTACAGTTTCGTCCGTAGAAGCTATCAAAACTGCTTTCTATAAAAGTGGACTCGTATTACTATATCTTATAACTGGGTATGCCACTTTAGACGGGCACTCCAGTCGACCTGACGAGTTCTCGTCCGCCCCGCCGACAACTCGACCGGTCGACTGTGCGACGTTGCCGAAACTCCCGGATGACGTCACGGCACTCTTGTTGATTTATAATGAGAAACAACGAAGCCTGCATGTTTGTAGAGGTGTGTGCGGAATCAATATTCAATGGGATGGGATGTTTCTCGTCTCTCTGGTCCTTCGAGCCCTGCGACGTTTTCAGCTGCGATTCGGGTAGGTGAAACGTCGTTTTCTGTTCGCTTTCTATCTTTCATTTCCGCGGAATACTTTCTTTTTGCGATTGTCACGCTTCGCGTGCTAAATTGCAAAGACGATTTCACGTTTAGGCGATATGGGGAATATGGGTTCCTTAATGAGGTTTCGCCGCCGGCGGTATCAGAACGGGGCACGACGATCTTCGAATATATTATTTTTCCGAGCTGGATTTCGTCTATAATTTAGAGTAGTTTCGGAGGAACAAACCGTCTTACGTTCAAGTGCGTTTCAAGTCTCTAGGCCTTTCCGTTCGAAAGTTATGATTTTCTATAGTTTCTATGGTTCTGGTCATGTGATCTAGAGAAATGTAGCTTGAATATATATTTCTCCATTAGTATACAAAATTTCGTGACGATCGAATCTGTAGTTCTGAAATTATCGAGAAAACCAAATTTCAAACGACCATATTTACGGAAACCCCAGAATAATTTTGCTCATAGATGAACGCCATTACGACATTCCAGAACCTCACCTATCCTGAATATTTCAAGTCTCTAGGCGTTTCCGTTCAAAAGTTACAATTTTCTATGGTTTCTATGGTTTTGGTCATGCGATCTGGACAAAATTTCACATGTAGCTTGAACACCTCATTCTCCATTTGAGTGCAAAGTTTCATCTCGATCGAATTTGTAGTAATATACCATATTTTCATAAATTGAAGAGTTAAATAATTGATAAGAATCTCAGTATGATCATAAGATAAATTCTGTATACAATGGTATAATCATACAATATTCAAAAGTGCCGTCAAAGGATCAGCGAATATGACGGTCGTTGCACATTCATTTCAGATATTCAGATGATTAATTTGAATACTTTTTCTTTTGAAGGGCAATGATTGAGTAACCATTCCAATTAAAAATCAGGTTGCAGAAAAAAACTCGAAGATATTCAGTTTATATTTGAATATTTCGTTGAAAAAACTGCTATTCCAGTAGTATTTCATTTGAATTTTGACGCAACATGGCGGTTGGGTGCACCTTTTATCTATGTTGTCGCCACTGTCCTGTTTAAAGTCAATGTAGATCAAACTACACCGCTCGTAGAAATCGTACAGTGCGTCTTAAACTATAATATGTGGAGTGAGATGAGGTAAACATGCGAGAGGAAGAGAGAGACGACCTACACCGGCATTGTGCATGAAATTACCCAAGGACAAACGGTCGAAAAAACACAATGAGGAGAGAAAGAGAGAGAGAAAAAAGAAGCGACCGTCCTCTTTACGTACACGAAACATCGGAGGAACCAACGTTTTCACGACGATAGTAGGTATGAGTCAGCAGCCATATTACGGTCCATGGAGTACCATGCAAAAACAAGTGCCACAACGATGTACACGTTCATTCACCTAAGTCACGTAGGCTATGAAACAATCGCGTCGCCTATACATAGATAAGTTTCTACGTTTCTATGCTAGAATAGAGACGACGGTTGCTTTTTTTTTCTACTGATGGAAGAGTTCACGGAAAGAAACGTCTTCGGTTGCAACTTCCTCGATCAGTGGTTCGGTGAGAAACGTTTTGTTGGCAACACTTCCCTTCATTCAACTAATTTCTATTAATATTGATTATGGTTTTCTCCATTCTATGTTCCTCCACGAATATTCAATTGACATGACATTGTTAGTATAATCTTTTAGTTTCTGTGTACCCAGCACAAGCGTCGACTAAATGAATTCAACTGCCAGTACATAAAGAACACGTAACCGTCTAAACCAGGGGTGATGTGACACTCGATTTCTCCACGTGTAAATACCATTAGTGTAAACACCCAGGTAGGTAAACACACAATTTATTGACGCATTCATCATCTGGGTTATTTCTACCACAACGCCTAACAAAGAATATCTGGAATAACTGTCTGCAGATATTCAATTAGTTAACATAAGGGTAACTCATCAATCCTCTCCCTACTGTCCTACCCTCAACTTAATCCCCGTGAAAAGGTGAGCCAGATCTTGCCTGGGAATAAAATCGAAGAAGATTGACAATTTGATTTTTTCTGGGCCAACGTCAGAAATGATATTACAGATCCCTGCAAACAATTTAACCAACTGATAAATGCTCGAATGCAAATGTGGAAGCCGGTTTGACTGGGTACTCCATCTATTTTGAAACCAGAATTCAAGAGGAGGAACATAGATTTTTTTTGAACAAGCACTCAATCAAATCTTACGTAAAGTACACCATCTGTCAAGTCTGTAAGAACACTTTTGTTATGTTGGAGTGTTACTTCAACGTGGAATTCGAATTTTCAATTGGAAGAAGTGTTTGTTCGGTATAAGGAACTGACAAAGTACAGTGAAGAAAGTCATTGGTGGTCCCCTCTAATATAGAGAGCAATTTCGGGATTGATTTGAAATATTCTTAACGTGGAACTTTTTTCGATTTGATTTTCTGTGGAAATAAGTATTCTAGCCGGCAGTTACTGCTTTTTGAGCGCTCGTTCTAATTCACTCAGATGGAGAATGACATGTTCAAGCTTCATTGAGAATTTTGTCCAGATCGCATGAACCATAGAGAACTTCCGAACGGGAAAGGCCTGAGACTAGTCCTTGAATATGGTCGTTTGAAATTTAGTTTTCTTGATAATTTCAAAACTACGGATTCGATCGTGACGAAAATTTGTATTTTAATGAAGAATGTATATTCAACCTACATTGTGCCCAGATCGCTTGGCCAGAATCATAGAAACCATAGAAAATTATAACTCTCGAACGGAAAGGCCTAGAGACTTTAAATTTTCAGGAATGGGTTGGATCTCGAATGTCGTGATCACGTTCATCAATGAGCAAAATTAGAATAGGGGTTCTGTAAATATGGCCTTGCGAAATATTTTTTTCCTGATAATTTCGAAGCTACTGGTTGGATTGGAATGAAATTTCGCACATAGATGAAAAATAATTTATTCAAACTACGTGGGAAATTTTGTCCAGATCGCATCACCAAGACTAAGATAACGTAAAAACTCTAGAGAATTATCGAAAACAAAATTGGTCACTTTTTTTGACAGCTGTCAAAAATTTCTTCAATTGGTTTCTGAAACTGGAAAATGCGAATCTACCTACAAGGTGCATGAACGAGCGCTCAAACTCCTGACTTCACGATAGTGCTTTTCATTTTTTTTTTCAGTATTGTTTCATTCCTATTTGGTCTTTCCAAGATAAAGATGAGAAAGTCGGTTGGCTTAAGAAAAAGTTGAGTTTTTCAATACTCAATAATCTAACGTTTTGAAATGAATTTCGAAATAAATCGCACATTCGAATTGCCACTTTTTTCGCTTTACCCAATGGCGTCAAGATTTTTGTAATCCGACGTTTCGTCTTTGAGGAGCCGTCATCAGCTTAATTTTTTTTAATACAGCCTGTTATTTTAAGCGATCACAAGAGTAATATCATCTTATACCGAAATGAAAATAACCTCAGATTTTACTATAAAAACAACGGGGTATTGGAGAATAATAATCTGATGATGGCCCATGGAAACCGAAACGTCGGGTTACAAAAATGTTGACGCCATTTTTGGTTTTTTTTTATTGAGGCCACGTTATTTTGAGCGATCCGAATTGAAAAGGACTTCAGATTCTACCATTTAAACAACAGGGCCGAATTGGAAAATAATAATCTGATGATGGCCCATGGAGAACGAAACGTCGGGTCACAAAAGTATTGACGCCACTTTTTGGTTAGAGCGTATTAAGTGTGCAATTTAATTTGAAATAAATATTCAAATAAAGCCAGGAAAAAAATAAAATAATTTTGGGAAATTCCCTGTTTTTTCTGATATCTTCAGAACTACCCGGAATTTCAAAATTTTTCAAACGGTTTTTTCTAATTTAACCGACCCCATATCTCTCACCATTTCCTTGATCTTAATGCTATCCCATCCTTATTTTGGGCAGAGTGTATACAGGGTGATCTTCGTGGTTTCGATATTTCAACTCAAACAAAGGAGAAAATATCCCAGAATGGTTCTAAATGCATTGAGTGTGTAATGCAAATGTTTTCAATGAGTAAAAAATTGTTTCCTTCTCGAATGATAAAATTGTTTAGATACAAAGAAAAATATAAATATACCTAGTTAAGAAAAAAGAAAATGAAATAAAATTATATCCATTACAATATTATTCATCGGAATTTTCGAAATTGCTGAAAAAGTAATTTTCCATCATTTTGCGTGAAAGAAAAACCTTAACTTTGAAAAGATTTCGTAAACAAATAATATGATATACCACGATATAGAGTCGCGAGAAAACGCGCTAGTCATAGAAAGTACGACGCCATAGAACTCCCGGAATTTAAAGGAGCCACGGCGATGTTTGCCATTTCGCCAGGTTTGTTTACATTCTTCGTGAAATTTGGCGATTTTATGATCGAGGACTTTCGAGAATGGAAAAAGTTGGGGAAAAGCCAGAAAGTTTAAGACCAGCTGTTCTTCGGGATCCGATCGCGGCCTTCGGCCGCGATCCTTACTAAGTCGGTAGTCGACGATTTCCAGAAATGTATATTACTATCGAGGCAAAACATGGATTCGACTTGCAGAAACTCACTCGATCATGTATTTCTGCGGTCGCCGTAAACCCGACCGAATAAAACGAAAAACTTTCGCAGTGTCCCGACCGTTTCCTTATTCGTTCGGGCGATGAGATAAGATTTCTTGCCGGCTCGCGAACGACGAAACGGACGTTTTTGAAATATGTTCCATTGTGGAACGTACACGATGCGTGTCCGACGTGATATCAGGTGAGACGAAACGGTTTGGTGAGAGCCGCCGCAACGCCTACCGCCATTCGAACGATTGACCATAACGAAAGACAGCCCCCGGATTCGTAAAGTCACTGGAAGCCGGCGTAAATTCGTTCTCGAGGAAAAAATGATGTTGGTATACTCTAAATTCTCACTGCTGCTGAATATTGGCGAACCAAGCGAATATTGGAGGACCTAATGTGAATTCAACCTGACTTAGCCGATAACACATACATTCTGCCGTTTCGTATCGAATCCAGTTTGGACAGGCAGTGTCGTCTTTGTTCTTCGCACACAGACGACGACGTCGTTATAAACCGGGAGGTAAACAATCCATACGCGAAACGACAACAATGAAGAAAACTTCGCTATCGGGGTATAAAGGTCTGTTTGTTGTTTGCGACGATAACCACTGACGACTGGTAAGTCATTCAACCGAGGGAGCGACGAAGAGAATTTCGACGATGGAAACGTTGACCTTATTGAATCGAAAAATTGTTATCCGCCACTGATAACGTTTGTAGAAACAAAGCGAACTAAGGTTGGTACCAATACCGAGCAGTGTTTGAATTATTGTTTATTGTTGGTATTAGTGGCGCGTTTTGTTGTTTATTATTGATATGCACCATTGTTTCACCTTCTTCTTATCTTTATTGGGACGAATTGTACGGGGTTAGTTCGAAAGTACAGCGGGTCAATATAAACTTGAAGTGAACGTTTATAGAATAAAACCAGAAGTTCGAAGATTCATAGGATTATTTCTAGGCAATTATAAATGAAGGCTGGAAAGTTTCCTATATCAATATGATAAATTAATAACTTCATCTATATATTATTAATGATGGCTAGTTTCAGTAGGTTGAAGCAATGAACACCTTCCCACTCGCTACTCCCCTTACTGACCTTATTATTCATATTCAACACTGTCTAAACCTAATCTGAATATTGAACCATTTCGAGAATTATATCTGCCAGATGAAAGAAAGGCGAAGTTATTGTGTTTATTACTTTTCCAAGTCATGCTAGATATTTTGGAAAATGGCTAGATTTTTCGATTAATTCTAGCCCAATAACTATTCTGTCTGAATTGTATAGTTTTCATACATAATGGCTGGATAGTATGATTAATGTCCACATCAATCACTTCGACTGTAATTATCACAGAGAATGTGATAAAATAGCAGTTATACATAACGGCTGAACATTGACTTAATAAAGTTTATAAAACGAGATAATATGATAAACTGATGTATTTTCTCCTATAACCCTATCCAAGTTTTATATTTAAAAAAATTGCTAGATTTTTCGATTAATTCTAGCCAAATAACTATTCTGTCTAAATTGTATAGTTTTCATACATAATGGCTGGATTGTATGAATAATGTCCACATCAATCACTTCGGCTGTAATTAACACAGAGAGTGTGATAAAATAGCAGTTATACATAACGGCTGAACATTGACTAAATGAAATTCGAGATAATATGATAAATTAATGTATTTCCTTCTATTACCCTATCCAAGTTTTATATTTCGAAAAATTGCTAGATTTTTCGTTCTAGCCCAATAACTATTCTGTCTAAATTGTATAGTTTTCATGCATAATAGCTGGATAGTATGATTAATGTCCACATCAATCACTTCGACTGTAATTATCACAGAGAATGTGATAAAATAGCAGTTATACATAACGGCTGAACATTGACTTAATAAAGTTTATAAAACGAGATAATATGATAAACTGATGTATTTTCTCCTATAACCCTATCCAAGTTTTATATTTAAAAAAATTGCTAGATTTTTCGATTAATTCTAGCCAAATAACTATTCTGTCTAAATTGTATAGTTTTCATACATAATGGCTGGATTGTATGAATAATGTCCACATCAATCACTTCGGCTGTAATTAACACAGAGAGTGTGATAAAATAGCAGTTATACATAACGGCTGAACATTGACTAAATGAAATTCGAGATAATATGATAAATTAATGTATTTCCTTCTATTACCCTATCCAAGTTTTATATTTCGAAAAATTGCTAGATTTTTCGTTCTAGCCCAATAACTATTCTGTCTAAATTGTATAGTTTTCATGCATAATAGCTGGATAGTATGATTAATGTCCACATCAATCACTTCGACTGTAATTATCACAGAGAATGTGATAAAATAGCAGTTATACATAACGGCTGAACATTGACTAAATAAAATTCATAAAACGAGATAATATGATAAATTAATGTATTTTCTTCTATTACCCTATCCAAGTTTTATATTTCAAAAAATTGCTAGATTTTTCGATTAATTCTAGCCTAATAACTATTCTGTCCAAATTGTATAGTTTTCATAAATAATGGCTGGATAGTATGATTAATGTCCACATCAATCACTTCGGCTGTAATTATCACAGAGAATGTGATAAAATAGCAATTATACATAACGGCTGAACATTGTCTAAATAAAGTTTATAAAACGAGATAATTTGATAAATTAATGTATTTTCTTCTATAACCCTATCCAAGTTTTATATTTCAAAAAATTGCTAGATTTTTCGATTAATTCTAGCCAAATAACTATTCTGTCTAAATTGTATAGTTTTCATACATAATGGCTGGATTGTATGAATAACGTCCACATCAATCACTTCGACTGTAATTATCACAGAGAATGTGATAAAATAGCAATTATACATAACGGCTAACATTGACTAAATAAAGTTTATAAAACGAGATAATATGATAAATTAATGTATTTTCTTCTATTACCCTATCCAAGTTTTATATTTAAAATAATTGCTAGATTTTTGATTTATTCTAGCCCAATAACTGTTCTGTCTAAATTGTATAGTTTTTATATATAATGGCTCGATAGTATGAATAATATCCACATCAATCACTTGGGCTGAAATTATCACAGAGAATGTGATAAAATAGCAATTATACATAATGGCTGGACATGACTAAATGAAGTACATAATACGAGATAATATAATTTCATTACTTTATCTGAGTTTTACTAATTATTTCAAATTTTGATCCATTCTTCTTCAATAATCACTATATTTAAAATGGATATTTTTCATACATAATGAATAGATATTATGAATAGTATCCCGATTAATCACTTTGGCTGTAACCGTAATAGAAAATGTGATTAACAAGCAGTTATACATAATGACTGGACATTATGTAAATTGACTGAATAAAGTAGATAATATGATGAATCAATTCATTGTGTTTTAATTTTTATCCTAGCTCACTAGATATTTGAAACGAAGGTAGATTTTTTGATTTATATTTTTATATTAATATAATATAATGTCTCAAATTTTTTGATTTAGGATTATATTGCTTTTTTTTAATCTTTACCTGTAAGGGATAATTCTCGAAAAATAACCTTAAAAAATTCGAGCGAATTCAACCCTTTTCACGGGCAAAAGAAATTTTTTTCTATATAAATACTAGCGAAGTTAATTCGAGAGTAACCCTTTTAAACATAACCTAAGTAAGTTTAATTTTAGATAAATTTATATATCTTCCCATTTGTGTGATGTGTTTTCTAAAATATATAATTACAGCCCATTAACCCTAGATCGTGTTATTGTCTCAAGGGATTATATGTATATTCATTAGTAACCCTGTTATTATTGCGAAATAATAGCGATCTATCTTCGACGTCTTGGAATTGGAACTTAACCAAATTCATCGATTGGATTCTCGAGCTAGGAGGATCAATGCCGGATAGCAACTGTTTTTTGAGCGCTCGTACTACTTACACGAGGGCTATATCATTTCGTCAAGATGTCTGTATTTTTCGAATTTTGAGCCGAAAATGGTCTCAAACGATAGAGTTCGATTCACTGATGACGAATCCGTCGGAAAATTTGAGTATGTCCGTCCGTCCGGCCGGCCGTAAGCATGATAACTCTCGAACGGAACAACCTAGAGACTTGAAAGTTTCAGTGTATGTTCAGATACCACCTGTTGAGTTCGTTAATGGGCAGAATTCCACGAGGGGTTCCGTGAATATGGCTGTTCAAAGTTTTGTTCCCCTGATAACTTGAAAACTACAGATTTGATCGAGATGAAATTTTGCACTCGAATGTTCAAGCTACATGTGAAATTTTGTCCACATCGCATGACCAGAACCATAGAAACCATAGAAAATTGCAACTTTCGAACGGAAACGCCTAGGGACTCGAAATTTTCAGAATAGGTGTGGATATCGAATATCGTGATCACGTTCATCTATGAGCAAAATTATACTAGGGGTTCCGTAAATATGGTCGTTTGGAATTTTGTTTGCTCGATAATTTCGAAACTACGGATTCGATCGAGATGAAATTCTGTATTTTAATCGAGAATGATATATTAAAGCAATATTTTGTCCAGATCGCATGACCAGAACCATAGAAACCATAGAAAATTGTAACTTTTGAACGGAAAGGCCTAGGAACTTGAAATTTTCAGGGTAGATTTGGATCGCGAATGTCGCGGTCACGTTCATCAATGAGCAAAATTAGACTAGGGGTTCCGTAAATATGGCCGTTCAAAAAATTTTTTGATAGTTTCGAAACTACTGATTGGATCGGAATGAAATTTTGCACCTAGCTGAGGAATAATGTTTTCAAACTACGAGCAAAATTTTGTCCAGATCGCATCACCAAGACCATAGATACCATAGAAAATTCTAGCGAACTGAAGCACTGACATGAAGTCTGGAGTTTCGCCTTAGTTTCAGAATTTTTTCGACAGCTGTCGAAAATTCCTTCAATTAATTTCTATAACTGGAAAATTCCAATTCAATTTTGACGAATTCCTCAATATGGACATGGCCTTTATCAGATGCTAAGCGAATGACATATTCTCGAGAATCCTCGGAACCAATCAATTCCCGGCAATTAAACTCCAAAATATTCCATCAATTTCAGAGCGCCTCTGCTGGTTAAAAATAAATCTTTCGACGTGGTCAACGACAATAAAAATTTCATCACAATTTCAAGGTCGGCATGAACGTTTGAACTTGGCATTCTCCAAATTATTCTCCGGCTCATCAACCGACGTCTCAGTCTTCGATTCCATACCTCATAATTCATAAACGCCGTTGATGAGAAGTTTCAAGCACTTCGAGGGAGTACCTAAGATCAGGTAAGACCAACATTACGCAAGAGTGATTTATGTACCAAATGTGGTAAAATATACAGTGTTGCCTTGCCGACGAAGAGAAGCTACTTTTCACGGTACCCCCAGAGAAGATCTCGGGGCGATGAAGATATAAAAATTTCATTAGAAATTAGACATGCCGATCTGATCGGACCAGATTACGGCGGTTTAATGGTTCTTAGGAGGGAGACGGCTCGAATCGCTCCTATTCGTCGGCCGAAAGATGCTGAATAATTGCGCTCAAATTACGAAAATTCACGTAATTCGTTTATAATTATAGCCCCGGCTTGCCTCGTGATGAACGGCAATTACCGGCACATCGAGCGGAATAAAGATGAGAAAATACGAAAAAAATATCGAAGTATAATCCTTCGAGAATTGTTTTTTGCGACGAGTATCCGAAAAACGTATACTCAATGGCAACAACAACAACAACCAGTAGAACCGGAGAAAGCAATCAAACCGGACCGGCGAGGATTTTCGATTCGGCAAACTTTCCGAACGCCAACCGCAAAGTCCAGATGGTCTGAGCTTTCCTCCTAACATCCGACGGAGCGAAGTCCGAAAGAAAGTTACTATTCGATAAGAAAGATCATCAAATTGAACTTCCTATATTCGAATCGCGACATCTTTATTTTTAGGTATCGAGGAACTACCAAGGCAACGCCGCCTCTCATTTACCTCTCGAGTGTTTACGATTAGTCGCGAAGGTTGGTGGGAGAACCAAGGTGGTTCGGTTGTTGCCACATCGATCGTTTCCTGCATTTCCTATACATAGCGACTTTTTTTGGACTTATTCGAATTGAACTTCATCAGGAATCACCGATGAAGCTAACGAGTCTGATTGGAATCGGCCGCAATTCACGAATTACGGTCGATCAGACCCGCAGCAATTTCAGATTGGAGGAAATCGGTGGATATTAATGAACCGTTAGGTCTCTGGGACGCCGATTGCTCAAAGACAGGAAAAGGGAGGATTTTCGGGATTAATCTTTGGGACGTCGAAAATCCGCTCCCTCAAATTTCAATCCCAATTTGTTCTAATGAAGAATTGGAAGATTTTCAGATCGCAGACCTAAACGATTCTCATTGATAGGAATTATCAAAAATTCTACACGAAGGTTTTATCATTTCCACAACCTCAGTATTCTAGGAATTCACGAAATATCCCAATTAATTTTAAAAAAATATGAAAAAGACCCCCAACTTGCACCGTTTATTTCAGTTATCTAGAAAGAAATTGATCATAAGAAGGGTAAATATTACATTCAAAAATATTCAATACTGGGCGAAACACTCAGAAGAAAATTCAAATAAAAAATCACGAATAAACGAGAAGTTGTTCCACTTTAATTCAAATATCGTTTATAAGAATACCTATTGTGAGTCATCAGAAGTGGGATGATAATTGCTTTTCATCTCACAAGCGTTACACAATTGAGAGGAAAGCCAACACGAGCGGAAATGCGGGTGAAAGTTGATTATTACCTACAAAAGGTCTCGATTTGACTCTTTAGATCTGAATCTTGAATGTTATTCGAACTAACCAAGAGGCTTCATTGTTATATAAAACTTTTATTTGACTAATATCTTGCATTTCTACGGTATCGAGATGAAATTCTGCACTTAGATGGAGAATGACTTCTTCCAGCTACATGCAAAATTTTGTCCAGATCGCAAGACCAGAACCATGGAAAACAGAAAATTATAGCTTTCGAACGGAACGGACTTAAAATTTTCAGGGTAGGTTTGAATCGCGAATGTCGCGGTCACGTTCATCAATGAGCAAAATTAGACTAGGGGTTCCGTAAATATGGCCGTTCAAAATATTTTTGGCTGCTAATTTCGAAACTACTGGTTGGATTGGAATGAAATTTTGCACATAGATGAAGAATATGTATTCAAACTCATGATGTTTGTATTCTTCGAATTCTGAGCCGAAAATGATCTGAATCGACAAGGTTCGACTCACTGATGACGAATCCTTCATATACACGATATCTCTCGAACGGAACGACCTAGAAACTTGAAATTTTCAGGGTATGTTCAAATCTCGAATGCCGCGTCTGGGTTCGTTATTGGGCAAAATTCGACCAAGGGTTCCGTAAATATGGTCGTTCGAAGTTTTGTTCTCTTGATAATTTCGAAACTACAGATTCGATCGAGACGTAATTTTGTGATTCAATCTCGGTTTCAATGGAGATTGATATATTCAAGCTAGATTTTTTCCAGATCGCATAACCAGAACCATTTCAAATTCCGACGAATTATTGAATACAAAAATCCTTATATTTCTGTAACAGCTGATTCGGCATAATTGACAAAGAGCTGCTGTCATTTTTTTTGACAGCTGTCAAAAATTTCTTCAATTGGTTTCTAAAACTGGAAAATGTGAATCTACCTACAAGGAGAATGAACGAGCGCTCAAAAGATCCAGCCTTCACGGGAGTGCTTTTTATAATTTTTTTTGACTGGATCAAATGAATACTAAAATTATTTTATTTGTTCCATGGTCGTCTATTTGAAGTTTGAAATATTCGTTTCAACATAATGATTTCTATAAAATTGTTCTAAAATCACTGAAACCTCTCCAATCAAATATGGCAAAATTATGTTAATCCGAAAGAATGGTTCTAAAAAATCATTAGGTACATACATAATTTCATTTTGAATATTCTCAATTCGATAATTAAATACATATGTAGTATGTATATCCTAACTCAGCACGTTACAGTCTTTGAATAAACAATCATATAAAAAATTACGAGAAGCACTGCCGTGAAGGCAGGAGCTTTTGAGCGCTCGTACATGCACCTTGTAGGTAGATTCACATTTTCCAGTTTTAGAAATCAATTGAAGGAATTTTCGACAGCTGTCAAAAAAAATCTGAAACTTCAGACTTCATGTCAGTGCTTCAGCTGATCAATTTTTTTTCGATAATTCGCTAGAATTTTCTATGGTTTCTATGGTTCTGGTCATGAGATCTGGACAAAATATTGTTTTAATATATTATTCTAGATTAAAATACAAAATTTGATCTCGATCGAATCCGTTGTTTCGAAATTATCGAGAAAACAAAATTTCAAACGATCGTATTTACGGAACCCCTAGTATAATTCTGCTCATTGATAAACGTGAACGCGACATTTCAGATCCACACCTATCCAGAAAATTTCAAGTCCCTAGGCCTTTCCGTTCGAAAGTTATGATTTTCTATGTTTTCTATGGTTCTGGTCATGCGATCTGGAGAAATGTAGTTTGAATATATCATTCTCCATTAGTATACAAAATTTCGTCACGATCGAATCTGTAGTTTTGAAATTATCAAGAAAACTAAATTTCAAACGACCATATTTACGGAACCCCTAGCATAATTTCGCTCATAGATAAACGTGATGACGACATTCGAGATCCACACCTATCCTGAAAATTTCAAGTCCCTAGGCGTTTCCGTTCAAAAGTTACAATTTTCTATGGTTCCTATGGTTCTGGTCATGCGATCTGGACAAAATTTCACATGTAGTTTGAACACCTCATTCTCCATTTGAGTGCAAAATTTCATCTCAATCAAATCTGTTGTTTTCAAGTAATCAGGGGAACAAAACTTTGAACGGCCATATTCACGGAACCCCTGGTGGAATTTGGTCCATTAACGGACTTAACCGAGGCATTCGGGAACTGAACCCACACTAAAAATTTCGAGTCTCTAGGTTGTTCCGTTCGAGAGTTATCGTGCTTACGGCCGGACGGACAGACTCGAATTTTCCGACAGATTCGTCATCAGTGAGTCGAACATAGTCGATTGATACCATTTTAGGCTAAAAATTCGAAAAAATACAGACATCGTGACGAATTGATATAGCTCTCGTGTAAGTAGTACGAGCGCTCAAAAATAATAAACCTTTCCAAGAAGGTATTTCTACTTTGTTTTAGAAAACTATTATTGAAGAATTTCCTCAATAATTGGTTTATAAAACTGGAAAATGCGAATCTACCTACAAGCTGGATGAACGAACGCTCAAAGTTCCTGACTTCACGGCAGTGCTTTATATATTTTCATTTGGAAGCCTTGCGAAAATTGAAGGGGGGATCGAAACGCCATATAGATAAGGGAGACCTGAGCCTCTTCGAGATTCGATCGCGGCCAAAGGCCACGATCCAGCTGCGCTGGGAAAAAAGCCAAACATTTTCTGCCATAATCTCATCGAAGTGAATCAAAAATGACTCAGACACGATTTCAATTCCAAAGGGTAATAATGGGAAATAACACACTTCGTCATCTCCACGTGGTCCTTAGAACAAACAACATAATTCCTCTGAGGAAACATCGAAGGACGACGCATTCATCATTTTTACCGAGGTACGAGTTCAATGATTTCAAGACAAACATACACCATCAAGGTACTCGTCTTATCCGAATCTAAACGTGTTTAGTATATCCGACGATGGTAAACAGCGTTTTATCATCCGATTGGCCCAATACGTAAAAATTCAAGGTTGGTACGGGCCACGTTGAACACTTTCGAACACGTTTCCTTGTTTGATTTTGCCACGAGATAGTCGGATGATCAGAATTTTCGACGCCACTCGAGCTTAGACCCCGAAACCGGTCCTGGACAAGGTTGCCGGATCATCCGTCCGAATTTGAAGGTGGACACAGTGTGAATTTCAGTTTATTACTTCCTCTCATCAATGTTCCATGAAATATTTCAATTTCTACTAGAATTCAAAATTTCATAACTCTCGAACTATTGGTTTTCTTTCTCGAATTAACAAATCTAAAAAGTAATTCCGAATTTTCGTCATTTCAAGAAAAAATGCCCTAATCGGGCAACACCGCTGGATCCAAATTCTAGATCATAGACCAGTTTTTTCTGGCGATTTCAGGAATCGGTCCATCTCTAGGATGTAAGCAAATTTCGCGAATTCGAAATAGGTTATCGGTTCGAATCTCGTTTGAAATTCGACTGAAAATATTTTAATGAGCGTTCGAATAAAATATTCCTCAAGGTGAAATGACTAAGACGCAAATTTTGAGAATTTCAAGAGGAATCGTGCGATTTGAACAGGATCTACGCGGAAAAAAAAATTGAGGTAGAGAACAAAGATAAAAATAATGTAATAGGCCGAAGAGAATTTTTCAAATAAACAAGGTGCCACAATATTTACCCTATTTAATAAAATTTATAAGAGAATCAATTTTTCATACAAGTTCCAATTCGTAGAAAAATATTGGTTAAATATAGATGACATTTTTTTTTTGGAGGCGGATATTAAAAAAAAAATATTGTTGTTTAGATACATAAAAATATATGTTAAATACAATCAAAAAAATAAATTGTCCATCTTGGTAATCTTCGGAATAAAATTTTGTTTTTTAGATACAGAATAAAATGATTGACCAAAAAAAAATATCAGTCTATCTTTGAGAAACGACAAAAAACATATGAATAGTAATTCTGTTATTGTGAATTTCAGTAGCATTGGGAGGATAATTGACCTCCCCTTATCGACGCCCTTGTGTGATACACAGAGTGTCCCAAATTTTTCTCTCACTCTTAAACTTGAAATGATTCATCGAACGAAAAATCCTAATTTTTGGCTTTTGACTAGAAATTCAACCAATTGAAATTAATTGAAAATAGAGAAAAAATATGATGAAAATTGTGGAATGATCAATTCTGTTTATAAATTTCCATTTGTAAAAATATTGTTGGTTAGATACAGATTTTTCTTGGCAGTTCGGTGATAAAAAATAAAATATTGTTTCTTCAGATACTGAGAAATATGTAGGTACAATAAAAAAAAATCAGTCTATCTTTGAGGAATTACAAAAATGATAAAAATAGTAATTTTAATGGTGTGAATTTCAGTAGCATTTGGAGGGTAATTAACCCCCTCTTATCGAGGCTCTTGTGTGATACAAAGAGTGTGCCAAGTATTTCTGTCGCCCCCAAACTTGATATGATTTATCGAACAGAAAATCCTAATTTTTGGGAACTGTAAGTATTTATTTACTAGAAATTCAACAAACTAAAATTAATTAAAAATAGAGAGAAAATATGATGAAAATCGTGGAAAGATCAATTCCATTGATAAATTTCCATTTGTGAAAATATTGTTGGTTAGATACAGATTTTTCTTGGCAGTTCGTTGATAAAAAATAAAATTTTGTTTTTTAGATACAGAATAATATGCACGTACAATAAAAAAAAATCCGTCTATCTTTGAGAAATGATAAAAAAGATATGAATAGTAATTCGGTTATTGTGAATTTCAGTAGCATTGGGAGGGTAATTAACCTCCCCTTATGGACGCCCTTGTGTGATACACAGAGTGTGCCAAGTTTTTCTGTCGCCCCAAAACTTGACATGATTTAGCGAACGAAAAATCCTAATTTTTGGGAATTGTGAGTATTGACTAGAAATTCAACCAATTGAAATTAATTGAAAATAGAGAAAAAATATGATGAAAATTGTGGAATGATCAATTCTGTTTATAAATTTCCATTTGTAAAAATATTGTTGGTTAGATACAGATTTTTCTTGGCAGTTCGGTGATAAAAAATAAAATATTGTTTCTTCAGATACTGAGAAATATGTAGATACAATAAAAAAAAATCAGTCTATCTTTGAGGAATTACAAAAATGATAAAAATAGTAATTTTAATGGTGTGAATTTCAGTAGCATTTGAAGGGGAATTAACCCCCTCTTATCGAGGCTCTTGTGTGATACAAAGAGTGTGCCAAGTATTTCTGTCGCCCCCAAACTTGATATGATTTATCGAACAGAAAATCCTAATTTTTGGGAACTGTAAGTATTTATTTACTAGAAATTCAACAAACTAAAATTAATTAAAAATAGAGTGAAAATATGATGAAAATCGTGGAAAGATCAATTCCATTGATAAATTTCCATTTGTGAAAATATTGTTGGTTAGATACAGATTTTTCTTTGCAGTTCGGTGATAAAAAATAAAATTCTGTTTTTTAGATACAGAATAATAAATAAAAAAAAACCGTCTATCTTTGAGAAATGATAAAAAAGATATGAATAGTAATTCTGCTATTGTGAATTTCAGTAGCATTGGGAGGGTAATTAACCTCCCCTTATGGACGCCCTTGTGTGATACACAGAGTGTGCCAAGTTTTTCTGTCGCCCCAAAACTTGACATGATTTAGCGAACGAAAAATCCTAATTTTTGGGAATTGTGAGTTTTGACTAGAAATTCAACCAATTGAAATTAATTGAAAATAGAGAAAAAATATGATGAAAATTGTGGAATGATCAATTCTGTTTATAAATTTCAATTTTTAAAAATATTGTTGGTTAGATACAGATTTTTCTTGGCAGTTCGGTGATAAAAAATAAAAAATTGTTACTTTAGATACAGAACAATATGTAGATACAATAAAAAAAAAATCAATCTATCTTTGAGGAATTACAAAAATGATAAAAATAGTGATTCTGTTGTTGTGAATTTCAATAGCATTTGGAGGGAAATTAACCCCCCCTTATCGCCCCAAAACTTGTCATTATTTATCGAACGAAAAATCCTAATTTTTGGGAATTGTGAGTATTTATTGAGTAGAAATTCAGCCAATTAAAATTAATTAAAAATAGAGAAAAAATATAATAAAATTGTGAAAATCAATTCTGTATATAAATTTCAATTTGTAAAATTATTGTTGGTTAGATTCATCACCAGATGAAAGAACTGAATGCAAAAAATATCTTTTGGTTCTCAAATTATGGTCGAATATTCACAATTCACAAATTCAAATTTATTGAAAACGCAATTTCATTTCAAGATCCTTTGTTATAATTCGACGACTGAGGTTATCGCAATGTCCTGCTATAGGACATTCCCGATCAATTTATCTCCCAATGACCCACGAACTCGAATACTAAAAATAAAAGAAGATAAAAAATAAACATGATACTGTTTTGTTTTCAGATAAAAAATCTTTTGGAACTTGACATTCTTGGTGCCGAAATTTCGAGATACAATCAGAGTAAGGGTGGTCAAACCCCTCTGGTACGGACTTGCTAGGTACTGAACTGGACGACAATGAAGAAAAAAGAATTAAATGAAAAAAAATAATACAGCCAAACAGTTAACCGAGCGACACGGTAATCACAAATCAAGAAACCAATAATAACGTTGATATGTATTCGAAACCTTTCAATAATGCGGAAGACTCGAAGAACATCATAAAATATTAACAGTCACGAGTGAATATTTCCTTCTTCCATTCAGAAATATCCTTCTCATCTTATTTACAGTCGAACTATCGCGAATTACATTCCCCCCTCCACCCCCACGTCCATAAACATTTCCTTCGGCGTTATTAAGGACGGCCATTAAATTGTTTCACGATGTATAGAAGGAAGCAGAAGAAGAATGGACAAGTGCCGCTACGTTGCCAGAGCTCCAGGAAGTAGACCACGAAGAGGAGCAGATGCGGTCGAAGAATTGTTGAAAAATCATTTACGATTCGTATAAATTTCCTTCAATTTCTGTACTAAAGTAATTCTGTACTAAAGTAATAAGGATTCATCTATAGTCTACTCCATGCACAAATTCAGATTGTTCCGATCTTACACGAACTGGGAGTATACAGGGGGTGGCAAAAACTCCAGAGCATTTCGTTAGAACTTACAACTGAAGGCATCACCAAATCCAGAACACGTCAGTTGATTTCATCTCTTGACCTTGGTGATGTTAATCCACTTGAAGAGATAATCCTTTGTGTTATAACTGCACTTGGTGAACTCTGAATACTCCGAAACATCCTCGATTGGCACAATAGCTCCTCAACTTCCATCTCGTCACACAAATAAGAACGTACATCCACTAGAACACGCGCGCGCTCCATTTCGTCGACGCACAAACTTCGATATCCCCCCGAAATTTCAAGGAGATTAATTGCCACACCCTGTACATCAAGGATCGTCGTATCTATTTTGAAATTTTCAATATTGACTCGTGTAAGATAAGAACAATCAGTGTTTACTTTGGATCCTTGGTACTCGAGTTCTCAATTATTCTACGTCTTACCACAACCATCACACTCATTGGATCATTACCTGAAACAAAAAAAACCGAAGTTAGTGAAACGAGCATAACAAATGTTGATGTTTCAGGTCGAAAAAAAGTTGATGGACCCTTGAACATGAAAAACGAGCAGAGGGAAACTGCCACGTTTCCAGAAAGCTAAAGTAATTTATAATGGAAATAATGCTGGCATACTTCCTGTAGCGTAGTTTCCGGAGAGCTTCTAGCGATAGACAGAAAGAGCATAATATATCAGTGGTCCATTATGCTGCTGCCGTTCAGACACAGTGTGCTTCAATAAAATATGACCGGGCTGTTATTTTCGAACAGGGAGGGAATTTCTAGCGAGTCCATCAGAGGGGAGTGAATGATGATGAGAACTTGAATAATAAACGAAAGTCACTGTTTTACATCAGATTTCAGGAATTTCCGTATTTTATATACAAGTGGCAACGGAGCAATTTCTCCAAAACCCCCTATTTCATATCATGATGGGTCAAAATTCATTCGAGGTAGTATTTTTCAGTACATCTGAGTTGAATACGACGAAATTTTATAAAATTTGTCAAGAATTAGGGAATCATTGATTCTAGAATGAAAAAGTGTACACAAATCTTCCCAAATTATGGTTATTCCAGAAATTTCCCATACATGCGACAACGTCGCAATTTCATCAGAGGGGAGTGTACGATGATAAGAACTCGAATAATAGACGAAAGTCAATGTTTTTTTCAGATTTCAGGAATTTCCGTATTTTATATACAAGTGGCAACGGAGCAATTTCTCCAAAACCCTCAATTTCATATCATGATGGGTGAAAATTCATTCGAGGTAGTATTTTTCAGTACAGCTGAGTTGAATTACGACAAAATTTTATAAAATTTGTCAAGAATTAGGGAATCATTGATTCTAGAATGAAAAAGTGTACACAAATCTTCCCAAATTATGGTTATTCCAGAAATTGTCCATACATGCGACAGCGTCGCAATTTCATCAGAGGGGAGTGTACGATGATGAGAACTCGAATAATAGACGAAAGTCAATGTTTTTTTCAGATTTCAGGAATTTCCGTATTTTATATACAAGTGGCAACGGAGCAATTTCTCCAAAACCCTCAAATTCATATCGATACCTTTTTGCCAAACTATCGTAAGCCTCAACGTACTACGTTGAGGCTTACGATAATTTGGCAAAAAGGTATCGATATCATGATGGGTGAAAATTCATTCGAGGTAGTATTTTTCAGTACAGCTGAGTTGAATTACGACAAAATTTCATAAAATTTGTCGAGAATAAGGGAATCATTGATTCTAGAATGAAAAAGTTGTACACAAATCTTCCCAAATTATGGTTATTCCAGAAATTTCCCATACATACGACAACGTCGCAATTTCATCAGAGGGGAGTGTACGATGATGAGAACTCGAATAATAGACGAAAGTCAATGTTTTACATCAGATTTCAGGAATTTCCGTATTTTATATAAAAGTGGCAACGGAGCAATTTCTCCAAAACCCTCAATTTCATATCATGATGGGAGAAAATTCATTCGAGGTAGTATTTTTCAGTACAGCTGAGTAGAATTACGACAAAATTTTATGAAATTTGTCAAGAATTAGGGAATCACTGATTCTTGAATGAAAGTTTTACATCAGATTTCAGGAATTTCCGTATTTTATATACAAGTGGCAACGGAGCAATTTCTCCAAAACCCTCAATTTCATATTATGATGGGTGAAAATTCATTCGAGGTAGTATTTTTCAGTACAGCTGAGTTGAATTACGACAAAATTTCATAAAATTTGTCGAGAATAAGGGAATCATTGATTCTAGAATGAAAAAGTGTACACAAATCTTCCCAAATTATGGTTATTCCAGAAATTTCCATTACATGCGGCAACGTCGCAAGAGTCTTCAACTAATCCATGGAATGGAGGATGTTTCGTTGAAAAATCATACGAAACTGATGCAAAAAAAAAACAAAATGGCATCAGAAATTTCTGAAAACTCAAGAAGTGCATGGTAGGATTCTCTTCATGTTCAATAGGCTTCGTCAGGTCGCAGAGCCGCATATACCCTGCAAATTTCAGAAAGATTGCTACAAATTTGCGGCTTCAGCGTTCCTAAAGCCAATTTTCGTTAGATTTCAGGAATGCCCGTATTTTACATGCATGTGGCAACGTCGCAATTTATCCAAAACTTCATATTTCATTGCATTATCAGAGAAAATTCCTTACTGGTATTCTTTTTCAGTCCAGCTATGTTTAATCACGTGAAACAATGGAGTTTTATAAAATTCATCAAGAATTACAGAATCTATGGAATTTTGAAATGTAATAACCTCACCTCGAAAAGCATAGATTCTAGGATGAAAATTTTCCATACATTCGGCAACGTCGCATTTTTCTCGTAAACCGTTCATCCGATTTCCAACAATTTCGGAAAACATGCCGTTTTTACTCGACAGATGTGATCGCCTAGAAAATAATAACGAACATGGCAGATTAAAACTTTCACAAGGCCAGGCTGAGGGAGGTAAGTGCTTATAACCATAAAAAATAATGTGCCCCATTACCTGCGCCGATTGTCACCCTAATTCAGGACGAAAAATTGCCAATATCGACCGTAGACAGAACAAGGTAGTTAACTTCGAGTTAGCCTCGGGTTACGACTGAAAGCACGTTCCCATGTGCACGCAAAGAAGTAAGATTGTTATCTAACGCCCAATTAATGAGAACAAGAACCAGAAGCCGATACAAGCTAGAAACCGAGAAAATCGTTAAGATTTTTAGTATCAGAAGTATTTCGCTTACGTCACATCGAAAACCTATTCATTCCTACAGAACGAATATTTCCCAAACATACAATATTGCGCAATACCGAAATCGGACACAAAACACGTGCCGCATCTGTTGAGGACCGCTGTCTTTATCCCCAGTCACGTCACCCTATCAACATCGACCTTTAGCGAAAACCCGCAAACGAAACAGAAAATCGATCGCTATCCAAGGCTACGTTGGCACTTATCAGTCATACCTTTATGTATTTCGAGATAGGAATAGAACGAGGCATAATCCTGAAAATACTAATGGCGTAGTAGTACTTTTTGGCCGAGATAGGATATCTACAGATCCATTAACGAACTCATTCAAGCTGGACTCGATACAACGTTATCGATTGAAGATGGAATGTCAAATACGCTGTCATATTTTGACGCTTGAAGGTTAGGTACTTCGGGTTGTGACAGTAGTACCTCGCACATAAAAGCGACATTACCTTGACTAATAAACATATCGTTTTGGCATTTTTCGTAGATTCGATTCAGTGTATTCTGGTTTCGCGTGTTTATAGTACTGGAACTGAGGATCTTCAAAATTCAATATTCAGCAATGTTTCAAATAAAAAAATTGCATCGAATACCAAATGGCGTCAAAAAAGATCAAGTGTGATAGTAGTACCACTGACAAAATGTCAAAACTAGCTAGTCTGATTTATCGTTTCAACCTTCTTCGTATTGCAATTGTTCGTTTTATACTTCGGTACCTACCCAATTCTCGTAAAGCGTGTTTATAGTACTGAAATTGAGGAATTTCAGAAGATTTAGTACCCGATTACGATGACTTTCTAACGAAAACTTCAGATTTCTTGGCAACAAATACCAAATAATCGTATCAGCCACGAAATAGTTAACCAAAAGCCATAAGAATATTACCGAAATATATTCCTGAAGATCAAGTGTGATAGTAGTACCACTTTCAAACAACGACATAAGTTAGTCTTTTATATCGCTTGAGTGTTCTTCGTATTGCAATTGCTAACACTTAGGTACAAATCCAACCCTCCAAGTTTAGTTTGGTAGTTTGCAGTGTTTACAGTTCTGAAACTGTGATGTTCCGGACGATGCAGTACTCATTACGATGACAAAGTGATGGATACTACGTTCCAAAATGAGGAATGACCACAAGTACCAAGGAACAACATCCCTTCTAGGCATAAACTTTGAAGAATCTTGTAGAAATCGATTTCCTGAAGATAAAGTGTGATAGTAGTACCACTGAGAAAGTTTCAAAACTAGTAGTTCCACTGACAAAATTTCAAAATTAGGTAGTCTGATTTATCGTTTGAACCTCCAATTCTCGTAAAAGTGTGTTTATAATACAGGAACTGAGGAATTTCGAAAGATTTAGTACCCAATCACGATGACTTTCTAACGAATACTTCAGATTTCTTGGCCACAAATACCAAATAATCGTATCACCCCCCAAATAGTTAACCAGAAGCCATAAGAATATTACCGAAATATATTACCTGAAGATCAAGTGTGATAGTAGTACCACTTCCAAACCACGACATAAGTCAGTCTTTTATATCGCTTGAGTCTTCTTCGTATTGCAATTGCTAACACTTAGGTACCAATCCAATCCTCTAAGTTTAGTTTAGTAGTTTGCAGTGTTTACAGTTCTGAAACTGTGATGTTCCGGACCATACAGTACTCATAACGATGACAAAGTGATGGGTACTACGTTCCAAAATGAGGAATGACCACAAGTACCAAGGAACAACATCCCTTCTAGGCACAAACTTTGAAGAATCTTGCAGAAATCGATTTTCTGAAGATCAACTGTGATAGTAGTACCACTGACAAAATTTCAAAACTAGTAGTACCACTGACAAAATTTCGAAACTAACCAGTCTGATTTATCGTTTGAACCTCCAATTATCGTAAAAGTGTGTTTATAATACAGGAACTGGGGAATTTCAGAAGATTTAGTACCCAATTACGATGAATTTCTAATGAATACTTCAGATTTCTTGGCCACAAATACAAAATAATCGTATTAGGCACGAAAAAGTTAACAGAAGCCATAATAATGTTAATAATATATTCCCTGAAGATCAAGTGTGAAAGTAGTACCACTTCCAAACAACGATATGAGTAAGTATTCTTTTGAGTCTTTTTCGTATTGTTCAACACTTAGGTACCAATCCAAGACTAGTTTGAAGTGTTTACAGAACTGAAAATTAGATTTCCCGAAAGATTCAGTACTCAGTAATGATAATAAGAATCCTGCAGAAATAATAGTGTGATAGTGGTACCACTCACAAAATTACGATATTATTCAACTAGTCTAATGATTCAAGACTCCTCCCAATTCTATGACTATGAACACATAGTACTGAAACCTGCGAGTTCCTGACAAATAAGTACCGAGCAACGAGTACCCCAAACTGAAGAATGACTAAAATAATGGCGAATCTCATCTAGCAATCAATGTAGACCAAAATCTCGAAGAATATTGCAGAAATCGATCAAGTGTGATAGTAGTACCAGCAGTACCGAATACAGCAAAGGAACCATCCACGCCCATCGCAACCACGCCGGCAGCCGCTCCCGGTAGGGCCGGGTGACAACGCCAACGACGGCAAACGGGGAGGAGGGTCAACGGTACCACTTTCACCGAAACGAGAACGCGTACATGCACCTGTGCATCGTTATTTTCGAAACTACGCCACCGCGTGCACACACCGATGAAGCATGGAATACACGACGTTTCGGAACTGGTTTTCTTCCCCGGAGTACCTTCGAGGTCAGAATATAGGACGCCGATGGTACCGAATTACCACACGCGGACGGGGACCCTACTTTCGAACCGAGCATTAAATAAACGTTGAGCCCACGCGAAGCCGAAGACTCATGAGCGGAAAGTAAGGTATAAAAGGGGGCGACCCAGCGTGTGTTCTTTCGTGACGGTACCATTGGAAGTTAAGAAAGGTAGTACCAAATGATCACCATTTGGTTCGACGATTTTCGATTGACTTCGTCAACCAATGGTAGAGAAAGTCTAACTGGTGACAATTGTATGTTTCGACGTAAACTAGAAGGTTCGGTTGTTGTAGGCCGATACAAATTCTTGGGGAGGTGAAAGAACCCCTTCGAGAGAATATCGAGGAAAAAGTTTCAACCTGGTGAATTCCTCTTAATCCGTAAATCCCGGTACAGAAAATGTAATAAGCCCCAACCAACCGTGATTGCTTTTTCTCTACCTCCCCGTCCTCGCCCTCGCTTCGGAGACATCCTTCCATAGAATTTTAATTATAAAAAATTCCCGCGTTCGGGATGAATTGTAAGGAACCGTGTCAGCTTTCCACTCTTTTTTTTACAACCGTTTGAACGACGCATTAGGTTATTCGCATTGCGCGGGATTAATTCTAATTCTTTTCATCTCCTCTCGGAGAACGTAATTGCACCCGCTCTGTTATTTGGGCGAAAGGAGAGAAGAGGTTGAGAGAGGCAGAAAGCGCATTTGGTCCTCTAAAAGCTTCTCCGTCGAGATCGGATAGCCATCAGCCTCGTCCGTCGTTCGAGTGGTGAAAACTGCTGCAATCGGCGTCTAGCATTGTTCCACCGAGTGCATAAACTGCGGAAGGGTTGATCCGAATGGGTGGCTCGGGGAGATACTAATGGGGGGCTTTTAAGACAACCGTTTCAGACAAAGGTTCATCCACATCACTTCGTTTCTCGTTTCAGTTTACTCTCGAATATTGGGTGCGATTCGCCCTTCTGTTTCAGTACAAACATTTCGCCTCGGTCGCACGCGTTCGAAGCGATCCAAATTTCGTCGGTATCTGAGTCCGCGGCAAAGGGATCAAAAGGTCATTAAATTAAACTATCGAATTACTATGATCGGGACGTTGAAACCCACTCAAAATATACTGTTTCGAAGGGTTAAACGAATACCAAACGGTTTTTATACTTTTCTTCAACAACCCCAGGCCCGAGTTTCCTTTGATATAAGTCGCAATCGATCTGAAATTTGCAGGGTGAGGGGTTCCTCTGCGACCCGATGGAGTCGAATCAAATTGTTGAAGAAATCCAACTGGCGGTTTCTGAGTATCTCCAGATTTTCCGACATTTCAGGTTCCTTTTCGATATTTTTTTGTCCTTTGTTTTTGGATTCTTGAACGAGAAGTTCCCCATTCCTTGTATGGTTGGTAAGGCTTTCTTAGAAAAAATTGCGACGTTGCCACGTGGATGGGAAATACGGAAATTCCCGAAATTCGGAAAAATTATTTCTAATGAAATTTATGTTCTGTAGATTTTGTGATCCTTGGAACATGCGAACAATTTTAGGGAATTTTATCGCACTATTCCTCGGTTTTTCGTCACTAATCTTTCAGCTAGAATTTCTATTTGTTTTTGGATTCTTGAACGAAAATTTCCCCATTCCATGAATGGTTGATAAGGCTTTTTCTGAAAAAAAAAGAGACGTTGTCACGTGAATGGGAAATTTCCGGAACTTCCAAAATTCAGGAAAATTTTTGTCTTAAAAAATTCATGTTCTGTAGATTTTGTGTTCCTCGACACATGCGAAAAATTTTAGGGAATTTTATCGCACTATTCCTCGGTTTTTCGTCACTAATCTCTCAGCTAGAATTTCCATTTCTTTCTGGATTCTTGAACGAAAATTTTCCCATTCCATGAATGGTTGGTAAGGCTTTCTCTGGAGAAAAAAAGCGACGTTGCCACGTGTATGGAAAAATTTCGGAACTTCCAAAATTCAGGAAAATTTTTTCTTAAAAAATTTATGTTCTGTAGATTTTGTGTTCCTCGACACATGCGAAAAATGTTAGGGAATTTTATCGCACTATTCCTCGGTTTTTCGTCACTAATCTCTCAGCTAGAATTTCTATTTGTTTTTGGATTCTTGAAAGAAAAATTTCCCCATTCCATGAAATATTGGTTAGGCTTTTTCTGGAAAAAAAGCGACGTCGCCACGTGTATGGGAAATTTCCGGAACTTAAAAAATGCGGGAAAATTTCTTCTTTAAAAATTCATGTTCTGTAGATTTTGTGTTCTTCGACACATGCGAAAATTGTTAGGGAATTTTATCGCACTATTCCTCGGTTTTTCGTCACTAATCTCTCAGCAAGAAATCCCATTTATTTTTGGATTCTTGAACGAAAATTTCCCCATTCCATGAATGGTTGATACGGCTTTCTCTGGAAAAAAGCGACGTTGCCACGTGTATGGGAAATTTCCGGAACTTCCAAAATTTGGGAAAATTTTTTCTTAAAAAATTCATGTTCTGTAGATTTTGTGTTCTTCGACACATGCGAAAATTGTTAGGGAATTTTATCGCACTATTCCTCGGTTTTTCGTCGCTAATTTCTCAGCTAGAATTTCCATTTGTTTTTGAATTCTTGAACGAAAATTTCCCTATTCCATGAATGGTTGATAAGGCTTTCTCTGGAAAAAAAGCGACGTTGCCGCGTGTATGGGAAATTTCCGGAACTTCCAAAATTTGGGAAAATTTTTTCTTAAAAAATTCATGTTCTGTAGATTTTGTGTTCCTCGACACATGCGAAAAATTTTAGGGAATTTTATCGCACTATTCCTCGGTTTTTCGTCACTAATTTCTCAGCTAGAATTTCCATTCGTTTTTGGATTCTTGAACGAAAATTTCCCCATTCCATGAATAGTCGGTAAGGCTTCCTCTGGAAAAAAAGCGACGTTGCCACGTGTATGGGAAATTTACGGAACTTCCAAAATTTGTGAAAATTTTCTCTTAAAAAATTCATGTTCTGTAGATTTTGTGTTCCTCAACACATGCGAAAATTGTTAGGGAATTTTATCGCACTATTTCTCGGTTTTTCGTCACTAATTTCTCAGCTAGGATTTCCATTTGTTTTTGGATTCTTGAACGAAAATTTCCCCATTCCATGAATGGTTGGTAAGGCTTTCTCTGGAAAAAAAGCGACGTTGCCACGTGTATGGGAAATTTCCGGAACTTCCAAAATTTGGGAAAATTTTTTCTTAAAAAATTCATGTTCTGTAGATTTTGTGTTCTTCGACACATGCGAAAATTGTTAGGGAATTTTATCGCACTATTCCTCGGTTTTTCGTCGCTAATTTCTCAGCTAGAATTTCCATTTGTTTTTGGATTCTTGAACGAAAATTTCCCTATTCCATGAATGGTTGATAAGGCTTTCTCTGGAAAAAAAGCGACGTTGCCGCGTGTATGGGAAATTTCCGGAACTTCCAAAATTTGGGAAAATTTTTTCTTAAAAAATTCATGTTCTGTAGATTTTGTGTTCTTCGACACATGCGAAAAATTTTAGGGAATTTTATCGCACTATTCCTCGGTTTTTCGTCCCTAATCTCTCAGCTAGAATTTCCATTTGTTTTTGGATTCTTAAACAAAAATTTCCCCATTCCATGAATGGTTGATAAGGCTTTCTCTGGAAAAAAAGCGACGTTGCCGCGTGTATGGAAAATTTCGGAACTTCCAAAATTCAGGAAAATTTTTTCTTAAAAAATTTATGTTCTGTAGATTTTGTGTTCCTCGACACATGCGAAAAATTTTAGGGAATTTTATCGCACTATTCCTCGGTTTTTCGTCCCTAATCTCTCGGCTAGAATTTCCATTTGTTTTTGGATTCTTGAACGAAAATTTCCCTATTCCATGAATGGTTGATAAGGCTTTCTCTGGAAAAAAAGCGACGTTGCCGCGTGTATGGGAAATTTCCGGAACTTCCAAAATTTGGGAAAATTTTTTCTTAAAAAATTCATGTTCTGTAGATTTTGTGTTCCTCGACACATGCGAAAAATTTTAGGGAATTTTATCGCACTATTCCTCGGTTTTTCGTCACTAATTTCTCAGCTAGAATTTCCATTCGTTTTTGGATTCTTGAACGAAAATTTCCCCATTCCATGAATAGTCGGTAAGGCTTCCTCTGGAAAAAAAGCGACGTTGCCACGTGTATGGGAAATTTACGGAACTTCCAAAATTTGTGAAAATTTTCTCTTAAAAAATTCATGTTCTGTAGATTTTGTGTTCCTCAACACATGCGAAAATTGTTAGGGAATTTTATCGCACTATTCCTCGGTTTTTCGTCACTAATTTCTCAGCTAGGATTTCCATTTGTTTTTGGATTCTTGAACGAAAATTTCCCCATTCCATGAATGGTTGGTAAGGCTTTCTCTGGAAAAAAAGCGACGTTGCCACGTGTATGGGAAATTTCCGGAACTTCCAAAATTTGGGAAAATTTTTTCTTAAAAAATTCATGTTCTGTAGATTTTGTGTTCTTCGACACATGCGAAAATTGTTAGGGAATTTTATCGCACTATTCCTCGGTTTTTCGTCGCTAATTTCTCAGCTAGAATTTCCATTTGTTTTTGGATTCTTGAACGAAAATTTCCCTATTCCATGAATGGTTGATAAGGCTTTCTCTGGAAAAAAAGCGACGTTGTTGCGTGTATGGGAAATTTCCGGAACTTCCAAAATTTGGGAAAATTTTTTCTTAAAAAATTCATGTTCTGTAGATTTTGTGTTCTTCGACACATGCGAAAAATTTTAGGGAATTTTATCGCACTATTCCTCGGTTTTTCGTCCCTAATCTCTCAGCTAGAATTTCCATTTGTTTTTGGATTCTTAAACAAAAATTTCCCCATTCCATGAATGGTCGGTAAGGCTTTCTATGAAAAAAAGCGACGTTGCCGCGTGTATGGAAAATTTCGGAACTTCCAAAATTCAGGAAAATTTTTTCTTAAAAAATTTATGTTCTGTAGATTTTGTGTTCCTCGACACATGCGAAAAATTTTAGGGAATTTTATCGCACTATTCCTCGGGTTTTCGTCACTAATCTCTCAGCTAGAATTTCCATTTGTTTTTGGATTGTCGAACGAAAATTTCCCCATTCCATGAATGGTCGGTAAGGCTTTCTCTGGAAAAAAGCGACGTTGCCACGTGTATAGGAAATTTCCGGAACTTCAAAAATTCGAGAAAATATTTTCTTAAAAAATTTATGTTCTGTAGATTTCCGATTTTGTGATTCTCGACACATGCGGATAATTGTAGGAAATTTTATCGCGCCATTCTGCGGTTTTTCGTAAATAATCTCTTAGCTTGTGAATGGACTGAAAAGTACTATTTTCAATGGATTTTCACTCATAACGAAATCAAATATGCAGTTTTCGTAATATACCTCTGGAAAAATTGCGATGTTTCTGCGTCAATGTGAAAAAAAATTTCTGTGATACCATATGATATATAAATGTATTCGGACACTGAATTCGAAATTTGTGAAAATTCCGAGATGAAATCCTCAAAAACGTCAGATAACTTGTAGTTCCGTGGAAAATACGCTAAAATCAGCCTTGAAACCCGAAACAATCCCAGTCGTTTTTTATACAAATGAAGCAACGTTGGAAAATAAACGTTTCGAAACTAATACTTTAATCGCTCTTCAAATAAGACCCATTCATCAGATAAGAAACTTATCTGAACCGACGAAAACGATACACAAAAAATTAGGAGACAACAATCCTCCAAATTGTTCTTCAATTCGATTAATTCGGATCGCTCGCATTCGTGGCAATCGAGCATTAAACTTTGAAGTTTGCGATTAGATTAATATCCATCTCAAAGTCCCATTTCGTCGCTGGAATATTATGTCACCATCTGATATAAAACTTAACTCCTTCCCCTTCCAATAATTACAATGAATAAAAAAAAGTTTGGTATTTTTCTCAATTCGATATTCACACAGTTGAGGCCAGCCCTGTACAGTATCGAGTTTTGTTGTAAGGTAAAGCGATTTTTTTTTCGTAACGTTTTCTCCACTCATCTCCGAGAATAACGACAATTAGGGAGCATTTCATCCGCTTCTGCGTCTGGGGCTCCTGGGGGCATTCTTGAGGCTGCGTTTTATAATAGGTTCCTCCTTTCTTCGGGATGTAAAAGCAAAAATAAATTGAAGGTATGTAAGTGAGCCATTCTGGGAAATTGAGACTTTTTTTACCTCATTTCAGGGCTGTAAAAACGGCAAATGCACTTCGAAAACGAATTAAGGTAACACTGTTCGAGCTAGGGGTGGGAAAATCTACAGATTCCTATCGAATATTGGCTCTTTTTCAGTACGAACATTTAGAAATTGGCTGTGATCCCAATTTGGTCGGTCCTGAGCCAGCGGCAAAGGGATTCCAGGGGTCATGTGACGGTTGTTGGATCTTGTTGCCAAAAGAACGGCTATCGCAATTTCACCAATCTCGAATAAATTCGAGGGATTCCAAACCCATTAAAATTTGGAGTTACGTAACCCCCGAACCCAACCCCACTCGAATTCGGCGATAAAACACACCTCCCAAATTAAAGGACCAAGACCATTTCCGACCCATATCTCAACTTCTTCCATAACGCGTCGTCGTAACTCAGCGCGCCGCTCCGCCAGAAATTGCCAGACATAAATTCTCCCCCGTCCTGATGAGCGAGAAATATTATTTTTCAATTTCGCCCGCCCGGTGTACCCGGTGGCTCGCGATAAATGCGAATCCTCTCCCTCCCCTCAACCGTTAAAAAAAAAAGGCCAGGAGATGGAATTCCGCTTCCCCGTCGGACCGGAGGAGGAAGTTGCGCGGCGTTGCCGAGGCCGTCCGGCAACGCCGCCGTATCGATCGACGGCCCGCATTTCGCTTTACGGAGGGAAAATTCATCATCCAGGCTGCGAGATCGCCCGATTACCCCGTTCTTGTGTCCTCTCCCTCCCCCTCGCGACCCCGCCGCCGGTCGCACAGCGCTTTTTCCAACCCCGTTTCCATTCGCAATTTAGCGCCCCCCCACCTCTCTTCGGATGTGCCAATTTGTGGAAAGTTTCGGCTGGGCACGGACTCGGGGCTTCGCCGTCTTCAGGAGAACGAGGGGGAGGCGAAAGTGTTGCTGCACCCTTCCAGAGTTAGTGTAAACTGGGCTAAGTTTCACGATAATTTACTCCCCCTGTACATAATTTTCGAACTAACCCAGAAAAATCGAATAAAAATGATAATGACGTAGACGATTATTAATGTAACTAACTGAAGAAATGAAGTCGTGATCACGAATCAGTTCGAATCTTAACGCGTCACGGATTAGTAAATACACAGTTAAATTGCTCACGCAAGTTTGTTGGACTTTCTTGAAATTGGACGTTGGCATTTGGTCTGTTACGTTTCGGATATCAACAAGTTGGCTGGTTAGATTCAATGAATATTTTTGGGCTCGTGTCCAATAGCTATGAATGTGTTGATGCATTTATTGATATTGCAGCAGTTACGATAGGAATGGTCGTTTTAACAGGAAGTAGTTGGGTAGAAATTACTGGATGAGTGCTATTTCTGATGTTGATTTGATGGCCGTCTTGACTTCCTTGTACAAGTGTATATCTGAAGATGAAGTACTCTCCATATTTTTATTAACTTGAGTGAGATGTTTGGATTTAACAGGAAAATAATGATCAGATTATACTCACTGATGGTACTTTAAACGTCAGAAATTTGGCTCGCTTACCTGGAATGAGAGAGAAATATAAGTAACACATCAATTAATAATAAATATTTCGATTATGTACTTCATTTTCAGATCCTTCGCGGATTTGAAGAGTCAGGAACAATAAAGAATAGCGAGCAACAACACGATAGAAACGAAAGTAACAAAAAACGAACAAATTGAGAAAAATGAGGATGCAAAGTACAATAACAAAAATCACCAATAATGGAAGAAATAACAAAAATCAATAGGTGATGTAACAAGATGAAACAATAAAATAAATATAAGTAACACACCAATCAAAAATGAATATTTCGATTATGTACTTCATTTTTAGATCCTTCGCAGATTTAAAAAGACAGAAGAAAGAACAACCAAGTATAGAATAGCGAGCAAAAACACAATAGAAACGAATGCCACAAAAAACGAACGTATTAAGAAAAATAAGGATGCAAAGTAAAATAACAAAAATTAGCAAAAACAAAAGAAATAACAACAATTGAAAGGTGGAAACGATGGAAATTAAGAATGAAAAGAATGAAAGTAACAAGATGAAACATTAAAATAAATATAAGTAACACACCAATCAAAAATGAATATTTTGATTATGTACTTCATTTTTAGATCCTTCGCAGATTTGAAAAGACAGAAGAAAGAACAACCAAGTATAGAATAGCCAGCAAAAACACAATAGAAACGAATGCCACAAAAAACGAACGTATTGAGAAAAATAAGGATGCAAAGTACAATAACAAAAATAAAAGAAATAACAACAATTGATAGGTGGAAACGATGGAAATTAAGAATGAAAAGACTGAAAGTAACAAGATGAAACATCAAAATAAATATAAGTAACACACCAATCAATTATGAATATTTTGATTATATACTTCATTTTTCGATCCTTCGCAGATTTAAAAAGACAGAAGAAAGAACAACCAAGTATAGAATAGCCAGCAAAAACACAATAGAAACGAATGCCACAAAAAACGAACGTATTGAGAAAAATAAGGATGCAAAGTACAATAACAAAAATTAGCAAAAATAAAAGAAATAACAACAATTGATAGGTGGAAACGATGGAAATTAAGAATGAAAAGACTGAAAGTAACAAGATGAAACATCAAAATAAATATAAGTAACACACCAATCAATTATGAATATTTTGATTATGTACTTCATTTTCAGATTCTTCGCAGATTTAAAAAGACAGAAGAAAGAACAACCAAGTATAGAAGAGCGAGCAAAAACACAATAGAAACGAATGCCACAAAAAACGAACGAATTGAGAAAAATAAGGATGCAAAGTACAATAACAAAAATCATCAAAAATAAAAGAAATAACAAAAATTAATAGGTGGAAATAATAGGAAATAATAATGAAAAGAATTAATGTAACAAGATGAAACATTTAAATAAATATAGGTAACACACCAATCAAAAATGAATATTTTGATTATGTATGTACCTCATTTTTAGATCCTTCGCAGATTTAAAAAGACAGAAGAAAGAACAACCAAGTATAGAACAGCGAGAAAAAACACAATAGAAACGAATGTAACAAAAAACGAACAAATTGAGAAAAATAAGGATGCAAAGTACAATAACAAAAATTAGCAAAAATAAAAGAAATAACAAAAATTAATAGGTGGAAACGATGGAAATAAAGAATGAAAAAAATGAAAGTAACAAAATGAAACATTGAAATAAATATAAGTAACACACTAATCAAAAATGAATATTTTGATTATGTACTTCATTTTAGATCCTTCGCAGATTTAAAAAGACGGAAGAAAGAACAACTAAGTATAGAATAGCGAGCAAAAACACAATAGAAACGAATGCCACAAAAAACGAACGAATTGAGAAAAATAAGGATGCAAAGTACAATAACAAAAATCACCAATAATGGAAAAAATAACAAAAATCAATAGGTAAAAATGATGGGAATAAAGAGTGAAAAGAATTGATGTAACAAGATGAAACATTCAAATAAATATGAGTAACACATCAATTAAAAATGAATATTTTGATTATGTAATTCGTTTTCAGATCCTTCGCAGAACCAAATATAGAATAGCGAGCAACAACGCAATAGAAACGCATATAACAAAAATCGAATGAATTGAGAAAAATAAGGATGCAAAGTAAAATAACAAAAATTAGCGAAATGAAAAGAAATAATAAAAATTAATAGGTGGAAACGATGGAAATTAAGAATGAAGAAAATGAAAGTAACAAATTGAAACATTAAAATAAACATAAGTAACACACCAATCAAAAATGAATATTTTGATTATATTCTTCATTTTCAGATCCTTCGCAGATTTGAAAAGACAGAAGAAAGAACAACCAAGTATAGAATGGCGAGCAAAAACACAATAGAAACGAATGTAACAAAAAACGAATAAATTGAGAAATAAAATAAATAACAACAATTTATAGGTGGAAACGACGGAAATTAAGAATGAAAAGAATGAAAGTAACAAAATGAAACATTAAAATAAATATAAGTAACACACCAATCAAAAATGAATATTTTGATTATGTATTTCATTTTTAGATCCTTCGCAGATTTAAAAAGACAGAAGAAAGAACAACCCAGTATAGATTAGCGAGCAAAAACACAATAGAAACGAATGTAACAAAAAACGAACAAATCGAGAAAAATAAGGATGCAAAGTACAATAACAAAAATCAGCAAAAATAAAAGAAATAACAAAAATTAATCGGTGGAAACGATGGAAATTAAGAATGAAAAGAATGAGAGTAACAAAATGAAACATTAAAATAAATATAAGTAACACACCAATCAAAAATGAATATTTCGATTATGTACTTCATTTTTAGATCCTTCGCAGATTTAAAGAGACAGAAGAAAGAACAACCCAGTATAGATTAGCGAGCAAAAACACAATAGAAACGAATGTAACAAAAAACGAACAAATCGAGAAAAATAAGGATGCAAAGTACAATAACAAAAATCGTCAAAAATAAAAGAAATAACAAAAATTAATAGGTGGAAACGATGGAAATTAAGAATGAAAAGAATGAAAGTAACAAAATGAAACATTAAAATAAATATAAGTAACACACCAATCAAAAATGAATATTTTGATTATGTACTTCATTTTTAGATCCTCCGCAGATTTAGAAAGACAGGAGAAAGAACAACAAAGTATAGAATAGCGAGCAAAAACATAATAGAAACGAACAAATTGGGAAAAATAAGGATGCAAAGTACAATAACCAAAATCATCAAAAATAAAAGAAATAACAAAAATTAATAGGTGGAAATGATAGGAAATAATAATGAAAAGAATTGATGTAACAAGATGAAATATCAAGCTGAATATAAGTAACACATCAATCAAAAATGAATATTTTGATTATATACTTCATTTTTAGATCTTTCGCAGGGAATTAATAATAAAAAGAATTAATGTAACAAGATGAAACCTTAAGATGAATATGAGTAACAAATCAATAAAAAATAAATATTTCGATTATGTACTTCATTTTTAGATCCTTCGCAGATTTGAAGAGACAGAAGAAAGAACAACCGAATATAGAATAGCGAGCATCAACACAATAGAAACGAATGTAACAAAAAACGAACAAATTAAGAAAAATAAGGACAATAACGAAAATCACCAAAAATAAAAGAAATAACAAAAATTAATAGGTGAAAATGATAGGAAATAATAATGAAAAGAATTAATGAAAACAAGATGAAACATGAAGATGAATATAAGTAACACATCAATAAAAAATAAATGTTTTGATTATGTACTTCATTTTTAGATCCTTCGCAGATTTGAAGAGACAGAAGAAAGAACAACCGAATATAGAATAGCGAGCAACAACACAATAGAAACAAATGTAACAAAAAACGAACAAATTGAGAAAAATAAGGATGCAGAGTACAATAACAAAAATCAATAGGTTGAAATGATGGCAATTAAGAATGAAAAGAATTAATGTAAAAACATAAAGATAAAAATAAATGAAAGCTTTATCGTATTCGCAACTTCTTCCGTAACTGAATACAATACGAAAAAAACAATGCAGAAAGTTCGAAATGTTCTATTACTAGCCTCCAATCCTCCAGCATACCAGCAGATTTGTCCCGAAAGTTCGATGAATCGCAAACGAGTAACACAAACTTCAGAAATTTCCTGAAATACGGGCGCTCTCCGCCGAATCAAGCCAGGACAACGTCGAAATAAAGAAATTGACAAACTTCATCTCCGACGATAAACAATCCTCATGCCAATTAGCGAGATGAATACTTGGCATTCAGTGCCGAGGTTTCGAATTGAAGCGAGAATTGCCGTTCTCGAATGATAGAATGCATTCTTATATATTAAGCCCATTAGTTATTACCGACAATTGCCGCATAAACAATCACGTGTCATTATTGATAATACCAGCGATTTGCTTTGGCAAGGCTGGTCCAGGAGGGGGGCATTATTTAATATTCCACAGTTGTCTGGGAAGAACATTCGTTCGTATTGACCGATTCTCTTGGATGGAGCATACTAAAAAAACAATTTGTTTACGTTTTGAATTGACGCCAACATCCCCTGGTTCCATTCTACATTCTACCCTCATTCGAGTTCGAATTTGTAACCCTGTGATATATACTGCTCAACAAACAAAATTCGAGGAAGTTCAGAAATTTTGAGACTGTCCATTGACAGCTGTCCAATTCACAAGGTTGCCTCAAGGGACATTTTCAGTGTTGTCGAACAAGAAACCGTACCAAATGCCAACGTGAAGCGGTTAATGATAGTCTCGAGAGGTCAGAGGAACGGCTCACTAAATCCGATAAATCAGCGCCTTACGTTCAATGTTCACCGATCCAAGACCGCTTCATTGTCCGGGAAATGTCGAAGGCATGACGCTTTGAAAAATACCACGAGATTCATATGCCATCCGTTCTATTTAGAACGGTCCAATCAAGGATGACCTGTTCGGAAAAATCGTAAAACGGCGGATCGATGCCGACTCGATTGTTGAATGGACGCGGACAGCTGTTTCCTTCTGTTTCCTCCGCGGCCGCAGCTTTATTACGCAGTTTCGAAGTCCGATTTCGCTGTAATCAATACGCTGATGGATATTTATTCAGGTTACAACTTTTACCGCTGCAGTAAAATGTTTATATCTTCATCAGTATTACGCCCCCCTACACCTCTTCAGTTGAGTCGACCGTTTGATTCAACACAAATGACTATCCGGCTCGAAGGACCAAAACTTTGCGAGTACAACGTTGCAGTGCCGACGTCCACACCACCCCCGCCGCTCATCGATCGAATCAAAGCCATAAAATTCAGACTGTGGATACCTCCCCCCCCTCGCCCCCCCAATGTAAAACGTATTTGTTCCTCCATTTGTCTAGCTGGCCCCCCATTCAACCCCTTGCTGACGGCAAATAGTTGCACACCTTATCGATCCTGGGTTCCGTTGGGGGGAGGGGGGGTGAGTTGTGCACTCCCGACATTTCGGCCGCGACTCGTAAGGATGTTACATAATTTCAAGGACTCCACTTTGGACGGCGGCGCGTCTTGGGATTGTGCGTTCTCGAATTGGCTGATTGAGTCAATTTCGTCGTCGGGTCGCTCTATCTGTCTGAATTGGATCATCTATTCGTATAATGGACGGGGACATGATGGATCGCTTCCTCTTGGAGATAAGAAGCACGGGAATACCAATTTCGTATTTCCCAGAAGGCAATTTCGGGGTGAGCCATCTTTTCCTTTATCGGTATGCTCGCTCTATCTACTGAAAGCGTACATCGGGAGTGTGTCTCGAGGATTCGATCCGGCAACACCGCGAGATTGGGGGGCTCGTAAGAATGGTCTCATTAGTTTCCTATCTTCAATCATCTTCCCTCCGTCTTCTTTTATGTAGAGGGGGTTTGGTCTGAATTGCCTTTCATTACTTCGCATTGCCACGACTTCCTGCTTATCTCATCCTAGTTCAAAGTTCCTTGGATGAAATCTTCTTCTCGGTTTCTCCTGGTGAATAGTCAATTTCCTGCTACATAAGTCAATGATGGTTCCACTTATTTCCGAAACTGATCGCGACACGAAATGCATCACATCTTCTGAGTTGGCAACGTTGGAATTTCGTTTGTTGTGATGCCAACATTGAGATTGTACCTTAAAAGATGGGAATTCTCATTTTATTTCAAACATTCCACATTGAAGAACAACGCTGCCCAATATTTATAGCAGAAATAATCCAAAAACCAAAATAAATACTTTCAAACATAAAAATTCAAATGAATAACTCAACGATGCAATATTTTTATCAACGAAAATAAACTCATCTGAGTTGAGATATTATCGAATCACGATAATTTTCGAGTGAATGATAGGGTTCAAAAAATTTAATTTTGCTAGGGAATTTGATACTCCGTAAATTCCATGTGATGTTTGTCGAGAGGAATTATTTCAAAGTTTGGCGGGGTCCTGATTTCTTTCGGGACTCTGAGTGGATTTTGGAAGAAATACACCGATCAGAGGGTTGAAACGAATAAAAAACAAATCCTCATACGTTGCTTCAACACCCTCGTGCAGTTTTCAAGAATTTCCTTCCGATTTTGGTATTGAGTTGTGAACATAATTCCGATGGCATCTCAGTGAATCCGCTTCCATCCCGAACGAGAATGCAGTCGAAATTTATAACGATTTTTCAGCCTCATAATATGTATTTTCACATTTTCAGGGATTTAAGACTTCATTTCAAAATTACTCAAATTTTGAAAGTCTTTCAACTTTACCATTGCACTTTTTTAGGTTTTCGACGACAGTTGTAAACGTAATTCTCCCAACCATCAATATAATAAATAATAAAGCAGATATTCAGTTAATAATGATATTCAACCAGTAATTGAGTTCATTTTCTGATATGTCACATTCATCAATGAGCAAAATTAGACTAGGGGTTCCGTAAATATAGCCGTTCAAACAATTTTTTTCCTGTTAATTTCGAAACTACTTATTGGATTGGAATGAAACTTCGCACATAGATGAAGAATAGTGTATTCAAACTACGTGGGAGGTTCAGATCGCATTACCAAGACCATAGATACCATAGAAAATTCTAGCAAATTATCGAAAAAAAAAATTGGTCACCTATAGCACTGACGTGAAGTCTAGATTTTTCCCTTAGTTTGAAATTTTCTTTGACAGCTGTCGAAATCTTTCCAATTGGTTTTTAGAACTGGAGAACGCGAATCTACCTACAAGGTGGATGAACGAGCGCTCAAAAGCTCCTGACTTTACGGCAGTGCTTTCATAATAGTAATGGTACAATAAATTATAGATGAGTTCTCTTTGAAGTAGTTGAAAATAAATGCCTCACTTAAGTTTCAACTTGAAAATCTTTTCGTTTGTATCACACTTCACCTATAGAATTATATCTGGCAACGTCTACGAAATATGACAGATGTGATACATTAGATCTACTGTGCGACAGGAACATAGAAAATGTTACGCTTATGACCTAGCAATTTCCGACAGATTAGTTTGATTCTGTTTTTCTCTGAGTAGTAGTCCAAAACACAAGCTTCTGAGGGGTCTCACAGACTTTGAATACCTATATTTGCATTTGAGAATTTTTTAAATCCTACTTTAACTCGAAATATGAAAGGTGTCAAAACCTAGTTCAGGAGACGTTGCCATCGATAGGTTTTTATCGGAAATATCTGTGATTCAAGATCTCTCAAAACGCTTAGTAATTTGTTCGTATCAGATTAATTACAATTAATAACAAAAATGATATTGATAATAGCCTTATTCACCCCCCTAGTCATTCAAATGTATGAGGCGAGTCAAAAATTTGGCAATTTGAGCGGATTTGAAGAAAAAAATAGAATTATTTACAGTTGGATATGAAATTTTAAAGATTTTCCTGAATTACAATGTCACAATACGTTTTTTCTTTCTTTTTTCTTTCGTTCGGATCTGACATCTCGAATTTCGGATGAAAATATCGTAAAATATACCGATTTACAAGAATTACAAAAATTCTTTTTCGAAATCTCTTTGTCTCAGAGACATGTGTTATATTTCTGTGATTCCATTTCTTTTCCACACCACTCTCAAAGGTTTCCGACTGTTTTGAAAAATTTTTGGTATGATAGGAAAGAATAGAAATAAATATAAGTTAATTAATAATTCGTCGAAAGACGTGAATTGAAGTAGAACTAGGAGAAATAACTTTTCAACGATTTTTTTAGTCTCATAATATGTATTTTCACATTTTCAGGGATTTAAGACGTCATTTCATGATTACTCAAAATTCGAAAGTCTTTCAACTTTACCATACACTTCTGTAGGTTTTCGACGTTGTGAACGTAATTCTCCCAACCACTAATATAATAAATAATAAAGCAGATATTCAGTTAATAATAATATTCAACCAGTAATTAAGTTCATTTTCTGATATTCTTCATTAATAATAAAAATGATATTGATAATAGCCTTATTCACCCCCTAAGTCATTCAAATGTATGAGGCGAGTCAAAAATTTGGCAATTTGAACGGATTTGAAAAAAAATAGAGTTATTTACAATTGGAAATGAAATTTTAGAGATTTCTCTGTCTCACAATGTCTCAATAGGTTTTTTTTCAGTTCGGATCTGACATCTCGAATTTCGGATGAAAATATCGTGAAATATACCGATTTACAAGAATTACGAAAAATTTTTTTTCGAAATCTCTTTATCTCAGAGACATGTGATATATTTCTGTGATTCCATTTCTCTTCCACACCACTCTCATAGGTTTTCGACTTTTTTGAAAAAATTTTTGGTATGATAGGAATGAATAGAAATAAATATAAGTTAATTAATAATTCGTCGAAAGACGTGAATTGAAGTAGAACTATGAGAAATAACTTTTTAACGAATTTTTTAGCCTCATAATATGTATTTTCACATTTTCAGGGATTTAAGACATCATTTCATAATTACTCAAAATTCGAAAGTCTTTCAACTTTGCCATACACTTCTGTAGGTTTTCGACGTTGTAATGTAATTCTCCCAACTACTAATATAATAAATAATAAAGCAGATATTCAGTTAATAATAATATTCAACCAGTAATTAAGTTCATTTTCTGATATTCTTCATTAATAATAAAAATGATATTGATAATAGCCTTATTCACCCCCTAAGTCATTCAAATGTATGAGGCAAGTCAAAAATTTGATAATTTGAACGGATTTGAAAAAAAATAGAGTTATTTACAATTGGAAATGAAATTTTAAAAATTTCTCTGTCTCACAATGTCTCAATACGTTTTTTTTTTCAGTTCGGATCTGACATCTCAAAATTCGGATGAAAATATCGTGAAATATACAGATTTACAAGAATTAAAAAATTCTTTTTTGAAATCTCTTCATCTCAGAGAAATGTGATATATTCCTTTGATCCCATTTCTTTTCCACACCACTCTCATAAGTTTTCGACGTTTTTGAAAAAATTTTTGGTATGATAGGAATGAATAGAAATAAATATAAGTTAATTAATAATTCGTCGATAGACGTGAATTGAAGTAGAACTAGGAGAAATAACTTTTCAACGATTTTTTTAGCCTCATAACATGTATTTTCACATTTTCAGGGATTTAAGACGTCATTTCATAATTACTCAAAATTCGAAAGTCTTTCAACTTTACCATACACTTCTGTAGGTTTTCGACGTTGTGAACGTAATTCTCCCAACTACTAATAGAATAAATAATGAAGCAGATATTCAGTTAATAATAATATTCAACCAGTAATTGAGTTCATTTTCTGATATTTTTCATTAATAATAAAAATGATATTGATAATAGCCTTATTCACCTCCTAAGTCATTCAAATGTATGAGGCAAGTCAAAAATTTGGCAATTTGAACGGATTTGAAGAAAAAAATTGAATTATTTACAGTTGGAAATGAAATTTTAAAGATTTCTCTGTCTCACAATGTCTCAATACGTTTTTTTTTTCAGTTCGGATCTGACATCTCAAAATTCGGATGAAAATATCGTGAAATATACCGATTCACAAGAATTACAAAAATTCTTTTTTGAAATCTCTTCAAGAGAAATGTGATATATTCCTTTGATTCCATTCCTTTTCCACACCACTCTCATAGGTTTTCGACGTTTTTGAAAAAATTTTTGGTATGATAGGAATGAATAGAAATAAATATAAGTTACTTAATTAATAATTCATCGAAAGACGTGAATTAAAGTAAAAATAGAGGGGAATAAGTTTTTTACGATTTTTCAGCCTCATACTACGTATTTTCAGGGATTTCATAATTACACAAATTCAAAAGTCTTTCAACTTGAACACTGCACTTTTGTAGGTTTTCGACACGAAAGTTGTAAACGTTCTTCCCCCAACCAATATTATAATGAATAATAAAGCAGATATTCAGTTAACAATAATATTCAACCAGTAATTGAGTTAATTTTCTGATATTTTCCATGAATAATGAAAATGATAATAATAAGAGCTTTCTTTATTCATCTCCTAAGACATTTAAATGTATGAGACAAGTTAAAAATCTGGCAATTTGATGGATTTGAGGGCAAAGTAGAGTTATTCACAGTTGGAAATGAAATTTTAGAAGATTTCCCTGTCTCACAATACGTTTTTTTTTTTCAGTTCAGATCTGGCATTTCGAATTCCAGATGAAAATATCGTAGAATATAAGGTTTATAAGAATTACAAGAATTCTTTTTTGAAATCTCTTTATTTCTGAGAAATGTGATAAATTCCATTTCTCTGTAGTGATAGATTCCGAAATGTCGACACCATTTGTCAACTGAGTTTGATGAGACTTAAAGCAAAGCAGCGTTGTGCGGGTTCAGCACCTGGATGGGTGACCGCTCAGCGCTCAAAAGTTCCTGATAACACTTAGGTAAGTCCTTCTTAAATTTTTTTGTGGATAAAGTTATCTATAACATCACATATAACTTCAAGCAATGAGGATGTTAAGTCAAGAAATCATCTCCCAAGATGAGAAATCTGGCAATACGAGCTTTACCAGCAGCTATCCAGGGAATGTTGGCGTCAATTCAAAATGTAAACAAATGGGTTTCTCACCAACTCGGCCACGTAGGCATTTCCCGTAATATTCCTTGGACGGAATTGAGTAAAAAAAAAATAAACGACCTCCGTCAAAATGTGATATCCCCGATACGACCGACGAAACCCCCGGGCGGGTTAGGAGACCCAAATCAACCCCGCCACACGCAAAAACGGAAAATAACCGCTCCGAAACCCGGCCATCTGTCATTTTTTGCCCGCCTTCTGCAACGACGATGGCGGAAAATAAATTATCGGCGACGCCAAACGAATCGTGAATATGAAAATTCGGTCGACGCGGCCGGGCCTGGAACGCGTCGGAAACCCGGACTTTTTTTTTTTTTCATTGTGTAGTTCCGTCCCTTCCGCGCCGCACCGTTCCGTCCGGGGGTCTGCACGACGGAGTTACACATTCAATGCGTGGCCGGGGCGGGATCGATAAAACTACAACGTTTCGTGTACGCCTACGCCGAATCGTGCGATCCGGGGACAGTGGCGGATCGGGAAATTCGCCCGAGAAATTCACGCGGTGAGTCATTAGTCCGACTTCTCCCGTTTCGTCGCCCCTCGGTCTCTCTCGGGGGTGGGGTGGCCGGAGGTAGGGAAGGTGGGAAAATACCGGAAAAGAAGAGACACCCTTGTTATTTCGGATGGTTCGAATTCTTTAATTGTCCATGAGTGTATGAAACCATCAAGGATCCCAAGAATCGCGAACTATTGGATTCAGTGGTCTGAATTTGACAACGTTGGCCTCCATATTCTGGATTCTAGGAGGGAGGATTTGCGATGTTCTTATTCACATAAATTTTCTAGCCTGTTCCCTGAGACCCAAACCAGAGACCAAAATTGTCCACCGACAGCTTCATTTTCATTGCTGTTCTGCTGTTTCGACGGGTTCTGGATCAACATCTGAACCGAAGTGATCTTTGCTACTCCCTTTTGAACATTGTTGAGCGCAAGAATCGGAGAAAACGAGATATGAAGCGGATTTACGTACTTCATTGGTCCTGAATTGTATTTTAAACATTTTGGTGACATTAAAACCACTTAGATCTGAAGATAGTGTCGAATGTGGCGAAATTTGTTGTTTTTTGAGCGCTCGAGGGCTATATCATTTCGTCACGATGTCTGTATTTTTCGAATTTTGAGCCGAAAATGGTCTCAAACGACTATGTTCGACTCACTGATGACGAATCCGTCGGAAAATTCGAGTCTGTCCGTCCGTCTACACGATAACTCTCGAACGGAATGTCCTAGAGACTTGAAATTTTCAGGGTAGGTTCGAATCTCGAATGCCGCGGTTGAGTTCGTTATTGGGCAAAATTCGCCTAGGGGTTCCGTGAATATGGCCGCTCGAAATTTTGTTTTTCTTATTACTCCGAAACTACAGATTCGATCGAGGTAAAATTTTGCAATCAGATGGAGAATTACGTATTCAAGCTACATGCAAAATTTAGTCCAGCTCGCATGACCAGAACCATAGAAACCATAGAAAATTATAACTTTGTAATGGAAAGGCTTAGGGACTTGAAATTTTCAGGATAGGTGTGGATCTCGAATGTCGTGATCACGTTCATCTATGAGCAGAATTATACTAGGGGTTCCGTAACTATGGTCGTTTGAAATTCAGTTTTTTCGATAATTTCAAAACTATGGATTTGATCATGACGAAATTTTGTATTTAAATTGAGAATGATATATTCGAGCTACATTTTGTCCAGATCACATGATCAGAACCATAGAAACCATAGAAAATAATAACTTTCGAACGGAAAGGCCTAGGGACTCTAGATTTTCAGGATAGGTTCGGATCGCGAATTTCGTGATTACGTTCACCAATGAACAGAATTAGACTAGGGGTTCCGTGAATATAGCCCTTCAAACTATTCTTTTCCTGATAATTTCGAAACTACTTATTGGATTGGGATGAAATTTCGCACATAGATGAAGAATGTATTCAAACTACGTGGAAAATTTTGTCCAGATCGCATTATCAAGACCATAGATACCATTGATAATTCTAGCGAATTATCGAAAAAAGAATTGGTCACCTGAAGCACTGACGTGAAGTCTTGATTTCCGCCTTAGTTTGAAATTTTCTTTGACAGCTGTCAAAATATTTCCAATTGGTTTCTAAAACTGGAGAATGCGAATCTACTCGCAAGGTGGATGAACGATCGCTCAAAATCTCCTGACTTCATGGCAGCGCTTTTCGTCATTTTTTTCATCGTGAATTAAACTCAAACTACATTGAGCTTTTCCTATTCAAGACATCTGAGGTACAGAGGCACAAATAGGTCTACTTCAAAATAACAATGAAAATTATAATACGCTTTATTCTGCGAATAAACTTACAGTTGTACTCACAGAGAAAAAAATATATAAAAAATATTGCTATTAAATTTTCCATACAAATTTGTATGTTATACAGAATACTCAAAAATCAATCAACCAGATGTTTCCACGCACTCGCTTAAAATACTACCAGGGAAGTGGAAGACCTATATTTTCGAGGGAGTTTTTTGTTAAGTTCTACAGGGGCATGACTAGGTCTTCCTCAAGACAATAACAAAAATTATAGTACTCTTTATCCTGTGAATAAATATACAGTTATTCTCACAGAGAAAAAAATTTATTGAAGATATAAAAAAATTGCTATTAAATTTCCCATACAAATTTGAATGTTATACGAAATATGTACATATACCCAAAAATCAACCGACCAGATGTTTCCACGCACTCGCTCGAAATACCCCTAGAATTTTGGAAGACCTGATTATTCGAGGTAGTTTTTTGTTAAATTCTACAGGGGCATAACTAGGTCTTCTTCAAGATAATAATAAATATTATAATACTCTTTATCCTGTTAATCTAGTTGTTCTCACAAAGGAAAAAATTGATTGAAGATATAAAAAAATTGCTATTAAATTTCCCATACAAATTTGAATGTTATACGAAATATGTACATATACCCAAAAATCAACCGACCAGATGTTTCCACGCACTCGCTCGAAATACCCCTAGAATTTTGGAAGACCTGATTATTCGAGGTAGTTTTTTGTTGAATTCTACAGGGGCATATCTAGGTCTTCTTCAAGATAATGATAAATATTATAATACTCTTTATCCTGTTAATCTAGTTGTTCTCACAAAGGAAAAAATTGATTGAAGATATAAAAAAATTGCTATTAAATTTCCCATACAAATTTGAATGTTATACGAAATATGTACATATACCCAAAAATCAACCGACCAGATGTTTCCACGCACTCGCTCGAAATACCCCTAGAATTTTGGAAGACCTGATTATTCGAGGTAGTTTTTTGTTGAATTCTACAGGGGCATATCTAGGTCTTCTTCAAGATAATGATAAATATTATAATACTCTTTATCCTGTTAATCTAGTTGTTCTCACAAAGGAAAAAATTGATTGAAGATATAAAAAAATTGCTATTAAATTTCCCATACAAATTTGAATGTTATACGAAATATGTACATATACCCAAAAATCAATCGACCAGATGTTTCCACGCACTCGCTCGAAATACCCCTAGAATTTTGGAAGACCTGATTATTCGAGGTAGTTTTTTGTTGAATTCTACAGGGGCATATCTAGGTCTTCTTCAAGATAATGATAAATATTATAATACTCTTTATCCTGTTAATGTAGTTGTTCTCACAAAGGAAAAAATTGATTGAAGATATAAAAAAATTGCTATTAAATTTCCCATACAAATTTGAATGTTATACGAAATATGTACATATACTCAAAAATCAATGCACCAGATGTTTCAACGCACTCGCTCGAAATACCCCTAAAATTTGGAAGACCTGATTATTCGAGGTAGATTTTTGTTGAATTTTTCAGGGGCATAACTAGGTCTTCTTCAAGATAATAATAAATATTATAATACGCTTTATCCTGTTAATATAGTTGTTCTCACAAAGAAAAAAATTAATTTAAGATATCAAAAAATTGCTATTAAATTTTTCATACAAATTTGAATGTTATACGAAATATGTACATATACTCAAAAATCAATCGACCAGATGTTTCCACGCACTCGCTCGAAATACCCCTAGAATTTTGGAAGACCTGATTATTCGAGGTAGTTTTTTGTTAAATTCTACAGGGGCATAACTAGGTCTTCTTCAAGATAATAATAAATATTATAATACTCTTTATCCTGTTAATGTAGTTGTTCTCACAAAGGAAAAAATTGATTGAAGATATAAAAAAATTGCTATTAAATTTCCCATACAAATTTGAATGTTATACGAAATATGTACATATACCCAAAAATCAACCGACCAGATGTTTCCACGCACTCGCTCGAAATACCCCTAGAATTTTGGGAGACCTGATTATTCGAGGTAGTTTTTTGTTGAATTCTACAGGGGCATAACCAGGTCTTCTTCAAGATAATGATAAATATTATAATACTCTTTATCCTGTTAATGTAGTTGTTCTCACAAAGGAAAAAATTCATTTAAGATATCAAAAAATTGCTATTAAATTTTCCATACAAATTTGAATGTTATACGAAATATGTACATATACTCAAAAATCAATCGACCAGATGTTTCCACGCACTCGCTCGAAATACCCCTAGAATTTTGGAAGACCTGATTATTCGAGGTAGTTTTTTGTTGAATTCTACAGGGGCATATCTAGGTCTTCTTCAAGATAATGATAAATATTATAATACTCTTTATCCTGTTAATGTAGTTGTTCTCACAAAGGAAAAAATTTATTAAAGATATAAAAAAATTGCTATTAAATTTTCCATGCAAATTTGAATGTTATACGAAATATGTACATATACTCAAAAATCAATCGACCAGATGTTTCCACGCACTCGCTCGAAATACCCCTAGAATTTTGAAAGACCTGATTATTCGAGGTAGTTCTTTGTTGAATTCTACAGGGGCATAACTAGGTCTTCTTCAAGATAATGATAAATATTATAATACTTTTTATCCTGTTAATTTAGTTGTTCTCACAAAGGAAAAAATTCATTTAAGATATCAAAAAATTGCTATTAAATTTTCCATGCAAATTTGAATGTTATACGAAATATGTACATATACTCAAAAATCAATCGACCAGATGTTTCCACGCACTCGCTCGAAATACCCCTAGAATTTTGGAAGACCTGATTATTCGAGGTAGTTTTTTGATGAATTCTACAGGGGCATAACTAGGTCTTCTTCAAGATAATAATAAATATTATAATACTCTTCATCCTGTTAATATAGTTGTTCTCACAGAGGAAAAAATTTATTGAAGATAAAAAAAAATTGCTATTAAATTTTCACACGCTCAAATACTCCCAGAGAAGTGGAAGACCTGATTGTTCGAGGTAGTTTGTTGTTGAGTTCTTCTGGAGCATAACTAGGACTTTTTTGAAACCATAATAAAAATATAGCTTGTTATCAAAGTTTCCCCCATTTGACCGGTATTTCACCCATGTGTTTTCCTGCCAGGAATACTTTTATTGTGTTATTGTTCAAAGGTAGCACAAAAAGGGGTTCATAATTGTGAGACAAATATCGCGCCAAATTAACTCCACTATATTGAGTTGGTGCACCAAACCCTTCACCCTCCAGACCATACGTTCAATCGCGTCGATTCCTCTCCTCGAAGCGAAGGTAATCTCCTCTCCCCCAAGAAGAGATTTCCGTAAGATGACGAAAGTACTCAAACCCAGCGTACGGGCGCTCCTTCACCACGATTCCCACCCCAAGACGCCCCCCATAAATTCCCCGTTACATCCCTGATTTCCCCCGGAAACCTCCCCCTACCCCCCCACGCCAGCCCGAACCGTGCATCTCGCCGTCTCCGCGCTAGCAGTTGGTAATCCAACCCATTCCGGCCTCGCTCCAACCCCGCCATTCCGTGAATTTATATCGGGGTGAAATGGGCCGAATGTGAGTCAGGAATCCGAAAGTTTGGGCGCATAAAAGATCGGTGAATTATGGACGGACATTTATAGTCCAACATTTACGCCGTTCCGGCCCCGCTCGCGCCGCCGCTGCGAGGCCGGGGTTTGTGACACAAACAGAATTTGTTTATAAGCGGGCGTCGGGGACGCCGGGCGCCCACGCTTCCACGTCTTGTCGATAAGGGAGAAAGGGGGGAAACGGTCTAATTTCGTTTTATTGGGGGGCGGTATCTTCGGTGGAAAGATCGTTCTTGATTTCTGGCGACGGTATTAAGGGAAATTGGATGGTGGACGGTTCCGCTGAAAGCACGGGGGGTTGAGTTTGTCGAAGGGCCAATTGGTAGTGGATACAGTTTTACTGTCTTGCTTGTTATGTTCGATTTCTTGCTTGATTTTAGCTTCGAGTCTGATCTGCTCATTTCTACTTTTAAATCAAAGAATGCAGACAAAGTTAAACTCTCTACTTCGTGATATTTCATCAATAATCCAGAAATTCCAAAAGTGATAGAAATCTACATTTATACATGCATTGAAAACAGAATATAATCCTACATGAACCAGTTGAAGCATCTTTTTACCATAGATATATCAGAAGAGAGCCATTTGTTTACATTTTGAATTGACGCCAACATTCCTTTATTTATTTTTCCTCTAACGGTTTATTATTGGAGATAATCAACCAAAAGAAGATAGAAAACGTACTTGAGGTAACAAAGAGTGGGTTTTCGAATAAATTTCACTTAAACTCCATGAATTTTTCACGATTTTCAAGCGAAAGTCCACATAGAAATTTCTTCAAAAGAATAGCACACAATACCATTATTCGAAATAATTAGAAATGGGAAACTCACAACCACTTTTCCATTATTAATGCAAATTATTCACCGGATATTTCATTTTCATTCAAAATTACGTCTAAAACAGGATCATTCATGCGTTTCTCTGTAAAATATTCAGGATCCAATGTCGATGCTAGATAAACATGGAAAAATCACATTAGAAAAACGAAGAAACGAGAAATTCATAGTTCATTGAAAACAAAATGTAATATGTACTAAAATCAGATGAAAAAATCTATTTAGGCATACCACAGATATATCAGAAGAGAGCCATTTGTTTACATTTTGAATTGACGCCAACATTCCTTTATTTATTTTTCCTCTAACGGTTTATTATTGGAGATAATCAACCAAAAGAAGATAGAGAACGTACTTGAGGTAACAAAGAGTGGGTTTTCGAATAAATTTCACTTAAACTCCATGAATTTTTCACGATTTTCAAGCGAAAGTCCACATAGAAATTTCTTCAGAGAATAGCACACAATACCATTATTCGAAATAATTAGAAATGGGAAACCCACAACCACTTTTCCATTATTAATGCGAATTATTCACCGGATATTTCATTTTTATTCAAAATTACGTCGAAAATAGGATCATTCATGCGTTTCTCTGTAAAATATTCAGGATCCAATGTCGATGCCAGATAAACATGGAAAAATCACATTAGAAAAACGACGAAACGAGAAATTCATAGTTCATTGAAAACAAAATGTAATATGTACTAAAATCAGATGAAAAAATCTATTTAGGCATACCACAGATATATCAGAAGAGAGCCATTTGTTTACATTTTGAATTGACGCCAACATTCCTTTATTTATTTTTCCTCTAACGGTTTATTATTGGAGATAATCAACCAAAAGAAGATAGAAAACGTACTTGAGGTAACAAAGAGTGGGTTTTCGAATAAATTTCACTTAAACTCCATGAATTTTTCACGATTTTCAAGCGAAAGTCCACATAGAAATTTCTTCAAAAGAATAGCACACAATACCATTATTCGAAATAATTAGAAATGGGAAACTCACAACCACTTTTCCATTATTAATGCAAATTATTCACCGGATATTTCATTTTCATTCAAAATTACGTCTACAACAGGATCATTCATGCGTTTCTCTGTAAAATATTCAGGATCCAATGTCGATGCTAGATAAACATGGAAAAATCACATTAGAAAAACGAAGAAACGAGAAATTCATAGTTCATTGAAAACAAAATGTAATATATACTAAAATCAGATGAAAAAATCTATTTAGGCATACCACAAATATATCAGAAGAGAGCCATTTGTTTACATTTTGAATTGACGCCAACATTCCTTCATTTATTTTTCCTCCAACAGTTTATTATTGGAGATAATCAACCAAAAGAAGATAGAGAACGTACTTGAGGTAACAAAGAATGGGTTTTCGAATAAATTTCACTTAGACTCCATGAATTTTTCACGATTTTCAAGCGAAAGTCCACATAGAAATTTCTTCAAAAGAACAGCACACAATACCATTATTCGAAATAATTAGAAATCGGAAACCCACAACCACTTTTCCATTTTAAATGCGAATTATTCACCGGATATTTCATTTTTATTCAAAATTACGTCGAAAACAGGATCATTCATGCGTTTCTCTGTAAAATATTCAGGATCCAATGTCGATGCTAGATAAACATGGAAAAATCACATTAGAAAAACGAAGAAACGAGAAATTCATAGTTCATTGAAAACAAAATGTAATATATACTAAAATCAGATGAAAAAATCTATTTAGGCATACCACAAATATATCAGAAGAGAGCCATTTGTTTACATTTTGAATTGACGCCAACATTCCTTCATTTATTTTTCCTCCAACAGTTTATTATTGGAGATAATCAACCAAAAGAAGATAGAGAACGTACTTGAGGTAACAAAGAATGGGTTTTCGAATAAATTTCACTTAGACTCCATGAATTTTTCACGATTTTCAAGCGAAAGTCCACATAGAAATTTCTTCAAAAGAACAGCACACAATACCATTATTCGAAATAATTAGAAATGGGAAACCCACAACCACTTTTCCATTTTAAATGCGAATTATTCACCGGATATTTCATTTTTATTCAAAATTACGTCGAAAACAGGATCATTCATGCGTTTCTCTGTAAAATATTCAGGATCCAATGTCGATGCTAGATAAACATGGAAAAATCACATTAGAAATACGAAGAAACGAGAAATTCATAGTTCATTGAAAAAAAAATGTAATATGTACTAAGATCAGATGAAAAAATATATGTAGGCATACCACAGATATATCAGAAGAGAGCCATTTGTTTACATTTGGAATTGACGCCAACATTCCTTCATTTATTTTTCCTCCAACAGTTTATTATTGGAGAGAATCAACCAAAAGAAGATAGAAAACGTACTTGAGGTAACAAAGAGTGGGTTTTCGAATAAATTTCACTTAAACTCCATGAATTTTTCACGATTTTCAAGCGAAAGTCCACATAGAAATTTCTTCAAAAGAATAGCACACAATACCATTATTCGAAATAATTAGAAATGGGGAAACTCACAACCACTTTTCCATTATTAATGCGAATTATTCACCGGATATTTTATTTTCATTCAAAATTATGTCGAAAACAGGATCATTCATGCGTTTCTCTGTAAAATATTCGGGATCCAATGTCGATGCTAGATAAACATGGAAAAATCACATTAGAAAGACGAAGAAACGAGAAGTTCATAGTTCATTGAAAACAAAATGTAATATGTACTAAAATCAGATGAAAAAATCTATTTATTTAGGCATACCACAGATATATCAGAAGCGAGCCATTTGTTTACATTTTGAATTGACGCCAACATTCCTTCATTTATTTTTCCTCTAACGGTTTATTATTGGAGATAATCAACCAAAAGAAGATAGAGAACGTACTTGAGGTAACAAAGAGTGGGTTTTCGAATAAATTTCACTTAAACTACATGAATTTTTCACGATTTTCAAGCGAAAGTCCACATAGAAATTTCTTCAAAAGAATAGCACACAATACCAGTATTCGAAATAATTAGAAATGGGAAACTCACAACCACTTTACCATTATTAATGCGAAATATTCACCGGATATTTCATTTTTATTCAAAATTACGTCGAAAACAGGATCATTCATGCGTTTCTCTGTGAAATATTCAGGATCCAATGTCGATGCTAGATAAACATGGAAAAACCACATTTGAAAGACAAAGAAATGAGAAATTCATAGTTCATTGAAAACAAAATGTAATATGTAATAAAATCAGATGAAAAAATCTATTTATTTAGGCATACCACAGATATATCAGAAGCGAGCCATTTGTTTACATTTTGAATTGACGCCAACAGTCCTTTATTTATTTTTCCTCTAACGGTTTATTATTGGAGATAATCAACCAAAAGAAGATAGAAAACGTACTTGAGGTAACAAAGAGTGGGTTTTCGAATAAATTTCACTTAAACTCCATGGATTTTTCACGATTTTCAAGCGAAAGTCCACATAGAAATTTCTTCAAAAGAATAGCACACAATACCATTATTCGAAATAATCAGAAATGGGAAACTCACAACCACTTTTCCATTATTAATGCGAATTATTCACCGGTTATTTCATTTTTATTCAAAATTACGTCGAAAACAGGATCATTCATGCGTTTCTCTGTAAAATATTCTGGATCCAATGTCGATGCTAAATAAACATGGAAAATTCACATTAGAAATACGAAAAAATGAGAAATTCATAGCTCATTGAAAACAGAATGTAATATGTACTTAAATCAGATTAAAAAAAAATGATAGAAAACGTACGTGAGGTAACAAAAGTGAGTTTTCGAACGAATTTCACGTGAACTCCATAAATTTTTCACGATTTTCCAGTAAATTTCTACATATTCAAGAGAATAGCGAACAATACCATAATTCAAGATAATTAGACATAGGAAACCATCGACCACTTTTGCATTATTAATGTGAATTATTCACCGGAAATCTCATTTTTATGCAAAACACCGTCGAAAACAGCATTATTCATTCGTTTCGTCAAAAATCACGTTATACTCCAGGAATCGCAATTAAATTTGAAGTGGAAATATTTCTGTCAATCCATTAAAGCTCCGGATTGTTCACGAACCAAAACAACTATATTTTGAAACATAAAACTCGTTATCCAACCTAATATCACCGTCTGAAATAGAGAAAAAATGTAAATGAAGTGGTCTCGGATATCTTCCCCGCTAATGTGGGAAGTATTGTTTTACACCGAAGGTAATTACATCCTACTGTATAATAAAATCCTGATGTAAAGAACAACACTAGACGGTGTGCATAACTCAACATTCCTAGAACGCCTGCCACATGAGAATGGGATAAAAATATACACTTTCATGGCAGAACAAAAGAAGCTACTCAGGATGGGCGACTGCGAACAGCGGAGAAAATAAAATGTTTAGACAAAGCTCGATTGAAGGCAGAAGATTATTTATGGAATAAACAGATATGAACCTAATTTAAGATGAGAATATGAAATTTAGGTTGAAATTCGGTGCGAACACTTCGATTCTTTTCCGATACAATAATCACTAATATAAGAAGAAAATCTAAAATTTAGGTTGAAATTCAGTGAGATCACATAGATTCTTTTCCGATACAATAATCAATAACTCAAGAAGAAAATCTTAAATTTAGGTTGAATTCAGTGAGATTACTTAGATTCCTCTCCAATACAATAATCACTAATTTAAGAAGAAATGCTGAAATTTAGGTTCAAATTCAATGAGATTACTAAGATTCTTTTCCGATACAAGAATCACTAATTTAAGAAGAAAATCTTAAATTTAGGTTGAAATTCAGTGAGACCATTTAGATTCTTTTCCAATACAATAATCACATTTTTAAGAAGAAAATCGAAAATTTGGGTTGAAATTCAGTGAGATTACTTAGATTCTTTTCCGATACAATAATCACTAATTTAAAAAAAAAATCGAAAATTCAGGTTGAAATTCAGTGAGACCATTTAGATTCTTTTCCAATACAATAATCACTTATTTAAGAAGAATAATCTAAAATTTGGGTTGAAATTCAGTGAGATTACTTAGATTCTTCTCCGATACAATAATCACTAACTTAAGAAGAAAATCTGAATTTCAAGTTAAACTTCAGTTAAATACTTAGATTCTTTTCCAATACAATAATCACTAATTAAAAGAAAATCTGAAATTTTTTTTGAAATTCAGTGAAATTACTTAGATTCTTTTCCGATACAATAATCACTAATTTAAGAAGAAAATCTAAAATTTAGGTTGAAATTCATTGAGATCACTTAGATTCTTTTCCGATGCAATAATCAATAACTTAAGAAGAAAATGTTAAATTTAGGTTGAATTCAGTGAAATTACTTAGATTCCTCTCCAATACAATAATCACTAATTTAAGAAGAAAATCTAAAATTTAGGTTGAAATTCAGTGAGATCACTTAGATTCTTTTCCGATGCAATAATCAATAACTTAAGAAGAAAATGTTAAATTTAGGTTGAATTCATTGAGATTACTCAGATTCCTCTCCAATACAATAATCACTAATTTAAGAAGAAATGCTGAAATTTAGGTTGAAATTCAATGAGATTACTAAGATTCTTTTCCGATACAAGAATCACTAATTTAAGAAGAAAATCTTAAATTTAGGTTGAAATTCAGTGAGACCATTTAGATTCTTTTCCAATATAATAATCACATATTTAAGAAGAAAATCTAAAATTTGGGATGAAATTCAGTGAGATTACTTAGATTCTTTTCCGATACAATAATCACTAATTTAAAAAAAAAATCTAAAATTCAGGTTGAAATTCAGTGAGACCATTTAGATTCTTTTCCAATACAATAATCACTTAGATTCCTCTCCAATACAATAATCACTAATTTAAGAAGAAATGCTGAAATTTAGGTTGAAATTCAATGAGATTACTAAGATTCTTTTCCGATACAAGAATCACTAATTTAAGAAGAAAATCTTAAATTTAGGTTGAAATTCAGTGAGATTACTTAGATTCTTTTCCGATACAATAATCACTAGTTCAAGAAGAAAATCTTAAATTTAGGTTGAAATTCAGTGAAATTACTTAGATTCTTTTCCGATACAATAAACACTAATTTAAAAAAAAAATCTGAAATTTAGGTTGAAATTCAGTGAGATTACTTAGATTCTTCTCCGATCCAATAGTCACTAATTTAGGAAGAAAATCTGAAATTCAGATTAAACTTCAGTTAAATACTTAGATTCTTTTTCAATACAATAATCACTAATTAAAGAAGAAAATCTGAAATTTTGGTTGAAATTCAGTGAAATTACTTAGATTCTTTTTCGATACAATAATCATTAATTTAAGAAGAAAGTCAAAAATTGAGGTTGAAATTCAGTGAGATTACTTAGATTCTTTTCCGATACAATAATCACTAATTCAAGAAGAAAATCTAAAATTTAGGTTGAAATTCAGTGAAATTACTCAGATTCTCTTCCGATACAATAATCACTAATTCAAAAAAAGATCTGAAATTCAGGTTGTAATTCAGTGAGATCACTTAGATTCTTTTCCAATACAATAATTCTCCTTCATATACCCCTATATAATCCCATATATACCAAAAATGTTAGATAGGGTTCAAATCTGGGGAACAGGGTGGCCACGAAGCCTGCGTCTTAGAAAAATAAACTGACACAAAATTTAAATTTCAAACGACATTGCAACACCTTTTCCATCATTACCATTTCAATTTCGCACATTTTTCTCACAGGTACTTGTCGTTACTTCATTCGCCACAACTCGAGTGTATATGAATTTCGCAAAATCATTATGCCATACAAACTCATATAGTGTGTGTGTGGTAATGATGCAAATTTAATTGTGAAAAAAGAACAGCGCAAATTGCAGCCGAGGAAATTGGGTCTGCTACGTTGTTGGGAAATTGCAGTTGGAAGGTTTGAGAAAAATTGCGATAATTACTTCGTCGTTCTCGTTGAGATTTTCCTGCCATGAGGAAAAATTAATCATCGGAATAATTTCATACACGTGCGTGTTTTTCGTTCTGTCCTCGAACATAATATCAGAACGAAATAGGTCGATCTTCACACGCCAAGAGGTGGCGCTAGTGAGGAACGTCACTCTGATCTGCGAAACGGTTCAATATGTATTTCCCTGTCGATCCCCCCAACTTTGGATCGAAATAAAATCGAATGTTTGTGTCTACGGGGGAGGGCAACCGGTATAATTTTAGTCCCTCATCGTCCCACAATAAATAACATGCGATTTAGCGATCCCGATAGGGTGAATATCAACCTCCCCCAGGCCGACGGGAGAAGAATGGCCTCGATTTCGGAGTAAATTACGCGAAACTGCCGACGTGGATATTCCGATAAGATCTCTTCTAGATGTTTTATGCCAGCGAGCAGCATTGTGTGGAATTACACTCTTAAAAACAATACGGGGAAGTGTTACGTTCGAGAGAGGATCCCATTACCTGCGATCGTTGGAGTAGAAATGTAAATTGGAGTGAGATGTTGCCAAACGATATCATTTTTCCCAAGATCAAATTTGTTTTACTACCTATAGTTTATCTCAAACGAATTAGTTTTATTAGTGATTATTGTATAGAAAAAGAATCTAAGTAATCTCACTGAATTTCATCCACAATTCTAGATTTTCTTCTTGAATTAGTGATTATTGTGTCGGAAAAGAGTCTTAAGTAATCTCGCTGAATTTCAACCTAAATTCTAGGTTTTCTTCTTAAATTGGTGATTATTGTATTCGGAAAAAATCTGAGTATTATCACTGAATTTCAACCTAAATTTTAGATTTATTTCTTAAATTAGTGATTATTGTATCGGAAAAGAGTCTAAGTAATCTCACTGAATTTCAACCTTAATTTTAGATTTTCTTCTTGAATTAGTGATTATTGTATCGGAAAAGAGTCTGAGTAATCTCGCTGAATTTCAACCTAAATATTAGATTGTCTTCTTAAATTGATGATTATTGTATTCGAGAAGAATCTAAGTAATCTCACTGAATTTCAACCAGAATTTTAGATTTTCTTCTTGAATCAGTGATTATTGTATTGGAAAAGAATCTAAGTAATATCACTGAATTTCAGCCTAAATTTTAGAGTTTCTTCTCAAATAAGTGATTATTGTATCGGAAAAGAGTCTAAGTAATCTCGCTGACTTTCAACCTAAATATTAGATTTTCTTCTTAAATTGGTGATTATTGTATTCGAGAAGAATCTAAGTAATCTCGCTGAATTTCAACCTAAATTTTAGATTTTCTTCTTAAATTAGTGATTATTGTATTCGAAAAGAATCTAAGTAATATCACTGAATTTCAGCCTAAATTTTAGAATTTCTTCTCAAATAAGTGATTATTGTATCGGAAAAGAGTCTAAGTAATCTCGCTGACTTTCAACCTAAATATTAGATTTTCTTCTTAAATTGGTGATTATTGTATTCGAGAAGAATCTAAGTAATCTCGCTGAATTTCAACCTAAATTTTAGATTTTCTTCTTAAATTAATAATCTCACTGAATTTCATCCAGAATTTTAGATTTTCCTCTTGAATTAGTGATTATTGTATTGGAAAAGAATCTAAGTATTATCACTGAATTTCAACCTAAACTTTAGATTTCCTTCTTGAATTAGTGATTATTGTATCGGGAAAGAGTCTAAGTAATCTCACTGAATTTCATCCAGAATTTTAGATTTTCTTCTAGAATTAGTGATTATTGTATTGGAAAAGAATCTGAGTAATATCACTGAATTTCAACCTAAATTTTAGATTTTTTTCTTAAATTAGTGATTATTGAAAAAATTTCTGGAAGGGTTTTCGTTAAACGCTGGGAAATCATCTGTCTAAGTTCAAAACTGCATGAATCAGAATTCTCACTATTATTCCATGATGATGAATTTAGCTTGGCTATTCTTCATTTGGTCGTAATTATAATCCGGGCAAAAACACGTTTTATTTTTTGGACGCTCATTACATCTGTTGCCAAGGACCAACACACAATAATGATGATATCGAACAAAACCTTCATTTTCCCCATCAAAATTAATTGGAATTCCTGAAGTAATTGACCGAAACTCGAAATTAGTTTCAATCAGAGCTATTATTGAAAAATGGAATTTTACCACGTCGAATTTCGACCACGCTTGGCGTTTTAATCATCGCAACAATTTCATATAAAGAAATTGATAATCAAGGAAAATTCTCACAAGAAACTGAAAACGACAAGTTTAGAAAATAATTCCACGAAGTTCTCGACTAAAAAAGTCGAATCAATCGATACCTACGGTGTTGCCTCTCGAAGAGGGCATGTAACATCTCCGCCATTATTCATGAAAGCCTCCAATTACATCCTAGTCATTACCAAGTTGGTGGAGAGCGTCTCCTGAATTTACCGATAATCTTTCTCGTTTTTACCCGGCGTTTTATGAATTTTACATCAGCTCTTCCCCGCCAGACTCGGTTATTATAGTCATACCCATACCGGATTAGCGAAGACGTTGGCAGGTTTGCCAACCAATTATGCAATCAGTTACGACAAATAATAAATAACGCATTGCGTTACTCAACAAACAGGTGTACGGAGAAAAGTGCTTTGAGGTTGATGTACCCCCCCGTATGGAAGTTACGGGTAACAATTATTATAATGAGGAATTCTTGAATTAGATTTCTTTGCTGCCACTTCAAGAAAAAATTCAACACAAAATTTGGAGAGATATCAAAAGAAAAGTCGAACTTGAAACATTTCTTCTTCTGATAAACTGAATTCAGCAGGTAAATACATAGTGTTCATCGTATTCAGGAAGTATCAGATGAGTGCCCGACAGACTATGATTAAAAGATAACAACTGCTTTCTTATGAAGTTGTATACTGGTTGAGCACTTTGTTCTCTATTTTTTTCTCTGAAGCGAAACAGTCTTGTTCTGTTTATTTATTCCAAAGTTGAAGGTACGTTAGATCCTACCACGAGGCAAATTGATCGAATTCATAAACTGGAGAAAAATTTAAGATCACTTTCGATTTAACGAGCGAAACTATAATTTAAAATTATTCTGTGATTCCAATTATTGAATCTGACAATGAACACTTAAGGCCATTTTCGTACAAAGAAAAAAAGAGAATTTTTCTGATATAACCAATATTATTCGATGGTTCCATCTTCAAAGTTTATAGAAATAAATGGAGAGTATTTGTCATACTGACAATGAAAACTCAAGTCTCGTTTGTACACAGAAACACAATTGAGTCTTAAATTAATCTGTAGTTCCATTCATTGAATCTGACAATGAACACTGAAGGCCATTGTCGAACAAAGAAAAAAAAAGAGTTTTCAATATTTTTCGATAATTCCATCTTTGAAGTGTATAAAAATGAAATTACAGTATTTGTCATAATGACAATGAAAACTTAGTCTCTGTTGTACACAGAAACACACTTGAGTTTAAAATTATTCTGTGATTCCATTTATTGAATCTGACAATGAACACTGAAGGCCACTTTCGTACAAAGAAAAAAAAGAGTTTTTCTGATGTTTCCAATATTTTTCGATGGTTCCATCTTTAAAGTTTATAGAAATAAAATGAGAGTATTTGTCATACTGACATTGAACACTTAAGTCTCTTTTGTACACAGAAACACACTTGAGTCTAAAATTATTCTGTGATTCCATTTATTGAATCTGACAATGAACACTGAAGACCATTTTCGTACAAAGAAAAAAAAAAGTTTTTCTGATATTTCCAATATTATTCGATGGTTCCATCTTTGAAGTTTATAGAAATATAAAATGACAGTATTTGTCATACTGACAATAAAAACTCAAGTCTCTTTTGTACATAGAAACACAATTGAGTCTAAAATTATTCTGTGATTGCATTTATTGAATCTGACACTGAACACTGAAGGCCATTTTCGTACAAAAAAAAAGGGTTTTTCTGATATTTCCAATATTATTCGATGGTTCCATCTTTAAAGTTCATAGAAATAAAATCACAGTATTTGTCATACTGACAATGAACACTTAAGTCTCTTTTGTACACAGAAACACACTTGAGTCTAAAATTATTCTGTGATTCCATTTATTGAATCTGACAATGAACACTGAAGGCCACTTTCGTACAAAGAAAAAAAAGAGTTTTTCTGATGTTTCCAATATTTTTCGATGGTTCCATCTTTAAAGTTTATAGAAATAAAATGAGAGTATTTGTCATACTGACATTGAACACTTAAGTCTATTTTGTACACAGAAACACAATTGAGTCTAAAATTATTCTGTGATTCCATTTATTGAATCTGCCAATGAACACTGAAGACCATTTTCGTACAAAGAAAAGAAGAGAGTTTTTCTGATATTTCCAATATTATTCGATGGTTCCATCTTTGAAGTTTATAGAAATTTAAAATGACAGTATTTGTCATACTGATAATGAAAACTCAAGTCTCTTTTGTACACAGAAACACAATTGAGCCTAAAATTATTCTGTGATTCCATTTATTGAATCTGACAATGAACACTGAAGACCATTTTCGTACAAAGAAAAGAAGAGAGTTTTTCTGATATTTCCAATATTATTCGATGGTTCCATCTTTGAAGTTTATAGAAATTTAAAATGACAGTATTTGTCATACTGATAATGAAAACTCAAGTCTCTTTTGTACACAGAAACACAATTGAGTCTGAAATTATTCTGTGATTCCATTTATTGAATCTGACAATGAACACTGAAGGCCACTTTCGTACAAAGAAAAAAAAGAGTTTTTCTGATATTTCCAATATTATTCGATGGTTCCATCTTTGAAGTTTATAAAAATGAAATCACAGTATTTGTCATACTGACAATGAAAACTTAAGTTTCTTTTGTACACAAAAACAGACTTAAATCTTAAATTATTCTGTGATTCCATTTATTGAATCTGACAATGAACACTGAAGGCCACTTTCGTACAAAGAAAAAAAAGAGTTTTTCTGATGTTTCCAATATTTTTCGATGGTTCCATCTTTAAAGTTTATAGAAATAAAATGAGAGTATTTGTCATACTGACATTGAACACTTAAGTCTATTTTGTACACAGAAACACAATTGAGTCTAAAATTATTCTGTGATTCCATTTATTGAATCTGACAATGAACACTGAAGACCATTTTCGTACAAAGAAAAGAAGAGAGTTTTTCTGATATTTCCAATATTATTCGATGGTTCCATCTTTGAAGTTTATAGAAATTTAAAATGACAGTATTTGTCATACTGATAATGAAAACTCAAGTCTCTTTTGTACACAGAAACACAATTGAGTCTGAAATTATTCTGTGATTCCATTTATTGAATCTGACAATGATCGCTGAAGGCCACTTTCGTGCAAAGAAAAAAAAAAGAGTTTTTCTGATATTTCTAATATTATTCGATGGTTCCATTTCTGAAGTTTATAAAAAAGAAATCACAGTATGAACACTGAAGGCCGTTTTGTTACACAGGAATGCAATTTGAATGTATGTTTGTTTAATCGGATAATAACATAATTTCCGTTATTCGACGAGATGTTCTATGCGATTCGCAGTGACACTTTTCTCGTTGGCAACACTTCATTCAATTTATTCATATGAATGTCAAAAATAATATCACTATAATAACAGACGATATGTATGAGTTTGGAACTCTCTTGAAATGACCATAAACCCACCAAAATAGGCTAATACATTTCAATAAGAAAACCAATAATAACTAATAAACTTGATTCACATCCTAAATCATTCGATTTTTCGAGAAATTCAGGTGAATTACTCTCGGTAGATTCCGTCAAATTTCGCAGATTGAAACGTCATCGGAATTCTATGACTTCGGATTTCAACAAATTTCCTCAAGTAAAACAAATAGTGCCGTTTTAACATACACGTGAAAATGTTATTTCAGAAAGATAAAACACCATACAACACGAAATGAAGCGAAAAAATCAACAATAATGGTGACACTCAAGCAGGTAAGTACATATTTGGATAACAGTTTTGATGAGACATCACTACGACAAGAATTGGAAATGCAAAGAGTTAGGTCAGATAATTTGAAACACACTTGAGTCTAAAATTATTCTGTGATTCCATTTATTGAATCTGACAATGAACACTGAAGGCCACTTTCGTACAAAGAAAAAAAAGAGTTTTTCTGATGTTTCCAATATTTTTCGATGGTTCCATCTTTAAAGTTTATAGAAATAAAATGAGAGTATTTGTCATACTGACATTGAACACTTAAGTCTATTTTGTACACAGAAACACAATTGAGTCTAAAATTATTCTGTGATTCCATTTATTGAATCTGACAATGAACACTGAAGACCATTTTCGTACAAAGAAAAGAAGAGAGTTTTTCTGATATTTCCAATATTATTCGATGGTTCCATCTTTGAAGTTTATAGAAATTTAAAATGACAGTATTTGTCATACTGATAATGAAAACTCAAGTCTCTTTTGTACACAGAAACACAATTGAGCCTAAAATTATTCTGTGATTCCATTTATTGAATCTGACAATGAACACTGAAGACCATTTTCGTACAAAGAAAAGAAGAGAGTTTTTCTGATATTTCCAATATTATTCGATGGTTCCATCTTTGAAGTTTATAGAAATTTAAAATGACAGTATTTGTCATACTGATAATGAAAACTCAAGTCTCTTTTGTACACAGAAACACAATTGAGTCTGAAATTATTCTGTGATTCCATTTATTGAATCTGACAATGAACACTGAAGGCCACTTTCGTACAAAGAAAAAAAAGAGTTTTTCTGATATTTCCAATATTATTCGATGGTTCCATCTTTGAAGTTTATAAAAATGAAATCACAGTATTTGTCATACTGACAATGAAAACTTAAGTTTCTTTTGTACACAAAAACAGACTTAAATCTTAAATTATTCTGTGATTCCATTTATTGAATCTGACAATGAACACTGAAGGCCACTTTCGTACAAAGAAAAAAAAGAGTTTTTCTGATGTTTCCAATATTTTTCGATGGTTCCATCTTTAAAGTTTATAGAAATAAAATGAGAGTATTTGTCATACTGACATTGAACACTTAAGTCTATTTTGTACACAGAAACACAATTGAGTCTAAAATTATTCTGTGATTCCATTTATTGAATCTGACAATGAACACTGAAGACCATTTTCGTACAAAGAAAAGAAGAGAGTTTTTCTGATATTTCCAATATTATTCGATGGTTCCATCTTTGAAGTTTATAGAAATTTAAAATGACAGTATTTGTCATACTGATAATGAAAACTCAAGTCTCTTTTGTACACAGAAACACAATTGAGTCTGAAATTATTCTGTGATTCCATTTATTGAATCTGACAATGAACGCTGAAGGCCACTTTCGTGCAAAGAAAAAAAAAAGAGTTTTTCTGATATTTCTAATATTATTCGATGGTTCCATTTCTGAAGTTTATAAAAAAGAAATCACAGTATGAACACTGAAGGCCGTTTTGTTACACAGGAACAAACGTTTCAAATTCTTCAAAGAATTTCATCTTATTATTCATCATAATATCCCTCAGAGTTGACAGTTCGGGTCAAAAGGTCATTAATCACTACTACCAACATAGTGCCTAAAAAAACCTAATTCATTCCGAAACAAAAACGAGACGTCACATAATTTTTTTCGAAGCACCCCTTTTAAGGGAAATCTGGTGGGCCGAGTCGCCCATAAAACAGCCCCGAACGGGGCAGAATTCGATTAACAATCTAAACGTCGGCCCGTTACGAGATTTCGTCAAATAGCCGTCGTTCCAGCGCCGTTCTCACATCCAAAACGGCTTTTTACCATCGGACCAAATGGCCCCGTGGCACGACAAGACGAATTTATGCCCCCCCGTTCTCGCCGTTAAAACGGTCGTCTTAGCGTTTGGCAATATCCGCGCGAATCGTGCCGACAATGGCGTTATTGCTCTATCACGTCGCCGCGTTTTGCATTCACCGATGCGATTTCGCAATAATTGTCAAGGTGTAACTGCGACAGGACTACGGCGAAATGCAACGGGGGCCGACCTTTGCCCGTCGGAAAAAAATTGGGTAATTCCTGTTATTTCTGCGCAATAACGGCGACGCCTGAGGGTCTGCCGGCACAAAAACGATCCTTCAATTCGCCCGTCGATTCGTCAACGTTGCAATTATCGGGAAATATCGACGCCTTGGGCACAATTTGAATGTATGTTTGTTTAATCGGATAATAACATAATTTCCGTTATTCGACGAGATGTTCTATGCGATTCGCAGTGACACTTCTCTCGTTGGCAACACTTCATTCAATTTATTCATATGAATGTCAAAAATAATATCACTATAATAACAGACGATATGAGTTAGGAACTCTCTTGAAATGACCATAGACCCACCAAAATAGGCTAAAATATTACAAGAAGAAAACCAATAATAACTAATAAACTTGATTCACATCGTAAATCATTCGATTCTTCGAGAAATTCAGGTGAATTACTCTCGGTAGATTCCGTCAAATTTCGCAGAGAGAAACGTCATCGGAATTCTGTGACTTCGGATTTCAACAAATTTCCTCAAGTAAAACTAATAGTGCCGTTTTACCATACACGTGAAAATGTTATTTCAGAAAGATAAAACACTATACAACAAGACATGAAGCGAAAAAATCAACAATAATGGTGACACTCAAGCAGGTAAGTACATATTTGGATAACAGTTTTGATGAGACATCACTACGACGAGAATTGGAAATGCAAAGAGTTGCTTCAAATGTGTTAACAAATTCGGCAGTTATAGTTTATGGGCTTCCAAAGGTCAAATAATGTACAATTTCAAAATGAAGTCCGAATCACTTTGTCTAATTTATTGATCTAGTTGACTTCATCTGGCGATTTATGTCAAGAATATTCTATGTTTTATTTACTGAACCACAATTTCAGTTGTCAAAATTGGAATTTTTTTGGGTTAGGTCAGGTAATTTGAATATTTCTTATCGAATCTGGAACATTATTGCTAGAAATCACAAGTTGTAGTTTTGAAAGTGTTGAAAAATTATAATCAATAAACCAAACATTTAGTTCTATGACCTGCAGGAGATAAAAACTCCAAGTTAAGGCCTAATCTCATACTTTGCACGTAGAAAAAAGAAAACGTGGCAATTATCAAAGAAAAGTGACGATTTCTGTCAAGAATATTCTATGTTTCATCCACCGAACCACAATTTCGGTTGTCAAAATTGGAATTTTTTTGGGTTAGGTCAGGTAATTTCAATATTTCTCATCGAATCTGGAATATTACTGCTAGAAATCACAAGTTATAGTTTTGAAAGAGTTGAAAAATTATAATCATTAAACCAAACGTTCAGTTCTGTGGCTTGCAGAAGATAAAAACTCCAAGTTAAGGCCTAACCTCATACTTTGCACGTAGAAAAAAGAAAACGTGGCAATTATCAAAGAAAAGTGACGATTTCTGTCAAGAATATTCTATGTTTCATCCACCGAACCACAATTTCGGTTGTCAATATTGGAATTTTTTTGGGTTAAGTCAGATAACTTCAATATTTCTTATCGAATCTGGAATATTACTGCAAGAAATCACAAGTTGTAGTTTTGAAAGTGTTGAAAAATTATAATCAATAAACCAAACATTTAGTTCTATGACTTGCAGAAGATAAAAACTCCAAGTTAAGGCCTAACCTCATACTTTGCACGTAGAAAAAAGAAAACGTGGCAATTATCAAAGAAAAGTGACGATTTCTGTCAAGAATATTCTATGTTTCATCCACCGAACCACAATTTCGGTTGTCAATATTGGAATTTTTTTGGGTTAGGTCAGGTAATTTGAATATTTCTTATCGAATCTGGAACATTATTGCTAGAAATCACAAGTTGTAGTTTTGAAAGTGTTGAAAAATTATAATCAATAAACCAAACATTTAGTTCTATGACTTGCAGAAGATAAAAACTCCAAGTTAAGGCCTAACCTCATACTTTGCACGTAGAAAAAAGAAAACGTGGCAATTATCAAAGAAAAGTGACGATTTCTGTCAAGAATATTCTATGTTTCATCCACCGAACCACAATTTCGGTTGTCAAAATTGGAATTTTTTTGGGTTAGGTCAGGTAATTTCAATATTTCTCATCGAATCTGGAATATTACTGCTAGAAATCACAAGTTATAGTTTTGAAAGAGTTGAAAAATTATAATCATTAAACCAAACGTTCAGTTCTGTGGCTTGCAGAAGGTAAAAACTCCAAGTTAAGGCCTAATCTCATACTTTGCACGTAGAAAAAAGAAAACGTGGCAATTATCAAAGAAAAGTGACGATTTCTGTCAAGAATATTCTATGTTTCATCCACCGAACCACAATTTCGGTTGTCAAAATTGGAATTTTTTTGGGTTAAGTCAGATAACTTCAATATTTCTTATCGAATCTGGAATATTACTGCAAGAAATCACAAGTTGTAGTTTTGAAAGAGTTGAAAAATTATAATCAATGAAGCAAACATTCAGTTTTGTCACTTGCAGAAGGTGAAAACTCCATGTTAAGGCATAACTTCATATTTTGCACGTAGAAAACGTGACAATTATCAAAGAAAAGTGGCGTGGTCAAGAATATTCTATGTTTCATCCAGCGAACCACAATTTCGGTGGTCAAAATTGGAATTTTTTTGGGTTAGGTCAGGTAATTTCAATATTTCTTATTGAATCTGGAATATTACTGCAAGAAATTACAAGTTTTAGTTTTGAAAGAGTTGAAAAATCAATAAACCCTATTTTGACGTTTTTATTCTTGTGGAACCCCATTCTTCAAGAGCAATCAATCAATCTTTGGAAACATATATTTCAGGAGATATTATTTGAAAATTTCATTGAACTGTCAGATTAATTGTCAAATGACAATTTTTGTTGAAACTACCAACATAATCCTGTGAAAGATTAGAATATTTCATAGATTTTTTTTCTTCTGCCACTTCCATTAAGCTGAACTAAATAAGAATTAATTCATTTTTCGATATTTGAATCCGAAACTGCCCGAACTAAAGCCAATCAAACCCTTTCTGGATTTCAAATAAACTAAATTAGAGTCTTTTGAAACGATATGTTGGTAGTGGTAAAAAATCAACTGTCAACTGTCAGAGATATAAATGTCAAATTTTCTCAGTTTTGAAGCAACTTTCAAAAATCATATCTCCGGAACTAAACGTTTTTTAAAGTTGAGACGGGTACCATTCCATCTTCCATTCAGAACTGCACCTTAGAAAAAAATCTGGGGTGACTGGGGATCACTGTTCCTGTTCAATGGACCAAAACAACAATTTTTCGATATCTGCATATATTTACATCTAGAACCAACCAGGCAACTTGAATTGGATTTTGATAGTAACAACCACACAGGAAGAACCAGTTTGTCGATTACGAACCAGTTTCGAACGTGCACCATTCCCTTTTTCTCATAATAAGACCATATTTTTCACCCGAAGAACTGGCAACTATAAAATGAACTGTCGAGAAATCAATATTTCGTCGAAGCAAGGGAGAAAGGGTGCAGAACGACAAGGACCTGCTCCGACAAGTACAGTCTTGTAGTCCCAAACACCTGATTTGTTCGAAATTCGAGGCACAATCGGTAACGCTTTCCGAACCCAACGAAAAAGGTTGAAACCGATATAAAAGTAAATTCAACCATGGCTGACTACAATGAGAACTGGTTTTCGGTCGGAGCCGGAGCGAACCTGATTCAAAATCACGTTTGAAAAACTGCAAGACAAGCTTATTTGGAACACATTTCGAGGGACGGAGAGCGAGATGGAGAGAACTGGTTCACTTTGTTCATTATCTGACCCATGTTCGCCTAGCTAGAACGTAGATAACGATATATCTACGGGTCTCCAGAAAACTTGGAGCAGGAACCCTCCACGTTGCAGAAACGGGGATTGGATTTCTGAAACGAAACACCTCTTCAGGAAAAGCTCTTGTTTCTCAGATATAGTAGGTGGTAAGGTTACAGTATGTCTGCTACGTTCCACCTGTGTCACAAACCTGTGTAAATTTGAACAGGGTGGCCCAAAACTTATCTTATTCATTGAGAAAAAAGGTCAAATTTTTTATTTTTTCACATTTTTTTTTTTTCAGATTTCAGAAACACAAATTTTGTTTATTGTTTCGAAATTATATAATGAATTTTCGGAGCACCCCTGTATACATTCTCATCCGAAAAATGAATCACAAAAAGAGATTATTAGGGAGGTGTGTACATACATGCTTCAAACATTTATTTCTGATGAAAGGAAGGGTGTACGATAATTAAAATGATTTGAGACACTCAAATCTGTCTGTCCGTGTGTTACGACTTCCCAAATGAGAACGTTCAAATCTACCAATAACACTGAAAATTTCGAAGAATTTCGTACACACAGACTGACAGACAGATAGACATCGATATCTCACCGGCATCCTGAGGGTTCCTTTTGTACCATTCGGTACTGAACCCTGAGAAATAAAAAAAAAATATAAATTCCAAATCGAGACATAGAAAATAATTAGTTCAGTTATGTTCAACAATACAATGTTGGCAAGAGTGTATTTCGAAAGATTAAAAATCACGATTTAATTTTAAACTTCAAATATAACACGATATTTTTCCGAATCAACATCACAGAACAAAGAACAAGACAACAATCGAAAAAACCAATAAACACTCCGAAAAAACGTACACAACAGGTGACGTCTATTTTGAAACAGCAGCAACTTTCCAATATCCTTGAGATATACATTTTTTCGGAAAGGGATTGATGAAAAGAAAACGACTGCCAACCAAAATAGATTGAAATACCAGACTTCGGCAATTTCTGGCCAGATATTTCGATGGTGGCATCTGTCTGCCAAACAAAATGAATTAAATTCACGGGATGAGATACCGAGGAAGATAAATGGAAAATATTGAAATGCTGTGTTGTTTCAGACAACTGAAATGCTTTCACCTGTATTTTTAGAATCGAAATTGCAAGATACAAATCGAAAAATAACACCAACCCATCGATAATAGGCACATCTATGGACAAATACGACAGAAAATTTCAATGCGATTCATAGAAAACAATACACTTTTTGGGAACAAACCACGACAGGAAAATTTTCATTGTAGTTCATAGAAACCTTCTATGATCAAATTATGACATGAGTGGATTTTGCCATGTCATTCTACATTTTTATTTCGTTTTATCCAGTTGCAATTCTTTTTAGGCGAGTTAAAGTGGAAGAAACTATTTACCCAGTTGATCTGGAAGGTAATCCAGCTATTTTTCAGAAAACCGGCAGACAATCGTGAATTATTCTTCCACGAAATTTGATGACGTAACTAGAATTTTCCGAAACCCTAGCTTCAATCCAAAGATAATGAGTTATTAGCAATACTTGAAGAGAATCAACATACACCTCGTTCCCTTCTCGAGAAATCAAATCGAAAAAAAAGCATCGACCCATCGATAATATGCACATCTATGAACAAATTATGATACGACAGAAAATTTTAATGCGATTCATAGAAAACAATACACTTTCTTGGAACAAACCACGACAGGAAAATTTGCATTGTAGTTCATAGAAACCTTCTATGATCAAATTATGACATGAGTGGATTTTGCCATGTCATTCTACATTTATATTTCGTTTCATCCAGTTGCAATTCTTTTTAGGCGAGTTAAAGTGGAAGAAACTATTTACTCAGTTGATCTGGAAGGTAAATCAGCTATTTTTCAGAAAGAAGGCAGACAATCGTGGATTATTCTTCCGGGAAATTTGATGAATAACTGAATTTTCCGAAACCCCAGCTTCAATCCAAAGACAATGAGTTATTAGCAATATTTGAAGAGGATCAACATACATCCGAATTAAAATATCATAAACTTGTGGCCGACATAAATTGCATATCCATGAACATTCAGATTGTGGTATTTCTGCATTTTCAACATCATCAGAAAACGATAACATTGTTGTCGTGTAAATTTACCCATTTCATTCGTTTGTAATAAAAATTCCAGTTTTGTCCCATTCACCAACAGCATTGCAAAATGCTCGAAATGTAAGTAAGTCAACTAAATCCCAGATTCGGTTGTCCACAGAGTCGAGTTTTTTCAGCACATCTTGCCTCTATGCATTCGTCCTTGATGTCATAAGCACCTTCCTGCAACTTCGTTGTCCAGAATTCAATGAAATGTTCCTCAGAGCCAAGAAACAAAATACGTAGTTCTATTCCGTTCAACGCCACTAAATAACGAAGCATAAGAAACTAGCGTAACCAGTCTCCATTAGTATGCTAATGGACTGATCGTTTCTTACTCGCAGTTCTGAGAATCGAAGAGAAATATTAACGGTAAATCTGTTTCAAGGAAATGACCGAGGATAGTGTTGTACGGAGCCTTTCAATTATTCGCGATTGAAAAAAAATCAGGGACATGTCGACGATAAGCGTTGTCGTAGATGTACTGATTCTGTTATAATTGCTTATGTAGATTTATTTCATTGCACAGCAATAACCTCATACGACTCTCCCTTCTTGAAACACTCTAAAGTTTTCCCAAAACCCTCTCTTAACTAGAAATCACAGAATTAAAACGTATTCCTCTTTCGATGGCTACTGATGGTCACCGATATTTCACACGTCAGTGTTTTTATCAACAATCTATGGATACAAGGGAGAAGCCCAAACAGAAACCATCGAAGCACCACTAGATAGAGATAGATATATGACGTCATACGACCTGGCACAGCTGCTTACATAACATCGCTGTTGCCGGACTTGCCGACGGTGGCTTAGTTGCCACCGTTCACGGTAAATGAGCATAGGTGAAAAGTATCAACGAACTACCGACCGGCTACATTGTAGATAGCTTGGGACGTGGAAGGATATTCAGTTATTGTTTGATCGAAAATGTTGTATTCAGCATACCGTGATTTCCCTTAGAATTTGATTACTTGTACAACGTCCGCATAGAGTTTCATTTTCATCTATGTATTTTCTAGGTTCTGCCATTATTTAAATTCATTTTTTCACGAGGTCCCCCAACCAATACAATGAAACATTAGAAACTATGACCTGGTGGCAAACTCTCCGCACCCTAACAAATATTCCACCCTAAAAAACCATCCAGTGGGGTGTTTGATCATCCCAGACGGAAGAGTTTCTTTCGAACAGTTTTCAAATATACCATAATATATATGAGGAGAAAATAGGTCGAAGAACACCGATGTTTCAGGATAAATTCTTCATCAATATGAATGGAACAATACAATCATTGATTCGACTAATTTTCGAGAGGAGCAATCCACAAAGTTGATACGATATCCATTGGAAATTAACCTTGTTGTGATATGAAACGAGTGGTTCGAACGTGTTCTTCAAAGAAGAACATACCGCCAATAGCTCATTCATTATGGTGTGATTGAGGCGAATAAAATGACCTCAAAACTTGAAAAAGTCAACAAGTTCACTTTGAAAGAACTGAGATTTCTATCTATTTTTATCATCGAAACTAATAATGCAGAAGAACTACGAGTCATATAACTTGGGCATAATAATAGTGACCATAGGAAAAAGAAGAAAAATATGTTGGTAGTTCTGACATAAACTGCCAATTTACAGTTCAGTTTCAATCTGACACTGAAATGTCAAATTTTCTCATGGGACGAAGATTGGTTTTTCGAACATTCCAAAAGAATATGATTGATAAAGGTTCATTTCCTCCATATAAAGAAAGGTATATAAATATAACAAGAAAGGTGATACTTCGCCATTGGTAACCCACGACGTTGTGGGTTTATAATCACGACACGTCGAAAACCAAGTATTTTTTATGGAATAGAAACCCACAGTGAGTCGGTCACCTTCCTGGTTTCAGCTTTCATTACTTAATATAGCATTAGTCATCGTTACAATCTCTTCACAGGGTGTCCTTGCCGCCACAAAATTTCAAAGAGTATATTTGACACCATATCTTGATCTATTAATTTTTTCCTCTTTTAAAATTAGGAAAACGGTTTGGATTATAAATATAAACAACAAATTAATCTAAATTCAATGCTCCTTCGTCATTAATTTGATCATAGATATTTCATTGGCATTCAATTCTTCTATGACAATCATAGACTCAGCGATATCAATATCTGAAACGACCCCATGTAATAAAGAGTCTCTTCGTAAATTGATCGTAGGACATAACATGAAGCAATAATTGTAACGATAGGAATTAAATTAATGTTTATTATATGGTAATCAGGATGCCATAATGTTGAAATTAATATTTCGAATGTCATATCTATCTATAGCTGCTTAAATTTCATCGCCAAGGTCGACAAATAATTAATATTTGGCTCAATTTCGACTGTATATAACGAGCTGAGAGATGGGATGAAAAATTATCATAATCTGATAAAGGTTAACTTCTGACATTTTACTATGAACACCATAGAACTTCTTTATTTGGAAAATCTCAATTATACCGTAATGATCACAACATAGAACACATTGAAAAATATTCAAGTTTATCCCAAATATATGACAAATGACGTCAATGTTTTTCCAGCCGAATTTTGAACAAGAAATATTAATGCATTCCGCATAACTACGAACTAGATTGTATAGGAAGGAAAAAGAAGCACAGAAAATGATTTTGATGGTATGTACTGTTGCGATAATTCATTATCTCCCGGATATTTCAATGCATTGAAAATTTATTTTCAGATAACTTCAAAAGTTTCCATTCAGTTGGGTCAAAGCACAACAATTCAAGTCATCAATTTGTTAATATTCGATGGTTTCCAATTCTATTTGAAGTGCATCGAGGGTTACACACAGAAGAATTGTTTTTAAAGAATGTACACCACAGTTTACACAATTCAACGTGTATTCTTCATAGAAGGTGAATGCACCGTTGCATTTTGCAACATCGATTTCTATTTAAAAATAACAGGCAGGTATTTCGCCACTGAAACGATTGGCAATCCTTCATGGGCAGTTTTATCTAACCATATATGGACCAGCCTTAGGCTGCTTTCCACAACATCGGTTATAAATAATGATTTTTTCATCGCTGTTTATTGGAGGTCCAGTAAAATCTGTGGAATACCTGCTTTTCACTCGAATCAGTTTCATCATCAGAATAGATGATTTGGGAGATATATATCCATCAAGATCTTTTGAATTTTCTGACAATGAACCTCATTGACACTTTCGAAAATCGGTTCTACGTCATTGACCATTTTTGCCATTTCAAAGTTCAACTAGAGTCGAATTAGGACCATAGATAGAGAAGCAGAGAAAAGATTCAAGAATCGAGTTCGCTCGAGCAATTAACCTCAAAACCAGCTGCAAATCCACATGTCACATACCGTTCACGTTGACAAAGTTTGCTCACAGCACCGCGACAAAAACAAAGAGAAACTTTTCCATCAGACTGGAATTAAATAAATTACAGTACTCCAAAACTCATTGTTTTCGTTTCGTATTGTTCCAACTGTCATTGTTCATGGAATCATAACACGAGGAAGTTTTATTTTTAATTTCTCTAAATTTCACGAATATACATAAATATACTGTAAAAAAATCCTATTAGAAGGTCAAAAACGAATCTAAATTAGTCATAAAAGAAATAAAACCATAGAAAATAATTGAGGCGTTATGTAGGAACCTGCAACAGAACCGTTGAAAATGGGACATAGAATAGACCTCAATCAAGAACAAAGACATCGACTTTTTTGTTCGGCAGTTTACGACAGCTAGGGCAACTTCCATACACATTTATATGGCCTTTATTGCCTGTCTCTAGGGGAGACCAGAGCAGTGGATTCAAATGCAGATGTGACACTCCAATAGGACGAGTTCAAGGAAAACTATTTTAACCTGCATCTAAATGACAATAACGAGAACGAAGCGATTCGAACAATGCGGAGGGTAAATTTGTGGAAGCGGCTCTGTATCCCAACGAAGAAAATCTTCAATGAATCATCGATTGAAAATTATAGAATGTGTAATAATCTTCTTTTATCATTTGGAAGAAGAATAAATAACCTCTTCTGGAAACCGTTCTTATTCTTAACTTCATATGACAGAGTAAAAAACGACGGTCGATAAACTGAGCAAAAAATTGTAAAACGAAGATTTATGTGTTCAGAGATGTAAACTCAAAGTGTAATAAAATTCAGAAAAGCAATAAATGTCGGTACCGTTGTTTCAGCGAATTTTCATCACTTGCTGTTTTATAATTCTTCACAGAAACCTAACAACTCATATTCAACTGAAAGAAAAACCTTCCTCTTTTTAAATATCGACTAGGTGATAGACAAAATCTGATACCCCATTCTCGTTCTCTTTTTCTGAGAATCTAACAAGAGTAGTACTCATTTTTGGCTACCTTCTTTTGTTTTCGAGTTATAAGCGAAACTTGGAAAAATGGCGATATCTAAAAATTTTTATATCTCCGCTAATACTGATGATAAAGCTCTAAAATGAAAAATATTAAACAGGCACTTTTTACGTAGAATCTAGTGGCGTGCTCGTTTTTTTAGCAGGATTTTTAATCACGAAGCTATGACCCAAAGTTATGTTTTTATAAATGGGAACACTATATTTCTGTGTCATTTTTTGAAAGCTCAATTTTCACTTATTTCAAAAATACACAACATCGTATGGTTTGTATCAATATAAATAATAGAAAATGGTCAAAAACCTTCTTTCATTTGAGTCTCAACATTTCTATAGTTTCAAATGTTGATGAGCACAGAAAAATAGAGCTTCCTATATCGAGAGCAGCCTCCGTCAATTTCATTATTTCTATGCCTTTTACTAATTTCTACAAAATTCGAATCTAGATATATTTTATAAATTTTTGAGCGCTGGTACTACTTACACGAGGGCTATATCATTTCGTCACGATGTCTTTATTTTTCGAATTTTGAGCCGAAAATGGTCTCAATCAATAGAGTTCGACTCACTGATGACGAATCCGTCGGAAAATTCGAGTCTGTCCGTCCGGCCGTAAGCACGATAACTCTCGAACGGAACAACCTAGAGACTTGAAATTTTCTGTGTGGGTTCAGTTCCCGAATGCCTCGGTTGAGTTCTTTAATGGGCCAAATTCCACCAGGGGTTTCGTAAATATGGCCGTTCGAAGTTTTGTTCTCCTGATTACTTGGAAACTACAGATTTGATCGAGATGAAATTTTGAACTCAAATAGAGAATGTGGGGTTCAAGCTACATGTGAAATTTTGTCCAGCTCGCATGACCAGAACCATAGTAACCATATAAAATTGTAACTTTTGAACGGAAAGGCCTAGGGACTTGAAATTTTCAGGATAGTTGTGGATCTCGAATGTCGTGATCACGTTTATCTATGTGCAAAATTATACTAGTGGTTCCGTAAATCGTTTGAAATTTGGTTCTCTTGATTATTTCAAAACTACAGATTATTTTGTGATCTTGGAGAAATTGAGTAGAAAGAATAGAAATGAAGAAAATGATAAAAGGATACTGTAGTAATTATACGATGCTAAATTTTTCTGTGCTCATCAACATTTGAAACCATAGAAATATTGAGACTATTAGATGAAAAAAGGTTTTTGACCATTTCCTATTATTCATATTTATGCAAGCCATACGATGTTGTATATTTTTGAAATCAATAAAATTAAGCTTTCAAAAAATGGCACAGAAATCTAGTGTTCCCATTTATAAAAACATAACTTTGGGTTATAGCTCCGTAATCAGAAATCCTGCTAAAAATACGAGCACACCACTGGATTCTACGTAAAAAAGTGCCTGTAAAAATGTTTTAATTTCAGAGCTTTATCATCAGTATTAGCAGAGATATACTTGAATTTTTTTCGATATCCCCATTTTTCCCTTATAACTAGAAAACAAAAGAAGGTGGCCAAAAATGAATACTACTTTTGTTAGTTTCTCAGAAAAAAAAAACGAGAATGGGGTATGAGATTCAGTCTCCTCCTCTGATTTAAAAGTTGTAGTGCTAAAACATCGAAATTGGCCCAGCCTGTACTTTGGGAATTACATCGAAAATAATTGATGTTGACTATTTTATTCAGAAATTAGCCAACATTTATAGTATGTTATACGTACATGACGAGAATAAGACTCCGTTTTCACCAATTTTCTGCTAAGGGATTTTCCAATTTATTCTATTCAGAAAAAAAATCAAATTCAGGTGAATATTTTTTAGCGTCAGTTTCTGCATGATTAAGTGTCTAAATATACACCACAGAAATTGAACAAAAAATCATTTGTTTCTTGGCGAACAGCCCAGTTTCTGGGAGTTAAATAAACATTATACTATCATTAGACGGCAGACATAAGACAGGTGAAATTCTCCATTTTAACCGTCCAGAGTTCAGAATGTAGTAAAAGGTAGCCCAAACGATCGACGACACGCGTATTTCTTGATAACGAAGGAAATACATAATATCCATACATAGGTACCTACCTATTTTATTCAATTTTCATCAAATTGTATTATTCAATATACTTACGATCGTAATATTTCGAGCAGATTATAAATACAGATTGGGTAAATCATAGATACAGAATTTTCTAACTGAAAATACTGACAACTGATCGGAACGCATTAAAATAAATATTTCTTGAAAGGCATTTCAGATTGCTTTCATTATCAGCACTTCACTTATCCTTCAATACTGGAATTCTGAGAATATTGATCGACAATAATAAGAATTATGATTTTCGATCACCTACCTGTGTTGGACGAGCACGAAAATATGAGAAACAAAGATGAAGAAAAATCAATTTTAATGGTTCATGCAATTCTATATTACGAAATATAAAAGTCTTTACCGTTTGAAGTGCTCTCGTATTCGGTCTTCTCGTATGTTGTCGGGCAAATTTCCTACCCACAAATGCCTAGTCTCTCTGACCATTTTGCCCTAAACACCACATTGAGAAATATTTGTTTTTGGACGCACAAACACTATTTCACAAAAAAACACAGCCGTTTCAGCTTCATCGCGGATCAGGAAGGAGCACTAAGACCGTTTCGGTAAACTTTGAAAAAACACGATAACCACCCGATATAGCCTGCACTCACATAACGACACTTCACACTTGAAATTTAATTATGTAGCACTTAATACAATTTATTCCTTGGATTTTGTTTCACTCATTTTCTTGAAATAACACTTTTTGACACAGTGCGAGCGACTCCTCTTAATAATTTCGCTCTACACAACATGCTGGGGCTTATGCGATACTCTGGTACGAAATGATGCCTGCGCTCCGCCTATAGCGATCACCAATCTCAGACGTACGTCCCAGAAAACGGCAACGTTGCTCGAGCGCCAGAAAGGGACAACTCGGTAGGTACGTCGGCGATCGATCGGACGCTTTCGTGTAGCATTCTATAGCGATCCTTTATCTTTCATCTCTGTTCAGTGGACTTTTCGGTCGCAGTGCTCCTCTACTACTCACGTTATAAAATTCGTTCTATTTTTGTGGAATCGAGGAACATATTCCACTTTTTCACATGTACAGGAAAAATAATAATGATAATTAACTGTATCATCCAATGAATTATACGAGTAGTATGTCTGAACCTAACTAATATAGCATAGAACACAATTGATCATAATATGAAGTATGGACGTTACGAAAACACGGTTTTCACGATTAGGTACGTAATCCATTTTACCTATATTGGAAAACTTCGTTATCAGTTTCGTTCATGATATTATGACAGAATGTTATGTCTTTTTCTCAAACCTTCAATGGATTATCTGCTTCTCTTGAAATAAAGATGAAATTCATGTTTCTGAACATTTCTCTTGAAATAAAGATGGAATCCGTGTTTCTGAACATAGAACTCCTCATTTCAATATACCTAATACCGAACAAATAATCTATGTTGAAAACGAATCCTCGAACAGAAATATCGAGGAAGAATGCCGAAAATGAATTTATAGCTTGGTGGATTTCTTTCTATCGCCGTGGAGCGATATTTTCGAGACGGATAGTATTCCGCTTTAATTGAAGCTGGATGGACGAGTCTACTTCGTGCACAGGGTGGGTACGGGAGTGTTCGCTTTCGACTCTGCTAACAACGGTACAAAATTCAACGCATTCACGTTCGCTTGCAGGCAGGCCATGCCTACTCTTTCGAAAGTATCCGACATCAAATTCATTCCATTGTTATTTGTAGCATAAAACGCTTCGATTCGGTTCAATTCATGTAACAAGTGCAAGGCTTAATCTATTGTTCGGGATTTTTCAACGTTTGAATTATTTCTAAGGCGGTGTTAGTACTGCATATTCAGCTACATTCTACCTACGTAGAAACGTTTAAGTTTCGTTCGATGGATTCCTTGATTGAGAAGTAGGTAGAGACAGGTTCTCGAACTCTATTGATTTTATATCACTAGATCTCCAAAATTATATAATCCCACGAAAATATATCAAAGAACTTGCATAGCATATGATGGGTCAACCTTTGAAGAATTATTAGTTTCTTTGATCATTGCTACCCAAAAACTAAATAACGCTTATTTATTTTTCATACATAAACGTTTATAATGAATATCTTTCCGATAATTAATATTATTTTATCATGAATCGAACAATTTTTTCTATGTATCCTTTGACATTTTCACGGTTGACGTTATCAAGTGGCAATCCAAACTCAAGCGACACCTATAATGCAATTATTATATGTATGCGTTAGTTATGGAGATCCCTATGCCAACCATTACAGTTCTCTTCCTTTAATATTAGTCCCTCAAGAATACTATAGATGGCTATTGATATTTACGTTCAAATTGGGTAATGGGTATTAACCATAGACTAATAATATTTTTAGTCTATGCAGTTAACATAGACCAATAATAAGTATTGTTCGTCTATGGATGTTACTCAATATTCTTCACCAAAGTGGCACTTTTTGAGCGGTCGTTCTATTTACATGAGGACTATATCATTTCGTCACGATGTTTGTATTTTTCGAATTTTGAGCCGAAAATGGTCTCAATCGACCGAGTTCGACTCACTGATGACGAACCCGTCGGAAAATTCAAGTCTGTCCGTCCGACCAACCGTATGCACGATAACTCTCGAACGTAACAACCTAGAGACTTGAAATTTTCAGTGTGGGTTCAGTTCCCAAATGCCTCAGTTAACTTCGTTAATGGGCAGAATTCCACCAGGGGTTCCGTAAATATGGCCGTTCGAAATTTTGTTCTTTTGATTACTCCGAAACTGCAGATTCGATTGAGAGGAAATTTTGCAATCAATTGGAGAATGACGTGTTCAAGCTACATGCAGAATTTTGTCCAGATAGCATGACCAGAACCATAGAAAATTATAACTTTTGAACAGAAAGCCCTAGGGACTTGAAATTTTCAGGGTAGGTTTGGATCGCGAATGTCTCGGTCACGTTTATCTATGAGCAAAATTAGGCTAGGGGTTCCGTAAATATAGTCGTTTGAATTTAGTTTACTTGATCATTTCAAAACTACGGATTCTATCGTGACGAAATTTTGTATTTTAATGGGGAATGATATGTTCAAGCTACATTTTTTCCAGGTCGCATGACCAGACCATAAAAAATCATAACTTTCGAACCGAAAGGCCTAAGACTTGGAATTTTCAGGGTAGGTTTGGATCGCGAATGTCTCGGTCACGTTTATCTATGAGCAAAATTAGGCTAGGGGTTCCGTAAATATAGTCGTTTGAATTTAGTTTACTTGATCATTTCAAAACTACGGATTCTATCGTGACGAAATTCTGTATTTTAATGGGGAATGATATATTCAAGCTACATTTTTTCCAGGTCGCATGACCAGACCATAAAAAATCATAACTTTCGAACCGAAAGGCCTAGGACTTTAACAGATGAATATTCGTGTCGTTATTTTGGAACTAACTAATCCAACAGAATAGGCATTCAAAAAAATAATTACATTGATTTTGGTCGAAATAGAAAAGATACTGTTTTTTATTGAATACGGTAGCCTAGAAATAAATAATGATCATTGTACACAAATAAAGTAGCAATGCTTATGATGACCTTTATCTTATCTTTCGACAGGCTTCCCTGATAGTTTGGTTGGTTTGTCGTTCAGCAATTTGAATAGCTTGTTGAATTTTGAATGTATCCATAGTCCTATTACATTTCAACCAGATTTTTCCATTTAATCCCACAGCAATTTCATAGGCATATTTCTTTCCAAGTGTCCACAATAAAGGATATTCAATATCTAATAATCTCTGCGCCATCTTTACGCTCGTATTGAAAATAAAACCTTCATTTGAGAGTAATCCTAGTTTTCCTGCTTTAAATAATGCATCGACACACGTTAACTCTGGTTCCATTTCTGTATAAGCATTATGTACCCTTGCAAAAACTGCATCACCAACATTCACGTCCACTTTTTGTTTCTTAGTTGCGCCTTCGAAAGACATCATCGACAAAGAAGCATGCTCACTTGTACCAATATCAACTTTCAGCATATCACCAGATTTCTTTATGACTACACCTACAATGAGGTCCCCTCGTTTAGGGGTGTATCGCTTCTCGTTACTTTCCACCCAGTACGTATTAGGAGACTTAAAACCTATGCTTCCGACTTTTGTAACGGTGACAGAGTTTGGGAGATCGTCATTTCGTTGCAATCCTGGTCCGATAATACTCACTAATTTATTGGATTTCAGGCCAGTTAGCACGTCTCCGGGAAAAACTTGTTGGCCTTCTTTACAAACCATATTGTACCAAAAATTCAGTTCCAAGTGTCTGTAGAAGAATGTTTACTTCTCATTCTTAGATTATTTTACTTGCTGTATTAACTTACCTTTATTCGGAAAGAAGTCGCAACGAAACAAAAACAAAGCCTTTGCTTCTGATCTCCGAAATGGATTATTTATAAAAATTTATGACATAGAAAGAAACATGTAATCTTACAGCAAAGAGCAAACTATCTATGATCTATGGCTGACGAGTGACGACCATAGATGAAAGAACATGTTCTTTAATCTATAATCTATGGTGATTACAATAATTAATAATAATAATAATAATAATAATTTTCTATCATAAAACAGAAAAGACTATAAATTTCTGTTTCTTTTGTTGTTTAATTATATATAAAAAAAAACAATGGCAAGTTTTGTTAATAACTTGTTATTTTGGTTTCGTCCATTTTCAAAACCATTTCAACTTACATAATGGAATAAAAATCAAATTTGAAGAATGGTAGAAAGAAACACCCATTGGTGATAACAGTAGTGGAAATGGTTATTTTCCTAACAAGTGTGGAAAGTGATACTTTTTCGCAAGAACAAGCCGTCGAGTGCGGAAAAGGCACCTTACACATGAGAACAATATTTTCCTACAAGCGTAAATGAAACACTTTCACGGATAGTTTTCGTCTTGATACTGACGTTAGCAAAAATTTTCGTCTCGAAATTGACGTTATTAGAATTTATTTTTTGTACGCTCAGCTCATAGAGACATGTCAAAATTATATGATTGACGCTACCATAGACTAATAATAAATTATTATTAGTCTATGGACGCTACTCTTTAATATTTGCGTGCGGATATACAAAGTAAAAACTTGTGTTTTTTGATTTTCAATAGAACACTGCAACTTATTTATTTGGTTCAATTTACCTGTACATTCGAGTTGAACAAATAAGGAAAAAATCTACAAGTCATAATCTTCATTTTGATGATTTTATATACAAACATACTTTTTCTGTATTTGATTAAGTAATATTCTCGAAAAAAATCTGGAATGCGTATTCCAAAAATTACAAATATACAAAAGCCAACGGCTATTCATAAAATATAACTATCATATTGGAATTTTTTCACCTGACATAAAATGAGAATGTGTACAATTTCAAATTGAATTCGATTTCTGCTTAAATAATTATTTATGAATGATATTTACATGAAAACAAATTGTTTATTAAAATTTGGCTGTATATAAAAATAATGTAGATTTTATTTATAATACAATAGATTTATAGATTTCATTTCCTAACTCTGTAGATTTTTTTTGTATTTAGTACCCATCATTTTCTTTCTTGGAAGGGATCTGGAAAAGGTAAATTTTGTTTTCCTCAAATGATTCCAAATGTTTATGGTTGAAAATTATAGTCGAAAAAAAATTCAAAGAATATTGCATTTTTTCAAATCCCACTCTTATAAATAAGTACACACAATGAACCTACTCTGATCCACCTGGTGAACTATCTTGTCGGTTACGTTTTCTTCGATCACTTCTTCTCGAGGAGCTTGGGGAAGTAGACGGATGGATGGATAAATTTTCTTTTTTCGAATCCCCAGACATATTACTCAAGGAATTGACATCTTCGACAGATATATCTTCTGAAATCTGGAACTTGAAACTCGAATATTCAGGCATTTCTTCAACTCTGAGTATGCAGAAAATGAATGGAAACTAAACTTACTTCTTCATCTCCTTGTAAGAAAGTTTTAAGAATAGTTTCATCTGAAACTGATGAAAAATCCAATCTTCTTCTTGATCCAGTACTTGTTTTATTGAGCCCATTGCTCAATCGAGATCCTGGACATAAATATTAATCAATTCATAAATAAAATAAAATCATCTAAGATATTTTGCGGAAAATTGAAGCAGGTAAAAACAAATTAATTCTTATGAGTTTTTTTTTACCGAGAGAACCAATGGTTCCTTTATTTTCTAACTACATCAACATAAATAATTTGAAAGGACTTTACTACAGCAGAGGATGAGAAATTCAAAGAAAAGAATTTTATACATAAAAATTCAGTGCTTGTAGCATTTTTGTGAGCAAAATCGCTAAAGCAGCAGATGCAAGCAAAAACAATAAGAAAGCTCTAGAAATTGAATATACTCAAAAATTTCATGCTATGCTAAATATTAGAAAGAAAATGTGCTACTAAGCAGGGAAAGAGCTAAAAGATAATTATCATATCTTCATTATGTGGATATCTTTGTTTTTACTTGCCAATAACTCAGCTCTAATACAAACTTTATTTATTGAAGATGAATCAATTAATTTATACATTTGGAATTAAAATATTTGTATTATTCTCTAGAACTTCCACCATACAATTCCAGTTTCTATTTTCTAAGATCAGCTATTCAATAATACAAGCAATAATGTTGCACAAGCAAGTGATTAGTAATAATAATGCTACTTTCCAATATGGTTAAGGACTGCTTTGCAAACAAGTCACCCCATGCTGAAATCTTCTAAGAGCAACTTACTTGTCAAAGTTGATGGAGTTTCTTGTTGTAAAAGTAATTCTTTGGTTTTTTCTTTATGATCATTTTTTGTCACACTTCTGTTTGTATTTTTTCTAATTCTCGAACTCCTTCTATTCATTGAAATGTTATTCATTTTATTCATAACACTATTCAAATTTTTAAGTACTCCATTATCCATCCCTTCGCTCAAACCTGAATTTGATTTTTTTATTGCTATTTTATCTTTTGGTTTCTCTTTACCAGCTGAATTCGAATTGTTTTCATCCTTTTTTGCTCTCTGTGAAGTTTTAACCTTTTGTTTTAATTCAACCTCATCACCCTGTTTCTCAGGATTTTTCCTTATTTTTCTCTTATTGGTTAAAACTAATTGATCTCGTTTTTGGTTTCTAAAGGATTTTTTACTTTTTTCCACTTTTTCTGAAGATTCGTCATCGGAACCATTTTCAGAATTGTCATTCATTTTTCTCCTTCTCAGAATATGAGTTTTATTATATAGATTATGATTTTTGGAAGTATTTGGTCGAGTTTCAACCTTTGACGTACTTCCAACATTTTTTGCAATTTCATCCTTTCCTTCTTTCAACCGTGTAGGAGAGTCCTCATGATTCGTACTAGACTTTTTTTCTGGTGGTGGTTTCATTCTGGAAATTTTGTTGGGTATGTTCCTCAATGCACTATTAGGGGTTGCAGGAAGCCGTTTACGATTAAGAGGATTACAGTTCCTAAGCGAGCTTCTTAAATTTTTCCTAACTGTAAGGGAAGGCAGTGTTTTTTTTCTTTTAGAAACGGTGGTTGGAGTTCTACCAAATCTTCTAGATGATCTCTTTCCAACAGAGAGTGGAGTGTTCGTATTTTTTTTTTCGAATGGTGTTAGTACTGGTTTTTCCACTGTGTTTGTAACTACATTCGAGGTTCGCGGTGTTTCCCCTAGAGTAGGGTCTTTTGAATGTCTTTTTGATCTTCTTTTCACAGTTGTTGATAAAGGAGTTTCTGCTGTTCTTTTATCTACCTGTTTTTGTCTTCGGGAACTTTTCGTTGTAGTTTTGCGTTCAACCAAGCTGGAAGTCACATAGTCGTTGAATTTGGATGGCATTGAGGTTCTTCTCTCCGATTGTTTGGTCAAAGCATGATTTTCATCGTTAGGTTTTGCACAAACAGAGGTCGATCCATTATCAGATGGAATATTACGTTTCCTCAACTTTCTTTTTGATAAATCAACAGAAGTAAAGGCGCTTGTAGTAGTTGCTTTCGTCTTATTCGATCTAGTTTTAATTGAAGATTGAGGAGAGTTTTCGGATAATTCATTACTGTCTGAACTTTTTTCAGTATTTCTCAACACAACTTGAGAGATTATCTCAATGTTACAATTCCGGGAGTTAGCGTTTTTGATTTTATTTGTATTTTCAAGCGTTTCGTTCGATTTCTTTTTTATTTCAGTATTTTTCTCAGTTGTATAGTCACATTTCACACAGATACTATCATCCTCTACAGAACCCGATTCATTTGATATTCTTCGAAGCTCAGCTTTGGTATTTTTGCTGATCGATTTCTTGTGCTCTTCTGATATTTCCTCAAGTTTTCCCTTACCTTTAAATGGTTTAGTCAAACCTTTCAGTAACAGTTTTTTTCCAGATCTTGTTGATTTGTGATTTTCTCCTTCATCATTAATTGAGCAATTTGTCACAGAATCTTCGTCTGAATCAGATTTGGAATTACCTTTTGGATTATGTTTTGAACCTTCATTCTTCTGATTATTGAACGAGTCTCTATTCACAACAGATTGCCTAATTCGTGCCGATTGGTCTACAGTATTTCCTGAAACGAAAACGATTTTAAAAAAATTTAAAATGAGGATCTGAGTTTGTCGAAATATGTACAAGCGAAAATCAGATATGAATCCATCCTTAAGAAATTTTTGAATGAGAAAGCTTATTATAGTGTACAACATTTCTTGAATGAGAAAAATTTTGAAGAATTATGTTAATTTATGCATGTATATTATATTTTTTGTTTGACATGATCTACACCTGTACGGTATTTTGATCAAATAAAGTCTATCTATCTATGAAATGAAAATTGTCAAATTACTCTTCCGATTGTGTTCTTGAACCTTTCCAGATATATCAGTATCTTCGAGTTGGTCTTGATTTTCATTGTTTGATTCTCCATTCACAATAGATTGCCTCACTAGTGAAGATCGATCTTCAAGATTTTCTAAAAGATAATATGTAGTTGAAACTTCTTTTTGTACAGCTCTTGAATTGAATTCTGTTGGGTTCATTTCTTGATTGACAAACAAAATTTTAGAACACATTAACTATTAAGTTTATAGCTATCTTTGCTAGATAGTTCTAAGAAATGAATTTCCATTTGAAAAAAAAAATACTGCTCACCTATTGTGTTTTGATTCATCGAAGCTTGATTCTCACTATTGTCTCCTTTTTCCTGAGTAGTTGATCTTTTCAAACCATCAATCAATTTATCTCGGAAACTAATTAAATTCTTTTGAGAAATCCCATCAACCAAATCCTAAATAAAACCAACATTTCAATGAAATTACAACGAAGAAAAAAAGTACTTACATGAGCTAAAAACTCTGCTGAAGTAATCAAGTTTTTGCATTTCTCTGGATCGTTAAAGTTGAATTCTAAAAAGGTCAACAATTTAACCAGATATGGGGTGCAAGAATCATTCGGTTTATTCGACATCCTTTCGATGAGATCGGCAGCAATTTCATTGTGTACGCTTTCGGAGTCCTAGAAATGAGATTATAAAACAAAGATCATGATCTAATGAAGCATACTCACATTATTATTATCTGTAGATGTCAGAGCAGCCAGTAATCTGAGAACATTTTCTTTATCGATTTCAAGCAAGGGACTTGTTCCCGATGCATTAACTATACTGGATATTATTGGTACAACTGCTTTTTGAACCTTTTTCTTCGCTCCTTTGGTATTTTTAGTGAAACATTCTATGATTGAGCCAAGTTTTTGATGTAGTCTGGCATCTTGCTTTTCTGCGAATGTATAATTCATTATTGGCACTCATCATAAAACAAACATATTTCCATTGTTAAAGAGACTTATGCAACATAAAAAGCTCCAAATATGCATGAAAAATCCATTAATGAAAATATTGATTTGACATTAATTTTCAGAGCCTGGGTTATTAGAAAAATTTACCTGAATTATTCAGTGCAAAGCTTGAAAAAATAAGTTTCCTTTTATTTCACTTACCTGTTTCAGGATTATACCACTTCAGGATGAGTCGACATATTAGTTGAGAGTTTATCGGGAATTCATGTGCAATAAGTTTGAATATCGAAGTGATGGCAGTGGAACGAACCCCCTCATCCTATTTACGAAACAAGAATTAAAAATTTCAGTGAAGACTTGAGAAAAAAATGGTCTTTATAAATGATTGTAACATCGCAGTGGGCTTGGAAATATTATACAGGGTGATTCCAAATTCGACGTGAACCTTGAAGGACGTGTTAGTAAAACTCATTTGCTGTCATTTGAGCCATATTTATTGATATCCAAAAATCAACAGTTTACGAGTTATTTGAGTTTTTTGAAGAATTACTCACCTTACTCCATTTTTCGTCAATTTTTTCTACGTTTGATTTTAATTTCGGATTGTTTTCATTAGAGAAGGATATGATATGTATGAAAAAAGTGCTTGCATTCTAACGAAAACTTTTTTTAGGAAATAAAGAAGGAATTTGGAAAGTTTTTAAAATACTTTTGTCATACATAAATTGTGGAGTTCGAAAGTTGGAGGCAAATTGATATTAGAAATTGACTATTCTTTTCTTCATATACCAACTTTCAAATCATATGAATTCTTTTTCAACATCTATTGCAGCATATTTTCGCTTTTTTCATACATACCATATCCTACTCTGATAAAAATAATCCGAAATTATTATCAAACTTGCTCAACGTACAAAAAATTGACGAAAAATGGAGTGACATGAGTAATTTTCCAAAAAACACAAAAACTCAAATAACTCGTAAACAGTTGATTTTTGGATATCAATAAATATGGCTCAAATGACAGCAAACGAGTCATACTAACACTTCCTTCAAGGATCACGTCGAATTTGGAATCACCCTGTATATATAATAGAAAATAAATCAAAAAATATAACATACCTCGTCATCCAACATATCTACGATAATATCGATGATAAATTCAATTGTTATATCGTCCTTATTCAAAACTTCTGGTTCGTTGAAATCTTCAGAGTAGAGTTTCCGTCTTGAAGTTGCGGGATTACCATCTTGACTCACATCAGATTGGACGCTTTCCTGCATACCAATCACTTTGACACCAAACATACAAATTAGATCAGTGACAATTGCTACGGACGTCTTCAAAGCTATTTTATCATAGTTTTGTATAGCCCTATACGTAGCTATCTGAAAATCAACAATGTAAATACAAATGACAAATTTGTTCCTTTCAAATCTGCAATCTAGATACTTACCGGCAAACAAAGAAAATTCGCATGCTTGAAAGCCAAATCCTCATCCAAGCTCGAAAATAAACCAAGACATAATAGAAATCTCCAGTGCACTTCTGATGTATTATTACTCAAGAGCGGCATTAAAAATTCATCTCTACAAGATTGTAAAGCAGGAGACATAACGGTACTACTTGGGATTCTCAAGAGTCCTATGAGAATGTCCAAACATCTACAGATTGTTTCTGGATTGTCCTTAGATACCCGTACTTTTTCAAACATATTCTTCAAATCATCCATTTTTCTCTGACATTCTTTGATTTCGTTTTGAACAATATGTGCATGTTGAAAATCTTTTTTCTTCAATGCTTCTTCGCAATCGATTTCCAATTGATGAATTTTAACTCTCACCTGAGTTATCTGAAAAATATAATTCAAAATTGCAAATCTTTTATTGCCTGAACAAGAACGTCATCATTTTGTTCAAATGAATTCGTGATCAAATTCAATTCTGTCCGGCCGTCCGTAAAATCGATAACTCTTGAAAGAAGGAGCCTAGATAGAGTTTTGGAATTTTCAAGGTACGTTCGACATCTGAATGCGATTTTCTGATATATTCAATATGATTCGGTGATTTCATCTTTTGAAGTTTATAAAATAAAATGACAGTACTAACACTGAAGGCCGTTTTGGTACACAGAACCAATCGCGCAAAAGCTACTGATTTCACGTCTATTTTGTTTTTATTGTTTTATAATGAAAACTTCGGTTGAACTTTTCATTATATCCAATAACAGATTTTGATAATATTTTTTTTATAAGAAATCGATTGGTACCAGTATCAATCTCCGTAAACTTATAGTTGGTTATTTGGAAAATATGTTCTTTGAAAATTGAACTAAAACTTTCAAAATGTGACATTTCAATAACAGATTCATCGTAAATTCTCACTATGACAATTTTCTTCCCTCAACTATTCAAATTCATAAAACTAAAAAATAATGAAAATGCTCAATTATTTCCAGCAGCTTTGCTAACCAAATTTCACTCCAAAATTAAAAGAAATTTATTTAAACTTTATAAATATACAGTCTGTCCAAGATTTTTTATACCTAAAAATATTCCGTTCAGAAAATTCCGGTGATATCCAGGAAAACCCGAAATTCTGTAAATCGTTTGATTTTTTCCTGGATTTTCTTCGAATTTCAAAATGAATTGCACATTTATGCCACTTTGTACGCTCTATCCAATGGCGTCAACATTTTTCTAATCCGACGTTTCGTCTTCGAGGGGCCATCATTAGCTTAATTGTTTTCAATACGGCTCTGTTGTTTTTCTGAGATCCTTTTTAATTCTGAATTAGGTGGAAATAAATGAAAATATCTATTATATTTTTGAAATCGAAAACCAAGTTTGAAAAAAACTTTAATATTCACAATGGACGATTATCCGACCTATCTAACATATAGTTAGAAAGAAACTATTTTTAATTATTCCAAGTCATTAACCTTGCCCAAAGTTAATCCAATCTTTTCCCACGGTTTTTAGCGTAAAACTTGTGTAAGTTTTCTCTAGGTTTCTTGTACCGATTATCGAGTTTCAATCAAAAATTATCTTATATTAAGTTTCTCACCGGTAGGCACTCATTATGGAGTGGGAATCATCCCAATAAAGTTGCAAAATGCTGCAATTCTTTTTCATGGCAATTCTACGAACTACATATCATGATAATTGAATGTTGTCAGTATTTCTCTGAACATCATTAGAATAATCATCCTTATCAGATTGTTGAAACCTCTCCTGAATTCACCTCACTGCTTTTTGAATTTTTCCCAAGTGTATTATGAATTCATAAAGCTTCTTTCTTATTTTCCCAATCAACATGAATTCGGACATAGTTACCTCGAAATTTTGTTTCCTCAACATGTCTTCAGATGGCGGTTCATCCGTCAAAGGCTCCCTGATTTCCGATATGACCTGACAGAGATCAATCGTGAGGGAACCGAAGTCACGATTCAATAGGAAGGCAACTTCGATTATCTTATTGACGACCTTCTGTTGAAATTTGTTGGTGGTTAAAATTTTTAAAATCAACGCATACAGAGTTTTTCTGCCAACCTGAAATTAGAAGTGGAAAAATGATTTGAATATCTATTACATTCGTAATAATTTTCTGAATGAGATACAATGTATACATACTTCATCTGACATATCAAAACCTGATGAGATTTGGAATAGCTGGAATAGTACATTTTGAAATTCGAGGTTCTCCCATTCGTCCATTGTAACGGAAAGCTTTTCTCTGATCACTCTGAAAATAAGAAATACTTGCTAACGTCGATAATTTTCCAAACTCACTGGTGAGGCACTGCTTGATTTGATCAATTATAATTATGAGTCTGTTATGTATTCAAAACATCTTTTCGAAGCCTGGATACAGTGTAAAGGAAGTCCACTTTAGTGATAAGGATTTTCATACTACCCCTCTCTACCCTTATCCTGACACCCAGTATACAAGGTGTGCCCAAAATCGACGTCAAGACGGAAACAGGTAATAGTCGTCACTATCTGTCTCACTCACACTTTATTGCAGGACCTGCTTCATCTCATTCAAATTAAATTCTTAAAGCTATGTATTGGATACACTAGAATCATTTTTAGTAAGTTTCTTTAAGAAAAACCTTTTTTTTTGCCCAATCTAAGAAATAACGTAGTAAGTGTTATATCATTTTAGAATGCTTATTAAAAGCGCTAACTTTTGAAGTCACTCGCCAAACTGATATATTACAATTTTTTTTCAGTACAGTCAGTTGAAGTTGGGCGAAATATTAATTTTGAATACTTGGTTCGGCAAAGAGCGACATTAGCTGGAGCAGTTTGCTTAGAAACAAAGGTTACAGATTACAGAAGCACTATTCAGGATAATATAGAAAAAATAAAATTGCAGAAAAAGTATTAATTTGAAGCACAGGAGTTCAAGAATCATCACATGGTGTGCATTTTCTCGAATAAAAGAAAATACAATATAATTAGAAAAATACTCGACTTAGTTTTTTTAAATATTTTTCTGGTCCCGGCTTGACGTCGAGTTCTGGGAAACCCTGTATAAATTATTGTTGAAAAAACAAATTTTAATGAATACAGTTCAACAAATTGAAAGCCTTACCGTTCCATATAATTGCTAAATGGTGTCAATTCAGGTAGGATGTTTTCTAAATATTCTTCTCCGTCTTCAACGTTTCTGAGGTACCTTATAACATTTGACCAAAAAAATACACATTCCAAACGTAACTGTTGGATAGGAATTAGTTTGTCATCTTTATTGACTGGTAAATATTTCAATATATCAGTTAAACTATTACGCCTGAAATATATCAAGTTTTATTAAAAGTTGGATTGATTCGGCCGATACTTGATGAAAATCCATATTGACTTAGTCTACGGTGAGCTTCATCAGGTGAGATATACTGAATTTATTGTTGCACCTGCTGGGAATATACAGGGTGTTTCCAAATTCGACGTCAACCTTGGAGGACGTGTTAGTACGACTCATTTGCTGTCGTTTGAGCCATCTTTATTGATATCAAAAAATCAACAGTTTACGAGTTATTTGAGTTCTTGTGTTTTTTAAAAAATTACTGACCTTACTTCATTTTTCGTAAATTTTTCTACATTGACCAAGTTTGACCATAATTTCGGATTATTTTTATCAGAGAGGGATAGGATATGTATGAAAAAAGCGAAAATATGCTGTAATAGATGTTGAAAAAGACTTCGTATGATTTAAAAGTTGGTATGTGAAGAAAAGAATAGTCAATTTCTAATATCAATTCGCCTGCATTTTTCGAACTCCACAATTTATGTATGACAAAAGTATTTTAAAAACTTGCCAAATTCCTTCTGAGTTATATTGCAATAAAAAAATATTTAATTCGTTACTTTTCTTTCTTTGCTTACATCCCCTTTCAAATTCGCTTTTTTCATACTTACATATCTTACCTCTGATGAAAATAATCCAAAATTATAATCAAACTTGCTGAACGTAGAAAAAATTGACGAAAAATGAAGTAGGGTGAGTAATTTTTCAAAAAACACAAGAACTCAAATAACTCGTAAACTGTTGATTTATGGATATCAATAAATAAGGCTCAAATGAGTCATAGTAACACGTCCTCCAAGATTCACGTCGAATTTAGAAACACCCTGTATATACAATTCCTAGTTGGTGGAGGAGGAAATAGATAAGGAACGTTACCTGTATTATTAGTTTCTCGTTGATATGTCATTATGGTTAAAAAAATTCAAGAAAGAAGAATGTTCAACTTTATTTGGTCGCTAAGCAAATTAGGTGAACCTTTACGTTTATTGATTTCCATGCTTCCCAAAACATTGAGTTTCATACCTTTACTCTCATTGTTGTTACAGAAGTGTTCTACGAACTTTAAATTGGTTTTCCCGTTGATTGAACTTCTGTGATCGGTAATTATTTTCTCAAAGCTCTAACGCTTTGGCCGATATAGAAACTTGGACAATCTCAGCATGTTAGTTCATATACTCCTGATTTCGTATAGTTGATAAGTAAATTATGGATTTTCATCAAGTATTGGACACATCGATTCAATATTTATGTGATCTACTTACCCCAAAAAGATATCTAAAAGTTCTGTACACAACTTTTCAAAGTTACTTATATCATTCTCATCAGCATCCAATCTCAATGCTCTAAAAAACAGTAAAAAATTCCCTTCGAAATGACTCAACCACTTTGGTAATAGTTTCTCCGTAAATATATGCTTAATTTTCTTATTTGTATCTGCTAAGGCACATGTTAAAATTATGTTTCTATTAATTATATTCAAATACAACTTAGGATTAATATCAGCGAATTTTGTATATGCTGCTTGCCTAACAGCAATAACTGAATCTCTAAGTCTCATTCTGAGTTGGGCAAAACTTTGTGGATGAGGAGCTATATGGTTTATCACTTCCCTTCTTACCTAAAATGATTAATAAAATTATCCAGAAAGTCAGATATTATATTTGAGTGTCATACTTCACTATTTGGGTCAGTAATTAGTATCAAGAAAGACTTTAATACTATGCACTCTGCATTGGAAGGCTCTTGAAGTTTTACTAATGCTTTGATTGCTTGAGTACGAACATTTGCTTTGGCATCCTAAAATATGAAAGTGCTTTTGACCTATAATTTACACTTAAAGTAGTCACTACTCACATGTAATAATTCTACTAGAGAATCTAAGATAATATTACAGACACTATAATCCATTTCGACATTATTTCCAATGTTTTGTAACAAAGTTGTGATAAAATAACATGTATTAAATCTTACTTCGCTTTTAGTTACATGAGCAAACTGAAAATAAATAATATTTGATAAAACAAGAATTCATATAAGAAATGAGAAGTTCTATACCTTCAAACTAGATTTCAAAACATTTATAAAGAATGGATCTAAAGTGATATCATATACTTGAGAGACAGTGCCATTGGCATCTGTAATTTCCACTGGCTGTACACATTTGAGGGTGATCTTTATTGCTATTTTCGCTAAAAACTGCAAACATCTAGCTACATATGAACTTTTGTCAGCACATTCATCTGCGTTGTAACAACCATATAATGCACCAATAAAGGATTGAAGAAATTCCTCTAGTTTTGACTGAAATTGAATATAATATTAATAATTCTTCCCCTCTGTTCAAATAACTCACTTTGTCAAAAGCATTTTCCACTGATTTCATCAATTTTTTATGACAGAAATTCTCTTGTTGTGCCTTATTCACGGCAAGTGAAAATATTTGCTTCAGAGACATTTCAAATCATTTCAGAAATCGAACCTAAAAAATTAAAATCATTGCGCCTTCAAAATAACAAACGCTGTTTTATTGAGGCGTCCTCAAATTCAATTTATGTCAACGGTTCATTCCGTTTAAAACGAACTGTCAACAGTGTCAATGGCGAACCACGGAATTTCATATTTACTGCTCGGAGTACCCTCGCTCAAGGTGAGAACGGTAATGAAATGATTTGATATGAAAAATGGAAAGTACGACAATGGAATTTTTCAAAAACTCTGATTCTAAGATCTGTTTCCATTGTATACGGTTAGATTAGGTTAGGTTGAATAAGGTAATAATAAGGTGGTTATAATAAAAGAATTGTTTAATAGTTTTGTTCTTATGGAACTTCATTCAAAATTGCATCTGCAATTAACTGCCTTTGTACATCATTAACACCTGCATATATCTCTGTTATACGTGCATCCCGGTAGTGTCTTTCAGCGGGCATATCTGTAACATAACCCATACCGCCTAATATTTGAATAGCACTGTGTGAAACGAAAGTAGCAGCTTCACTGGCTGCAACTTTAGCCATCGAAGATTCCTTCGTTGAACGTTGAGGTTCGTCGCATAGCACTGCCGCTCTCCAAACCAATAGTCTTGCAGCTTCCAATCTGAGTGCCATTTCTCCCAGCCGTAACTATAAATGAAATAGTAACTTCAGATCTTTGGAAACTACCACCATAGAATATTCCTTTATCTATGACAGGACCACTGATGTGAGTGAATTGTTGTTTTTGTATGATATATCTCAGTCACAGATGTATTTTAGTTTTTTAATCTCACCTTTACTGCTTGTAAATTACAAATTGGTTGGCCAAAGGCTTTTCTTTGGCCTGAATACTCCATGGCAACTTCCAGGGCACTTTGAGCTATACCCAGAGCTTGGGCAGCTATTCCAACCCTGGCCTTGTCCAACTGCATCATTGCCATTTTGAAGCCATCCTCAGGCTTGCCCAAAACATTTTCCATTGGAACTCTAACATCTTCCAAAATTAAATTGCAAGTGGACGAAGCCCTGATTCCTAACTTATCCTCTTTTTTGCCTAATGATAAGCCAGTTGTCGGCATTGGAATGAGAAAACCCGTGATCCCTACAGAAAAAAATTGTCATTTTTTCATGTTTAGGTGTTGGCAATAGTTATCACCTCTGTGCTTTAATTTTTTGTCGACGGTTGCAAAGACAACAGCTGCCTTGCCTTCTGTGCCACTAGTAACCCATGATTTTGTACCATTAAGGACATAACTATTACCATCCTTCACAGCAGTAGTGGACATCGCGCCTACATCGCTCCCAGCATCTACCGAGAAAGAATTGGAGATAAATTAGATGAAAATCATAAACAATATTCAACATAAATGGTTAGGTCCAAATTACGCATAGAGTGAAAAATGTAAGGAATGAAGAGGAATCTTGTATAGAGAAGAATCACGGAGAGGGCGACATCTACTTTTAATCGTTTGAAATACCCGAAAGGTGAACAGCAAACTAACGCGTATGTGTTTATATATGGGAAAGGTGTGAAATATTTGTATGATTTTAAGTCATTCATGTATCGAAAGTAATATATTTAGATGATAATTTATGGACAATTGTTTCAAATAAACTGTATACGAGCTGAAAATGCAGCGGATTGTAAGATGTAATGTGGGAATAAGATCACGAAAAATGTGCTCTGTTCCTCAATGCTCATCACATAGTTCTTCTGAAATTTCTTTGCATAAATTCCCGTTGAATCCCAAGGCAGTTAAAAAATTGCAGAAAATTTTGAAGATTGGGAAACGTATCTCAAAGAATATGTTACTTTGCGGCAAGCACCTCCTGAAAAATGATTTTTGAGCGCTCGTACTACTTACACGAGGGCTATCTCATTTCGTCAGAATTTTGAGCCGAAAATGGTCTCAGCCGATAGAGTTCGACTCACTGATGACGAATCCGTCGGAAAATTCGAGTCTGTCCGTCCGGACGTATACACGATAACTCTCGAACGGAATGTCCTAGAAACTTGAAACTTTCAGGGTAGGTTCGAATCTCGAATGCCGCGGTTAAGTTCGTTATTGGCAAAGTTCGCCCAGGGGTTCCGTAAATATGGCCGGTCGAAATGTTGTTTTTCTGATAACTTCGAAACTACTGATTCGATCGAGGTGAAATTTTGCACTCAGATGGAGAATTGCGTGTTCAAGCTACATGCGAAATTTTGTCCAGCTCGCATGACCAGAACAATAGGAACCATATAATATTATAACTTTGTAATGGAAAGGCCTAAGGACTTGATATTTTCAGGATAGGTGTGAATCTCGAATGTCGCGGTCACGTTCATCAATGAGCAAAATTAGACAAGGGGTTCCGTAAATATGGTCAGTTTTCTTGAAAATTTCAAAACTCTGGATTTGATCGTGACGAAATTTTGTATTAAAATTGAGAATGATATATTCGAGCTACATTTTTCCCAGATCGCATGGTCAGAACCATAGAAACCATAGAAAACCATAACTTTCGAACAGAAAGACCTAGGGACTCGAAATTTTCAGGATAGGTTCGGATCGCGTATTTCGCGGCCTCGTTCATCAATGAGCAAAATTAGACTAGGGGTTCCGTAAATATAGCAGTTCAAACTATTTTTTCCAGATAATTTCGAAACTACTCATTGGATTGGAATGAAATTTCCCACATAGATGAAGAATAATATATTCAAACTACGTGGGAAATTTTGTCCAGATCGCATTACCAAGACCATAGATACCGTAGAAAATTCTAGCGAATTATCGAAAAAACAATTGGTCACCTAAAGCACTGACTTTTCGCCTCAGTTTGAAATTTGCTTTGACAGCTGTCAAAATCATTCCAATTGGTTTCTTAAACTGGAGAATGTGAATCTACCTACGAGGTGGATGAACAAGCGCTCGAAAGCTCCTGGCTTCACGGTAGTGCTTTCTAAATTTTTTTATCGTAAGTTCAATAGTTTTCTATATGATAGTGGTCATTACTCATTTGCTATCACATTCACGTTCACCCACATAATCAGAAATGTCCGAAGTGGTTATCTCGACTTTCACAGGCATTATTATCAATTCTGCAATCTGATAAAAAAAATTTGATTTACTTGTTATGAAGGACAGAAATGACCCCCTTTCGGCCCAACATCCTGTGATTTTCAGCGCCATATAGCTGTACGTGATTTTTCCCTATTCGAGATACGTTTTCCGAAAATTGGAAGAATTTTAAACCTGAGGCCATTTTACATACCATTCCCGAACTAGCACAGATTGTTCTCTATATTCACGGAAACCCTGATCAGGTTAACCCTATACTGATCCTAGCGTTCGGAAATTGAGCTCTCCAAGTAAGGGCTTTGACATGAGTAGAATATTCATAAAAAGAAAGCTAATTATTCAGTTACTCGGAAAATGATTTCATCAGTTTGGCATTTCCAGAATTCTAAAATTTTTGGACCTTCCCTCGTATATTATCGAGAAGATATTACCTGGTTCACTTAACGCGAAACATCCTAAAGTTCCCTTTGTGAACGGCCTCAAGAACTTTTCTTTTTGTTCATCTGTACCACATCTATCTATTAAATTAACATACAAACAGTTGTGTACCGAGGTAATTGTTCCAGTTCCACCACAACCCCTGGCTATTTCTTCGACTGCAACTGCCATCGCCAAAGTGTCCTGTCCTGAACCACCCCATTTCTCAGCCACATTTATGGACAGTAAGCCAAGTTCCCCCATCTTCTTGATCTGAAAGTTACTTTTTACAATGTAATTTTTTTCGGATTGTATTAAATAGTCCTAGATAAATGTGCGTAAATATAATCAGGATATCAAAAACAGCCAAGAAAAATTTCGAGTTTATCATTCTCTATGGCGATTACGGAAAATGTCAGTTGATGGAATCATAGAAATAGTCTAAGCCGGTCCTGTCTGAAAATATTATTTTTACCTGTTCTGCAGGAAATTTGTGGTCTTTGTCTAACTGAGCTGCGAAAGGTTTCAGTTCTGCTTCAACGAAATCCCTACATGTTTTTTGAAGCATCAAATGTTCTTCAGGTAATTTATGAAGACTAAAATTCCTCACGAATTGTTGAGGGCAACCTGGAACGGATTTTATTAGTGGCAATAAGCGACAATACAAAACAAAATCCATTTTCAATGTTTTCGATTTTTTCAGATACTTACATTTAAGTACAGTTGGTATTTTTCTCCACGTCATTGTGCGTTGAACAAACTTTTCAGGTAGGTTGTTATCTAGGTCTGAAGGTCTATTATTCACATATGAAATTTCACTCGGGATATTTGGGAAAAGACCGAAACAGGTTCTGCTCAACGACCTTCCTCCAGAAACTTGTAGTAGTTCCCTTGTATCGAATTGTATTTCACTTGATGGAATATGAATTACTTATCTGAACTTTCACAATAGCCTGTATTGATAAGTAGCCTCGTAAAGCGTACTGTTATTGAATTTAAGAAATTCATTTCGTAATTATTCATCTGACAACAATAATCAAGATATCAACAAATTACGCACGAATGATAATCCATGAATGTTTCGAGAAACTTAACCTTAATGGTTGAATTGATGCTTATTCACGTCAATGTACAAGATCGCAATTTATGTATTCAATGAAATTTTCTGCCAACAATAAATCGTATGTAATTCGAATAGGTAGATATTTCAGTCTATTAATTGAAAAAACCACAACATAAGAAAACATGGTGATGAAATCGGTTTCCATCGTGTTATCCAAATATTGAGTTTTCAATGTGTATTCATCCAAATGACCTTCGCCTAAATGATTTACTATTATCTTTATAGCTCAATTGTTTCGAAAAATCAAGTAAAATGCTGCAAATTTTAAAGAAACGCTACTGAGCTAATTGCATATCGATTTATTTGAAAATAATAAACAAATAGTTCACAAAATGATCATACATTTTTGAGTCTTGAACACAGAAAGGATCATTTGATCAGAGATATCTCTGATTTTATTAGTGTTCTTTTTTCTCAAACCCCTAACTGTCAATTGTATTTCATGACCGACAGGCAGATGGAGCTGGAGTTTCCTGAACACCTCAGGCAATCCTTCGAACTAAAGAAATTCGATTTATTCGAAACCGAGATTATTTATTCTGATCACATTATTAAGAAATCTAAACATTCTAGCAAGATATTACCAAAACTTACATTTTACTTAAAAATTTCTATTCTTATTTATATTTGTACATTTAGGAAAAATCAGTCGCAGGAAACTTTGGTTATCAATTTTAAATTCGATCATATGCATCTGACGAAGGTAAATAATTGGTATTACATCCACTAAAGAGGAAAAGCGTGCCATCCTTAAAAAACATAGTGATTAATGAGACTGTAACAAATTATATCGAATACTTACTCTTATTAACCCTGGCAATTTTTTCCAAAAATCAATATTGGGTACAACTTCAATTCCCCGTGCGCCTCTAACAAAATATAATAAACAACCACCACCAACAAAATAGATCATACAAGTTATGAGAAATATCATCAACAACGTTGCGCCAGTACTTGATTCATCAGGAGCATTCATTATACATGCGTGTGGAGAATTGAGTGTGAATTGCTGAAATTTAATTGTTGAATATCACATTATCCACATTTCCGTTTGGACTTACCCGACTTTTAGGATCATCTATAATTTGTATATAGGGTGTTTCAAACTTATCGCATATTAAGCGAAACGCAGCTGTTATGCTAGAACAAACAAATCAATTGCAATATTTCCATAAGAAAGGTGAGGATTAGTCTTCATGAAACTTACTTATCTCGGTTTTTGTAAATCAGTTCGTACGGCTCTGCTTCATTTGGTAACACATTATATCTGATATCAACTGGAGTCCCTAGAACGTCAATACTTCCTTTCGTTTCATTCTTGTCCACTGTTGTCCGATATATAATCAACTGAAATTCTCAACAGTAATTTTCAATTTTATTAAATATGATGAGAACATACAGAACCTGTGATGGTTTTATTGAACTGAGAAGGTGGAATATCATAATCTGAGGGTTTAAATTGAGCAGATGTACATCCATGGAAGAAGAAACGATAATTTTGTCTTTCTGCCTCCAAAAATCTGCCCTCAGTTGCGTTTTTCTTGTTAGGGAATAAATGTGAAATATCTATTTTCCTGTTGTCTTCGAAGTAACAAACACAAGGGTTGTTAGCATCTCGAATAATACATTTTTCGGAATCATCACATTTTATGAAAATAAATATCGAGAAAAATAAAAATTCAAAAAAAAATAATTTAGCCATGATTCATGCTTTCATTCGGATAAAAAATATATTTGTCAGAGAGATAATACTGAAATAAACAAAACAGTGGAACGAACAGCTCAGAGAGCACCTCTCTTATTTTTATCACTTGGGGACATCGTTATTAAACGAATATTGAAAATTATTATATGGGCCACAAATTCGCTGTATTTGATGAAATGTTAGTGAATTATATTGAACTCATGAATTATACATTTTTTATTCGTTAAAAAGAAACAAGAACAGATGGAATAAATGTGACGTTTCAATATCCAGTTAGTTCTGTGTGTTGTCAACTGCTGTCAAATCGCACCACAATAATTACCACAAGGAAGGAAAGTGTCTGGAATTTTCCTTGGGGATAATTTAATGAAGGTTGAAAATATTTAACAGTAACACCTATTATTTTCAAATATGTCGTTGAACACTGCTCATTTGAACGGTGGCGTTTTGATACATTCTGGCGAATGGTAAGCAAAACAATATTTTCGAGAGAAACGGATCACAATAAAATTATTTTCAGTATATTGCTGTTTTGTGAAAATGTTACAATCGATTGGTCTGGCCAGAACGAACCTGCTTTCAAGGGTGCAAAGGAGGGACGTATTTACTTAACAACTCATCGAATGATATTCAATAATAAGTCTGGAAGTGACCCCATGCAATCTTTCAGCTTTCCGTTCATCACATTGAGTGAGGTAGGCAGGGATCTTTGATTCCTAAGAATACTGTCATTGACACAAAACTATTGTAGGTGGGTGTCGAACAGCCCATATTTGGGGCTAATTACATCAAAGGAAAAGTTCGGGCTCAACCGAATGGAAACTGGGTTGGAGAAGCCAAGTTCAAATTGACTTTCAAAACAGGCGGAGCAATTGATTTTGGCGAGGCTATGTTGAAAGCAGCCCAATTGGGTGAGTTTCACCGATGCGTTATTGTTACACAATATTACATGTTTGAAGAGAATTTTTTCATCAGTGGTTTTTCATTTGATATTATAATGTAAAATAGTACTATAGTCTGTTCAAGTATAAGAGAATTGTTTCAAAATCCTCAGGAGTGAGTAGTTCCTCCAAATACTGAATTCTCAGAGAATATAAACAAAATCAAATATTGACTCCACCTAAGAAAAAACCCCAGTTGTTTAAAATAATCAATTCAAGTGACGATTTCGACATGAACCTAATTCGGAGAATAGCTCACGTTTTTTTTTTCGTAATGAAATTCCTAGAATTTCGAAGGTCTTAGAAGTTGTTAATAATGATGACAGCCTGCCGAATTTCAAAAGAACGACCTTTTATAAATCTTCTTCAGACTCATTGTCTCGATCATTACGAACTCGTCTTGAGTCACGCGTCCGCCGACCAATATTTGGACGCCTCACTGATGGCATTTTTATCAAGCACAATAACTATCCCACAACACAACGATATATAACAAACACAGTGATAAACTTCTAAGCAAATTCTAGAAACACGATAAACTTCACTTTTTGCCTAAGTGTCAAAATCCTCATGAAATATAAGTAATCTATGATTGTTCGCTTGGTCGGAGGAAAAAGGAAAGCCTATTTTTGTCAATCTTATTATTATTTCTATCAATGTCTTCATTTCTGTCATATTTTCGATTAAGAAAGAATAAACAATTTTTTTTATTTCATCCATGCCAGTTTAGATTTTCGACTGAACATATTTTAATTTATTCATTTTAGGTATATTTCCGTTAATATTTTCGATTGTGATATCAATGTTGATTTAGACATTTATACAATCGGAGACTTTTCCGTTAACTTGTTATGTGTTAATATTTAATTTGCATAGAGGTCTTGTGTGTGTTTCATTAGGAGAATAATATCAAGTTGAAACTGTACGATTGTGTGAACTACCCTCGATTTGACTCTGGAAGCAAAGTAACTCTCCAAAGCCCTTCCCACAAGCTCTCAGTTACATTTGAACAGACTATAGAACTCGATTCAAATGTACAGGGTGATTGTTTATATTTTACTCAATAGCTATCTCAGTAAACATTGGTCCTGCGCAAACGGTTGAATGGGCAAATATGAAGTATTTTTCAAATGGAACATCCTGCATTTTATCTTCCTAATTGTTGTAGTTTTTGAGCGCTCGTACTACTTACACGAGGGCTATATCATTTCGTCACGATGTCTGTATTTTTCGAATTTTGAGCCGAAAATGGTCTCAATCGACTATGTTCGACTCACTGATGACGAATCCGTCGGAAAATTCGAGTCTGTCCGTCCGGCCGTAAGCACGATAACTCTCGAACGGAGCAACCTAGAGACTTGAAATTTTCAGTGTGGGTTCAGTTCCCGAATGCCTCGGTTAAGTTCGTTAATGGGCCAAATTCCACCAGGGGTTCCGTAAATATGGCCGTTCAAAGTTTTGTTCCCCTGATTACTTGAAAACTACAGATTTGATCGAGATGAAATTTTGCACTCAAATGGAGAATGAGGTGTTCAAGCTACATGTGAAATTTTGTCCAGATCGCATAACCAGAACCATAGAAACCATAGAAAATTGTAACTTTTGAACGGAAACGCCTAGGTACTTGAAATTTTCAGGATAGGTGTGGATCTCGAATGTCGTGATCACGTTCATCTATGAGCAAAATTATACTAGGGGTACCGTAAATATGGTCGTTTGAAATTTAGTTTTCTTGATAATTTCAAAACTACAGATTCGATCGTGACGAAATTTTGTATACTAATGGAGAATGATATATTCAAACTACATTTCTCCAGATCACATGACCAGAACCATAGAAACCATAGAAAATCATAACTTTCGAACGGAAAGGCCTAGGGACTTGAAATTTTCAGGAGAGGTGTGGATCTGAAATGTCGCGTTCACGTTCATCAATGAGCAGAATTATACTAGGGGTTCCGTAAATACGGTCGTTTGAACTTTTGGTTTCTCGATAATTTCGAAACTACGGATTCGATCGAGATGAAATTTTGTATTTTAATCGAGAATGATATATTAAAACAATATTTTGTCCAGATCTCATGACCAGAACCATAGAAAATTGTAACTTTTGAACGGAAAGGCCTAGGAACTTGAAATTTTCAGGGTGGGTTTGGATCGCGAATATCGCGGCCACGTTCATCAATGAGCAAAATCAGACTAGGGTTTCCGTAAATACAGTGTTACCTTGATATAACGACCCTCAATATAACGAAATTCTCGATTTAACGAATATTTCGAAATCCCCTAGAACTGCCCTTAAGAGTTGATGTAAAATATACCTCTACATTACGAATACTTTCTGTTAATGACCTCTTTACTACGAATTTCCAATCATCGAAAAATATTATATAGAAAGTCTAATTTACCTCCATTTAACGAATTTATCAACTCACAACCTCTGAATAACGAATTCTTCCAATCAAAAGCACACAATTATTGGACAATAACAACAAGAATGCATGTTTCGGCAGGTTAAGACACGTAAAACTGTTTGATGAAAACACTGGTGATTGTCGCTATAAACAATTTAGAAATTACGATAGCTGAAAAACGAAAGTGTTCTCCAACCATCACAGAAAAAAAGGAAAAATTATTGAATTTGTGGACAAGAATCCTCCCAAAAAAAAAAGATACACCGCTAAAGAGTTCAATATTCCTGCGAGTACCTACATGAGCCACAATTTTGAAATTTTAAAATAAATTTCCCGAAAAATGTGAGTGGCCGGCTGTCATTAAACAGCAGAAGATTGAAATCATGCGAGTAAATACAGTGTTTTATTTTTGTAGAAATCGTTCGCAATTGAGATCAGTAAAAAAATTTTCTCACCTCGTTAAAACGAATCTGAGACCAATCTAACCTCTATATAACGAACCTCAGCCCAACGAAATACTTGATATAACGAATATTTTACAAATTCCCTTCAGTTTCGTTATATCGAGGTTGCACTGTATGGCTGTTCAAAATATTTTTTTCCTGATTATTTCGAAACTACTGATTGGATTTAGATGAAATTTTTTTTAGCTTAGGAATAATTAATTCAAACTACGTGCCAAATTTTGTCCAGATCGCACACCAAGACCATAGATACCGTAGAAAATTCTAGCGAATTGTCGAAAAAAAATTGGTCACCTAAAGCACTGACATGAAGTCTGGAGTTTCGCCTAAGTTCCAGAATTTTTGTGGCAGCTGTCGAAAATTCCTTCAATTGCTTTCTAAAACTGGAAAATGCGAATCTACCTACAAGGTGCATGTACGAGCGCTTCACGGCAGTGCTTCTCGTAATTTTATTTCTTCTGATTTCAAATGTATGTATATACTTTATTGAGGTTATCTTTGTCAGTTTTCGAAAAATAAAGATGTTTTCGTATAAAAATTTCGACAAAAAAAATTACAATATGTGGGTTGGCAGAAACGGAATCATTCTCTGGCCTCCTTATATTCCCGACTTGACCCCATTGGATTATTTCTTATGGGGATATTTGAAATCTGAAGTTTATATGGACCGTTCTCAAAATATTGAAGATATATTCAAATCAGAAAAAAGGAAGGAATTGATTATCTCAACAACCAACCAGAAATATTAAGGAGAGCCCTCGAAAACTCAATAAAAAGATATCGATTGTGTGTAAGTAAATGGGGGCCATTTGAAAAAAATCGCAGCAGTGTCACGTGGCGTTCTACAGCTGCCTTAGATTTAGACGAAAATCTATATTTTTCGAAAATGATCAAGATAACCTCAATAAAGTATATATATATTTGAAATCAGAAGAAAGAGCTCTACCGATTAGGAAGATAAAATACAGGGTGTTCCATTTGAAAAATACCAACTTACATAAGATTTTTAGGTTAACGATAACCATAAAAAATACTTCATATTTGCCCATTTTGAACTTTTTGTAGGACCAATATTTACTGAAATAGCTATTGAGTAAAATATAAACAATTACCCTGTACACATTCACATCTCTTTCAAAATCGCAATCTGATGAAACATTAATACTTTTTAATAAAAAAATGCTAATATGTACTTATTTACAGCCACAAGAAATGCCCAAAGGGACACTCCTCCACCTTACGTGGCGCCCCAAACCCAATGGTATTCCGCCCCGCCTCCAGCATACGCCCCACCGCCTCAAGGTTACTACGGCTGGAGTCCACCGACCAACGTGTTCCCGCAGCAACCACCGACAGGTGCCGTCTTCATGACGGACGCTCCACCGCCGTATCCAGGTATAAACGTCCCTGGACAGGCCCCGCCTCCTCAAGGATCTCAAGGATTCGGGTATCCGCCTCAAGGTTTTGGTTTCGCACAACCGGGCTACGGTCCGCCAGGTGCCGCTGGGGTTGTTCCCGGCGCCTCTGGTGGCATGCAGCAGCCGGGGTTCAGCTCTGCCGGTGAGAATCTGAATATAAAATGGTTATTTTTGCGCGCTTGTTTCTGTGAACAAGAGCGTTCTCATTTTGCCCCTAACTATCTGAGATTTTCGAATTTTGAGTCAAGAATGGTCTTAGACGATTAGGTTGGACTGAAAGATGAAGAATTCGAGGTAGAATTCAATTCTGTCCGGTCGTCTGTACAAACGATAACTCTCGAAAGAAGAGGCCTAGTGTTTTGGAATTTGTTTCTTTTAAATCTGCAATCTAGATCAAAAACTCAAATAACTTGTAAACTGTTGATTTGTGGACATCAATAAATATGTCTCAAATGACAGCAAATGAGTCACACTAACACATCCTTCAGGGATCACGTCGAATTTGGAATCACCCTGTATATATAATAGAAAATAAATCAAAAAATATAACATACCTCGTCATTCAACATATCTACGATAATATCGATGATAAATTCAATTGTTATATCGTCCTTATTCAAAACTTCTGGTTCGTTGAAATCTTCAGAGTAGAGTTCCCGTCTTGAAGTTGCGGGATTACCATCTTGACTCACATCAGATTGGACGCTTTCCTGCATACCAATCACTTTGACACCAAACATACAAATAAGATCAGTGACATTTGCTACGGACGTCTTCAAAGCTATTTTATCATAGTTTTGTATAGCCCTATAGGTAGCTATCTGAAAATTAATAATGTACACTTTGATGACAAATTTGTTTCTTTTAAATCTGCAATCTAGATACTTACCGGCAAACAAAGAGAATTTGCATGCTTTAAAGCCAAATCCTCATCCATGCTCGAAAATAAACCAAGACATAATAGACATCTCCAGTGCACTTCTAATGTATTATTACTCAAAAGCGGCATTGAAAATTCATCTCTACAAGATTGTGAAGCAGCAGACATAACGGTAATACTTGGGATTCTCAAGAGTCCTATCAGGATATCCAAACATTTACAGATTGTTTCTGGATTGTACTTAGTACTTTTTCAAACATATTCTTTAAATCATCATCATTTTGAACGATATGTGCATGTTGAAAATCTTTTTCTTCGATGCTTCTTCGTCATCGATTTCCAATTGATGAATTTCAACCCTCACCTGAGTTATCTGAAAAATATAATTCAAAATTGCAAATCTTTTATTGCCTGAACAAGAGCGTTATCATTTTGTCCAAATGTCTGCAATTTTCGAATTTTGAGCCCAGGAAGGTCTCGAAGATTGGGTTGGACTCGCGGATGAAGAATTCGAGGTAAATTCAATACTGTCCAAAAGAGGATAACTCTTGAAAGAAAAGGCCCAGAGTTTTGGAATTTTCAGGGTACGTTCGACATCTGATGTATTCAATATGATTCGGTGGTTTCATCTTTTGAAGTTCATAAAATAAAATGACAGTACTTGTCATACTGACAATGAACATTGAACGCCGTTTCGGTACACAGAAACAAGCGCGCAAAAGCTACTGATTTCACGTCTATTTTGTTTTTATTGTTTTATAATGAAAACGTCGGTTGAATGACAGATTTTGATGCTTTTTTGAGCGCTCGTACTACTTACACGAGGGCTATACCATTTCGTCACGATGTCTGTATTTTCCGAATTCGTCGGAAAATTCGAGTCTGTCCGTCCGTCCGTAAGCACGATAACTCTCGAACGAAACAACCTAGAGACTTGAAATTTTCAGTGTGGGTTCAGTTCCTGAATGCCTCGGTTAAGTTCGTTAATGAGCCAAGTTCCACTAGGGGTTCCGTGAATATGGCCTTTCAATGTTTTGTTCCCCTGATTACTTGAAAACTACAGATTTGATCGAGATGAAATTTTGCACTTAAATGGAGAATGAGGTGCTCGAGCTACATGTGAAATTTTGTCCAGATCGCATGACCAGAACCATAGAAAATTGTAACTTTTGAACAGAAACGCCTAGGGACTTTCAGGATAGGTGTGGATCTCGAATGTCGTGATCACGTTCATCTATGAGCAAAATTATACTGGGGGTAAATATGGTCGTTTGAAATTTAGTTTTCTTGGTAATTTCAAAACTACGGATTCGATCGAGATGAAGTTTTGTATTTTAATCGAGAATGATATATTAAAGCAACATTTCGTCCAGATCGCATGACCAGAACCATAGAAACCATAGAAAATTATAAGTTCCGAAGGGAGAGGCCCAGGAACTTGAAATTCTCAGGGTGGGTTTGGATGGCGAATGTGGCGGTCACGTTCATGAATGAGCAAAATTAAACTAGGGGTTCCGTAAATATGGCCATTCAAAATATTTTTTTCCTGATAGTTTCGAAACTACTGATTGGATTGGAATGAAATTTTGCTGAGGAACAATGTATTCAAACGTGCGAAATTTTGTCCAGATCGCATCACCAAGACCATAGATACCTCAGAAAATTCTAGCGAATTATCGAAAAAAAATTGGTCAGCTGAAGCACTGACATTAAGGTCATTAAGTCTGGAGTTTCGCCTAAGTTTCAGAATTTTTCTGACAGCTGTCGAAAATTCCTTCAATTGATTTCTTAAACTGGAAAATGCGAATCTACCTACAAGGTGTATGTACGAGCGCTCAAAAGCTCCGGACTTCACGGCAGTGCTTTTCGTAATTTTTTTTATAAGAAATCGATTGGTAGCAGTCTCAATCTCAGTAAACTTATAGTTGGTTATTTGGAAGATATGTTTTTTGAAAATTGAACTAAAACTTTCAAAGTGTGACATTTCAATAACAGATTCATCGTAAATTCTCACTATGACAATTTTCTTCCCTTGACTGCCCAAATTCATAAAACTAAAAAATAAGGAAAATGTTCAATTAATTCCAGCAGCATGGCTAACCAAATTTCACTCTAAAATGAATAGAAATTTATTTGATGTTTATAAATATACAGTCTGTCTAAGATAACATTTACATGTTTGTATCAGAAACGAGTTGTTTTTTTACGTAAAAATATTTCGTTTAGAAAATTCCGGGTAGTTTCGGTGGTATCCAGGAAAACCCGAAATTCTATAAATCGTTTTATTTTTTTCCTGGCATTTTTTCGTATTTCAAAATGAATTGCACATTTATGCTACTTCATTCCAATGGCGTCAACATTTTTCTAATCCAATGTTTCGTCTTCGAGAGGCCATAATTAGTTTAATTGTTTTTAATACGGCCCTGTTGTTTTTCTGAGATCCTTTTTGATTCTGAATTACATGGAAATAAATGAAATTATCTTAATCAATCGAAAATTATCCTATATTGAGTTTCTCACCGGTAGGCACTCATTACGGACTGGGAATCATCACAATTAAGTTGCAAAATGCTGCAATTCTTTTTCATGGCAATAATTAATAGAAATTTATTTGATGTTTATAAATATAAGGTCTGTCTAAGATAAGATTTACATGTTTGTATCAGAAACGAGCAGTTTTTTTATACGTAGAAAATTCCGGGTAGTTTCGGTGGTATCCAGGAAAACCCGAAATTCTATAAATCGTTTTATTTTTTTCCTGGCATTTTTTCGTATTTCAAAATGAATTGCACATTTATGCTACTTCATTCCAATGGCGTCAACATTTTTCTAATCCAATGTTTCGTCTTCGAGAGGCCATAATTAGTTTAATTGTTTTTAATACGGCCCTATTGTTTTTCTGAGATCCTTTTTGATTCTGAATTACATGGAAATAAATGAAATTATCTTAATCAATCGAAAATTATCCTATATTGAGTTTCTCACCGGTAGGCACTCATTACGGACTGGGAATCATCACAATTAAGTTGCAAAATGCTGCAATTCTTTTTCATGGCAATAATTAATAGAAATTTATTTGATGTTTATAAATATAAGGTCTGTCTAAGATAAGATTTACATGTTTGTATCAGAAACGAGCAGTTTTTTTATACGTAGAAAATTCCGGGTAGTTTCGGTATCCAGGAAAACCAGAAATTCTATGAATCGTTTTATTTTTTTCCTGGCATTTTTTCGTATATGCTACTTCGTACCAATGGCGTCAACATTTTTCTAATCCAATGTTTCTTCTTCGAGGGGCCATAATTAGTTTAATTGTTTTTAATACGGCCCTGTTGTTTTTCTGAGATCCTTTTTGATTCTGAATTACATGGAAATAAATGAAATTATCTTAATCAATTAAAAATTATCTTATATTGAGTTTCTCACCGGTAGGCACTCATTACGGACTTGGAATCATCACAATTAAGTTGCAAAACGCTGCAATTCTTTTTCATGGCAATTCTAAAAACTCTCATAATAATTGACTGTTGCCAGGATTTCCCTGAACATTGTTAGAATAATTATCCTCATTAGATTGTTGAAACCATTCAAGAGAAATTATTTTAATAAAAAATTTATTTTTTAGACGCTAAAGCAGCGGAGGCAGCACAGTCAGCTTACTACGATCCTAACCAGCCACAGATGGCTTATGTACCACCACCTGCGTATTACGTGAGTACTTGATTGTTCCAAAAATTCCGATTTGAAATTCAAAAAACTCCAATTTTGTTTCAACAGGAAAATCCGCCTTCATATAACAACGCAACAGATAATAAAAAGAAGGAACAGTAAGCTGCTAATGAATTGTTATATTTACTCATTATATGTTAATTAATCGTATTGTTTATAATTATTCCTCTTATATTAGTTTTACATTTGTTGAGAAATTATTGATTTATAAATATATTCTATAGTTTCATGGACCTTTTACTGTTAATATATTGAATTTTCTCAGCACTTCGAATTGCATTTATGTATTCTTAAGTTGCTTATTATTAAATACTATGGTGAAAATATTCGAGAAACAAGTTGATGAATAAATACAAAAAGAATTTCTGGTTTATTATTTTCAACAAAGAACTTTCCATGGAAACTATTAGAGCCTTCTAGAATGAGCGGTAAGGTTGGGTTCTTTTATGTTGTAAGAAGAAATCATAAGACTCAAGATCAGTTTTGTGTATCTATTTAATAATTATGATATTGAGTATATACACATTCATTATGAACAAAAAATATACTATGCATATCACTATCAGAGAATGAGAAAAAAAAAATGATAAATACATAAATAATACAACTTTTCACTACATTCTGCCGATCTGAAAACCCAAAGTTTTAGTCATCACGAGCTTCAGACATTGGAGCAGATAACAATATTTATTAATTTGTACAATTCAATCACAAGGTCATCTTCAAAATTCGTCCAAGCCTTCAACACATACACCGAACGATGTGGAAATTGCAAGACAAGGTTCATTTCAAGCTGTAATCGAATTGAAAACCTTATAATTTCAGTCTATTCTTTACTACTACCAGTTTTTTACGAGCGTACAAAATGAGAAACCTGAGATTAGACATCAATTTCCAGAGAGACATTTTTGTAGAAAAAACTTGTTGAATGTTCACATGCGCACGTGATAAGGTGCAGATATTTCGCTTAACTTTCAATGTATCAAATAGCTTTCACGAGTAGGAACTCGCTCGCTTATAGAACCAATAGATAAAAAAACAATCGATGATGATTTATACCTATGTTTTATAAATAAAGCAGATAAATTATTTTAAATTATATAACATAAACATCCAACATGCTATAAAATTATCACAACTAAAATAACATCAAAAATTATATGGACGAAAATTAAAATTATTCATTCTTCGGTGTTCATTTTCTTTGATGCAAAAATGCTCGTTATCCATTTTTATACTTGAAGAAGTTACCCTAACGAATGGCAATGAGATGATGAGCACAAAAAGTTTGTTCGATATAATCAGAGCAAAGATGAAAAAAATTTTAAAATAATATTGCAAGATTTGTGGTGTTCTGTGGAAATTTTTTCTTTCACAAACATCATAATTCGCTGTGTTTACAGGAAATGAATTTTGTTGTGTAGTTTGTATATATTTTAAATATTGAATAATAAAGAAAAGAATGTACATAACATGAACGTCGGAAATAAGTAAACATAACATTGAAAAAAAAAAAGCTGTTATTATATTTAATTCTTCTTCTAATTGTCTGAATTTCAAGGGTGAACAACCTTTTTTGTCAATAAATAGGGGGGTGGTTCAATTAGAGATAACACAATTCAACAAAAAACATGCAACAATTTATGGCTATGTTTGCATTGGTTACTTCTAGAATTATAATTAAATTAAAAATTTACAATAAAAATGAAAAGTTTAGTCGAATGATATTCCACATTGAACACCACTTAAATATAAAAAATATATAGCACAGCATACATCATGTATTGTTTATTATTTTAATGAGAAACTCGAGTGAAAAATAAAAGAACATAAAAAGTATCGCCGTAAATCAGGAAAACATATTGCTCATAAGGAGATAAAGCACAATGAGCACCAATGGGGCAACATAAAGGAAAGTCATGTTATGAGAATGATTTTTAACAGAAAGGTATTCTTTCTTAAGTCCTTCGATATCTTGCAACAGTTTTAATTTATCTGCATTGACTTGAGAGAAACTTTCCTTGAGCAGGACCAATTCCTCCTCTACAGCTACAAGTTCTTCATAGCCGATTACTTTTTCACTCTTAGACTGTTCGACAAGTGCAACTTTTTCTTTCTCCACCAATGGTTCTGTAAGCGAGTCCCCAGCACCAATTTCCTTCGACGCCAACAAGACATTGACCTCGTTTTTTAATTCGTAATTCTCTCTGCGGCTTCCCTCCAAGTTTTCTCTACAGATAACGAGTTCATCTTTCAATTCTTTATTATCCGCTTCAAACTTAGAAAGTTGTTTTTTCTCTTCCTCATACAAGGCTTTCATTTCCTCAGACTTCTCCTGGTGAGACTTGCAAAGTTGCTCCAACGCCTCGATTCTCTTTTTTAACTCATTCTGAGTTGATTGGAAATGGTATTTCAAAGTCTTCGAATCAATATGATCCACAAGTTCGTTTTCTCTCTCTTCAACAGAGTCTTCATTGTCTTGCTTTTCGTTCGATTCTATTTCATCCGAGGTTTTCTAGAAAAAAATTTAATATTCGAGTTGTGAAACAATTTTTTTTAGCGTTCACTTACATTATCGTCCTCCTCAGGTAGATCGAATTTAACACCTTTTTCCAATTTTATTTCGGCAACAGACAATTCAATTTGGATTTCTTCTGAAAATGGAATACCGTCACTATCTTCCAAGTAAATTGTGCCATTGCTTTCAGTTTCAGAATGGCTACTATAATCATCGCTCTCCTCGTCCATTACAAGCCCCACCTGCAATAAGACAGATTTCTTGAACACTTTCAAATCTAAAATGAACCTTCGAATTCTAACGAAGCTCGTAGTAACATACGGTGAGGTTAAAGCTGTTTTGTTCATTGCTACTGACGTTGTTCATATGTTCCTGTTCTTCGTTCTCGAGCATCTCTTCTTTGATTTTCACATCATCTTCTGAACATATGTAGTTATTTCTCTGTAATAACAAAGAAACGAAAATTTCAGAATTTTGTATCAGAAATAGTTTTAGATAATTGTGGAGATAAAATCCTCAAACAAATCACTAACTAACCTCTAATTCTTCTATGATATTATTACTGGTACTTTTATCATTATTATCTAATTTTATCTCTAAGGTAGTCAGTTCTTCATGTTTATCATAAAGTTGTTTTTGTAAATCCTTGATTTTGGTCTCGAAGTCCTTGCGCATCTCTTCCGTTTTCTTCTGCTCCTCCATGAACTTTTTCAATAAATCCTAATGGCAAAAAACATTTCGGTTAAGCTCAATTGATGGGTAATTATTTCTACGCACATCTATTTCCTTGTGTAAATCCTCCACTTGTATTTTGGCAAGGTTAGTTTCTTGCTGCAAAATATTTTCTTTGATTTCCATTTCCGAAACATAAGCGACTGCATCCAACTTTTCATTGTGCAGTTTTTCCAATGCTTCTATGGCGGCAACCTGATATGCAACATTTTCATCCTAAAAAGAAGAAAATAAAATGTTGTTGAATTGTGCAAAAGTACAACAGTTTATTTTTTCCACCCCAAGTACAGGGACATAAATGATTGTAACATCGCAGTGGGCTTGGAAGTATTCCTATTTTGCCGCTTCATATGCATACTGTTCACAGTTGGAATTGCAGCCACAGAATTTATTTTCTGGGTGCATGACAAAATTTACCTCATTCAATGTTCATTTTCATTAATTAACAATAATAAATGACGTTCCTTCATAATCTGCCCGCTTGTGCTCGAATGGAGGCGTTTTTTAAGTCCTATATAGTCCATATAGAACCAATAGATGAAAAAACAATCGCTGATGATTTATACCTATGTTTTATAAATGAAGGAAGTAATTATTTCAAATAATATAACATAAACATCCAATATGCTATAAAATTATCACAACTAAAATAACATCAAAAATTATATGGAAGAAAATTGAAATTATTCATTCTTCGGTGTTCATTTTATTTGATGCAAAAATGCTCATTATCCATCATCCTAACAAATGGCAATGAGATGATGAGAACAAAAAGTTTATTCGATATAAATAATCAGAGCAAAGATGAAAAAAATTTTAAAATAATATTGCAAGATTTGCGGAGTTCTGTGGAAATTTTTTCTTTCACAAACATCATAATTTGCTGTGTGTACAGGAAATAAATTATGTTGTGTAGTTTGTATATATGTTGAAAATTAAATAATAAAGAAAAGGATGTACATAACATGAACGTCGGAAAAACTAAAACAAGTGAACATAACATTGAAAAAAAAAATAAAAGCTGTTATTATATTTAAATCTTCTTCTAATTGTCGAAATTGCAAGGGAGAACAACATATTTTTGTCAATAAATAGTGGGTTGATCATAATCTGCCCCCTTGTGCTTGAATGGAGGCGTTTTTCAAGTCCTATCTAGAATTTTGAAGAGGTTTTGTTTTTATGATGATAGCTGTATGCATACAGTTGAACTAATTTCTTAATTTTTGTTGGCGACTTATCCTCAACGAATGCATAAAAGATGTTTATCTCTTTGAATACTTAAATGAGTTGAGATCAAACTTAGGCAATAACCAGCAAACTACACTTGTATCCATATTCTTTTATTGGAAGAGAAGGAATGCTCATCATTTTATTTTGAATGAGGCAAGAGTTAAGTTATTAATGATATTATGGAATTTCTGGAATTAGATACAAATCAAACTTAATTGTTGTAATGGCTGTATGTTTTCGGCTGAAATGAATTATTCAAATTGAAAAAATCAAGTCAACATTAAGATTTCATCATTCATCTAATTCAGAACAACCAGATTTAAAGCGGTTAGACATTTTTGAGCGCTTGTCTGTAATTTTCGAATTTTGAGCCGAAAATGGTCTCAATCGAGAAGGTTCGACTCACTGATGACGAATCCGTCGGAAAATTCGAGTCTGTCCGTTTGGCCGTAAGCACGATAACCCTCGAACGGAACAACCTAGAGACTTGAAATTATCAGTGTGGGTTCAGTTTCTGAATGCCTCGGTTGAGTTCGTCAATGGGCCAAATTCCACCAGGGGTTCCGTAAATATGGCCGTTCAAAGTTTTGTTCCCCTGATTACTTGAAAACTACAGATTTGATCGAGATGTAATTTTGAATTCAAATGGAGAATGAGGTGTTCAAGCTACATGTGAAATTTTGTCCAGATCGCATGACCAGAACCATAGAAAATTGTAACTTTTGAACGGAAACGCCTAGGGACTTGAAATTTTCAGGATAGGTGTGGATTTCGAATGTCGTGATGACGTTTATCTATGAGCAAAATTATACTAGGGGTTCCGTAAATACGGTCGTTTGAACTTTAGTTTTCTTGATAATTTTAAAACTACAGATTCGATCGTGACGAAATATTGTATACTAATGGAGAATGATATATTCAAGCTACATTTCTCCAATTCACATGACCAGAACCATAGAAAATCATAACTTTCGAACGGAAAGGCCTAGGGACTTGAAATTTTCAGAATAGGTGTGGATCTGAAATGTCGCGTTCACGTTCTTCAATGAGCAGAATTATACTAGGGGTGGCGTAAATACGGTCGTTTGAAATTTTGTTTTCTCGATAATTTCGAAACTACGGATTCGATCGAGATAAAATTTTGTATGTTAATCGAGAATGATATATTAAAGCAACATTTTGTCCAGATCGCATGACCAGAACCATACAAACCATAGAAAATTATAACTTCCGAAGGGAAAGGCCTAGGAACTTGAAATTTTCAGGGTGGGTTTGGATCGCGAATGTCGCGGTCATGTTCATCAACGATCAAAATTAGACTAGGGGCTCCGTAAATATGGCCCTTCAATGCAGAAATAAGAAAAAAAATTAATCAAGAAGGGCGACCCTGAAGCCAGGACTGGAATCAGCCATTAAAATAATAATGACTGTCATTTTCGAAATTCTATGATACCTATAGCGAAGAATCACGGAGTGGGCGACATCTACTTTTAATCGTTTGAAATACTCGAGAGGAGAACAACAAATTAAAGTCTGTGTGTTGATATGGGAGAAGTGTGAATTATTTGTATGATTTTAAGTCATTTATGTATCGAAAGTGATATTTTGTGGACAATTGTTTCGAACAAACTGTATACAATCTGAAAATGCAGCGGATTGTAAGAGGTAATATGGGAATAAGATCACGAAAAATGTGCTCTGTTCCTCAATGCTCATCATATAGTACTTTTGAAACTTTTTTGCATAAATTCCCGTTGAATCCCGAGGCAGTTAAAAAATGGCAGACAATATTAAAGATTGGGAAACGTATCTCAAAGAATATGTTAGTTTGCAGCAAGCTCTGAAAGATAATTTTTTTGTCGTAAGTTCAATAATTTTCTACATAGTGATCATTTATTATCAGCTATCACATTCACGTTCACCAAAAATGTCCGACAGGCATTATTATTAATTCCGCAAAAATATTTGATTTATTTGTTATGAAAGAAGAATATTTTGATCACCTTTTAACCCGACATCTTGTAATTTTCAGCGCCATCTCGCGGTACGTTATTTTTCCCTATAGTTCACATTAAGTGATGAGATGCAAACAATAATCCAAAGCTGACTGTGATGTTGCAATCAGTTATGAAGACCCTGAAGTGTTCTTTATTTCAGAAACCGATTCTATGAACCAAACCAGCTATCAGTGTGACATATAATAACGTCATTTTATTTCTATAAACTTCAAACAAGAAATCACAGAAAAACTATCAAATATCTCAACACCGGATCGGAAAAAAACTCAGCAACTCAGCTCTAAGGCCGAATTATTACATAGACACAAAACACGAAAACCATTTTAAAACCAAGATAAATAATTTAGAATTGAAACTAACTTGGATTTTGTTGAGTTCCTGTTTGCACCTATCCTCCGTCCAATTCTTGTTGGCCTGCGATAGCTGAGTTTCCAAAGTGGCAATCCTAGATAGTAACCTTTCTTCGCCGACATAAGCGGCCCAACAGCTACTAGTGGCAGTTTTGGCATTCTGTAACATGGATTGAAGTTTGGCAAGTTTCTTCTGTAGGCACTCTTCGCGATCACTGGCATCCTGGATGATTTGATTGAGTTTGTACAGTTCATCCAGAGGCACCATTCCTACAACCGAAAACATAACGACTGACAATTTAAAAATAATACGAGCAGATCATAGATTTAGATCTGTCAAAATCAGTCGAAATTTTCATGCGGGATTCTCATTGTATTGTACAAAGTTTGGTTGATAACATCAAGAAATGAGAAAGTGGAAACGAAATTGTAGATCTATGAGAATTGCAGCAAATCACTTAAATTTCAGTACTGACAGAAGTTAACATACTAAGAATTCAATTGAAAGCGTGGGAATTGATGCCAATTAAATTACTGGAAACAATACGGGACATCTTCGTTAGTTTGAAGAATGAAGCAGGTAAATTGGAAAAAAGTATTAGGGAATTTAGGAAGCCTGTCTGGACAGATTATTCCTTCTCCGATATGAATTCACAAAAGCAAAAAGCTCAACTTAAGGCCCAAGAACAGTTCAAACATTCAGGAGGGTTGCTGTTTTATTATACAGGGTGATTCCAAATTCGACGTGAACCTTGGAGGACGAGCAAGTATGACTCATTTGCTGCCGTTTATTGATATCCAAAAATCAACATGTTTACGAATTATTTGAGTTCTTGTGTTTTTTAAAAAATTATTGACCTTACTTAATTTTTCGTCAATTTTTTTCTACGTTGAGCAAGTTCGATTATAATTATGGATTATTTTCATCAGAGAAGGATATGATATGTATGAAAAGAGCGAAAATATGCTGTAATAGATGTTGAAAAAGAATTCGTATGATTTGAAAGTTGGTGTATGAAGAAACGAATAGTTAATTTCTAATATCAATTCGCCTGCAATTTTCGAATTATAAAAGGTTGGGAACACTGTTTGTTATTGAAATGTCACAGTTTCAAGGTTTTAAAACAATTTCAAAAAAGATTGAGACTGTTATCAATGGATTTCTTATGAAAAAGTAACATACCATGTCTATTATTTTCACCTATACTAGGACTTGCTTTAGCTTCCTTTCCATCCGGCAGGTATAACTTGAGAGTAGCAATTATGCAACCATGGGTAACTTTCCTGTTATTTTCCACAACGTCTACACCAAATTGAACAATATCACCTGAGCTAACTTCATGATGTTCTATTTCTGATGTTAGTTTGTTGTTATTGATAAACGTACCATTGCTACTTTTGGTATCCTGAAATATCAGTAAAATAGATCATCATCATCCATCAATCATAAATAAGCACTGACCTGTAAAAAAAACTTTCCATTTTCATACCATAGTAAGGCATGATTCCGGGATAGAACTTTACAATCGAATATAGCATTATTCGGCTTGGCCCGAGCTCTAGCCACAGAACGTCCAACTTTGACAGGTTCATCTAACAATAGTGTCCGATCCTGGAAAGGGTGCGAATTTTGCCTGCAAATGAGCACTGCTTTCGCTGTCATTTTTGTCTCATTGTTCGTTATGATCATCTCCATTTCGTTCATTACAGGGGTAGGAAATGTTGATACATATTTCACCCAATTATCACTAACAACAACCATTGCCTTCAATCAATAAAAATCATGTGTAATTAAAAGGTCATTTTATCTTCGAGTTCATCTGATTACTTGACTAGCAATAATAAAATATGCTTCGATGTGAAATTTGAATTATATCAGGAGAATGGCATTCCATAAATTTAAGTGGTTTCAGAAATCAATGAATTTAAAAGGGGAATTTGCCATTATTTTAATAATGACAAAATCAATTTAATTAGAATTTCGTATCACTCCGAATTAACAGATATGGAAACTGATAGTTGGAAATGTAACTTACCTATCGAACAATTGATGATAAATATTTCATTTGAAATTGAATGTCATAAAACCCAAGTAGGTGTGAAAGATAACAATTCGAATCCTAAGCCAAATTAATTACGTTCAGGGCCTCCTTCAAATTGTTCGTAAAATATTGCGTAACGAAACTCTATTTAACTTACATATTTACAGATATCAAGAAGGAAATTTTTGGATTTTTATTGAACTCAAAACTATTTGACATTTCCTTTTGATTAAAATGCAAAAAACTGTATCACTGACGGATGCAGATAATCGAAAGAGAAAGCAAATTATAACTTGTTCTATGATCCTTTGTTTTTCATACAGAATTGAAAGAATATACAATTGAATTAACCGTATTTTCCCTGTTATAAACTATGAGTTGAAACTTTTCAAGTATATACGATCGCTGGTATTCCTCTTCGAAATAATAAGCATTACCTGGGACATTGATTAGAAGAATTTTTTCAGAAGATATAGTATTCTGTGGTGGATGAACTGAAGAACGTACAAAAACAATTTTCAATTCAAAACAAACTATAATTCCAGAAGATATTGTATATTCTGATCGATTTAAATTCGAAATGGAGAGTGATGAAGAGAATACAAAAGAAAAACGTAAACATATTGTCATAAAAAATTCAACCGACTTGCAGAGAATGAAACTAGAAAAGTTAATGAAAAATCCTGTAAGCTGTGTTCCTTTTGCTATTTCCAGGTTTTAATAAACCTTTCAGAATCTCCACCGAGAGTACGTTGTGTCAAATCGAAATTTTTCAGGATAAACTAGTTGTCATACCAGAAAGGCCTAAACCTAGGGGTATACCAACCGTTCCAGATTTCGTAAGAAATGTTATGGGATCTAGTGCGGGGGCTGGTTCAGGTGAATTTCATGTTTATCGACATTTGAGGAGAAAAGAATATGCCAGACAAAAATATATGCAGGAGAAGGGAGAGAGGGTATGATATAAGAATTCAAATCAACTTATGATTTTCATGAATCCTTTGATATTTTCGCAGGAGAGACTTGATGAAGAGTATCACAAAAAACTTGAAGATCATCGAATAATGGCAGAAGCGAAAACTGCTAAGAAGAGGGCGAAGAGACTGAAGAGAAAGGATAAGAATAAGGGCCAAAAGAAGATCAGACTTGAGAAAAATTCTTCGGAATCGGAAAACCAATCGGCTAGCGAAGAAGAATGTACAGAAAATGAAAATGAAGGAAAGATTACCATAAACGAAACTCGAAATAATGATGAAGAAATCGAGGATGTTGAAAATAAAATGAATTCAGTTATTGAAGATTCAAAACAATTATCATTAGAAGGACAAAATAGTCAAAAAGAAAAGGATGATCATGAACTAAAAAAATCAAAAAATGATTGTGAAGATGAGAGCGTGCCGAAAGAATCTGTGGCTTGATAGTTATTTTAGTCATTGATATATTTTGTCCATCTTTTGTATAAAATAAACTGTAATATTAACTTTGTTCTATCTATTTCAGTGTAAAATTAGTAAGAGTAAGCAAAAAAATAGATAATAGTCTTCACAGTGGTCTCAATTTTATATTATTTTATTTAAGTATCATTTCACCAGAAGGTGAATCATTTTTCGAAATTATATTAAGATATGTATAAAAATATTATAAATAGCACTGTCGTGAAGTCAGGAGCTTTCGAGCGCTCGTTCATCCACCTTGTAGGTAGTTTCGCATTTTCCAGTTTTAAACACCAATTGAAGAATATTTTGACAGCTGTCAAAAAATGACAGCAGCTCTTTGTCAATTATGCCGAATCAGCTGTCACAGAAATATAAGGATTTTTTATTCAATAATTCGTTGGAAACTGAAAGTTTCTGGGGCGTTCCGTTCGAGAATTATCGTGTATACGACCGGACGGACAGTCTCGAATTTTTCGACGGATTCTTCATCAGTGAGTCGAATCTTGTCGATTGAGATCCTTTTTGGCTCAAAATTCGAAATCGTGACGAAATGATAAAACCCTCGTGTAAGTAAAACGAGCGCTCAAAAATAGTTACGGTATATCTTTCCACGACAGTGCGATTCTAGTTGGAAAATGTCCCTAACAAATATTTTACACAGCATCTGGCTTAATTATAAAACCGTTGAATCTTATTAATAAGTACTATTCACTGAAGAGTCAATGCCGAACGTCCTTCAAAGAATATTAATCTGGACGTTTGTTATCAATGAAAATATTTGTTAATTGGCAACACTGACAAATGTCAACAGGCTCATCGAATCGCATGCCTATTTTTCATCCGTCATTTCTGTCAAACAAAACGCTCTTTCACTCGGTCTATGTTCAATATCCTCGCTTTATGGAACTGTCGCGCAATCTCAATTCTATAACAGTTCGAGTTCGGTCTTCGAGAAGCTGTTAGCTGTGTTGTTTAATTCTGTAGGTTTATTACGTGGTAATATTGTGTCTTTCGGTGATTGGATACAATTAACTGCATAACTAATAACTTGTGAGTATAAAATTATTGTTCCTCGTAGTTTTATCACTATAGTGTCTGTTTTTTCCGTTTTGTTACGGATGACAATTCCACCAACATGGCTGAAGGGTATTCAATATTGATTTTTGGGATAGAAATTCCAAGAAAAATTCTGGAATGTTCCCAATAATTTCCGCATAATTCAATCTTCGAACGTTCGTGTCAGCTGTCATCTACCAATATTGATATGGTTTTCGTATAAGCGAACATTCCTAACATGCTTCTATTGTTGGCACTGTTATGGTATTTAATTCCAATTTCAGTATCGAAATGAACGGTTTTTCTTTTCAAATGCGGAATTATCGATAGATCACACTAGAAAAACCCTGTTCAAGTCGGAATGCATTGTTATACCTGTAATATAAACATTGAAAACATGTAATAGTGAATTTTTATTAAACAGTTCTGAGTTTCTACATATAATGGCAATGCTTGTTTTCTCCTTTTGCAGTTTGATCACGCTGAAGCACCTGTTTGTATGAGTAATGTAGGTGTTTAACACTTGAAATGTATTCCCTAACCTTGACTTCATTAGTCAATGTTTTCAATATCTAGTTGCACTTTTCATTGATTTGAAGTAGCTTAATATGTAACAGAAATTCGAATGCTTCGATTCATTTTATATTGTCACCCTAAATTTTATACAATAGATATTTAAACAGAAGATTAGTAAATTGAAATATTGCCAAGTAGGATTTTTCAGTAATGTATAATACATTTTTTTTTCCGATCTTTTTAGTATTTTTGTTTAATCCTTTCATCATTATTTACAGGGAATGCTCATATATTGAAGTATTATTGATTGACAAAGGAGCCCCGGAAAAATTTATCATGAAAATGGTTCTGTCTCAACGCCAGCGAGAAGAGCTGTAAGTTTGTAGCTTTCTTAGAATAAAATTGATTTCATTATTTACAATTGTGTGATGTCTCAAATTATGAATCTATGTTTTGGTGGAAATGTTCAACACTGGAGTGTATTATGTTGATTATGATTAATTTTTTAATTGAATGGAATTTTTCAGTGCCAATTGCACAGAATCATTTGTATTTACTGATTGTGGAGTTCAAATCGATGTCAATAATTTTTATAACTGCAACAATCAAAGTTGAAGGTGAACTGCTAGGTTTGCAGTCCAAAATTTATTCATTATGTTGTATAAATTAGCGATTTTTTATATGTTAATGATATTTGTTTGTAACAATAATATGTGATAAATATGGAAGCGTCAGAGAGTCAGAGGTGTATTGGTTTGTGGTTTTGTTGAACCATTCATAAATTTCACTTGCACATATTGAATATATGGATTCTGTTGTGAGTTTCGAAGAATAGAGAATTATATCACTATTATATTGGAGGTTTTTACAACAAATCTATTTTGTGCGTTAAGACATATTCCTGACGCTCTACGATAAATTAAATTACCAATAGACTGGGTAACGGGTCATAATAGATAATATTTTAATGAGATCAAGTACTTTTAACTTAATTAAGACAGCAGTGCCGATTTCTTGAGGTTAGTACGGTGAGGACATGTTTATGTTTCTCCATACTTCTGAGCATTATAAAAATTATATAATCAGCATCTAATTCTACAAAAAACCAAATTCAACTTTCAAAAGATACTAAAACTAATATGTATATCTAAACACTGAAAAATCGTTCAATGGGTGAGTGCACTCACTATATGTTCTTCTATTTCAATTCAATCTACGAATCTACTCTTGACAAACTTCCAAATACTATTTATTATACTTTTCTTCTCGCAAAATCAATCTTTCTGCAAACTTTTTGAAAAAATCGATCTTTTCACCCTGACGTTTCTCTCAATTGTCAACTGGCCTGCTTTATCCTTTCCAAAATATTCAATATCACATTCCCATGATATGCCAACATTCTTGATACATTTTCATTCTTCATAAACATAACTTAACTAAATTTAACTATGTATTTAAAATTGATAACTTCAATCAATTCATATTTCTCCTTTCGAATAGGGAACCTTGAAAATACAATAATACAACAATCCATAAATTGATCGAATTTACCGAATTGACTATAAGATGTTTGAAGGTTCTTGAATTTTGGTGATGTTATTTGAATTGATTTTATTCTAAATTTTTTATGCCGGACATTCAAAAGGTTGTTTATAAAAAAATCTGCTGAAACGAAACTAGTGCCTGCATTCTAACGAAAACTTTTTTAGGAAATGAAGAAGGAATTTGGCAAGATTTCAGAATACTATCGTCATACATCAATTGTGGAGTTCGAAAGTTGCAGGCGAATTGATATTAGAAATTGACTATTCTTTCCTTCATATACCAACTTTCAAATCATACGAATTTTTTTTCAACATCTATTACAGCATATTTTCGCTTTTTTCATACATATCATATCCTTCTCTGAGTTTTCAAATTCAAGGACATAGTAGTAATTCTTTAGTAAACTTTTGTATTATCTTGTAATTAAATACTTCTATTGTCTCCCTCATTCTGTGCGAAAGATGTAAGTGACCTGGTGCCATGCCGATTAGCATTAGTTTTTATGTAATCCGATCCGGACCTGTCCGCCGTTCGAGTATAAGTTACCGGTATTCTTAAGCTTCCTCGGACCCCCAGGAAATGAGCTCTAGGATTTCATTTGCATATCCTTGGGAAAACTTACGGCGCAGTAATTCGCGATAATACCGAAACCTAATTGAACCCCGATCTTTGGAACCTGAATCACTTTCTGAAACGCGTCGAGAAAGTGGACAGATCGTATTGTGTAGTGATGATAGGAATATTGCGATGAGTTGCACTTGACTTTATTATCGTGCTTGCATTTAAACCGGGACATAACCTAAAACGGTCTGACAGGGTTGCCACAACAGAAATTCTTCGAACAGAACACAGAGAAATGTTTTTCGTTGGAATATTCTAAAAATAATGAGGGGTACCACTTGAAGGAACCTCAATATGCAATTATACCAACATAACTTCAAACTGGATCGCATGAATCAATAACATTCGAATTCGTTTTGAATTGCTCCCTTTCACTTTCAACGTTTGGAAGAAAGTGAACCTTCCACAACATTAGGAGCCACGAAAACCGCCAATTAATTGTCTTTTAACAAGACCGATCCGACAGGTACATTTCAAGTTCTCGAGTTCTAGGTTATGTAGTATCAGAACTCGTTTATTTATATACCAACCGCATAATATGGTTATGCGAAGATTTATACACATGGCGACTTTCACTTTGGCTGTGAATTTTAATTGCGTGGGATGACAATGTCTCTTCTAATTCGTTACGGGGTCTTGTTTCTGACATTTGACGGTGGATAATTGGGTCTGGAATGGATCATGTCTACTTAGAAATAATTTTTTCGAGTTGGCATGAATGAATATCTGTCATTCATTTGAAGTGTCTGTCATTCAATATGTCAATGTCTCCATCGGTGCCAACCTGTTCTAATCTCCGATCAGGGTTGCCAGGTCTACTGATTTTTCAGTAGATCTACTGATATGCATATTGATCTACTGATCTACTGAAATATTTCATAATCTACTGAAAAAAATTATGACACTTTTTTATCATTACAGTTACCTATTTTGACAATATCTTGAGTGATATTTCGGAACATTCTGTTTGAATAAATTTTCAGGCGCTACTGATTATAGAATAGAATGCATCTCAGCGTCTGAGCGCTTTATATTATATGTTGGTAAACCATAAAGCTACATCACCACGCGGGATCACCGGTTATCGGTGGTTATAGATGAGATTAAGATACGTAATTCAGATTAAATTAAATTCTTCATATACCTCTCCAATAACAGTTTGTTCCGTTTCATTTTTTGGATTTGTGTTTTTTTTTTATTTGTTCCTGTTTTTCATTTATTCGAATCTGTTAAGTACAAGTTCCTTTCTAACTTCAATTTGAGATATTCATGAGTATTTTCAAATTGAAAATAGGTTATATGTTTATTTTTTTTATAAAAATGTTCGTTTTTATTTTGTTGAAAATAGGTTAGTTTTTTTTTAAATGGAAATACATACTTTTTTGGCGTCATAGGTTCATTTCATTCTCCATTCCTGAAATTTGTAGAGCATAAAAGGAATCTACTGAAATCTACTGAATTTTTGACAAGGTATCTACTGATGACATAAAAATCGGACTGGCAACCCTGTCTCCGATCGTTGTTTTTTCTCTCGCGTCGACGAAACTGGTCAAATACGAAATTGGAGGTTTCGAGGTTGGAAACTCCACCAAACCATGCAATTAATTCGTATTGTTCAGGTCGATGACTCATCCATATTATAATGCAATCGTTACAGTTCGCTGAAAAATCCTTTCTTCGGATTATGATATGTACCTCGGGTTGGCGTAATTTATTTCGTCAAACGCCGGCAAGTTTTGAAACGCGAAAAGACGCCGTGAAAAAAAATGGCTATGACGTATCGTTGATGGAAGATGAGCTCGTGAAGATGAAGGGAAATTTATTATTATTGCGACTTTTTTTTAGTCGTTGCGCATGCGAGTTCGTTCGAACCGTTTTCAACAATTGGAACAAACTTATTCCCTAATTTAATAACTGCAATAACCAGTAACAACACTGTGATTCCTGACACGTGACTACTTTTGGTATTCTGTAAAAGCTCTTGTACTCTACAGTGTGAGCTGTAATAATTTTCCAATTGTAGTACCGTCTAATTGTTCCAAACCCCAGGTGGAACGAATCCGAAGGAAACCCATCAATCTAATTGAGGCCCCAATTTCTCTTCTCGAACTGAGATTTAGCAATTCTCACTTGGTCGAGAATTTAACGATACATTGTCCCATTCCCACGTTTCCGCAATTTGCTGTACGAACAATGAGCAATTTCGCCACTTTCTCATCGAAAAAATTCGAGGTTTCACCGTCAAAAACGAGCCCCTTCGAACATCGATCGCGATTAGCGACACTCAAAGAAATTTTCCAGGATATACGACAGGAATTCGGTAGCTTCTACAGGAAATTCTCCCTATTTGAGCGACAGCAAGAAGATTTTTTGATTTTACGTGACAATTCCGGTCGTTTGATTCCTCTAGAAATAACAAGTTTTGCACTAGTTGATGCAACCAAACTGCAGTTTGTCATTTGGAGAGGGAAATGATACTCTGACGAAAACCGGAATATGCGTGACTATTTACAGGAATTTCCTGTTTGAACAAACTAGATAGCTGTAATCCAAGCTTCACTAAACTAAAACAGGAATTATTTTACTTATAACGGAACTGTCGTATCGATTTAACAGGAATTTTCCGTTGAATTGAAGAACTATCGTTCATATATTACAGTACTTTTTCTTCTAGTTCCATCTTCTATCGAAGGTTGGAAACCATCATAGCTATGCGGATTACTCTTACATTCCTCTTACGTTACAGTACTAGTTAGTTGTATTGAAAGCTTATAACCTGAGCCTTTACCGAAATCGGCATGTTAGATTGCGAGTACAGATTGTTCTCAGACAGGTCATTTCTTGTTGTACTAACTAGAGTTGCGTTTAAACAACCGGAAATTCCGGGAACGTGGAACACCATCGAATTTCTTTGGATTGCGACTGGTTCGAAACTAGACACAGCATGATTACCACCCCTTTTGGCCACCCAAAAATAGAGTTGCGCGTGCTCAGTTTGTTACGAATCGATTTTTACGTAGACACAGCATGCTTTACACCACTTTTGTCGATCCTAGAATGGAGTTGCGCTTGCTCAATACGGTTTAGAATCGGTTTTGTGCGATCAAAGCTATTATATCGACGTATTAATATTTAGGCTGCCATTCGGATTACTGTGATAACCTTGAACCTGGTAGTCATTCAGTTTGCTCGTAAATCCGAAAGTATGTCAACAATTTTTGGTGATAACACTCCGATTAGTAACATTGGAAAATCTGAACGCATTACAATGCGGGCAAACATTATCTCTTTCGGTTCGAACTTGTTGCACATATCTGACTAGACACAAATCGGTTCTCACGTGATCGATTGGGTAATTAGTAAATTGCGGATTAATGCCGATAAAAGTCATCAGATATCGATGGATGGAAGCTACAGTGTTCCAAAAATGCCTTATATAAAATATTCATCAAGGCCGAGTATTTCGAAATCAAATTAACCCGCGAATCTGAGAAATCCCCAGCACGGACCTGACTTGGATACATCTTGAGGTTAAAATGCGTTCAGTTAACGGAAAATCATCTGACAGAGCGTATGATTTTTGTGACTTTTGGTGAATAGGACGTGGTGGGTCAAATTCTTGGTCCGCTCCCCGGATCTCCACCCTCGTGATTTCTTCTTTTGGGGTCATTTGAAAACATTAGAGAACAGTAACGGTTAGGTGAATAGTGTTGAAGAACTAAAACAATGCTTGTGACATTATTCGTGAGCAAACTGATGTGATAGTTGCTGCATGTTATAATTCGTTATCACGCCGTGCAAGACTTTGTGCACATCAAAAGAATGGTGACTATTCGAACAATTTCTGTAAACAATTTGAATCAATTTTATCGGTGAAATTGTGAACTTCCTAATTTTTTTATAGGACCTTTTCAATCAGTGATTTCCCTCTCCTTAGTTTGAACTTCAAGAATTATACCATTCAGGGAAAATCTAATGAAAGTTGAAAGAGAATATACAAATTTGCGATAAAATCCAGCACTTCATTTACCTGCTGGAATGCATAGGGCACCGTGATTTATGGCAGATCTCCTAACACAGATGAGTTTTAGCTCCTGTAAAAAAAAAGCCTCATCCTATAAAACACCCTGAACATGTCACACTTTGCATATCGAATTCAGGAATGAGAACATTGGGAAAGAAATTAATGATGTTTTGAAGATATCCTAAGTTGTCAATGGGAAAGGTCGGCATTGACCCTATTAACAGAGAAGATCAACGGCACGCCACGTTTGATACCGTTCTTTCTATCGGTGTAAGGTCAACGCTTGCATCCAGATTCTTCGGTAACAAAAGCAACACTTTCTCATAATAATAACGAAAACAGGTTTGATAACATCTTCACGAAACGTTGATAAAAAACCGATCGAACCGAATTTGGTAATTCGGGTTTTCTGGAAGGAAACTGTCACAGTACGATGGTCGAGCGTTCTTAACGACCATGACTGATTGCGAACCGCCTCCGGCTTGTACACACTTGGTCGCTTTGTCGATCGAACCAACTTCGGGAGTTTCTCCTAGTGCAGATCGGATAAAAACAAACCGACAGTACTAGGCGAGAGTGAAAAACATCCTACATGTCCTTACTTCCACATGTGGAAATACGCGAAAGGAAGGACTTTCGATTCTTTTCGAAATAATTTCCGAATGATTTCTCGCCGGTTGTGTTTTTAACTAATGATGGTACTTTCACAAGGTGCGGAGCCGTTCGAAGACGAGATTTATTTCCTTCTGCCGAATGTTGTTTGGTTTTACATTGAGAATCTTTTTATTATTATATTGTTTGTTAGCAGTGACCATCATTTAACATGGCATCGGAATCGTCGAAGAAATTGAGACCTCCACCGGCGAGACGGCCCCGAAGGGGTGGAGGTGTAGAATGTGGTCACTACACGGATTTTGATGAAATTTTATATTCATATATTATATTTTGCTGCTTTTCTCTTGAAAAATGTTACTCGCTTCGAGATACATTGTTAGAACGGATTATTTTTCATATTTATATAATTTAGAGGGTTAAATTTGTATACAGGGTGTTTTTCAAGGTGATGCTTCTTTTTTGACAGGTGCTAGAACTAATCAAAAGAGATCATTTCGCCGAAAGTTGATCACATAAAATTTGCAATTTGAAAAAAGTGCGAAAAATCTTGGGCATCAATATCTTAATACAACTCTGGATCGTGTTATCTCTCTGTTAGGAGATGTGCCATGGATCACGGTGCCATAAGCATTCCAGCAATTGAATAAAGTGCTGGATTTTATCACAAATTTGTATATTACCTTTCAAATTTCATTAAAAGATTTTCCTTGAACAGTATAATTTTAAAGTTCAAACTAAGGAGAGGCAAAATAACTGACTGAAAAGGTCCTATAAAAAAATGCTCACCATTCGTTTGATGAGCACAAAGTCTTGTAATGACGAATTATTACATGCAGCAACTATCACATCAGTTTTCTCACGAATAATGTCACAAGCATTTTCGATGCGTTGTTTTAGTTCTTCAACACTATTCGCCTCACCGATACTGTACCCTTATGTTTTCAAATTACCCCAAAAGATCTTTGAAAACACCTTGTAGTTTATTATACGAAAGGAACAATTTTGAAGCTGAAAACACCCGGAATGCATCAAATTTAACATCTTTTGGTTCGGAATATTCTACCACGACAAATGGCAGAAAAATGTCTGAGATGACGAGCAATTTTTACCAACTGCACTACAGACGATTGAATTGAAGAATTGCGACGTTGCCAACTCCATCAAATGAAATATTATTGTTCATATTCTATTGTGATATAAATTCATATTCCATATTTTATCACGTGAAATATTTTCGTCTATCAATCATACGCATAATTCAAAGGAAGAATTATTGAAAAAAATTACGAAAAGCACTGCCGTGAAGTCAGGAGCTTTTGAGCGCTCGTACATCCACCTTGTAGGTAGATTCGCTTTTTCCAGTTTTAGAAATCAATTGAAGAAATTTTCGACAGCTGTCAAAAAAATTCTCAAACTTATACGAAACTCCAGACTTCATGTCAGTGCTTCAGCTGACCAATTTTTTTTTCGATAATTCGCTAGAATTTTCTGCATTATCTATGGTCTTGGTGATGCGATCTTGAAAAAATTCTGCACGCAGTTTGAATACATTATTTTTCAGCTAGTTGTAAAATTTCATTTCAATCCAATCAGTAGTTTCGAAATTATCAGGAAAAGAATATTTTGGAAGGCCATATTTACTGAACCCCTAGTCTAATTTTGCTCATTGATGAATGTGACCGCGACATTCGCGATCCAAGTCTACCCTGAAAATTTCAAGTTCCTAGGACTTTCCCTTCGAAAGTTATAGTTTTATATGGTTTCTATGGTTCTGGTCATGCGATCTGGACAAAATGTTGCTATATATCATTCTCGATTAAAATACAAATTTTTTTCTCGATCGATTTCGTAGTTTGGAAATTATCGAGAAAACAAAATTTCAAACGACCGTATTTACGGAACCCCTAGTATAATTCTGCTCACTGATAAACGTGAACGCGACATTTCAGATCCACACCTATCCTGAGAATTTCAAGTCCCTAGGCCTTTCCGTTCGAAAGTTATGATTTTCTATGGTTTCTATGGTTTTGATCATGCGATCTGGAGAAATGTAGCTTGAATATATCATTCTCCAATAGTATACAAAATTTCGTCACGATCGAATCTGTAGTTTTGAAATTTTCAAGAAAACTAAATTTCAAACAACCATATTTACGGAACCCCTAGTATAATTTTGCTCATAGATAAACGTGATCACGACATTCGAGATCCACACCTATCCTGAAAATTTCAAGTCCCTAGGCATTTCCGTTCAAAAGTTACATATTTCTATGTTTTCTGTGGTTCTGGTCATGCGATCTGGTCAAAATTTCACATGTAGCTTGATCATTCTCCATTTGAGTGCAAAATTTCATCCCGATCGTATCTGTAGTTTCCAAGTAATCAGGAGAACAAAACTTCGAACGGCCCTATTTACGGAACCCCTGGTGGAATTTGGCCCATTAACGAACTCAACCGAGGTATTCGGGAACTTTACAAACACTGAAAATTTCAAGTCTCTAGGTTGTCCCGTTCGAGAGTTATCGTGCTTACGGACGGCCGGACGGACTCGAATTTTCCGACGGATTCGTCATCAGCGAGTCGAACCTAGTCGATTGAGACTATTTTTGGCTCAATACAGACATCGTGACGAAATGATATAGCCCTCGTGTAAGTAGTACGAGCGCTCAAAAATAATAAATCTTTATGGTCGTGAAAAGAAGTAGAAAATTTTCGTAGCCAACATATATTTCATTCTTGTTTCGATCTATTCATATTTGGGTTAGGTTGAGTTAGGATTATTCTGAATAAATGAAAAAAAAAAAAGAAAAAATTTCGAAAACACGAAAAAATGTCTAGTATAAACATGGAATAGTTCGTCTCAAGGTTGTACACTACTTTCATATGCCTATGCATCACAATAATTGTTTCAATGATTTCTCATGAACGGCATGTGAATTCTTTTTATTTTTCGAATCTATATTCAGGCGTGTATGCAGAAGACTTTCCTCGAAAGTTTTCGAAAAAAAATTCAATATTGTTGCGTGTAATCCAATCCATCCAAAGCGGGCAATTCAAACTCACTTCAACAATTACTGGCGATAAAAAATAAAATTTTGAATTGATATTTCTGTCAATATCAGAAAGTTGTTCTCATCGCTTTCTTAATTTGATTTTAATCCATCACCTTTCAAATCGGATATATGTTCATGTATGAATATTCGAAAAGTTATGGATAAAAATCAAATTAACAAATCGATGGCAACAACTTTTTGATATTGAAAGAAATGTCAATTTTCTTCTTTTTCATCGCCAGTAATTGTTGAAGTAAGTTTGAATTATCCGCCTGGGTTGGATTAGATTACACTGAAAAATATTGAATTTTTATTCGAAAACGTTCGAGGAAAGTCTTGTGCATACACGCCAACATTCCGTTTATGAGAAATCATTGAAACAATAATTGTGATGCAATGAAAGTAGTGTAAACCCTACCCGAATCAACCCGACAACGTCGCATTTCTTTAACTCTGTTGTTTGTTGTGCAGTAGAAATTGCTTGCCATCTTGGTCAGTTTAACGCCATTCGTGAAATCGATACGGAAGAGTTCATCAATGGAGAACAATGTGAAACAATCTGTTTTAACAGTTAGTAATTTTGTACATTTTTTCACGAGAAAATCAACGAAACCCGCATATTAGTTTCATGTTTTTCGTTCGTATCAAAGCATATTGGAGCTCCTGTGAATTTTTCATCAAAATCTAAGAGGTGATCATATTTGCCACCTTTTCTGCCGAATGTGCCTTGGAGTTAACATTTCCATTATCCGAAGTGACGCTCTTCATCGATATGGGGAATCATTACTTCTGACACGAAATGTCTGGGAATGCAATGATCTTGTTGCAAGTCCCATCATAATTCAAACCTCACGGTTCAAATATACTTCCCTCCGTTTGTGTCAAAATTAACTTGATGGATTATTTCGTCTGTTTCAACCAGCACGCCCCCGTTTCGTTAGCCGGAAATTGCCGTCGCTCCAACGTGCCAGACGACGTCGTCGGATTTATCGAAGTCGTCGCCGATGTGTTTTAAAATTACGTTTGGACAGCGAAGGAAAACGGTTAAGCGCGCCCGATACGTACAGGTGTGTCTTGGGCTGGTCATCTGAATAATCCGGAGCCTCCGGTAATTCTACGGTAAATTTTCAACTCGATTTAACCGTTTCGTAAGGTGAATAAATATTTAATTGATATCCTGGGATTTTTTTATTGGGTTCGTTCCAACTAGGATCTGACCCGATCGATTTCGGCCGATGCGCAGATGCGGAGTTCGATGGAAACTGTTTCTCGGAGTGAATAACTTCATAAATTTGTTTATGTTTTTTGTTCATTTTAAGGCATATTTCATCAAAATACAAGAGGTGACCATATTCTACACCTTTTCTGCCAAGGTGATGTCGAGTTTAATTTTTCAAAACTCGAAGTGATTCTTTTTTTCGATTTTCAAAATCACTACTGGATTAATTTCGGAATAAGACAGTTATTCTTGCGAAATAATAGCGATCTTTCTATTTCAGAAATTTAAGAATTTCAAATTTATATTCAATCTCCTATATTTTTAATGAACTTCATAGTTGGAACTTGACGGTTATCTTGAGGTCCCTCCGAAGATTGTTTTCTGTTTTGCGCTAACCTTCCTTCCTCGTTTGAGCAGATCATGTTATTCCTACTTATTTTGTTACTTCCTGATAACGTCTCCTCGACCCTGGCAGAGAATCTTGAACTCCCTTCGAGTTCCTTCTCCGAGATCGGATCCGTAAAAGGCCCGCTGCAACTGCTGCGGCGCCGGCAAAACGCAAACCAGTCGTCGGTGTCGATCTTTTCCTTTTCCGTTATGTTTTTACGTAGCTGCGTTACTTATTCCGCGATTCGACGAGGGTAACGGTGTTTTTCTTAGTGGTAATCGCGTATAGCCGCTGCACAAACCATTCAATTCGATGGCCCTCATCTCGGGACCGTTGGACCCGTGAGATATTTTCCCATAATGTTGGGTGCGAGGTTGCAGCCAAAAAAATTCGAACGGTATACAGTCTGTCCAAGCATAAGGATTTGAAAGATACAGGGTTTGCTGAATAAAAAAAATCACGAAAAGCACTGCCGTGAAGGCAGGAGCTTTTGAGCGCTCGTACATGCTCCTTGTAGGTAGATTCGCATTTTCCAGTTTTAGAAATCAATTGAAGGAATTTTCGACAGCTGTCACAAAAATTCTGAAACTTAGGCGAAACTCCAGACTTCATGTCAGTGCTTTAGGTGACCAATTTTTTTTCGATAATTCCCTAGAATTTTCTACGGTATCTATGGTCTTGGTAATGTGATCTGGACAAAATTTGGCACGTAGTTTGAATACATTATTCCTAAGCTAGATGCAAAATTTCATTCCAATCCAATCAGAAGTTTCGAAATTATCAGGAAAAAAATATTTTGAACAGCCATATACGGAACCCCTAGTCTAATTTTGCTCATTGATGAACGTGGCCGCGATATTCGTGATCCAAAAAATTTCAAGTTCCTAGGCCTTTCCGTTCAAAAGTTACAATTTTCTATGGTTTCTATGGTTCTGGTCATGCGTTCTGGACAAAAAATTGCTTTAATATATCATTCTCGATTAAAATACAAAATTACATCACGATCGAGTTCGTAGTTTCGAAATTATCGAGAAAACAAAATTTCCAACGACCGTATTTACGGAACCCCTAGTATAATTCTGCTCATTGATAAACGCGAACGCGACATTTCAGATCCACACCTATCCTGAAAATTTCAAGTCCCCAGGCCTTTCCGTTCGAAAGTTATGATTTTCTATGGTTTCTATGGTTCTGGTCATGTGATCTGGAGAAATGTAGCTTGAATATATCATTCTCCATTAGTATACAAAATTTCGTCACGATCGAATCTGTAGTTTCGAAATTATCAAGAAAACTAAATTTCAAACGACCATATTTACGGAACTCCTAGTATAATTTTGCTCATAGATGAACGTGATCACGACATTCGAGATCCACACCTATCCTGAAAATTTCAAGTCCCTAGGCTGTCCGTTCAAAAGTTACAATTTTCTATGGTTGCTATGGTTCTGGTCATGCGATCTGGACAAAATTTCACATGTAGCTTGAACCCCTCATTCTCCATTTCATCAACTTTGAACGGCCATATTTACAGAACCCCTGGTGGAATTTGGCCCATTAACGAACTTAACCGAGGCATTCGGGAACTGAACCCACACTGAAAATTTCAAGTCTCTAGGTTGTTCCGTTCGAGAGTTATCGTGCTTACGGCCGGACGGACGAACAGACTCGAATTTTCCGACGGATTGGTCATCAGTGAGTCGAACATAGTCAATTGAGACCATTTTCAGCTCAAAATTCGAAAAATACAGACATCGAACGAAATGATATAGCCCTGTAAGTAGTACGAGCGCTCAAAAAGTTGTGTTTTTTCTTACCCAACAATGTACCGTTCGGAAAATTTTAAAATTCCTGGTATTTCTGTATATACATATCCGGGAAAACCCGAAATTTTGGGAATTTTTTTTTCCTGGCATAATTCAGATGAAATTGCCAATTTTCCACTTTATCTAATGGAGTTAACATTTTTGTGATACGAAGTTTCGTCTTCGCGGGACCAGCATCAGTATAATTTTTTCTATACGTGATAATATGAAATATTCAATTTGAAAAAATTTTAAAAAATCTCGGGCATCAAGATCTTAAGACGACTCTAGATCGTGTTATCTATCTGTTAGGAAGTCTTCCATGACTCACGGTGCCATATGCATTCCAGCAAGTAAATGAAGTGCTGGATTTTATCGCAGATTTGCATATTCTCTTTCAACTTTCAGTTTTTTCCTGAACGGTATAATTCTTAAAATTCAAACTCGGGAACGGAAAAATTACGGATTGAAGTGGTCCTATAAAAAGAATTAGGAAGTCCACAAATTCACCGATGAAATTAATCCAAATTGTTCACATAAATTGTTCGAAACGCTCACCATTAGTTTGATGTGCACAAAGTTCTGCTCGGCGTAATAACGAATCATGACATGCAGCAACTATCACATCAGTTTGCTCACGAATAATGTCAGAAGCATTTTCAATGCGTTGTTTTAGTTCTTCAACACTATTCACCTAACCGTTACTGTACACTTATGTTTTCAAATGAGCCCAAAAGAAGAAATCACAGGGGTTAAGATCCGGGGAGCGTGCAGGCCAAGAAATCGACCCATCACGACCTATCCACCTATTTGGAAACACATTACGAAATTCGAAAAAGTCACGAAAATAATACGCTCTGTCAGATGACTTCCCGAAAACTGAACACATTCAATAAACACTTTCAGATCTCGATACGTACCGTCAGACCCGGACTTGGAATTTCTCAAATTCGCGGGTAACTTTGATTTCGATATACTCGGCCCTGGTGAATATTTTGTATGAAAGATTTTCGGAATTTTGATTTATTTGGATGAGTTCTAGCACCTGTCAAAAAAAGCTTCACCTTTGAAAACACCCTGTATTTATTGACATTGTAAGTAATACTTTAAATACTATATTGGCTGTTTGTCTGAAAATTCAAATAACATGTAGTGAACCTAAGGAAAAATTGTTCAAGATAAACTTATAAGCAAGCCAAAAAATCAATCCTTTTAACCCCAGAGAACCACCAAATCCATCATTCGCAAGACTTTGAAACGAAACACAGCGGTGATCGGAGGAAATTTTCCCATTCACGCCACCAGATGAGATGGGGAGACGGTTGCTCTTGGAGTGGACAGGTGGCTCGAATAGGGAAATTTTGTCCGATCGCCGCTGCGTTTCGTTTTAAAGTCTTTCGTTTTCTGCATCGAATCCATCGTCTCTGAGATTTACTGATGAGACTTGAATAAGTCGAAACCGGTGTTCTCTGGGTTTAGTGGATCGATCTGTTGGCTTGCTTATTAGTTTATCTTGAACAATTTTTCTTTGGTTTCATCACATGTAATTTGTACTTTAGATACTATTTGAGCTATATGTACTAATTGTTAAATAATTAAATATTTTATGAATTTGTATTACTTCTCGATCACAACGATTTTGAATCACTGATAAAAAATTGGACATTTTGTTTTTTACTGAATTTATTAATACTGTCATGACTCCACCCGATAAGTATTTCGAAAGCGGAATATCATCTCATTCGGAATTAAAAAGGAGCTTAGATTTTATCATTAAAGAAAATTATACTGATGATGACCCCTCGAAGACGAAACATCGGATTATAAAAATGTTGCCGCCATTAGATAGAGCGGAAAATTGGCAATTCATTCTGAAATTCGATCTCAAAGTCAGGAAAAAAATTGGGGTTTCCTGGATAACTCCGAAACCCTCAATAATTTTAAAATTTTTCAAACTGTATTTTGTTGGATAAGAAAAAACAAACACTTTTTTCAATTTTTCCGACACCGTATCTCTTAAAGTCTCCTAGATCCGAATGCTATCCTATCTTGGACATCATCTATATGTTGATTTACGAGGAACGTCCAGAAAGTGATGAAACCTGATTTTTCTATTGTAAAAAAAATTTTTGAAAAAATTACAGGGTATTGGGAAGAAATATGTAGGTTATATCTGCACTTTGTCGACTTTCCGTATTATACAGGGTCTCAAAATTGACGAAAAATCCCATACTTTGGGAACCGTATGCATTGACCAGGCACTACAAAATGGTAAATACCTCTCATCGATGCCAACCTTTGGATAATTTTTGTTTTGTCGGTCTCACCAAAACCGCCTCCGAGATTAGTTCTCGACGGGCTTGTGCCGTTCGCCGGAACCCGTTTAATTGAAACGCAAATCGCGCCCTGGTAGCGTCTTCAAATTATGGGTTAGACGTGATTGAAGAATCCCACAGTGAGACGAGATCCACATTGTTGGCATAGTTTCTCGTGTGGATGGGCTTCAACTATGGTCATATCTTATTTCGTTTGAACTCTGGCACGACCGTAAATTCCCGGTTGAGAATAATGAAAGAAGAAGAAAGGTTTCCCCGCTTTATAATAAAAATTTTAACAGCTTGTTCCGAATTTACGTCTTTCGCATTATCGACGCCATCTGAAATAATTGGTTGTCTTGTTCGTTCGCACAGGTTTATGGTTAATCGGCGACGAAGTTAATTGATGTGGATGTCGTTAAAGTAGATAAAGCCCCGCGTTATTATCCGGGAAACACCTTGGTCGGTGAGATATATCGAGAAGGTTCCGGCTCGTCTCTCACCATTATACAATGTTGGCGTCAATTTGAAATGTAAACAAACAAGGTTGATGATATCCAAATCCCAGCTTTCTACCGTCTTCGCCTTATTCCACTGCACGATCCGCGTAATTCCCTTAATTAAAAGCCAACTCTTCTTTCACCTTCGGTCCGGTGAAAGTAATCGATATTTTACCACTCTTGATTTTTATTATTATTTATCGTGCTCGAAACTGGGATCAGCCGATCCGATGTGCCTTCTAGATCTAGATTTCGCCGCGTTGCCCAAGGGCGCGTCCTCGTTCTTCCATATGGTTTTTTCATAAATGTTGAATGTCGACTGTGATAGGGCGAGGAGATCCGAAACTTTCACGATTCGAAATGTCGGAACGACTGGAGGAAGGCGAAGAGCTGTAAGAATGTAGAAATAACAATGGTTTCGGTAATTTTGTTGCGCTGGTGGCCAGGAAGGAATAATGGTCGATAAATCTTGGGGCAATGATGGAGAATGGGCTTATGAAGCAAGTGATTAGGCTGGAACTCCCTCGTGGACGATTTATGTCGGTTTAGAGAAGTTTTATGTGTGGCTTATGGTGTGTAACAACTGTATACTTTAGTATCAAACAGACCAAATTACACATATTTAGCACCAAAACAACAACATTGAACTATTTCTAGGAAAAACATCCGTATGTCATGCGAAAACAGCCATTAAATACAAGTTTCGCAAGGGAACATCTTGGTATAATCACAGCCGTCTGTAGAGAAAGCCTGGAACACGATCTGACAACGCAGCTTGGAGGCCGACCTGAGTTCGACACCGGTTTTCTGATTATTTTTTGACAGATGCTAGAACTCGTTAAAATTCCAAAAATCCTTCATATAAAATATTCACCAGGGCTTAGAATCAAGAAGACAAAGTTATCCGAGAATCTGAGAAATTTCCAGTCCGGATCTGACGGTACGTATCGAGATCTAAATGTGTTTATTAACTGCGTTCAGTTAACGGGAAATCATCTGACAGAGCGTTTGATATTTGGGATTTTTCCGAATTTCGTAATGTGTTTCCAAATGAATGGATAGGACGTGGTGGGTCGATTTCTTGGCCTGCACGCTCCCCGGATATCAACCCCTGTGATTTCTCCTTGGTGATTAGTGTCGAGGAACTAAAACAACGCATTGAAAATGCCTATTCGTGTGCAAACTGATGTGATAGTTGCTGAATGTAATAATTCGTTGTGCGCACCAAACAAATGTTGGCCATTTCGAATAATTTCTGTAAACAATTTGGTTCCATTTTATTGGTGAGTTTGTGAACTTCCTAATTTTTTTTTAGGACCTTTTCAATCAGTAATTTTTTCTCTCCTTAGTTTGAACTTTAAGAATTATACCGTTTTAGGAAAAATCTCCCAATAAAAGTTGGAAAAGAATAAACAAATTTGCCATAAAATCCTTTATTCACTTGCTGGAATGCATATGGCAGCGTGATTCATGGCAGATCTCCCAACAGATGGATAACACGGTCCACAGTCATCTTAAGATCTTGATGCCCAAGATTTTTTGCCCTTTTTTTCAAATTGAATATTTTAGGGTATACCCCCTGTATACTTTCAATAAGCTCTCGCACAGTATTCTGAATTTCCTTGAGTTCTCTTAAATTGGGTGAAATCAGATCATTTTTGTTGGGTCACTTCCGATGTTGTTTTCGATAACATATTAACCATTTTACAAGTTCTGATTAAATGGTTCGTGAAATTGACAGTATAACCATTAAAACTCTTACAATTCTTCCGATGATTTGAAATATGAGAGAGTTTTTTCTGTTGAAAGTTGCAATGATGCATTCTCATTTGGTCGATTATGGTCACTTGGACTATGAAGAATGAAAATTGCCAAGTAAGCGTACCTAGTCATTATTGCGTTAATCGCTGTTGATTGAATACGACATTTTTGTTGTAATGAATTCAGCAGACTGGAAGTACAATTCTACGAGTTACAGGCTGGTAATCACTAGGAAAGCCAGTGGTCAAGGTTGGAGTTCGTCAAACTCAACGAATTTTCATAGAGATTTACCTAATTATTATTATTTTCAATTGAAGAAGACGAAATAATGTTTTATGTGGTCTTGATGATTACTTGAACACGGCATTGATTATTTCCTGATGCGTTTCGAATCACGTGCATGATTCTACGTTTCCCCATTTAATTTATTTACAGTTTTCAATCAGGAAATGGATCATCAACCTTTATTCAAATGTTCTTCTTAACCTTCTCATTGCATACTTTTACTGTAATGATTCTACCTCTACATAAAAAAGGAGACCACACAGATATGGAAACCGACTGTGAAAGTATTAATTTATCTCGCAAAAAAATTCTCTGTAATGTGCATCTATTGTTTCACACGGTCCGGCCGAAGAAGATGATTCCCATCACGAGATACCTCTCTATTTAGAGAAACCGATAGTTTTGAAACCATCCGCCACGAAGGATGCAGATAAGTTCAACTATGCATGTCGTTAGAGACTGTATTGCGATATGCAAATAGCGCGATGTGTGCGTTCCACTTTCCCAGACGGACGTCGGATGGAAATAGTTCCAAAATTATCCCATTGAAACGTTAATTTCGATCATAATTCCGCATCTGTTGATTTTCGGGATAAATTTATACAGCGGAATGGCATAACATAACGCCAGAATAACAATGTTCGAACATCAACAAGGTTGCAATAACATTATTTTAGAACAAAATAACTCTGGAATAACAACTTTCGAACAACATAACTCAATAACAACGTAACCTTGACAAAACAGCTCAGACACAACAGAACTCGGGCACAACATAACTTAGGAAGGACATAACTCAGGAAGAACAAAACTCTGAGATAACAACTCGGGCACAACATAACTCGGGAAGGACATAACTCAGGAACAACATGACTCAGGAAAAACATAACTTAGGAACAACATAACTCAGAAGGAACTTAACTTTGGAAGAACATAACTTTTGAAAAACATAACTTTGGAAGAACATAGCGCAGGAAGAACATAACTTAGGAAGAACATAACTCAGGAAGAACACAACTTAGGAAGAACACAACTTAGGAAGAACACAACTTAGGAAGAACACAACTTAGGAAGAACATAGCTCAGAAAGATATTAACTTAGGAAGAACATAACGTAGGAAAGACATAACTTGGGAAGAACATAAATTAGGAATAACAAAACTCAGGAAGAACATAGCTCAGAAAGATGATAACTTTGGAAGAACATAAGTTAGGAATAACAAAACTTAGGGAGAACATAACTTAGAAAGAACATAACTCGGGAAGAACGTAACTTAGGAATAACATAACTTGGGAAGAACGTAACTTAGGAATAACAAAACTTGGGAAGAACATAACTTGAGAAGAACATAACTTAGGAAGAACATAACTTAGGAAGAACATAACATAGGAAGAATATAACTTAGGAAGAACATAACTAAGGAAGAACATAACTCAGGGAAAATATAACTTAGGAAGAACATAACGTAGGAAGAACATAACTTAGGAAGAACATAACTTAGGAAGAAGATAACTTAGGAAGAACATAACTTAGGGAGAACATAACTTAAGAAGAACATAACTTAGGAAGAACATAACTTAGGAAGAACATAACTTAGGAAGAACATAACTTAGGAAGAACATAACTTAGGAAGAACATAACTTAGGAAGAACATAACTTAGGAAGAACATAACTTAGGAAGAACATAACTTAGGAAGAACAGAACTTAGGAAGAACATAACTTAGGAAGAACATAACTTAGGAAGAACATAACTTAGGAAGAACATAACTTAGGAAGAACATAACTTAGGAAGAACATAACTTAGGAAGAACATAACTTAGGAAGAACATAACTTAGGAAGAACATAACGTAGGAAGAACATAACTTAGGAAGAACATAACTTAGGAAGAACATAACTTAGGAAGAACATAACTTAGGAAGAACATAACTTAGGAAGAACATAACTTAGGAAGAACATAACTTAGGAAGAACATAACTTAGGGAGAACATAACTTAGGGAGAACATAACTTAGGGAGAACATAACTTAGGGAGAACATAACTTGAGAAGAACATAACTTGAGAAGAACATAACTTGAGAAGAACATAACTTAGGAAGAACATAACTTAGGAAGAACATAACTTAGGAAGAACATAACTTAGGAAGAACATTGGAATAGCATGACGTTTTATACAGGGAAATAAGGTAGAATGAGGGATGACATTGTCTGTTTGTCCTTACATAACTCCCGAACCAGATGTCAGATTTTGATGGCGTTTTCACTATAGTGTGAGGAATTCATTCCAGAAGATTTTCGAGTAAAATTCATTACTACATCACAAAAGGCTGAGAGAAAAATATAGATTGTTCGTAAACAAGTCCTGACCGACGCTGTTTGAACTATAAGAAATAGATCTAAATTTCGATGTGAGTTAACGTAAAATGGGAGTAAGCATCGATTTATGATCGTTTCGATTTGGACTAACCGAAACGGTTCACGAATCTGAAAATGATTTGGCAAGATATAGCCTGATGACTTTTTATGATAACCGAAGTTTCAAATTCGAATAAGGTCGGGTTTCTTCAAAGTTCAAATTATAATAGGTCACGTTAGTTGGAGAACCCTATATCGGCGTCCTCGTTCCAGACCGAGTTGTTTTTGTTTCCCAATTCGTTAAGTTTGCCTTGAAATTTCCACTTTTCCGAGCTGATGACCCAAGAACTCAACGCAGATATTGGTCGGCCCCAACCTTTTCAACGCGCCCGCATATTTCTAAAATAGTTCAGGCGTCTCGGCGATATTTGACAGAGCGATTTGCCGGAAAACCCGAATAGTCGTCTGGAAAAGGGCGGAACCGAACCCGAAAGGGCGCAAGGTCCTCCCGAGCGGATCGATAATCTCGTCGTTAAATCAGAATGACCGTGCGTCATCACAGGGGCGGGTTACATGTCCCTGCGAGATTGCTTTTGAAGTTCCATAAGTGCCACTTGTGTGAAGATGGTTGCAATGTAGACTGGAGACTTTTCGGCGCACAAGTGTCATTTATGCGATTCTAGAATGAATAAAACAGTCGCCAGTATTCACTTTTCGAATATATTTGATAACAAACAATAAAAAAGAGGGACGTGAAAAATAAAGGAAAAATAGGATCAGGATATTTCAATATCGAGCTTGCACCAGAAGAAGTTTAAACTTAATGCAATTTATGCGGAAATGTGGGACACGCTATATTAAACCGTCTGGAAACTTCTTTCTCTGAAAGTTTAAATATAACTTTTTATATTTTAGCATATTATGATGAAATTTTTGTCTTTCAGTCTTGAATTTGGAGGATCCGATGATTTCATCTGTACCGTTTTAGTTTATGATTGACGATAATAAGTTTCAATCTTTCCTGAATTTTTTATGGTTTTCTTTTCGAAGAATACAAATAACAAAACGATGCAACTTCTTCTTAGAAGTTTATTATTATTATTTCCTATTTTAACTCAAAAACAAACTGGTAGTTGTTTTCTGGTCATCTATGATAACACAATAAATAACTCCGAGCCGTGGCCAAGAAAACTGGCAACATGGGATGGGGGTCCCGATAGAGTTCAGGGAAAATAAGTATGTCGTGACTGTACTTATTCCTTTTTTAATTTTTGAATGATTGATTTGAAGTGAAAATTAGTTTTACCCAATAAAATATATTTACATCGACTCTTTCTGATCTGCATATTTAAATCTTCAAACAATAATATAGTAAATAATTGAATTAATTAATGTTTTCTTATGAAATCTCCCCGCGAGCATCGTACCCTCGGTGGAACGAATGCGGCGTTGCCAATTCCGGAGGTGACATATTTCATTTGCTAATTCCGCAATTATTTTCAGAATTCCCTTTCATATTTTAGAATCGTTTTATTCCGAAATAATGAGTGCTGGATCAAATTAACTCGCAGAAATCGCAGATTTCCCAATCGAATAACGAGAAACAATCGTCTTGAGCAATCGTAGAGATTTTTGTACCAATTTCTCGCGATGAACCGGCAGAAAATACCGAGATAATCATCTATCAATGGGACTGTTGAGATGTACAAGACTGCTTTCTACTCGTTTCGGTTGTTATGATGACCTGTCAGCGAATATTAAAATGTGCATTCAAGTCGTGTTTGCAACTTGATGCTCGACAGGTACCCATACAACTTTGAGTGGCGTATTGAGCGTTATCGAGAATGCCGGTGCCGTTAACTTTCAAGAAATCATTATTGTCGCATTGTGATCGATGAAATGATCCATAGTTACATGTCTATCTCGAAATTCTTGGAGATTATTCCACGTCGTCCATCTAGTGGTGTATGAGACAGAAACCAACCGGTAGTTACGGGACTAAACACTCAAACAAAGATTATAATATATTCTACCTATCTATTTGAGACTAATAGAATATTGATATCGGATCAATTAATAAGAACGCCAAGCTACATTTCCATGGAATTTTTCATTTTTTTGGCCTGGAGATGGTACAACTTTTCTCTACTTCTCACCTTGAAAGTTGTTTTCGTTTTTCTTCCTCGTACATCAATGTAATTTTTTCTTGATGACAAAATAAACGTAGCATAATAACGGTGTATAAGCTGTCTTTCATCGATTTTCTTGTCTTTCTGTATTCAAAGCACACATCGGATTGATTTATTACAACCATTCAGCGATTTCTCCGGAATTAACTACCGTAGTTCGAAGTTTTATAATCAACATTAAAGAGGCAAACACACACGACAAAAAATCAAACGTCTATAATCTACGGATTTTTTTGTTTGATCTGTTTTTTCCTCGACATTTTTGTTGATATCGAGGCGAGGTTTCTTCGAGTGGACAAACGTTGGTTCGACACCGGTCACGGTTTATTACCCATGTCCATGACTCATTACTCCGCGAAATATGTGCAGTAATTTCTTGTCGACCAGGGGCTATCGACTTGCAAACGACGGGTCTTCGTGAAAAAAAAACAGAGCGATCGACATCGTTTCGAATCGCATAAATGAAACGTTAGGCTCGTGTAGAACGTGCATAACGAATGGCAGCGTAACGCATCAGACGGAAAATAGCCGTTTACCACAGATTATGTTCGCGCAGGAAGAACGTCGTTGGCCGGGGCAAATGGTGATTGTATGTAGTTGATTCGAATTTAGAAAAAAATGACGCAGTTGTCGCTGGTATTGAAAATTTCATGAACCTGGTAATGCCTGTTGGTGTAACGATGCACTTTTTGACCTAATAGAGTGAATTGAAGTTTGCATAGTTGAAAAATTTCGTCATCGATTTTTTGTTAGATACAGTGATTGATGAAAAATCGATTGGTGTAGTCCCAACCTCCCGAAAAATGTGGAGTATTCATCGTATCTATGACAGTTGACAGTGTCGCCAACTAATTCCATCAAAATACCAACATATTGCTTCGAATTACTTAATTTTTTTATGAGTTAAAATCGTTATGAATACGAACAGTTGGTTGAGTTGGGTTGAGTCACAAGAAGAGTTAGTTATAAATGCCGAAATGTAATTGAGTTAGCTGAAGTGAACTAAATTTTAAATTGAGTTATGAGTGAGAATAAGTTAGCATAGCTTAGTCTGAATATTTTCAAGAAGAAATGTTTGTTTGGATCATGTAACAAAAACATGAAGCATAAGGTTATAAATGCCGAAACAAAATTTCAAATAATTTTATAGGGTAGGCCGGATAAAGTTTTTTAATAACTGAATTTCAAATTGAATTCTGGAGTGAGGAGAAATCAGCCAAGCTAAATCTCAACTTCTTCGAAAAGAAATGAAATGAGTGTGATTTGATTATGTGACTAAAACATAGTTATAAATGCCGAAATAAAATTTCAAATGATTTTATAGGGTAGGCTGGATAAAGTTTTATATTAACTGAATTTCGAACTGAATACTTGAGTGAGGATAAGTAAGCATAGCTAAATTTGAACATTTTCAAAAAAAAAATGAATGAAGTTTGATTGGATTATGTTAGAAAAACATTAAGTTATGAATTCCGAAATAAAATTTCAAATAATTTTTTTGGGTAGGCTGGATAAAGTTTTATAATAACCGAATTTCGAATTGAATTCTGGAGTGAGGAGAAGTCAGCAGAGCTAAGTCTTAACTTCTTCGAAAAGAAATGAAATGAGTTTGATTCGATTATGTAACTAAAACATAAAGTTATGAATGCCGCAATAAAATTTCAAATAATTTCATAGGATAGGCTGGATAAAGTTTTATATTAACTGAATTTCGAACTGAATACTTGAGTGAGGATAAGTGAGCATAGCTAGATTTGAACATTTTCAAGAAAAATGAATGAAGTTCGATTGAATTATGTGACTAAAACATAAAGTTATAAATGCCGAAATAAAATTTCAAATAATTTTATAGGGTAGGCTGGATAAAGTTTTATATTTAATGAATTTCGAACTGAATACTTGAGTGAGGATCAGTTGGCATTGCTAAATTTTGAACATTTTCAAGAAAAAGTGAATAAAGTTTGATTTGATTATGTAAGAATAACATTAAGTTATAAATGCCGAAATAAAATTTCAAATAATTTTATAGGGTAGGCTGGATGAAGTTTTATTATAACTGAATTTCGAACTGAATACTTGAGTGAGGATCAGTTAGCATTGCTAAATTTTGAATATTTTCGAGAAAAAATGAATGAAGTTTGATTGGATTATGTTAGAAAAACATTAAGTTATAAATGTCGAAATAAAATTTGAAATAATTTTTTTGGGTATGCTGTATAAAGTTTTATAATAATTGAATATCAAATTGAATTCTGGAGTGAGGAGAAGTCAGCAAAGCTAAATCTCAACTTCTTCGAAAAGAAATGAAATGAGTGTGATTTGATTATGTGACTAAAACATAAAGTTATAAATGCCGAAATAAAATTTCAAATAATTTTGTAGGGTAGGCTGGATAAAGTTTTATATTTACTGAATTTCGAACTGAATACTTGAGTGAGGATCAGTTAGCATTGCTAAATTTTGAACATTTTCAAGAAAAAGTGAATAAAGTTTGATTCGATTATGCAAGAATAACATTAAGTTATAAATGCCGAAATAAAATTTCAAATAATTTTATAGGGTAGGCTGGATGAAATTTTATTATAACTGAATTTCGAACTGAATACTTGAGTGAGGATCAGTAAGCATTGCTAAATTTTGAATATTTTCGAGAAAAAATGAATGAAGTTTGATTGGATCATGTTAGAAAAACATTAAGTTATAAATGCCGAAATAAAATTTGAAATAGTTTTTTTGGGTATGCTGTATAAAGTTTTATAATAATTGAATATCAAATTGAATTCTGGAGTGAGGAGAAGTCAGCAAAGCTAAATCTCAACTTCTTCGAAAAGAAATGAAATGAGTGTGATTTGATTATGTGACTAAAACATAAAGTTATAAATGCCGAAATAAAATTTCAAATAATTTTATAGGGTAGGCTGGATAAAGTTTTATATTTACTGAATTTAGAACTGAATACTTGAGTGAGGATCAGTTAGCATTGCTAAATTTTGAACATTTTCAAGAAAAAGTGATTAAATTTTGATTCGATTATGTAAGAATAACATTAAGTTATAAAAGCCGAAATAAAATTTCAAATAATTTTATAGGGTAGGCTGGATGAAGTTTTATAATAACTGAATTTTGAATTGAATTCTTGAGTGAGGGTAAGATAGCAAAGTTAAATCTCAACTTTTTCAAGAAAAAATTAAATAAGTTTGATTGGATTATGTAAATGAAGCGGAAAGTTATAAATGTTGAAACAAAATTTCGAATACTTTTATGGGGTAGACTGGGTAAAGTTTTATAATTACTGAATATTGAATTGAATTCTTGAGTGAGGATAAGATAGCAAAGTTAAATCTTAACTTCTTCAAGAAAAATTGAAATAAGTTTGATTGGATTATATAACAAAAACATAAAGTTTTAAATGCCGAAATAAAATTTCAAATATATAATTTCATAGGGTAGGCTGGATAAAGTTTCATAATAACTGTCATAACTGAATTTTGAATTGAATTCTTTTCAAATACTCACTCAAGAATTGCTAAATTTTGAACATTTCGAAGAAAAAATGAATAAAGTTTGATTTGATTATGTAAGAAAAACATTAAGTTATAAATGCCGAAATAAAATTTCAAATAATTTTATAGGGTAGGCTGGATAAAGTTTTATATTTACTGAATTTCGAACTGAATACTTGAGTGAGGATCAGTTAGCATTGCTAAATTTTGAACATTTTCAAGAAAAAGTGAATAAAGTTTGATTCGATTATGTAAGAATAACATTAAGTTATAAATGCCGAAATAAAATTCCAAATAATTTTATAGGGTAGGCTGGATGAAGTTTTATTATAACTGAATTTTGAATTGAATTCTTGAGTGAGGATAAGATAGCAAAGTTAAATCTCAACTTTTTCTAGAAAAAATTAAATAAGTTTGATTGGATTATGTAAATGAAGCGGAAAGTTATAAATATTGAAACAAAATTTCGAATTCTTTTATGGGGTAGACTGGGTAAAGTTTTATAATAACAGAATATTGAAATGAATTCTTGAGTGAGGATAAGATAGCAAAGTTAAATCTTAACTTCTCCAAGAAAAATTGAAATGAGTTTGATTGGATTATATAACAAAAACATTAAGTTTTAAATGCCGAAATAAAATTTCAAATATTTAATTTTATAGGGTAGGCTGGATAAAGTTTCACAATAACTGTCATAACTGAATTTTGAATTGAATTCTTGAGTGAGGATAAGTTAGCAGAGCTAAATCTTCACTTCTTCAAAAAAAATAAATTAAATAAGTTTGATTTGATTATCTAAGTCAATACTAAAACATTGAGTTTTGAATGCCGAAATAAAATTTCGAATTCTTATTTGAGCTAAATTTTCAATATCTGAATTTGACATTGAATTCTTGAGTTACAATAGTTTAGCGAAGAGTATCCTTCTATGAAGGCAATAATTAATTTTTGAAAGAAGAAAAAAACGAAATCTTATGAAATATTCGAAATTTTTTCGGAAATATGTCAACTTACAATCAATCCGACATTGACATATCGTCGTGATCCGGAGAAAACTACGTAGCTCCATATTTTTCAGGAAATGGTATTTTGGTGCAATCTGATATGAGTTTTTTGAAAAAAAAAAAAAATCCTTTTTCCTCTTCAAATGAATAAATAAAATTACATATATTTCAATAAGTCAACACAAATAATGTTTAAAAATCTGACTTTGAAATTGTTTTTGGTTTCTCCTATAAAATTTTGTCAAATGGAGCAATTTTCTCCTGAAGGCGACGATATCAGATTTTTACTGCAATTTAACAAATTGCATTTCTTCAACTTTAAGATTTTGAATATTGGAACTAGTTTCATTCAATTCATCAGGTGGAGTTTGAACAATCACGAATGAGGAGAATATGCCAAGAAAATTTTCATAACCGAATCGTCGAGTTGCTAAATAATTTTGTTTCACAAACCTCGAATCTGCGTCGGTGTAAAATTGTAATGAAATTTGAATAATTTTTTTGAATATAATGCGACGCTTTCAATGCATAATTGTGGCGCACACGAGATCAGGTACTCGGATTTCCTAGCATGCATCATGCATGAGTCATTTGCTTTTGAACCCACACTTTTGTCTAGTTCGAATGGGAAATAATATAATCGAAGCGCGTTAGAATAATCGTTCGCACGATAATGTTACTCGGGAAATGGCTTATCGTTGAAACTCTCAACCGATGACTTATTTCTTAATCTGCCCCTGCTGGAATGTTAACTGCATTCTTCGACAAGAATGCTCGTAATCTCGGGTCGGAGTGGTTTTCCTGGTTGGATTGGAGGTAGAAAACTCCATTACTTGGGGCACACTATGTGGAAACAATCGGAAAATTCCTTGCCTGGTTTGGAGACGACCAAGCGTTTGGAACCGCTCGACCGACTCGGTTCACCACAGGATTCTTTTCAAAATTTTACCCACTGCTGAAAAACCTGGAATCATTTGAGATATAAATATGCCGAGTGGCACCTTTCGCGATCTGCGATATCGCCGCAGCGCGTTCGATGCCGTAACGCGAACGACGGAAATTCCTCGCTGGAAACGTCGAACCGCCCTGTTTCTCCTCTGCGAGAGGTTACGAAAGTCGCCGGTATCGATCTGAAGAATGCAGACGGGAGGTTGTGCTGCTGGCTTGTGGCGCGGACTACAATTAAATAACGTCCGTTGTTATTAATAATTTTCAATCATCCATGAATAGGAAACGTCGTGCTCGCTGGTTGCGTAATTGCGCGATCACAATGCGGGAAAATGGCCTAGGAAATGGGAAGCAGACGTGACATAGACGGAATGGCGCGTTCGTGGTGTTCTTATTCGTCTGGTGAAAGTATTCTTTTAAATTCTTATCTACTTCAGAATTCTCAACGCCAATATCAACTTATAAGAAAATCCTACGTCCAAAAATAACTCGTCTCGCTACTCTTCTCGTTGTTCCCTCTTCGTGCGTTCTATTTGGATCCCTAGGTAATCCTCAGCAAGCGGCGAATAAACTGGCGTCGGTCCAAACACTGCGGTGTCTCTCCACCAAGTGCGTAATTCTTCGTCATCTATGAAATCAGAACCTCCGATGGTACACCTAGAGTTTAGTGTCGATTATTTCCGCACTTAGACCTCTTCTAACATCCGTTAATTTTACACATGAGAATTTTCATACCCATTGCATTCTGCGTGCACATCGGTTATTTATGCAATATTATTCAAGAGAATTACTTCCTCCGGTGCTTCTCTTGCTTACAAATTGGTTTGCACTGTATCTAATTGGAATAAGTTGTACAGGTTCTTGAATGAGCTTACAGGAGAACAAAGAACAATGCAATATACCTTGACGAAATGATATGGAATAAGAACTTGAATGACACCAATCCTTTAATCTGCTTAAGAAGAAGTGATTGGTAATATCAGCTTTCCTTAAAACTCGTAGGGTTTCTCGGAAACCTTCTCCACCATTTGACCATTTTTTTCTGACGGTTTCCTTTGATTTTAGCTATAGGAGAATGACTCTAAATTTGGTAGAAATTCTAGCAAGGTCTAGAGCCAATCACTGTTTTTGATACTTGATTGGTGTAGTAACCCTGCAACATTATCTGCTATATTCTTCAAAATAGTAATCATTTATTTTTGATTACTCAGATTTTATGTAGCTACAAACCTAAAGGTATAGATTACAAGTATAACATTGAGAAAGAAAATGAAAGGAACAATTTGATAACAAAAGACATAGATGAAGATCCAGCAAAATCTAGAGCTAGAGTTTTTGGTACTTGATGGGTGTGATACCCTTGCAATATTATTTGCTATATTCTTCAAAATAGTGATAATTTATTTTTGATTACTGAGTTTTATGCAGCTACAAACCTAAAGGAATACATTTTATAGAACCAAAACAAAAATACCATTGAGAAAGAAAATTTAAGTAACAATTCTATAACAGAACCATATGTGAAGCAAAACCTAGAGCTAATCACTGTTTTCGATACTTGATTGGTGTGATACCCTTGCAATATTATTTGCTATATTCTTCAAAATAGTGATCATTTATTTTTGATTACTGAGTTTTATGCAGCTACAAACCTAAAGGGATAAATTAAATAAAACTTAAACAAAAATACCATTGAGAAAGAAAAGTTAAGTAACAATGTTGTATCAGAAACATAAGTGAAGCAAGACCTAGAGCTAATCACTGTTTTCGATACTTGATTGGTGTGATACCTTTGCAATATTATTTGCAAATTCTTCGAAATAGTAATCATTTTCTTTTGATTACTGAGACTTATACAGCTACAAACCCAAAGGGATAAATTGAATGGAACTAAAACAAAAATACCATTGAGAAAGAAAAGTTAAGTAAAAATTTTGTAACAGAAACATAACTGAAGCAAGACCTAGAGCTAATCACTGTTTTCGATACTTGATTGGTGTGATACCCTTGCAATATTATTTGCTATATTCTTCGAAATAGTAATCATTTATTTTTGATTACTGAGGTTTATGCAGCTACAAACCTAAGGGGGATAAATTAAATAGAACTTAAACGAAAATACAACCGAGAAAGAAAATTTGAGTAACAATTTTGTAACAGAAACATAAGTGAAGCAAGACCTATAGCTAATCACTGTTTTCGATACTTGATTGGTGTGATACCCTTGCAATATTATTTGCTATATTCTTCGAAATAGTAATCATTTATTTTTGATTACTGAGGTTTAAGCAGCTACAAACCTTAAGGGATAAATTAAATAGAACTCAAACAAAAATACCATTGAGAAAAAAAATTTAAGTAACAATGTTGTAACAGAAACATAAGTGGAGCAAGACCTAGAGCTAATCACTGTTTTCGATACTTGATTGGTGTGATACCCTTGCAATATTATTTGCTATATTCTTCGAAATAGTTATCATTTATTTTTGATTACTGAGATTTATGCAGTTACAAACCTAAAGGGATAAATTAAATAGAACTCAAACAAAAATACCATTGAGAAAAAAAATTTAAGTAACAATGTTGTATCAGAAACATAAGTGAAGCAAGACCTAGAGCTAATCACTGTTTTCGATACTTGATTGGTGTGATACCCTTGCAATATTATTTGCTATATTCTTCGAAATAGTTATCATTTATTTTTGATTACTGAGATTTATGCAGCTACAAACCTAAAGGGATAAATTAAATAGAACTCAAACAAAAATACCATTGAGAAAAAAAATTTAAGTAACAATGTTGTATCAGAAACATAAGTGAAGCAAGACCTAGAGCTAATCACTGTTTTCGATACTTGATTGGTGTGATACCCTTGCAATATTATTTGCTATATTCTTCGAAATAGTAATCATTTATTTTTGATTACTGAGGTTTAAGCAGCTACAAACCTTAAGGGATAAATTAAATAGAACTCAAACAAAAATACCATTGAGAAAAAAAATTTAAGTAACAATGTTGTAACAGAAACATAAGTGAAGCAAGACCTAGAGCTAATCACTGTTTTCGATACTTGATTGGTGTGATACCCTTGCAATATTATTTGCTATATTCTTCGAAATAGTAATAATTTATTTTTGATTACTGAGGTTTAAGCAGCTACAAACCTTAAGGGATAAATTAAATAGAACTCAAACAAAAATACCATTGAGAAAAAAAATTTAAGTAACAATGTTGTAACAGAAACATAAGTGGAGCAAGACCTAGAGCTAATCACTGTTTTCGATACTTGATTGGTGTGATACCCTTGCAATATTATTTGCTATATTCTTCGAAATAGTAATCATTTATTTTTGATTACTGAGATTTATGTAGCTACAAACCTAATGGGATACATTAAATAGAACTTAAACAAAAATACCATTAAGAAAGAAAATTTGAGTAACAATTTTGTAACAGAAACACAAGTGAAGCAAGACCTAGAGCTAATCACTGTTTTCGATACTTGATTGGTCTGATACCCTTGCAATATTATTTGCTATATTCTTCGAAATAGTAATCATTTATTTTTGATTACTGAAATTTATGCAGCTACAAACCTGAAGGAATATATTAAATAGAACTAGAACAAAAATACCATTGAGAAAGAAAATTTAAGTAACAATTTTATAACAGAAATATAAGTGAAGCAAGACCTAGAGCTAATCACTGTTTTGGATACTTGATTGGTGTAGTAACCTTGCAACATTATCTGCTATATTCTTCAAAATAGAATTTATTCATTTTTGATTCATGCAGCTACAAACACCTAAAGGGATAAATTGAATAGAATCAAAACAAAAATACCATCGAAGAAGAAAATTGAAAAAACAATTTCATAACAGAAACATAAGTGAAGCAAGACCTAGAGCTAATCACTGTTTTCGATACTTGATTGGTGTGATACTCTTGCAATTCTATTTGCTATATTCTTCGGAATAGTGATCATTTATTTTTGATTGCTGTGTTTTTATGTAGCTACATACTTTAAAAAAATAGATCAAATAGAATCATTACAAGAATAACATTAAAGAAAAAATTTAAGCAACAATTTGATAACAGACATAGATGAATGTCCAGCAAGATCTAGAGCTAATCACTCTGTTTTCGATACTTGATCGGTGTGATACCCTTGCATATTATTTGCTATATTCTTCGAAATGGTAATCATTTATTTTTGAATACTCAGTTTTATGTAGCTACAAACCTAAGGAGATAATTTAAATAGAAACAAAACAAAAATACCATTGAGAAAGAAAATTTAAGTAACAATTTAATAACAAAGAGATAGGTGAAGGTGTTGTGATAGCAAAATTATTTCCTATATTCTAGGATCTCGAACCTATGTTTTCAATATTCGAGCGATTTCCTGTTGGCATGATCGAGTTCCTACGACTACTCTCCCATACCCATTGATATATGTATTATATCGAATTAATTTTCTACGAAAGAGTTATTAGATGAAGTAGGGTTCTTTATCCATGCAAATTACTACGTTGGCCGTCGCTTCTTCTGAATAATGATAGAAGGATTCGCATTTTTTTCCACTAATGACTTCCACTTTTAATTAACTCGGCTACCTTTCCTGTGTGCATGTGTAGGAGTAACACTATGAATTCCTGTCTTGAGTATGTGGCATTGAGTCTCTCGTTTATTACTACTTTCATTCCACTTCGAATCTAACTGCTTAATCCTCATATTGTTAAGGTGCGTTTTGAACGTTATAAACCTTGAAATTTTCTTTCACGTTTATGTGGCTTTCAGTCGCTCATCACGATCCCGGAGAATGAAGAAACGATGCACGCCAAGATGAATGATGGTTTTATTTATGTTATGATCGTTTATATGCTTTGCGCAACCCTAATAAAGTACCAGTATTATGGGCCAATTTTTGTGTTCGTTGAAAGTTGTGTTATTTCGAAATGGTTCTTATCGAGATCCATCGTAGTTTGTTACAAGGACAAGTCATGGAAGAGATGATGTTGAATCAATGACTTTTTAATATCGAAAGTAAGTTATTTTATTCACGTCAGTTGGGTGAAGGCGCAAAAATATTTGAAAGAATATAATGGGATGAAGATAACTAAAAGAATCGAAGCAAGGTTTGGGGCTTATTATTGTTTTGGTACTTGATTGGTGTGATACCCCTGCAACATTAGTTGCTATATCCTTCGAAATTCTGGTCTTTATTGCAGCTAAAAACCTTAACTGGTTAGATTAAATAGAACCATTACAAGAATTGAGAAAGAACAGTTAAGTGAAAATTTTATTACAAAGACATATGTGAAGGTCCAGCAAGATCTAGCTGATCACTGTTTTTGTTCTCGATTGACGAAATCATCTTGCAAAATTATTTGCTATATTCTACTAAATAATAGCTTAAAGATGCCTAGAAAAACCTAGCGTTAATCTCTGTTTTCATTACTAGATTGGTGTGATAGCCTTGCAAAATTATTTGCTATATTCTACTAAATAATAGCTTAAAGATGCCTAGAAAAACCTAGCGTTAATCTCTGTTTTCATTACTAGATTGGTGTGATAGCCTTGCAAAATTATTTGCTATATTCTACTAAATAATAGCTTGAAGATGCCTAGGAATACCTAACGTTAATCTCTGTGTTCAATACTCGATTGGTGTGATAGCCTTGCAAAATTATTTGTTATATTCTACTAAATAAAAACTTGAAGATGCCTAAGAAGGCCTAGAGTTAATATCTGTTTTCAATACTCGATTGGTGTGATAACCTTGCAACATTATTTGCTATATTCTACTAAATAATAGCTTGAAGATGCCTAGGAAGACCTAGAGTTAATCTCTGCTTTAAATACTCAATTGGTGTGGTAGCCTTGCAAAATTATTTGCTATATTCTACTAAAACTAGCTCAAAGATGCCTAGGAAGACCTAGAGTTAATCTCTGTTTTCAATACTCGATTGATGTGATAGCCTCGCAAAATTATTTGATATATTCTACTAAATAATAGCTTGAAGATGCCTAGGGAGGCCTAGAGTTAATCTCTGTTTTCAATAATCGATAGGCGTGACAGCTTTCCAAAAGTATTTGCTATATTCTACTAAATAATAGTTTGAGGACGCCTAGGAAGGCCTAGAGTTAATCTCTGTTTTCAATACTTGTTTGGTGTGATAGCCTTGCAAAATTATTTGCTATATTTTACTAAATAATAGCTTGAAGATGCATAGGAAGACCTATAGTTAATCTCTGTTTTCAATACTCGATTGGTGTGGTAGCCTTGCAACATTGTTTGCTATATTCTACTAAAAAATAGCTCAAAGATGCCTAGAAAAACCTAGCGTTAATCTCTGTTTTCATCACTAGATTGGTGTGATAGCCTTGCAAAATTATTTGCTATATTCTACTAAATAATAGCTTGAAGATGCCTAGGAAGACCTAGAGTTAATCTCTGCTTTAAATACTCAATTGGTGTGGTAGCCTTGCAAAATTATTTGCTATATTCTACTAAAACTAGCTCAAAGATGCCTAGGAAGACCTAGCGTTAATCTCTGTTTTCAATACTCGATTGATGTGATAGCCTCGCAAAATTATTTGATATATTCTACTGAATAATAGCTTGAAGATGCCTAGGGAGGCCTAGAGTTAATCTCTGTTTTCAATAATCGATAGGCGTGACAGCTTTCCAAAATTATTTGCTATATTCTACTAAATAATAGTTTGAGGACGCCTAGGAAGGCCTAGAGTTAATCTCTGTTTTCAATACTTGTTTGGTGTGATAGCCTTGCAAAATTATTTGCTATATTTTACTAAATAATAGCTTGAAGATGCATAGGAAGACTTATAGTTAATCTCTGTTTTCAATACTCGATTGGTGTGGTAGCCTTGCAACATTGTTTGCTATATTCTACTAAAAAATAGCTCAAAGATGCCTAGAAAAACCTAGCGTTAATCTCTGTTTTCATCACTAGATTGGTGTGATAGCCTTGCAAAATTATTTGCTATATTCTACTAAATAATAGCTTGAAGATGCCTAGGAAGACCTAGAGTTAATCTCTGCTTTAAATACTCAATTGGTGTGGTAGCCTTGCAAAATTATTTGCTATATTCTACTAAAACTAGCTCAAAGATGCCTAGGAAGACCTAGAGTTAATCTCTGTTTTCAATACTCGATTGATGTGATAGCCTCGCAAAATTATTTGATATATTCTACTAAATAATAGCTTGAAGATGCCTAGGGAGGCCTAGAGTTAATCTCTGTTTTCAATAATCGATAGGCGTGACAGCTTTCCAAAATTATTTGCTATATTCTACTAAATAATAGTTTGAGGACGCCTAGGAAGGCCTAGAGTTAATCTCTGTTTTCAATACTTGTTTGGTGTGATAGCCTTGCAAAATTATTTGCTATATTTTACTAAATAATAGCTTGAAGATGCATAGGAAGACTTATAGTTAATCTCTGTTTTCAATACTCGATTGGTGTGGTAGCCTTGCAACATTGTTTGCTATATTCTACTAAAAAATAGCTCAAAGATGCCTAGAAAAACCTAGCGTTAATCTCTGTTTTCATCACTAGATTGGTGTGATAGCCTTGCAAAATTATTTGCTATATTCTACTAAATAATAGCTTGAAGATGCCTAGGAAGACCTAGAGTTAATCTCTGCTTTAAATACTCAATTGGTGTGGTAGCCTTGCAAAATTATTTGCTATATTCTACTAAAACTAGCTCAAAGATGCCTAGGAAGACCTAGAGTTAATCTCTGTTTTCAATACTCGATTGATGTGATAGCCTCGCAAAATTATTTGATATATTCTACTAAATAATAGCTTGAAGATGCCTAGGGAGGCCTAGAGTTAATCTCTGTTTTCAATAATCGATAGGCGTGACAGCTTTCCAAAATTATTTGCTATATTCTACTAAATAATAGTTTGAGGACGCCTAGGAAGGCCTAGAGTTAATCTCTGTTTTCAATACTTGTTTGGTGTGATAGCCTTGCAAAATTATTTGCTATATTTTACTAAATAATAGCTTGAAGATGCATAGGAAGACTTATAGTTAATCTCTGTTTTCAATACTCGATTGGTGTGGTAGCCTTGCAACATTGTTTGCTATATTCTACTAAAAAATAGCTCAAAGATGCCTAGAAAAACCTAGCGTTAATCTCTGTTTTCATCACTAGATTGGTGTGATAGCCTTGCAAAATTATTTGCTATATTCTACTAAATAATAGCTTGAAGATGCCTAGGAATATCTAGCGTTAATCTCTGTGTTCAATACTCGATTGGTTTGATAGCCTTGCAAAAGTATTTGTTATAGGTATTCTACTAAATAGAAGCTTGAAGATGCTTAGGAAGGCCTAGAGTTAATATCTGTTTTCAATACTCGATTGGTGTGATAACCTCACAAAATTATTTGCTATATTCTACTAAATAATAGCTTGAAGATGCCTAGGAAGACCTAGAGTTAATCTCTGTTTCAAATACTCGATTGGTGTGGTAGCCTTGCAAAATTATTTGTTATATTCTACTGAAAATAGCTCAAAGATGCCTAGGAAGACCTAGAGTTAGTTTCTGTTTTCAATACTCGATTGATGTGATAGCCTCGCAAAATTATTTGCTATATTCTACTAAATAATAGCTTGAAGATGCCTAGGGAGGCCTAGAGTTAATCTCTGTTTTCAATAATCGATTGGTGTGACAGCTTTCCAAAATTATTTGCTATATTCTACTAAATAATAGTTTGAAGACGCCTAGGAAGGCCTAGAGTTAATCTCTGTTTTCAATACTCGATTGATGTGATAGCCTCGCAAAATTATTTGCTATATTCTACTAAATAATAGCTTGAAGATGCCTAGGGAGGCCTAGAGTTAATCTCTGTTTTCAATAATCGATTGGTGTGACAGCTTTCCAAATTTATTTGCTATATTTTACTAAATAATAGTTTGAAGACGCCTAGGAAGGCTTAGAGTTAATCTTTGTTTTCAAAACTTGATTGGTGTGATAGCCTTGCAAAATTATTTGTTATATTCTACTAAATAATAGCTTGAAGATGCCTAGGGAGGCCTAGAGTTAATCTCTGTTTTCAATACTCGATTGGTGTGATAGCCTTCCAAAATTTTTTGCTATATTCTTCAGAATAGTGTTCTTGATTTTTTGGTTTTCATGTAGCTACAATTGAGTTAAAACACTCTGAACTCTTCTCCTCGAAATTGAAACTTTTTCATGCAGGATCTTGAGCTGATTAATGTATTCCATACTTAATTGGTGTGGTTTCCCTGCTAAAATATTTGCTATCTTCATCAAATAGGGATCAAGATCCACTTTGATCACTGTTACAAGAGGTAGCAACAAAAATATAATCGAGGTGAGAACTACCAAAATAGCGGAAGCGTTGAGCTCAACATACCAGAATATCTTGCAAGGCCTAGACATAATCATTCGTTGGTTTATTGGCCGATATTTGCTCAACACCAAAGAACGGTATCAATTTTTGTGTGTCGTAATATTATTATCGATGACTGCTTCGGCTTCGGCAACACATATCTCTTTTCGTACCACTCGCATGCAAATGAGGCTCGATCTGATGTAATGTCCAAACAGACTGATTCATAACAACAAACACGCAGGCAGTCGTTCGGGAAAATATCTCTTATTCGACCATCCAAAACCTCGTTCGCATAACTGATCGTAATGACAACTTCTGCCCACGCCAAAACAGGCAACTTGCGCTTCCACCTTATGGCTGTGATGGTCGCCACTTGTTCGAATACGGAATTTCATCCTGTTATACAGCTGGAAAATCGATTGTCGGAACGTTTAGGTGACATTGAGAAGGTTTCTTATAATTAAGCCGGCTAAAAATAGGAGTTTTGTCACATCATGAAAGATGTCTTTATCATGGTCATGTCTTCGATTCAATTTGAATGCTGCATTAGGCAGAACCAGGAGACTGCATGTTGACATACTAAAGTTTTCCATTTTGTTACAGTAATAAAGCCATCGCTGACTACTTGAGCACTCAGGGCTTCAGGGACTCCCTGGAGGCCTTCAAGAAGGAGGCTGATATGCCCGGTGATGTCGGTGTCAAATTCGGCGGGCTCTTGGAGAAGAAATGGACGTCCGTCATCAGGCTACAGAAGAAGGTTATGGAGCTCGAATCGAAGCTGAACGAAGCCGAAAAGGAATACATCCAAGGCGCGCCAACCAGGAACAAGAGGAACCCCGCGGAATGGATACCGAGACCCCCAGAAAGATTCAGTTTGACAGGTAAAGTATTTCTTCATGTATTCTTCGACAATGTGTCTTTGAAAAAGTCTCTGGTTGAAAAATTGACCCTTGTGGAACTCCAGCATCAGCTGTGAAGAAGTCTTGAGAAGTCTGACTGTCGGTTTATTCTGGTGATTGGAGTAAGTGATGATTGGTGCTTTTTATTTCAGGTCATAGGGCCCCAGTAACAAGAGTCATATTCCACCCCGTGTTCAGCATAATGGTCTCGGCCAGCGAAGACGCAACCATGAAAGTTTGGGACTTCGAGACGGGCGAATACGAGAGAACACTGAAAGGCCACACGGATTCCATCCAGGATATTTGTTTCGACTCGACTGGCAAACTACTCGTATCGTGCAGTGCAGATATGACCATCAAGTTGTGGGAATTTCAACAGGTGAGTCCACGAGAGGTTTTTTGATTAATTAACAAATAATTGACAAATTGTTTTTTCAGAATTACGAATGTATCAGAACAATGTTGGGACATGACCACAACGTATCGAGTATAGCCTTTATGCCAGGAAACGATTATGTTGTGTCGTCCAGTAGGGATAAAACTATTAAAATGTGGGAGGTTCTGACTGGTTACTGTGTTAAAACCTATGTTGGACATAGAGAATGGGTGAGTGAGAAAAAACATTTCAGTAATTTTTTTTATATGTATTTAATTTGTTTGTTCGATATATCCAATAAGAATTCAATTGTTGAAAGAGAAAAAGTTCCGAACCAAATAATAGTTACATATTTGTGCAGAAAATGTATATTTTTTGTACAATGCATGAAGTTTGCAATCATTCTTTATCATTCAATACCATGAGTTTGGAAAACTTCAATGAAAGATTTTGAACTATCGATTGATTAAATGATTAATATTTGTTCTTCCCTTGCAAAATTATTGAGCATTCATAACCTGCAGTAATAGTACCTCTCTACCGTTACTGTAACTAAATGATGGCTATAAAATAATTCTGATCATTGAAAGTAATTTTATCGACGTTTCGAAAACTCAAGAGAGAAAAAGAGTTGAAAAGTCAGCTTGTTTCTTTGTACCGAAACGGACTGTTCATTGTCCATGTGACAAATAATGTCAATTTATTTTTACAAACTTCAATAGATGGAATCCCTTTTTTATATTGAATATATGAGAAAAACTTAATTTCGTTTTATTGGTGCCCCAATTTACTTGTTCGAGTAAATGCTATGGCATGCATCATCAACAACTCGAGAAACGTAAAGTCTTAATGATAATTTTTTTTATTATTGATCTGACGGGATTACCTCGATATATCAAATAAAATATAAAGAAAATTCTCGAAGGCTGGGAAAAAAGTTTCGGAAAATCATCACTTTATCTCATCTTCTAGTGGTTATATCCCTATTTTTCCTCAAATCCGTTTCACTGGCCACAATGGACGATAATATTAATTTAAAAGCTCTATGATATCAAGGTAGAAATTTAAGTTGTAAAAACCTGAAAATGTGAAACAAAACATATTATGAGGATAGAAACTCATTAAGTGTCATAACTTACCTCTCTAATTCTTACACCAATTCAATTCTTCTTATTTTCGATATCATCAATGTCGACTGCACCAGTGACGACATGGGGGAAATGAAAGCACTAGAATAACGTTCACAACTTACTAAAATTGATCGAAAATTTCTGGAAACTGCACGTGGGTGATGGAGAAACGAAATGATTCGTTTCAACCCTCGGGTAGGCCTATTTTTTCGAGTTTCGAGAGGAATCATGACGCCGCCAAAGTTTGAAATAATCATCGAGAGAAACGCCAGGCGATATCCGTGATATTCAGACTTGGTCAAGTTGGTTAATTTTTTACTAGTGTTTTTGAGCGCTCGTACTACTTACACGAGGGCTATATCATTTCGTCACGATGTCTGTATTTTTCGAATTTTGAGCCAAAAATGGTCTCAATCCACTATGTTGGACTCACTGATGACGAATCCGTCGGAAAATTCGAGTCTGTACGTCCGTCCGGCCGTAAGCACGATAACTCTCGAACGGAACAACCTAGAGACTTGAAATTTTCAGTGTGGGTTCAGTTCCCGAATGCCTCGGTTAAGTTCGTTAATGGGCCAAATTCCACCAGGGGTTCCGTAAATATGGCCGTTCGAAGTTTTGTTTCCCTGATTACTTGAAAACTACAGATTTGATCGAGATAAAATTTTGCACTCAAATGGAAAATGAGGTGTTTTAGCTACATGTGAAATTTTGTCCAGATCGCATGACCAGAACCATAGAAACCATAGAAAATTGTAACTTTTGAACGGAAACGCCTAGGGACTTGAAATTTTCAGGATAGGTGTGGATCTCGAATGTCGTGATCACGTTAATCTATGAGCAACATTATACAAGGGGTTTCGTAAATACGGTCGTTTGAAATTTTGTTTTCTCGATAAATTCGAAACTACGGATTCGATCGAGATGAAATTTTGTATACTAATCGAGAGTGATATATTGAAGCAATATTTTGTCCAGATCGCATGACCAGAACCATAGAAAATTGTAACTTTTGAACGGAAAGGCCTAGGAACTTTAAATTTTCAGGGTGGGTTTGGATCGCGAATATCGCGGTCACGTTCATCAATGAGCAAAATGAGACTAGGGGTTCCGTAATTATGGCCGTTCAAAATATTTTTTTCCTGATTCCTGATTTTCGAAACTACTGATCGGATTGGAATGAAATTATGCACCTAGCTGAGGAATAATGTATTCAAACTACGTGCAGAATTTTGTCCAGATCGCATCACCAAGACCATAGATACCGTAGAAAATTCCAGCGAATTATCGAAAACAAATTGATCAGCTGAAGCACTGACATGAAGTCTGGAGTTTCGCCTAAGTTTCAGAATTTTTTTGACAGCTGTCAAAAATTCCTTCAATTGATTTCTAAAACTGGAAAATGCGAATCTACCTACAAGGTGCATGTACGAGCGCTCAAAAGCTCCTGCCTTCACGGCAGTGCTTTTCGTAATTTTTTCTCACTGCGAACAGTTAAAGCCCAATTTCAACATAATTAATTCAATGGATGCCTCATATGTGGACACAAAATTTCAGAAGGATATGGCGAAAAGTTTCTGAGATACCAATAAAAACCAAAAATCTTCTAGTAATACGACACGAAATTTTACATTTGTGAGCGCTAGTTCTACTTAACACTTATCATTTCGTCACGATGTCTGTATTTTTGAATTTTGGGCCGAAAATGGTCTCAATCGACAAGGTTCGACTCACTGATGAAGATTCCGTCGAAAAATCCAGGTCTGTCCGTCCGCTACATTCAAAATTTTGTCCAGATCGCATGACCAGAACCATAGAAAATTATAACTTTCGAACGGAAAGGCCTAGGGACTTGAAATTTTCAGGCTAGGTGTGGATCTCGAATGTCGAGGTCACGTTCATCAATGAGCAAAATTAGACTGGTAGTTCCGTGAATATGGCCGTTAAAAAATTTTTTTCCTGGTAATTTCGAAACTACTTATGGGATTGGAATGGAATTATGCACCCAGAGGAAGAATAATGTATTCCAACTACGTGCGAAATTTTGTCCATATCGCATTGCCAAGTTCATAGATACTGTAGAAAATTCTAGCGAATTATCGAAAAGAAAAATTGCTCACCGAAAGTCTGGAGTTTCGCCTTAGTTTGAAATTTTTTATACAGCTGTCAAAAATGTCTTCAATTGGTTCCTAAAACTGGAAAATGCGAATCTCCAATGTTACCTACTTGGTTTTTTTTTTAGATAAGGATGGTCAGACCCTCCCCCGATGGCTCGTTGCTCGCGAGCTGCTCCCACGATCAGACGATCAGAATCTGGGCGTCATCTTCGAAAGAATGTAGAACTGAACTCAGGGCTCACGAACACGTCATCGAGTGCATCGCCTGGGCCCCCGAATTATGCGCTGGTGCCATCATAGAAGCCGTCGGCGTGGATAACAAGAAGGGAGCCGCCATGGGGCCTTTCCTCGCTTCTGGATCCAGGGACAAATCCATTAGGTAACTAGAGCCGTTGAATCCTTTTCATTTCTTCTACTCAACTTGTGTCTTCGTTTTTCAACAGGATATGGGATGTGGGTGCAGGCTGCGCACTGTTCACCCTCATAGGCCATGATAACTGGGTCAGGGGAGTTGTTTTCCACCCCGGTGGTAAATACTTGTTGTCGGCTAGCGATGATAAGACCATAAGGATTTGGGACTTGAAGAACAAGCGCTGCACGAAAAGTCTTGAAGCTCATAAACATTTTTGCACATCCTTAGGTGAGTTGACATTTAGAGAATTGTTTGTGGCGATTGATGCCTACTGTAGGGTTTTCCAAATTAAAAGACTTTGAATTGAAACTGGAAAAGCATGGCGCTTCTTTCAGTATCCGAACACGCCAGTTTTGATGTGTTATACAGGCGCGTACTTTCGAAAATTCAATTTGGAAGATCCTTTGGATAAAACACTATAATCTGTTCAAATGTAACTGACAGCTTGAAAAACATGTTTGCGCATATTTGGCAGGGGCTTCGGAGAGTTACTTTCTGTCCAGAGTGGAATCGAGGGTAGTTCACACAATTGTTAACTTTCAACTCGATATTATTCTCCAAATAATCCCTCTAATTTTTCGGCTTTGCTCCCTTAATGCTCGGATTTTCTTCAAATAATCACTCCTTCACACAACTATTTCCCAATCTATCAATAATCTATCACGACTACATTTTCTGAACAAAATTTAATTTTTTCAATAATTCATAAAAGGTCGTTCTTTTGAAATTCGGGTGGCTGTCATCATTATTAAAAACTTCTAAGACCTTCGAAATTGTAGGAATTTCATTACGGAAAAAAAAACCGTGAACTATTGTCCTATAGTCCATTTAAGAATTATTGACATCGAAGCAGGCCATGAAGGTCCAGTCGAGGCTTTATTTCTGGTTACAAAAAAGTTACTAAATTTCATCATAGAAATAAAACATAAATATAACCTAGAAAAGTGTTGAGTATACGAATTATCGAATAATTAAGCCGGAATATTTCGATTGCTGTTCAAACATGGGAATTCAGGTTTGAAAGCGCAAAAATATCGTGGAATGCTTTCATATGAAATTATCTGAACTTATCGTTCATATAAAAGTCAACCACGGAAAATTGAAGATCATTCAAATAAATATTTATTTTCACTCAGGACCATGCAATATTTATTGGTATTGAAAATCTTGCAAAGTTCTAACCATATAACTAACTATAAGAGTACCATTTTATGTCAGGATTCAAGAATGATAATTAATTCTAGCAGGTAGCTAGTGGTGCAACAGAAAACAATTTTTGGATACTTCGCAAGCACAGAGCCAAAATAATGGATTGGAAAAAACGTAATAATATATTAAGAAATAAGAGAGAAACAAAAATTAAGAATCTATGTAGTACATGAAGAGTTTTGACATGGAATTTGTACCGAACTATCAATATATGAACCAATTTGTGAATTATTTATTGCTCGGTGTTGAATACTTTAAGAAAGTCAATTTTTATTTTCATTCATTAAAACTGTCCATGAAATATTGAAAATATTATAATTGATGAGCAATTTTACAATTATTCAGTATACTTTTGAATTGGGAACAATATAGCATGTGTATTAGCAGAGGGAATGTGAACAGGGTACTATACAGTATAAGTATAATAAATAAACTTAAAATATCTATGAATGATACAAGGGCAAAGATAAAAATATTGAAAACTTTGTTTCCACATAGTGTAGTGATTTGGATGTGTTTATTGAATAAGCTGACATAATCCTATTGATGGGCATCCTTTTGCAGGGAAGGTTTCAATATTTCAATAACCCATTTATGAAATAATTCACCATTCATAGTAATCCTTATCATTAATACTACTGTCAAGAATCGGATCACATCCAGGTTATAATCCATCAATTGTTCCAGCATTCAAAATAGTGCATCTTCTGCCTTTACCCTTGAATATACTCGGCATACCTTTTGGATTATTTTCTAGTGTCCACTGACAAATTTGAATAACGTTTTTGAATATCCAAATTTCATCTAGATAAATGAATTTTACGTTTTGTTCCATGTATTCTCGTTATTTATCACAATATCGTATTATTTTTATTATATTTTTCTGTTTATCAGTAAGAATTTTCCTTCGATCAATTTTTTTGTATTTGTATTCAATTTTTTTTATGATATAATATAATGTTGACTTTGATCAATTGAAATCTAGGTGCTCTTTGGCCAGTTCGAAAAGGATATCTAAACTGATATATTCATTGTTTTTAATTCTAGCAAAAACAAAGTCATTCAATGTCTGAAGGAATTATCGTATCGCACAGGTTTTCTTCCACTGCTAATTCCAGGCTATAATAACATGCTAATATTCTACGGACAGGGCTTGGTGAAATCTGAAAATTTAAGAGACATTGATCAATCAGAATACACTTCGAGTCAGTGAATAACAGTTTACCTGAAACACTAGCGGAAATATATGCCAAATCTTTGAAAAACTCGAAGTAACACCGACAAACTGCCTGGCGTTCTCTTGTTAGGCGCGATGTATCTTGGTCAATTCCAGCCATTTTAATAGCATAAGACAAAAAATACTCAAATTCAGAGAAAATTTTTATAATTACATATTCACCAATATCTTCGATAAAATCATCAAAGCAAGATTTCTATGGGTAATGTTAGTGTTATTCCTATACCAACCTGAATTCAGCAACCGAAAATATTACTGAATAGTCTATTACCAACTTAAATTCGATTTTTCACAGCCAACCGAGATGTCAATAATTCTTAAACGGAGTATAAATAAAATTATTAAAATATTAAAAATTAATTTTTTTTTTCAGATTTTCACAGATCCCATCCGTTCGTAATTTCAGGAAGTGTGGATCAAACAGTGAAAGTATGGGAGTGCCGTTAATTGAATGAAGGACATTATGTTCCGCATGTCCTTTGGAAATTGACTTAGTCAATATTGTGTATAGTTATACTCTTTGCTTTCGATGAATAAAGGTTACTTGCGAATATTAGAAAACAGGAAACTTTTTAATATTCGTTGAATGTAATTGAATTTTTATGGAGCAAAAAGGATACTACAATACATTAAAGCTATTAAAGTATTGAAATGTTTATTTATCAGGTATTTAAGACTCCTAAGTTTTAAGTTCAAAATCAAAATGATATAGTTCATAATTATTTTTCGCCCAACTTGATTTATGCCGTAGGTTTTGTTTTCTTGTTCATGTGATATTTTTTAAATGATAGAACTTTTAAGGCAGAATCTAATAATAGTGGTCACTCTTGCTTCAAACGTATTTACTATCACAATAGCTGGAATTTATTTTGAAATTATCTACTGGAACGTGAATTTCACTTTGTACTGAATAAATTGAACTATTTTATTTCTTTCTATTTTTATTTTGGTCAAAAATTCCTAGGATTATGTGTTACTCGATGGAAGTATTAGAAATTCTGCTCAAATTGGATGCAACCATCTCTTTCATACAATTTTTAACATTTGATATAATTTTTCATCTCTTATATGCTCAGTGTTTACAATGATGTAATATTTCCGGAAAATGGAGATTCATGCATACCAAATTTTTTTTTGTTCTGTTTCTAGAGAATTATTTCAATGAAGTTGTTGATAATTTCAAAATATATATGCTTACCCCTTAACATATTGTTAGGAAAATACATTGTAGTCGATGCTTGTTGATGAAATATAAGGTAGGTCATAAATCTCCCAATCTTTTTTTTATGATTATAACAAAAGTCTTATTCGGTATATATTATTTTCTTCATTAAATTTTTTTTGGAGTTGTGGTATCGTCAATACATATTTTGGAGTGCCAACGCTTCAAATCTTCAATTGTATTCGAGTACTTATATATGTAGGTACTATGCTTCATTCTATAGATAATATAATTCTCTGATTCTGTGAATAAATTTTCTTTTATGTGTTCTCTTCAATTATTTGTTCGACTAGTTAATTTAGATATTTTTCTAGGCTGTTTTAGATTTGGTATGATATTGTTATTTTTATTGTATAAATTGGGCTAAAATGTATAAATGGCTTGCTTATATTATGCATGTGCACAATATAAAAATAACTTATGTACTTGTGATGCATATTGTATTATCTAATTATTCTTCCGGATACAATTGTGAATATGTTTCCTTCTGTATATAATGAATTCATTCCTCTGAAAGTTATTGTTTCATTTCAATATCCAAAACCTTTTTCACTAATGTGGATGACTAGATAAGCGTGGAGCTTCAATAGAAGTTACTTTTCCTCATCAATTTTCATCTATCCGACTTAAATATCGTCGATTTTGGAAATTAAGTAAGAATCTAGAATTTTATCGCAGTGATAAAATTAGAATATTTTAATACAGTTGGAAATATGAAAAATAATCATTAGCTACATAACCCCACATATATTTAACAGCCTAAATTATTAACAAATAATTCACATACCTAACAAACTTTTATCTAATTTCGAAGAAAATACACGTGAAATAAGGAAGCAAGCGTTGAAAAGGCTTATTGAGCGCTCGTACTACTTACACGAGGGCTATATCATTTCGTCACGATGTCTGTATTTTTCGAATTTTGAGCCGAAAATGGTCTCAAACGACTATGTTCGACTCACTGATGACGAATCCGTAGGGAAATTTGAGTCTGTACGTCCGTCCGGCCGTATACACGATAACTCTCGAACGGAATGTCCTAGAAACTTGAAATTTTCAGGGAAGGTTCGAATCTCGAATGCCGCGGTAAAGTTCGTTATTGGGCAAAATTCGCCGAGGGGTTCCGTAAATATGGCCGCTCGAAATTTTGTTTTCCTGATTACTTTGAAACTACAGATTCGATCGAGATGAAATTTTGCACTCTAATGGAAAATGAGGTGTTCAAGCAACATGCAAAATTTTGTTCAGCTCGCATCACCAGAACCATAGAAACCATAGAAAATTGTAACTTCTGAACGGAAACGCCTAGGGACTTGAAATTTTCAGGATAGGTGTGGATCTCGATTGTCGTGGTCACTTTCATCTATGAGCAAAATTATACTAGGGGTTCTGTAAATATGGTCGTTTGAAATTTAGTTTTCTTGATAATTTCCAAACTACAGATTCGATCTTGACGAAATTCTGTATACTAATGGAGAATAATATATTCAAGCTACATTTATATAGATCACATGACCAGAACCATAGAAAATCATAACTTTCGAACGGAAAGGCCTAGGGACTTGAAATTTTCAGGATAGGTGTAGATCTGAAATTTGGCGTTCACGTTTATCAATGAGCAGAATTATACTAGCAGGGGTTCCGTAAAAACGGTCATTTGAAATTTTGTTTTCTCGATAATTTCGATCGATCGAGATAAAATTTTGTATTTTAAACGAGAATGATATATTAAAGCAACATTTTGTCCAGATCGCATGACCAGAACCATAGAAACCATAGAAAATCATAACTTCCGAAGAAAAAGGCCTAGGAACTTGAAATTTTCAGGGTTGGATTGGATCGCGAATATCGCAGTCACGTTCATCAATGAGCAAAATTAGACTTGGGGTTCCGTAAATATGGCCGTTCAAAATATTTTTTTCGTGATACTTTCGAAACTAATGATCGGATTGAGATGAAATTTTCCACCTAGCTGAGGAATAATTTATTCAAACTACGTGCCAAATTTTGTCCAGATCGCATCAACAAGATCATAGAAACCGTAGTTTCTATGATCAGCAAGTTTATTAGCGCCACGAACATGGAGTACTGCGGATTAATGCAGAACTAAAACATGATTGAAACACAGAGTCGTTTTCTTTCTGAAAAGTTTTCTTCAGAGTAGATGAGGTTTCCACATTCCACACCTTTGTGTGCTCTTGTTTCTCCAGTTCATAAATGAAAATAATTATTTCTGTGCAACCTTGGGATCTGCATTCAAAATAGTTTAATATTGTCAGTTTGACATTTACGGGTTATTTCTCATTTTCAATTCGTAAAACTATATTTGGGTATGGCAGCGAGAACAGCGGAGAAAACAATAGTAGAAGTTGAAGTAAATGGTTTATTAAAAGGCTTAATTGGCTTTCCTCACTCAGTTTTCATTCTAGACTGAAGAGGATAAGGAACTGCAGGCTGAACTGAAACTCCTGGTTGACAGGATAATGGTAAGCGCGTACAACACTAAAATAATATTATATCAAAAAACTGGATCGAAATTCAGGATAAGGACGACAAATTGATCGGACCAGCCTTGGATATGTTGAAGTATATCATTCGAACATCAACGACCTCGATGACGTCAGTCCCGAAGCCTTTGAAGTACATGGCCTTGTATTATCTGTCACTCAAGAACCTCCATAAGACTATGCACGAAGGGCTAAATAAAAAACACTTAGCCGACGTTATATCCATTTTAGCTTTAGGAACTGCTGGAGGAGATGTCGCAAGGAAAGAGCACGACTGTTTGAAATACTGCATAGCCGGTAATTATACAGGGTGTTTTTGACAGGTACTAGCACTAGATCATATAAAATATTCAATTTGAAAAAAGTGCAGAAAATCTTGGACATCATCATCTTAATACAACTCTGTAAGGAAATCTGTCATGAATCACGGTGCTCTATGCATTACAGCAAGTAAATAAAGTGCTGGATTTTATCGCAAATTTGTATATTCTCTTTCAACTTGTAATGTGTTGCATTTTAAAATACCCATTCTGTTATCCGAACGAGAGCTGGGAACACTTACAATATACGAACACGCGGGATCGTACACTAATCTTAACTATTTTTGGCCAGCGCGATGATCGATCTAGTAGGAAGAACTCTACGTTTCGTAGAGAATTCCACAGAATTCTCTCAGTCGTACTTATGAAAATCGTGGGGAAGTCGTAAGGAATTCAACCAAAATGGTTTGAAACGAAAGAACAAGGATTTATTGGTTCCGTTGGGGACGGTTCCTCAACTTCAGGTCAAATAATAAGAATCGAGAAAGACCTGAGAGAAAACCCCTTCTGTACAATAAATAGCAATTATAGGAAGAAAATATATCACAATCAAAGATAAATATTCCAGTTACGCTTCATAGAAGGGTTAGAATGGTGGATGCGAAAGTAAAGAATATTAAATGGAAAAAATTACGAAAAGCACTGCCGTGAAGGCAGAAGCTTTTGAGCGCTCGTTCATTCACCTTGTTGGTAGATTCGCATTTTCCAGTTTTATAAATCAATGTAAGGAAGGAATGAAGGAATTTTCGACTGCTGTCAAAAAAATTCTCAAACTCTTAAAATCCAATCAGTAGTTTCGAAACTATCTGGAAAAGAATATTTCGAAGGGTCATATTTACGGAACCCCTAGTCTAATTTTGCTCATTGATGAACGTGACCGCGACATTCGCGATCCAAACCCACCCTGAAAATTTCAAGTTCCTAGGCCTTTCCCTTCGGAAGTTGTAATTTTCTATGGTTTCTATGGTTCTGGTCATGCGATCTGGACAAAATGTTGCTTTAATATATCATTCTTGATTAATATACAGAATCTTATCTCGATCGAATCCGTAGTTATGAAGTTATCGAGAAAACAAAATTTCAAACGACCGTATTTACGGAACCCCTAGTATAATTCTGCTCATAAACGTGAACGTGACATTTCAGATCCACAGCTATCCTGAAAATTCCAAAGTCCATAGGCCTTTCCGTTCGAAAGTTATGATTTTCTACGGTTTCTATGGTTCTGGTCATGTGATCTGGAGAAATGTAGCTTGAATATATCATTCTCCATTAGTATACAAAATTTCGTCACGATCGAATCTGTAGTTTTGAAATTATCAAGAAATCTAAATTTCAAACGACCATATTGACGGAACCCCTAATATAATTTTGCTCATAGATGAACGTGATCACGACATTCGAGAACCACACCTATCCTGAAAATTTCTAGTCCCTTCCGTTCAAAAGTTACAATTTTCTATGGTTTCTATGGTTCTGGTCATGCGATCTGGACAAAATTTCATATGTAGCTTGAGCACCTCATTCTCCATTTAAGTGCAAAATTTCATCTCGATAAAATCTGTAGTTTTCAAGTAATCAGGGGAATAAAACTTTGAACGGCCATATTTACGGAACCCCTGTTGGAATTTGGCCCATTAACGAACTTAACCGAGGCATTCGGGAACTGAACCCACACTGAAAATTTCAAGTTTCTGGGTTGTTCCGTTCGAGAGTTATTGTGCTTACGGACGGACGGCCGGACGGACAGACTCGAATTTTCTGACGGATTCGTCATCAGTGAGTCGAACATGGTCGATTGAGATCATTTATGGCTCAAAATTCGAAAAATACAAATACATAGCCCTCTTGTAAGTAGTACGAGCGCTCAAAACTTATGAAAAGTCAACTTGAAAATGTAAAATTGTTGTTTATTGTTCATTAAAATTATTTAATATTTTTTAAAATATAAAATATGTGATAGAAATTCAAGAATAAAGAATTCAGAAATTTGAAATGAAGGATTAAAAGAAAATGGAAAATTGAGAAACATCAAAATAAAAATGGAAAAATAAAATCAAAAATGATAAAATAAAGATTATTTCAATAAAAAATTCAAAAAATAGAATAACTATAAAAATATTGAAAATGAGAATAAATATTGAAAAAATTACTACAGAGGTTCGACATTGTCTTTGATTGCTCAAAATATCGTTTCTTCGCCATCTGTTTACCTGCTCACTCATGGAATACAGTAGCTAGGACCTATCAAAAGATATCATTTCGCCGGAAGTTGATCATATAAAATATTCAATTTGAGAAAACTTGATCGTGTCATCTCTTTGTTAGGAGATCTGCCACAAATTACGGTGCCATATGCATTCCAGCAAGTGAATGAAGTGCTGGATTTCATCGCAAATTTGTAGTTTCTCTTTCAAATTCCATCAGGAGATTTTTTCTGAACGGTATAATTCTTAAAGTTCAAACTGAGAAGAGGAAAAATTACTGATTGAAAAGGCTATATAAAAAAGAAATTGTTCGAAATGGTCTCCATTCGTTTGATGTGCATAAAGTCTTGGCCGGCGTAATAACGAATTATTGCATGCAGCAACAATCACATCAGTTTGCTCACGAATAATGTCACAAGAATTTTTAATGCGTTGTTTTAGTTCTTCAACACTTTTAACCTAACCGTTATGTTTTCTCACATTACGAAATTCGGAAAAGTCACAAAAATCATACGCTCTGTCAGATGATTTCCCGAAAACTGAACGCATTTAACAAACACATTTAGATCTCAATACATACCGTCAGATCCGGACTGGGAATTTCTCAGATTCGTGGCTAACTTTGATTTCGAATTTTTGGAATTTTGTCTTATTTTGAGTTCTAGCACCTGTCTAAAAAAAGCCCCATCTTGGAAAACACCCTGTATTCTTCAGTACATATTCAGTGATGAGCCATGAGACTTTCCATAGGCACAATGAACAACATCGGTGATTGGGGTCACGAATACATCAGACAGCTAGAAAACGAAATTGTCCAAACGTGGACAGACGAAAAGGCCAACAAGACCCTGATGCCCTTGATCACCGACATCATGGAATTCAACTGCCACCACCACGCGGAAATCCAAGGCTGCGACCTCCTGATGGAAATAGACCAACTGCACCTCCTGTCCCAGTACATCTCCGAGGAAACCTACGAGAGGATGTGCCTGTACCTGACCTCGTGCACGAAATACGTGGACGTGCTCGAAGCCACCAAGATAATGACCTTGGTTGCTGAACAGTACATGAAGTTCGAGATATACTCGAGGGCTCTTGTGATAGCCCTACAGTCGGATAACAAGGAGTTGGTGAGGGATATATTCAAGGCATGCAAGGATAAGTAGGTTCTCATGAGTGTTCGAAGAGGTATGTAGTAATGGTTTTGATTTATGACAAGGATCACCCTGTACCAGTTGGCCTTCATTTGTGGGCGACACCTGTACCAGGTCGAGATAGACCCTGATGCTGAGTTCAGCGACGAGTTGACTGCTATTCTGGGGAACAACCACCTCAGTTCGAATTTTTTAACATTTGCTAGGGAGGTGAGACGAAGACATCTTCCTTCGTATCCATCATCTTCAATCCTCGTTTTCAGCTGGACATCATGGAGCCGAAAACCCCCGAGGACGTCTACAAGGTATGGCTCGAGCCGACCACGCCCTATTTCAGCATCCTGGGGGACAACATAGACAGCGCCAGGCAGAACTTGGCGTCCTCCTTCGTGAACGGCTTCGTCAACGCCGGTTTCGGATGCGACAAGCTCCTGACCACCGACACCAGCAGCAAGTGGATCTATCGGAACAAAGATCACGGCATGCTGAGCGCCGCGGCCTCCCTGGGCATGCTGCATCTGTGGGACGTGGACGGCGGTCTGACCCCCATCGACAAGTACTTGTACAGCACCGAGGACTACATAAAGGCGGGCGCCCTCCTCGCTTTGGGCATCGTTAATTGCAGAGTGAAGAACGAGTGCGACCCGGCCCTGGCTTTGTTGTCCGACTACGTTAACCACGAGAATGTCGTTTATCAAACTGGTGCCATATTTGGGATAGGACTGGCTTATGTCGGTATGTTTCATGACGAGACTCGTTACTGGTTCATCAATATTGAATAACGGGTGGATATCGGAAACATTGTGGTATATCATAAGGTATTCTAGTCTCCTTTCAGTTTGGAAATTTTCATAATGTCTAAAAAACTGGATAAAACGAATGCGAAGGCATTTTGGACAGGCCCATTGGGAGCTCCAACATAACTATGATCTGCTAGTCACGATTTCACGATGTAAGGCTCAACATTTTGGTGGGTCGAGACATGCCAAACCTAAAGAGGTTTAGAAGGCTTCAAGGCTTTAAGCTTCAGGTCCACGCAAGTCGTGTAGAAAAAAACGAATTCGTGAGTGCTCTCAGATGAGAAGCATAGGAAGAGCTACAGGCTCAATGATAAAAGGGTTTCATGAGCTAAAAAGAATAGAAGACCCTTTTCGGGGTGGCACCCGCAAACCTGAATAAAATGAAATCTAAGGCTTTCTGCGAAGGATCCTTAGGAGCTCCAACCAAACTATGAGCTGCTGGTCACATTGTTCTATTTCACGCTTCCTCTAATACGCCAGGCTCAACATTTTGCAGGGTTGAGTCAAGACAAAGCTATAGAGGTTGCCAAGGCTTCAAGGCTTTTAGCTTCAGGTTCACGGGAGTCATGTAGATGAAGTGGAATTAGAGAGAACTCTCGAATGAAAAGCATACGAAGAGGTACAGGCTCAATGAGAAAAGGGTTTTCATGATCTAAAAAGACTAGAGGACCCTTGTCAGGTTGGCACTGTACATATCACGAGTATTTTGGTACTTTCTCAAGTGTTTTGGTGTCCTCTTAGTTTGGAAGTTTTCATGATGTCTAAAAACCTGAATTAAATGAACTCTAAGGCTTTCTGAGAAGGATCCTTAGGAGCTCCAACCAAACTATGATCTGCTGGCCACATTGTACTATTTCACGCTTCCTCTATTACGCCAGGCTCAACATTTTGCAGGGTTGAGATAAGACAAACCTATAGAGGTTGCCAAGGCTTCAAGGCTTTCGGCTTCAGGTTCACGGGAGTCATGTAGAAGAAGTGGAATTAGAGAGTACTCTCAAATGAAAAGCATACGAAGAGGTACAGGCTCAATGAGGAAAGGGTTTTCTGGATCTAAAAAGACTAGAGGACCCTTGTCAGGTTGGCACTGTAGATATCACGAGTATTTTGGAACTTTCTCAAGTGTTTTGGTGTCCTCTTAGTTTGGAAGTTTTCATGATGTCTAAAAACCTGAATAAAATGAACTCTAAGGCTTTCTGGGAAGGATCCTTAGGAGCTCCAACCAAACTATGATCTGCTGGCCACGTTGTACTATTTCACGCTTCCTCTACTACGCCATGCTCAACATTTTGCAGGGTTGAGATAAGACAAACCTATAGAGGTTGCCAAGGCTTCAAGGCTTTCGGCTTCAGGTTCACGGGAGTCATGTAGAAGAAGTGGAATTAGAGAGTACTTCAAATGAAAAGCATACGAAGAGGTACAGGCTCAATGAGAAAAGTGTTTTCATGATCTAAAAAGACTAGAGGACCCTTGTCAGGTTGGCACTGTAGATATCACGAGTATTTTGGTACTTTCTCAAGTGTTTTGGTGTCCTCTTAGTTTGGAAGTTTTCATGATGTCTAAAAACCTGAATGAAATGAACTCTAAGGCTTTCTGGGAAAGATCCTTAAGAGTTCCAACCAAACTATGATCTGCTGGCCACGTTGTTCTATTTCACGCTTCCTCTATTACACCAGACTCAACATTCTGCAGGGTTGAAATAAGACAAACCTATAGAGGTTGCCAAGGCTTCAAGGCTTTTAGCTTCAGGTTCACGGGAGTCATGTAGAAGAAGTGGAATTAGAGAGTACTTCAAATGAAAAGCATACGAAAAGGTACAGGCTCAATGAGAAAAGGGTTTTCATGATCTGAAAAGACTAGAGGACCCTTGTCAGGTTGGCACTGTAGATATCACGAGTATTTTGGTACTTTCTCAGGTGTTTTGGGGTCCTCTCAGTTTGGAAGTTTTCATGATGTCTCAAAACCTGAATAAAATAAATTCTGAGGCTTTTTGGGTAGGATTCTTGGGAGCTCCAACCAAACTATGATCTGCTGGTCACATTGTACGATTTTATGCCTACCCTATTACGTCGGGCCAACATTTTGGTGTGTTGAAACTAGAAACAAGACAAACCAAGGTTGCTAAGGCTTCAAGGATTTTAGCTTCAGGTTTTATGGGAGTCATGTAGAAGAAAAGGAATTAGTGTGCACTCCCAGATCAGAAGTCTACGAAGAAGATACTGGCTCAATGAAAAAGGGTGTTTCATGAAACTAGAGGACCTTTGTCAGGTTCACACCGTAGATATCACGATTATTCTGGTACTTTCTCAGGTGTTTTGGGGTCCTCTCAGTTTGGAAGTTTTCATGATGTCTTAAAACCTGAATAAAATAAATTCTGAGGCTTTTTGGGTAGGATTCTTGGGAGCTCCAACCAAACTTTGATCTTCTGGTCACATTGTACGATTTTATGCCTCCCCTATTACGTCGCGCTCAACATTTAGGTGTGTTGAGACTAAAAACAAGACAAACCTATAGAGGTTGCTAAGGCATCAAGGATTTGAGCTTCAGGTTTTATGGGGGTCATGTAGAAGAAAAGGAATAAGTGTGCACTCCCAGATCAGAAGTTTACGAAGAAGGTATACAATGAAAAAAAGGGTTTTTCATGAAACTAGAGGACCCTTGTCAGGTTGGCGACGTAGATATCACGAACATTTTGATATATTCTCAGGTGTTTCAGTGTCCTTTTAGTTTGGAAGATTTTATGATTTCTAAAAACCTGGATAAAACGAATGCGAAGGCATTTTGGAAATACTTATTGGGAGCTCCAACCTTTTCCCAAACTCCTCTGTAACATTAGGCTCAACATTTTGGTGGGTTGAGACTAGGTAAAAACAAGCGTATAAAAGTTGCCAAGGCTTGAAAGGCTTTTTGCTCCAGATTTCACGGGAGTCATGTAGAAGGAGACGAATTAGTGAGTGCTCTCAGAATAGAAGCCTACGAAGAAGGTACAGGCTCAATGTGTAGAGGGTTTTTCTTGAACTGTAAATACTGAAAGACTCTTGTCACCTGAAGCAAGGAAAGTATCTGTTGTATATCACACTTAACTCAAACTTTTTTTTTTAGAACCACAAAAACATAAATCGCATAAGTCATAATATTCCTTTTGAGTTGAGTCGTCCTATGGAAGGAACATCAACAATGTCGCCAACTGACTAAATCTGCTCCTATTCTTCCAAATCTCAAACCTAATCCGCTCTATTCGAAGGAACTGCCCGAGAGGACGTCCTGGATCTCTTGTCCCCCATAATCCAAACCACGCAATCGGCGGAGATACTCGGCGTCTCGAGTCTATCGTGCGGTCTGATCGCCCTTGGCCGAAGCAACCACAACGTCATAACCACCATCCTCTCGAAGATAATCGAGGCGAACAACACCGAACAACTCAGATCCCCCTTCATGCGTCTGGCCGGTCTCGGGGTCGCCCTGTGCTACATCGGCAGCAAGGACAGCATAGAGGTGCCGCACGCCGCCATGGACGTCTTCGAAGAACCGTACAAGACGATGGTGCAGACCATGCTGAAGATGTGCGCCTACGCCGGCACCGGCGACGTCTTGATCGTGCAGGAGCTGTTGAGGATTGTCGAAGAGAAAATTACGTGCAGGGAGGAAAAGGCCAAGGACAAAGGGAAGAAGGATGGGGTTCACAAGAGGAAAGATAAGAAGACCAGTATGGAGTGGGATTATTGTATGGGACAGGCGATAGCTGTTTTGGCTGTTGCGGCTGTTTCGAAGGGAGAAGAAATAGGTGAGAAGATGTAACCTCTTCATGAGTATGTTAGTCTACCCTCGGAAGTCTTGGTTCTACAAAGAGAGTTAGAGTCCCATTTAGCGGCATTGTATGATATTGAAGTCTAGATTCTCTTCTCTAGGTGCTGAAATGGTCCAGAGGATTTTCGCCCACATAGGCCGCTACGGCGAACCGATAGTCCGAAAGGCTGTGCCCCTAGCGATCGCCCTAACATCCGTTTCCAACCCTCAGTTGTCCGTCATCGACATACTGACCAAATATTCGCACGATTCCGAAGACGACGTGGCTTGCAACGCCATATTCGGTCTGGGGTTCGTCGGTGCCGGCACCAACAACGCCCGTCTGGCGGCTTGCTTGAGGCAGATGGCCGTTTATCACACCAAGAACCCTTCGCAGCTATTCATGGTGAGGTTGTCGCAAGGGTTGCTGCATTTGGGGAAGGGCACGATGACTCTGAGCCCCCTCCACACCGACAGGCAACTTGTGGATCCGGTAGCAATGGCAGGTGAGATAAGCTCTGATCTTTTAGATACTTAGAATAGGTATAATCGTTGCTTGATGAAAAAAATATTTATGAAAAATTACGAAAAGCACTGCCGTGAAGGCAGGTGCTTTTGAGCGCTCGTACATGCACCTTGTAGGTAGATTCGCATTTTCCAGTTTTGGAAACCAATTGAGGAAATTTTTGACAGCTGTCAAACAAATTTTCAAACCAAGGCGATAATCCAAACTTCAAGTCAGTGCTTTAGGTGACCAATTTTTTTTTCGATAATTCGCTAAAATTTTCTACGATATCTATGGTCTTGGTGATGCGATCTGGACAAAATTTCGCACGTAGTTTGAATACATTATTCCTCAGCTGGGTGCAGAATTTCATTCCAATCAAATGAATAGAATATTTTGAACGACCATATTTACGGAACCCCTAGTATAATTTGGCTCATAGATGAAAGTGATCAAGACAATCGAGATCCACACCTATCCTGAAAATTTTAAGTCCCTGGCGTTTCCGTTCGAAAGTTTCAATTTTCTATGGTTTCTATGGTTCTGGTGATGCGAGCTGAACAAAATTACACATGTAGCTTGAACACCTCATTTTCCATTAGAGTGCAAAATTTTATCTCGATCGAATCTGTAGTTAATCAGGAAAACAAAACTTCGAGCGGCCATATTTACGGAAACCTTAGGCGGATTTTGCCCAATAACGAACTTAACCGCGGCATTCGAGATTCGAACCTACCCTGAAAATTCCAAGTTTCTAGGACATTCCGTTCGAGAGTTATCGTGCTTACGGCCGGACGGACAGACTCGAATTTTTCGACGGATTCGTCATCAGTGAGTCGAACATAGTCGTTTGACACCATTTTCGGCTCAAAATTCGAAAAATACAGACATCGTGACGAAATGATATAGCCCTCGTGTAAGTAGTACGAGCGCCCAAAAATGAAAAAAATTGAAAAAAAAATTATACAATGGAAATTTTTCAATAAAGAATAACTATAAAGAATTGGAGAATGAAGATCATAAAAGTATAGAATAATTTCGAAAAAATTCGGATGTAAAAAATTATAAAACTCAAATTGAAAATGTAAAATTTTCATTTATTTATTGTTTGTTTATATCCTGACTCTCCTAGGCCTCTGTGAGACTCCTCAGAAGCTCAGAGCTTGTGCGAGTTAGGAAACCGGTTGTGTTCTGTGTAGGCTTTGTTACTGTGTCCTTACACCACCCGAGGCACAGCACTGTTAATTGTTTACCCAACAGTGAATGGTGGAACGTGCTCCAGGTCAGAAAATTTATTTTCCGACCGGGGGATTCGAATCCGAGACCGATCAGGAGACTGTTCTCGAGCCGACCGCGCTAACCACACGGCCCTGTATAAAATATATGTAAAATAATTATAAGAAATTCAGGAATAAAGAATTGAGGAATTTAGAATGAAGAAATATACAAGTATTGAAAGAAAAAAATTACGAAAAGCACTGCCGTGAAGGCAGGAGCTTTTGAGCGCTGGTACATGCACCTTGTAGGTAGATTCGAATTATTCAGTTTTAGAAACCAATTGGAAAGATTTTGACAGCTATCCAAAAAATTCAAAATGAGGCGAAAATCCAGAATACACGTCAGTGCTTCAGGTGACCATTTTTTTTTTCAATAATTCGCTAAAGTTTTCTTCGGTATCTATTGTCTTGGCAATGCGATCTGGACAAAATTTCCAAAGTAGTTTGAATACATTATTCTTCATCTATGTGCGAAATTTCATTCCAATCAAATCGGTAGTTTCGAAATTATCAGGAACAGAATATTTTGAACGGCCATATTTACGGAACCCCTAGTCTAATTTTGCTCATTGATGAACGTGACCGTGAAATTCGCGATCCAAACCCACCCTGAAAATTTCAAGTTCCTAGGCCTTTCCGTTCAAAAGTTACAATTTTCTATGGTTTCTATGGTTCTGGTCATGCGATCTGGCGAAAATATTGCTTTAATATATCATTCTCGATTAAAATATGAAATTTTATCTCGATCGAATCCGTAGTTTCGAAATTATCGAGAAACCAAAATTTCGAACGACCGTATTTACGGAACCCCTAGTATAATTCTGCTCATTGATAAACGTGAACGCGACATTTCAGATCCACACCTATCCTGAAAATTTCAAGTCCCTAAGCTTTTCCGTTCAAAAGTTATGATTTTCTATGGTTTCTATGGTTCTGGTCATGTGATCTGGAGAATTGTAGCTTGAATATATCATTATTCATTAGTATACAAAATTTCGTCACGATCGAATCTGTTATTTTGTAATGATCAAGAAAACCAAATTTCAAACGGCCATATTTACGGAACCCCTGGTGAAATTTTGCCCATTAACGAACTTAACCGAGGCATTTGGGATCTGAACCTACACTGAAAATTTCAAGTCTCTAGGTTGATCCGTTCGAGAGTTATCGTGCTTACGGCCGGACGGACAGACTCAAATTTTCCGACGGATTCGTCATCAGTGAGTTGAACTCTATCGTTTGAGACCATTTTCGGCTCAAAATTCGAAAAATACAGACATCGTGATGAAATTATATAGCTCTCGTGTAAGTTGTACGAGCGCTCAAAAATATACAAGTATTGAAAAAAAATGAAAAAGTGAAAAACATCAAATCAAAAATAAGAAAACAAAATTGAAAATGATAAAATAAAGGTTATTACAATAAAAAATACACTATAAAAATATGGAAAAATGAAAATAAACATCGAAAAAAATTACTATAAAGGTTCGGCATTGTCTTTGATTGTTCAGACTATCGTTTCTTCGCCATTTGATTACCTGATTACTCATGGAGTACAGGATATCTACTCATTAGTGACATTAGTGGTCTTTTTGTAAAAAGGGCTAAATTTATCGATGCATTTTCAGGATGTGTCTGTAAAAAAATAACCTGATGTAAATACCTTACCGACTATTTCAGAAAACGATACGAATTTCTAAATAAAGAATAATTATAAAGATTTGGACAATAAAGATCATAAAAATATAGAATAATTATGAAAAAATTTGGATGTGAAAAATTATAAAACTCAAATTGAGAATGTAAAATATATGTGAAATAATTATAAGAAATTCAAGAATAAACAATTCAAAAATTTAAAAAGAAAAATATACAAGTATTAAAAGAAAATGAAAAATTGGAAAACATCAAATACATAAACATAAAATAACTATAAAAATATGGAAAAATGAAAATGAAGATCGGAAAAATTACTACAAAGGTATGGCATTGATTGCTCAGAATATCGTTTCTTCGCCATCTGATTACCTGATTACTGGGCTAAATAGTGAATTTATCGATGCATGTTCAGGATGTGTCTGTAAAAAAAAATTGAACATAAAGATTATGGGGATGCGAAATTATATACAAAGAATAATTATGGGAAATTTTCTAAGCGAAAATTATAAAAAATTAAATTTAAAATGTTGAAATTGATGTTGCGATATAATATCATAAAAATTTCAAAAATAAAGCATTCAGAAATATAAAATGAAAAAAATGAATAAATATTTGGAACAAAAAGGGAAAATATCAAATTGAAAAATAAGTAAATAGAAATAAAAAGAATAAAAATGAAGATTATGATGTTCAAAGAAATATATTATACAATATGGAATAACTATAAAAATTTCCAAACTTAAAAAAATAAAACGAAGAATGAAAAAATAACTTGGTTTGGTATAGTCTTCGATTGCTAAAAATATCATTCCTTCGCCATCTGTTCACGTACTTTCTCATGGAGTAGAGGGTATCGACTCATCAGTGGTCTTTTTATAGAAAGTCTGCCCCCTGATAATTTGTCCATTCTGGGGTTGGCAAAAAAACCTACCATAAGTTAAATTGAATTTGCAGGTCTTCTGATCCCCCTGGTGGCTCTGGTGGATCCCCATTCCTTGATTCTCGGGAAAGCCCACTACATGCTCTACACGATGGTGACGGCCATTCAGCCGAGGTGGCTCCTGACTCTCGGGGAAAACCTCCAGCCGTTGAGCGTAACGGTGAGGGTAGGACAAGCAGTGGACATCGTCGGCAAGGCTGGTACCCCCAAAACTATTGCAGGAATCCACACGCACACCACGCCCGTCCTGCTGGCAGCTGGAGAAAGGGCCGAGCTCGTCAACGAGGATTATACCGTTTATTCGCCGACTCTGGATGGAATTTGCGTTCTGAAGAAGTGTTGATGTTTTTGTTCGCTTGATGGGTAAATAAATTGTTTTTCGTTCATTGAATTTGTTTCGATGCATTTCTGCATCATGTAATTTGAAAGTTTTTCGCATTAATAAATAAAATACTTATGTGACACTCAGTGAATTTGATTGATATAAAAAAAAAATTGAAATTCCATAAATTCGCGTTATGATATCTAGAAGCGAGGATGAAGGCGGAATCGAGTTGGAAACCGCCTCCGAATCGCTGTAGGCGGACATTCTGTTCAATTTGACTAATGGAACACCATACCCCCATATTTTTCTCCATAGTCAGAAACTGGTTTTCAGTTCGGAGCACGTTCGTGATCTGTTGTGTGAAATTGTCAGCATTACAAATTACTGCGAGGAGAACGAGAGATTGTCCCGAGATGTGGCTCCCTCTGGTGTTGCTTTCCTGAAGTGGAACAGGATCAATAACTCTCCGATTATTCTTATCAATCGCAATTCGAATTAATCAATTTATGAGGAACACTGAGAATAATTTTGAAGATTAAAAAATTAGGAGATTTTGAGCGCTCGTACATCCACCTTGTAGGAAGATTCGCATTTTACAGTTTTAGAAATCAATTGAACGAATTTTCGACAGCTATCACAAAAATTCTGAAACTTAAGCGAAACTCCAGACTTCATGTCAGTGCTTTAGGTGAACAATTTTTTTTCGATAATTCGCTAGAATTTTCTACGGTATCTATGGTCTTGGTAATGCGATCTGGACAAAATTTGGCACGTAGTTTGAATACATTATTCCTAAGCTAGGTGCAAAACTTCATCCCAATCCAATCAGTAGTTTCGAAATTATCAGGAAAAAAATATTTTGAACAGCCATATTCATGGAACCCCTAGTCTAATTTTGCTCATTGATGAACGTGACCGCGATATTCGCGATCCAAACCCACCCTGAAAATTTCAAGTTCCTAGGCCTTTTCGTTCAAAAGTTTCAATTTTCTATGGTTTCTATGGTTCTGGTCATGCGATCTGGACAAAATATTGCTTTAATATATCTCATTCTCGATTAAAATACAAAATTTCATCTCGATAGAATCCGTAGTTTCGAAATTATCGAGAAAACAAAATTTCCAACGACCGTATTTACGGAACCCCTAGTATAATTCGGCTCATTGATAAACGTGAACGCGACATTTCAGATCCACACCTATCCTGAAAATTTCAAGTCCCTAGACCTTTCCGTTCGGAAGTTATGATTTTCTATGGTTTCTATGGTTCTGGTCATGTGATCTGAAGAAATGTAGCTTGAATATATCATTGTCCATTAGTATACAAAATTTCGTCACGATCGAATCTGTAGTTTCGAAATTATCAAGAAAACTAAATTTCAAACGACCATATTTACGGAACCCCTAGTATAATTTTGCTCATAGATGAACGTGATCACGACATTCGAGATCCACACCTATCCTGAAAATTTCAAGTCCCTAGGCGTTTCCGTTCAAAAGTTACAATTTTCTATGGTTTCTATGGTTCTGGTCATGCGATCTGGACAAAATTTCACATGTAGCTTGAACACCTCATTCTCCATTCGAGTGCAAAATTTCATCTCAATCAAATCTGTAGTTTTCAAGTAATCAGGGGAACAAAACTTTGAACGGTCATATTTACGGAACCCCTGGTGGAATTCGGTCAATTAACGAACTTAACCGAGGCATTCGGGAACTGAACCCACACTGGAAATTTCAAGTCTCTAGGTTGTTCCGTTCGAGAGTTATCGTGCTTACAGCCGGACGGACGGACAGACTCGAATTTTTCGACGGATTCGTCATCAGTGAGTCGAACATAGTCGATTGAGACCATTTTCGGCTCAAAATTCGAAAAATACAGACATCGTGGCGAAATGATATAGCCCTCGTGTAAGTAGTACGAGCGCTCAAAAACAATAAAACATAAAGGGAATAGTAGATATTTCTCGCAGGCTCAGACTAGTTCTGAACTGGTTCTGAACGGCGTGCGGACAAAGCTGAATAATCATCTAAAGGTCTTTCTTGAACTCAATAAAAACATGTAGGTTAGGTATAATGACAAAGAATCGAAATTTGGTTCAAATTGGTGGTAATTCAATATCCGTAGAAGCCCTAGAAAATGTTTCTAATTTACGTCCCCCTAGTTCAAATTGCGATTTCTTGTGTCCCTCATTTTCTTAATGAGATTCCACTCTGAAGCACCTCTGATTGACGTTCGGCTACTATGGTTTCTGAAGCTTTAGGCTGAACTAATAAATATGAGGGTGAATGAAATATAGGGGAGGAATACCCATCAAAATGGGATTCGGCTATTTTGTGCAGGGTGTCCCAAGTTTGATATTGTTGGGAAAAATCCAAGATTTGAAGTAAGTAAGTTAATGAATTTACTGAAAATTAACAAATGAATTGAGGAAAATATTTTTCATTTAATTGATGCCAAGAATAAATCAAAATATAAATTGGGGAAAATATGAAAAAATTAAATTTCCATATAATTCCACTGACATCGACAATGAACCAAAAATTTTACTAAAAATCAACAAATAAATTGGAGAAAATACGAAAAATTTATTTCCTATACGATTCCACTTACGTCAACAATGAACCAAAAATTTAATTGAAAATTATAAAATAAACTGAAGAAAATACGATGAAATAAATTTTCCAGTGATTCCACTGACTCCAACAATGAACTAAAAATTATCAACTAAATTGAGGAGAACATGATAAAACGAATTTTACAAATGGAGTGCTGTAGTTTGAGCTGAAGCTAAAGAAAAAAGGAAACAATTAACATTCAGGTCATAGTGTAATCCATAATCCTTGATAACATGTTATATTTATAATTGCATCGAAAATTGTTTAATTATGGACTGACTTCAACAATGAACTAGAATTTTTAGTAAAATCAACAAATAAACTAAGGAAAATATGCTAAAATGAATTCTCCAAACGATTCCAAAATTAACAAATGAATTGAGGAAAATAAGTATGAAATAATTGATTCTCTATAAGTATGATTCCACTTACATAAACAATAAATCAAAAATTCTACTAAAAATTAACGAATAAATCGAAGAAAATATAAAAAAATAACGAAAAGCACTGCCGTGAAGTCAGGAGCTTTTGAGCGCTCGTACATCCATCTTGTAGGTAGATTCGCAATTTCCAGTTTTAGAAATCAATTGAAGAAATTTTCGACAGCTGTCAAAAAAATTCTCAAACTTAGGCTCCATGTCAGTGCTTCAGCTAACCAATTTTTTTTCGATAATTCGCTAGAATTTTCTACATTATCTATGGTCTTGGTGATGATGAACTTATAATTTTCTATGATTTCTATGGTTTTGGTCATGCGATCTGGACAAAATATTGCTTTAATATATCATTCTCGATTAAAATTCAAAATTTCATCTTGATCGAATTCGTAGTTTGAAAATTTCAAGTCTCTAGGCTTTTCCGTTCGAAAGTTACGATTTTCTATGGTTTCTATGGTTCTGGTCATGCGATCTGGAGAAATGTAGCTTGAATATATCATTCTCCATTAGTATACAAAATTTCGTCACGATCGAATCTGTAGTTTTGAAATTATCAAGAAAACTAAATTTCAAACAACCATATTTACGGAACCCCTAGTATATTTTCGCTCATAGATAAACGTGATCACGAAATTCAAGATCCACACCTATCCTGAAAATTTCAAGTCCCTAGGCATTTCCATTCAAAAGTTACAATTTTCTATGGTTTCTATGGTTCTGGTCATGCGATCTGGACACAATTTCACATGTAGTTTGATCACCTCATTCTCCATTCCATTTCTCCAATTTCATCTCGATCAAATCTGTAGTTTTCAAGTAATCAGGAGAACAAAACTTCGAACGGCCATATTTACGGAACCCTGGTGGAATTCGGCCCATTAACGAACTCAACCGAGGTATTCGGGAACTTGACCCACACTGAAAATTTCATGTCTTTAGGTTGTTCCGTTCGAGAGTTATCGTGCTTACGGCCGGACGGACGGACAGACTCGAATTTTCCGACGGATTCGTCATCAGTGAGTCGAACATAGTCGATTGAGACCATTTTCGGTTCAAAATTCGAAAAATACATACATCGTGACATCGTGATATAGCCCTTGTGCAAGTAGTACGAGCGCTCAAAAATGATATTTCTATATAATTCCACTGACATCAACAATGAACCAAAAATTTCATTAAAAATCGACAAATGAATTGAAGAAAATATGAAAAAAATTAAATTTCCATATATGTAATGCCACTGACGTCAACAACGAACCAAAAACTTCAACTGAAAATAAACGAATAAATTGAAGAAATATGAAAAAATCAAATTTCCATATAATGCCACTGACGTCAACAATGAACGAAAATTTTAATGAAAATCAACAAATAATTTGAGGAAAATATGAAAAAATTAATTTTCCATATGATCTCACTGATATCAACAACGAACCAAAAATTTCGACCAAAATTATCAAATAAACTGAGTGAAATATGAAAAAATTTATTTTCTAAATGACTCCAATGACGTCAACAATGAACCAAATCTTTCACTGAAAATTAACAAATAAACTGAGGAAAATATGAAAAAATTAATTTTGCATATATTTTTGAGATATGTGATATTTTCGGTTACGTAGATCTGAATTATTCTTTTCAATAATTCGAAAAACACCGTAACTTCGTAGTAATTTTTTCATAAATTGATATCTCAGAAACTACATATTCCTATATCCTACTGAAATGTGTCTACATATAGGTCATCGCTAAAATGGGTTATATAAAAATTCAGCTTTTTTTTGAAGTTTTTTTCTGATCTGATGTTGGATTCTGCGATTCCATCTCTTGAAGTGTCGATTTCATAAAATGACATTATTTGACACACTGAAGACCAGTTTGGTTCAAAGAAACTGTGGCTCGCTCCATAAACTTTGGTTCGATAGTCTCGCTTAAATCGTATTTTCCGCCCATCTTACCATAACCTCATCCCGAATATCTGTACCAAACGGTTATTTCTGTTTGCGATCAACTCAACTGTAGAACCTCTTCAGTCTACGTGGTCACGTAAAATTTAATGGTTAGAATGAAATTCCCCCACGCTGAAGAGAAGGACAGCACTACGTGGGAGGCTTCGAATGACGAAAAAAAGACGGATAGAACATCCGATTTCAGGGATGCAAAAAGAAAAAGGACGAACAAAAGCGGGCTGCTCGAGTCCGAGAGAGAAGAGGGATTTTTATCGTATGGTACGGCTGGAAACTGGTTATAAACTGCAGGCAAGTGGCCAGTGGCGCAGCTTAAGAGAACCCCTATTACAATTATTCTTCCCCATCGAGATTACCGTAGATTTGATGTACTCTAGTTGGTATCCTTGACTTGTCTTTCATAGGAAGGATTCTTCGAAATTTATGCCTCAATTTTTTGATGAATTTCCAACTGAATTCTGCCTTGATTTTGGCTTATTCTAGCGCGACGCCTCTGTCTCCCCAGCTAGACGTCCGCAAGGATGAAGAAGAGAATGCTCTCATCTTTCTCATGAGACAGAAAAGGACGAGATTAGTGTAGTATGAAATTAAGAGTCAACATAAAAAACAGCGAGAATTCCTGGAAGTTTGTTGGAGTTCTCTGTTGATATAGGTGTTATGTAACATATAAACTTGGGATCGAAAAAATGAGGGAATATTATACCTAGACTTTTTTAGAGTTTTAGAATTCATCAAGATAGATCGTCCTAGATCAGTGCATTAAATTAGGGGTTGTGTTTATCGAGCCAATGACCAATGACCCAGAATTTTCCGAATAATCTGGATATGATCGAACTGCAAGTTGGAAATGGGGAAATAGGTTCCCGCATTTGTCACCCAGCTATGCATCGTAGTATTGTGGATGATTGAATTTTGCACAGGAAATCCCCTGGTAGTGCAATTATTGTGAAACGACCGCATATTTGTTCATTCGTCATATTTCCATAACTGTACCTAATATTAGAGTCGTCTATGTATGCAGTTGGTTATGCCCGAATATCTTTTTTTATGGATACCTTCTTTCTTCGACAACCAGAAAATATAAGCTGAAAAAAATATTATCATTTATTATTTTCCTTTATCTATCCGCTTTGCGCCCTGGGTTTTGCCATCTGTGATTTTGTATTCGTCATCAGTTTATTACACTTACCCAATGTTTTCGGTTCTTTCTTTTTTGTATCATTCTCGTCACGCAATTTCAAGAGTGCAGTTCAAATTATTGTCGAAGAACTCTGATTTATTCGCATCGAGAAATAGCTCAGAGTAATAAATAAATACTTTTTACTCTGAGAGAAATAGTCTGTGCTGTGTTATATAATTTAATTTATTTCATTTAAACTACAATTTAATTATGAGGACATCAGTTTTGAATTGACAATATAAGGTAAGAACAATCGGGTTATAAAAAAATTATAAAAGCACTGCCGTGAAGTCAGGAGATTTTGAGCGCTCGTTCATCCACCTTGTAGGTAGATTCGCATTTTCCAGTTTTAGAAATTAATTGAAGGAATTTTCGATAGCTGTCAAAAAAATTCTCAAACTTAGGCGAAACTCCAGACTTCATGTCAGTTGTGTTTTCGATAATTCGCTAGAATTTTCTACGGTATCTATCGTCTTGGTAATGCGATCTGGACAAAATTTCGCACGTAGTTTGAATACATTATTCTTCAGCTAGGTGCGAAATTTCATTTCAATCCAATCCGTAGTTTCGAAATTATCAGGAAAAAAATATTTTGAACGGCCATATTTACGGAACCCCTGGTCTAATTTTGCTCATTGATGAAAGTGACCGGGACATTCGCGATCCAAACCTACCCTGAAAATTTCAAGTTCCTAGGCCGTTCCCTTCGGTTGTTATAATTTTCTATGGTTCTGGTCATGCGATCTGGACAAAATGTTGCTTCAATATATCATTCTCGATTGAAATACAAAATTTTATCTCGATCGAATCCGTAGTTTCCGATCCACACCTATCCTGAAAATTTCAAGTCCCTACGCCTTTCCGTTCGAAAGTTATGATTTTCTATGGTTCTGGTCATGCTATCTGGAGAAATGTAGCTTGAATATATCTTTACAATTAGTATACAAAATTTCGTCACGATCGAATCTGTAGTTTTGAAATTATCAAGAAAACTAAATTTCAAACGATCATATTTACGGAACCCCTAGTATAATTTTGCTCATAGATAAACGTGATCACGACATTCGAGATCCACACCTATCCTGAACATTTCAAGTTCCTAGGCGTTTCCTATCAAAAGTTACAATTTTCTATGGTTTCTATGGTTCTGGTCATGCGATCTGGACAAAATTCATATGTAGCTTGAACACCTCATTTTCCATTGGAGTGCAAAATTTCATCTCGATCAAATCTGTAGTTTCCAAGTAATCAGGAGAACAAAGCTTCAAACGGCCGTATTTACGGAATCCCTGGTGGAATTTGGCCCATTAACGATCTTAACCGAGGCATTCGGGAACTGAACCCACACTGAAAATTTCAAGTCTCTAGGTTGTTCCGTTCGAGAGTTATCGTGCTTACGGCCGGCCGGACAGACTCAAATTTTCCGACGGATTCGTCATCAGTGAGTCGAACATAGTCGATTGAGACCATTTTCGGCTCAAATTTCGAAAAATACAGACATCGTGACGAAATGATATAGCCCTCGTGTAAGTAGTACGAGAGCTCAAAAAATAATATTATTTCGAGTAATTTGGTTCAAACTTCGTTATCGAATTTCTTTTTTTCTCACATTACAGATATGACTATATGTATGAGCTAACCAATTTTTTTTATAGATTACTCCCCCCAAAAAAAAATTTTCAAGCTCTTCTGTTTTTTTGAATATAAAATTACAAGTTTCCTTGTCACCTAGTTCTTGACCCTTGTCTACACTAAATCTTCACTCAACTAGTCTTCTTTTGGGAGGTGGTGAATAGTGTTGAAGAACTAAAACAACGCATTGTAAATGCTTGTGACATTATTCGTGAGCAAACTGATGTCATAATTGCTGCATGTAATAATTCGTTATTACATCAATCGATGGGTGAGCAATTCGAACAATTTCTGTGAACAATTTGGATCAATTTTATCGGTGAGTTCGTGAAATTCCTCATTTTTTTTTATAGGTCCTATTCAATCAGTAATTTTTCCTCCCCATAGGTTGAACTTTAAGATTTATACCGATCAGGAAAAATCTCCTAATGAAAGTTGAAAGAGAATATACTAATTCGCGATAAAATCCAGCACTTCATTACTTGCTGGAATGCATATGGAATATGGCACCGTGATTTAGGCAGATCTCCTAACAGTGTTAAGATCTTCATTCTTGCACTTTTTTCAAATTGAATATTTTATTTGATCAACTTTCGGCGAAATGCTCTTTCTTGATAAGTTCTAGCAGTAAAAAAAAAGCTTCACCTCAAAAAACACCTTGTATTCGCTTGCGTTTGACTGAGTGTTTACGAAGTTTTTTAGTTCCGTTTTACGCGAAGAAACAAAGAAACCATTTTGCACCATTTTTGTCTTCTATTGGCGTGAAAGTAAGACCGGGTGATATTGAGCGACTTTAAGTGGAGTGCCTTGTGCTTTATTTTCATCAACCAGGTGATAGCCACCAAGCTCTACAGAAGGAAGGTTAATCCCCTGTCTCATCTTTCCTTGAAGAACCCTATTTCTGCTACCAGACCAGTGGTGATTCACCTAGATTTCCTTTCCCGGCCATCGCATATACCAAGTTTTTTGGTTTCATTTCCCAAGATACTAGGATATCTTAGAATTTTCGTCACAAAAGGTGATTCCACGATGTCAACCTGTGTGCGATGGTGGTGTAATGGTCAGCATAGTTGCCTTCCAAGCAGTTGATCCGGGTTCGATTTCCGGCCATCGCATATACCAAGTTTTTTGGTTCCATTCCCCAAGATACTAAGATATCTTGGAATTTTCGGCACAAATGGTGATTCCACGCTATCAACCGGTGTGCGATGGTGGTGTAATGGTCAGCATAGTTGCCTTCCAAGCAGTTGATCCGGGTCCGATTCCCGGCCATCGCATATACCAAGTTTTTTGGTTCTATTTCCCAAGATACTAAGATACCTCGGAATTTTCGGCACAAATGGTGATTCCATGCTGTCAACCTGTGTGCGATGGTGGTGTAATGGTCAGCATAGTTGCCTTCCAAGCAGTTGATCCGGGTTCGATTCCCGGCCATCGCACTACTTTTTAGTTCGAATCCCCTCGATTCCCTAAAATTGACGCAGATATTGCGCCACTCTGATTTATTATCTATTCGCGAATATTTATTAGTTCTCAAAATTCAATTGAAAATGTTTTTGAAATATGTCGGTCATAAGGGTTGTCTGATAGACCGAACTTTTCTTGTCATATCAAAGATAACCCAACAGCTCGAACAATTTGGCCCGAAACTCGCAATCGTCGCGACATAGTGACTTTGTATCGAATCCGCGTTCTTTCTCCGGGCCCCAAGAGAGGAGAGGACACAGAAGCACAAAGAACAGGAGAACAAGAGACCCCCAGGTTAAGCCCGAGTATAGATCTCTTGCCGATCGTTTCCGTAAACGGACGAAGCCGAGCTGTTCTGCCTGGAGTCCGCTTCCGAACACTAACGAACTCAGTGACCGTACAAACGCGAATACGAGGGGGGTGTTTCAATATTATTACCGCGCTTTAAAAAAAAAACCGGAAAATTTTTGGAAAATTCTCCGTGCGAATCGAGGAAAGTGCGTTGTGTGCATCGCAACAACCAACTATCGCGTTTCAACCAAGCTCAGAGTTAAAGTGGTCAGTGACTTGTGAATATCGAAGGGTTCGAAGGATTTGAGAATTGTGCTTCGGTGAAATTCATTGTTTTTGAGTGTTGTGTGAAGGATTGATGGATTTTTCTCTCCAACACGGATAATTGGAATTCTTTTATGGTAAGTAGACGTTTTTCGATTAGGTACAGTAGAAGAGTGGAAGTCTTGGTGGATTGATGAGGTGTATGTCAATGAATCTCCAGAAAAAAATACATCTTATCAAATGATATTTTTCATAATTCATATAATCAAACCATTAAGGGTGACCAGATCGAAAAAGAATTTTATTGCTTTACGCGAAGTGCAAGTCCGAAAGGATCCAAATATCAATAAGAAGGTTTTATTCAACTCTAGAAAATCATCAAAATATTTTCACCGAAAAAAAATTCACGTGACGGAAATCCATGGGAAGAAATATGGTGGAAATTTCTGGAAAGGTTGCGCTAGTCAGCCGCTTCTGTATGCTTCTGATGTAGCAACGAAAATATGGGATAAAAACATAAACATTTCGATAAAAAGACATTAACTGTATGTGGGTAGAATTATGTTGAAACTGAACCTTATGTAGGTATACATAATGAAATAGTTATTCTTTTCCGAATACAAATTATGTAAGTGTAGAGTACACATTTTGTTTTCTCCTTTATATTTTCAAGCCTTTCTTTCGGAAGTATGCAATTCAAACAGAATCAGAAACACTTTTACACAAGAATAAATAATGGGGATTCGAGAAAAATAAAATAATATCATTTTATATATACCCACATGTTGTTCAAATAAATGTACCTACATTCCGATCATCAATTTATCAACACTATCATTCAGGTATTAAAAAATGTGCAAGAGGTTACATCATGTTCAAAAAAGACAGAGATTATGAACTTTTCGGTTTCTTAGTATGATGAAAATGAAAATATTAGTGCGAAAGAGCTTAAATGTTGTTTTCCGACTGCTGGAACTATGAATAATAAAGAATAAAAAGTGAAAGAACATGGAAATGATTTTCAATAATGAACAATTCATCAAGACTCAACACCACCAAATTTCATATCCCCACGGCGGTTCACTGGAGGATTCTCTTCAGATTAAAAGTTCTGCCCTTTGATGTACGTTAATTCCAGAATAATCCCTGGTCGAATTCCCTTGAAAAACGAAAATTTCAAAGTCGTTAATTGCAGAGAGCCTGAACGTCCAGATATACAATCTTGGGTTCCGTAGAAGAGTGGAAGTCTTGGTAGATTGATGAGGTGTATGCCAATGAATCTCCAGAAAAAATACATTTTATCAAATGATATTTTTCATAATTCATATAATCAAACCATTAAGGATGACCAGATCGAAAAAGAATTTTATTGCTTTACGCAAAGTGCAAGTCCAAAAGGATCCAAATATTAATGAGAAAATTTTATTCAACTCTAGAAAATCATCAAAATATTTTCACAGTAAAAAAATTCACGTGACGGAAATCCACGGGAAGTAATTTGGTGGAAATTTCTGGAAAGGTTGCGCTAGTAAGCCGCTTCTGTATGCTTCTGATGAAGCAACGAAAATATGGGATAAAAACATAAAAATTTCGATAAAAAGACATTAACTGTATGTGGGAAGAACTATGTTGAAACTGAACCTTATGTAGGTATACATAATGAAATAGATATTCTTTTCCGAATACAAATTATGTAAGTGTAGAGTACACATTTTGTTTTCTCCTTTATATTTTCAAGCCTTTCTTTCGGAAGTATGCAATTTAAACAGAATCAGAAACACTTTTACACAAGAATAAATAATGGGGATTCGAGAAAAACAAAATAATATCATTTTATATATACCCACATGTTGTTCAAATAAATGTATCTACATTCCGATCATCAATTTATCAACACTATCATTCAGGTATTAAAAAATGTGCAAGAGGTCACATCATGTTCAAAAAAGACAGAGATTATGGATTCTTCTGTTTCTTAGTATGATGAAAATGAAAATATTAGTGCGAAAGAGCTTCAATGTTGTTTTCCGACTGCTGGAACTATGAATAATAAGAAATAAAAAGTGAAAAAACATGGAAATGATTTTCAATAATGAACAATTCATCAAGACTCAACACCACCAAATTCCATATCCCCACGGCGGTTCACTGGAGGATTCTCTTCAGATTAAAAGTTCTGCCCTTTGATGTACGTTAATTTCAGAATAATCCCAGGTGGAATTCCCCATGAAAAACGAAATTTTTCGTTAATTACAGAGAGTCTGAACGTCCAGTTATGAACAGGTATACAATCTTGGGGGACCCCTCCTTAATTTGTTCACACCAAATTGAGGTTACGAAACAAAGTTAGGTCACATTACGAAATACCATTTTACTCAGCTCCCGAAAACTGACCTCTTGTCAGAATTGGATTCCGGCCACTTAAGTTCTTGGTTTGCCGGTGAATCTACCTGAACAACCGAGAAGTTAACTAACAGCGCCTCAGGTAAATAATCTTTCTCGGAAAAACTATTGACTCCAGTTCACTTCCAGAGTGTTGGGGACTTTAAGGCGATTTAGCTGTTATCTGCATAAATAAGCCATCCAATCAGGATTTTTAAGTAGGTCTCTATTGTTGTTTTCCAACGCAGACTATTTCGTGACGTCAATGTGAAGAATGTTAGAAGGACTTGATTTTAGTAAGGTTCTTAGACCTTTTACCTACGCTTTTTGATTTGGAACAATTAGAAATTATTTTAATATGCTTGAATTTTCTTCAATCATGTGCTTGGAGCAATTGAATAGTTTGTATGTCTATCCGACGCTTCGAGAATCTTTATTTCCTGAATAACTCTCATTGAGGCCAACCTTTTTATTGGTTTATTTTCTAATTATCGTATCATAATTGTATAAATGAATTGAATTCTATCCTATTCTATTAATAATGACTGGTAATAATTGATAATGCGAATTAGCATCACTGCTTTGGAAAATTTTATTCACAAACGCTTATTATAACAGTAGAAAATGATGTTTCGAAACTGAAAGAATTCTCCTAGATTGAACAATCCACTTGGAGCACCGGACCCAAAATGTTATAACTGCACATCTGAAGGGGCCTTTCTCTTAGGGCGTAAAACAACGAGCATCCCTTCAGGGAGAAAGGGGCCTACCCCTACAGTTATTTGCTCGGTTATTCGGGTATCGACCGTTTCTGGTAATCCTAACCTAACACAACCAGTTCACGCATTGCTGCTCTGAATTGTGGGCGGATATTAAAAATGCCATTACGTAACCATGGCTTCCACTTGGTGTTGGAGAAGAGAGTGTTTATTCGGATGTATCATAGGAAAAAACCATATAATATATCAGGGGTTTTTAGGCCGTGCGGATGATATAATATAGGTGAAATATAGCATTGCTAGGGAAAATATCGAGGAAAATATGCAATTGAGAGGTTTACCTTGTAGCTTTCATTTCCAATTTTTTTATTTGAAATTAAGGATGCGCCGAAGCGTATTTTTCGTGATTCGGTCGGATACCGAATTTCTCACTGAATCAGCCGAAGCGTCTACCGAATCGATGTTGTTGATATATACTTCTTAGAGAGGCGGTATATGAAAAAAATCAAACAACATTGTAACGGAATATGTATATAATTTATCTATCAAGAAAAAAATCAACAACAATGATGGCTCAAAACATTGCACAAGAACGTAAGATAAACTCTATACAAGAACAAATATGTTCTCTTGAATTTTGGTCTCAATCGACTATGTTCGACTCACTGATGAAGAATCCGTCGGAAAATTCGAATCTGTCTTTCCGGCCGTCCGTAAGCACGATAACTTTCGAACGGAACAACCTAGAGACTTGAAATTTTCAGAGTGGGTTCAGTTTCCGAATGCCTCGGTTTAGTTCGTTAATGGGCCAAATTCCACCAGGGGTTCCGTGAATATGGCCGTTCAAAGTTTTGTTCCCCTGATTACTTGAAAACTACAGATTTGATCGAGATGAAATTGTGCACTCAAATGGAGAATGAGGTATTCAAGCTATATATGAAATTTTGTCCAGATCGCATGACCAGAACCATAGAAACCATAGAAAATTGTAACTTTTGGACGGAAACGCCTAGGGACTTGAAATTTTCAGAATAGGTGTGGATCTCGAATGTCGTGATCACGTTCATCTATGAGCGAAATTATACTAGGGGTTCCGTAAATATGGTCGTTTGAAATTTAGTTTTCTTGATAATTTCCAAACTACAGATTCGAACGTGATAAAGTTTTGTATACTATTGGAGAACGAAATATTCAAGCTACATTTCTCCAGATCACATGACCAGAACCATAGAAACCATAGAAAATCATAACTTTCGAACGGAAAGGCCTAGGGACTTGAAATTTTCAGAATAGGTATGGATCTGAAATTTCGCGTTCACGTTTATTAATGAGCAGAATTATACTAGGGGTTCCGTAAATACGGTCGTTTGAAATTTTGTTTTCTCGATAATTTCGAAACTAAAAATCCGATCGACTTGAAATTTTGTATTTTGATCGAGAATGATATATTTAAACAACATTTTGTCCAGATCGCATGACCAGAACCATAGAAACCATAGAAAATTGTAACTTTTGAACGGAAAGGCCTAGGAACTTGAAATTTTCAGGGTGGGTTTGGATCGCGAATATCGCGGTCACGTTCATCAATGAGCAAAATAAAACCAGGGGTTCCGTAAATATAGCCGTTCAAAATATTTTTTTCCTGATAGTTTCGAAACTACTGATTTGATTGGAATGAAATTTTGCAAATAATGAAAAATAATGTATTCAAACTACGTGCGAAATTTAGTCCAGATCGCATCACCGAGACCATAGATATCGTAGAAAATTCTAGCGAATTATCGAAAAAAAAATTGGTCAGCTGAAGCGCGGACATGAAGTCTGGAGTTTCGCCTAAGTTTGAGAATTTTTTTACAGCTGTCGAAAATTCCTTCAATTGATTTCTAAAACTGGAAAATGCGAATCTACCTACAAGGTGGATGTACGAGCGCTCAAAAGCTCCTGACTTCACGGCTGTGCTTTTCGTAATTTTTTCTCATAGTATCTACACTTGACAAGATATTTCGGCATAGATATTACAATTGAGAGTTCACACCACGTGACATGCCAATTTCGATGACAAATCTACAGGGTGAATTTTTATGACAATTTGGATTTTTTTGAGGATTTCGAGAAAATAGTTGAAATTTTTTTTTCTCGAAATCGGTAGCAGATACGAAGAAACTACAAGAGACTATAAAGTTTAGTTCAACAACAAAGCTGCTTTCTACATTTCTTCAAATTGATAGTGGCTCACCAAAAAAAAGTTCTGGAGGAAAACAGGGCACAGTGTTTCAGAAAAAATATCACCCTGTAGGTTTGCTATCGAAATTGGCATGTCACATGGTATAAACTCTCAAATGTAATATCTATGCCAAATTTCAGTTTGATATCTTGTGGAGTGTAGATACTATGAGAAAAAATTCGATCCCTTTTACTTTTTACTTAAAATTACGGAAGGGATCTCCCCTCTTCGTTTGTACCTTCAATTTAGGAACACCCGGTATATTCATGATTCAACTACTTTTGAGCAATTAAAAGTATCTCTAAACAAACACCATGAGTTATAATAACTCACTACTATAACTCCCTGTCTCTGTGTTTCTGAACAAGCCGATTGGCCGAAAGGGAACAGTCTTTTATTGGTATTGAAAAGAGGTTACTCGAATAATTTTGACATTTTCTCAAATTAAGTTGATATCTAATTATTATCGTGAATGTTTTGCTGAAAAAGATGAATTCGGATAGTGAAGATGAATTATTATTTTCACCTTCAGAAATAAGATAATCAGCCAATATTACCATGCAGAATCTATTGCCCGGAAAATCCCAAAACAAATATAAAGGTGTGTACAACAATCTTCAAGATTGGTGTAGTGGTAAGAATGTCAAGTCATCGTTTACAGAGAATGTTCTTTTGGCATATTTTAGTGAACTTAATATAGAGCATCGCCCCTATGGACCTTCTATTCCATGCTAAGAAGCCAATCAACATAAATAATGCATTGTTATAGGTAACTATTCAGATTTGTAAATAAAGTTCTTTCTCTGTACTTGTACTTTAGTATTTATTGTTATAGTCGTAGATAAAGTATAGTGTTCAACTTGCGATAATGGTCATAACTCACTTGATGAATTACAGCACTCGCCTTCGGCTCGTGCTGCAAACTTCATCTGCGTGAGTTATGACCTACATTACCTCTCGTTAAATAATATACTATTATTTTGTTATTATCGGATATCAAGCTATAGAAAAGGGAAGAACTAGAATACCTATGCTAGTCAACTACTGCTACTCTTATCGGCATTGAATAAAAAACCACGAGATAGTAAAACCCTTATAGTTCAGCAAGTTTATTTTTTCATTTTCTCGATCGATTTTGAATGAATTAAACTTTGTGTGTGCTAGATATACGGATAATGCAGCTTTTCATAAGCAGAGATGAAGATTGTGGGTTCACTCAACTCTCTTTCCCACACCAACTCTTGGAGCAGGTTAGATTTGTGATTACTGAAAGGAAGTATTGCGGAGGTTCAACAATTGAAACCGCGGAGTTTCGATATACTTGCTGACCGCAGTTTTTAATTCTATTATGTAGTTTTCACGAAATTAAAGATTGTGTTTCTTGTTGTTTCTGTGTTCCAATACACAGTTTTCGTTGTCCGTATGACAAGTACTGTCATTTTATTTTATAAACTTCAAAAGTGAGTATGCGCCGAATCGGTGGTTTTGATATACAGGGTGGTTTTTATGGTGAGGTGCCAGAACTCATCAAAAGAGATAATTTCGCCGGAAGTTGATCATATGATATACTCAATTTGGAAAAAGTGCAGAAAATCTTGGCCATTAATATCTGAATACAACTCAGGATCGTGTTATTTCTCTGTTAGGAGAACTGTCATGAATCACGGTGCCATATGCAATCCAGCAAGTAAATAAAGTGCTGGATTTTATCGCAAATTTGTATATTCCCCTTCAACTTTAATTAAGAGATTTTTCCTGAACGGTATAATTCTCAAAGTTCAAACTAAGAAGAGTTAAAATTACTGATTGAAAAGGTACTATAAATAAAAAATAGGAAGTTCACAAACTCACCGAGAAAATTGATCCAAATTGTTCACAGAAATTGTTCGAAATGGTCACCATTCGTTTGATGTGCACAAAGTCTTGCCCGGTGTAATAACGAATGGTTACATGCAGCAACTATCACATCAGTTTGCTAACGAATAATGTCACAAGTATTTTCAATGTGTTGTTCTAGTTCTCCTACACTATTTACCTCACATTTACCTGTTCACTTATGTACAACCCTAATAATTTTTCTTCACTTTCTTCGATTCAATTCTAAATTTTCAAAGTAGCGTAGGTATGTTAGCATTAATTGTTCCTTCAAATTATCCTTTCGCATGTTAATCCGAGTTGACTCTTTCCTGGCGTCGAAACTATAAGGTGCAAGCAAGCAAATTACCTACCCAATCCAGTAATTTTCCGCCATTCGTTCCTGTGCTCGATCTCAAACGTAATAAGGATGCCCTTCACGCCTGTTCTTTTTCTCATTTCGCACCCTCGACGTGTTTTTCTCGTGTTTTTCCGCGATCAACTAAAATAGCCCCCGCAATTACCTTTGAACTGTTGCCAAGCCTCGAGCCTGATGGCTGCTCGACGTAGGTATTTTACTGGCACTTCGGAATTGAAATGAGTAACACTATGATTTAGGGTTTCAATCTTGGAGGTAAACAGATATGAGAGTGTCAACTATGATTCCAAAATTCATCATGTTGGAGTTTCTTGAGAATATTCAGGTTATTAATGAGAATGCGCCAAAGCGTCTTTTTTGAGCGCTCGTACTACTTGCACGAGGGCTTTATCATTTCGTCACGATGTCTGTATTTTTCGAGTTTTGAGCCGAAAATGGTCTCAATCGATAGAGTTCGACTCACTGATGACAAATCCGTCGAAAAACTCGAGTCTGTCCGTCCGTCCGGCCGGCCGTATACACGATAACTCTCGAACGGAATGTCCTAGAAACTTGAAATTTTCAGGGTAGGTTCGAATCTCGAATGCCGCAGTTGAGTTCGTTATTGGGCAAAATTCGCCGAGGGGTTCCGTAAATATGGCCGCTCGAAATTTTGTTTTCCTGATTACTTGAAAACAACAGATTTGATCGAGATGAAATTTTGTACTCAAATGAAAAATGAGGTGTTCAAGCTACAATTATGTCCAGATCGCATGACCAGAACCATAGAAAATCATAACTTTCGAACGGAAAGGCCTAGGACTTGAAATTTTCAGGATAGGTGTGGATCTGAAATGTCGCGTTCACGTTCATCAATGAGCAGAATTATACTAGGGGTTCCGTAAATACGGTCGTTTGAAATGTTGTTTTCTCGATAATTTCGGAACTACGGATTCGATCGAGATGAAATTTTATATTTTAATCGAGAAGGATATGTTAAAGCAATATTTTGTCCATATCGCACGACCAGAACCATAGAAACCATAGAAAATTGTAACTTTTGAACGGAGAGGCCTAGGAACTTGAAATTTTCAGGGTGGGTTTGGATCGCAAATATCGCGGTCACGTTCATTAATGAGCAAAATTAGACTAGGCGTTCCGTAAATATGGCCGTTCAAAATATTTTTTTCCTGATAGTTTCGAAACTTCTGATCGGATTGGAATGAACTTATGCACCTAGCTGAGGAATAATGTATTCAAACTACGTGCCAAGTTTTGTTCAGATCGCACCACCAAGACCATAGATACCGTAGAAATTTCTAGCGAATTATCGAAAAAGAATTGATCAGCTGAAGCACTGACATGGAGTCTGGAGTTTCGCCTAAGTTTCAGAATTTTTGTGACAGCTGTCGAAAATTCCTTCTTGATTTCTAAAACTGGAAAATGCGAATCTACCTACCAGGTGTATGTACGAGCGCTCAAATGCTCCTGCCTTCACGGCAGTGCTTTTCGTAATTTTCATTCATCAACTCTTCTAAATCCGTATTTTTCACGATATTTCCATCGGAAATTCTACATCTCAGATTTTGAATAATTTCACGTGAAATTCTTGGAAACCAGGATCGAGTGGGTTCAAATCACATGATTTCTTCAATAAAGTCACGATTAAAATCGAAATTTTGGATAAGTTATATATGTAATTGAGAAAAAATTGAGAACTCAGTTTGAAATCATTGTTAACATTGTTACACTATTCGCAAATTTTTTGGAAATTTGCAGGACTGAGCGTTTTTCATCAGGAACTATCTTCATTGAAATTTGAAGAATGGTGGATGAAAATCGAAATCGTGATGAAAACAACAACTTGTCTTATTTATGAGGAACATAGAAGAAAAATATGATGATTTCTGATGTTGTTCAGAAAAATCACATCTTTTTCAACCCTGCTGAAAACTTGAAAAAAAAAACGTATCGTGAAGCTGGAGAATGTTTGAAAATCATCACTTACCCCCTTTTCCAACTGTAAATAAGTCTATTTTCCTTCAAATTCTTCTTGCTAGAATTAATGAAATGAACAGGTTGATGGAAATACGTCCATAACTTTCGTAAGATCGTTGAAAACCTACGAAAGTGGGATGGAAAAAAATGTAGCTAATTGTATTTAACTTCATTGACGAATTATAAAATATTCAACCAAAAACATATTCTAAGGTGAGGAACTCGTTAGAAATCATGTTACCTATATTTCTTACACATAATAACACCTTTTGACGATATTCGACCCAATAAATTTCGACGGCACTCTCGTTTGGAATGAAAATGGTTAGATTTCATTGGAATTATAAGGTTTTTTTTGAGCGCTCGTACTACTTACACGAGGGCTATATCATTTCGGCACGATGTCTGTATTTTTCGAATTTTGAGCCGAAAATGGTCTCAAACGACTATGTTTGACCCACTGATGACGAATCCGTCGGAAAATTAGAGTCTGTCCGTCCGGCCGTCCGTAAGCACGATAACTCTCGAACGGAACAACCTAGAGACTTGAAATTTTCAGTGTGGGTTCAGTTCCCGAATGCCTCGGTTAAGTTCGTTAATGGGCCATATTCCACTAGGGGTTCCGTAAATATGGCCGTTCAAAGTTTTGTTCCCCTGATTACTTGAAAACTACAGATTTTATCGAGATGAAATTTTGCACTCGAATGGATAATGAGGTGTTCAAGCCACATGTGACATTTTGTCTAGATCGCATGACCAGAACCATAGAAACCATATAAAATTGTAACTTTTGAACGGAAACGCCTAGGGACTTGAAATTTTCAGAATAGGTGTGGATCTCGAATTTCGTGATCACGTTAATCTATGAGCAAAATTATACAGGGGGTTCCGTAAATATGGTCGTTTGAAATTTAGTTTTCTTCATAATTTCAAAACTACAGATTCGTTCGTGACGAAATTTTGTATACTAATGGAGAATGATATATTCAAGCTACATTTCTCTACAGATTTGATCGAGATGAAATTGGAGAAATGGAATGGAGAATGAGGTGGTCAAGCTACATGTGAAATTGTGTCCAGATCGCATGACCAGAACTCTAGAAACCATAGAAAATCGTAACTTTCGAACGGAGAGGCCTAGGGACTTGAAATTTTCAGGATAGGTGTGGATCTTGAATGTCGTGATCACGTTCATCTATGAGCAAAATTATACTAGGGGTTCCGTAAATATGGTCGTTTGAAATTTAGTTTTCTTGATAATTTCAAAACTACAGATTCGATCGTGACGAAATTTTGTATACTGATGGAGAATGATATATTCAAGCTACATTTCTCTAGATCACATGACCAGAACCATAGAAACCATAGAAAATCATAACTTTCGAACGGAAAGGCCTAGGTATTTTAATTGAGAATGATTTATTAAAACAATATTTTGTCTAGATCGCATGACCAGAACCATAGAAACCATATGTAACTTTTGAACGGAAAGGCCTAGGAACTTGAAATTTTCAAGGTGGGTTTGGATCGCGAATATCGCGGCCACGTTCATCAATGAGCAAAATTAGACAAGGGGTTCCGTAAATATGGCTGTTCAAAATATTTTTTTCCTGATAATTTCGAAACTACTGATTGGATTGGGATGAAATTTTGCAACTAGCTTAGGAATAATGTATTCAAACTACGTGCCAAATTTTGTCCAGATCACACCACCAAGACCATAGATACCGTAGAAAATTCTAGCGAATTATCGAAAAAAAATTGGTCACCTAAAGCACTGACATGAAGTCTGGAGTTTCGCCTAAGTTTCAGAATATTTTTGACAGCTGTCGAAAATTCCTTCAATTGATTTCTGAAACTGGAAAATGCGAATCTACCTAGAAGGTGGATGTACGAGCGCTCAAAAGCTCCTTACTTCACGGCAGTGCTTTTCGTAACTTTTTCGAACTGAATCGCAGAACTGAAAATTTCGAATTTCTTTTTACGTTAAAAGCTTTGGAGCTGAATTTTTACATAACTCATTCTATCCACGTCTTAATCTTGACACAAAATTACAGCTTGATAAGATTTGAAAAAAAAATTTTTTTTTTAGGCCCCTTTTCCGAAAGTGATCGTGCTCTTTTTCATAGAACATGCGCAAATACTCAAATAGAATGGAACTATCTGGAAGTTGCGAAGACTGTCGAAACTTGACCTGACCTTGATGAACTTTTTATCTAAAAATAGACCCAATAGTAGTATAACGTTAACAGCAGCTATTTGGTTTGTTCATTGATACGACACGAGGCTTGGCGCCAAACGCCACCCTCTTCAAATTCTATCAGATAAGAACAAAATTCCCATTCATTAAGCATAACTAAAAAATATCTTCCACCATTCTGATCGCATTTTACGAATATTCGTCGCCTTAAAAAAAATCTACAGTTAGCTCAAAATCGCCATTAATTTGCAATCCCAGTCAACTTCTTTAACAAGTCGAAACCCTAAGGCTCATTCATTAATCGCCTCCCAACACCCCCAAATCAGTCACAAACCAACATCATCATTATTTCCCGTGACGCAGTCCATCTTCGAAGCCATCTCCGAAGAAGCGGCGGCTCGAATGGGAGAGTCCGCTCTTCGGTCCCGTCCAAGTTGGTGTTGGCCTCGACGCTCTCGACTACGTCGCAGTAGGCCCTGCATCGACCCGCTCAAGGCCTGCTAGTTTGGGCGCGTCATGGGGCACCGAAGGACGACTCCCCGACCCTACTTTACATCTTCCCTTTGTTCCTTCGAGAAAGTTATTGATGGAGTGACAGACTCCCCGGAAGGAGGGAAATTTCAGTCGATTGTGCTCTCCGATTGTTCTCGATTCGTTTCTACGAACGCACATAGGGAGGGGGGCCTTTGGGAATCGTTCAAGTGTTATTTCACGGTGTAATTAGGGCTTATTATTGAAATGGTGGTTGGATATTGAATTTATTGGGTAAATATGCTGGGTGATTGCTGTACCGAATTTCATTCCAATCAATGAGGGACGAACGAATTTTTTTCGTTCAATTGGATTCTTGGTTCTACCCCTATATTCTCCAGAATGTTAATGGTAAAAACTGCTGGGGGGTTCTATTTCATTTTATTCGAGTTTTACAATTACAAATAGTATATGTATCTAACGAGAATCTATGAGAATACAAAATTTCAGGTTTTGAGAACTATGTATACAGGGTGTCCCAGAATGAATGGATAATCCTGAAACACTGTATAAAAGAGCTATTGGACTCTCTACCCCCACTAGAAATATTTCTTTTTCAAAATAATGATTTCTTGCACATCAGGTTGCGTTTCTGTGTAACACGCTCACAAATGAATCAAATCAATCAGTTTCTCCAGGGTGAAATAAGTTATAAAAAATTATAAAAGCTGTATTACATGGAAGCTTTCATCAATTTATAAATATAATTTAACATGATATGAATAAATAAAATAAAGTACCTATATAAATATTGGAATAAAATTCATATGTAGAAAAATTACGAAAAGCACTGCCGTCAGGAGCTTTTGAGCGCTCGTTCATCCACCTTGTAGGTAGATTCACATTTTCTAGTTTTAGAAATCAATTGAAGGAATTTTCGACAGCTGTCAAAAAAATTTTCGAACTTAGGCGAAACTCCAGACTTCATGTCAGTGCTTCAGCTGACCAATTTTTTTTCGATAATTCGCTACAATTTTCTACGGTATCTATGGACTTGGTGATGCGATCTGGACAAAATTTCGCACTTGATTTGAATACATTGTTCTTCAGCTAGGTGTGAAATTTCATTCCAATCCAAACAGAAGTTTCGAAATTATCAGGAAAAAAATATTTTGAACGGCCATATTTAGGGAACCCCTAGTCTAATTTTGCTCATTGAAGAACGTGAACGCGACATTTCAAATCCACAACTATCCTGAAAATTTCAAGTCCCTAGGCCTTTCCCTTCGAAAGTTATGATTTTCTATGGTTCTGGTCATGCGATCTGGAGAAATGTAGCTTGAATATATCATTCTCCATTTGTATAAAAAATTTCGTCATGATCGAATCTGTAGTTTTGAAATTATCAAAAAAACTAAATTTCAAACGACCATATTTACCGAACCCATAGTATAATTTTCCTCATTGATGAACGTGATCACGACATTCGAGATTCACTCCTATCCTGAAAATTTCAAGTTTCTAGGCGTTTCCATTCAAAAGTTACAATTTTCTATCATTTCTATGGTTCTGGTCATGCGATCTGGAAAAAATTTCATATGTTCCTTGAACACCTCATTCTCCATTTGAGTGCAAAATTTCATCTCGATCAAATCTGTAGTTTCGAAGTAATCAGGAGAACAAAACTTTGAACGGCCATATTCACGGAATCCCTGGTGGAATTTAGCCCATTAACGAAAATTTCAAGTCTCTAGGTTGTTCCGTTCGAGAGTTATCGTGCTTACGGCACATTTTCAGCTCAAAATTCGATAAATACAGACATCGTGACGAAATAATATAGCCCTCGTGTAAGTAGTACGAGCGCTCAAAAAATTGAATTTACATGAAAGGCGCATATTTTTTTTTGAGTTGGCCACACAGGCTATCTCAAATTTTATTTTCACCATGAACAATTGAACTTTCACACTATGAAATATTCATCACATTTTATGATGAAATTTGAAGTTGGATATTTTTTTTTCAAAAAAGTTACAACAGATATCTATACGGTTTTCAGCATATCTATTGGTAATTCGATAAAGAATATTTCACCATGAAGAAACCGATGGATTTGATCCACTTGTGAGCGTGATACACAGAAACGCAACGTGATGTGCAAGAAATCATTTTTTTGAAAAAAAAAAAAATTTCTAGTGGGGATAGATTTTTTTTTGTATTTATTTCAGAGAGTCCAATAGCTCTTCCATACAGTATTACAGGATAATCCATTCATTCTGGGACACCCTGTATATTGACCATGAATTCGTGTTCAAATTCAATTCTGTGAACACGGTAACTTTCGAAAGATGAGACCTAGAGATTTGAAATTTTTAGTATACGGTCGAAGGTCTGATTTCACCGGTTGAGTTCAAAATTGGGCAAAATCCGCCGAAGGGTTTCGTGGATATAGTCATGTAATTTTTTTTCCGAACAATTCAAAAAAACACCGATCCGATCGAATTGAAGATTCGCAGTTCGTTGTAAGATAACGATACGAAGATCAATATCAAATTTCGTGAGGATCGTATCGCTAAAAGAATACAAAAAAATTCTTTGAAAACCAACTTAAATGGGTTATCTGGGAATTTAGTTTGAGAGCTGTTCCACGTCAAAAGAAAATTGAATTGGTGTTGAGAAATTCGAGAATAATTCTGTGATTTCATCTCTTGAAGTTTTGAAAATCAAATGACATCATTTGTCACAATGAGAGCTGGTTTGATTCACAGAATCTGTTCTCAGAATTAATGAAATTTGTCAAAATCTGAGATTTCGGCTGAAAATATCGTGAAATCTACCAATTCAAATTGAAAATTTGAAAATTTGAAAACCACTACAAGTGTTTCGCCACGGCGAAACGCGTAGAGATTTGAAATTTTCGGTATACGTTCGAAGGTCTAATTTCACCGGTTGAGTTCGAAATTGGGAAAAACCCGCCGAAGGGTTTCGTGGATATAGCCATCTGAATTTTTTTCCCCGAACAATTCAAAAAACACCGATCCTATCTGAAACTGAAATGGGTTATATGGAAATTCATCATGAGAGCTGTTTCACGTGAAAAGAAAATTGTCAGAATTGGTGAAATTTGTCAAAATCTGAAATTTCGGCTGAAAATATCGTGAAATCTACCAATTCAAATTGAAAATTTGACTCATGTCGAATAAAATTCCACATCCACTATTTAACTCATCCTACGGTTTTTTACTCATAGAGAATTTTACAAAACCACTACAAGTGTTTCGCCACGGCGAAACACGTAGAGATTTGAAATTTTCGGTATACGTTCGAAGGTCTGATTTCACCGGTTGAGTTCGAAATAAGAAGATAACAATACGAAGATTCATATCAAATTTCGTTGAGATCGTATCGCTAAAAGGATAAAAGAAAATTCTTTGAAAATCAACTAAAATGGGTTATATGGAAATTCATACTGAGAGCTGTTTCACGTGAAAAGAAAATTGATATAGTGTTGAGAAATTGGATAATAATTCTGTGATTCCATCTCTTGAAGTTCATGAAAATCAAATGACATAATTTCTCACAATGAGGGCTGGTTTGATTCACAGAATCTGTTCTCAGAATTAGCGAAATTTGTCAAAATCTGAGATTTCGGTTGAAAATATCGTGAAATCTACCAATTCAAATTGAAAATTTGACTCATGTCGAATAAAACTCCACTTCCACTATTCAACTCAGCCTACGGTTTTTTACTCATAGAGAATTTTACAAAACCACTACAAGTGTTTCGCCACGGCGAAACACGTAGAGATTTGAAATTTTCGGTATACGTTCGAAGTTCTGATTTCAGCCGTTGAGTTCGAGATTGGGCAAAATCCTTCGAAGGGTTTCGTGAATATAGCCATCTGATTTTTTTTTTCCGAACAATTCAAAAAACACCGATCCGATCGAATGGAAGATTCGCAGATAACAATACGGAGATTCATATCAAATTTCGTTGAGATCGTATCGCTAAAAGAATAAAAAAAAATCTTTGAAAATCAACTAAAATGGGTTATATGGAAATTCATCTTGAGAGCTGTTTCACGTGAAAAGAAAATTGATCTAGTGTTGAGAAATTGGATAATAATTCTGTGTTTCCATCTCGTAAAGTTTATGAGAATCAAATGACATCATTTCTCACAATGAGAGCTGGTTTGATTCACAGAATCTGTTCTCAGAATTGGTGAAATTTGTCAAAATCTGAGATTTCCGCTGACAATATCGTGAAATCTACCAATTCAAATTGAAAATTTGACTCATGTCGTATAAAGTTCCACATCCACTATTCAACTCAGCCTACGTTTTTTACTAATAGAGAATTTTACAAAACCACTACAAGTGTTTCGCCACGGCGAAACACGTGTAGTGGTTTTATAAAACCCTCAATTAGTGAAAATCGTAGGCTAAGTTAATCAGGGAATACTAAGTTTATATAAATTTTCATCAAGCACCATCCAATATTTTATAGTTCCACAATTTGCTCTGATATTAAGCAGACGGCTACCATTTCAAATGTGGTTATTCGCGCTGTGCCACCCTATATCTCTTTGAGTGAAATTGAATGTATGTACAGACTATTCATGTTCAAAAAAAAAAGAGAGAAAGAATAACCAATACTGAGAAAATCATTCATCAAAAATATCAATTCCATGAGTATTCGTGAACTCTGCGATTTCTCCACCCAACAAACGCCTCATTTATCCAATTTTATCTTCGACAAGTTTAACATTTGAAGTTGTGAAAACACTGCCAAAGTTGTGTATCTTATCGCCGTTTCATTTTATCTAGTGGTCTCACATAAATCCAAAAATTCCTGTGGAATAAATAAACAAATGAGGTGTCAAACTCTTCACTGATAATGGTTTGATAAATAAAAGGAATAGACAGAGTTATGTTTGCTTGACGCACACAAGAATGGACGTATTCCAGATAGTTCTCCAGCGTGCTCCTTTCAATACAGACATTTAATGAGGCCAAAGAGGAATTTCTAAGTGGTGGATCCGTGAACATTTTTGAGTTGGACGGAAATGAAAAAAAAATGTGTTCGTGGATCGTAATAACTTTATTGCCATAATGCCTTTTATATTGGGTGTAATTTGTGCGAGTCGTTTATTGCCTTACGTATTTCACTGTGGCACAATAGATTAGATAAGGAGTCGTTATAATTGATCTGTTTTATTGTTTGGTGATTAGTATTGAATCAAGAGGACAGCATGATATATGGTTTGACATGTATGATACAGGGTCTTTATGAATTATTGTAACGTCGCAGTGGGCTTGGAAATATTCCTATTTTAGCTCTTCATATGCATACTTTTGTTGAGACTTGCAATTTCAGCCACAGAAATTATTTCCTGCGCGCATGACAAACATCATCTCACTTCGTTGTTCAGTATAACACCAATGAAATCCACATTTTTCATGTATGAAGAATATGAAACCTGGAATAAAACCAAGAGATAATTCCTGAATTATCAGAGCGAATGACATCATACCTCTATAAACATCGAAGTGTCAGACTGATTCTGCAATAAACTGAAAGAACGACCTCAAATCCACTGCGAAATCGCCACCAACAATAAATTTTTTCTGCGTACCCATTTACCGCACCTTGTTCTGCGGGAAATTCTCTCGATAATCGCACTGGAATTATTTCCAAATACGTATTTCATCCCACTTTTCGCGGCAATAACAATCTCGTTTACACCTACCATAACGGAAATGCCTCTTTGATGTCTAGGATAAAATAAACAAAATGAGTCATGAAAATGAATTGTTGGCGTACATTGTTATGTAAATAAACCCTGAACAATGCACTCTTTGAATCGAATATGGCGCGGTAATGACATCAGCAATAAACTCTATCATATTTCTGCTTCGGAGAAAAAGGCCAGTGAATAAGTGACCAATTGTCTATTCATCATATGTGGAGGGACTTTGGTCGTTGACAAAGGCTGCAGAATTTACGGAATGTCCAATGCGAATTTAACTCCACCAACCGCTTTGGAGCAAATTGCATTTCGAATTCTCTTCAGATAAAACACATTATCCTTCCGGTTCCGAACAGGCTAAATCGATAAAACAGCGATTTTCCTTTAATTTTCCATTCCGACGCACGTACTTTGTGTTTGCTAACGGCGAATAGTTCTGAAACGGATGTTAATGATGTTAAACTGAGCGGATTTGCGACGCAAAGCATCCGAAAAGGTTGTGAAGGATACTTTCGAAAGCCGGCAGCGATCCGGAGAATCGGCAAATGCGAACAACCTAACACCATACATTTTCCGGGTTTGTCGAAATAGGTTTGATTACAATACCTTATGTGAGGGTTTTCTGGCGCAATGAGATATTTGGTTCATTATCTTAAATAACAAAAGAGCCTTTGGAGTTGTTTCTCCCCTGGTTTCTGAAAGACTGATCAAACCTCAGTTCAACTGACACAACATTCAATTTGACAACGATGCAAAATCAATTTGGGTTTATGAAATGCTGTTTAGTGAAAAATTAACTGATCTATGATCATTTTCATTTGACATTATGTGACACTGTAGCGAGACTATCGATCCAAGGAGTATGGAACGAACCACAGATTCTGTGAACTAAACCGGCCGTCAGTGTGACAAATAATATCATTTAATAAAATGAACACTTGAAGAGATGGAATCGCAGAATATATCGAGTTTCTCAACCAGATCAGAAAAACTCAATTTTCTTTTCACGTGGAACAGTTGTGAAGTATAACTTTCATTTAACTTATTTTATAGATGCCCATTATGTCGATAAAAAATTTCAACAGGATATGGCAAATAGTTTCAGAGATATCGAAGTTTAAAAAAAATATTTCAACACAATAACTTTCGCCTATAGTTTTGAAATAGTCGTATCTCTTTTTGGGTCCATTTTTTAGGTTTCCATGGCACCTGGTACCTGGCAATTTCGAATTTTATCTACAATATAATTTCATTCATAAATCACGAAAGAGGTTTGTAAAAATACGTTATTTGATCATATTCACCTCATTTCAGACCCTGAAACGGTATTTTCTTTGGTTCCTCGAGCCCAGCCCTGGTTTCTGAAAAATTCATTAAACCGTAGTTCAACTGACACAACAATCAATTTGACTGCGATGCAAAATCAATTTGGGTTTATGAAATATGGTTTAGTGAAAAATTAACTAATCTATGATCATTTTCATTTGACATTATGTGACACTGTAGCGAGACTATCGATCCAAGGATTATGAAACGAACCACAGATTCTGTGAACTAAACCGTCCGTCAGTGTGCCAAATAATGTCATTCAATAAAATCAACACTTCAAGAGATGGAATCGCAGAATATATCGGGTTTCTCAACATCAGATTAGACAAACTCAATTTTCTTTTCACGTGGAGCAGTTGTGAAGTATAATTTTCATATAACTCATTTTATAGACGCCCAATATGTCGATACAAAATTTCAACAGGATTTGGTGAATAGTTTCGGAGATATCGAAGTTTTAAAACAAAATTTCAAAACAATGAGTTTCGAAAGAAGAGGCCTATAGTTTTGAAATATTCGTATCTGTTTTTGGGTCCATTTTTTATGTTTCCATGGCACCTGGCACTGTCAAATTTTATCAACGATATAATTTCATTCATAAATCTCTGAAAATGAATTGATCGCATTCGCCAAATCAGGGATATTGGAAGTTGAAGGAAAAGTTTCTCCATTTCTCGCGAAACGAACGATTTCAGGGTTTAGCTGAATGTTGAAAAATTCGTTTGGCTGAGATGTTGCAACTTTTTCACTACACCTGAATCGATGAAATTCGCCAAATCGGAGATATTGGAAGTTGAAAAAAAACTTTCTCCATTTCTCGCGAAACGAACGATTTCAGGCATTAGATGAATATTAAAAATTCGTTTGGCTGAGATGTTGCAACTTTTTCACTACACCTGAATCGATCGCATTCGCCAAATCAGAGATATTGGAAGTTGAGGAAAAAGTTTCTCCATTTCTCGCGAAACGAACGATTTCAGGCATTAGCTGAATATTGAATAATTCGTTTGGCTGAGAGGTTGCAACTTTTTCACTACACCTGAATCGATCGAATTCGCCAAATCGGAGATATTGAAAGTTGAAAAAAAACTTTCTCCATTTCTCGCGAAACGAACGATTTCAGGCTTTAGCTGAATATTGAATAATTCGTTTGGCTGAGATGTTGCAACTTTTTTACTACACCTGAATCGATCGCATTCGCCAAATCTGAGATATTGGAAGTTGAAGAAAAAGTTTCTCCATTTCTCGCGAAACGAACGATTTCAGGCATTAGATGAATATTGAAAAATTGAATTCACAACAGAGGTATGTAAAAATGCGCTTTCCAATCATATTTCCTCATTTCAGACCCTGAAAGGGTTTTTTTTCGATTCCTCAAGCCCAGCCCTGGTTTCTAATTTATCAAACCGTAGTTCGACTGACGCAACATTCAATTTGACAGTGATGCAAAATCAATTTGGGTTTCTGAAATGTTGTTCAGTGAAAAATCAACTAATCCATGATCATTTTCATTTGACATTATGTGACACTGTAGCGAGACTATTGAACGAAGGATTATGAGCAAACCACAGATTCTGTAAACCAAACCGGCCGTCAGTGTGATAAATAATGTCATTTAATAAAATCAACACTTCAAGATATGGAATCGCAGAATATATGGAGTTTCTCAACACCAGCTCAGAAAAACTCAATTCTCTTTGAAGGAGAACTGTTGTGGAACTGTTGTGAAGTTGAATTTTTATATTACCCATTTTATAGATGGCCCCATATGTAGATACGACATTTCAACAGGATATGGCAAATACTTTCTGAGATATCGAAATTAGAAAAAAGGGAAAAAATTTCAACACGATAACTTTCGGAAGATAAGGCTTATAGTTTTGAAATAGTCGTATCTGTTTTTGGGTCCATTTTTTGAGTTTCCATCTTATTCGGCTTGGCACTGTCAAATTCTGTCTCTGAAAATGATGAGAAACTATAAGACAAGTGGTGAGACTGTAACGGGAGTATCGAACCAAGGATTATGAACCGAACCACAGATTCAGTGTGACAAATAATGTCATTTTGAAAAATCAACACTTCAAGAGATGGATTAACAGAATGTATCAGGTTTTTCAACACCAGATTAGAAAACTAAATTTTTTTTCACGTGAAACAGCTGTTGAGCTGAGTTTTCATATAACTCATTTTATCAATTTCAGCAGCATATGTGCGAATAGTTTAAACCTGTGATTTTTGGAGAAACGACAGTTTTTGAGCATTTTTCATCGATTTTGGTCATTTCCGAACATTATTTTAAAATACTTCCAGACAGGCTAGGCGACCGTATGGAAGTCGTTGGAGAGCCCGATTCTTCTTGTGAAAACCCCGGGGGAGGGGCATGGCCCACTCACGACCGCTACGCGGTCGTATTTTTCAGTATCCCAACGTGCCCCTTTATCGATTTAAAACAGTAGGCGGGAACAGTGGTTTGATTCTAGGCCTCTTATTGCTTTGAGGTTACTGAAAACGATAACTTTCGAAAGAAAATGCCAAAAGTTTGGAAATAGTCATATTTGGTATATTGTAGTATATTGTATAATTCCTCCAAATAATTCAATCGAGAAACCTCAGATTGTTAAACCTCCAGAGAACGTACCAAACTAATAAATACGGCCGTTAGCCAACTGGAAGGTGTTTGACTTGTCGCGCTTGTATAACCGCGAAGTCATCCATGAAGATCGAAAAGGTGATTCTCACATTCGAATTACTGCAGACGACCCCACTATTGAAATGTTCCAATATCGTTATCGACAATACGAATGGAAAGGACGAGGTATTTCATTCGGCAATTTAATTCCATCGATTCTTCGCCAGAATAACGATAAGCTAGGTTCATCTTTCTCCGTTCTGGTAGCAACGCCGGATTACATTAATTATAAGTGAAAAATATGTATTCAATATGCAACTGGAATTATTCCTTCCATGGACTGCATTCAACGGGTCTGTTAAGATAGGTAATTATGAAGAGTTATCTGAACAAAGTATACTATTCAACGCGCTGGCTTTCTCTCAACTCACGTTCTTCGAGAGAGAGAGAACGATAGATCTACGTTTATGTTATGAATTGAAATCTGATTTGATTATATTTAAGTGCTGGAGTTTTCGCGAAAACTTCCCATTGCTTCCCTTCAATCTCATACTCATTCACCCCCTGCGCTGTCAGCGACTTGGGGGTAACTTCTTCATAAAACTCAGAATCGCTTTCAGGAGTTTATATTTGTTGAATATTCATGAAAATCTCCATCCACTCCCTCGAATTCACCAGTTCAGTTAACTGAGAGGGAATCGAAAACGACTTTTTCAGCTCTTTCCTCCCTCATTTCCGCTTTTCAGAATACACCTAGACAAGTTTTTCGGCTCCAGGGGAGAGTCTGCTACAGTTTCACGAAGAATAAAACAGCTCCAACTCCAACAACAAACTCTGTTCACAATTTCGAATACAGATACAAGCAAAATTGCAGTCTCTTGTTTCGTTCCCATGGAAGATAATTGCAGTTTTAGTCCCAGAGAAAAGGGTAAAAAATTCAAAGGAATTAGAATGGCGACAGAAATATTTCTTTGAAATACTGAATTTTCGTGGTACTCGAAGATACATTAATATGGGCTTTCCGAACAACAATCCAGAAATAAAGAAATTAAAGTGAAATGAATCATGCAACAACTCGAATGGATATCGGTCAATATCAAAATAACTCACCGCAATCCCAAAGGAAAACGCCTATATCGTACAAATCGCGCAGTAAACTCCCCAATAGTTTCGAATACAGATACAAGGAGAAATTACAGTCTCAAGAAATCGGAAAGGCGACAGAAATTGATCTTGAAAATACTGACTTTTCGTGGGACTCGAAGATACATTAATAAAGGCTTTCCGAACAACAATCAAACACATAAAGAAATTAAAGTGAAATGAATCATGCAACAACTCGAATGGATATCGGTCAATATCAAAATAACTCACCGAAATCCCAAAAGGAAAACGCCTATATCGTACAAATCGCACAGTAAACTCCCCAATGGTTTCTAATACAGATACAAGGAGAAATTATAGTATCTTGTTTCGGTCCCAGGGAAGATAATTGCACTTTTAGTCCCAGAGAAAAGGGTAAAAAATTAAAATAAATCAGAAAGGCGACAGAAATTGACCTTGAAAATACTGAATTTTCGTGGGACTCGAAGATACATTAATATGGGCTTTCCTAACAACAATCAAGAAATAAAGAAATTGAAGTGAAATGAATCATGCAATAACTCGAAAGGATATCGGTCAATATTAAAATAACTCACCGCAATCCCAAAGGAAAACGCCTATATCGTACAAATCGCACAGTAAACTACCCAATAGTTTCGAATACAGATACAAGGAGAAATTACAGTCTCAAGAAATCAGAAAGGCGACAGAAATTGATCTTGAAAATACTGACTTTTCGTGGGACTCGAAGATACATTAATATAGGCTTTCCGAACAACAATCAAACACATAAAGAAATTAAAGTGAAATGAATCATGCAACAACTCGAATGGATATCGGTCGATATCAAAATAACACACCGTAATCTCAAAGGAAAACGCCTATATCGTACAAATCGCACAGTAAACTACCCAATAATTTCAAATACAGATACAAGGAGAAATTACAGTCTCTTGTTTCGGTCCCAGGGAAGATAATTGCACTTTCAGTCCCAGAGAAAAGGGTAAAAAATTAAAAGAAATCAGAAAGGCGACAGAAATTGATCTTGAAAATACTGAATTTTCGTGGGACTCGAAGATACATTAATATGGGCTTTCCGAATAACAATCAAGAAATAAAGAAATTAAAGTGAAATGAATTATGCAACAACTCGAATGGATATCGGTCAATATCAAAAGAACTCACCGCAATCCCAAAGGAAAACGCCTATATCGTACAAATCGCACAGTAAACTACCCAATATTTTCGAATACAGATACAAGGAGAAATTACAGTCTCAAGAAATCAGAAAGGCGACAGAAATTGATCTTGAAAATACTGACTTTTCGTGGGACTCGAAGATACATTAATATAGGCTTTCCGAACAACAATCAAACACATAAAGAAATTAAAGTGAAATGAATCATGCAACAACTCGAATGGATATCGGTCAATATCAAAATAACACACCGTAATCCCAAAGGAAAACGCCTATATCGTACAAATCGCACAGTAAACTACCCAATAGTTTCAAATACAGATACAAGGAGAAATTACAGTCTCTTGTTTCGGTCCCAGGGAAGATAATTGCACTTTCAGTCCCAGAGAAAAGGGTGAAGAATTAAAAGAAATCAGAAAGGCGACAGAAATTGATCTTGAAAATACTGAATTTTCGTGGGACTCGAAGATACATTAATATGGGCTTTCCGAACAACAATCAAGAAATAAAGAAATTAAAGTGAAATGAATTATGCAACAACTCGAATGGATATCGGTCAATATCAAAAGAACTCACCGCAATCCCAAAGGAAAACGCCTATATCGTACAAATCGCACAGTAAACTACCCAATATTTTCGAATACAGATACAAGGAGAAATTACAGTCTCAAGAAATCAGAAAGGCGACAGAAATTGATCTTGAAAATACTGACTTTTCGTGGGACTCGAAGATACATTAATATAGGCTTTCCGAACAACAATCAAACACATAAAGAAATTAAAGTGAAATGAATCATGCAACAACTCGAATGGATATCGGTCAATATCAAAATAACACACCGTAATCCCAAAGGAAAACGCCTATATCGTACAAATCGCACAGTAAACTACCCAATAGTTTCAAATACAGATACAAGGAGAAATTACAGTCTCTTGTTTCGGTCCCAGGGAAGATAATTGCACTTTCAGTCCCAGAGAAAAGGGTGAAGAATTAAAAGAAATCAGAAAGGCGACAGAAATTGATCTTGAAAATACTGAATTTTCGTGGGACTCGAAGATACATTAATATGGGCTTTCCGAACAACAATCAAGAAATAAAGAAATTAAAGTGAAATGAATTATGCAACAACTCGAATGGATATCGGTCAATATCAAAAGAACTCACCGCAATCCCAAAGGAAAACGCCTATATCGTACAAATCGCACAGTAAACTACCCAATATTTTCGAATACAGATACAAGGAGAAATTACAGTCTCAAGAAATCAGAAAGGCGACAGAAATTGATCTTGAAAATACTGACTTTTCGTGGGACTCGAAGATACATTAATATAGGCTTTCCGAACAACAATCAAACACATAAAGAAATTAAAGTGAAATGAATCATGCAACAACTCGAATGGATATCGGTCGATATCAAAATAACACACCGTAATCTCAAAGGAAAACGCCTATATCGTACAAATCGCACAGTAAACTACCCAATAATTTCAAATACAGATACAAGGAGAAATTACAGTCTCTTGTTTCGGTCCCAGGGAAGATAATTGCACTTTCAGTCCCAGAGAAAAGGGTAAAAAATTAAAAGAAATCAGAAAGGCGACAGAAATTGATCTTGAAAATACTGAATTTTCGTGGGACTCGAAGATACATTAATATGGGCTTTCCGAACAACAATCAAGAAATAAAGAAATTAAAGTGAAATGAATTATGCAACAACTCGAATGGATATCGGTCAATATCAAAAGAACTCACCGCAATCCCAAAGGAAAACGCCTATATCGTACAAATCGCACAGTAAACTACCCAATATTTTCGAATACAGATACAAGGAGAAATTACAGTCTCAAGAAATCAGAAAGGCGACAGAAATTGATCTTGAAAATACTGACTTTTCGTGGGACTCGAAGATACATTAATATAGGCTTTCCGAACAACAATCAAACACATAAAGAAATTAAAGTGAAATGAATCATGCAACAACTCGAATGGATATCGGTCAATATCAAAATAACACACCGTAATCCCAAAGGAAAACGCCTATATCGTACAAATCGCACAGTAAACTACCCAATAGTTTCAAATACAGATACAAGGAGAAATTACAGTCTCTTGTTTCGGTCCCAGGGAAGATAATTGCACTTTCAGTCCCAGAGAAAAGGGTGAAGAATTAAAAGAAATCAGAAAGGCGACAGAAATTGATCTTGAAAATACTGAATTTTCGTGGGACTCGAAGATACATTAATATGGGCTTTCCGAACAACAATCAAGAAATAAAGAAATTAAAGTGAAATGAATTATGCAACAACTCGAATGGATATCGGTCAATATCAAAAGAACTCACCGCAATCCCAAAGGAAAACGCCTATATCGTACAAATCGCACAGTAAACTACCCAATATTTTCGAATACAGATACAAGGAGAAATTACAGTCTCAAGAAATCAGAAAGGCGACAGAAATTGATCTTGAAAATACTGACCTTTCGTGGGACTCGAAGATACATTAATATAGGCTTTCCGAACAACAATCAAAAACATAAAGAAATTAAAGTGAAATGAATCATGTAACAACTCGAATGGATATCGGTCAATATCAAAATAACTCACCGCAATCCCAAAGGAAAACGCCTATATCGTACAAATCGCACAGTAAACTACCCAATAGTTTCAAATACAGATACAAGGAGAAATTACAGTCTCTTGTTTCGGTCCCAGGGAAGATAATTGCACTTTCAGTCCCACAGAAAAGGGTAAAGAATCAAAGGAAATCAGAAAGGCGACAGAAATTGATCTTGAAAATACTGAATTTTCTTGGGACTCGGAGATACATTAATATGGGCTTTCCGAACAAAAATCAAGAAATAAAGAAATTAAAGTGAAATGAATCATGCAACAAATCTAATGGATATCGGTCAATATCAAAAGAACTCACCGCAATCCCAAAGGAAAACGCCTATATCGTACAAATCGCACAGTAAACTCCCCAATGGTTTCGAATACAGATACAAGGAGAAATTGCAGTCTCTTGTTTCGGTCCCAGGGAAGATAATTGCACTTTTAGTCCCAGAGAAAAAGGGTAAAAAATTAAAAGAAATCAGAAAGGCGACAGAAATTGACCTTGAAAATACTGAATTTTCGTGGGACTCGAAGATACATTAATATGGGCTTTCCTAACAACAATCAAGAAATAAAGAAATTGAAGTGAAATGAATCATGCAACAACTCGAAATGATATCGGTCAATATCAAAATAACTCACCGCAATCCCAAAGGAAAACGCCTATATCGTACAAATCGCACAGTAAACTACCCAATGGTTTCGAATACAGATACAAGGAGAAATTGCAGTCTCTTGTTTCGGTCCCAGGGAAGATAATTGCACTTTTAGTCCCAGAGAAAAAGGGTAAAAAATTAAAAGAAATCAGAAAGGCGACAGAAATTGACCTTGAAAATACTGAATTTTCGTGGGACTCGAAGATACATTAATATGGACTTTCCTAACAACAATCAAGAAATAAAGAACTCGAAAGGATATCGGTCAATATCAAAATAACTCACCGCAATCCCAAAGGAAAACGCCTATATCGTACAAATCGCACAGTAAACTACCCAATAGTTTCGAATACAGATACAAGGAGAAATTACAGTCTCAAGAAATCAGAAAGGCGATAGAAATTGATCTTGAAAATACTGACTTTTCGTGGGACTCGAAGATACATTAATATGGGCTTCCCGAACAACAATCAAGAAATAAAGAATCTGAAGTGAAATGAATCATGCAACAACTCGAAAGGATATCGGTCAATATCAAAATAACTCACCGCAGTCCCAAAGGAAAACGCCTATATCGTACAAATCGCACAGTAAAGTTAGATTTATTAATTCACAAAAACTACGCGACAATTTACCATAAAAAAAAGGGTCAGCTTATCTGTAAACGGTCTGAGTGTACAAATATTTTTTGTCCTGATCCTTTCGTGAAGATGCAAATAATTTTCCACAAACTCTTTCAGCCGAAAACTGAGTAATAATCTCGTCGAGATTTCGATAAGTTGCAGTTTATTCTCATGCCTATCTTATATCAGCGCTCCGAAATTTCATTTCCTGATGGCTTATCGCCCTAGTTCGTGAAAAGGTTTTCCGTGAATGCTTCTAACGATAACGCCCCAGCCAGCAACATTGAATGGTAACAAATAGCGTCAGTCTGTCGCTCTATCCCCATCTTTGTGTAGTCATAAACATTCGTAATGTTAGACTGGGAATTCCTGGAAAACCAACCGAGATGGTTACTTTGTAAAACGTAAATATCGGCGGAGCGAAACGCAGAGTTGGTATGGAAAATTTATATGAACGTTTTTTGCGAATCGCGGTTGATGGTTCAACAAACAGGCATTCAGGAAATATTTTGTAATTAAGCACATTACATTGTGGAAACTTTTTCATTATAACCGAAAAAAATATGTGGTGTATACATTTTTTGTTAGCAACACTTTACTTCATATCAAGACTCTTTTCCATTCATTCATTTTAAATGCATACATTTTTTTTTTAAAGTGTGAGTATTTGGGGCTGAAATTTTGTACCATATCAATCATTGCTCACAAAAAACCAACCTTCAGATAAAACTTAATTCTCTCAAGAATTAGCACCTGGCCTTAAATAAGCAAACCGATGTTATCTCCGTAATTACATCACCTGCTCTTTTATTCACCGAAAAATCGAAATTATTGTACTGAATTAATTGACATGGACTCGGCGAGCTATAATTGACCAGAATACAGTTTCTTTTATATCCTCATCATTAAGGATTTAATTCCGCCATTATTTATATTTACCATTCGAGACGAGAATATTTACCTATATCTTTTGAGTTACCGATCAAGATTGGGAGGAAGTGAGGTAATATCGTTGGATTCGAATCGATAATCTGCAGAAATATTGTTTTACGAGTGCGTTTTCATCTCGATTCAGGACGTTTGCAATATGACTTCATATCGAAAAAAAAAATTTAATGAACCCTTTTTCTTGTCGATGAATACTGGGTGAGTTCTGACTTGTATTGTAAAACTTGGATAATAAACCAAGCCGTTCTCTTTAAATTGAGTAATCGAAAAATTTATCTCGGATAAAGTAATAAAACACAATAAATCAATTTATCATATTATCTACTTCATTTATAGTCAATATACATAATGACCAGCCATTATGGCTATCCAATTCAGGCAAAGTGATTATTGAGGTTGAATTAATCGAAAAAACTATTTTTTTTCGTAAGATATAGTAAGACTCAGATAAAGTAATAATGCTACTTCATTCAGTCAATGTACATAATGGTATCCAATTCAGGCAAAGTGATTATTGAGGTTGAATTAATCGAAAAAACAATTTTTTTTTGAAAGATATAGTAAGACTCAGATAAATAATAATGCTACTCCATTCAGTCATTGTACATAATGACCAGCCATTATGGATAATTGCTATTTAATCACATTGTCTGTAACAGTTACAACAGAAGTGATTAATGTAGGCATAATTGAAACTGTCAAGCCATCATATATAAAAACTATCCAATTCAGGCAAAGTGATTATTGAGGTTGAATTAATCGAAAAAACTATTTTTTTTTGAAAGATATAGTAAGACTCAGATAAAGTAATAATGCTACTTCATTCAGTCAATGTATATAATGACCAGCCATTATGGATAATTGCTATTAATCACAATGTCTGTAACAGTTACAACAGAAGTGATTAATGTGGGCATTATTGAAACTGTCAAGCCATCATATATAAAAACTATCCAATTCAGGCAAAGTGATTATTGAGGTTGAATTAATCGAAAAAACTTTTTTTTTCGAAAGATATAGTAGGACTCAGATAAAGTTATAATGCTACTTCATTCAGTCAATGTACATAATGATATCCAATTCAGGCAAAGTGATTATTGAGGTTGAATTAATCGAAAAAATAATTAATTTTTGAAAGATATAGTAAGACTCAGATAAAGTAATAATGCTACTTCATTCAGTCAATGTATATAATGACCAGCCATTATGGATAATTGCTATTCAATCACATTGTCTGTGACAGTTACAACAGAAGTGATAAATGTGGGCATAATTGATACTGTCAAGCCATCATATATAAAAACTATCCAATTCAGGCAAAGGTATTATTGAGGTTGAATTAATCGAAAAATCAACATTTTTTTGGAATATATAGTAAGACTCGAATAAAGTTATAAAATACCATGAATCAATTTATCATATCATCTACTTAATTCAGCCAATATACATAATGACCAGCCATTATGGATAATTGCTATTCAATCACATTTTCTGTAACAGTTACTACAGAAGTGATGAATGTGGGCATTATTGATATTGTCAAGCCATTCGGCGCATTCAGACCTCGTACTTACCCTAAATATCAAGTTGTACTTTCAGTGGATTTGATAAAAATTAAATTGAATGAATTTGCCTAAAAAAATGTAGAAGACATGGTTATTTATCACAGAAAATTCTGTTGAAAAAATGTGAGAATTGGTGCCATTCAGGTTTTAAACATTCAGCGTCGTATTGTAATGTAGATTCAACTCTTTCTTCTGATGAATTAGATGAATATTCATCTGATGGAATAGCTCCAAAGTTTCATAATGAAAACGCCATGGAAATCTCTCTATTGAACAAATCAGAAGAACGACAACACAAACGGATCCCATGCTAAAATTTTGAACAACAACAAGGAATTCAGGGACAAAATAACCATCATTATCTTGAAGTACGAAGACATGTTAACGTTCACCACGATGTTCTGATTGAAGTTCCTCCACATGTTCTCCAAGACCCCGTTATCTCCTTGTCCTAACAAATAGGCCATCCTCAAACCTTCGTCCTGGGTATTGACATCATCGATTTCTGGCTGCAGCAGCGGGGAGGGCCTGAAGGATAAATTATTCAGGATTTGTCTTCTGCCTCGTATAAGAAGGAGCCTTTCTGACATTTGAGTAATACATTCGTTTTGGTCCTCCGAAATAACATTTGTTCCATTCCTTCCATCTGTATCTTCCGGATTAGGAGGGGATGTAGCTATTTCTCCAACCCCATCAACCAGCTCAGATTCTACTTCAACATTAGCCATCTCAGTATATTTGAGAGATCTTCGGCAGTTTCCTTAGTTCGATGTTTTCCAGAATGGAAGTGGTTGTTCTGGATATGGTCTGTGTTTCTTGGGTCTTGTTGGTGAAATCAGCCTTCAGGTCTTTTTCATACCTCTGCCTCAGGAGATCCTCCAACATATCAGCGCATGCTCTGGAGATGGTCGATCGTTTCATACACAATTTCGAAAAATCTATCGTTGGTGTTTTTTGGTTCATAATATACTATAAATTTTGAAGATCGTTCCGACGTTGGATTAATGTCAAGTCTGACAGTTGAGAAACAATAAAGAATTCGAAGGTTTTGAAAGGGGATGATTTTGAAATAACGATTAAGAATATAAATGTTCTCTTCGAAATTATTTCGAAATGGAGTAGAAATTAGTATTTCAAATTGAACATTAAACAAATTTAATATTGAAAAAATAACTACTCTTCAAATGAAAGTTGGGTATGTAGTGTTTCAATATATTTGATAGGATTAATTCAAATTAAAAATTCAATAATAATAATTAAAAAAAAATAAACTCTTTAAAAGAGGAGTTTAAATATTGTTGATAGGGGATGATCTAGAAATTTTGATTAACAATATGAATATTCTACTTGAAATTATTCTAGAATGGTTGAAAAACTTCAATTTGAAATCAAAAATTCAATAATATGTAATAATAATAATAAAAATATTGATAAAATGAACTCCTTGAATGAAAGTTATGTAGAGTTTCAATATTATTGATAGGGGATGATCTAGAAATAATGACTTACAATATAAATGTTCTACTTGATATTCTTCTAAAATGGTTGAGAATCTATTATTTTGAATTAAAAATTCAATAATAATAATACTAAAAGAATAAACTCCTTTAATGTAGTGTTTTAATATTTTTTATAGAGGAATGAACTTGAAATTATGATTAACAATATGAATGTTCTACTCGAAATTATTCAAAAATGGTTGAGAAACTATTATTTCGAATTGAAAATTCAATAATAATAATAATACCAAAAAAATAAACTTCTCAAATGAGAATAATTATGTGGTGTTTTAATATTGTTGATAGTGGATGATCTAGAAATTATGATTAACAATATGAAAGTTCTACTTGAAATTCTTCTGAAATGGTTGAGAAACTTTAATTCGAAATAAAAAAATCAATAATAATAATATTGAAAAAATAAACTTCTTAAATGAAAGTTATGTAGTGTTTCAATATTGTTGATAGGGGAAGATCTTGAAATTATGTATTAACATAATAAAAGTTCTAGTTGAAATTATTTTAAAATGGTTGAGAAATTATTATTTGGAATTAAAAATTCAGTAATAATAATAATGAAAAAAATAAACTCCTTAAATGAAAGTTATGTAGTGTTTTAATATTGTTGATAGGAGATGATCTAGAAATTATGATTAACAATATAAATGTTCTACTTGAAATTCTTCTAAAATGGTTGAGAATCTATTATTTTGAATTAAAAATTCAATAATAATAATACTGAAAGAATAAACTCCTTTAATGAGAGTTATATAGTGTTTTAATATTTTTTATAGAGGAATGAACTTGAAATTATGATTAACAATATAAATGTTCTTCTAGAAATTATTCAAAAATGGTTGAGAAACTATTATTTCGAATTGAAAATTAAATAATAATAATACGAAAAAAACAAACTTCTCAAATGAGAATTATGTAGTGTTTTGATATTGTTGTTAGTGAATGATCTCGAAATTATGATTAACAATATGAATGGTCTACTTGAAATTCTTCTGAAATGGTTGAGAAACTTTAATTCGAAATAAAAAAATCAATAATAATAATATTGAAAAAATAAACTCCTTGAATGAAAGTTATGTAGTGTTTCAATATTGTTGAAAGGGGATGATCTTGAAATTATGAATTAACATAATAAAACTTCTAGTTGAAATTATTCTAAAATGGTTGAGAAATTATTATTTCGAATTAAAAATTCAGTAATAATAAAATTGAAAAAAATAAACTCCTCAAATGAAAGTTATGTAGTGTTTTAATATTGTTGATAGGAGATGATCTAGAAATTATGATTAACAATATAAATGTTCTACTTGAAATTCTTCTAAAATGGTTGAGAATCTATTATTTTGAATTAAAAATTCAATAATAATAATACTGAAAGAATAAACTCCTTTAATGAGAGTTATATAGTGTTTTAATATTTTTTATAGAGGAATGAACTTGAAATTATGATTAACAATATAAATGTTCTTCTAGAAATTATTCAAAAATGGTTGAGAAACTATTATTTCGAATTGAAAATTAAATAATAATAATACGAAAAAAACAAACTTCTCAAATGAGAATTATGTAGTGTTTTGATATTGTTGTTAGTGAATGATCTCGAAATTATGATTAACAATATGAATGGTCTACTTGAAATTCTTCTGAAATGGTTGAGAAACTTTAATTCGAAATAAAAAAATCAATAATAATAATATTGAAAAAATAAACTCCTTGAATGAAAGTTATGTAGTGTTTCAATATTGTTGAAAGGGGATGATCTTGAAATTATGAATTAACATAATAAAACTTCTAGTTGAAATTATTCTAAAATGGTTGAGAAATTATTATTTCGAATTAAAAATTCAGTAATAATAAAATTGAAAAAAATAAACTCCTCAAATGAAAGTTATGTAGTGTTTTAATATTGTTGATAGGAGATGATCTAGAAATTATGATTAACAATATAAATGTTCTACGTGAAATTCTTCTAAAATGGTTGAGAATCTGTTATTTTGAATTAAAAATTCAATAATAATAATACTGAAAGAATAAACTCCTTTAATGAGAGTTATATAGTGTTTCAATATTTTTTATAGAGGAATGAACTTGAAATTATGATTAACAATATAAATGTTCTTCTAGAAATTATTCAAAAATGGTTGAGAAACTATTATTTCGAATTGAAAATTAAATAATAATAATACGAAAAAAACAAACTTCTCAAATGAGAATTATGTAGTGTTTTGATATTGTTGTTAGTGAATGATCTCGAAATTATGATTAACAATATGAATGGTCTACTTGAAATTCTTCTGAAATGGTTGAGAAACTTTAATTCGAAATAAAAAAATCAATAATAATAATATTGAAAAAATAAACTCCTTGAATGAAAGTTATGTAGTGTTTCAATATTGTTGATAGGGGATGATCTTGAAATTATGAATTAACATAATAAAACTTCTAGTTGAAATTATTCTAAAATGGTTGAGAAATTATTATTTCGAATTAAAAATTCAGTAATAATAAAATTGAAAAAAATAAACTCCTCAAATGAAAGTTATGTAGTGTTTTAATATTGTTGATAGGAGATGATCTAGAAATTATGATTAACACTATAAATGTTCTACTTGAAATTCTTCTAAAATGGTTGAGAATCTGTTATTTTGAATTAAAAATTCAATAATAATAATACTGAAAGAATAAACTCCTTCAATGAGAGTTATGTAGTGTTTTAATATTTTTTATAGAGGAATGAACTTGAAATTATGATTAACAATATAAATGTTCTACTAGAAATTATTCAAAAATGGTTGAGAAACTATTATTTCGAATTGAAAATTAAATAATAATAATACCAAAAAAATAAACTTCTCAAATGAGAATTATGTAGTGTTTTGATATTGTTGTTAGTGGATGATCTAGAAATTATGATTAACAATATGAATGTTCTACTTGAAATTCTTCTGAAATGGTTGAGAAACTTTAACTCGAAATAAAAAAATCAATAATAATAATATTGAAAACATAAACTCCTTAAATGAAAGTTATGTAGTGTTTCAATCTTGTTGATAGGGGATGATCTTGAAATTATGTATTAACATCATAAAAGTTCTAGTTGAAATTATTCTAAAATGGTTGAGAAATTATTATTTCGAATTAAAAATTCAGTAATAATAATATTGAAAAAAATTAACTCCTTGAATGAGAGTTATGTAATGTTTTAATATTGATGATAGGGGATGATCTAGAAAAAATGATTTACAATATGAATATTGGTTGAGAAACTATTATTTCAAATCAAAAGATCAGTAATAATAAGATTAAAAAAATAAACTCATCAAATGAGAGTTATATAGTGTTTTAATATTTCTGATAAGGGCTGATATTGAATAATGATTAACAATATAAATGTCCTACTAGAAATTATTCTAAAATGGTTAAGAAACTATCATTTCCAATTGAAAATTCAATAATAATAATACCAAAAAAATAAACTTCTAAAATGAGAATTATGTAGTGTTTAATATTTTTCTTAGTGGATGATCTAGAAATTATGATTAACAATATGAATGTTCTACTAGAAATTCTTCTGAAATGGTTGAGAAACTTTAATTCAAAATGAAACATTCAATAATAATAATATTGAAAGAATAAACTCCTCAAATGAAAGTTATGTAGTGTTTTAATATTGTTGAAAGGGGATGATCTTGAAATCAATGATTAAGATTATAAAAGTTTTAGTTCAAATTATTCTAAAATGATTGCGATTTATTATTTCGAATTAAAAATTCAGTAATAATAATATTGAAAAAAATTTACTCCTTGAATGAGAGTTATGTAATGTTTTAATATTGATGATAGGGGATGATCTAGAAGTAATGATTAACAATATGAATGTTCTACTTGAAATTTTTCTAAAATGGTTGAGAAACTATTATTTCAATTCAAAAGATCAGTAATAATAAGATTAAAAAAATGAACTCCTTAAATGGGAGTTATATAGTGTTTTAATATTTTTGATAGGGGATGATATTGAATCATGATTAACAATATAAATGTCCTACTTGAAATTATTCTAAAATGGTTAAGAAATTATCATTTCCAATTGAAAATTCAATAATTATAATACCAAAAAAATGAGAATTATGTTGTGTTTTAATATTGTTCTTAGTGGAAGATCCAGAAATTATGATTAACAATATGAATGTTCTACTTGAAATTCTTCTGAAATGGTTGAAAACCTTTAATATAAAATCAAAAATGCAATAATAATAATATCGATAAAATAAAGTTAGTGTTTCAATATTGTTGATAGGGGATGATTTTAAAATTATAATTAACATTAATAATTTTTTAATTGAAATTTTTCTAAGATGGTTGAAAAACTATTTTTTCAAATTAAAAATTCAGGAATACTAAATGAGATTAAAAAAATTAACTTCTCGAATGAGAGTTATGTAGTGTTTTAGTATTGTTGATAGGGGATGATCTTGAAATTATGATTAACATTATAAAAGTCCTACTTCAAATTATTTTAAGATGGTTGAGAAACTATTATTTCAGATTCAAAATTCAATAATAATAATATTGAAAAAAATAAATTCCTCAAATGAGAGTTATGTGGGGTTTTGATATTTTTGATAGGGGATGAGCTTGAAACACAAATTGAAAATATCAATATTTAACTTAAAAAAATAACTCAAGATCTCAAACTAAACAATTGATAATAATTGAATTGAAAAAAAAACATGAAATCTTCGAATGAGAGTTGGGTTTTAATATTTTAGGGGATTATTTTGAAGTTGTGATGAAAAATATGAATTTTCCACTTGAAAATATTCGAAAATTAATAATCTCAAATTAAGTATAGACTTAACTAAAGAAACAAGTACATATAATAGAATTAGTATTCCAGATGAACGTATCGAAGTAAAAATTAAAGAATGAATAGAATAAGGGTTTCCATCCGGATGTAGTAACTTAACAAAAATTACAGAAAGTTAATATTTGTCCGTTGAATAATTAGGGACTTTCAATACAGTTAATTTTCAACCATAGATTACCATCACATCTACTACATAATTAAGGAATTATTGATGAATACAACACACGAAGTATAATTTATTTTCATATCGATGATGGTTTCAGAAAACATAACAACTTTCCGGAGTCTATTACAGAAATAGCAGTGAACCAGATAAATTGAAAATAGTGAAGTTGCGATAGTTGAATTTCAAAAATGTGACAATAACATAACATAAATGAAAATATTTTGGAAATTTTTAAGCCTTGTGCCGAATAATTATTACAGAAAAGATGGTTAATTTTTCTACATCTGGAAGCCTACTCAACTATCTTTGTCCAGGAGACTTAGAAAGTATCCGACTTCTTTCGATTTTTACTTTGGCTTCTTGAAGGGTACACCTCAATACGTGATGCAGTAATTGATACCCTATCCAGGAAAGGTGAGACGATATCGTTCTGTTCTAAAGATTGCGAAGTAATCGTAGGAACACTTCCCATAGAACGTGCCATATCGCTAAAATGATGGAGAACCACAGCCTATAATTATGGCTATTCCAACCTGAGTTAGTCAGATATGAATGTGCATGCATGTTGGGGGACGACTGCATGCTCGATGGGCGGCGACTACTCGGCAGGGGGACCCGAGGGGGGCATTTAGTCGAGCTGATAATAGCAAGTTCCACGCGGCGTAGGAAGAAACCCACTAGGTGCATGCAACCATGATAGAGCTTCCAAAATTTCCATGAGGCTACAGATTTTCACTGCACAATGAGTATGATTTCAAATTTCTAATTACGATCTGATCACGGTGAATACCTATAGTGAATTATTGCAAAAATTAAATTCGATTTATGTTTCACGCAACGTGATGAATGGTCGAGTACCAATAATTCTCAATAGACGTGACGCAATTGAAAATCTGCGTTATAAATAAACTTACTGTCTTATCGAAAAATGTCCATCAATCTTGCCGCCTAATGGTTGAATTAGAAACGGTAGCTTCGACATAATTTTCAATTTTTCGACCTTCGATCTAGGCATGTGCAGGCTTGATTTATAATTCGACCATTTCTCAGAACAAAATTATTGCTCCAATAAAATGTAGCAGAATGTTGGAGCTACCGCAATGAATAATGCCTCTACCGAGAAAATAGAATATAAAAGGGATTATGAGGAAATTCGCCAAAAATATCAATTTGGTAGCGTTTCCATTTAGGAATAAAAATAATGAACAAAATTCTAAGAATTATTTTCTCACACCGAGTTTCATGGACTTGAAGCCAAGCAGCGTTGAGCGGGTTCAGTAACTGGATGGGTGACCTCTTTGGCGCGCAGAAGCTCCTGACGTCAGTGCTCTTCTCGAATTTTTAAGTTTATTTTTATTAAGTCTCGAGTTTGAGACTATTATTTCTCAACCATTTTAAGATATCAAACAAGTGTAGGTAATTATCATTTAAACACTGCATAATTTTCATATCTTTTTTTTTGAGTTTATTATTATAATTCTGTAATCTTTTTGATACGGAATGAGCTCGAAACAAATATTAACAATATCAATATTTTACTCAAAGATATCTCAAAATAATTGAGAAATAATCATCCCGAAACAAAACAATTAATGATCATTGATTTTGAGAAAACATAAACTTGTCGAATGAGAGTTGTGTTTCAATATTTTTGAGGGAATGATTTCGAAGTAGTGACAAAAAAGATGATTTTTCCCTTTGGAATAATCGAGATGTAATAATCTCAAATTAAGCATCGACAAAACTAAAGAAAGAAGGACTTATAATAGAATGAGTTTTCCAGATGAACGTATTGCAATAAAAATTAAAGAATGAAGGATTATATTCGTACGTAGTAAGTTAACAAAAATTACAGAAAGTTGATATTTGTCTCTTGAATAATTAGGGATTTTCAATACAGTTGATTTTCGACCATAGATTACCACCACATCTACAGCATAATCAAGGCATTATTAATGAATACAACAAACGAAGTAAAAATGATTTCCCTATCGATGATAGTTTAAGACAACATAATAACCTTCTGGAGTCTATTATTGGAATAGTAGTAAACCAGATAAATTGAAAATAGTACCTCAAGTTGCGATATTCTAAGTGAATTTTAAAAATGTGACAATAACATGAATGAAGTTTCTTTAGTTGAATGATGTGATGAAAAATATGAATTTTCCACTTGAAAATATCCGAGAAATAATAATCTCAAACTAAGCATAGACAAAACTAAAGAAACCAGTATAATAGAAAAAGTATTCTGGATGAATGTATCGCAATAAAAATTAAAGAATGAAGAGAATGAAGGATTCTATTCGTATGTAGTAAGTTGACAAAAATTACAGAAAGTTGATATTTGTCTCTTGAATAATTAGGAATTTTCAATACAGTTGATTTTCGACCATGGATTAGCACCACATATACAACATAATCAAGGAATTATTAATGAATACAACACACGAAGTAAAAATGATTTCCATATCGATGATAGTTTAAGACAACATAATAACCTTCCGGAGTCTATTATTGGAATAGTAGTAAATCAGATAAATTGAAAATAGTACCTCAAGTTGCAATAGTTTGAGTGAATTTCAAAAATGTGACAATAACATGAATGAAGTTTCTTTAGTTAGATGATGTGATGAAAAATATGAATTTTCCATATGAAAATAATCGAGAAATAATAATCTCCAACTAAGCATAGACAAAACTAAAGAAACAAGTATAATGGAAAAAGTATTCTAGATGAACGTATCGCAATAAAAATTAAAGAATGAAAAGAATGAAGGATTCTATTCGTATGTAGTAAGTTGACAAAAATTACAGAAAGTTGATATTTGTCTCTTGAATAATTAGGAATTTTCAATACAGTTGATTTTCGACCATGGATTAGCACCACATATACAACATAATCAAGGAATTATTAATGAATACAACACACGAAGTAAAAATGATTTCCCTATCGATGATAGTTTAAGACAACATAATAACCTTCTGGAGTCTATTATTGGAATAGTAGTAAACCAGATAAATTGAAAATAGTACCTCAAGTTGCGATATTCTAAGTGAATTTTAAAAATGTGACAATAACATGAATGACGTTTCTTTAGTTGAATGATGTGATGAAAAATATGAATTTTCCACTTGAAAATATCCGAGAAATAATAATCTCAAACTAAGCATAGACAAAACTAAAGAAACCAGTATAATAGAAAAAGTATTCTGGATGAATGTATCGCAATAAAAATTAAAGAATGAAGAGAATGAAGGATTCTATTCGTATGTAGTAAGTTGACAAAAATTACAGAAAGTTGATATTTGTCTCTTGAATAATTAGGGATTTTCAATACAGTTGATTTTCGACCATGGATTAGCACCACATATACAACATAATCAAGGAATTATTAATGAATACAACACACGAAGTAAAAATGATTTCCCTATCGATGATAGTTTAAGACAACATAATAACCTTCTGGAGTCTATTATTGGAATAGTAGTAAACCAGATAAATTGAAAATAGTACCTCAAGTTGCGATATTCTAAGTGAATTTTAAAAATGTGACAATAACATGAATGAAGTTTCTTTAGTTGAATGATGTGATGAAAAATATGAATTTTCCACTTGAAAATATCCGAGAAATAATAATCTCAAACTAAGCATAGACAAAACTAAAGAAACCAGTATAATAGAAAAAGTATTCTGGATGAATGTATCGCAATAAAAATTAAAGAATGAAGAGAATGAAGGATTCTATTCGTATGTAGTAAGTTAACAAAAATTACAGAAAGTTGATATTTGTCTCTTGAATAATTAGGGATTTTCAATACAGTTGATTTTCGACCATAGATTACCACCACATCTACAACATAATCAAGGAATTATCAATGAATACAACACACGAAGTAAAAATGATTTCCATATCGATGATAGTTTAAGACGTTCCGGAGTCTATTAAAGGAATAGTAGTAAACCAAATAAATTGAAAATAGTAAAGTTGCTATAGTGACAATAACATAAAAGAAAATATTTCTCATCTTTTTTTTTTAATTTTATTTTTATTTAATTTATCTTCCGTCTGAATAACTAAGTTCCGTGAGAAGAGGTTTTACTTGTTCTTCTCAGTGAACCAAACAATGCGTTTTGTTCAGTTTCTAGAAACGAGTTTTTATCACCGTCCTTCAAGCCCCTAACGAAATCAATCACCGAATAGTTTTCAGTTTTGAGAACGCAGTAGGTGGTTTATAGCTTTCTTCTCTCGACTGTAAAACTGTAAAATTTTACAGCAGTTCTCAATTCTGGTAATAACAGTATAAGAAGGGAGAGATTATTATGACTACCCCTACAATTAACGTATTTATTTCAGAAGGAATAGTTTTATTGTCCATTTCCATATCTGTCGAACTCTACTGGTAGATTTGCGTGACTAACCTTACCTAACCTATCAAACACGCATTAAAACACTGATATCAATCTACTGTTGACTTGCGTGTTGTTTTTTTTAACTTATACTTTGAAAAATCCGCTTGCTTTTTGCTCTCTACTTCGAAAGTACAAAGATTATTTAAAGTCCTTGATTGTGTTGTCAACCCCTAAGTACTTCACATTATCAAGGAAATTAGAAATAATATGCTAGTTGAACATTTCCTTTGGTGGTTTTCCTTCTGCTCGAAGAGTTTTAGTCGCTCCGCAAATATTTCGCACCACAGAGTGCTGCCTTTCAGCGATAATTATTTTTTTTTTCAATATTTTGTTTTTCACTAAATCATTCTAGGAAAGTCATCAAGTCGACAGACGATGAAAGGACTCAACAGTTAATCCACTCTAGGACCTACGAACGGAATATTTCGATTAAATCGCGACTCTTTGACGGTGTTGCGGTTAACGTATTCGTCAGATCGAAATCACTCTCAAGTTCAGGGTCGCCCCGAATTGTATAGCGTGTATATTTCCAGACCAGTGCTTAAAAATGGCGTCATATGTATTATCGAAAAAAACTGCGATGTTCGAGTTTACATATACAATACAATGGCGTGGGTATGTGTTCCAAGAAATACGAACGTGTCGTTTGAATTTCGACAGCCGCAATTTATTCAAGACATGTTTTGAGGATTACATAATTGCAACTATTAAATTATTATCTTCGGAAAGTAAGAGTATATGATCGCATTTTGGTACTTTGAAATTCAAATTTGGAAAGCAGGTGTGTTTTATGGAAAAATTAAATAAGTCGTACATGTAACTGAGGGATGAGAAAAATTCAATGCATATGAGCGTGTGGAGTGTCGGAAGATTTGTCTTCAAAAATTATATGTTCCGAAACGATATACAACAGGACTTCGGTTACTTCTACAGGAAATTCCCCCTATACAGGGTGTTCCTGAATTGGAGGTTCAACCGAAGAGGGGAGATTCCTTAAGTAATTTTAAGAAACGGTCGCAAACGTTTCGTTTTCGAGATACAGGGTGTTAAAGTTAGATTTTTTTCATGTTTTTTCCTCATAGTATCTACACTTCATAAGATCTTCAACTGAAATTTGGCATAGATATTACAATCGAGAGTTTGCAACATGTAACATGCCAATTTCGATAGCAAATCTACAGGGTGATATTCTTTCTGGAACACTGTCTCCTCTTTTCCTCCAGAACTTTTTTTTGGTGAGCCACTGTCAATTTTAGAAAATGTAAAAAGCAGCTTTGTTGTTATACTAAACTTTATGGTCTCTTGAAGTTTTATCGTATAAGCTACCGATTTCGAGAAAAAAAATTTGAACGTTTTTCTCGAAATCCTCAGAAAAATCCGAATTGTCATAAAAATTCAGTTAGTAAGCTGTGGTGAATTAATTCATTGTTGGTTTTGACACATCAAATTACTCTTTCAGTTGAATATCTTGTTTAGTTTAGAAACTAGAGAAAAAAAATTAAAAAAAAATTCAAACTTTACCACCCTGTATCTCTAAAACGAAACGTTTGCGATCCCATGTTAATGGGACTTTCTTTTTGAGCGCTCGTACTACTTACACGAGGGCTATATCATTTCGTCACGATGTCTGTATTTTTCGAATTTTGTGCCGAAAATGGTCTCAATCGACTATGTTCGACTCACTGATGACGAATCCGTCGGAAAATTCGAGTCTGTTCGTCCGGCCGGCCGTAAGCACGATAACTCTCGAACGGAACAACCTAGAGACTTGAAATTTTCTATTCTAAACTACAGATTTGATCGAGATGAAATTTTGCACTCAAATGGAAAATTGGGTGTTCAAGCTACATGTGAAATTTTGTCCAGATCGCGTGACCAGAACCATAGAAACCATAGAAAATTGTAACTTTTGAACGGAAATGCCTAGGGACTTGAAATTTTCAGGATAGGTATGGATCTCGAATGTCGTGATCACTTTTATCTATGAGCAAAATTATACTAGGGGTTCCGTAAATATGGTCGTTTGAAATTTATTTTTCTTGATAATTTCAAAACTACAGATTCGATCGTGACGAAATTTTGTATACTAATGGAGAATGATATATTCAAGCTACATTTCTCCAGATCACATGACCAGAACCATAAAAACCATAGAAAATCATAACTTTCGAACGGAAAGGCCTAGGGACTTGAAATTTTCAGGATAGGTGTGGATCTGAAAGGTCGCGTTCACGTTTATCAATGAGCAGAATTATACTAGGGGTTCCGTAAATACGGTCGTTTGAAATTTTGTTTTCTCTATAATTTAGAAACTACGGATGCGATCGAGATAAAATCTTGTATTTTAATCGAGAATGATATATTGAAGCAACATTTTGTCCAGATCGCATGACCAGAACCATAGAAACCATAGAAAATTATAACTTCCGAAGGGAAAGGCCTAGGAACTTGAAATTTTCTGGGTGGGTTTGGATCGCGAATTTCGCGGTCACGTTCATCAATGAGAAAAATTAGATTAGGGGTTCCGTAAATATGGCCATTCAAATTCTTTTCCTGATAGTTTCGGAACTACTGAGTGGATTGGAATGAAATTTTGCACCAAGCTGAGGAATAATATATTCAAACAACGTGCGAAATTTTGTCCAGATCGCATTACCAAGACCATAGATACCGTAGAAAATTCTAGCGAATTATCAAAAAAAAATTGGTCAGCTGAAGCACTGACATAAAGTCTGTAGTTTCGCCTAAGTTTCAGAATTTTTTTGACAGCTGTCGAAAATTCCTTCAATTGATCTCTAAAACTGGAAAATACGAGCGCTCAAAAGCTCCTGACTTCACGGCAGTGCTTTTCGTAATTTTTTAAAATAACTTGAGCAATCTCCCCTCTTCGTTTGTACCTTCAATTTAGGAACACCCTATATAAGCGACAGCAGGAATATTTGTTGATTTTGCGTGACAATTCCGCTCTAGAAATAACAAGAACTTGATGCAACCAAACTGTAATTCGTCATTTCAACGAGAAAATAATACTGTGACGAAAACCGGAATATGCGTGACTATTTACAGGAATTTCCTGTTTAACGAACAAAATAGATAGTTGTATTCAAAGCTTCAAACTTCAGTTTCTAAAAGAATTTCCAGGTACGAACACTAAACTAAAACAGGAATTACTTTATTCATAACGGAACTGTAGTATCGATTTAACAGAACTGTCGTTTATATATTACAGTACTAATTGGTTGTATTCGAAGCTTATAACCTGAGTTTTCACAGGAATATTCTGTAATTACCTAGTATTTGACTGGAATTTCTTGCATTTCCTATTAAGTTAACCACGTGGTTTTGCTTGAATATATCATTCTCAATTAAAATACAAAATTTTATCTCGATCAAATCTGTAGTTTCAAAATTATCGAAAAAACAAAATTTCGAACGACCGTATTTACGGAACCCCTAGTATAATTCTGCTCATTGGTGAACGTTAACGTGTTATTTCAGATCCACACTTATCCTGAAAATTTCAAGTCCCAAGGCCTTTCCGTTCGAAAGTTATGATTTTCTATGGTTCTGGTCATGTGATCTGGAGAATTTAGCTTGAATATATAATTCTCCATTAGTATACAAAATTTCGTCACGATCGAATCTGTAGTTTTGAAATTATCAAGAAAACTAAATTTCAAACGACCATATTTACGGAACCCCTAGTATAATTTTGCTCATAGATGAACGTGACCACGACAATCGAGATCCACACCTATCCTGAAAATTTCAAGTCCCTAGCCGTTTCCGTTCTGAAGTTACAATTTTTTATGGTTTCTATGGTTCTGGTCATGCGATCTGCACAAAATTTCACATGTAGCTTGAACACCTCATTCTCCATTTGAGTGCAGAATTTCATCTCAATCAAATCTGTATTTTTCAAGTTATCAGGGGAACAAAACTTTGAACGGCCATATTTACGGAACCCCTGGTGGAATTTGGCCCATTAACGAACTTAACCGAGGCATTAGGGAACTGAACCCACACTGAAAATTTCAAGTCTCTAGGTTGTTCTGTTCGAGAGTTATCGTGCTAACGGCCGGACGGACGGACTGACGGACAGACTCAAATTTTCCGACGGATTCTTCATCAGTGAGTCGAACATAGTCGATTGAGACCATTTTCGGCTCAAAATTCGAAAAATACAGACATCGTAACGAAATGATATAGCCCTCGTGTGAGTAGTACGAGCGCTCAAAAAAATTTTTTTTTCTATAATTTCAACACCCTGTATCTCGGAGAGGTAGCATTTCTCGACATATGTTTATAGGACAAAGTAGGGCTTATTTTTGACGTAGAATACGTGGTTGAAATTCCTTGGTTAAGATCTGGACCACCCTGTATATACTATCCAACTTCATGAAATTGTGGGAATTATAGCTTCTGTTGATACCAAATGGAAAAGAAATGAATAAATTGTTTCAAATTACTCAGCCATCGAGAAACACCCTTGAAAAAAGAGAATATCATAAATTTAAGGGTGAATTCGAGCCAATTATTCCGAAATTATATGTATTGATTTGAATAATTCAGTGTTTGACTTCAATAATAATATGAGTTCTTTTTTTCTAGGATTCCTGGTCAACTAATAAGTCATTGCTTCGTTTCAAGCCGAGGTGAGTGTCAATATGATGAGTTTTCTTATCACAAATTTACTTAAGATCGTGCCAGGTTCAACCGAATATAAGCGAATTATTGTATATTCCTCTTCTTCTTAGGAGGTCTCAGTCCGAGAAATATATATTCATATATTTTCTTGTTCATGTTTGTCGTACGCAAGGTTAGTCAAAATAAGTTCATGACATTGCTCAGACATGTCTCAGTTTCGCAGCCAGAGTAGAAGTATGCAATTTAAATTATAGCCAATTATAAAATGAATAATAAAAATATTTACAACCTTAAATACCAAAATAATTAATTTAAATGTTGAAAATCATTAAATTTTGACTTAAATAATTTTGCATTTCGAATTTTGTCGAAACGCAATATCCAACATGTTGTAGGAATGTTGTAAATCCGAATAATTCCCGGACTGCGTCACTGAGAGCAGGGGCCCCAACACAATGCGACTCGCCAGCATGCTCAACTCGCCTATTCATCAGTCCCCCCATGTTTGCACTGCTTTGAGAGCGCTGCTGCTGGCTATATTGTATGTTCAAGTCTGACACTGACATCAATAAATGAGGCTCATGTATCACCAGCGGGGGCCAATATATCCTATCTAACGTTCCAATAGATTCTAATGATGCTGAGTAGTACGAAGAAAAAATGAAAAAATACTGAGCTGTGTTTTGGTGGCACATTCGATATTCTTGCGTTGGCATCCCTGGATGTCATTCACTTCAAATGACATCAATGATCACGATAATTTCGTTCTTATTTATTCAAGACTGAAGCTTTCTGTTTCATCCATGGAAGATCGTTGCCTTTGAAAACATCCTGTATATATTTATAATTTTTTTAACTCCAGATGTTCAAAGAACACTCACCACAGGACCCTAATTAAAGGCAGTGATCTTCCATGGATTTACTCTAAATAAAAGATTCGATGTCAGATGGCCTATAGAATCATGTGCTGGAAGAACGCATTATTCTGTGGTGAAACTATAAATGTCGTAGAAGACAAATCAAAAATTTGAAAAGGAAGGACAATTTGGGCGCTTGTTTGAATACATTTTTAAAGCGGTCACCCATCCAGGAACTGAACTCGCATCACGCTGCTTGAAGTCTGATCGAACTCAGTGACAGATAATGTCAATCTTCCAGAGATGGAATCACAGGATTATATGGATTGTATCAAATTACTCTATCATACCGATGTTTATCGGTATATTTCACGATATTCTCATCCAAAATTCGATATATCAGATTTCGACAAATTTCACGTAAAATTCTGAAAATCTGGAAAAAACGTATTGTGAGGCTGGGAAATCTTTGAAAATTATAACTTGCCCCCATTTTCAACAGTAAATAACTGTATTATTCCTTCAAATCCGTTCCACTGGTTAAAATGAAAGAGAAATATCGGAACTTCGTGACGCTCGGATAAAATTACATTCATTACTTTTGAAAACCTACAAAAGTGGGGTTGTCAAGTTGAAATACAATGCATTTAATCGTAGTTGCCTCATTTCGGAGACATTCGGGGCCTTTTTTTCGAAAGGTACGAATGTTTTCAGAGTCTCCTGATAGCTGTCTTTACCTCGTAAATCGTTGAAAATTTGAAGAAACTTATTACCCACTTATATTGATTAAGCCAAATCACTTCTTTCGACGATTTTCTACCTAGTCAATTTCGATCTATTTCATCGTATTAAAAGAGGCTTAGTAATTCCTTCGAGATTTTCTGAAAATAATTGGACGTTTGATCATTGAAAAGATCTATTCAATTGTATTCACCTCATTTCAGACCCAGATGGGCTATTTTCTTCGAAAATATGAAAGTATGTTTTCAGAGTTTCCCGGTAGCTGTCATTACCTCGTAAATCGTTGAAAATTTGGAAAAAACATATTATGAGCCTAGGAAATCTTACCCACTTTTATTAATTAAGCCAAATCACTTCTTTCGAAGATTTTCCACCCAATCAATTTCGATCTATTTCTCGTACTACTTACACGAGGGCTATATCATTTCGTTACGATGTCTGTATTTTTCGAATTTTGAGCCGAAAATGGTGTCAATCGACTATGTTCGACTCACTGATGCCGAATCCGTCGGAAAATTCGAGTCTGTCCGTCCGTCCGGCCGGACGTGAGCACGATAACTCTCGAACGGAACAACCTAGAGACTTGACATTTTCAGTGTGGGTTCAGTTCCCGAATGCCTCGGTTTAGTTCGTTAATGGGCCAAATTCCACCAGGGGTTCCGTAAATATGGCCGTTCGAAGTTTTGTTCCCCTGATTACTTGAAAACTACAGATTTGATTGAGATGAAATTTTGCACTCAAATGGAGAATGAGGTGTTCAAGCCACATGTGACATTTTGTCCAGATCGCATGACCAGAACCATAGAAACCATAGAAAATTGTAACTTTTGAACGGAAACGCCTAGGGACTTGAAATCTTCAGGATAGGTGTGGATCTCGAATGTCGTGATCACGTTCATCTATGAGCAACATTATTCTAGGGGTTCCGTGAATATGGTCGTTTGAAATTTAGTTTTCTTGATAATTTCAAAACTACAGATTCGATCGTGACGAAATTTTGTATACTAATGGAGAATGATATATTCAAGCTACATTTCTCCAGATCACATGACCAGAACCATAGAAACCATAGAAAAAACATTACTTTCGAACGGAAAGGCCTAGGGACTTGAAATTTTCAGGATAGGTGTGGATCTGAAATGTCGCGTTCACGTTTATCAATGAGCAGAATTATACTAGGGGTTCCGTAAATACGGTCGTTTGAAATTTTGGTTTCTCGATCATTTCGAAACTACGGATTCGATCGAGCTGAAATTTTGTATTTTAATCGAGAATGATATATTAAATCACTAATTTGTCCAGATCGCATGACCAGAACCATAGAAACCATAGAAAATTGTAACTTCTGAACGGAAAGGCCTAGCTTAGGAATAATGAATTCAAACTACGTGCCAAATTTTGTCCGGATCGCACCACCAAGACCATAGATACCGTAGAAAATTTTTTTCGATAATTCGCTAGAATTTTCTACGGTATCTATGGTCTTGGTGTTGCGATCTGGACAAAATTTTGCACGTAGTTCGAATATATTATTCCTCAGCTAGGTGCATAATTTCATTTCAATCTGATCAGTAGTTTCGAAACTATCAGGAAAACAAAATTTCAAAAGACCGTTGAAAACTACAGATTCGGTCGTGACGAAATTTTGTATACTAATGGAGAAATTTATATTCAAGCTACATTCCTCCAGATCACATGATCAGAACCATGGAAACCATAGAAAATCATAACTTTCGAACGGAAAGGCCTAGGGACTAGGAAATTTTCAGGATAGGTGTGGATCTGAGATGTCGCGTTCACGTTTATCAATCAGTAGAATTATACTAGGGGTTCCGTAAATACGATCGTTTGAAATTTTGTTTTCTCGATCATTTCGAAACTACGGATTCGATCGAGATGAAATTTTGTATTTCAATCAATTTCGTATTTCAATCAATCAATCGATATATTAAAGCAATATTTTGTCCAGATCGCATGACCAGAACCATAGAAACCATAGAAAATTGTAACTTCTGAACGGAAAGGCCTAGGAACTTGAAATTTTCAGGGTGGGTTCGGATCGCGAATATCGCGGTCACGTTGATCAATGAGCAAAATTAGACTAGGGGTTCCGTAAATATGGCCGTTCAATATATTTTTTTCTGATAGTTTCGAAACTATTAAGTGAATTGGAATGAAATTTTGCACCTAGCTGAGATATAATGTATTCAAACTACGTGCGAAATTTTGTCCAGATCGCATCACCATAGATACCGTAGAAAGATCTAGCGAATTATCGAAAAAAAATTGGTCAGCTGAAGCACTGACATGAAGTCTGGAGTTTCGCCTAGGTTTGAGAATTTTTTTGACAGCTGTCGAAAATTCTCTCAATTGATTTCTAAAACTGGAAAATGCGAATCTACATACAAGGTGGATGTACGAGCGCTCAAAAGCTCCTGACTTCACGGCAGTGCTTTTCGTAATTTTTTATTTTTATCTCTATATCGCTGATACATATCTAATTTCATTTCTTCTTTTAATTTCATTTTGACTCGTGGCATCATCGGAGAAATCTGCTGTCCTGTTTTTTTCTTTTACCGCCGTCCGAAGACATATCTTTTTTCATTTTATCTCTAAATCGTTGACATTTGATTTTATTTCAGAATTTTCTTTTTCTTCTAATTTCATCAAGTTCATTTCAACTCATGGCATCATCAGAAAAATTTAACGACTCGACCACTTTTTTCTCCGGTGCAATAAGTCACATTGATAGCATGTCGGTGAAGCGAAACCAAAACTTTTCCCCCTACGAAAAGTCATTCAACTATAGACGTTTTCACTTCAAAAAATCTGAATGGGCTAATATTCGAACGTTGATTATTTATCGAATCTGCCAAATCCTTCCTTGCATGACTTCACTTCATCATCGTCTTCACTCTTATCGACCCTTTTCATCTTTACGTCCCTAACAAAACAGCAGATATCGGAATTATGAATGGTAAATTAAGCTCGGAGCCGGTTAGCCTTCATTGCATACCATGGCGTGCTGTGCCCGTCAAATGAGCCAGCCTGTATTTTCGCAATAATCACACGTACGTCATTGTCCTCTTCACAAAGGCAGTCAAGGTTATACTGTACGTACCGCATTTTGGGAGCGGATATTTCGAATCCGAGCGCTTAAGCTTGGGAGACATATTCTGTAGCTTGTTGGGAGAGTTTTACGCATCTTCCTAGATAGTGTCCCCCTGAAGTTCTCGATTTAAGGACTTTTTGAGCGATGTCTGTATTTTTCGAATTCTGAGCCGAAAATGGTCTCAATCGACTATGTTCGACTCACTGATGACAAATCCGTCGGAAAATTCGAGTCTGTCCGTCCGTATACACGATAAATCTCGAACGGAATCACCTAGAAACTTGAAATTTTCAGGGTAGGTTTGAATCTCGAATGCCGCGGTTAAGTTCGTTATTGGGCAAAATTCGCCGAAGGGTTCCGTAAATATGGCCGCTCGAAATTTTGTTTTCCTGTTAACTTTGAAACTACAGATTCGATCGAGACGAAATTTTGCACTCTAATGGAAAATAAGGTGTTCAAGCTACATGCAAAATTTTGTTCAGCTCGCATCACCAGAACCATAGAAACCATAGAAAATTGTAACTTTCGAACGGAAACGCCTAGGGACTTGAAATCTTCAGGATAGATGTGGATTTCGATTGTCGTGATCACTTTCATCTATGAGCAAAATTATACTAGAGGTTCCGTAAATATGGTCGTTTGAAATTTAGTTTTCTTGATAATTTCCGAACTACAGATTCGATCGTGACGAAATTCTATTGATCACCTAAAGCACTGACTTGAAGTCTGGATTATCGCCTTAGTTTGAAAATTTGTTTGACAGCTGTCAAAAATTTCCTCAATTGGTTTTCAAAACTGGAAAATGCGAATCTACCTACAAGGTGCATGTACGAGCGCTCAAAAGCTCCTGCCTTCACGGCAGTGCTTTTCGTAATTTTTTTAATTACGAAACGATTGGTACTATTCTAGACATGCGCAGTCTCAACGGAGGGGCATTGGGCGCGGGTGTCGCGAAAGATTCCTAGAACGAAGTTTTGTATTTACCATGGAGAGATTTCTTATCAACTACAGAACGAAGCACGCTGGTAGATGTGTGAGGATTCCATGCTGGCAGCGTCTCCGACTAAGATTACGTAATTTCGCCCGCCTCGTGGGGCCCCCAGAAGTTTCATAAATCGCGTGCCGTTTATCTCGTGACATTATTCGCAAGCCTGCTCCGTATTGTGCCGTTTCAACGCACGTGACGTCGAATTTCAACGTTCGTTCCGAAAAATACGGGACTGGTTTGAGATGGGTGCGAAAGATATACGAGGAGTCGTCTGTGGCAGGATTGGTTTTTATGTCGAAACATGAGGGAATTCGAGGGTCCGATCGGATTCGGTTGGGATGCAATCGTAAATTCTTGCCCGATCGGTTATTGAATGAGTTGGAAATTCCGAAATCTTTTAGTTTCCAAGAAATTTTGACGCATTTCTCACAAGAATACTGTCGTGCATTTGGGAAGAAAAGCTGCAAATCTAAACGAAGTTTTTCTAGGAGGTGTAACTAAATGAGTGCGGAAATTTTTAGGGGGTGATTCCTTGTCGAAAATTGAAGTGTATCTTTCATGTAAACAAAAGCTATTAGCCCTTTCTCTGAAAGTTACAAGCATCCAAAAACAGAAGAAACAAATATTCATTTTTCACCAGAACTTTTTGAAAAAATCAAATTTCCTAATTGAAAAATATGTATCGTGAAGAACCACTTATTGAAAATTTTTTTCAACTCCTGGGTTTTTTCCATAAAAGCAATAGTTTCCTCATAAAAAAATAAAATGCAATAATTAGTGCTACAGCTGTGACGAATTATCCACACTCCTAAAAGAAAAATTGAGAAAAGCACTGCCGTGAAGGCAGGAGCTTTTGAGCGCTCGTACATGCACCTTGTAGGTAGATTCGCATTTTCCAGTTTTAGAAATCAATTAAAGGAATTTTCGACAGCTGTCACAAAAATTCTGAAACTTAGGCGAAACTCCAGACTTCATGTCTGTGCTTCAGCTGATCAAGTTTCAGAATTTTTTGACAGCTGTCGAAAATTCCTTCAATTGATTTTTAAAACTGGAAAACGCGAATCTACCTACAAGGTGCATGTACGAGCGCTCAGAAGTTCCTGCCTTCACGTCAGTGCTTTTCGTAATTTTTTTTTCAATTTTTCATTCATTATATTATTATGATCATTTCAAATTATTCATTGTAATTTTGGTACAAAGAACCCAGTGTTCAAAACAACATTTTTATATTCGTTTCAGACTAAATGTATTTGAAAAAAAATCGTTTCCGAACTCTACTTCGAAATGAAAATGGAAATAATGAATTCTGTGGAAAGTGCAATAACTGTCCGGAAGAGTTATTACCAATTTGAATGAGTCCATCCGAAATTTATGACTGTTGTGATTATTATGATTCGTTTCAATATTTCGAGCTGCGTTTATTTTCATTTCGAGTTAGTTCGATCTGGAATCGTTAGGACTAGACGAACTGCAGACCATTCTCTTCATCATTTGGCGGTTTCTACCATGAGGTAGTTATGAGAAAATGGTTTATAAATGGTAGAATTCATCAGTGGCACGAAGCATCGACCTCATATTTTTTTATCAATATCGATGTTTCGCTCATTTAATGTGCTACTTGGCCAACTTCCACATTAAAAACCATGAGTCTGATAAAATTCGATAAGGAAATGTTGAAAATTCTTCTGTTTCCTGGGATGCAATCGTCACCTTATCATCTTGATAACCATACACGTAGGCATGTCTGAAGGACGAATAAATATGCATGTTTAATTTTGTTTGTAGGAAATTAGCGGTCTGAACCGCAAGCAATTAATTACTATGATAAATAGCGCTTACATAACAAATTGACCACGAAGGGAAATGATTTCACGGAATGCCTCCTACTGCGACGTTGGATCCAGAAAATTGTTAATGTTTACCTTGAAAATTTCGGTCATCGATTTTCCTCCAGAATAAAAAAAGCCAGTATGCACAAAACAGGGCAGTGTCGAAAGAATTCTCAGAATTAATTATTATTGAGGTAAGGTTAGGTCAAGTTAGGGCATTGTTGAAACAATTCTTGAAATGAATTAATATTTAGGTTAATTTAGGTGAGCTCAAGCTAGGACAGTGTTGAAAATAGTTCTTAAAATGTATCGATATTTAGGTTGGGTTAGGTTGAAGATATTGAGAGTGAGAGGAATATGCATGGCATTGATAACTCTACTAGTATAACTTTGGTAACAGCTATTTTCATTATTATTCCTTTGAAAATTTTCGACAAAGACTATACAAATACTTATAAATTGAAAAGAGTATGAAAATGATTACAAACACAATAGGATTAAAAAAAATAGATCAGAAGAAATAAACTGAGTTACTGAATTCCTTGGTTACAACACAATCAAATTCACCCCAACAAAAATTTACCTAAGCTATTATTATTATTATTAGAAATGGGTTAGGTCAAGTAAGGACATTATAGAAACAATTTTTAAAATGAATTAATATTAAGGTTAGGTTAGATAGAAACACAGTGACTATCAAAGTCAACCCAATATGAGTATGACTTTGGTAACAATTACACACAATAGGGTTAAAAAAAATAGATCAGAAAAATACAAGAACTGGCAACGACCAACGCTTGAATGGAATGTTTGCCTTGAAAATATCGGTCATAGATTTTCCTCCAGAATAAAAAAGCCAAAGGCGAGTGAACAAGAGAGGACAGTGTTGAAACAATTCTCAAAATGAATTATCATTAGAGTTGGGTTAGGTCAAAGTAGGACATTATTGAAACAATTCTCAAAATGAATCAATATTTAGGTTAGGTTGGAAAGAAACACAGTGACTATCAAAGTCAACCCAATATGAGTATAACTTTGGTAACAATTATTTTCATTATTATTCTTTGGAAAATTTTCGACAAGGACTATACAAATACACATAAATTGATGAAAGTGAAAATTATTAGAAACACAATAGGGTTAAAAAAAATAGATCAGAAAAATACAAGAACCGACACTGAACAACGCTTGAATGGAATGTTTGCCTTGAAAATATCGGTAATAGATTTTCCTCCAGAATAAAAAAAGCCAAAGGCGAGTGCACAAAAGGGGACAATGTTGAAACAATTCTCAAAATGAATTATCTTTAGGGTTGGGTTAGGTCAAATTAGGACATTATTGGAACAATTCTCAAAATGAATCAATAATTAGGTGAGGTTAGGAAGAAACACAGTGACTATCAGTCCACCCAATATGAGTATAACTTTGCTAACAATTATTTTCATTATTTTTCTTTTGAAAATTTTCGACAAAGACTATACAAATACACCTAAATTGATGAGAGTGGAAATTATTAGAAACACAATAGGGTTAAAAAAAAATAGATCAGAAAAATGCAAGAACTGACAATGAACAACGCTTGAATGGAATGTTTGCCTCGAAAATATCGGTAATAGATTTTCCTCCAGAATAAAAAAAGCCAAAGGCGAGTGCACGAAAGAGGACAGTGTTGAAACAATTCTCAAAATGAATTATCATTAGGGTTGGGTTAGGTCAAGGTAGGACATTATTGAAACAATTCTCAAAATGAATCAATATTTAGGTTAGGTTGGAAAGAAACACAGTGACTATCAAAGTCAACCCAATATAAGTATAACTTTGGTAACAATTATTTTCATTATTATTCTTTGGAAAATTTTCGACAAAGACTATACAAATACACATAAATTGATGAGAGTGAAAATTATTAGAAACACAATAGGGTTAAAAAAAAAATAGATCAGAAAAATACAAGAACTGACAATGAACAACGCTTGAATGGAATGAATGTTTGCCTTGAAAATATCGGTAATAGGTTTTCCTCCAGAATAAAAAAAGCCAAAGGCGAGTGCACAAAAGGGGACAGTGTTGAAACAATTCTCAAAATGAATTATCTTTAGGGTTGGGTTAGGTCAAGTTAGGACATTATTGGAACAATTCTCAAAATGAATCAATAATTAGGTGAGGTTAGGAAGAAACACAGTGACTATCAAAGTCAACCCAATATGAGTATAACTTTGCTAACAATTATTTTCATTATTTTTCTTTTGAAAATTTTCGACAAAGACTATACAAATACACATAAATTGATGAGAGTGGAAATTATTAGAAACACAATAGGGTTAAAAAAAAATAGATCAGAAAAATGCAAGAACTGACAATGAACAACGCTTGAATGGAATGAATGTTTGCCTTGAAAATATCGGTAATAGGTTTTCCTCCAGAATAAAAAAAGCCAAAGGCGAGTGCACAAAAGGGGACAGTGTTGAAACAATTCTCAAAATGAATTATCATTAGGGTTGGGTTAGGTCAAGTTAGGACATTATTGGAACAATTCTCAAAATGAATCAATAATTAGGTGAGGTTAGGAAGAAACACAGTGACTATCAAAGTCAACCCAATATAAGTATAACTTTGGTAACAATTATTTTCATTATTATTCTTTGGAAAATTTTCGACAAAGACTATACAAATACACATAAATTGATGAGAGTGAAAATTATTAGAAACACAATAGGGTTAAAAAAAAAATAGATCAGAAAAATACAAGAACTGACAATGAACAACGCTTGAATGGAATGAATGTTTGCCTTGAAAATATCGGTAATAGGTTTTCCTCCAGAATAAAAAAAGCCAAAGGCGAGTGCACAAAAGGGGACAGTGTTGAAACAATTCTCAAAATGAATTATCTTTAGGGTTGGGTTAGGTCAAGTTAGGACATTATTGGAACAATTCTCAAAATGAATCAATAATTAGGTGAGGTTAGGAAGAAACACAGTGACTATCAAAGTCAACCCAATATGAGTATAACTTTGCTAACAATTATTTTCATTATTTTTCTTTTGAAAATTTTCGACAAAGACTATACAAATACACATAAATTGATGAGAGTGGAAATTATTAGAAACACAATAGGGTTAAAAAAAAATAGATCAGAAAAATGCAAGAACTGACAATGAACAACGCTTGAATGGAATGAATGTTTGCCTTGAAAATATCGGTAATAGATTTTCCTCCAGAATAAAAAAAGCCAAAGGCGAGTGCACAAAAGGGGACAATGTTGAAACAATTCTCAAAATGAATTATCTTTAGGGTTGGGTTAGGTCAAATTAGGACATTATTGGAACAATTCTCAAAATGAATCAATAATTAGGTGAGGTTAGGAAGAAACACAGTGACTATCAGTCCACCCAATATGAGTATAACTTTGCTAACAATTATTTTCATTATTTTTCTTTTGAAAATTTTCGACAAAGACTATACAAATACACCTAAATTGATGAGAGTGGAAATTATTAGAAACACAATAGGGTTAAAAAAAAATAGATCAGAAAAATGCAAGAACTGACAATGAACAACGCTTGAATGGAATGTTTGCCTCGAAAATATCGGTAATAGATTTTCCTCCAGAATAAAAAAAGCCAAAGGCGAGTGCACGAAAGAGGACAGTGTTGAAACAATTCTCAAAATGAATTATCATTAGGGTTGGGTTAGGTCAAGGTAGGACATTATTGAAACAATTCTCAAAATGAATCAATATTTAGGTTAGGTTGGAAAGAAACACAGTGACTATCAAAGTCAACCCAATATAAGTATAACTTTGGTAACAATTATTTTCATTATTATTCTTTGGAAAATTTTCGACAAAGACTATACAAATACACATAAATTGATGAGAGTGAAAATTATTAGAAACACAATAGGGTTAAAAAAAAAATAGATCAGAAAAATACAAGAACTGACAATGAACAACGCTTGAATGGAATGAATGTTTGCCTTGAAAATATCGGTAATAGGTTTTCCTCCAGAATAAAAAAAGCCAAAGGCGAGTGCACAAAAGGGGACAGTGTTGAAACAATTCTCAAAATGAATTATCATTAGGGTTGGGTTAGGTCAAGTTAGGACATTATTGGAACAATTCTCAAAATGAATCAATAATTAGGTGAGGTTAGGAAGAAACACAGTGACTATCAAAGTCAACCCAATATGAGTATAACTTTGCTAACAATTATTTTCATTATTTTTCTTTTGAAAATTTTCGACAAAGACTATACAAATACACATAAATTGATGAGAGTGGAAATTATTAGAAACACAATAGGGTTAAAAAAAAATAGATCAGAAAAATGCAAGAACTGACAATGAACAACGCTTGAATGGAATGAATGTTTGCCTTGAAAATATCGGTAATAGGTTTTCCTCCAGAATAAAAAAAGCCAAAGGCGAGTGCACAAAAGGGGACAGTGTTGAAACAATTCTCAAAATGAATTATCATTAGGGTTGGGTTAGGTCAAGTTAGGACATTATTGGAACAATTCTCAAAATGAATCAATAATTAGGTGAGGTTAGGAAGAAACACAGTGACTATCAAAGTCAACCCAATATAAGTATAACTTTGGTAACAATTATTTTCATTATTATTCTTTGGAAAATTTTCGATAAAGACTATACAAATACACATAAATTGATGAGAGTGAAAATTATTAGAAACACAATAGGGTTAAAAAAAAAATAGATCAGAAAAATACAAGAACTGACAATGAACAACGCTTGAATGGAATGAATGTTTGCCTTGAAAATATCGGTAATAGGTTTTCCTCCAGAATAGAAAAAGCCAAAGGCGAGTGCACAAAAGGGGACAGTGTTGAAACAATTCTCAAAATGAATTATCATTAGGGTTGGGTTAGGTCAAGTTAGGACATTATTGAAACAATTCTCAAAATGAATCAATATTTAGGTTAGGTTAGGAAGAAACACAGTGACTATCAAAGTCAACCCAATATGAGTATAACTTTGCTAACAATTATTTTCATTATTATTCTTTTGAAAATTTTCGACAATGACTATACAAATACACATAAATTGATGAGAGTGAAAATTATTAGAAACACAATAGGGTTAAAAAAATAGATCAGAAAAATACAAGAACTGACACTGAACAACGCTTGAAAGGAATGTTTGCCTTGAAAATATCGGTAATAGATTTTCCTCCAGAATAAAAAAAGCCAAAGGCGCGTGCACAAGAGAGGACAGTGTTGAACAATTCTCAAAATGAATCAATAATTAGGTGAGGTTAGGAAGAAACACAGTGACTATCAGTCCACCCAATATGAGTATAACTTTGCTAACAATTATTTTCATTATTTTTCTTTTGAAAATTTTCGACAAAGACTATACAAATACACCTAAATTGATGAGAGTGGAAATTATTAGAAACACAATAGGGTTAAAAAAAAATAGATCAGAAAAATGCAAGAACTGACAATGAACAACGCTTGAATGGAATGTTTGCCTCGAAAATATCGGTAATAGATTTTCCTCCAGAATAAAAAAAGCCAAAGGCGAGTGCACGAAAGAGGACAGTGTTGAAACAATTCTCAAAATGAATTATCATTAGGGTTGGGTTAGGTCAAGGTAGGACATTATTGAAACAATTCTCAAAATGAATCAATATTTAGGTTAGGTTGGAAAGAAACACAGTGACTATCAAAGTCAACCCAATATAAGTATAACTTTGGTAACAATTATTTTCATTATTATTCTTTGGAAAATTTTCGACAAAGACTATACAAATACACATAAATTGATGAGAGTGAAAATTATTAGAAACACAATAGGGTTAAAAAAAAAATAGATCAGAAAAATACAAGAACTGACAATGAACAACGCTTGAATGGAATGAATGTTTGCCTTGAAAATATCGGTAATAGGTTTTCCTCCAGAATAAAAAAAGCCAAAGGCGAGTGCACAAAAGGGGACAGTGTTGAAACAATTCTCAAAATGAATTATCTTTAGGGTTGGGTTAGGTCAAGTTAGGACATTATTGGAACAATTCTCAAAATGAATCAATAATTAGGTGAGGTTAGGAAGAAACACAGTGACTATCAAAGTCAACCCAATATGAGTATAACTTTGCTAACAATTATTTTCATTATTTTTCTTTTGAAAATTTTCGACAAAGACTATACAAATACACATAAATTGATGAGAGTGGAAATTATTAGAAACACAATAGGGTTAAAAAAAAATAGATCAGAAAAATGCAAGAACTGACAATGAACAACGCTTGAATGGAATGAATGTTTGCCTTGAAAATATCGGTAATAGGTTTTCCTCCAGAATAAAAAAAGCCAAAGGCGAGTGCACAAAAGGGGACAGTGTTGAAACAATTCTCAAAATGAATTATCATTAGGGTTGGGTTAGGTCAAGTTAGGACATTATTGGAACAATTCTCAAAATGAATCAATAATTAGGTGAGGTTAGGAAGAAACACAGTGACTATCAAAGTCAACCCAATATAAGTATAACTTTGGTAACAATTATTTTCATTATTATTCTTTGGAAAATTTTCGACAAAGACTATACAAATACACATAAATTGATGAGAGTGAAAATTATTAGAAACACAATAGGGTTAAAAAAAAAATAGATCAGAAAAATACAAGAACTGACAATGAACAACGCTTGAATGGAATGAATGTTTGCCTTGAAAATATCGGTAATAGGTTTTCCTCCAGAATAAAAAAAGCCAAAGGCGAGTGCACAAAAGGGGACAGTGTTGAAACAATTCTCAAAATGAATTATCTTTAGGGTTGGGTTAGGTCAAGTTAGGACATTATTGGAACAATTCTCAAAATGAATCAATAATTAGGTGAGGTTAGGAAGAAACACAGTGACTATCAAAGTCAACCCAATATGAGTATAACTTTGCTAACAATTATTTTCATTATTTTTCTTTTGAAAATTTTCGACAAAGACTATACAAATACACATAAATTGATGAGAGTGGAAATTATTAGAAACACAATAGGGTTAAAAAAAAATAGATCAGAAAAATGCAAGAACTGACAATGAACAACGCTTGAATGGAATGAATGTTTGCCTTGAAAATATCGGTAATAGATTTTCCTCCAGAATAAAAAAAGCCAAAGGCGAGTGCACAAAAGGGGACAATGTTGAAACAATTCTCAAAATGAATTATCTTTAGGGTTGGGTTAGGTCAAATTAGGACATTATTGGAACAATTCTCAAAATGAATCAATAATTAGGTGAGGTTAGGAAGAAACACAGTGACTATCAGTCCACCCAATATGAGTATAACTTTGCTAACAATTATTTTCATTATTTTTCTTTTGAAAATTTTCGACAAAGACTATACAAATACACCTAAATTGATGAGAGTGGAAATTATTAGAAACACAATAGGGTTAAAAAAAAATAGATCAGAAAAATGCAAGAACTGACAATGAACAACGCTTGAATGGAATGTTTGCCTCGAAAATATCGGTAATAGATTTTCCTCCAGAATAAAAAAAGCCAAAGGCGAGTGCACGAAAGAGGACAGTGTTGAAACAATTCTCAAAATGAATTATCATTAGGGTTGGGTTAGGTCAAGGTAGGACATTATTGAAACAATTCTCAAAATGAATCAATATTTAGGTTAGGTTGGAAAGAAACACAGTGACTATCAAAGTCAACCCAATATAAGTATAACTTTGGTAACAATTATTTTCATTATTATTCTTTGGAAAATTTTCGACAAAGACTATACAAATACACATAAATTGATGAGAGTGAAAATTATTAGAAACACAATAGGGTTAAAAAAAAAATAGATCAGAAAAATACAAGAACTGACAATGAACAACGCTTGAATGGAATGAATGTTTGCCTTGAAAATATCGGTAATAGGTTTTCCTCCAGAATAAAAAAAGCCAAAGGCGAGTGCACAAAAGGGGACAGTGTTGAAACAATTCTCAAAATGAATTATCATTAGGGTTGGGTTAGGTCAAGTTAGGACATTATTGGAACAATTCTCAAAATGAATCAATAATTAGGTGAGGTTAGGAAGAAACACAGTGACTATCAAAGTCAACCCAATATGAGTATAACTTTGCTAACAATTATTTTCATTATTTTTCTTTTGAAAATTTTCGACAAAGACTATACAAATACACATAAATTGATGAGAGTGGAAATTATTAGAAACACAATAGGGTTAAAAAAAAATAGATCAGAAAAATGCAAGAACTGACAATGAACAACGCTTGAATGGAATGAATGTTTGCCTTGAAAATATCGGTAATAGGTTTTCCTCCAGAATAAAAAAAGCCAAAGGCGAGTGCACAAAAGGGGACAGTGTTGAAACAATTCTCAAAATGAATTATCATTAGGGTTGGGTTAGGTCAAGTTAGGACATTATTGGAACAATTCTCAAAATGAATCAATAATTAGGTGAGGTTAGGAAGAAACACAGTGACTATCAAAGTCAACCCAATATAAGTATAACTTTGGTAACAATTATTTTCATTATTATTCTTTGGAAAATTTTCGATAAAGACTATACAAATACACATAAATTGATGAGAGTGAAAATTATTAGAAACACAATAGGGTTAAAAAAAAAATAGATCAGAAAAATACAAGAACTGACAATGAACAACGCTTGAATGGAATGAATGTTTGCCTTGAAAATATCGGTAATAGGTTTTCCTCCAGAATAGAAAAAGCCAAAGGCGAGTGCACAAAAGGGGACAGTGTTGAAACAATTCTCAAAATGAATTATCATTAGGGTTGGGTTAGGTCAAGTTAGGACATTATTGAAACAATTCTCAAAATGAATCAATATTTAGGTTAGGTTAGGAAGAAACACAGTGACTATCAAAGTCAACCCAATATGAGTATAACTTTGCTAACAATTATTTTCATTATTATTCTTTTGAAAATTTTCGACAATGACTATACAAATACACATAAATTGATGAGAGTGAAAATTATTAGAAACACAATAGGGTTAAAAAAATAGATCAGAAAAATACAAGAACTGACACTGAACAACGCTTGAAAGGAATGTTTGCCTTGAAAATATCGGTAATAGATTTTCCTCCAGAATAAAAAAAGCCAAAGGCGCGTGCACAAGAGAGGACAGTGTTGAAACAATTCTCAAAATGAATTATCATTAGGGTTGGGTTAGGTCAAGTTAGGACATTATTGAAACAATTCTCAAAATGAATCAATATTTAGGTTAGGTTGGAAAGAAACACAGTGACTATCAAAGTCAACCCAATATGAGTATAACTTTGGTAACAATTATTTTCATTATTATTCTTTTGAAATTTTTCGACAAAGACTATACAAATACACATAAATTGATGATAGTGAAAATTATTAGAAACACAATAGGGTTAAAAAAAAATAGATCAAAAAAATACAACAACTGACAATGAACAACGCTTGAATGGAATGTTTGCCTTGAAAATATCGGTAATAGATTTTCCTCCAGAATAAAAAAAGCCAAAGGCGAGTGCACAAAAGAGGACAGTGTTGAAACAATTTTCAAAATGAATTATTATTAAAGTTGGGTTAGGTCGAGTTAGGACATTATTGAAACAATTCTCAAAATGAATTAATATTTAGGTTAGGTTAGGCAGAAACACAGTGACTATCGAAGTCAACCCAATATTAGTATAACTTTGGTAACAATTATTTTCATTATTATTCTTTCGAAAATTTTCGACAAAGACTATACAAATACACATGAATTGATGAGAGTGTGAAAATTATTACAAACACAATTGGGTTCAAAAAAATAGATCAGAAAAATACAAGAACTGTCAATAAACAACGCTTGAATGGAATGTTTCCTCGAAAATATCGGTAATAGATTTTCCTCCAAAATAAAAAAGCCAAAGGCGAGTGCACAATAGAGGACAGTGTTGAAACAATTCTCAAAATGAATTATTATTAAAGTTGGGTCAGGTCGAGTTAGGACATTATTGAAACAATTCTCAAAATTAATTAATATTTAGGTTGGGTTAGGCAGAAACACACTGACTATCAAAGTCAACCCAATATGAGTATAACTTTGGTAACAATTATTTTCATCTTTATCCTTTGAAAATTTTCGACAAAGACTATACAAATACACATAAATTGATGAGAGTGGAATTTATTACAAACACAATAGGGTTAAAAAAAATAGATCAGAAAAATACAAAAACTAACAATGAACAACGCTTGAATGGAATGTTTGCCTTGAAAATATCGGTAATAGATTTTCCTCCAGAATAAAAAAAGCCAAAGACGAGTGCACAAAAGAGGACAGTGTTGAAACAATTCTCAAAATGAATTATTATTGAAGTTGGGTTAGGTCGAGTTAGGACATTATTGAAACAATTCTCAAAATGAATTAATATTTAGGTTAGGTTAGGCAGAAACACAGTGACTATCGAAGTCAACCCAATATTAGTATAACTTTGGTAACAATTATTTTCATTATTATTCTTTTGAAAATTTTCGACAAAGACTATACAAATACACATGAATTGATGAGAGTGTGAAAATTATTAGAAACACAATAGGGTTAAAAAAATAGATCAGAAAAATACAAGAACTGACACTGAACAACGCTTGAAAGGAATGTTTGCCTTGAAAATATCGGTAAAAGATTTTCCTCCAGAATAAAAAAAGCCAAAGGCGAGTGCACAAAAGAGGACAGTGTTGAAACAATTCTCAAAATGAATTATTATTAAGGATGGGTTAGGTTAAGTAAGGACATTATAGAAAAAATTTTCAAAATGAATTAATATTTAGGTTAGGTTAGGTAGAAACACAGTGACTATCAAAGTCAACCCAATATGAGTATAACTTTGGTAACAATTATTTTCAATATTATTCTTTTGAAATTTTTCGACAAAGAATATACAAATACACATAAATTGATGAGAGTGAAATTTATTACAAACACAAAAGGGTTAAAAAGAATAGATCAGAAAAATACAAGAATTGACAATGAACAACGCTTGAGTGGAATGTTTGCCTTGAAAATATCGGTCATCGAATTTCCTCCAGAAAAAAAAAGCCGAAGGCGAGTGCATAAAAGAGGACAGTGTTGAAACAATTCTCAAAACGAATTATTATTAAGAATGGGTTAGGTCAAGTAAGGACATTATAGAAAAAATGTTTAAAATGAATTAATATTTAGGTTAAGTTAGGCAGAAACACAGTGACTATCAAAGTCAACCCAATATGAGTATAACTTTGGTAACAATTATTTTCATTATTATTCTTTTAAAAATCTTCGACAAACACTATACAAATACACATGAATTGATGAGAGTGTGAAAATTATTACAAACGCAATAGGGTTCAAAAAAATAGATCAGAAAAATACAAGAACTGACAATGAACAACGCTTGAATGGAATGTTTCCTTGAAAATATCGGTAATAGATTTTCCTCCAAAATAAAAAAGCTAAAGGCGAGTGCACAAAAGAGGACAGTGTTGAAACAATTCTCAAAATGAATTATTATTAAGGATGGGTTAGGTTAAATAAGGACATTATAGAAAAAATTTTCAAAATGAATTAATATTTAGGTTAGGTTAGGTAGAAACACAGTGACTATCAAAGTCAACCCAATATGAGTATAACTTTGGTAACAATTATTTTCAATATTATTTTTTTGAAAATTTTCGACAAAGACTATACAAATACACATAAATTGATGAGAGTGAAATTTATTACAAACATAATAGGGTTAAAAAGAATAGATCAGAAAAATACAAGAATTGACAATGAACAACGCTTGAGTGGAATGTTTGCCTTGAAAATATCGGTCATCGAATTTCCTCCAGAAAAAAAAAGCCGAAGGCGAGTGCATAAAAGAGGAAAGTGTTGAAACAATTCTCAAAATGAATTATTATTGAGAATGGGTTAGGTCAAGTAAGGACATTATAGAAAAAATTTTTAAAATGAATTAATATTTAGGTTAAGTTAGGCAGAAACACAGTGACTATCAAAGTCAACCCAATATGAGTATAACTTTGGTAACAATTATTTTCATTATTATTCTTTTAAAAATCTTCGACAAACACTATACAAATACACATGAATTGATGAGAGTGTGAAAATTATTACAAACGCAATAGGGTTCAAAAAAAATAGATCAGAAAAATACAAGAACTGACAATGAACAACGCTTGAATGGAATGTTTCCTTGAAAATATCGGTAATAGATTTTCCTCCAAAATAAAAAAGCCAAAGGCGAATGCACAAAAGAGGACAGTGTTGAAACAATTCTCAAAATGAATTATTATTAAGGATGGGTTAGGTTAAGTAAGGACATTATAGAAAAAATTTTTAAAATGAATTAATATTTAGGTTAGGTTAGGTAGAAACACAGTGACTATCAAAGTCAACCCAATATGAGTATAACTTTGGTAACAATTATTTCCATTATTATTCTTCTGAAAATTTTCGACAAAGTCTATACAAATACTCATAAATTGATGAGAGTGAAAATTATTAGAAACACAATAGGGTTAAAAAAATAGATCAGAATAATACAAGCACTGACAATGAACAACGCTTGAATGGAATGTTTGCCTTGAAAATATCGGTCATCGATTTTCCTCCAGAAAAAAAAAGCCGAAGGCGAGTGCACAAAAGAGGACAGTGTTGAAACAATTCTCAAAACGAATTATTATTAAGAATGGGTTAGGTCAAGTAAGGACATTATCGAAACAATTCTCAAAATGAATTAATATTTAGGTTAGGTTAGGCAGAAACACAGTGACTATCAAAGCCAATCCAATATGAGTATAACTTTGGTAACAATTATTTTTATTATTATTTTTTTGAAAATTTTCGACGAAGACTATACAAATACACATAAATTGATGAGAGTGAAAATGATTAGAAACACAATAGGGTTAAAAAAAATGGATCAGAAAAATACAAGAACTGACAATGAACAACGCTTGAATGGAATGTTTGCCTTGAAAATATCGGTCATAGATTTTCCTCCAGAATAAAAAAAGCCAAAGGCGAGTGCACAAAAGAGGACAGTGTTGAAACAATTCTCAAAATGAATTATTATTAAAGTTGGGTTAGGTCGAGTTAGGACATTATTGAAACAATTCTCAAAATGAACTTATATTTAGATTAGGTTAGGTAGAAACACAGTGACTATCAAAGTCAACCCAATATGAGTATAACTTCGGTAACAATTATTTTCATTATTATTCTTTTGAAAATTTTCGACAAAGACTATATAAATACACATAAATTGATGAGAGTGAAATTTATCACAAACACAATAGGGTTAAAAAGAATAGATCAGAAAAATACAAGAATTGACAATGAACAACGCTTGAATGGAGTGTTTGCCTTGAAAATATCGGTCATCGAATTTCCTCCAGAAAAAAAAAGCCGAAGGCGAGTGCACAAAAGAGGACAGTGTTGAAACAATTCTCAAAACGAATTATTATTAAGAATGGGTTAGGTCAAGTAAGGACATTATAGAAAAAATGTTTAAAATGAATTAATATTTAGGTTAAGTTAGGCAGAAACACAGTGACTATCAAAGTCAACCCAATATGAGTATAACTTTGGTAACAATTATTTTCATTATTATTCTTTTAAAAATCTTCGACAAACACTATACAAATACACATGAATTGATGAGAGTGTGAAAATTATTACAAACGCAATAGGGTTCAAAAAAATAGATCAGAAAAATACAAGAACTGACAATGAACAACGCTTGAATGGAATGTTTCCTTGAAAATATCGGTAATAGATTTTCCTCCAAAATAAAAAAGCTAAAGGCGAGTGCACAAAAGAGGACAGTGTTGAAACAATTCTCAAAATGAATTATTATTAAGGATGGGTTAGGTTAAATAAGGACATTATAGAAAAAATTTTCAAAATGAATTAATATTTAGGTTAGGTTAGGTAGAAACACAGTGACTATCAAAGTCAACCCAATATGAGTATAACTTTGGTAACAATTATTTTCAATATTATTTTTTTGAAAATTTTCGACAAAGACTATACAAATACACATAAATTGATGAGAGTGAAATTTATTACAAACATAATAGGGTTAAAAAGAATAGATCAGAAAAATACAAGAATTGACAATGAACAACGCTTGAGTGGAATGTTTGCCTTGAAAATATCGGTCATCGAATTTCCTCCAGAAAAAAAAAGCCGAAGGCGAGTGCATAAAAGAGGAAAGTGTTGAAACAATTCTCAAAATGAATTATTATTGAGAATGGGTTAGGTCAAGTAAGGACATTATAGAAAAAATTTTTAAAATGAATTAATATTTAGGTTAAGTTAGGCAGAAACACAGTGACTATCAAAGTCAACCCAATATGAGTATAACTTTGGTAACAATTATTTTCATTATTATTCTTTTAAAAATCTTCGACAAACACTATACAAATACACATGAATTGATGAGAGTGTGAAAATTATTACAAACGCAATAGGGTTCAAAAAAAATAGATCAGAAAAATACAAGAACTGACAATGAACAACGCTTGAATGGAATGTTTCCTTGAAAATATCGGTAATAGATTTTCCTCCAAAATAAAAAAGCCAAAGGCGAATGCACAAAAGAGGACAGTGTTGAAACAATTCTCAAAATGAATTATTATTAAGGATGGGTTAGGTTAAGTAAGGACATTATAGAAAAAATTTTTAAAATGAATTAATATTTAGGTTAGGTTAGGTAGAAACACAGTGACTATCAAAGTCAACCCAATATGAGTATAACTTTGGTAACAATTATTTCCATTATTATTCTTCTGAAAATTTTCGACAAAGTCTATACAAATACTCATAAATTGATGAGAGTGAAAATTATTAGAAACACAATAGGGTTAAAAAAATAGATCAGAATAATACAAGCACTGACAATGAACAACGCTTGAATGGAATGTTTGCCTTGAAAATATCGGTCATCGATTTTCCTCCAGAAAAAAAAAGCCGAAGGCGAGTGCACAAAAGAGGACAGTGTTGAAACAATTCTCAAAACGAATTATTATTAAGAATGGGTTAGGTCAAGTAAGGACATTATCGAAACAATTCTCAAAATGAATTAATATTTAGGTTAGGTTAGGCAGAAACACAGTGACTATCAAAGCCAATCCAATATGAGTATAACTTTGGTAACAATTATTTTTATTATTATTTTTTTGAAAATTTTCGACGAAGACTATACAAATACACATAAATTGATGAGAGTGAAAATGATTAGAAACACAATAGGGTTAAAAAAAATGGATCAGAAAAATACAAGAACTGACAATGAACAACGCTTGAATGGAATGTTTGCCTTGAAAATATCGGTCATAGATTTTCCTCCAGAATAAAAAAAGCCAAAGGCGAGTGCACAAAAGAGGACAGTGTTGAAACAATTCTCAAAATGAATTATTATTAAAGTTGGGTTAGGTCGAGTTAGGACATTATTGAAACAATTCTCAAAATGAACTTATATTTAGATTAGGTTAGGTAGAAACACAGTGACTATCAAAGTCAACCCAATATGAGTATAACTTCGGTAACAATTATTTTCATTATTATTCTTTTGAAAATTTTCGACAAAGACTATATAAATACACATAAATTGATGAGAGTGAAATTTATCACAAACACAATAGGGTTAAAAAGAATAGATCAGAAAAATACAAGAATTGACAATGAACAACGCTTGAATGGAGTGTTTGCCTTGAAAATATCGGTCATCGAATTTCCTCCAGAAAAAAAAAGCCGAAGGCGAGTGCACAAAAGAGGACAGTGTTGAAACAATTCTCAAAACGAATTATTATTAAGAGTGGGTTAGATCAAGTTATGACATTGTTGGAACAATTCTTGAAATTAATTAATATTTAAATTAGGTTAGGTGAGCTCAAGTTATGATTGTGTTGAAAATACATAATTCTTGTAATTAATAATCAGGTTGGGTTAGCATAAGTTAGGACAGTATTGAAAGTAGTTCTTAAAATGAATCGATATTTAGGTTGGGTTAGGTTGAATACATTGAGAGTGAGAAGAATATGCATGAAATTGATAACTGTACTGTATTGAACCCGCAACATTCGTTTCAATAAAGAAACACAGTGACTATCAAAGTCAACCCAATAAAAGTATAACTTTGGTAACAATCATTTTCATTATTTTCAAACTCTAGATGTCTTGGTTGGACAAAGTGCAAATACATAATACAGAATTTTTTCCAGGCAAAACTAAGTGTAAGAAAAATTTCGCACCTTACCTGCAATTGTTATTGTCACACAAATATTAGTTATGTACCCCCCCTTGGCGAAATCCTGTATCCACCCTTAATACCCCTTAGTTCATTGTCGAAATCAAATTCTATATTTTTGCAGCTGTACCTGAATCGAGAAAGGTGCTCTTCATCGATGTTGGGCAGCCCTGCTGGCCCTGGGGCGCCCTCGCAAAGGGGGCTATGGACTTCTGCGCCACTCTCTTCGGCCACTGGGTACACTGCTGATGGTGAGTATCCCCTCCTGAATAGTTCAATTTTTACAATATGGTTTTCATATCCGTTTATGTTTTCATCCTGATTATCACCCTTTTTATTACAGTCCACTAATCCATGGTCAAGGGATTATTCATAATTAATTTATAGCGAAGTGAATTTATATTATAATTTTTAACTTATATTTCATTTTGTCTATCAAAGTAATGCATTCGAGGAAGCTCGATTATATAATCCAACGAATTATATACAATGGTTCGGGTGTAGTTACTCCATTAGTGAAGTGTCTGTCAAGATGCATTCAAAGTGGATTGTCTTGCAGCTTTCATCTCCGGCTTGACAAGAAAATGAGAATTTCTCAGCGGAGCGAGGAATTTTCAATTGTTCCGTTCCAATTGTTGCTTGAAACTACCGGACCGTCAAATGGACTTTGCCATCGTGCCTTTGTAAATAAAATGCGAGTTGAAGTTCTTCATTGTTTTTGCGGAAATGGTAATATGTTATTTCACCCATTCAAGAAAATGTAGATGAAGAGATTTTTGCTATAAATGAGCGGGTTCAAAGACATAGATCAGGAAAATACAAGAACTGACAATGAAGAACGCTTGAAATTCAATTTATATTCTGTTTTGAATTGTAAGAATTCACTTCGCTATCAATTAAAGTTGAGGACTTATTGGGACAAATAATTATTATTATCGGAATCTTTGTCTAAAATATAGCATTCTTATCAGAAAAGATATCAACAGAATTGTTGGAAATGATTTTCATCGAAAAAATTACGAAGAGCACTGCCGTGAAGTCAGGAGCTTTCGAGCGCTCGTACATCCACCTTGTAGGTAAATTCGCATTTTCCAGTTTTAGAAATCAATTGAAGGAATTTTCGACAGCTGTCAAAAAAATTCTGAAACTTAGGCGAAACTCCAGACTTCATGCCAGTGCTTCAGCTGACCAATTTTTTTTTTCGATAATTCGCTAGAATTTTCTACGGTATCTATGGTATTGGTTATGCGATCTGGACAAAATTTCGCAAATAGTTTGAATACATTATTCCTCAGCTAGGTGCAAAATTTCATTCCAATCCAATCTGTAGTTTCGGAACTATCAGGAAAAAAATATTTAGAACGGCCATATTTACGGAACCCCTAGTCTAATTTTGCTCATTGATAAACGTGACCGCGATAGTCGCGATCCAAACCCACCCTGAAAATTTCAAGTTCCTAGGCCCTTCCGTTCAAAAGTTACAATTTTCTATGGTTTTATGGTTCTGGTCATGCGATCTGGACAAAATATTGATTTATTATATCATTCTCGATTAAAATACGAAATTTCATCTCGATGGAATTCATAGTTTCGAAATTATCGAGAAAACAGAATTTCAAACGACCGTATTTACGGAACCCCTAGTCTGATTTTGCTCATTGATGAAGGTGACCGCAAAATTCGCAATCCGAACCTATCATGAAAATTTCAAGTCCCTAGGCCTTTCCGTTCGAAAGTTATGATTTTCTATGGTTTCTATGGTTCTGGTCATGCGATCTGGAAAAATATTGGTTCAATATATCATTCTCGATTAAAAAACAAAATTTCATCTCGATCCAATATGTAGTTTTGAAATTATCAAGAAAACTAAATTTCAAACGACCATATTTACAGAACTCCTTGTATAATATTGCTCATAGATGAACGTGATCACGACATTCGAGATCCACACCTATCCTGAAAATTTCAAGTCCCTAGGCGTTTCCGTTCAAAAGTTACAATTTTCTATGGTTTCTATGGTTCTGGTCATGCGATCTGGACAAAATTTCACATGTAGCTGAAACACCTCATTCTTCATTTGAGTGCAAAGTTTCAACTCGATCGAATCTGTAGTTTCGAAGTAATCAGGAGAACAAAATTTTGAACGGCCATATTTACGGAACCCCTGGTGGAATTCTGCCCATTAACGAACTCAACCGAGGCATTTGGGATCTGAACCTACACTGAAAATTTCAAGTCTCTAGGTTGATCCGTTCGAGAGTTATCCTGCTTACGGCCGGCCGGACGGAGGGACGGACAGACTCGAATTTTCCGACGGATTCGTCATCAGTGAGTCGAACATAGTCGATTGAGACCATTTTCGGCTCAAAATTCGAAAAATACAGACATCGTGACGAAATGATATAGCCCTCGTGTAAGTAGTACGAGCGCTCAAAAATAGGAGAACTAAAATAAGTTAGAAATATTTCGAATGAAAACTATTTTGAGCTTTCGATTCGTATGAATCAAATACATATACATAATGAATATTTTTCACAAAAAAAAAAAATTATTCAACAATTCCGCCTCTCTTTTTCAGTCGATTATTATTTCATTCGAAATATGGGTGAATCGGAAATAGAATCTTCAAAAAAATTTAGTTCAACGTGATCATTCAAACCGGGAACTGTACGTCGACTAGGATAAAAAACAATAATAACGTCACTTTCGGATTTGAAATATTTTCAAAAACCCAGTTCGAAGTACAAAGAACTTCGCAATGTTATTTTAAAACAACACTTTACGACGTTATTGTTTCGATATATCCAAAATACATTATTAACAATTCAAGAATCAATTTTTCAAAATTTTACAAAATCAAATAAACTGAATACACATATTTCTAATGCTCTTTTATCGCAACACAATGTATTATCACTAACGAACTTATTTCGCAGTCACAAAATTAATTTTTACTATAATTCATCCACAAAACGTATCGATCCCGAATAGGTCAGATTCATAGTCGCGACTTGAAAACCTTTGTTAGAAACATGAATAATCGTTAACGTCAGCGTGTCGTCATTGAATGCGCATGTCGTAATCGTCATCATTTCAATGGAAAGAAATATGTATTTTCATATACGGGGATCGATCGAAAATATGCACAGGGGGATAGTATAAGTAAATTTTTCTAAAATATGAAACCATTGAAAAATTGCAATGAGTCCCAAATTGGCATTGTTTGACACCTCTGTGAGTGAATTCTTTCATTACAACGATTCAAATATAGATTCATCAAATAAATACCGAAACCATAAAATATATCAAGTTTATGTGAATAAATATAAACTCAGATCTCGTTGTAATATAAGATGAACGAACTAACCGTCAACGTTCGGACTGTGGCACTATAAGGAAATTGTATATCTTGTTAGTAATATCGATTGCTTCCCGAATGCCAATCTCCTGGAAGAGCAGTTGGCAACTTTGAAATATAATACGCCGACATCATCCCGAATTAATTGGTGAAAAAATTCGAGAAAAGCACCGACGTGAAGTCTATGTACTCAACGGTCTTTAGTGTTCATCGATAGTACGACGTATACTGTCCTTTAATTTTTATAAACTTCAATAGATGGAATTACATATTGAATATATCAGAAAAACGCAATTTTTTTTATTGGTTCCCCAATTCACAACTTGAGAAACGTGAAGTCTTGATGATTATATTTTGATTATTGATCTGACAGGAGCATCTTGTTATGTCAAATAAAATATTGAGAAATGTTTCGAAACATCGAAAAAGCGTATCTTGGGGCTGGGAATTCTTCGAGTAATCATTACCTTCTAGAATTGTCGAGTGTAAATATCCCTATTTTTCCTTCAAATCCGTTTCACTGGCCACAATGGACGAAATTATTCATTCATAACCTCTATGGTATGGTAATTTGTGACAACGAGTGATCAAAGGTGGTATCGGGGTGAAAATGTTGGTTCTATAAATCTGAAAATGAAAAACAAACCATATTATGAATCTATAGAATCGTTAGAAATCATTACTTACCTCTATTTTTTCCTTCAATTTACTTGTTTACATTTTCGATATCATAAATTTCGACTGCATTCTAGACGGAATGAGGACAATGAATGCACTGTCACTGTCAATAACGAAACTTGGCAAAATTGATCGGAAATTCTTAGAAACTGCACATGAGGTTGGAGAAACATATCAGGATTTTTCAATTCGTTTCAGCCCTCGAATTATCAAATAAATCAAAAGATGTATACACTTAACAACGAATATTTTTCGAACTTTTGAGAAAAAAAACTTAGCCTATCGAACTCAACTGGCGCATTCAGTTTTTGGTTCGTTATTTTCGTCGAAAAATTTTCGAAATACTTCTGCCCTATCTGATTCCGCAAACAGACTGGAATTGATCGACTCCCTCCTGACGTAGACGCCGATAAAATTAATTTTAGACGTCACAAACCTCAAGACTGTGACATCTAGTTAACTGAGGAGATCATTTTACACAGTCTCTGCCAATAAAAAGAGCTGCTCCTCCAAATCACTCTCTATTCCTTCGGAGGCGTAATAAGTTGCAGGCGCATTCGAAAATAGAACGACGGACGGTTGACAGAAAGTCGTCTCTCATGTAATTGATGGATTCATTCCGGGTGTATATGACGGAATGATCCCCGGTTTTACTGCTTCGCATACCGAGAAATGATCAAACCAGTCAAGAAGTCAATTTCGTACGTTGCAAAACAATGGCATATCACCCGGATGAATGGCTATTCTTGGAAATTGTTTCACGCTTTAAATGGTCACTTTTCCGAATGAGAAGTATGAAATTACCACCCTTTCCTACGATGGAATAAATTCTTGTCGGCCTATCGATGAATCCGTGAGTCTCGACCATAAACTGAGAGAGAACCATTTGTTTACAGTCTGAATTGACGCCAACATTACTGGCGACTGGCGAAGCTTGTTTTCTCATTCAGGAAGATACTTCATTTCAAAACCTTCATTGGTCTCTTTATGTTTATTATCTCATACATTATCGCTTATTTCAATATTCGAAAGAAATGTCCTAATATCTTCATATTAGAACTGAAAAATCGCTCAAAAAATAATTTATGACAACGTTGCCAGCTCGGAAGCGTCAGATTTATACATCCCAGTCACACATAACTGCAGGTATATCCATCTTTCTCCAAACAATCTCAGTGTTATCATCACAACAAACTGAATCCCAATAGAATTAGCTAGATATGAGAACATTTTCATCATTTGAATTTCTCGTCAGGTACTCAACTCGCTTTTTGGCTTCAAGTCTTTTCAAACTCAGTGTGAACTGTAAATGTTGTTTTATAAAATCGACTCTGAGATACCTAAGTTTTCGAAAATAATGGTTTTTATTCTTCACTCAAAGAAATTTTTCAGGATATACAACAGGAATTCGGTTACTTGTACAGGAAATTCCCCCTAAATAAGCGGAAGCAGAAATATTTGTTTCTACAAGAATTACCAGTAATGAACACTAAACTAAAACAGGAATTACTTTACTCATAACGGAACTGTAGTATCGATTTAACAGGTATTTTCCGTTGAATTAAAAAACCATCGCTCATATATTACACTACTAGTTAATTGTATTCGAAGCTTATAACCTGAGATTTCACAGGAATTTTCTGTAGTAAAGCATTCTATCTAAAGATAAAGAGGGATTTCGCAAATAGGTGTCTGGAATAGGGGGAATTTATATTATATTATATTCATTTTTGAGTATCTTTCCATTATTCTAACTAATTAGATAGACCTTCGTTGAAAACTTGTATTTAAAGACTTCATAATGAATATGAAGAAATTTTTTTTGCCTGATTCCAGACTCATATTAGCGAATCTGATTACAGAATTGCTGTCTCCAAATGCTCACACCTTCTCTGTCGCTTTTCAATCCTTTGAGTAGTATCTTTTGAGTTTTGTTTTTTCGGTGGCGTCCTGTGTTGAGCGGTACGGTAAATGATAGGCCGTCAGTGCGGATCGCTACAGATCTAATCTTTCTTTCTTCCTCTGATCTGATCTAACCTGACTTTAACCTCTGTTTTTCTGTTAAACCCCCATTTCCCTGTTCCTTCCTACACTATGTTTCTTATACAAACCCTCTTGTCTTTTTTCGTATTTCCTAGGAAAATTATTAAGAGTTAGTATCAATCGTAGATCTAAAAACTTCAATTCTAGGTAGGAGGCCACTGTTTCAACATATCCGTTCCTTCGTCGGAAACCGATATTTTATTCCAAAGAACTTCAACCAAATGGTACAACATAGATTAAAATACTGTTAGCTAAACAAGATTTATTCCAGTAGAATAATCTGAATTTCTGTGAAAAATACCAAACATTCCTGTTGAATTAGGTGTGTTCTCACTGTTAGTCGTACAAATATTTTAGGGTTATACTTACAAAATTATTATATTCCACAAGAAATTCTTGTAACATTTACGGAAATATTCCTCTGAAAAAAAGTACCGTATCACTGCAATACTTACCGTTTTTCCTCTCCATAGAACTCGAGTCACCTAAACCGGAATCGGCATGTTAGATTGCAAGTACAGATTGTTCTCAGAACGGTCTTTTTTGTTGAGCTAACAACAGTTGCGTTTAAACAACAGGAATTTATTTTACCGGAAATTCCCGGGATTCGTTTTTTTCAGTGTTCTAAATCCTTATATTTCACGATATTTCCATCCGAAATTCGAGATGTTAGATTTGACAAATTCTGGTAGTCTGGACAGAAAAGTATTAAGGCTGGGAAATCTTTGCAAATCATCATTTCATACTGTAAATAGTTTTTTTTTCTTCAAGTCCGTTTCAATGGCTAGAATGAATAAAAATAAACTTCATGTCTCGATGTTGGAATTACGTTAATGGATTTCATAAGATGGCATAAAACCTACAAAAATGGGGTGGTCAAGTTGTAATGAAATATGCGTTTAATCGTATTTACCTCATTTCAGAGACAATCGGGACCTTTTCTTCGTATGATGAACTTTTGTTTCAGAGTTCCAGAGAGCTGTCAAATTTTGGCGAATAATAAAATTAAATCTCAAACATCTGAAAATGAGAAAAATCATATAATGAGGCTAGAAAATCGTTATTTACCTCCATTTTCCACCCCAATTCACTTTTTCTCACAACCTTCATGAATTGTGGTAGAACTTTGCTCATAACTTTCGTACAATCGTCGAAAACCTATTAGAGTGGCGTGGATAAGTTGCAAGAGATTCTCTTTAATCGTATTTACCTCATTCCAGACCTATATGGGTTATTTTCTTATTTTCGTCTAATTGTGAACGCATGTTCTCGTGTGGCTATCAACTTTGAATTACCTCGTAAATTGTTGAGATTCTGAAAAAAATATATAACGAGGTTAGGCAATCGTTAGAAATTATTACTTACCTTCATTTCTCACTCCTTTCGACGATTTCCGACCCATTCAATTTCGCCAACATTTCCGTTCGGAATGAGAATGAATGCACTGAGATTTCACTAGAATTTTGTACATAACACAACGCAAATCGATCGGGTATTACTGAAAACTGCACTCTGGTGTTGAATAAACTTATAAGAATTCGTTCTTTATTCATTTCACACCTCGGATCGCTCTATTTTTGAGCGCTCGTACTACTTACACGAGGGCTATATCATTTCGTCACGATGTCTGTATCTTTCGAATTTTGAGCCGAAAATGGTCTCAATCGACTAGGTTCGACTCACTGATGACGAATCCGTCGGAAAATTCGAGTCTGTCCGTCCGGCTGTCCGTAAGCACGATTACTCTCGAACGGAACAACCTAGAGACTTGAAATTTTCAGTGTGGGTTCAGTTCCCGAATGCCTCGGTTGAGTTCGTTAATGGGCCAAATTCCACCAGGGGTTCCGTAAATATGGCCGTTCAAAGTTTTGTTCCCCTGATTACTTGAAAACTACAGATTTGATCGAGATAATATTTTGCACTCGAATGGAGAATGAGGTTTTCAAGCTACATGTGGAATTTTATCCAGATCGCATGACCAGAACCATAGAAACCATAGAAAATTGTAACTTTTGAACGGAAAGGTCTAGGGACTTGAAATTTTCAGGATAGGTGTGGATCTCGAATGTCGTGATGACGTTTATTTATGAGCAATATTATACTAGGGGTTCCGTAAATATGGTCGTTCGAAATTTAGTTTTCTTGATAATTTCAAAACTACAGATTTGATCGTGACGAAATTTTGTATACTAATGGAGAATGATATATTCAAGCTACATTTCTCCAGATCACATGACCAGAACCATAGAAACCATAGAAATTCATAACTTGCGAACGGAAAGGCCTAGGGACTTGAAATATTCAGGATAGGTGTGGATCTGAAATGTCGCGTTCACGTTCATCAATGAGCAGAATTATACTAGGGGTTCCGTAAATACGGTCGTTTGAAATTTTGTTTTCTCGATAATTTTAAAACTACGGATTCGATCGAGATAAAATTTTGTATTTTAATCGAGAATGATATATTAAAGCAACATTTTGTCCAGATCGCATGACCAGAACCATAGAAACCATAGAAAATTGTAACTTTTGAACGGAAAGGCCTAGGAACTTGAAATTCTCAGGGTGGGTTTGGATCGCGAATTTCACGGTCACGTTCATCAATGAGCAAAATTAGACTAGGAGTTCCGTAAATATGGCCGTTCAAAATATGTTTTTCCTGATAGTTTCGAAACTACTGATCGGATTGGAATTAAATTTTGCACCTAGCTGAGGAATAATGTATTCAAACTACGTGCAAAATTTTGTCCAGATCGCATCACCAAGACCATAGATACCGTAGAAAAATCTAGCGAATTATCGAAAAAAAATTGGTCAGCTGAAGACATGAAGTCTGGAGTTTCGCCTAAGTTTCAGAATTTTTTTGACAGCTGTCAAAAATTCGTTCAATTGATTTCTAAAACTGGAAAATGCGAATCTACCTACAAGGTGGATGTACGAGCGCTCAAAAGCTCCTGACTTCACGGCAGTGCTTTTCGTAATTTTTTCGGGGAGAAATAATTCCTTTCGAGAAACGTCAGATTGAGTCACAAAATTATCTGGAATATAAGTCTTCACCAATGTGTTTAGATTTCCTTATTCAATTGATGAGGGTTATCGAAATATTTAAATTAGATTGAAAAGGAAATTTTTTATCAAGGTTTGAGCGAATATGCTAATTAACATAAATAACTTGATATCTTTCATTCTTAATTTTTCAAATACATTTATTCGAAAAAGTTACGTATGAAAATTTGCAAGTGAAAATGATATATTTTCAAGCTCCAACAATTGTCATAAACGACTAGGAAAATTCAACTGAACTGAGAATTAAAAAACATTTATGAAACTGTTACATTACTACCGTAATTATATCCCTAAATAAATGAACCTGCCTTTTCGATATTCATGGCACTTGTACTTTTAATAACTCCTCAGTAGAAATTAAATTCAATCTTCAATTGAATAATTTATATACTTTCCACGTCTACCAACTTGAGTTATGCGAAACTGATATTTACACGTAATTATCACAATAAAGTATCAGTTTTCAATATCATTTGAATTTGTATTACGACACAATTCAATGTCTTTATATCTGAATTCCACATTTTGAGGGCTCAAATTCGCTGTTCCTGACGTAATGAGAACTTTCACCACCTGCTGAAACACAAGGTGTCTGACACCTTTGTTATAAGTATCTTGATGGAGCATTCAGGAGTTCTCATTAACTTTCCGCTCAAGATATGCCACATGTTGATGGAACACTCTTTATTGTGTTATTCATTCAGTTCGAGTAATACACTATAAATAACCCAAAAGCGCAACAATATGCTGAGAATCTCGTTTCATGCCCGTTACAATAATCTTTCAATTCTATCTAGTAAAAAAAGTATAAAAACATATTTTTATTGAATTCCATCGCGCTTCATGATTCATATCCCCATAATATTTCAAACTGAACGGGACATCTTCCACATCAGCGCCACTATACATCATGACGTCGAAAAACAATTTTCATTCCTCTAAATCCTCCATCAAAAGGAAGAAAGCAAATAAAAACTGTTACAAATCTCTGAGAGTTCTCTTTTTTGCCGCAGGATTCAGCAAGTACGGCGTTTATTCGCTATTCCCTGGAGGCCCAACGTTCGGCAGCGCCCTCTACTCACATGCCAACGCTTTCAGTCGATTCACGTCAGGACAATTCCAGCCAACCCCAGGAAACATTTTTCATGGAAGTCATAAAGGTGAGTGCTTACACATCATTATTTCTTTTGTATCAATTGAAGGACTAGTTTTCCATTCATATAATAGGCGGTAGGTCTACTGAACCGTAGGTCTATAAGGTCGGTAGATCTACCGACGTTCTGGAGCTCTTTAGATCTACCGACTCAATGATCTATATGTCCTAGATATTTTTTACTCTATTACTGGTGTATTCTGCAACTGTGTCGTGCACATGGTTCTCACGGATATTTAATGCACTTTATGCTCGCATAAATATGATTCGAATTCCATATCCCCTTTATATTGCACACTAGGGGAGTATAGCATCTTCCAGTTTTATTAGATTCGTGTCCATTTCAGCAGATGATTTTCTTTGGAAAACGCATTATGGTCTTCTCTTGAGTAAATCCCTAGTGTGGGTGACGCAGTTATTACGAGCTGTATATCATATTCGAGCCAGTTGGTCGTAACGGTCCATGGTAGAATTGAGAGGAGGAATGTGACAGCTGCTAGAACATTAATAATATTTTTACATCTGTTCAAAATCGTCGACTGAACGTGTTTCACGCCGCAATGTAATGTATGTTTGTTGATGTTTGTACTTTTCGATAGCTTAGATGTATAATTTTCCCCCAATTTGTATAAGAATCTTGAAAGTATCTTCATTCATATTTATATATATATATATATATATATCCATATTTAGGTTAGGTTAGGTTTGGTCAGGTTAAGTTAGGGTAGTGTTGAAAATGAATTTATATTTAGGTTGGGTTAGGTTAAGTAGACACACTACTGAAAATTAGGTGAATAAATATTGACCAGTCTTGAGCGATTGGAAATAATTATAAAAAAATTAACGAAAAGCACTGCCGTGAAGTCAGGAGCTTTTGAGCGCTCGTACATCCACCTAGATTTGCATTTTCCAGTTTTAGAAATCAATTGAAGGAATTTTAGACAGCTGTCAAAAAAATTCTGAAACTGCGATCCAAACCCACCCTGAAAATTTCAAGTTCCTAGGCCTTTCCGTTTAAAAACTGAAATTTTCTATGGTTCTGGTCATGCTATCTGGACAAAATATTGATTCAATATATCATTCTCGATTAAAATGCAAAATTTCATCGCGATCGAATCCGTAGTTTCGAAATTATCGAGAAAACAGAATTTCAAACGACTGTATTTACGGAACCCCTAGTATAATTCTGCTCATTGATAAACGTGAACGCGATATTCGCGATCCAAACCCACCCTGGAAATTTCAAGTTCCTAGGCCTTTCCGTTCAAAAGTTGAAATTTTCTATGGTTCTGGTCATGCTATCTGGACAAAATATTGATTCAATATATCATTCTCGATTAAAATGCAAAATTTCATCTCGATCGAATCCGCAGTTTCGGAATTATCGAGAAAACAGAATTTCAAACGACTGTATTTACGGAACCCCTAGTATAATTCTGCTCATTGATAAACGTGAACGCGACTTTCGAGATCCACTCCTATCCTGAAAATTTCAAGTCCCTAGGCCTTTCCGTTCGAAAGTTATGATTTTCTATGGTTTCTATGGTTATGGTTATGTGACCTGGAGAAATGTAGCTTGAATATATCATTCTCCATTAGTATACAAAATTTCGTCACGATCGAATCTGTAGTTTTGAAATTATCAAGAAAACTAAATTTCAAACGACCATATTTACGGAACCCCTAGTATGATTCTGCTCATTGATGAATGTGATCACGACATTTCAGATCCACACCTATCCTGAAAATTTCAAGTTTCCGTTCAAAAGTAACAATTTTCCATGGTTTCTATGGTTTCGGTCCTGCGATCTGGACAAAATTCACATGTAGCTTGAACACCTCATTCTCCATTTGAGTGCAAAATTTCATCCCGATCAAATCTGTAGTTTTCAAGTAATCAAGGGAACAAAACTTTGAACAGCCATATTTACGGAACCCCTGGTGGAATTTGGCCCATTAACGAACTTAACCGAGGCATTCGAGAACTGAACCCACACTGAAAATTTCAAGTCTCTAGGTTGTTCCGTTCGACAGTTGTCGTGTTTACGGACGGACGGCTGGACGGACAGACTCGAATTTTCCGACGGATTCGTCATCAGTGAGTCGAACATAGTCGATTGAGACCATTTTCGGCTCAAAATTCGAAAAATACAGACATCGTGACGAAATGATATAGCCCTCGTGTAAGTAGTACGAGCGCTCAAAAATTCCGGATGAAGAATTTCAAAATATAAATTTTTACCCTTATCAGGTTTGGTTGGGAAAGTGATAAATATAATTCTTGAAATGAATTAAAATTTAGACAAGGTTAGGTTAGAATTATCAAAATTGTCAAGTGCTGAACGATGGAAAACAGTTTTGGAAATTCCGCGTGAAGAATTTTAATGATTTTTCAAAGCGAGGCTTTTTTTTGACAGGTGCTAAAACTCATCAGAAGAGGTCATTTCGCCGGAAGTTGAAAAAGTGCAAATAATCTTGGGCATCATCAACTTGATACGACTCTGCCATGAACCACGGTGCCATATGCATTCCAGCATAATTCGGTATAATTCTTGAAGGAGAACTAAGGAGGGGAAAAATCACTGATTGAAAAGGTCCTATAAAAAAAATTAGGAAGTTCACAAACAAATGCTCACCATTCGTTTGATGTGCACAAAGTCCTGCTCGCCGTAATAACGAATCATGACATGCAGCAACTATCACATCAGTTTGGTCACGAATAATGTCACAAGCATTTTCAATGCTTTGTTTTAGTTGTTCAATACTATTCACCTCACCGTTACTGTACACTAATATTTTCAAATAAACCCAAAAGGACAAATCACAGGGGTCGAAACCCGGGGAGCGTGCAGGCCGAGAAATCGACCCACCAAGTCCTATCCACCTAAACTCACAAAAATCATACGCTCTCTCAGATGATTTCCCGTAAACTGAACGCATTTCAAACACATTTAAACCTCAATACGTACCTAAATCAGACCTGCGTTCTAAATTAAAAATAAATTCTTTAAATTAAAATTGAGAAAAGCACTGCCGTGAAGGCAGGAGCTTTTGAGCGCTCGTACATGCACCTTGTAGGTAGATTCGCATTTTCCAGTTTTAGAAATCAATTGAAGGAATTTTCGACAGCTGTCACAAAAATTCTGAAACTTAGGCGAAACTCCAGACTTCATGTCAGTGCTTTAGGTGACCAATTTTTTTTCGATAATTCGCTAGAATTTTCTACGGTATCTATGGTCTTGGTGGTGCGATCTGGACAAAATTTGGCACGTAGTTTGAATTCATTATTCCTAAGCTAGGTGCAAAGTTTCATCCCAATCCAATCAGTAGTTTCGAAATTATCAGATACGGAACCCCTGGTGGAATTTGGCCCATTAACGAACTTAACCGAGGCATTCGGGAACTGAACCCACACTGAAAATTTCAAGTCTCTAGGTTGTTCCGTTCGAGAGTTATCGTGCTTACGGACGGACGGACAGACTCAAATTTTCCGACGGATTCGTCATCAGTGAGTCGAACCTAGTCGATTGAGACCATTTTCGGCTCAAAATTCGAAATATACAGACATCGTGACGAAATGATATAGCCCTCGTGTAAGTAGTACTACTACGAGCGCTCAAAAATCATGGCAAAACTTTCAAACAAATTGACAGACTAAAAAAACGACAACTGTCAGTACTGTCGCTCATGGTAGGTATGCCAACCTGAAAAAAATTAATATGATGCCCCATTCCAAAAATCTCGCAGCTCTCTCATAACTCCCACAGTTTTATCTCTCCTCTATTATCTACATCCACCCCAAACGCTGTATAGCAGAACATACATAGGGGACAGGACTAAGTAATGGAATTCAATTAGCATATTCAATCAGTTCCTGATGATCACCGCCCACATGCGGAGTGTATCACGGTGCGCCCACAATACTGAGGGGTATCTTCGAGTGCTTGTACATAAAAGCACCATCTGGAATTTCGCAGGGTTGGCAGGGCAGGGACAGCAACAAAGGATCTCTAGATCAGATGGGCTCTGTTATTTGTTGTTTATTTGGTGAGGTTCAAGAGAAATGACGCAGGCATCAATATTATCGAGAGTTTCGTTTCGATTTGAACGTTCTATTGAGAGAAGAGACCCTCTTCAGTTTCAAACCTGACTTGAATTAAACATTTTGGCTGAGAATTTTGATGACGTACCTTGAGGAACACAAGCATTCTAATTACAATTTCCCACAGAGGAAATTCGAGAAAAGCACTGACGCGAAGTCAGGACGAATTATATCATTTTATCTACTCCGGAAACAAACAACGTGAGTTATAATAACTCACTACTATAACTCCCTGTCTCTGTGCTCCTTAACAAGCCGATTGGCCGAAAGGGAACAGTCCATTATTGGTATTGAGGAGAGGTCACTTGAATAATTCCGAAATTTTCTCAAATCAAGTTGATACCTAATTATTATTTGTGGATGTTTTGCTGAAAAATATGAAGTCAGATATTTAAGTTGAATTATTATGTACACCTCCAGAAATAAGACAATCAGCCAATGTTACCATACAGAATTTATTGACCGAAAAATATACAACAAATTTCAAGATTGGTGTAGCAGTAAGAATATTAAGTCATCGTTTACAGAGAATGTTATTTTGGCATACTTCAGTGAACTTAGCACTAAATATAAAGCATCGCCCCTATGGACTTTCTACTGCACGCTAAGAAGCACAATCTACATAAATAATGCATAGTTATAGGTAACTATTAAGATTTCTAAATAAAGTCCTTTCTCTGTACTTGTATCTTAATATTTATTGTTATAGTCATAAATAAAGTATAGCATTCAACTTGCGGTAATGGTCACTTGATGAATTACAGCACTCGCCTTCGGCTCGTGCTGCAAACTTCATCTGCGTGAGTTTTGACCTACATTACCACTCGTTAAATGTTATGGTTCAATTATTAATTTATTAACTTATTTAAATTTTGAAAGTAATTGAAACCAAATAACAAATCTTAAAATAATTTCATTTAATTTCTAATTAATTTTGCACACAATTTATATTCAACAACAACCAAACTCAAACAAACTATTCCCATCAAAATGAAAAATTCTTAATTAATAAATCGTTCAAACAAACTAATCCTATCAAAAAATGGAAAATTCTTGATTAATAAATTGTTCCAAACCAATTAAGTCCACTCACAGAATTTGTCCAATAATATTCCTTCGACAAGTTGAACACTTTCTTCAAATTCAATCGCTGGTCCACCTGTCCTGACTCCTCCAAAACTTTTATCTTCCCTTGTTCAACCAACTCCAATTTCAATTGTCCCTCCTACATCCTACAAAATTCTGAATACCTACTATTAACAATTCTTATCTTCTCTGAAACCAATTTTTCAGCAAAACTTTCTGAAAGATGCAACTCCACTCTGACGTTTTCATCAATTTTTGAGGGCTCGTACTACTTACACGAGGGTTATATCATTTCGTCACGATGTCTGTATTTTTCGAATTTTGAGCCGAAAATGTTCTCAATCGACAAGGTTCGACTCACTGATGACGAATCCGTCGAAAAATTCGAGTCTGTCCGTCCGGCCGTAAGCACGATAACTCTCGAACGGAACAACCTAGAGACTTTAAATTTTCAGTGTAGGTTCAAATCCCAAATGACTCGGTTAAGTTCGTTAATAGGCAGAATTCCACGAGGGGTTCCGTGAATATGGCCGTTCAAAGTTTTGTTTCCCTGATTACTTGAAAACTATAGATTTGATCGTGATGAAATTCTGCACTCGAATGGAGAATGAGGTGTTCAGATCGCATGACCAGAACCATAGAAACGATAAAAAATTGTAACTTTTGAACGGAAACGCCTAGGGACTTGAAATTTTCAGGATAGGTGTAGATATCGAATGTCGTGATCACGTCCATCTATGAGCAAAATTATACTAGGGGTTCCGTAAATATGGTCGTTTGAAATTTTGTTTTCTCGATAATTTCGAAACTACGGATTCGATCGAGATGAAATTTTGTATTTTAATCGAGAATGATATATTAAAGCAATATTTTGTCCAGATCGCATGACCAGAACCATAAAAACCATAGAAAATTGTAACTTTTGAACGGAAAGGCCTAGGAACTTGAAATTTTCAGGGTAGATTTGGATCGCGAATGTCGAGGTCACGTTCATCAATGAGAAAAATTAGACTAGGGGTTCCGTAAATATGGCCGTTTAAAATATTTTTTTCCTGATAGTTTCGAAACTACTGATTGGATTGAGATGAAATTTTGCACCTAGCTGAGGAATAATGTATTCAAACTACGTGCGAAATTTTGTCCAGATCGCATCACCAAAACCATAGATACCGTAGAAAATTCTAGCGAATTATCGAAAAAAAATTGGTCAGCTGAAGCACTGGAGTTTCGCCTAAGTTTCAGAATTTTTTTGACAGCTGTCGAAAATTCCTTCAATTGATTTCTAAAACTGGAAAATTCGAATCTACCTACAAGGTTCCTGACTTCAAGGCAGTGCTTTTCGTAATTTTTTTTTAACCGGCTTGCTTAATTCTAAATTTATAAATTTCCATAGTAACAAATAAAATGACCCTTCTTTGAAAAAATCATACCTATCACAAAAATTTATACATACTTCAATCGAATTTACTGAATTTACTATATTTGAAAGTTGTTTGGTGATATTTGAATTTATTCTTCATTTTTTGATTTCCATGACAATAGATACTATTATAACCATAAAATTCAAGACTTCAAGAGACGAAATCACAAAAATATGTGGAATATATCAAATTTTCTCAACACCAGATCAGAAAATCTCAATTTTCTTTCCAACTGGACCAGCTGAAAATAAGAATTCCAAACCAAACTTCGATTCAGACCTCAAATTTACACTGAAATGCCCAAAATTCTAGGCCCCTTCTTACGAAGAGACGGACGGATTAATTCTAACAAAATTATAACGCTCTTGTTCATAGAAAACGAGTGCCCAAAAACGTTTTAGTTCTTCTTCTATTCATAGGTCTGATTTGAGACACAGTTGAGTTTCTACTTGGTGTATATTCCGCACATCTGTTTTATAATTCCTATCTTTGGGGTCTATAACTCCTAAATTAAAGGAGATTGCTTCATTTTTCGAAGCTTTGATACTTACCCAACCGCTATCATCCTGAACGGAAACTTCGCTCTCCCTACTTCCTAGCTTCATTTCCAATTAGCTCCAACACACCCCCCCCCCATTCAACTTCCCTTATATTCACGTTAATATTATGGAATATCAAAGCGAAAGACTTCTCATTGCAGAATCCCAAAGGCGCAGCAGCTAAATCTCCCGATACCCGGAAGCTAAAATCCATCATGGAAATTAATGATGCTATCATTTGTTAATTTAAATTCCAAGCGTTTTATAAATCATCTTCCACGTTTGCTCTATCCGGTCGGATGAACGACGCAAAAGTTTTGCGGAATGAGCGGTGTAATCGATTTTACGAAACTGTTTCAAGCGGACTGTCGGGTTTTATAAATATTGCAAATGAACAAGAGAAGTGGAACTCCACTAATTTATGCTCGTTCGCTGTGAATTCCTCACATGCGCCTCAGAACAAGAACAGGTCGTGGAACTATTCCTGGCAGGGAAACACATATATGATATAAAATGAATATGATGCGGATTTACCCTTGAGTCTAAATAAGTTCACAGTTTTCAGGATATTGAACAACGCAACTATTGTTATCACAACAAAAAAGACCGTTCTGAGAACAATCTGTACTTGCAATCTAACGTGCCGATTCCGCTTTAAGTGACTTGAGTCCTATAAACAGAAAAAGTATAGTAGTAGTATAGTTCTATTTCAAAAGGAATATTTCCGTAAATGTTACAGGAATATCTAGTAGAATACAATAATTTTGTATGTATAATCCAATATTTGTACGACTAACAGTATGGACACATTGAATTCAACCGGAATGTTTGGTATTTCTCACAGAAATCCAGACTATTCTACCGAATGAAACTTGTTAAGCTACCAGTATTTCAATCCATGTTGTACCATATGTTTGGAGACGTTTGGAATAAAATATCGGTTCCCGAAGAAGGAACGAACATGATGAAACAGCGATACGATAATCATCTCGATGATATCGAACGCACTGTTGCCGATTTGGCATTTTTAATGCTGAATCTAGCATATTTTCGTCTCCCTCCTACCTGAAATTGAATATTTTCGATCGACGATTGATACTAACTTTCGAATAACTTCTCTAAGGAAATACAAAAAAAATGGAGGGTTAGTATATGATTAAGAAACATAGTGTAGGGTGGACAGGAAAACAGAAGTTAAAGTCAGGTTAGATCAGATCAGAGGAAGGAAGAATGATTAGATCTGTAGCGATGTGCACCGATGGCCCAACATTCACTGTACCGCGCAACAGAGGGCGCCACCGAATAGACAAAACTCAAAAGATAGTTCTTTCATTTAACGGAAAATTCTTGTTGAATCGATATAACAGTTCCGTTATGAGTCAAGTAATTCCTGTCTTGGTTTTGTGTTCATTACTGGAAATACTTATAGAAACTGAAGTTAGAAGATTGGAATACAACTATCTAGTTTGTTGAACCGAAATTCCTGTTAACAGTCACGCATATTCCAGTTTTAGTTACAATGTGAAACTTGTTATTTCTAGAGGAATTGTCACGTAAAATCAACAAATATTCCTGCTGTCGCTTTTATAGGGGGAATTTCCTTGAGGGGTAACCGAATTCCTGTAATATATCCTGGAAAATTTCTTTCAGTGCAGATGTTCGAAGACTACAAGATCCTAATTAAAGGCAATCACCTCTCATGGATGAAACAGAAAGCTTTATTCTTGAATAAATTAGAAAAAATTCTTCGAAATAAACTGATTGTTAATGTCAGCTTGACATTTATATAATGCCTATATAAAAGTTATACTGCAATGCCAGTCACAAAGCGAAATACGATTTCTTCATTTTCGAATAGACGGGGGGTCGACCAGTAATTATTCGCCCTACCTTTCCTCATTCGAATTTCTGTCATTAGCAGTTCTTGAACTGCCATGATAGCGTGCAATCCACATGAATAGGTGCATTGAGAATCGAACGTCAGTCAGAGTGGACTCATCATGATTTGGCCTAGTTAACATACGTTCGATATTCGCGAAGAAAAATCAGTTTAACGCATTTTTCATTATCTTATGAATTCATTTTTTCATGTGAACTGCAAGGCTATTTTTGAGTACGTGGGCGTTGAAGCTAGAAATTCCTTTCCATTTTTCACAACAACCTTGCCATTTTCCGAAGATAATTTTTCATATTCTGACTTAACAATCGTAGGATTGTAAGGCGGCCACACCTAGAACTTGATGGAGATTGTGACCTATCTAATCCACGTTTGTACCGCCTACTTTTCCCATAATAGCGCAATTATCAGCAATGAATTTGCATTTCAATCAAAATGAATGAGATAAAACGGCTCAGATTATCGAATGTAGTGCTTCCTGCATCCGGCTCTAAGGGCCTGGTTACATCCGAATTGAGTAACAGCTTTATCCATAGTTGTCGAAATTGGTTGTAACATGCTATTTCTTTTTCAGTTGGCAATACTTCACATTTGACAGTGACAATTCGTTCTTTAAACGAAGAAAAAAAAAGTATATTGTATAATTAGTGGGAAAAGCATAATATTCCCAAACGACTGTGATAATTACCAGACGAGGAGCGTAGCGACGAGTCTGGTAACACAGGAGTTTGGGAATATGCTTTTCCCACGAATTATACATACTTTTTTTTTCGATCGTTGATTAACAATTTAAAAAAAAAGTAAGTTCAAATAGGTTTCTCTATGTTCATATTGAAATAAAGAAGTGGTAACCATGGAAATCACTTTGTTATGATGAAAGTAAAATAATTTTCGAGCCCGTTTTGTTTGATTCGTTGTATTTTATAAGGAATCAAAAAAAAGAATTAGAAAACATGAACTCTGATAGTGATTATTTGTTACCTTGCGCGCCTCCTGAACTAGTAGAAGCAGCGAACGCGGCTTCCCTCAATTGACTTCCAGAGAAATCCAGAGAGAAGTATGAAGTTGCGTACCAACGCTTCATGGATTTTTGCAGAAAAAACAACAGTGTATCCTTTTCTGAGAATGTACTCTGTTTCATTTTATTGTAATACATAATCCATTTGTAACATTACCGCACGCTACAGCTGAGCTTGTGCTCATTCTGCGTTCAAAGACAGAATCAAGTCAATGTCAAATGGGGAAGTATTGCCAACTGAAAAACATGAAATGGCATGTTATAACGTGTAAACAAATTAATTTCTATCACGATGGATAAAGCAATTGGTCAATTCTCAACTGAGAGAATTTTTCTAGGATAAACCACCGGAATTCGGTTACTTCTACAGGAAATTCCCCATATACAGAGTGTCCCAGAAAAATAAAGAGTGACTTCGCGAATAGTAGTCTGGAATGGGGAGAATGCACAGTATTTATTATATTCATTATAGAGTATCTTTTCATTATTCTAACGAATTAGAGAGACATTCGTTGAAAACCAGTAATGGGAGTCTCCATAATAAATATAAAGAAATATTTTTCCCTGATTCCGGACTCATATCAGCGAATTTGATTACATAATAACTGTCCACAAATGCTCACACCTTTTCTGACGCTTTTCAATCCTTTGGGAAGTATCTTTTGAGTTTTGTCTATTCGGTGGCGCCCTCTGTTGAGCGGTACAGTGAATGTTGGGCCGTTGCTCCAGATCGCTACAGATCTAATCTTTCTTCCTTCCTCTGATCTGATCTAACCTGACTTTAACCTTTGTTTTCCTGCCACACCCTTATTTCCCTGTTCCTTCCTACACTATGTTTCTCAATCATATACTAACCCTGTTTTTTTTTTGTATTTCCTTGGAGAAGTTATTCGAAAGTTAGTATCAATCGTCGATCGAAAATATTCAATTTCAGGTAGGAGGGAGACGAAAAAATGCTAGATTCAGCATTAAAAATGCCAAATCGGCAACAGTGCGTTCGATATCATCGAGATGATTATCGTATCGCTGTTTCATCATGTTCGTTCCTTCTTCGGAAACCGATATTTCATTCCAAACGTCTTCAAACATATGGTACAACATGGATTAAAATACTGGCAGCTTAACAAGTTTAATTCGGTAGAATAGTCTGGATTTCTGTGAGAAATACCAAACATTCCGGTTGAATTCAATGTGTCCATACTGTTAGTCGTACAAATATTGTTGGGTTGTACATACAAAATTATTATATTCTACTAGATATTCCTGTAACATTTACGGAAACATTCCTCTTGAAATAAAAGTACCTCATCACTGCTATACTTTTTCTGTTTATAGGACTCAAGTCACTTAAAGTGGAATCGGCACGTTAGATTGCAAGTACAGATTGTTCTCAGAACGGTCTTTTTTGTTGTGATAACAATAGTTGCGTTTTAACAACAGGAATTCATTTAACCGGAAATTCCCGGGGTTGGATGGTGGAATCTGGTCGACCAAAACCCTCCAATTTGAAGAGGCACCAAGTTTTGTATTTTAAATTCAAATATTGAAGGAATTTCGAAGGAAGAAAGCGATTATATTTCATTATTAGCATTATCTTTGATTTAGAAATTCACAATTCTTTGGCAGAACTTCATATTCTAACCTAACAGAATCGCTGTCGCGTCGCCGTCGTGTCGCTTGACCAATGCAATCCTTATTGCACTATCTACGTTGCCGAATCTTCAAGATGTCCTTCATATAGAAAGGATAAACTTCAATTAAACCTCTTGATCGCGAAATAATCAACGAGTAGCTCATTTCGTAGATACTCCTATAATAATTACTATAACTATAGACGAAACCACATCGTTTGCATCAAGCATCAACTTGTTTATTTTGTCTAATTAGCCAGATATTACCGACCTAACATATTCAAATCGGAGTAACAGTATCAAAAACAGTTTCTCAACTCGCACATAAATTATTCCACTATCTGATAGCGATGAATGTGTTTAATCGTTAATTGGTCGGTACAATGAGCGAGTATCCGGCTTAACATCTCGAGGGACGAAGGTCTATCCACTTCCGTCGTCCGGATTTGAATAATGTCCACCCCCTTTTTCTTCTGGAAGTCTGGCGGGCGGATTTCGAATTAATTCGCATGATTCATGGGTCTATGTTTTCTCTGAAGTTGCGTTTATGGTATTTTGTCGCAGTTCGAACAATTTTCCGATCTATACACGTCGAAGCCGGATTTGAGAGAACTAAATAGCGACACGTCACTGTTTTGGTCGGTGGAGGACCGTTGGGTCTGATGGATATGAACAAAATTACTTTTATCTACTCCTATTGAATTATATATTCATTATTCTACTACTTTTGAGCAATTAATAGTATCTGTAGAAAAAAAATTTCGAAAGCACTGCCGTGAAGTCAGGAGCTTTTGAACGCTCGTACATCCACCTTGTAGATAGATTCGCATTTTCCAGTTTTAGAAATCAATTGAAGGATATTTCGACAGCTGTCAAAAAAATTCTGAAACTTAGGCGAAACTCCAGACTTCATGTCAGTGCTTCAGCTGACCAATTTTTTTTCGATGATTCGCTAGACATTTCTACGGTATCTATGGTATTGGTGATGCAATCTGGACAAAATTTCGCACGTAGTTTGTATATACATATTATTCTTCAGCTAGGTGTGGAATTTCATTCCAATCCAATCGTCGTGACCGCGACATTCGCGATCCAAACCTACCCTGAAAATTTCAAGTTCCTCGGCCTTTCCCTTCGGAAGTTATAATTTTCAATGGTTTCTATGGTTCTGGTTATGCGATCTGGACAAAATTTTGCTTTAATATATCATTTTCGATTAAAATACAAAATTTCATCTAAATCGAATCCGTATTTTCGAAATTATCGACAAAACAAAGTTTCAAACGACCGTATTCACGGAACCCCTAGTATAATTCTGCTCACTGATGAACCTGAACGCGACATTTCAGATCCATCCCTATCCTGAAAATTTCAAGTCCCTAGGCCTTTCCGTTCGAAAGTTATGATTTTCTATGGTTTCCATGGTTCTGGTCATGCGATCTGGAAAAATGTAGCTTAACTATATCATTCTCCATTAGTATACAAAATTTCGTCACGATCGAATCTGTAGTTTTGAAATTATCAAGAAAACTAAATTTCAAACGACCATATTTACGGAACCCCTAGTATAATTTCGCTCATAGATGAACGTGATAAAGACATTCGAGATCCACACCTATCCTGAAAATTTCAAGTCTCTAGGCGTTTCCGTTCAAAAGTTTCAATTTTCTATGGTTTCTATGGTTCTGGTCATGCGATCTGGACAAAATTTCACCTGTAGCTTGAACACCTCATTCTCCATTCGAGTGCAAAATTTCATCTCGATCAAATCTGTAGTTTCCAAGTAATCAGGAGAAACTTTGAACGGCCATATTTACGGAACCCCTGGTGGAATTTGGCCCATTAACGAACTCAACCGAGGCATTCGGGAACTGAACCCTCACTGAATATTTCATGTCTCTAGGTTGTTTCGTTCGAGAGTTATCGTGCTTACGGACGGTCGGACAGACTCGAATACATGAATTGTTTTGTTGGCTTGCTTATTAGTTTATCTAGTAAAATTTTTCAATTTTCATTCTTGAATTCGACCAATTCAGATAAACAGCCGTATATTATTCATTAAAATTACTATGATATTCTACTTGGAATATTGAAGCCCTTTTTTTCGTTGATTTTCTGAACTCTCGCCTCTACTACTAACACTTTGGCTTTTTCAACAATGGCGATCTATTTCATTATGAATGTGCAGACTAAATTACTTCCTTAAAATCTTCTTACCCATTCAACAGTTTCCGGCATCGAAAAACTCGACCATCGAAAAATAAAAATGACGGAGTACAGAATATTCGACTGCGTTCTTCTAATCTACTCTGAAATCGGTATAATAGAAAACTTCCTGATTCGTCGGATGATAATCCAGGACCAAACTATTACAGTTCTCTTGGCATATTTGAGTCGATTTAGCACTAAATATAAACATCGCCCCTATGAACTTTCTACTCCATGCTAAGAAGCCCAATCAACATAAATAATGCATTGTTATAGGTAATTATTAAGATTTGTAAATAAAGTTCTTTTTCTGTAATTGTATTTTTGTATTTATTGTTATAGTCGTAGATAAAGTATAGTTTATTCATCTTGCGGTAATAATAACTCACTTGATGAATCACAGCACTCGCCTTCGGCTCGTGCTGAAAACTACTTCATCTACGTGAGTTATGACCTACATTATCGCTCGTTAAATAATATGTAGTCCATTTAAGAATTATTGATATCGAAGCAGGCCATGAACGTCCAGTCGAGGCTTTATTTCTGGTTACAAAAAAGTTACTGTTTTCATCATAGAAATAAAACATCAAACATTCATAGAACCTAGAAAAGTGTTCAGTGTACGAATTATCGAATAATTATTAATTGAACCGGAATATTCAGACTGCAGTTTAAAAATGGGAATTCAGGTTTAACGTTATATATATTAAGAAATGGAACCCCCAAATAGAAAACTTGAACAGGAAACTCACCACCATAATCTACACCCTCAATGATATGAAACACCATATCCAACAAGATACATTGAAACTCCTATACACAGCCAATTTTCAGTCAACCCCTTCATATGGCATTGTTTACTGGGAAAACAGTACATCACGAAACAAAATATATAAAACACAAAAGCAAGCAATCCGAGCTATGTATAGAATACAAAACAGAGATACTTGTAGAGGTGTTCTTAAAAGGAATAAAATCCTGACGTCAACAGCAATATATGTGCTAAAGTATGTTATATTCCTACAAAGCCACAGTAAACTATTTGAACCGTTTCTGAACAACAACCCAACTAGGAAAATTGATCCGAGGCAACAATTGACACTAGCACAGAATAATTCAAAATACATGTGCATGAAGATCTACAATGCGTTACCCAAACAGTTTCATTCGATCAGAAATGTTGATATATTGAAAAAAGACTTAGTTAAATTTTTGCTGAATATCGAACCATACAACTTGCTAGAATATTTGGAATCTAGTAAAGCTAAACCTTACATCTACTTTGTAACCAGTAACCATTGAAATTATTCGACTTATTCCCCATTATTGTAATACAATAATTGTAGGAACTAAACATATATTATTATTAATAAAAGAGAGGAACAAAAATTAAGAATCTATGTAGTACATGAAATTTGTACTGTAACTATCAATGTATGAACCAGTTTGTGAATTATTGAGTGCTCAGTGTTGAATACTTTAGGAAAGTCAATTTTTATTTTCATTTATTAAAACTGTCCATGAATTATTGAAAATATTATGATTGATGAGCAATTTTACAAGTATACTTTTGAATTGTGGACAATATAGCATGTGTTCAATGGCAGTAGTAGCAGAGGGAATGTGAACAGGGTACCATACAGTATAAGTATAATATATAAACTTAAAATATCTATGAATGATACAAGAGCAAAGATGAAAATCTCATTGAAAACTTTGTTTCCACGTATAAGTGTAGTGATTTGGATGTGTTTATTGAATAAGCTGACATAACCCTATTGATGGGCATCCTTTTGCAGGGAAGGTTTCAATTTTTCAATAACCCATTAATGAAATAATTCACCATTTATAGTAATCCTTATCATTAATACCACTGTCAATAATCAGATCACATCCAGGTAAAAATGCATCCATTGCTCCAGCATTCAAAATAGTGCACCTTCTGCCTTTACCCTTGAATATACTCGGCATACCTTTTGGATTATTTTCAAGTGTCCACTGACGAATTTGAATACCGTTTTCGAATATCCAAGTTTCATCTAGATGAATGAATTTTACGTTTTGTTCCATGTATTCTCGGTATTTATCACAATATCGTACTGTTTTTATAATTTTTTTTTTCGTTTTATCAATAAGAATTTTCCTTCTATCACCTTTTTTGTATTTGTATCCAATTTTTGTTATGATATAATATAATGTTGACTTTGATCGATTGAAATCTAGGTGCTCTTTGGCCAGTTCGAAAGGGATCGTTTTTAATTCTAGCAAAAACAAAGTCATTCAATGTCTCTTTGAAGGAATAATCGTATCGCACAGGTTTTCTTCCACTGCTAATTCCAGGCTATAATAACATGCTAATATTCTACGGACAGTGCTTGGTGAAATCTGAGAATTTAAGAGACATTGATCAATCGGAACACACTTTGAGTAGGTGAATTACAGTTTACCTGAAACACTAGCGAAACTCGATTAATGCTAGCGGAAATATATGCCAAATCTTTGAAAAACTCGAAGTAACACCGACAAACTGCCTGCCGTTCTCTTGTTAGGCGCGATGTATCCTGGTCAATTCCAGCCATTTTAATAGCATAAGACAAAAAAAAATCAAATCCATAGCTAATTTTTATAATTATTCACCAATATCTTCGATAAAATCATCAAAGCAAGATCTCTATGGGTAATGTTAGTGTTATTCCTATACCAACCTGAATTCAGCAACCCAAAATATTACTGAATAGTCTATTACCAACTTAAATTCGATTTTTCACAGCCTACCGAGATGTCAATAATTCTTAAACGGAGTATACTATTTGTGAGGTTTTTATGATGAGTGTATCTTTAAGGAGGAATGCATCAGGGTAGTGGCCCATTGCCCTCAAACACGACTCAATCGTCTAATAATACGATTTTTTTTTCAGTTTCAGATTCCCTCTTCTCGTCGACGGGCTACACGTTCGGCGTGCCGACCCCACCGCCCGGCTCCCCCTATTCCCCCATACCTGTAGCCCAGCTCGAGCTCCTCACCAAGGGGATAAACTCGAACATCATCATCCAGCAGGCGTCCGACTTCTCGTTGAGCCCCAAGAAGATCCAGATAGCCGACAGACGTTGCGACGAGAAATGCTGCAGCGTCAAGCAGAAATCCTGCCTCTGTCAGGATGACTCATCTCAAGCGCTCAGGGGGAAGTTCTCGAACGGCAGCTCGGGGTGCTCCAGGACCAACCCCATCGAGTGGGGGTGCGTTAACGTCAAGAAGGAACCGGGAAATCCGTGTCAGGTGGCGGAGATAACCACCAGCATCTCGCCGGTGATCAAAGTTGAGGTCGCCTCTCCCACGCAGAGGCATGGGAGTGAAAAGCAGGCCAGTCCAACGACCGGAATTGCGAATGGTGAGTAATAATGAGATCTATGGTGTCGTGGTCGTTAGCGTTAACGCGAACGACGTTGAGGACTACTCACTGTCAGGTGGCGGCGGGTTGCGGGGTTTCTTTTTCGAGGGCGATGAGTCATCATTCATGATTGTGAGCGTTTCGTGGTATCAACGATGTACAGGGCGATTCGCTATGATTCAATGCAATTTTCTCATGCATTGTTTCCCATTTATCAAACAAAACATATACTTGGCCGGGCAAGCCCAGTACAGAATTCAAATATAACTTAATTGGAGCAGTACATAAACGATGAACATGAATCTTTGAAAATCGCAAGAAACTTACAAATGTGCTTTGCAAGTGTTGCGAGAAGATCTATTTAACCGCATTCACCTCATTTCAGACCCACAAAAGATTTATTCTTGGAAATATGTATAAACAATATTTACATTTATTCAGACGGACAACCTCTATGATATTGAGGTAGAATTCTTCTCAGTACTTTCTTAAAATAGTCGAAAACCTACAAAAGTGCTTTGAAAGTGTTGCAGAAATTTATATTTGATTGTATTCACCTCATTTCAGACCTCCAAAAGTTTTATTCTCCGAAATATAAACAATATTTTCTTTCATTCGGACGAACAACCTCTATGTTATTAAGGTTGAATTCATCTCAGAACTTTCTTAAAATCGTCGAAAACGCTCAAAAATGCTTCGAAAGTGTTGCAATAATATCTATTTAATCGTATTCACCACATTTCAGACCTCCAGAATGTTTATTCTTCGAAATATAAACCATACTTCATTCATTCAGACGGACAACCTTTATGATATTGAGGTAGAATTCTTCTTAGAACTTTCTTAAAATCATCGAAAACCTCCAAAAATGTTTTGGAAGTGTTGCAAGAATATCTATTTAATCGTATTCACCACATTTCAGACCTCCAGAATGTTTATTCTTCGAAATATAAACCATACTTCATTCATTCAGACGGACAACCTTTATGATATTGAGGTAGAATTCTTCTCAGAACTTTCTTAAAATCATCGAAAACCTCCAAAAATGTTTTGAAAGTGTTGCAATAATATCTATTTAATCGTATTCACCACATTTCAGACCTCCAGAATGTTTATTCTTCGAAATATAAACCATACTTCATTCATTCAGACGGACAACCTTTATGATATTGAGGTAGAATTCTTCTCAGAACTTTCTTAAAATCATCGAAAACCTCCAAAAATGTTTTGGAAGTGTTGCAAGAATATCTATTTAATCGTATTCACCATGTTTCAGACCTCCAGAAGGTTTATTCTTCGAAATATAAACCATATTTTCATTCATTCAGACGGACAACCTCTATGATATTGAGGTTGAATTCTTCTCAGAACTTTCTTAACATCGTCGAAAACGCTCAAAAATGCATTGAAAGTGTTGCAAAAATATCTATTCAATCGTATTTACCATGTTTTAGACCTCCAGAAAGTTTATTCTTCGAAATATAAACCATATTTTCATTCATTCAGACGGACAACCTTTACGATATTGAGGTAGAATTCTTCTCAGAACTTTCTTAAAATCATCGAAAACCTCCAAAAATGTTTTGGAAGTGTTGCAAGAATATCTATTTAATCGTATTCACCATGTTTCAGACCTCCAGAAGGTTTATTCTTCGAAATATAAACCATATTTTCATTCATTCAGACGGACAACCTCTATGATATTGAGGTTGAATTCTTCTCAGAACTTTCTTAACATCGTCGAAAACGCTCAAAAATGCATTGAAAGTGTTGCAAGAATATCTATTCAATCGTATTTACCATGTTTCAGACCTCCAGAAAGTTTATTCTTCGAAATATAAACCATATTTTCATTCATTCAGACGGACAACCTCTATGATATTGAGATAGAATTCTTCTCAGAACTTTCTTAAAATCATCGAAAACCTCCAAAAATGTTTTGAAAGTGTTGCAAGAATATCAATTTGATCGTATTCACCTCCTTTCAGACCTCCAGAAGGTTTATTCTTCGAAATATAAACCATATTTTCATTCATTCAGACAGACAACCTCTATGATATTGAGGTAGAATTCTTCTCAGAACTTTCTTAAAATCGTCGAAAACGCTCAAAAATGCTTTGAAACTGTTGCAAAAATATCTATTTAATCGTATTCACCACATTTCAGACCTCCAGAAGGTTTATTTTTCGAAATATAAACCATATTTTCATTCATTCAGACAGACAACCTTTATGATATTGAGGTTGAATTCTTCTCAGAACTTTCTTAACATCGTCGAAAACGCTCAAAAATGCATTGAAAGTGTTGCAAGAATATCTATTCAATCGTATTTACCATGTTTCAGACCTCCAGAAAGTTTATTCTTCGAAATATAAACCATATTTTCATTCATTCAGACGGACAACCTCTATGATATTGAGATAGAATTCTTCTCAGAACTTTCTTAAAATCATCGAAAACCTCCAAAAATGTTTTGAAAGTGTTGCAAGAATATCAATTTGATCGTATTCACCTCCTTTCAGACCTCCAGAAGGTTTATTCTTCGAAATATAAACCATTATTTCATTCATTCAGACGGACAACCTCTATGATATTGAGGTAAAATTCTTCTCAGAACTTTCTTAAAATCGTCGAAAACGCTCAAAAATGCTTTGAAAGTGTTGCTAGAATATCTATCTAATCGTATTCACCACATTTCAGACCTCCAGAAGGTTTATTCTTCGAAATATAAACCATATTTTCATTCATTCAGACAGACAACCTTTATGATATTGAGGTAAAATTCTTCTCAGAACTTTCTTGAAATCGTCGAAAACGCTCAAAAATGCTTTGAAAGTGTTGCAAGAATATCTATTTAATCGTATTCACCACATTTCAGACCTCCAGAAGGTTTATTCTTCGAAATATAAACCATATTTTCATTCATTCAGACAGACAACCTTTATGATATTGAGGTAAAATTCTTCTCAGAACTTTCTTGAAATCGTCGAAAACGCTCAAAAATGCTTTGAAAGTGTTGCAAGAATATCTATTTAATCGTATTCACCACATTTCAGACCTCCAGAAGGTTTATTCTTCGAAATATAAACCATATTTTCATTCATTCAGACAGACAACCTCTATGATATTGAGGTAGAATTCTTCTCAGAACTTTCTTGAAATCGTCGAAAACCCTCAAAAATGCTTTGAAAGTGTTGCAAGAATATCTATTTAATCGTATTCACCATATTTCAGACCTCCAGAAGGTTTATTCTTCGAAATATAAACCATATTTTCATTCATTCAGACGGACAACCTCTATGATATTGAGATAGAATTCTTCTCAGAACTTTCTTAAAATCATCGAAAACCTCCAAAAATGTTTTGAAAGTGTTGCAAGAATATCAATTTGATCGTATTCACCTCCTTTCAGACCTCCAGAAGGTTTATTCTTCGAAATATAAACCATATTTTCATTCATTCAGACAGACAACCTCTATGATATTGAGGTAGAATTCTTCTCAGAACTTTCTTAAAATCGTCGAAAACGCTCAAAAATGCTTTGAAACTGTTGCAAAAATATCTATTTAATCGTATTCACCACATTTCAGACCTCCAGAAGGTTTATTTTTCGAAATATAAACCATATTTTCATTCATTCAGACAGACAACCTTTATGATATTGAGGTAAAATTCTTCTCAGAACTTTCTTGAAATCGTCGAAAACGCTCAAAAATGCTTTGAAAGTGTTGCAAAAATATCTATTTAATCGTATTCACCACATTTCAGACCTCCAGAAGGTTTATTCTTCGAAATATAAACCATATTTTCATTCATTCAGACAGACAACCTTTATGATATTGAGGTAAAATTCTTCTCAGAACTTTCTTGAAATCGTCGAAAACGCTCAAAAATGCTATGAAAGTGTTGCAAAAATATCTATTTAATCGTATTCACCACATTTCAGACCTCCAGAAGGTTTATTCTTCGAAATATAAACCATATTTTCATTCATTCAGACAGACAACCTTTATGATATTGAGGTAAAATTCTTCTCAGAACTTTCTTGAAATCGTCGAAAACGCTCAAAAATGTTTTTAAAGTGTTGTAAGAATATCTATTTAATCGTATTCACCATATTTCAGACCTCCAGAAGGTTTATTCTTCGAAATATAAACCATATTTTCATTCATTCAGACAGACAACCTTTATGATATTGAGGTAAAATTCTTCTCAGAACTTTCTTGAAATCGTTGAAAACGCTCAAAAATGCTTTGAAAGTGTTGCAAGAATATCTATTTAATCGTATTCACCACATTTCAGACCTCCAGAAGGTTTATTCTTCGAAATATAAACCATATTTTCATTCATTCAGACAGACAACCTCTATGATATTGAGGTAGAATTCTTCTCAGAACTTTCTTGAAATCGTCGAAAACCCTCAAAAATGCTTTGAAAGTGTTGCAAGAATATCAATTTGATCGTATTCACCTCCTTTCAGACCTCCAAAAGGTTTATTCTTCGTAATATAAACAATATTTTCATTCATTCAGACGGACAACCTCTATGATATTGAGGTAAAGTTCTTCTCAGAACTTTCTTGAAATCGTCGAAAACCTCCAAAAATGTTTCGAAAGTGTTGCAAGAATATCTATTTAATCGTATTCACCACATTTCAGACCTCCAAAATGTTTATTCTTCGAAATTTAAACAAAATTTACATTCATTCAGACGAACAACCTCTATGATATTGAGGTAGAATTGTTCTTAAAACTTTCTTAAAATCATCGAAAACCTCCAAAAATGTTTTGAAAGTGTTGCAAGAATATCAATTTAATCGTATTCACCTCCTCTCAGACCTCCAGAAGGTTTATTCTTCGAAATATAAACAAAATTTACATTCATTCAGACGGACAAGTCTATGATATTGAGGTAGAATTGTTCTTAGAACTTTTTTTTTCATGCTTCAATCCATAGCCGGATCCAAGGGCGGGGGCACGTGCCCCCCTAATGTATTTTAATGTACTGTAGAAATTCCATCACAGTACATACTTACTACAAGATTTTTTCGCCTTGCGCCTCTTGTGCCAGAAAAAAATGCTGGATCCGCCCTTGCTTCGATTGCTTCTTCTTGGACGATTTTTGACAGCATTCTGGACGGAATGAACGAAATATTTTGATATTTCTCATGGTTTATTTCCGTTCGTGGCGAAAATTGGTCATTTTCATTTCGAGAACTTGCGGAAATAGGAAAAGTGATCGAAACGCTATATAAACGTTAGTAATGATATTCGATTGCGGCCTTCGGCCGCGACCTAGCTGTGCTGGAGCGTAGGATGGGTTATATACATCGTTGGACAGCTTGCTTTCTCTTCTTTCGACCGGGCGAACGCCTACTATAGACAAACACATCATTTCTGCATCGCCTCGATTGTACGAAAAAAAAAAAAAAACCTAATCCACCTCTAACCGACCCATCATCAATCACGACCCACGCACGCCTCCCAGAAACAATCATCAACCCGAAAACACCCCAGAATAATCGATGCACCCCGAACAACTCATCTGCAAATCCACTCTCGAAGGCCCGAATGAAGTGTGATATTTTTTATCAATCGCAGGTAACATCCCGGTCGGCATAGCCGTCGCCAGGCAGAGGTTCCAGCAGCCGGAGCTGATCAACTCACCCTCTCTACCCCCAGCTGGCCTGCTCACCACCGTGAACGCCGCCGGCCAGATCAAGGAAATTGCGAGGCTGTCAGAAATCGGTGAGCAAAATGACGATGCGCGCGCGATTAATGCTGCGACATCCGGCGCAGTAGCAGTGAGGTTTTCGATTTCATCGCTTTTTATTACATTTAGCCAAGGCTGCACGAATGCGAGGATTATGCTGTTCAATCTTCAAGTTTTATTTTTATTGAACTTTCTCGAGAAAAAAAAACAATTCGAAGTTGGTAAAAAGCATGGTCCTTCGAGTCGGATACGATTTTCGCATGAAGTTCAAATGATAATATAAGATCGAAAATAATAATAATTAATCAATCTAATTAACTGTTCGAAGGAACAAAGGTTTCAATTGTAATAAAACACTAATAGCATGGTCCTTCGAGCCGGAATATACAGGGTTTTCCTTTCAACTTGGCCTATTAGAAGTATTTAGAGAACAAGTGAATATTTCGTTTTGAAATTTTAGGTGGAGCCTTGGGGATGAGGGAACTCTTTGCCTAAATTGTTTTCAAGTCGACAGTGTTGCCACATCTATCTTAAACGCATATCAACTTTCTTATTTCAAGCAGAACTACATGAATTTTTATTTAGGTATCGATACAATACCAAATTCCCAGTATAACCTACTGAAAAAATTTCTCTGCCACGCACTGTTGCCAAGTTATGCACTAATTTTTGAAATTCTTGACATCTGCATTGCCAGTTTGGAAATGCAATATCTCGAATATTTTATATGCGAACAAAACCAAACTCAGCAGTCTTATAGTAGGTAATCCCAGCATTCATGTGGTACATTCGGTATTCTGATGAATCGTAAAGTTTTTCGAAGATTTTGTTCCGAAAATGTGGAACTTAAAATTGAAATATTTCGAGATTTTCAAATGGCAACCCCATATTTGTTTCACACCATTCGATTCGAAATAAATTTTTGTCTTTGTTGGCCATTAAGTTTGCAGTGTTTATAAATATTTTCAAGCCGACAGTGTTGCCACATCTATCTTAAACGCATATCTACTTTCTTATTTCAAATGGAACTACCTATATTTTTATTTAGGTATCGATACAATATCAAATTCCCAGTATAACCTACTGAAAAAAATTTCTCTGCCATGCACTGTTGCCAAGTTATGCACTAATTCTTGAAATTCTTGACATCTACATTGCCAGTTCGGAAATGCAATATATCGATTTTTTTATATGCGAACAAAATCAAACTCAGCAGTCTTATAGTAGATAATCCCAGCATTTATGAGGTAAATTCGGTATTTTGATGAATCGTAAAGTTTTTCGAAGATTTTGTTCCGAAAATGTGGAACTTAAAATTGAAATATTTCGAGATTTTCAAATGGCAACCCCATATTTGTTTCACACCATTCGATTCGAAATAAATTTTTGTCTTTGTTGGCCATTAAGTTTGCAGTGTTCATAAATATTTTCAAGCCGACAGTGTTGCCACATCTATCTTAAACGCATATCTACTTTCTTATTTCAAATGGAACTACCTATATTTTTATTTAGGTATCGATACAATATCAAATTCCCAGTATAACCTACTGAAAAAAATTTCTCTGCCATGCACTGTTGCCAAGTTATGCACTAATTCTTGAAATTCTTGACATCTACATTGCCAGTTCGGAAATGCAATATATCGATTTTTTTATATGCGAACAAAATCAAACTCAGCAGTCTTATAGTAGATAATCCCAGCATTTATGAGGTAAATTCGGTATTTTGATGAATCGTAAAGTTTTTCGAAGATTTTGTTCCGAAAATGTGGAACTTAAAATTGAAATATTTCGAGATTTTCAAATGGCAACCCCATATTTGTTTCACACCATTCGATTCGAAATAAATTTTTGTCTTTGTTGGCCATTAAGTTTGCAGTGTTTATAAATATTTTCAAGCCGACAGTGTTGCCACATCTATCTTAAACGCATATCTACTTTCTTATTTCAAATGGAACTACCTATATTTTTATTTAGGTATCGATACAATATCAAATTCCCAGTATAACCTACTGAAAAAAATTTCTCTGCCATGCACTGTTGCCAAGTTATGCACTAATTCTTGAAATTCTTGACATCTACATTGCCAGTTCGGAAATGCAATATATCGATTTTTTTATATGCGAACAAAATCAAACTCAGCAGTCTTATAGTAGATAATCCCAGCATTTATGAGGTAAATTCGGTATTTTGATGAATCGTAAAGTTTTTCGAAGATTTTGTTCCGAAAATGTGGAACTTAAAATTGAAATATTTCGAGATTTTCAAATGGCAACCCCATATTTGTTTCACACCATTCGATTCGAAATAAATTTTTGTCTTTGTTGGCCATTAAGTTTGCAGTGTTCATAAATATTTTCAAGCCGACAGTGTTGCCACATCTATCTTAAACGCATATCTACTTTCTTATTTCAAATGGAACTACCTATATTTTTATTCAGGTATCGATACAATACCAAATTCCCAGTATAACCTACTGAAAAAAAATTCTCTGCCGTGCACTGTTGCCAAGTTATGCACTAATTCTTGAAATTCTTGACATCTGCATTGCCAGTTTGGAAATGCAATATCTCGATTAATTTATATGCGAACAAAACCAAACTCAGCAGTCTTATAGTAGATAATCCCAGCATTCATGTGGTACATTCGGTTTTCTGATGAATCGAAAAGTTTCTCGAAGATTTTGCTCCGAAAATGTGGAACTTGAAATTGAAATATTTCGAGATTTTCAAATGGCAACCCCATATTTGTTTCACACCATTCGATTCGAAATAAATTTTTGTCTTTGTTGGCCATTAAGTTTGCAGTGTTCATAAATATTTTCAAGCCGACAGTGTTGCCACATCTATCTTAAACGCATATCTACTTTCTTATTTCAAATGGAACTACCTATATTTTTATTTAGGTATCGATACAATATCAAATTCCTAGTATAACCTACTGAAAAAAATTTCTCTGCCATGCACTGTTGCCAAGTTATGCACTAATTCTTGAAATTCTTGACATTGCCAGTTCGGAAATGAAATATATCGATTTTTTTATATGCGAACAAAATCAAACTCAGCAGTCTTATAGTAGATAATCCCAGCATTTATGAGGTACATTCGGTATTTTGTTGAATCGTAAAGTTTTTCGAAGATTTTGTTCCGAAAATGTGGAACTTAAAATTGAAATATTTCGAGATTTTCAAATGGCAACCCCATATTTGTTTCACACCATTCGATTCGAAATAAATTTTTGTCTTTGTTGGCCATTAAGTTTGCAGTGTTCATAAATATTTTCAAGCCGACAGTGTTGCCACATCTATCTTAAACGCATATCTACTTTCTTATTTCAAATGGAACTACCTATATTTTTATTTAGGTATCGATACAATATCAAATTCCCAGTATAACCTACTAAAAAAAATCTCTCTGCCATGCACTGTTGCCAAGTTATGCACTAATTCTTGAAATTCTTGACATCTACATTGCCAGTTCGGAAATGCAATATATCGATTTTTTTTATATGCGAACAAAATCAAACTCAGCAGTCTTATAGTAGATAATCCCAGCATTTATGAGGTACATTCGGTATTTTGTTGAATCGTAAAGTTTTTCGAAGGTTTTGTTCCGAAAATGTGGAACTTAAAATTGAAATATTTCGAGATTTTCAAATGGCAACCCCATATTTGTTTCACACCATTCGATTCGAAATAAATTTTTGTCTTTGTTGGCCATTAAGTTTGCAGTGTTCATAAATATTTTCAAGCCGACAGTGTTGCCACATCTATCTTAAACGCATATCTACTTTCTTATTTCAAATGGAACTACCTTTATTTTTATTTAAGTATCGATACAATATCAAATTCCCAGTATAACCTACTAAAAAAAAATTTCTCTGCCATGCACTGTTGCCAAGTTATGCACTAATTCTTGAAATTCTTGACATCTACATTGCCAGTTCGGAAATGCAATATAGCGATTTTTTTATATGCGAACAAAATCAAACTCAGCAGTCTTATAGTAGATAATCCCAGCATTCATGTGGTACATTCGGTATTCTGATGAATCGAAAAGTTTCTCGAAGATTTTGCTCCGAAAATGTGGAACTTGAAATTGAAATATTTCGAGATTTTCAAATGGCAACCCCATATTTGTTTCACACCATTCGATTCGAAATAAATTTTTGTCTTTGTTGGCCATTAAGTTTGCAGTGTTCATAAATATTTTCAAGCCGACAGTGTTGCCACATCTATCTTAAACGCATATCTACTTTCTTATTTCAAATGGAACTACCTATATTTTCATTTAGGTATCGATACAAAATCAAATTCCCAGTATAACCTACTGAAAAAAATTTCTCTGCCATGCACTGTTGCCAAGTTATGCACTAATTCTTGAAATTCTTGACATTGCCAGTTCGGAAATGAAATATATCGATTTTTTTATATGCGAACAAAATCAAACTCAGCAGTCTTATAGTAGATAATCCCAGCATTTATGAGGTACATTCGGTATTTTGTTGAATCGTAAAGTTTTTCGAAGATTTTGTTCCGAAAATGTGGAACTTAAAATTGAAATATTTCGAGATTTTCAAATGGCAACCCCATATTTGTTTTACACCATTCGATTCGAAATAAAAAATTATTGGTAGTCTTTCCTTAAACCAATCAATTATTTTGGATAGGTTTCGAATGAGATGAAAAATACTAAATTATTTCAGTATTTATAGTCATGATCTATGGTCCTGTTTACGATTAAATGGATCTGTGATTATGAGGTAAATTATTGAAATAGATTCTATGGTTGAGATCATCAAAAGTGTTCGATGATTATGGATGCCATAGAAAAAAATGTTAATTGTTGATCAAACCTCGATTCAGGTGGTTTAGTTTGATCTATCGCTTTACATTATTTCATCAAACTGATAATCTTTCAAATTGTTTTCTCAATATAAAAATGAAATTGATCGAATAATGTATATTATCAAAAAATGAATAAAATCTTGCAACCGATGAATCAAAAAATGCTACAAACTAAACCACCTAAATCAAGGTTTGATCAACAATTAACATTTTTTTCTATGGCATCCATAATCATCGAACACTTTTTATGATCTCAACCATAGAATTTATTTCAATAATTTACCTCATAATCACAGATCCATTTAATCGTAAACAGGACCATAGATCATGACTACAAATACTGAAATAATTCAGTATTTTTCATCTCATTCGAAACCTATCCACAATAATTGATTGGTTTGAAAAAAGACTACCAATAATTTTTTATTTCGAATCGAATTTTGTAAAACAAATATGGGGTTGCCATTTGAAAATCTCGAAATGTTTCAATTTTAAGTTCCACATTTTCGGAGCCAAATCTTCGAAAAACTTTTCGATTCATCAAAATACCGAATTTACCTCATAAATGCTGGGATTATCTACTATAAGACTGCTGAGTTTGATTTTGTTCGCATATAAAAAAATCGATATATTGCATTTCCAAACTGGCAATGTAGATGTCAAGAATTTCAAGAATTAGTGCATAACTTGGCAACAGTGCATGGCAGAGAAATTTTTTTTTAGTAGTTTTTACTGGGAATTTGATATTGTATCGATACCTAAATAAAAATATAGGTAGTTCCATTTGAAATAAGAAAGTAGATATGCGTTTAAGATAGATGTGGCAACACTGTCGGCTTGAAAATATTTATAAACACTGCAAACTTAATGGCCAACAAAGACAAAAAGCATTTACTATAATTGAATATGTTCCTATCCTTCTTTTTACGGTGTTCAATTATATTCTTCATCAGAATAATTATTCCTCTGGTAACGCAGAGGTTATTAATGTTCGTTAGGGTCTTCAATTTGAGGAACAGAAAGTTTCTCGACATCATAAATTGATCGTTATTCCGTTAACAAGCCGAGTGGGCAACGAAATGTAACAATGTCGAAGTTTGAGGTTATGAAATGAATCGGGTGTCACTTGTCACTTCATCGAATTGTATAATTAACACGCCTAGGATATGGATAAATTTGTCAAACATGTCTTTCGGAGGAAAATTTTTTAGCGAATTATCTACCTCTTTACAGCCGAGAAAACATAAAAGGGGGAGTTGTACATATTTCTGGCGTACCTACAACTACTCACAGTTAGAATAATGCTATGATATTCAATTATAACCTTATCATAATCGTTTCAAACCTATCCCTCGAATCCCCCCACTGCTACGCATTATCGTGGCCCATTAACATTTCCGTGAGCGAAATCTCCACTTCTGCTCATAAATCTTGGATTATGTCAAACTTACTCCACTTATACTACTACAGAATCGACGCAAGCTGACATGGCTGCAAGTTTGACAGCGGGAGGAGTCGCGGGAGGGACTCTATTGCAGTGCTCGGAGGATCGGAACACGGCATTAGCGAGCTGGCCAATGGGAGGCGCGCAAGGCTCCTCCCTCGGCGCTCCCACTTTGTGGCAATATCCCGGTGAGTATACATATAACGCTCGTTATGGTCTTTATAAATAAAGTATTAGTATTCTTCGAGTTTATAATCGGCGCTACGTATTAGATAATGCTCTTTCATTACTAACAAATGCTCATTTCTTGATTTACTAGGGTTCGACGACTCTTGATAGGTGTTTGGTAAGGATGAGATTCATTATGAGTATTTATCTTTTGAGGTATTGCGGTGGATGAATTTTTGCAGCTAATGTGACACAGAGATTACCTGAGTTGGACAACTCAATCTCGGATCTACCTCTGGTGTATCCGATATGATTCTTCGAAAATTTACCCAAAACATGACAAATTTGTCACATAAATCTATGAATAAAACTTCAGCTAACCTGAATAATAATTCAAAATTTTTTTGAGATTTCTAACTCTAACTTTCCTGATTTGAGCTAACCTAACTTAGGTATATGTTGGTAGTAGTGATAAAGTACATTTGGGAACTCAACTGCCAGAGATATTACATATGTCTAATTTTCCATACTTAGCAACATTCACACACAATCATAGCTCCTAAACTAGAAGTTTTTTGAAGTTGAGATTGGTACGATTAGATTTTCCATACATAATTGTATTCAAGACAAAATTTAAGGATGGGACTAAATTCATATTGTTTTAATTTGAAAAAATAATAATTTATTTGATCCATTCAATAGGGTTAGATAAAAACAATCGCATAATGACAATTCAGAGGTGGTAGGTGAATAAAAAATGAACAAAATATTTCATAAAATGAACCGAAGTGTAGAATCCAGAACTGAGAAACTGAAAAAAACCAACTGCTTGAAAATTGTTGGCAACAATTTTACCTCAGATTTTAATATTTTTTTTTCTGTAGACTTTATCATACAAAATTGGAAAATCGTAGGCTTAACAAAACTTCAAGTTTAGCAGATATGATTTTTCAAAAATTTATTTTATACAATGAACCTAATAATAAAGTTCAGAACTGAGGAACTGTAGAATACCAACTGCTTAAAAATTGTTGGGAACACTTTTACCTCAGATTTTAATAATTTTTTTTCTGTAGACTTTATCATACAAAACTGGATAGTTATATGCTTAACAAACTTCAATTTTAGCAGATATGATTTTTCAAAAATTTATTTTAAACAATAAACCGAATAATAAAACGCAGAACTGAGGAACTGAAAAAAACCAACTGCTTGAAAATTGTTGGGAACAATTTTACCTCAGATCTTAATAATTCTTTGTTCTGTAGACTTTCCCATACAAAATTGGATAGTCTTAGGCTTAACAAACTTCAAGTTTAGCAGATATGATTTTTCAAAAATTTATTTTATACAATGAACCGAATAATAAAATCCAGAACTGAGGAACTGAAGAAAACCAACCAACACTTCTATCTCACATTTTAATTATTCCTTTTCTGTATACTTTATCATACAAAATTGGATAATCTTGGGCTTAATAAAACTTCTAGTTTAGCTGATATGATTTTTCAAGAATTTATTTTATACAATGAACCGAATAATAAAATGCAGAACTGAGGAACTGTAGAAAACCAACCACTAAAAATTGTTGGGAACACTTTTACCTCAGATTTTAATAATTTTTTTTCTGTAGACTTTATCATACAAAATTGGAAAATCGTAGGCTTAACAAAACTTCAAGTTTAGCAGATATGATTTTTCAAAAATTTATTTTATACAATGAACCGAATAATAAAATCCAGAACTGAGGAACTGAAGAAAACCAACTTCTTAAAAAATGTTTGGAACACTTTTACCTCAGATTTTAATAATTTTTTTTCTGTAGACTTTATCATACAAAACTGGATAGTTATCTGCTCAACAAACTTCAATTTTAGCAGATATGATTTTTCAAAAATTTATTTTAAACAATAAACCGAATAATGAAACTCAGAACTGAGGAACTGAAAAAAAAACCAACTGCTTGAAAATTGTTGGGAACAATTTTACCTCAGATCTTAATAATTTTTTGTTCTGTAGACTTTCCCATACAAAATTGGATAGTCTTAGGCTTAACAAACTTCAATTTTAGCAGATATGATTTTTCCAAAATTTATTTTATACGATGAACCGAATAATGAAATCCAGAACTGAGGAACTATAGAAAACCAACCAACACTTCTACCTCACATTTTAATAATTTCTTTTCTGTATACTTTATCATACAAAATTGGATAATCTTGGGCTTAATAAAACCTCTTTCTAGTTTAGCTGATATGATTTTTCAAGAATTTATTTTATACAATGAACCGAACAATAAAATGCAGAACTGAGGAACTGTAGAAAACCAACTACTTAAAAATTGTTGGGAACACTTTTACCTCAGATTTTAATAATTTTTTTTCTGTATACTTTATCATATAAAATTGGATAATCTTAGGCTTAACAAAACTTCAAGTTTAGCAGATATGATTTTTCAAAAATTTATTTTATACAATGAACCGAATAATAAAATCCAGAACTGAGGAACTGAAGAAAACCAACTTCTTGAAAAATGTTTGGAACACTTTTACCTCAGATTTTAATAATTTTTTTTCTGTAGACTTTATCATTCAAAACTGGATAGTTATCTGCTCAACAAACTTCAATTTTAGCAGATATGATTTTTCAAAAATTTATTTTAAACAATAAACCGAATAATGAAACTCAGAACTGAGGAACTGAAAAAAAAACCAACTGCTTGAAAATTGTTGGGAACAATTTTACCTCAGATCTTAATAAGTTTTTGTTCTGTAGACTTTCCCATACAAAATTGGATAGTCTTAGGCTTAACAAACTTCAATTTTAGCAAATATGATTTTTCCAAAATTTATTTTATACGATGAACCGAATAATGAAATCCAGAACTGAGGAACTGTAGAAAACCAACCAACACTTCTACCTCACATTTTAATAATTTCTTTTCTGTATACTTTATCATACAAAATTGGATAATCTTGGGCTTAATAAAACCTCTTTCTAGTTTAGCTGATATGATTTTTCAAGAATTTATTTTATACAATGAACCGAACAATAAAATGCAGAACTGAGGAACTGTAGAAAACAAACTACTTAAAAATTGTTGGGAACACTTTTACCTCAGATTTTAATAATTTTTTTTCTGTATACTTTATCATATAAAATTGGATAATCTTAGGCTTAACAAAACTTCAAGTTTAGCAGATATGATTTTTCAAAATTTATTTTATACAATGAACCGAATAATAAAATCCAGAACTGAGGAACTGAAGAAAACCAACTTCTTGAAAAATGTTTGGAACACTTTTACCTCAGATTTTAATAATTTTTTTCTGTAGACTTTATCATACAAAACTGGATAGTTATATGCTTAACAAACTTCAATTTCAGCAGATATGATTTTTCAAAAATTTATTTTAAACAATGAACCGAATAATAAAACTCAGAACTGAGGAACTGAAAAAAACCAACTGCTTTAAAATTGTTGGAAACAATTTTACCTCAGATCTTAATAACTTTCTGTTTTGTAGACTTTCTCATACAAAATTGGATAGTCTTAGGCTTAACAAACTTCAAGTTTAGCAGATATGATTTTTCTAAAATTTATTTTATACGATGAACCGAATAATGAAATCCAGAACTGAGGAACTGTAGAAAACCAACCAACACTTCTATCTCACATTTTAATAATTTCTTTTCTGTATACTTTATCATACAAAATTGGATAATCTTGGGCTTAATAAAACTTCTTTCTAGTTAAGCTGATATGATTTTTCAAGAATTAATTTTATACAATGAACCGAATAATAAAATGCAGAACTGAGGAACTATAGAAAACCAACTACTTAAAAATTGTTGGGAACACTTTTACCTCAGATTTTAATTATTTTTTTTTCTGTAGACTGTAGACAAAATTGGATAATCGTAGGCTTAATGAAACTTCAAGTTTAGCAGATATAATTTTTCAAAAATTTATTTCATACAATGAACCAAATAATAAAATCCAGAACTGAGGAACTGTAGAAAACCAACTGCAAAAAAATTGTTGGGAACACTTATACCTCAGATTTAAATAATTTTTTTTTCTGATACTTCATCATACAAAATTGGATAATCTTAAGCTTAATAAAACTTCAAGTTTAGCAGATATGATTTTTTCAATAATTCTCTTTATACAATGAACCGAATAATAAAATCCAGAACTGAGGAACTGTAGAAAACCAAATGCTTAAAAATTGTTTGGAACACTTTTACCTCAGATTTTAATAATTTTTTTTTCTGTAGACTTTATCATACAGAATTGGATAGTCTTAGGCTTAACAAACTTCGATTTTAGCAGATATGATTTTTCAAAAATTCATTTTATACGGTTAACCGAATAATAAAATCCAGAACTGAGGAACTGTTGGAAACTAACTGCTTAGAATACTTTCACCAAAGATTTTAATAATTTTTTTTTTCTGTAGACTTTATCATACAAAATTGGATAGTCTTAAGCTTAACAAACTTCAAGTTCAGCAGATATAATTTTTCAAAAATTTCTCCAACCCTGACATTTTTATATCAGATTCAAGGTCATATATAATGGGGAAACAAAGTACTTTTTATAGGTATTTCAAAGCAATATGTTGCTAGTTGTGATAATGTACATACATACATACAAACTTAACCGTCAACTGTCAGAGATATTATATGTCCAATTTTCCATATTTTAATGGAACATTCAAACAGTCATAGTTCCTAAACTAGAAATTTTCCGAAGTTGAGACTGGTACGACTAGATTTTCCATACATTCAAGACAAAATTTGAGGTGGGGACTGAATTCATAATGTTTCAATTTGAAAAAATGATAATTTATTTGATCCATTCAATAGGGTCAGATAAAAAAAATCGAATAATAACACTTCAAGCAATTCAAAGGTGGTAGGTAAATGAAGCATGAACAAAATATTTTATACAATGAACCGATTTAAAAAATCCAGAACTGAAGAACTGGAAAGGACCAAATGCTTGAGAATTCATAAATTAATGGGTTGCTATTATTCGGGTATGAAATTATTTTGTTTTTCAACTACAAGGTATTAAACCTTAAACTAACAAGATTTTATTCATATTTTGGGTGCCTTCAATAACACTAACCACTCATATGGACACAGCTGAAGCTTACAACATTTATTTTGCTTTGTTTTCTTCTTATATTATTTTATTTTATTTTTTTGTTTTAGCCCCCGTCCCCATGGAATCTATGGTTCCACTTCCGGTACCCATGCCTCCCGTAGGCTTTCAGTTAGTTCGAGATCCTACGAGTGGAGGGTTTTTACTTCTACCCACTACCACAAGCTTAGGTTAGTTAGATCTCCATGTTAACCCACATCTTTCGTATACCTTGGGCGCTTTTTACATTTAGCCGAACCAACAATAACACAAATTACACGTTGAACGAAGCGATGAGAGTTTCTGGTTCTAGAAAGTTGATCTTTTTTGTTACAGAACCTATCCAACAGACGGTCGTTTGGCCTAGTTACACCCAGCAGTCCCCCTTATTGATACCTCCCCTACCCCCTCCGCCACTGCAGCTGTTGAGTTCGGCAACCTCGGATTACCTTTCGAGCAGCGCGACTTTCCACCAGCAGACACAAACGCACAGTACCAGACTGTTGGCTGTTGCGACGGATACCAAGAGGAAGATTCCCTTACCTTCCACCACCCTCATCAAGATAGAAGCTGACGCTTCCAGTCTCGACCACTCGAAGACGATCAGCTCCTTGTCGAGCGCTTCTGGTGGTATGTTTTCCGACCCAAACCTGGCACCGCTTCTGACGACCCATTTGATTTACCAACACCCGCCGAATCTGATACTCTCCCAACCTCAGACGTTGGACACTTCCTGCAAGGCTCAGATAACGTCGCCTCTACCTTGTTTGACTCCACCACCTGAGATGTCTAGCCCGATAGAAGAGCCTCCATTGGTGGTGGACGCCAGCAATCAAACTGAAACTCCGATTTGTAGCGAAGATGACAACACTTTACACACCCTTCCTGAAGACCATATCGAGTCAGCTCATGTCTCAAACGAGTACCAAGAAGAAGAATGCCCCCAAACAGAGAATATTTCTCTGGTCGAAGAGTTTCCAGTTCAAACGGAGGTACAATTGGAGGAAAACCTTGAACCGGTCAATCTAACAGTAGTTCCAAAGGAACAATCGAAGATGGAAGAACAAACGCAGGAGGAAACGGTAAAACCAGATCTGAGTGGTTTGGAACTGCTGTCCAACAGCATTGTTGAGTTCGAATCTTGTCGAAGCTCGATCAAATCTGAGATCAGATCAAGTATTGATGAACCTGAAGCAAGAGAGGAAGGTAAGGATGAAAACGAAAGTAAGGAAGTTAGCCAACACAAGCCTAATGAAGACAGTCTGGGAGGCCTAGATCTATTGTGTGCCCTAGCAGAACAAAGGATTCTGGAGGAGTCGACAGAGTTGAACGAATCGAAAGCATCAAGAAAGGAGAAGAGAAAGTCCAGAAGACATTCAGACGAACCAAGACATAAGAAGCGTAAAAGTGATAAGTACAGTGATGAGGAACGTAGGATTAAGGTAGATGTAGGTTTAAAGAAGAGTAAATTGAAGAGGTCGGCTAGTGAAGGCAAAGAATGTGATAATGAAGGTGATTTTAAATGTACGTGTCGTTCAGAAAATTATAAACCCCCTAAAACGGAGGAAGTTGTTGCGAAATATATCGAGGATAAGAGTCTAACAGGCTGCTGTCAGGCCCAATGGCCTTGCATGAACGCTTTGGAATTGGATATGAGGATGAGACTGGCGGATTTGCAGAGGAAGTTTAAAGAAAAACAGAAAGAATTCAAGAAGTTGAGCAACAAAAAGCACCGGCATCATTCTAAGAAGAGGTCCAGGAAGAGGTCTTCCCATTCCGACAGAACCGAAACACCACCACCCCAGCTCGATCCGGTGGAAACAACCCCAGATCCAGCTGAAGTTAAAACTCAGCTGTTGAAACCACCAACCCTTTGTGTCGTTGAAAGCGTCAAACCCACAAAATTGTCGGTGTTGAAAAAATCAAAAACGGAAGAGAACACAAAAAATGAGGAGTATACTTGGTGTATTGAAGAAAAACCTAAAAGCTTGAAGAGGAAAAGTTCCGTCGAGGGTAGACGGGATTCCCACGACAAAGACAGGAAATCTTCGTCCAAGAAAAGGAAAGTTGGAAGACCAAAAAGGATATCAGAACATTACATCCCAACCGAAACCATCGTCGCAAAAAAACCGAAGACTGGTAACTTCGTAGGGTACTTGATGGCGGCGAAAGAAAAACTACAAATGAGGCTATCATTCTCTGATAGTCCTCCACGTTTCATCGACGACACCAGCGTTTTCGTCGAGAAAAAGAACAAGAACAACAACAATATACTCGTCGAATCAACCAAAGAGGAAGAAGAGTCAAGTTGGGAGACAGATGTCGAAGATTACAGCAGTTCCGACACGAAGCTGACCAAAACGGAGGACGAAGAAGAGGAGGAAGCGGTCGTGGTGAAAACTGAGGCGCCAGATGAAGAAGAACCTGCGGAGGAAGTTCCGCATGTTTGTACCTTGACCCCGGAACATCTGGAAACGGAGAACCTCAGGGTCCTGACAGCCATGGGTGGACTCTTCTACGCTGGTAGGCTACACGCCGTCCAACCTCCAGACGTTTATTCCATAACTCTGGATGGGGAGAGGGGGAACCGTCCGCATATCATGTCGAGGGAAGAAATCCTGAGGGATGCTGTAAGTACACTGATCTATGATGATTTAACCCGTTGAATTTTGAACAACGGCGACAACCTCATCGAATTTTAGCATTTCAGCCTATCCTCTGAGCCTATTTAAGAATGAATTATGACCTGGACGACTTGGGGTAGCGAACCTCGACGTCGGCTAGAGGAGTTCGAACTCTCCCGTTAAATTTGGAATCCTGAGTCTCTCTTCGTTAAGTCTCTGTATCTCTGAGGTGTTTTCTCCATAGAACTTGAGGAATTCGTTCGATTGTGGTTTATTATTTGCTATAATGAATTTTTGGAGTCGTTTGAAATTCGATGAAGAGCGCCGCGAATCAGGGTTTATTGTTTTTTCTTTCCATATCACCTTGGGTCTTTTTTGGCAAAAAATTTTATGACCACAAGGTTCGGACCAGCTCCGAAATTCCGCATTTAAATTCAACATTTCAACTATTCATGACCATGGTTTCGGCCTCGTTGGCCAATCCTTAATGCAACGCAACGACGACGACTCTGATGTGATCTCTACTTCTCTGCAGGTCCCTAGATAGACTTGATGATCCCAAAAACAGTTACTAGTATGCAACGATATGCGAACATCGCATCAATGATAACGAGTGTCAGCACTGGTAGATAAGATTGCAACAACTTTTCCGCTCAGAATATATTATTATTTTGAATTGTTCAATATACGACTTCATATTAATGTTAATAGAAACGAAATTTCAATTTAAATCTCAAACCTCGAGCTCTTACCGTATATTATGTGGCGGCCGAAAGTAAACACAGCAGGAAATTCCCTGAACAGCCACCTATTTATCTCATTCATTTTTAATTTTTTTCGAAGAAGCTCGTCGAAATTTATGTAGTAACACTGAAATCCCTTTTCGAAAGTGACAAAGAAAAATTCCTAACTCACACCACCTGTCTTCTCGAAGAGAAATCCTTCTCCACTTCTCTGCAGGTCTCTAGAAAGACTTGATGACCCCAAAAACAGCTACTAGCATGCGACGATATGCGAACATCGCATCTATTATAACGAGTGTCAGCACTGGTAGATAAGATTGCAACAACTTTTCGCTCAGAATATATTATTATTTTGAATTGTTCAATATACGACTTCATATTAATGTTGATAGAAACGTAATTTCAATTTAAATCTCAAACCTCGAGCTCTTACTGTATATTATGTGGCGCCCGAAAGTAAACACAGCAGGAAATTCCCTAAACAGCCACGTAATTATCTCATCCATTTTTAATTTTTTTTGACGAAGGTCGTCGCAATTTCGTTAATTTCTGTAGTAACACTGAAATCCCTTTTCGAAAGTGACAAAGAAAAATTCCTAACTCACACCACCTGTCTTCTCGAAGAGAAATCCTTCTCCACTTCTCTGCAGGTCTCTAGAAAGACTTGATAACCCCAAAAACAGCTACTAGCATGCAACGATATGCGAACATCGCATCAATTATAACGAGTGTCAGCACTGGTAGATAAGATTGCAACAACTTTTCGCTCAGAATATATTATTATTTTGAATTGTTCAATATACGACTTCATATTAATGTTGATAGAAACGTAATTTCAATTTAAATCTCAAACCTCGAGCTCTTACTGTATATTATGTGGCGCCCGAAAGTAAACACAGCAGGAAATTCCCTGAACAGCCACCTAATTATCTCATTCATTTTTAATTTTTTTTGAAGAAGCTCGTCGAACTTTCGTCAATTTCTGTAGTAACACTGAAATCCCTTTTCGAAAGTGACAAAGAAAAATTCCTAACTCACATCACCTGTCTTCTCGAAGAGAAATCCTTCTTCACTTCTCTGCAGGTCCCTAGAAAGACTTGATAATCCCAAAAAGAGTCACTAGCATGCAACGATATGCGAACATCGCATCAATTATAACGAGTGTCAGCACTAGTAGATAAGATTGCAACAACTTTTCGCTCAGAATATATTATTATTTTGAATTGTGCAATATACGACTTCATATTAATGTTAATAGAAACGAAATTTCAATTTAAATCTCAAACCTCGAGCTCTTACTGTATATTATGTGTCGTCCGAAAGTAAACACAGCAGGAAATTCCCTAAACAGCCACCTAATTATCTTATTCATTTTTAATTTTTTTTGAATAAGCTCGTCGAAATTACGTTAATTTCTGTAGTAACACTGAAATTCCTTTTCGAAAGTGACAAAGAAAAATTCCTCACTCACACCACCTGTCTTCTCGAAGAGAAATCCTTCTCCACTTCTCTGCAGGTCCCTAGAAAGACTTGATGACCCCAAAAACAGCTACTAGCATGCAACGATATGCGAACATCGCATCAATTATAACGAGTGTCAGCACTGGTAGATAAGATTGCAACAACTTTTCGCTCACAATATATTATTATTTTGAATTGTTCAATATACGACTTCATATTAATGTTGATAGAAACGTAATTTCAATTTAAATCTCAAACCTCGAGCTCTTACTGTATATTATGTGGCGCCCGAAAGTAAACACAGCAGGAAATTCCCTGAACAGCCACCTAATTATCTCATTCATTTTTAATTTTTTTTGAAGAAGCTCGTCGAAATTTCGTTAATTTCTGTAGTAACACTGAAATCTCTTTTTGAAAGTGACAAAGAAAAATTTCTCACTAATACCTCCTGTCTTCTCGAAAAGAAATCCTTCTTCACTTCTCTGCAGGTCCCTAGAAAGACTTGATAATCCCAAAAAGAGTCACTAGCATGCAACGATATGCGAACATCGCATCAATTATAACGAGTGTCAGCACTAGTAGATAAGATTGCAACAACTTTTCGCTCAGAATATATTATTATTTTGAATTGTGCAATATACGACTTCATATTAATGTTAATAGAAACGAAATTTCAATTTAAATCTCAAACCTCTTTTTGAAAGTGACAAAGAAAAATTTCTCACTAATACCTCCTGTCTTCTCGAAAAGAAATCCTTCTTCACTTCTCTGCAGGTCCCTAGAAAGACTTGATAATCCCAAAAAGAGTCACTAGCATGCAACGATATGCGAACATCGCATCAATTATAACGAGTGTCAGCACTAGTAGATAAGATTGCAACAACTTTTCGCTCAGAATATATTATTATTTTGAATTGTGCAATATACGACTTCATATTAATGTTAATAGAAACGAAATTTCAATTTAAATCTCAAACCTCGAGCTCTTACTGTATATTATGTGGCGCCCGAAAGTAAACACAGCAGGAAATTCCCTGAACAGCCACCTAATTATCTCATTCATTTTTAATTTTTTTTGAAGAAGCTCGTCGAAATTTCGTCAATTTCTGTAGTAACACTGAAATACCTTTTCAAAGTGACAAAGAAAAATTCCTCACTAATACCTCCTGTCTTCTCGAAAAGAAATCCTTCTCCACTTCTCTGCAGGTCCCTAGAAAGACTTGATGACCCCAAAAACAGCTACTAGCATGCAACGATATGCAAACATCGCATCAATTATAACGAGTGTCAGCACTAGTAGATAAGATTGCAACAACTTTTCGCTCAGAATATATTATTATTTTGAATTGTTCAATATACGACTTCATATTAATGTTGATAGAAACGTAATTTCAATTTAAATCTCAAACCTCGAGCTCTTACTGTATATTATGTGGCGCCCGAAAGTAAACACAGCAGGAAATTCCCTGAACAGCCACCTAATTATCTCATTCATTTTTAATTTTTTTTGAAGAAGCTCGTCGAACTTTCGTCAATTTCTGTAGTAACACTGAAATCCCTTTTCGAAAGTGACAAAGAAAAATTCCTAACTCACATCACCTGTCTTCTCGAAGAGAAATCCTTCTTCACTTCTCTGCAGGTCCCTAGATAGATTTGATGATCCCAAAAACAGTCACTAGCATGCAACGATATGCGAACATCGCATCTATTATAACGAGTGTCAGCACTGGTAGATGAGATTGCAACAACTTTTCGCTCAGAATATATTATTATTTTGAATTGTTCAATATACGACTTCATATTAATGTTAATAGAAACGAAATTTCAATTTAAATCTCAAACCTCGAGCTCTTACTGTATATTATGTGGCGTCCGAAAGTAAACACAGCAGGAAATTCGCTAAACAGCCACCTAATTATCTTATTCATTTTTATAGTTTTTTGAAGAAGCTCTTCGAAATTTCTTTAGTTTCTGTAGTAATACTGAAATCCCTTTTTGAAAGTGACAAATAAAAATTCCTCACTAATACCTCCTGTCTTCTCGAAAAGAAATCCTTCTCCACTTCTCTGCAGGTCCCTAGAAAGACTTGATGACCCCAAAAACAGTCACTAGCATGCAACGATATGCGAACATCGCATCTATTATAACGAGTGTCAGCACTGGTAGATAAGATTGCAACAACTTTTCGCTCAGAATATATCATTATTTTGAATTGTTCAATATACGACTTCATATTAATGTTAATAGAAACGAAATTTCAATTTAAATCTCAAACCTCGAGCTCTTACTGTATATTATGTGGCGCCCGAAAGTAAACACAACAGGAAATTCCTGAACAGCCACCTAATTATCTGATTCATTATTAAATTTTTTTGAAGAAGCTCGTCGAAATTTCGTTAATTTCTGTAGTAACACTGAAATCCCTTTTTCAAAGTGACAAAGAAAAATTCCTCACTAATACCTCCTGTCTTCTCCACTCAAATAATACAAACTTTTCGCCCGTCGGAAAAAAATCATCTGCTATATAAACCGGCAATTTTATACAAAATGCGAATAACATATTCTTTGTAACGAAACCTGCCGAAAATATAAATGAAAATATCTATTCTCATGCAGAATATTTACCCCCTATCTGAAGTAGAATTCAATAATGAAGCTCAGAACAAGACATGTTTCATGTGATGTACTTTCTCTGGTAATTTGCTCATAAAATTCGAAAAATTGAAAACAGGGTAACATAAAATGACGTTCTCAACTCGAAACCCTACTTGGTCTCAATTTTTTTTTGCACAGTTTTGTCAAGAAAACCAGATGATTATGTAGACGACTCCCATGTGTTTAGGAAGCCTACTGTAATAGTTGAAATGGGTTTTATCCATCCGAAATTGTGAGTTGAGATGACAAAAAAATTCATTCTTAGTTTCGAATCTTCTTCATCCAGAAATGACCCATGGGGAATTTCACATCAGCATCCTCATCGCGTATCTACCCTGCAGTGAATTCCTCAAGTTATCCTTCAAGCTCGAGCTGACAACATATTATATGAGGGCAAAAACTCGAATGGGGCATTTAAAATCGAGATCTTATTCATAGATAGTAAGACTTAGTGAAGCTGCAGGACCGGTTTTTTTTATCTTCCGATTGAACACGGTGCGCGGAACAACATCTAAATGAAGTATGTAACAGACGGTCATATTAACATATATTATGGGTTCAGTAAAGGAAAAGGCTCCCCGTATCATTTCTTACACCTCTATAATTTGGGATATCGTACATCCAATGCTTGTTTGGATTAAGTTACAATCGACATAAATGCGCACTTTAAGTGAAGGTATATTTATATAATTGGAAATCTTAAGCCATTTTTAGCTCAAAGACCGAGTTTCCGTAAGTTGTGCATGAGTATTCTGACAGTTCTTCGAATCCAGTATCAAGTAAGTCTGATGATATCGACGTCTTTCAACCCTGCATTTGCGAACCCCCAAGCTCTAATTGGATGATGTCGAAGATACAAACCGTCGATACTTTTCTATCTATAGTATTCGAGTTGATTTTGTTGAATTTTTCATACTGGCATTCTGGGTACCAGATTATTTCAATCGAGAATATACCATTCACATAAACACTTGGGTGAATAAATCGAAGCTATAGTTCAACTGAATCGATGAAATACAGGAATCAGGACATCTTCTAGAAATTTAATTGGGAAAACTACTACCTAAGAAAGCATAACTTCGAGGAAATGTTGAAAACAAAAAGTTCAAATTCAAGTGGACGATGGGCGCCGAAGAAGAATTGTCCAAAATGAATACTGTCAGAGTCTAATGTTTGATGGTTGCTTGTCCGTCGGATTGCAACCGGTCTTCGAGAGGAAAGACCCAGTCAACAGAAAAAGCCTACGACTATGCAAATTTTACAGAGAATTATCTAGAAGGAACTAAGGGAACTGTAATGAGGATTGATGTACTTGCCACAAGAAATAGGTATATAAGGTTCCCAGGATTCTGCGGGTTCCGTCGGTAAAAAATTCATAATAGCTATTTGCGAAATAAACTGAATCTATAGCATATAGAAAAGTATTATAAGAAAAGAAAGGGGGTTCGTGATGATACACGGTTGAAAGATAATGATAGTTGATAATGTCTATGCTGAATATTGAACGTTTATCTTTCAAAATGTTCTGAATGTGTTGATGAAATCAGGACTCAGGACATTCCAAACGAGAAATATGAATTCGAGCATTAGAAACAACTTGAAAGATGAAGGTTAGGTTGCAGAAGAGAACATCAACTATGAGTAAGATCAACAAATTAAGAAAATATATGGTGTCTCAATAGTAAATTTTTTAAGTAGTTATAAATACGTAACTGATATTTTCATTCAGGTAATTCAGGGAACAGTTCTTGGAGATTCGTTTATTTAGAGGAATGCCGTTCAATATGCACCTTTTGATGGCATAATATCCAAGGACTGAATTTCCACACTCATCTAAAATGGGTGATTTATTTCCATGAAAATATCATTCTTTATAATTACTTTTGAAGTAAGCCAGACGTTGAGGCACCTTATATTGCTGTTTGTTGCTTAGTTGCTTTAGCTGTTAGATGTTCTATTGAACATTATAGGATAATAATTTCTGCATGTTTGTTCAGATAATAAGATCCCTTCATTTTCGAATAATCGCTGCAAGAAACTTTCAAAATGAGACGACTCAACAATCATACAATTCACAGAACTAAAAGTATCAATTTTCTAAAAGTTCAAGTTGTTATGTGAATGATTTTCTTGTTAATTTCTCTCATGAAGTTAAAAATCCGAATTTTCCTGGAATTGGTGTTATTCGGCGAAGAATGCTTGAACTGATTATTGCGATACAGGGCGTTGAGAAAAGCAATTTTGGCTTGAGTAGTTTCTCTACTTTCGTCAATGTTAGGAAAAAATATTCTCGTTTGGAAAACAATTTATTTTTCTAATATGTGAAGAAGACATCTAATTTTTGAAGAATTTTTTCTACATATTCTATGTGGACTAAACAAACTCAATCACAACTTTACCCTATGGAAACTATGGAACACTGTGAGAACTTCAGAAACTCAAATTTTACTGATCGATTGTTAATAATTTTTTATATCTATATCAGGGAGTTTATATAGCGCATAAAGAAAGAGAAAAATTTGGTGACATATTCTTTGGACACATTGTAAATCCAATGTTCCTCGAATGATTTTTCAGATCACTATATGCATTGGAGTAAATTGAGTACTTCAGTGGACTGCTAATCAAAATTTTTTATTTTCCTAAGAACTTTTACTAGGGATGATGGAGGCTTCTGGTATTTGTAACCTCTTTCAACCTAACCTTCACTTAGTCTACTTGCCCCCCTTTATAAGCTTTAAAAATCTTTATTCGTCTTTGTTAAATTCTTTCCTCTTCTTGATATTTGGTTGGATTCCTGATCCCGTAACATTATTCTCACTTCATCTTTCTATGATGGACATTGTACTTTGATATCTTCTTTCACCGGGTGACTATTTCAAACCTTTATGCAGCTTTTTCCTTTTCCTTATTTGAAAATTTCCACCTTTCTCTTCTTGATGAGCTGTAACTATCTGTATTCGTCTTTGTTGAATTCTTTTCTCTTCTTGATATTTGGTAGTTTTCCCGATTTCGAACCTTTTGTAGCTTTTTGCTCAACCTTTTTTTAAATTTTCTACCTTACTTCTCTCGATAAGCTGTAACACTTGTAACAATCTTTATTCGTCTTTGTTGAATTCTTTCCTCTTCTTGATATTCGGTAGGATTCCTGATCCTGTAACATTCTTCTCACTTCATCTTTCCATTGATGGACATTGTACTTCAATATCTTCTTTTATCGAATGACTATTTCGAACCTTTATGCAGCTTTTTCCTTTACCTTTTTTGAAAATTTCTACCTTTCTCTTCTTGATAAGCCGTAACTATCTGTAATTGTCTTAGTTAAATTCTTTCCTCTTCTTGATATTTGGTAGTTTTCCCGATTTGGAACCTTTCGCAGCTTTTTTCTTTACCTCTTTCAAAATTTTCTGACTTGCTTCTCTTGATAAGCATTACAATTGTAACAATCTTTATTTGCCTTTGTTAAATCCTTTCCTCTTCTCGATATTCGGTAGAATTCCTGATCCTGTAACTTTCTTCTCTCTTCATCTTTCCATTGATGAACATTGTACTTTAATATCTTTTTTTACCGAGTGACTATTTCGAACCTTTATGCAACTTTTTCCTCTACCTTTTTTGAAAATTTCTACCTTTCTCTTCTTGATAAGCTGTAACTATCTGTAATCGTCTTTGTTAAATTCTTTCCTCTTCTTGATATTTGGTAGTTTTTCCGATTTGGAACCTCCTGCAGCTTTTTCATTCACCTCTTTCAAAATGTTCTACCTTGTTTCTCTTGATAAGCAGTACAATTGTAACAATCTTTATTTGTCTTTGTTAAATTCTTTCCTCTTCTCGATATTCGGTAGGATTCCTGATCCTGTAACATTCTTCTCACTTCATCTTTCCATTGATGGACATTGTACTTTAATATCTTCTTTTATTGAGTGACTATTTCGAACCTTTATGCAGCTTTTTCCTTTACCTTTTTGGAAAATTTCTACCTTTCTCTTCTCGATAAGCTGTAACTATCTGTAATCGTCTTTGTTAAATTCTTTCCTCTTCTTGATATTTGGTAGTTTTTCCGATTTGGAACCTTTTGCAGCTTTTTCCTTTACCTCTTTCAAAAGTTTCTACCTTGCTTCTCTTGATAAGCAGTACAATTGTAACAATCTTTATTTGTCTTTGTTAAATCCTTTCCTCTTCTCGATATTCGGTAGGATTCCTGATCCTGTAACATTCTTCTCACTTCATCTTTCCATTGATGAACATTGTACTTTAATATCTTCTTTTACCGAGTGACTATTTCGAACCTTTATGCAGCTTTTTCGTTTACCTTTTTTGAAAATTTCTACCTTTCGCTTCTTGATAAGCTGTAACTATCTGTAATCGTCTTTGTTAAATTCTTTCCTTTTCTTGATATTTGGTAGTTTTCCCGATTTGGAACCTTTTGCAGCTTTTTCCTTTACCTCTTTCAAAATTTTCTACCTTGCTTCTCTTGATAAGCAGTACAATTGTAACAATCTTTACTTGTCTTTGTCAAATCCTTTCCTCTTCTCGATATTCGGTAGGATTCCTGATCCTGTAACATTCTTCCCACTTCATCTTTCCATTGATGGACATTGTACTTCAATATCTTCTTTTATCGAATGACTATTTCGAACCTTCATGCAGCTTTTTCCTTTACCTTTTTTGAAAATTTCTACCTTTCTCTTCTTGATAAGCTGTAACTATCTGTAATTGTCTTTGTTAAATTCTTTCCTCTTCTTGATATTTGGTAGTTTTTCCGATTTGGAACCTCTTACAGCTTTTTCATTCACCTCTTTCAAAATTTTCTACCTTGCTTCTCTTGATAAGCAGTACAATTGTAACAATCTTTATTTGTCTTTGTTAAATTCTTTCCTCTTCTCGATATTCGGTAGAATTCCTGATCCTGTAACTTTCTTCTCACTTCATCTTTCCATTGATGGACATTGTACTTCAATATCTTCTTTTATCGAGTGACTATTTCGAACCTTTATGCAGCTTTTTCCTTTACCTTTTTTGAAAATTTCTACCTTTCGCTTCTTGATAAGCTGTAACTATCTGTAATCGTCTTTGTTAAATTCTTTCCTCTTCTTGATATTTGGTAGTTTTCCCGATTTGGAACCTTTTGCAGCTTTTTCCTTTACGTTTTTCAAAATTGTCTACCTTACTTCTCTTGATAAACTGTACAATTGTAACAATCTTTATTTGTCTTTGTTAAATTATTTCCTCTTCTTGATATTCGGTAGAATTCCTGATCCTCTAACATTCTTCTCACTTCATCTTTCTATGATGGACATTGTACTTTCAATGATGGACATTGTACTTTGATATCTTCTTTCACCGAGTGACTATTTGGAACCTTCGTGCAGCTTTTCCCTTTATCTCTTTTAAAATTTTTTCATTACTCCTCTTGATGAGCTGTAAAAATTTGTATTCATCTTTGTTAAATTCCTTCCATTTCTTGATCTTTGGTAGGTTTTCCGATTTCGAACCTTTTGCAGCTTTTTGCTTCAACCTTTTCAAAATGTTGAATTTCCTCTTCCTGGATCGCTTGGCGCTCGAATCAAAATTCCAAAATATCAGGAAAGTTCCTGAAACTGCAAATTCCAACATTACCGTTTTTGACGTTCTATATCCGATAAGAGTCAGTTGAGTGGGGCATTCCGGAAATTATCCACACTTCTTCTGCTTCTCTCTCTGGATGGTCTATAGTTCGATTTGCATGCGTATTCTGGGTCTGCGCCCCATCGAGCGCGGGTCGAACTAACAGTTTCAACCTTGCAGATCGTGGAAATCGCGCCGAAAAGCACCGAAGACTTGCAACCGGGCACCCGCCTTTGCGCCTATTGGAGCCAGCAGTACAGGTGTCTTTATCCGGGAAGCGTTGCAGAACCGGGAACTCCGAACCCTGAGATGGATTCCAAATTCGTTTCCGTGGAGTTCGACGATGGGGACAGCGGCACGATTGCCATCGAAGACATCAGGTTGCTACCCTCCAATTTTCCTGTTATGGGTGAGTCTGTCAACTCTTGAAGTATGTTCTGGATGAAATGTTCATATAATTTTTAGAGTACGATCCAAACCCTCTCCTGAGTCTCAGCCGGAGGAAACGCAGGACGTCCTCGAGTACCACCAACGCCACCGACAGGCGACAACCCGACAAGGTAACCCCTCTTGAGGAAGAGAAGGAAACGAACCAAGTCCTCGTGAATCTCGAGGAAGCCACCACCGAAGACCAGCACAAGGAACGCAAACGACTGAAGAAAAAGAAGAAGGAGAAGAAGAAGAGGAAACACAGGTGCGAGGAAGAAAACTGCACGCATAAGAAACACCACAAGAAGCATAGGAAACACAAGAAGCACCACCACGATAAGGAGAATTTGAGTTCGAGTACAGTAGAAGAGAAGGATGGTCATCATTTGATCATAGCTTCGGATGAAAAAGAAGTCGAAGTTGTTAAACAGGTTGAAGAAGCTAAAGAAGTGATATCAGAAGTTTATATTGACAGAACGGGAGAGGCTAATGAAATTGAAGAAACCAACATTGAAGACGAGAAAACCGAAGATGATGACGATGACGATGATTATATCCCCAATCCCGAGGACGAAGTTACTATTGATGACATCCAGGAGGTCCCGCAGGTGAATAAATATCATCTATGTTTCAACAGATTATTTTTTGATGGACATTGTATTTTAATATCTTCTTTCACTATTTTCAACTATTTCGAATTTTTATGCAGCTTTTTTCTTCACCTTTTTAGAATTTTCTCCCTTGCTCCTCTTGATAACCTATCTGTATTCGTCTTTGTTAAATTCTTTCCCCTTCTTGATATTCGGTAGGATTCCTGATCCTGTAACATTCTTTTCATTCCATCTTTCTATTGATGGACGTTGTATTTTAAGTCTTCTTTCCCCGAGTGACTATTTCGAACCTTTATGCAGCTTTTTTCTTTATCTTTTTTAAAATTTTCTCCCTTGCTTCTCTTGATAAGCTGTAAAGATCTTTATTCGTCTTTGTTAAATTCTTTTCTCTTCTTGATATTCGGTAGGATTCCTGATGCTGTAACATTATTTTCATTCCATCTTTCTATTGATGGACATTGTATTTTAATGTCTTCTTTCACCGAGTGACTATGTCGAACCTTTATGCAGATTTTTTCTTTATCTTTTTTAAAATTTTCTCCTTTCCTTCTCTTGATAAGCTGTTATGATCTTTATTCGTCTTTGTTAAATTCTTTCCTTTTCTTGATATTCGGTAGGATTCCTGATGCTGTAACATTCTTCCCACTCCATCTTTCTATTGATGGATATTGTATTTTAATGTCTTTTTTCACCGAGTGACTATTTGGAACCTTTATGCAGCTTTTTTCTTTATCTTTTTTAAAATTTTCCTCCTTGCTCCTCTTGATTAGCTGTAACTATCTATATTGGTCTTTGTTAAATTTTTTCCTCTTCTTGATAATCGGTAGAATTCCTGATCCTGTAACATTCTTCTCACTCCATCCTTCTATTGATGGACATTGTATTTTAATGTCTTCTTTCCCGAGTGACTATTTCGAACCTTCATGCAGCTTTTTGCTTCACCTTTTCTGAAAGGAATTTTTGCGTTGAATTAATCGATTTTTTTCAGGTGAAGAAAATAAGAAACCGCCAGGAATCCTGTGAGAGCAGCAAGAGTGTGATGAGTGCGTTTTTGACCGAAAAACATATGTGGAGCTGGTCGGGAAAAGAAACCAAGCGTGTACGTGGCAAAGGAAGAAAAATAAAATATTTCTATGGTGCCATTCAGAGAGGAAAGGAAAAAATTTCGGTAATGCATAATTATTATTTTCACCTCAAAAAATATTTAGAATATTGCTTACATCATCTTTATTTCATTTAATATATTGATTGTGTATTTTGGTACAACATAACATTTCTTTCACCTTATCCTGTTACAAATTGTTCTTAATTAGAAATTTAGTTTTTGGAGAGTTTTTATGTTTATCTCCTTTTTTCTTGATTATCGTTGAACATTGATAAAAAAATTTCGAGAAATTAGACTAGGGCAACAAAAAATATATTCATTAACGTTGGAGGTCTTATATCTGAAGATTAAATCATTTTCAGCTCAAGGACACTGCAGTATTCTGTTCCACAAGTAAACCTGAGAGGCCGTACATTGGCCAAATAACGTCTTTGTATGAGAAAAGTGGTGGCAACAAATACGTCAAGGTGAAATGGTTCTACCATCCCGAAGAGACTGATGTGAATCCTTCCCTTCATTATACGGTAAGGGGTTGGACTTTATGTCTGCCATAAAAATCGAGGCATCTAAGAAAACGCTTCATTCGATCCCAATGAAACTAATTGTAATTTTATTTCAAATTGAATTTCAAAAGCAGTGTAAAGTGAGCTTTTACTTCCTTGTTTCAATAAGAGATGAAGCAAGTTTGGATCGATTCTCGAAGAATCGCAAGGCTTCAGCATCTATGTGGCGTTTTCATATAGCGCATTTGTGTTAACAAAGAACTTGTGGAGTCAAACATCATGGCAGGCCCCGTCTTGAGGGCGGCTCTTTTGGTCACCTGAAATCAGTCCGCTTTAATTTCGACTAGTTTCTAATTCTTAACTTTCATTTTGCTAAAAGTAGATACAACAGGGCGTCGAAGAATAGTTGTTTATTCGTTATTTTTCACAGGGTGGCGTTTTCGAATCGTTACATTTCGACGAGAACGACGTTCAGACAATCTCCCACAAATGCAGGGTGGTACCGCTGCACGAATACCTGGAAATTCTCAGGAAAAATCCGGAATTGAGCGGGGAGAGCAGTCTATACTACCTAGCAGGACGCTACGAAGCCCGTGAGAAACTACTCACGATCTACCCCAACATACCAGTCAACAATAAAAATTGAAATTTCAGCAATAATTGGAAATTATTCCCAGGTTGAATGTTACTTGTATATAGTAATAGTGATTTTTGGTGCTATATTATATCATTATTGATGGATGGTAGATATAGTTTGTTCGTTGTCTATTATGTTTCAAGTGTTTGTTTCTTTATCAAGTGAATGTCGGACTTTTTATATGTTTGTGTTGTATATTTAGATGTAGGTTGTCGATATATGCGCTTTATTCAACTGTCGGTATCTCTGAGAATGGTTTATTGATTTTGTCATTGAATATTTGGTTCAGTCTTATTTTTCTTTCTTTGATTTTTCAGAAATTTCTTTTCTTAAAAACCTTCTCGTTCCAGAAATTCATTCAAAGAATATATAAAAACAATGAATATAGATATGAAGAAAGGTGAGAAACAATTATATATATTCTTGTACACACATCTCTTTTCAGCAGAAACGATAAGGAAAAATCCTTTAAATTCTGAGTGGAGAGACATTCGAATATTCAAACAGTTCAACTTTACGCGAATATTCGAATGTCGCTTCATCCCAAAAAAAATTAGGGGTAACAATTTGTCGCATGAACCTTTTTCAGAGAACCAAAAAATTTCAAGTAGCCTTCTCGACGTCTCGAACTTTTGACTTCCACCGAAAAGCAATATATACTATTGTTGTCGTCCAATACTCCATACAAACACAAATATTGCATAATATTGAGACCGTACTTCTTTCATCTTTGACAATCGGCTACTAGACCAGGCAATAGAGCAGAAAAAGGGTCATTCTGTGACAAAAATAGTAGAAGAAAACCGCGAGTGGGGGGTTACGTGGGGTGGTCCGTGGATGTTCAATGATATGTTTTCGACTCACAAATATCATTACTTTTCTTGTAATTGCGAAGAAACACCAAAAAAAACGATGTTTTTTTAGTTTTTTGCTTGTAAAATCTGAACGAATGGAGCGGTGCTAATACTTTCAACAGACGAATTGTAGAGAATGAAAAAATGAAGAAAATGGGTGCTAATGCAACTCAATCGGGTCATCATTACCGGAGGAAAGCCGGAAAAACCGTGAAAATTAGCGTTTTTTCAGATCCTCATAACTCGGCCAATTTTCAAGTTGTAGCGCTGGCTTTCCAAATGAAAGTAGTGGTTAATAGATACTTCAAGTGTGCATAACCCAGACGTTGTCCGATAAATAGTTTTTCCGTAATTGCGATTTGAATTATTTAAGGCACTATTTTCCGGAAGAGCTGGATGCGTCGGAAGTAGTCCGATTTCAATTTACAAAACGGATTTTGAAAGAAGAAGTATAGTACTACAAAACGGCAAACTTGATTTTTCGTTGAAATGTTGCAAAATAGGTGAAAAATACGTGGAAACATGACCAAAACCGGCTCAGTGCCCCATCTGGGTCGGATAGTGGGGGTAGCCGGCAGACGCGGGGAACCAAAATCGCGCTTAGGACGGGCGCGAATATTTACGTATATACCCCCACTACTTGACTGCAATCGAGCATTCGGCTTATTTTGGTCATGATTGCATGCTTTTTTCACTGATTTTGAAGCATTTTAACGAAAAATCAAGATTGCCTTTCTGTAGTACTATACTTCTTCTTTCAAAATCCGTTTTGCAAATTGAAATCGGACTACTTCCGACGCATCCAGCTCTTCCGGAAAATAGTGCCTTAAATAATTCAAATCGCAATTACGCAAAAACTATTCATCGGACAACGTCCGGGTTATGCACACTCAAAGTATCTATTGACCACTACTTTCATTTGGAAAGCCAGCGCTACAACTTCGAAATTGGCCGAGTTATGAGGATTTGAAAAAACGCTGATTTTCACGGTTTTTCCGGCTTTCCTCCGGTAATGATGACCCGATTGAGTTGCACTAGCACTCATTTTTTTCATCTTTTCATTCTCTACAATTCGTCTGTTGGGAGTATTAGCACCGCTCCATTGGTTCCGATTTTACAAGCTAAAAACTAAGAAAACATCGTTTTTTTTGGTGTTTCTTCGCAATTACAAGAAAAGTAATGATATTTGCGAGTCGAAAACATATCACTGAACATCCACGGACCACCCCACGTAACTCCCCACTCGCCGTTTTCTTCTACTATTTTTGTCACGAAAAAATCTCTATTGCCTGGTCTATACGAAAATCTATCTATTTTGATGTTTAATTGTGACATTTACGATTATTCATTGTATACGTGTTATCCTCTTTTTTAAAAATAGTTTTTAATTGATTGTTGTACATATAGGTGGTACTAACTGCACACTAAGATAGAGAGATATTATATATTTTCATAGTTATTACCAATAGGAGTCATCCAGGCGGTTATACAAAATTCGAAACTTTGGATCCACGTTTTTTAAGAAATTTTAAATAACAAAGGACTGTTTCTGGTGCCTAATGAAGTAACTAGACTGTATGACTTATATTGGGCCTAGATTTGTGGATAATAGTGGCTAGAAACCTCCCTTCTCAACGATATAGTATAAATATAATATAATATGTGCAATGTACCTAATCTTGTCTCAAGAAAAGTACTCTAGTATACGCAAAAGTTTTACCATATCGCTTTTTTTGTATCGTTTTGTTTCAATCTTCCAACTAAGTGTTAATAATTCTGCTTAAGAGGAGTATAATAAGTGGTGGGGTAGATCAGTGTCTACTATTATCCAAATATAATTGATGTTACATATAGCTTTATATGGAATAATTTTTATTCCACATCATTGTGCTTTCATTATACGACTAGTACTATAAGGTTTATTTCTTGATTAATTGATGTTTATTATTATAACCATGAGTCCTTCAGAAGTACATTAAATGAGAGAATGAAACATTGTTTGTTCTGTAATTGAAAACAATGGCGTATGTTCTTACTTTTAGAATAAAATACTAGCAAGTCGTTTGCTTTTTATTTTTTTAATATAGACGAGAGACCAAACTTTACTTCTTATATCATGTAAATATTATATTGATAATAAAAACTTATTCGCAGCGTCGATTCCCCTCATTTGTGAACTCGGAAGAGAACTTATTGTATAAATGCTCCATATCCGCAGCTTCGGAACCGATTCAATTCTCCAGGAATATGTTATTTTTAAGGCCTTAAAACGCTTTGATTTCGAAGTAATTCATGCTTTTATATAATCAGATGTTGTATAATGTAGAATCAGTATTAAGAGTAATTTCTTACTGTTAGAATTCAAGGGGTGTATTGTGAGAACTTGTATATACATTTCTATTGAGAGGAAATCTATTTTTAGATAGGAATATAAAAAGCAATATTTTTGGATATTTTTCAAACGATAAAGGGCTGAGTGAGCATTGCTTTGATTATATTACGAATGCGAACATGTATATAAAAAGGGATCACTTTATGCCTGTATACATAACTACCAATATTGATTCTCAGCAAGTATTAAATAAAATGAATCAGCATTTTTCGTTTTCCTCTCCTAGATCAGAAATTCCTCATTTCCATGAAATAATATACAGGCTCACCTATTAATCATGGGAAAGTGGTCCATGTTATTTTTGTCGGCTCCTCCTCTGATTTCCAAAAATTGATTTTGTTAATTTACTGTTGAAGAAATAACGAATACCTCATAATATAACAATTCTATAATAATCACACACTTGAAAGAAAAATATCCTGAATCTGAAGGTATTTGGCTTCGAAACAACAGATAGAAATAAAAATCAACATTGCTCAGCAAGCCCATCCCTTAAAAATTCGGAATTAGGGAGAGGGAAATAAGGTACTCATATTTTTCTTAACATTTTAAAATTAAAGATTTTAAGTTAAAATACATAATTAAAAACGAATTAGAAATTTCATTATTCGTTTCCGAGAAATTCAACTGTGGAAATTTAACAGAAACTCGAGATAACCTATTCAATATGGAAATAAAGAAAACTGCCAAGAATACATCAATGTATCAAGTAGAAAACAATATGTTTATATCGAATGAAGAATATTCTTGGAATCTTTACCTCTTTCTAGAGGACAGTATTTACCCCCCTTTTAACGTGGAGCTGAATTTTTTATAATACATTATATCGATTTACCACAATGTAAACACAAAACTTCAGCAGGATATGGCGAATAGTTCCTGAGATACCAAAGTTTTTCAAAGAACTTTTTTCTTCCTCTAGTGCTACGATCCTCACGAAATTCCACATGTCGTTATCTTACAACCAACTACAAAATTTAAACTCGGTCGAATCTGTATTTTCGAATAATTTACGAACCCAACCGGCGCATTCAGACCTCGACCGTACCCTGAAAATTTCAAAACTCTAGGCTTTATATTCCGAAAGTTATCGTGTTAAGGCCAGACAACAAGCGCGCAAAAAAGTATAATTGAGGAGAAATAATAATGATATTACTATTGATAAAATTACGAAAAGCACTGCCCTGAAGGCAGGAGCTTTTGAGCGCTCGTACATGCACCTTGTAGGTAGATTTGCATTTTCCAGTTTTAGAAATCAATTAGAAGGAATTTTCGACGGCTGTCAAAAAAATTCTGAAACTTAAGCGAAACTCCAGACTTCATGTCAGTGCTTCAGCTGACCAATTTTTTTTCGATGATTCGCTGGAATTTTCTACGGTATCTATGGTCTTGGTGATGCGATCTAGACAAAATTTCGCACGTTGTTTGAATACATTATTCCTCAGCTAGGTGCAAAATTTCATTCCAATCAAATCGGTAGTTTCGAAATTATCAGGAACAGAATATTTTGAACGGCCATATTTACGGAACCCCTAGTCTAATGTTGCTCATTGATGAACGTGACCGTGAAATTCGCGATCCAAACCCACCCTGAAAATTTCAAGTTCCTTGGCCTTTCCCTTCGGAAGTTAATAATTTTCTATGGTTTCTATGGTTCTGGTCATGCGATCTGGACAAAATGTTGCTTTTATATATCATTCTCGTTTAAAATACAGAATTTTATCTCGATCGAATCCGTAGTTTCGAAATTATCGAGAAAACAAAATTTCAAACGACCGTATTTACGGAACCCCTAGTATAATTCTGCTCATCGATAAACGCCACATTTCAGATCTACACCTATCCTGAAAATTTCAAGTCCCTAGGCCTTTCCGTTCGAAAGTTATAATTTTCTATGGTTTATAATGTTTCTGGTCATACGATCTGGACAAAATGTAGCTCTAATATATCATTCTCCATTAAAATTCAAAAGTTCATCACGATCGAATACGTATAGTTTCGGAATTATCAAGAAAACTAAATTTAAAACAACCATATTTACGGAAGCCCTAGTATAATTCTGCTCATAGATGAACGTGATAAAGACATTCGAGATCCACACCTATCCTGAAAATTTCAAGTCTCTAGGCCTTTCCGTTCGAAAGTTATAATTTTTTATGGTTTCTATGGTTCTGGTGATGCGGTCTGAACTAACTGTAGCTTGAATATGTATATCACTCATTAAAATACGAAATTTCGTCACGAGAAAACTAAATTTCGAACAACAATATTTACGGAACCCCTAGCCTAATTTTGCTCATTGATAAACGAGAGAAGATGAAGAGAAGGATAATATAAAAGAAAAGTTTGAAAGACAGGATGATTAAAAGGATGCTGAAGCTGAAGAACAGAGGAAACATAACAAAATAAATTGAATTTGACCACGAATTCTTCATCTGTGGGTCGCATTATCTAATCGTGTCTCCGCTCAAAATTAGGAAATTACAGACATTTGGCGAAATGAATACGCTCTTGTTAATAAAAATAAGCGCACAAAAAGGTAAAGTGGAAAATGATATTACAATAATTGATGACTGCATTAGAACCACAGAGAAAAGAATTTATAGAACAACAGTGTTTCAAAATTGAAGACAATCTGGGAGATCAAAATTCGAAAATTACAGGTATTTGGGCAAATTGATAATGCTCTGGTTCATAGAAAAAAGAATGCAAAAACAATATTTCAAATACTTAATTGAAACCCAATTGAATGAATATTTTATATCTTTTTGAAACAGTTGATGTCAAATCTAATTTATCGCAACAACCTTCGGTAGCTCAGTTGGTAGAGCGGTGGACTGTAGAGGAATTGAATTGTTGACATCCATAGGTCGCTGGTTCAAATCCGGCCCGAAGGAAACCTTTTTTTATTGTTTAAATGAAATTTTGCATTTTTTAAGTTGGAAACATAACTGGTCTTATAATTTGAAGTATTCGTTATTTTTTCTCCAATGGAAACGATACGGACAAAAGTAGAATCATTATATTTTAGGCAGTGGCGGCTCGTGACCAGTTCAAGAGACTGTGCTATAAAGCGTTAATGAAAGAAATTGAAATGAAAACATTTAAGATGTTTTTCCACGGAAAATTTGATTGGAAATTTAATTTGATAAAGTGGAGACCTTCAAAAAAACTGAGATTGGAACAAGAAAACATCGAGAATTTTTGTTAAAAAACAAGTCAAGTGGAACTTTGTGCAATTTGAAAGCATGGAAATCAAACTCTCAAGTTGAAGGGTTATAAAGATCAGCGTGCTATTGTTAGCATACTGAAGGCCAGGGGAAAATTGAACTAATTGAAGAACTACATTTGGACATAGCTCAATCAAATCACAATATACTAACTACTCGTAACAAAGCGAAGCGAAGCGTACGTCACTGTCGTGTGACGTACGTAACGTCATCACGTAATTCTCAATTTCTATTGGTCGGCCCAAGGTCAAAAACATCAGGAAGGTAGTGCTGTGCCGGAAAGCTGACGTAATAATGAAATTCGACATTTTCAAAACAATATGCAATGATACGCCCCATAATTTTGAAGAATTTCACATTTTCAGTTTTTCTCATTTTCAGGGAGTTTAGGTGTCTCCTTTCATTTGTATCCTACTCTTTTCAGCTTTACCGACTACATACTTCTGTTTGTTTCTTAAAAAATCGTGAGAACGTTTCTCTGAAAGTGTTTATGAATTTCGACTCTCAAACGTATTAACGTAACTATAGTTTTATAAATAAGTACCTCAATACTCAATCAATTATTATTCTAAGACTAAAAAAAAAGTAGAAGAGTAAACAGAATAACGATGAACATCGTACCCTAGCTAGCATGACTTTAATGAGTTTAAGTCGAGAGGTGATATCATAACCCTCAGATAACGAGAGTCTCTTTGAGGTAGGCTGCATAACAACCCCCTTTGTATACATTCGGCAAATCAATAAGAGTCGAATATTTTCGATATAGGACATGAATCTCAGTAGTGTATATCAATATGGTTTTATAACCAGCGCTCGTACTACTTACACGAGGGCTATATCATTTCGTCACGATGTCTGTATTTTCGAATTTTGAGCCGAAAATGGTCTCAATCGACTATGTTCGACTCAATGATGACGAATCCGTCGAAAAATTCGAGTCTGTCCGTCCGGCCGTATACACGATAACTCTCGAACGGAATGTCCTAGAAACTTGAAATTTTCAGGGTAGGTTCGAATCTCGAATGCCGCGGTTAAGTTCGATATTGGGCAAAATTCGCCGAGGGGTTCCGTGAATATGGCCGCTCGAAATTTTGTTTTCCTTATTACTACGAAACTACAGATTCCATCGAAATGAAACTTTGCACTCGAATGGAGAATGAGGTGTTCAAGCTACATGTGAAATTTTGTCTAGATCGCATGACCAGAACCATAGAAACCATAGAAAATTGTAACTTTTGAAGGGAAACGCCTAGGGACTTGAAATTTTCAGGATAGGTGAGGTTCTGGAATGTCGTGATGACGTTCATCTATGAGCAAAATTATTCTAGGGGTTCCGTAAATATGGTCGTTTGAAATTTAGTTTTCTTGATAATTTCAAAACTACAGATTCGATCGTCACGAAATTTTGTATTTAAGTGGAAAATGATATATTCAAGCTACATTTCTCCATATCACATGACCAGAACCATAGAAACCATAGAAAATTATAACTTTCGAACGGAAAGGCCTAGGGACTTGAAATTTTCAGGTTAGGTGTGGATCTGAAATGTCGCGTTCACGTTTAACAATGAGCAGAATTATACTAGGGGTTCCGTAAATACGGTCGTTTGAAATTTTGTTTTCTCGATAATTTCGAAACTACGGATTCGATCGAAATGAAATTTTGTATTTTAATCGAGAAATGATATATTAAAGCAATATTTTGTCCAGATCGCATGACCAGAACCATAGAAACCATAGAAAATTGTAACTTCTGAACGGAAAGGCCTAGGAACTTGAAATTTTCAGGGTGGGTTTGGATCGCGAATATCGCGGTCACGTTCATTAATGAGCAAAATTAGACTAGGGGTTCCGTAAATATGGCCGTTCAAAATATTTTTTTCCTGATAGTTTCGAAACTACCGATCGGATTGGAATTAAATTTTGCACCTAGCTGAGGAATAATGTTTTCGGACTACGTGCAAAATTTTGTCCAGATCGCATCACCAAGACCATAGATACCGTAGAAAACTATAGCGAATTATCGAAAAAAAGTCTGGAGTTTCGCCTTAGTTTCAGAATTTTTTTGACAGCTGTCGAAAGTTCCTTCAATTGATTTCTAAAACTGGAAAATGCGAATCCACCTACAAGGTGCATGTACGAGCGCTCAAAAGCTCCTGCCTTCACGGCAGTGCTTTTCGGAATTTTTTAAGGTGAGGCTCATCAAAAGAGATCATTTCGCTGGAAGTTGATCATATAATCTATTCAATTTGAAAAAAGTGCAAAAAATCTTGTGCATCAATATCTTAACACCACTCTGGATCTTGTTATCCCTCTGTTAGGAGATCTGCCATGAATCTCGAGTCCATATGCATTCCAGCAAGTAAATTAAGTGCTGGATTTTATCGGAAATTTGTGTTTCAACTATCATTGGGAGATTTTTCTGAAAGGTGTAATTATTAAAGTTCAAACTAAGGAGAGGACACATAACTGATTGAAAAGGTCCCATTTAAAAAATTCAGGAAGTTCACCAACTCCCCGATAAAATTGACCTAAATTGTTCGAAATGGTCAGCATTCGTTTGATGTGCACGAAGTCCCGGCCGGCGTGATAACGAATTATTACATGCAGCAACTATCACGTCAGTTTGCTCACGAATAATTTGACGAGCATTTCCGATGAGTTGTTTTAATTCCTCAACACTATTCACCTCACTGTTACTGTACATTTATGTTTTCAATTGGCCCCAAAAGAAGAAATCGAAGGGGTTGAGATCCGGGGAGCGTGCTGGCCAAGAAATCGACCCACCTAAAGTTACAAAAATCATACGCTCTGTCAGATGATTTCCCGTAAACTGAACGGATTTAATAAACACATTCAAACCTCAATACGTACCTAAATCAGATATGGGCTGGGAATTTCTCAGATTCGCGGGTAACTTTGATTTCGGAATACTCGGTTCGGGTGAATATTTTATATATGGATTTTGATGAGTTCTAGCACCTATCAAAAAAGAAGCCTTACCTTCGAAAACACCCTGTATTTATATAGGTATATCTACTAATAAGCTTATAACATTTTTGTATTCATGTCATGGCCCTTTTTTTCTCTCTCGAGAAATTTCCAACTTCTGGAGCGGTACAAACGAGGGCGAAAACTGTACCAACCCGATATACATTTCAATCTATAAAACGTGCAACTCACGCAAATCTGAAGCACGGAACCAAATGGAGAAATTGCATCCGAAACACAAAGTTTTCAATATACAAGAAACTTTTATTGCTTTCTGCATAAATAAAAATACCTTCGACTGAGGAAAATCTAGGAAAGTTGGATACTCGAGTTTTTCCAGTCGATTTCACGGTACGGTGGACCCGTCAATTATGGAGGAAAAGTATAAAAAAAGAGTTTTAGTGATGTGTAGACGATCTGCAATATAAATATAAGGGCAAGAGGGGCATATGACTCCGTGCCCCCCTCCAGCCCTGGTGCGCTCATGAATATATGTTATGAATGTTTCGATAACCCATATTTCATCGGAAACACGAAAATTCAAGTAGAAAAGGGGGGGGGGGGTATCGCAATTTCCAAACAATGAATCGTATGATCACAATGACGATGCAACACAGGTAGACGACACTCCGAATATATCCATAAAATAACGTTATCATGCAGGTAAAGGCTGTTACTCATTCATAAACCGCTCAAACCATCGCGCCATACCCCCACTCCACCCAGATATACCATTTTGCACCTATCAGCCGCGTCCGCGACAGTGGCGTGACCGAAATGTAATTGAATGCTGATTGTAACAATTATGCAACGATAGTTATACATAGTTCTCGTCTTTTTCTATCGTATCATTTTCGATATTGTCGTGTAACCTGCGGAGTGGGGCGCGAAAACCTGATGATTGAAAATAGAACGAAATTGCCAACTTGTCGCCGCGCCACGTTGCCGGATCTACGTCCATGAATTTCCTTGCTGGAGAATTCGACGATCGCCCAAAATGTGGTTATTTTCATTTTTGAGGAGCGACCCACCAGGTTCTGTGGAACACCAATAAGAGCGAATTACGTCACATATGTATAGGGTGATTGTTTATATTTCACCCAATTCGGGTTAGAGTCGGTTAGAGTCGTTTAGAGTTGAGTATGGGTCGGGTAAGAGTCGATTAAAGTTGCTTTAGGGTCGGGTTAGGGTTGGGTTTGGGTCAGGTTGGAGTCGATTAGAGATGGGTTAGGGTCGGGTTAGTGTTGGGTTAGGATTATGTTGGTGTTAATAATAATAATTCCACTTATTATATAGTTTACTAAAATATAAACTAATATAACTACAACTTCAAATAACCAAGTGTGATTGCCACTTCCGAACAGGAAAAACAAATAACCAAATTCTGTGACAAAGATAACGAAAAAGTATATATTTTTGAAATCAGAAGAAATAACTCCAAAGATTAGAAAGATAAAATACAGGGTGTTCCATTTGAAAAATACCAACTCACATAAAATTTTTGGGTTAACGATGCTTTTTGAGAGCTCGTTCTACTTGCACGAGGGCTATATCATTTCGTCACGATGACTGTATTTTTCGAATTTTGAGACGAAAATGGTCTCAATCGACTATTTTCGACTCACTGATGACGAATCCGTCGGAAAATTTGAGTCTGTCCGTCCGTCCGGCCATCCGTAATTTTGCACTCGAATGGAGAATGAGGTTCTCAAGCTACATGTGAAATTTTGTCCAGATCGCATTACCAGAACCATAGAAATATGTAACTTTCGAACGGAAACGCCTAGGGACTTGAAATTTTCAGGATAGGTGTGGATCTCGAATGTCGTGATGACGTTCATCTATGAGCAAAATTATACTAGGGGTTCCGTAAATATGGTCGTTTGAAATTTAGTTTTCTTGATAATTTCGAAACTACAGATCCGATCGTGACGAAATTTTGTATACTAATGGAGAATGATATATTCAAGCTACATTTCTCCAGATCACATGACCAGAACCATAGAAACCATAGAAAATCATAACTTTCGAACGGAAAGGCCTAGGGACTTGAAATTTTCAGGATAGGTGTGGATCTGAAATGTCGCGTTCACGTTCATCAATGAGCAGAATTATACTAGGGGTTCCGTAAATACGGTCGTTTGAAATTTTGGTTTCTCGATAATTTCGAAATTACGGATTCGATCGAGATAAAATTTTGTATTTTAATCGAGAATGATATATTAAAACAATATTTTGTCCAGATCGCATGACCAGAACCATAGAATCCATAGAAAATTGTAACTTTTGAACGGAAAGGCCTAGGAACTTGAAATTTTCAGGCTGGGTTTGGATCGCGAATTTCGCGGTCACGTTCATCAATGAGCAAAATTAGACTAGGGGTTCCGTAAATATGGCCCTTCAAATTTTTTTCCTGATGGTTTCGGAACTACAGAGTGGATTGGAATGAAATTTTGCACCTAGCTGAGGAATAATATATTCAAACCACGTGCGAAATTTCGTTCAGATCGCATCACCAAGACCATAGATACCGTAGAAAATTCTAGCGAATTATCGAAAAAAAATTGGTCAGCTGAAGCACTGACATTAAGTCTGGAGTTTCGCCTAAGTTTCAGAATTTTTTTGACAGCTGTCGAAAATTCCTTCAATTGATTTCTTAAACTGGAAAATGCGAATCTACCTATAAGGTGGATGTACGAGCGCTCAAAAGCTCCTGACTTCACGGCTGTGCCTTTCGTAATTTTTTGCATTTTCTAAAACTAAATTATGAATGCCCATAAAAAATACTTCATATTTGCCCATTTAAAGGCTTTTGTAGGACCAATACTGAGATAGCTATTGAGTAAAATATAAACAATCACCCTGTACTTGTAAACGTCGAACTGTCAGATTTTTTTTTAATTGCATCCGGTTGTTTCGTCCTGACTTGTCTTGTTTTGTATTGAAAATAATTGATAATTATCTTTTTTCTCGAAACCTAAAAAATCTCTTGGTACGTCCTTGCTTCGTCCACTTCGACACTTATTTTGCATAGTTTCCTCTTGTGTGACATAAAAAATTAAAAATATGTTAAACTCTCAATGTTGTACAATGATGTGACGTCGTTGACATGCGGCCGTTTTGGCGCGGAATTCAAAATCATTCCCTCGGCTTCTCGAAGCGACTCTTCATGATTGCGACCAAGCAGCAGGCTTGGCAACGCGGCGGCCACGTTACATTCGGAATACGCGTTGGCTTGGCTTCGTGTTCGAAATATCGTAAGTCTGAAACTCTGGCAAGTCGTCCGTTTACTCTGAGGGAGTGTAGTCGCTTTGCCCGGAACAGCATTTCGCACGTGACAAACGTAATCCGGAAGGTGGTAATTTCGGCGAATTTGTGGATCCACAGTTTTTTAACCGAGTTGCAGAGAGACGACCGCGTATTATGCATCCAGTTCTTCAGTCTTTCACACGCAGTTTTGCATTGTTTTCAGCGGTTTTTATAACAGGTGAGTGGCGTCCGCATCTGTCCGAAATTTTATTTGAATGTTTTGCGGTGGTTTTTTGAGGACGCGGAGTTTTGAGTGTTTTGACAGGAGTTTATTGTTGATGATCATAAAAGTCAATGGGATCCTTATCGGAACTATGCCAAATTTTTAAATTCATAACCTTCACGAAGTGTTGAATACTCGACTCGAATCGAACGTTCACCTACATTTTATCAGCGTTTTCGACGCGTTGAATTCGATAAGGAAGTATTTGGTAAATATTCGACAGTTTTAGTCGCGGACCTTAAAAAATAATAGATTGTTTATGATTTTTTCTATCCTGTTCCGAAAAGTTGATTCAAGGACGAATTATAATTTTTCTTATGTAAACAACAATTAGCTATTATAAGTTATAATTATTGGAGCGAACATGGGTCCTAATTGAATGACTAGAAATAGACCAGTATTCGATGCGTATCTAACTGTTTTGTAGGATGCAATGAGCTTGTTTGTTCCAACTCTTCTCACAGGTGATGTTGTCAACAGAAAGTTTGGCACAGTTATGGCTTATTAGTATTGAAGTAACGATTTGTGATAATGAGCAAAATTGTGGTGAATGTGCTTCTCATCAGATTTTGTTAAAGGATATGTTTTCTTCGTTTTGAAGACATCGAGGGAATAAAAAAATTGTTATCAATGGCAATCTATATTTTGTAATGCATACAGTAGCAACACGCTAAATTTGAAGAAAAACCGAAAGTTAACAAGGAAGATAGCTGATTTTTTTTTCAATCATTGAAATTTCAGTATTTCTTCAATTTTTTTTTAGATTCAGAGACTAGAAAGAAAAATTATGAAGCACTGCCGTGAAGTCAGGAGCTTTTGAGCGCTCGTACATCCACCTTGTAGGTAGATTCGCATTTTCCAGTTTTAGAAATCAATTGAAGGAATTTTCGACAGCTGTCAAAAAAATTCTCAAACTTCATGTCAGTGCTTCAGCTGACCATTTTTTTTCGATAAATCGCTAGAATTTTCTACGGTATCTATGGTCTTGGTGATGCGATCTGGACAGAATTTCGCACGTAGTTTGAATACATTATTCTTCAGTTAGGTGTAAAATTTCATTGCAATCCAATCAGTAGTTTAGGAATTATCGGGAACAAAATATTTTGAACGGCCATATTTACAAAACCCTTAGTCTAATTTTGCTCATTGATGAACGTGACCGCGACATTCGCGATCCAATCCTACCCTGAAAATTTCGAGATCCTAGGCCTTTCCCTTCGGAAGTTATAATTTTCTATGGTTTCTATGGTTCTGATCATGCGATCTGGACAAAATATTGCTTTAATATATCATTCTCGATTAAAATACAAAATTTCACCTCGATCGAATCCGTAGATTCGAAATTATCGAGAAAACAAAATTTCAAACGACCGTATTTACGGAACCCCTAGTATAATTCTGCTCATTGATAAACGTGAACGCGACATTTCAGATCCACACCTATCCCGAAAATTTCAAATCCCTAGGCCTTTTCGTTCGAAAGTTATGATTTTCCATGGTTTCTATGGTTCTGGTCATGTGATCTGGAGAAATGTAGCTTGGATATATATTTCTCCATTAGTAGACAAAATTTCGTCACGATCGAATCTGTAGTTTTGAAATTATCAAGAAAACTAAATTTCAAACGACCATGTTTACGGAACCCCTAGAATAATGTTGCTCATAGATGAACGTAATCACGACATTCCAGAACCTCACCTATCCTGAAAATTTCAAGTCCCTAGGCGTTTCCGTTCAAAAGTTACAATTTTCTATGGTTTCTATGGTTCTGGTCATGCGATCTGGACAAAATATTTACGGAACCCCTGGTGGACTTCTGCCCATTAACTAATTAATTAAAATTTCAAGTCTCTAGCTTGATCCGTTCGAGAGTTATCGTGCTTACGGCCGGCCGGCCGGCCGGACGGACAGACTCGAATTTTCCGACGGATTCTTCATCAGTGAGTCGAACATAGTCGATTGAGACCATTTTCGGCTCATAATTCGAAAAATACAGACATCGTGTGAAATGATATAGCCCTCGTGTAAGTAGTACGAGCGCTCAAAAATCGATTAGTACAAGTCTCAAATTTGGGAAACTTTCAGTTTAGTGAATATGAATTTTTGAAATTAGTACGGAGAAAGTGACTTATTTATCCGATTAATCGTACCTAAATCTGACAGTTGAGAACGTTCTCCAAGTTACCGGTGAATAACACGTTTACCACATTATTTTTTGAATTTGAAGGCTTAACAGTTAAGAGAAGAAAAAGAAAATTCGTGAAATATTTGAATATTCTATGAAAATAAGTTAATAATTCTGTCAAAATGTGACAATTCACGATAAAACTGTTATTTTGATGTCAAATTTTCATAGTTTCCATGCAATTTTCGAAGAAATTCGAGAAAAGCACTTGGGTGAAGTCAGAGGCTTCTACGCGCTTGTTTTAATTCATCGACAGGTTTTTCGGGACTATCGAACATAAAGGGAAATGCTTCGAGATCATCGAAAGGAAACTAATTTAATCGTATTCAAACCATTTTCACATCTTTATCGTATATTTCACGATATTTTCATCCGAAATGTCAGAATTTGACAAATTTAAAGTAAAATTCTAGAAATTGAAAAAAATGATGGGACAGGGAAATATTTGAAAATCATCACACAACCCCATTTCAAAAACCACAACACGTGTTTCTCCAGTTTATCCCGTTACCTGATGAAGCCATGGTATGGCGAAACACGTGTTGTGGTTTTGTTAAACTCTCAATTAGGGAAAATCGTAGACAAAGTTAATGAATACTAAGTTGTTATAGATTTTCATCAAGTATCGGCCGAATCAATCCAATTGATGAGAACATAACTTATCTTTTTGAGCGCTCGTACTACTTACACGAGGGCTATATCATTTCGTCACGTTGTCTGTATTTTTCGAATTTTGAGCCGAAAATGGTCTCAATCGACTATGTTCGACTCACTGATGACGAATCCGAATTCGAGTCTGTCCGTCCGGCCGTAAGCACGATAACTCTCGAACGGAACAACCTCGAGGTTTGAAATTTCCAGTGTGGGTTCAGTTCCCGAATGCCTCGGTTGAGTTCGTTAATGGGCCAAATTCCACCAGGGGTTCCGTAAATATGGCCGTTCAAAGTTTTGTTTCCCTGATTACTTGAAAACTACAGATTTGATCGCGATGAAATTTTGCACTCAAATGGAAAATGAGGTGTTCAAGCTACATGTGAAATTTTGTCCAGATCGCATGACCAGAACCATAGAAACCATAGAACATTTGAACGGAAACGACTAGGGACTTGAAAATTTCAGGATAGTTGTGGATCTCGAATGTCGTGATCACGTTCATCTATGAGCGAATTTATACTAGGGGTTCCGTGAATATGGTCGTATGAAATTTAGTTTTCTTGATAAATAAAAAACTACAGATTCGATCGTGATAAAGTTTCGTATACTAATGGAGAATGATATATTCAAGCTATATTTCTCCAGATCACATGACCAGAACCATAGAAACCATAGAAAATCATAACTTTCGAACGGAAAGGACTAGGGACTTGAAATTTTCAGGATAGGTGTGGATCTGAAATGTCGCGTTCACGTTTATCAATGAGCAGAATTATAATAGGGGTTCCGTAAATACGGTCGTTTGAAATTTTGTTCTCTCGATAATTTCGAAACTACGGATTCGATCGAGATGAAATTTTTTATTTCAATTGAGAATGATATATTAAAGCGATATTTTGTCCAGATCGCATGACCAGAACCATAGAAACCATAGAAAATCGTAACTTTTGAACGGAAAGGCCTAGGAACTTGAAATTTTCAGGATAGGTGTGAATCTCGAATGTCGCGGTCACGTTCATCAATGAGCAAAATTAGACTAGGGGTTCCGTAAATATGGTCGTTTGAAATTTAGTTTTCTTGATAATTTCAAAACTATGGGTTCGATCGTGACGAAATTTTGTATTTCAACGGAGAATGATATATTCAAGCTACATTTTGTCCAGATTGCATAGCTAGAACCATTTTAAATTCCAACAAGTTATTGAATAAAAAATCCTTATATTTCTGCTGATTCGGCATAATTGACAAAGAGCTACTGTCATTTTTGACAGCTGTCAAAATTTTCTCGAATTTTTTTCTGAAACTGAAAAAATGCGAATATACCTATTAGGTGAATGAACGAGCGCTCTAAAGCTCCTGAGTTCATGGAAGTGCTTTTTATAATTTTTGTCATAAAAGCTCGAATTTTTACTTTTCTTTTGAACCTCCAAAATTAAAGTTTCATAACAATCATCCGCATTTCTCATCCGAGCTCTCTAATTTGACATAAGAATAAACATAAGAGTTGGCCAACTCCAAGGCCGTTCTTATGATGTCGTATGTCCCTCGAAGGAAAGTGAGTACATTCAACTTCTTACGTTATTTCCCAAGATATGTATAAATTCAGTTTTTCCCGACACCTTGATCGCGTAATATTTGCCGGACTGGTTGACACCGATCGATTCCGATCAATAAATAAAGCGAAAATGACGAAAACTACCTCAGGAATTTCCAATTTCTTCGTTTTGACGTTGGAAAATTCCAGACGGAATCGGCCGACGTGTTTGCTGAATTCTAATCGTCCCCTTGTTGTTCGCTACAAAGGCAGGTTTTGGGTTTGCATTATAATGTTACCTTTCAGGATAATAACGAGGTGTAGGTTAAGTAGGCGACCATTCTATGTTAAAACGAAGCGGTAATACTGCGTGATACTTTCCGAAATAACGTCGATTCGAAGGCGATAATGAAAGTAGCATGTTGTATAGCACAAGGAATTGTTAACAACTTGCATTTTGACGCGATCGAGCACGGCTCGAGGGGATCCAAAATTCGTCGGTGGTTGAGCGCGCGGCAAAGGCAATCTAGGGCCATATCCTTCCACTATTAAACTTGATCGGGCACATTTTGGACGGATGTTTGATCTCTATAAGTCGAGATGGATAAACCATGAATTTTCGATTATTACCACGTTTAAAATTCATTGAACAACATAAATATTCTTCAATTGCAAACGACTTATTATCAACTTTTTTACATGTTGAGATGATCTTCTATCATACAGGAATTCTAATTTAGGAAATTTTATATCTTATAATTACCTATGTTGTCTAAGTACTTTCAGTTACTTGTAATGACTCGTTGAAGAGATATATAAGGAGAGAGATATATATAATTGCCTTGGACAAAAGCTCTTCGACCTTTCCTCGAAAAGATACACGCTTTCATGAATAAGAAAAAAAAATTTCTTTTTTTACCAGAACATTTTCAACTTCTGTGTTGTTTTCGTCAAATCAATAAAAAGAATACAACATAAGCATAAGACTTGAGGAAATTTTGCAATACATTTTTCTTTACCTACAACACAAATTTTCAAATAAGGACATTTTGTTTTTTTATAAATTTATGAGGAAATATGGAATAATTTAATATTATTTTTGGAAGCATGTAACTTCTTGAGGAATGACTTCCTTCACTTTATTCCTAAATGTGTTCATATTCAATATACAGGGTGTTTTTAAAGGTGAGGTTTTGTTTTGAAAGTAGCTGAAACTCATCAAAAGAGATCATTTTGCCGGAAGTTGATCATATAAAATATTCAATTTGAAAAAGTGCAAAAAATCTTGGGCATCAAGATCTTGATATAACTCTGATCGTGTTATATCTCAGTTAGGAGATCTGCCATGAATCACGGTGCCATATGCATTCCAGCAAGTAAATAAAGTGTTGGAATTTATCGCAAATTTGTATATACTTTTTCAACTTTTATTTGGAGATTTTTCCTGTGCGGTATAATTTTCGAAGTTTAAACCAAGGGGAGGGAAAATTACTGATTGAAAAGGTCCTATAAAAAATTGTTCGAAATAGTCAACATTCGTTGGATGTGCATAAAGTCTTGCTCGGCGTGATAACGAATTATTACATGCAGCAACTATCACATCAATTTGCTCACGAATAATATCACAAGAATTTTCAATGCGTTGTCTTAGTTCTTCAACACTATTCACCTCACTGTTACTTTACACTAATGTTTTCAAATGACCCCAAAAGAAGAAATCACAGGGGTTGAGATCCGGGGAGCGTGCAGGCCAAGAAATCGCCCCACCACGTCCTACCCACCTAAAGGCACAAAAATCATACGCTCTGTCAAATGATTTCTGTTAACCGAACACATTTAATAAACACATTTGAATCTCAATACGGACCTATATCAGATCCGGGCTGGGAATTTCTCAGATTCGCAGGTAACTTTGATGTCGAAATACTCGTCCCTCGTAAATATTTCATATGAAGGATTTTTGTAATTTTAACGCTTTCTTATGAGTTCTAGCACCTGTCAAAAAAAAGTTTCACTTTTGGAAACACCCTGTATTTTCTTCGTTCATCTCAATATTTCCTTCGAATTGATGATCATTTATTTCATCAGACGTTCCTTCGAGAGCTTTTCATTGAATTGAAAATACAGTACATTTATATTTCCCATAATTTCCATTAATCACAATGGAAATTGAATGGGTCTTATCCTATCATCAGATTGTTATCTTCCAATTGATTTTTCCGTCTGTATCCTGTATCAATATGAGGATCACGAACAATGTTAGTTGGAAGATAGTAAAATTCCAGATCTTCGAATTATTTTGTAGTGTTAATTTGAGTTGTTTGATCACAAGCACCATCAATAAATCTTCCGGTTTACGAGATGACGAGACCCAATCTAACCAGAAACATAAATATTTAATTTTGTTCACGAGTTAATTTCCATCTTGAATACGTAATTCCAGAAACAAACTCCAAACAGGAAGACTAAACAAAAAGTTACAATGGAAATGAGAAGGGAGGAATAAATGGTATACAATGAGCAACTATGTTTTATTCAGATGATAATAGGGGAGTGTCAATGCTGATTGGCTTGGAATTAAAGGAAAATTGAAATCTCATTAGAGGTACTTTTGATGAATGGCTTTGTTGTTGAAGGGTTGGTACGAGAATTTTGTCTTGACGCTTAAATAAATATTTCGCTCACTAAGTTTCGAAGGTGTTTATCGTCTATTTCAACCTATATTCTTGTATGTTTTCAGTATCAGTTGCGATAGGAAGCACTTAAAATGTTTCTGCGGCTAATGAGTCGATTCTAAACCCAACAACAATTATTGCTCATCCAATTATCGTGTCGTAGATTTCTGTTTCTAACGTGAACCTAACTTATTGCATTATTTTTTTCGATCCCATGTTCCATGATTTAAACGTCACGAAAAATCAAACTTTTTTATTATACTGATTTGCCAGCGAGGTCGAAGTGATTTGAGAGGATTCACACATTGATTTATATTTCCTGAAGGAAGTTACATGAACATGGGATCTCCAAAATTCTGGGGAAGAAATTTATTCGATCAGATTTCCGAAACGCTGTGATTCGGGGTTTTGCACACATCAAGGTTGAGTCGTGGCTTTAGATACCAGATATTTAGTAAAATACCTACGCAGTTTGCAATGATCAATTGGTCCGGTATTCAAATTGCGGGACCCTAAAAACTACCGGTTTACAATTTTCATCATGAAGAAACAAGTTTCATGCGAAATTAGGCGTCGATGAAAAGATCACCGCATTAACAGAACGAAAAAAAAAATCGAAAATTTAATGCTTGCTTGGTGTTGGAGACGAACTGATAGACATATTCAAATAATTAATGTTGCCCGATGATAGGATCTAGCTAGTAACGCTCGTAGTGCATAAAAGATTTTGTTTTATGTTAATGAAAAATCAATTTTCAAATCGGTAGCATTATTTTCTATAAATACATTTTTATAATCAAGATTCTTAAAAACAGTATCTTTCAAGTTTGTCAGTTTATTTTCCCCAGTTTGCATATCTCAATATCTCCTCTCAATTTTTTGATTGTTAGATTTTTATCTAATATAATTTTCGTTTAATTGATTGCAGAATTTCATTCCCATTTATCATAATGATGATCAACAAACTCCTAATTAGAGTACACTTAACGAATCTAGGTCGTCTTATTCAATTTAAAAATGTCTTCATCTATAATTTCAGGATAATACAGTTATCCTCGAGAAATAATAGCTAAGATTTAGGAAATTCAATATATCCCTTCCTGGGAGATTCAGCAAATAAACTGCAGTGTTCCTCAGTATTTTGGACTTCGCCACCCTAAAACGAATAACCCCCAAAATTTTTAAATGGAATTGGGGTTCGCGTAAATTTTCTTTTGGAAGCTCTTCACATCGCTCTAGCAATTTTACAATGCTGCCCAATTCTCGGAAAAAATTTTAAAATGTTATTTTACTAGTCGAATGGGGTGACATTGATTTTATGAGGGTGCTTTGATGGAGTGAAATATTTTGTTAAACTAATTCAACTTTCGCAATTCACCTGAAGCCGAGCGATCTCCAGTGGAAAGAGTGAAATACTATCATTATTGTGTCGTGCTAGCGCAGTCAAGTAGTTGTTCTAATTCTTTCGTATATTCTATTTTTATATATCAGTTGTTTATTGATCGGGTTAATTTTTATTATTCTTTCTCTTATTTATTTTTTGTTTTGTCGTTTTTTGTTGTTTTTTTTTATTTGTATTCTGTCGGGAGTTGAGTGGAGTAGCCTTGGTTAGATTTCGCCGAGATAAAGACTCTATTATCATTGTTATTATAATAAATTAAACCGACGATAAATTGCCACTGTCCGAAATTATAAAATATTTCATAAGTTTTTACATTTTCCTTTACATTAACCGTTATTTACGATGAAGAGCTTTCAAATTAGCATCACTTTATGGGAAGTGTGATACAAAATACGTTTTGTTTGAGAATTATTTTTGGATACATTATGTGGGGTCAACTTGGGATTGATAGTTATCAATGTTATGTTCGAAGACTTTTATTCTCACTCGTAACCAAAAAGAATGCCGAATTTTAGTTTTCTAATTTTCAAAGGAAACACAGTACCTATCAAAGTCACCCCAAGGAATTTGTTGATTTTTTGTCATCATAGTTTTTGAGCGCTCGTACTACTTACACGAGGGCTATATCATTTCGTCACGATGTCTGTATTTTTCGAATTTTGAGCCGAAAATGGTCTCAATCGACTATGTTCGACTCACTGATGACGAATCCGTCGGAAAATTCGAGTCTGTCCGTCCGTCCGGCCGTCCGTCCGTAAGCACGATAACTCTAGAAAGGATCAACCTAGAGACTTGAAATTTTCAGTGTAGGTTCAGATCCCAAATGCCTCGGTTAAGTTCGTTAAAGGGCAGAATTCCACGAAGGGTTCCGTAAATATGGGCGTTCAAAGTTTGGTTCCCCTGATAACTTGAAAACTACAGATTTGATCGAGATGAAATTTTGCACTCAAATGGAGAATGAGGTGTTCAAGCTACATGTGAAATTTTGTCCAGATCTTATGACCAGAACCATAGAAACCATAGAAAATTGTAACTTTTGAACGGAAACGCCTAGGGACTTGGAATTTTCAGGATAGTTGTGGATCTTGAATGTCGTGATGACGTTCATCTATGAGCAAAATTATACTAGGGGTTTCGTAAATATGGTCGTTTTAAATTTAGTTTTCTTGATATGTAATTTCAAAACTACAGATTCGATCGTGACGAAATTTTGTATACTAATGGAGAATGATATATTCGAGCTACATTTCTCCAGATCACATGACCAGAACCATAGAAACCATAGAAAAATATTACTTTCGAGCGGAAAGGCCTTGGGACTTGAAATTTTCAGGATAGGTGTGGATCTGAAATGTCGCGTTCACGTTTATCAATGAGCAGAATTATACTAGGGGTTCCGTAAATACGGTCGTTTGAAATTTTAGTTTCTCGATAATTTCGAAACTACGGATTCGATCGAGATGAAATTTTGTATTTTAATCGAGAATGATATATTAAAACAATATTTTGTCCAGATCGCATGGCCAGAACCATAGAAACCATAGAAAATTGTAACTCTCGAACGGAAAGGCCTAGGGACTTGAAATTTTCAGGATAGGTGTGGATCTGAAATGTCGCGTTCACGTTCATCAATGAGCAGAATTATACTAGGGGTTCCGTAAATATGGCCGTTCGAAATATTTTTCTCCTGATAATTTCGAAACTACTGATCGGATTGTCCATATCGCACCACCAAGACCATAGATACCGTAGAAAACTCTAGCGAATTATCGAAAAAAAAATTGGTCACCTAAAGCACTGACATAAAGTCTGGAGTTTCGCCTAAGTTTCAGAATTTTTGTGACAGCTGTCGAAAATTCCTTCAATTGATTTCTAAAACTAGAAAATGCGAATCTACCTACAAGGTGCATGTACGAGCGCTCAAAAGCTCCAGCCTTCACGGCAGTGCTTTTCTCAATTTTTATATTTCAGTTGTTTATTGATCGGGTTAATTTTTATTATTCTTCCTCTTATTTATTTTTTGTTTTGTCGTTTTTTGTTGATTTTTTTTTATTTGCATTTTGTCGGCAGTTGAGTGGAGAACCCTTGGCTAGATTTCGCCGAGATTACCAAAAATAAAGACTCTATTATCATTATTATTAAAATAAATTAAACTGACGATAAATTGCCACTGTCCGAAATTATAAAATATTTCATAAGTTATTACATTTTCCTTTACATTAACCGTTATTTACGATGAAGAGCTTTCAAATTAGCATCACTTTATGGGAAGTGTGATACAAAATACGTTTTGTTTGAGAATTATTTTTGGATACATTATGTGGGGTCAACTTGGGATTGATAGTTATCAATGTTATGTTCGAAGACTTTTATTCTCACTCGTAACCAAAAAGAATGCCGAATTTTAGTTTTCTAATTTTCATAGGAAACACAGTACCTATCAAAGTCACCCCAAGGAATTTGTTGATTTTTTGTCATCATAGTTTTTGAGCGCTCATACTACTTACACGAGGGCTATATCATTTCGTCACGATGTCTGTATTTTTCGAATTTTGAGCCGAAAATGGTCTCAATCGACTATGTTCGACTCACTGATGACGAATCCGTCGGAAAATTCGAGTCTGTCCGGCCGTCCGTCCGTAAGCACGATAACTCTCGAACGGATCAACCTTGAAATTTTCAGTGCAGGTTCAGATCCCAAATGCCTCGGTTAAGTTCGTTAATGGGCAGAATTCCACGAGGGGTTCCGTAAATATGGGCGTTCAAAGTTTTGTTCCCCTGATTACTTGAAAACTACAGATTTGATCGAGATGAAATTTTGCACTCAAATGGAGAATGAGGTGTTCAAGCTACATGTGAAATTTTGTCCAGATCGCATGACCAGAACCATAGAAACCATAGAAAATTGTAACTTTTGAACGGAAACGCCTAGGGACTTGAAATTTTCAGGATAGTTGTGGATCTCGAATGTCGTGATGACGTTCATCTATGAACAAAATTATACTAGGGGTTCCGTAAATATGGTCGTTTTAAATTTAGTTTTCTTGATATGTAATTTCAAAACTACAGATTCGATCGTGACGAAATTTTGTATACTAATGGAGAATGATATATTCGAGCTACATTTCTCCAGATCACATGTCCAGAACCATAGAAACCATAGAAAAATATAACTTTCGAGCGGAAAGGCCTAGGGACTTGAAATTTTCAGGATAGGTGTGGATCTGAAATGTCGCGTTCACGTTTATCAATGAGCAGAATTATACTAGGGGTTCCGTAAATACGGTCCTTTGAAATTTTGGTTTCTCGATCATTTCGAAACTACGGATTCGATCGAGATGAAATTTTGTATTTTAATCGAGAATGATATATTAAAACAATATTTTGTCCAGATCGCATGGCCAGAACCATAGAAACCATAGAAAATTGTAACTTTTGAACGGAAAGGCCTAGGAACTTGAAATTTTCAGGGTGGGTTTGGATCGCGAATATCGCGGCCAAGTTCATCAATGAGCGAAATTAGACTAGGGGTTCCGTAAATATGGCCGTTCAAAATATTTTTCTCCTGATAATTTCGAAACTACTGATCACTTTTTCACAGATGGAAAATGACTTGTTCAAGCTACCTGCAAAATTGTCCAGATCGCATGATCAGAACCATAGAAACTATAGGAAATTATAACTTTCGAATGGAAAGACCTAGGGACTCGAAATTTTTAGGATAGGTGTGGAGCTCGAATATAGCGGTCACGTTTATCAATGAGCAAAATTAGACTAGGGGTTCCGTAATAATGGCCGTTCAAAATATTTTTTTCCTGATAATTTCAAAACTACCGATTGGATTGGAATGAAATTTTGCACATAGATGAAGAATAATGTATCTTAACATTAACAAGACCATAGAAACCTTAAAAGATTCTAGCGAATTATCGAAAAAAATCCTTATATTTCTGAAACAGCTGATTCGGCATAATTGACAAAGAGCTGCTGTCATTTTTTGACAGCTGTCAAAAATTTCTTGAATTGGTTTGTAAAACCATAAAATGCGAATCTATCTACAAGGTGAAATTCAGTGACTAGAAGTCTCACTCCTTCCCCTATGCTATTCAAATATTTCGGGGTAATTTTACCCCTCTTTGGGGTTGTAAGTAGCGCACTCAAAAATACTGTATGTATAATCAAGAGTCTGAGCGTTTTTCTAGAATGTTCCACTTGGCCACCCTGTATATTCCGACAAGGCTTGAGAAAATTTGTCTATGAAAGAACTAATACTTTATCAACCTTCCCCTTATGTTCGTGAATGTGTAACAAGCAATTCACAGCGTGAAAGCAACAAACAATAAATTTTTCCAATCTCCAAATACGCGATGAATGTAAGAAAAACCCATTCAAGGAATTCGAAAACAACTTTTAATCTCAAAATAGCCTTATAATCGATTATCGCTGTAAATCGACATCCAGTTTCCACGCTAGATTACTAGTAGCATTTAAAATGAGGAAACTCAACACAGCTCACAGTAAAAGTGGTAGGAAGCAGTTTGAAACTAGTTATCTGAAAGTTACATAAAATTAATGCTCGGCACATTGTACCAAGTAGCTCAAGGCTCTCATTCTTTGACATGAATTTTGTAAATATTTGTTGTTATGGAACATTAATAATACTTCTTCGTCCCAATGGATTTCTTCGAATTTTTTCTCTGAAAGCCCACCATTATCGTCTGGAATTTTCCATTGTCCAACTTCCCGTCTGTCAAATTGTTTTCGATTCGACGTAAAAAGGGAAATCAACATATGAACTGAATTTAATGCTACCCAGTTTCAAGGTTGACAATGTCTTTCACGACAAATTTGTGCCGTATACACTATATCTGGTGAATTTATATCTACCGATCAAGTCCGTACGTTAAACGTGTTTTATATCGGTTTAGTACTCGACGTTTTATTGAAATCGACCTTCGGGCTTTTTTCTACGATGAGTGAAGAACGACTATGTGTATAAATACCTGGCTTCAATTGTGCAGGGTCGTTGGTGCAGACAATCAATTATGTTTTCACAGAATTTTTATGTTAACTCATCGATTGAATTTTTTTGGATGAAATATTCTTCGAAATAACTGGGGAAAAGCTCGATGAACTCTGCAATTCAACAACCTGTGCAACAGGTCCGTGTTCTGAGAATAACAAAAGTGCATGATTGTTGCATTCTTCGAGGAACAATGTCGAATTGCATAATTTACTGTTCGAAAACCCAACACAAATATATCTTACAAAATTGTTACTTTTCCACAATTGAATACAATGAGGAAATATTCAACTTTTAAATGTACCAATTAGTCCTGGAAGAAATCGCGTCTCACTATTCAAGTTCGATTAATGTAAACAAAGTTGTTTGTAGTAATTTGTTGTAAACAAACATTGCTTGAATTAAAACGAAGGAATCTTCCATTCAATTTTATGTAGACACAATTTTGCTCAATCTTCATCTTCTTCTTCGTTGGGTAGGTCTTTTAACAATTATACGTCGATATAACTAATGATATCCTTGAATGCAGGATATGGCTGGATATCCCTATAATCATAATATTGCGTTTGAAGATAAACAAATCACTTTATAAATGTCTTCACTGTACTTCATCAGTCGCAGATTCTCACAAATATCCTTTTGGAAACATGCCCGTCCCAAAAAAGATATAAACAGTACGCATAAACAGATTTCAAGAGGAGTGCTCGAAGTTTTGTCGAATGGGGTGACATTGATTGCATTTTCAAATAAATTCATTTCCTGTTTAACAGACTGCTTGGAGTTCGAATGAGGCCTTCAGGGTGCCAAAAACTGTCATTTGATTCTCATAAACATCGATAGATGGAATCATTGAATTATATTGAATATCTCAGAAAAATACAACTTTTTTCACTTGGAAAAGCTATAGAAAGCTGAATTTCCACACAACTCATTTCATCGATGACACAACATTTGAGCAGGATAAAGCGAATAGTTTTGTAACGAATTTCCCAAAAATCTTCTAGCATAGGATCAACAACTAATTAAAAATTTTCAATTCGATTGGATTGGTATTTTTCATTTTCATTGATGCCCCTTAAATTTCGGCAGGATATAGCAAAATGTTTCTGAGATGCCGAAATTTCACATGAAATTCAATGTCATCATTGTGCAAGTAACTACAAAGTTTCAATTCAATCGAATCGGTATTTTCCGAATTATTGAGGAAAAAGAAATTTGGATGACTATATCTACTGAACCCTTCGGCGGAATAAGCCCACTAACGAAATCCACCGGATGGAACCACACAATTATTATAAAATTTCCCCACACCAGATCAGAAAACCTCAATTTTCTTTCCACGTGAAACAGCTCTAAAGCTGAATATAAACTCATTTTATCGATGTCCTTTGAGTAGACACAACATTTTGGCATCCAAAAAGTTTCTGAGATGCCGAAATTTCACACAAAATTTAAATCCGAATTATTGAGGAGAAAAAAATTTGGATGACTATATCTACTGAACCCTTCGGCGGATTTCGCTCATCAACGAAATCAACCAGATGGAATCACACAATTATCATAAAATTGCTCAACGTCCGATCAGAAAACCTCAATTTTCTTTCCACGTGAAACAGCTGTAAAACTGAATATAAACTCAATTTATCGATGCCTTTCAAGAAGACACAACATTTTGGCAGCATATGGCAAAACGTTTCTAAGATGCCAAAATTTCACATAAAATTTAATGTCATCATTGTGCAAGTAACTACAAAGTTTCAATTCAATCGAATCGGTATTTTCCGAATTATTGAGGAGAAAAAAATTTGGATGACTATATCTACTGAACCCTTCGGCGGATTTCGCCCATTAACGAAATCAACCAGATGGAATCACACAATTATCATAAAATTGCTCAACGTCCGATCAGAAAACCTCAATTTTCTTTCCACGTGAAACAGCTGTAAAACTGAATATAAACTCAATTTATCGATGCCTTTCAAGAAGACACAACATTTTGGCAGCAAATGGCAAAAGGTTTCTAAGATGCCGAAATTTCACATAAAATTTAATGTCATCATTGTGCAAGTAACTACAAAGTTTCAATTCAATCGAATCGGTATTTTCCGAATTATTGAGGAGAAAAAAATTTGGATGACTATATCTACTGAACCCTTCGGCGGATTTCGCCCATTAACGAAATCAACCAGATGGAATCACACAATAATCATAAAATTGCTCAACGTCGGATCAGAAAACCTCAATTTTATTTCCACGTGAAACAGCTGTAAAGCTGAATATAAACTCATTTTATCGATGCCTTTTAAGAAGACACAACATTTTGGCAGCATATGGCAAAAAGTTTCTAAGAAGCCGAAATTTCACATAAAATTCAATGTCACCATTGTGCAAGTAACTTCAAAGTTTCAATTCAATCGAATCGGTATTTTCCGAATTATTGAGGAGAAAAAAATTTGGATGACTATATCTATTGAAACCTTCGGCGGATTTCGCCCATTAACGAAATCAACCAGATGGAATCACACAATTATCATAAAATTGCTCAACGTCAGATCAGAAAACCTCAATTTTCTTTCCACGTCAAACAGTTCGAAAGCTGAATATAAACTCATTTTATCGATGCCTTTTAAGAAGACACAACATTTTAGCAGCATATGGCAAAAAGTTTCTAAGATGCCGAAATTTCACATAAAATTTAATGTCATCATTGTGCAAGTAACTACAAAGTTTCAATTCGATCGAATCGGTATTTTCCGAATTATTGAGTAGAAAAAAATTTGGATGACTATATCTACTGAACCCTTCGGCGGATTTCGCCCATTAACGAAACCAACCAGATGGAATCACACAATTATCATAAAATTGCTCAACGTCCGATCAGAAAACCTCAATTTTCTTTCCACGTGAAACAGCTGTAAAGCTGAATGTAAACTCATTTGATCGATGCCTTTTGAGAAGACACAACATTTTGGCAGCATATGGCAAAAAGTTTCTAAGATGCTGAAATTCCACATAAAATTTGATGTCACCATTGTGCAAGTAACTATAAAGTTTCAATTCGATCGAATCGGTATTTTTCGAATTATTGAGAAGAACAAAATTCGGATGACTATATCTACAAAACCCTTCGGCGGATTTTGCCAATTTATGAATTTAACAGGCCCTCCGAAATTTTAAAACTAGGCATTCTCTCTCGAAATTTATCGTGTTTGCGGCTGGCCGGACGGACGGGCAGAATTGAATTTAACAGCGAATGCTTCATCAGTTAGCCCAACCTCATCGTTCGAGGCTCAAACTCGAAAATTACAGACATTCGGACGAAATTATAACGGTTCTGTTCATGAAAAAAGATTTCCTTGAGAAATGCCACTTTCACAAAAATTCGATAAGAATAAACATACGATAGTGAGAACACACCTCATAATATTGATGTAATGAATAATTAATTACATATATCAAGAAGAATACATTAAAACGCTAAACACTTTGTTTTCAACGTATTTTTTCAACCTTACTATAATTTATTCGTAGGTATGCTAATATTACACAGTAACAATACACGTTTTTTAGACTTTACTCAACACATTGAAAATAATATTGTGTACACTATTCATAGAATATCTTCGAATAGTGTTTCCTCTCAATATCTAGCGCAGAGAAATGATTTGTAAAATTGTTTGGCGACTGCAGATGTCGAAACAAATAGGTAGGCATATACTAGGCGAAGTTGTAGAGATATTTGTGCCAAATGAGCGGAATTTCACTCTCCGCGCTGTTGCGTGTTGTTTATTACTTCATTTCACATTACTGGAGGTACAGATGAATATTTTGTTCGATTTGGCTCCGCGAAGTGGCCAATCCATCAAATCAGGCATCCTCCCAAAAAATAATATTATCCTCGAGGAGGTGTGGAAACCGTTCTATAGGGAAACGTAGTGAAGAGTGTGTAAGGTCGTAAGAACATCCGATATACACTTAGGATGAGCCAACAAGTTCAAGTTAAAAATAACGAACCTCATTTATCCAAATAGACCACCTAATCTGGTTAGCTGAAGAATAATCAACAGAGAGAATTCCGACTTTCTCTATGATAGTAAACACATAAATTTCATGGAAAGATGGTCGCGTAAGAACCATCCCGGCATCAAACAGTTCCTTCAATTCGATTCTCTCATTTTATCCCAAGATCAATCTCAACAAAGCTCGTAAGAACATGATTTCTTTGTAAACATTTGTTTTACGTACGTACACAATTATGATTGTTACGACAATGGGAGGATACCAGAAACATCCTTGGATTATGATAGTAGAGTTCGCGAGGCATGAAAAGAGCTCTAAAACAGATTTTCGTGTGAACTTCATTGCTAAAATGTATGGACCTCTTGGTATCATTCCCTACATCATAACAATGCAAAATCACTTGGTCGTCAAAAAATCGTCCTGTGCAGGAAGTGGTGGGGGGCATTTTTCCAAAAATTGACAAAATTTTTTTTTTCGTTTATAATTATCTACATCCAGTGACTTATATTCAAACAAATTTTCATCGAAATATACGATTCAGAAATATTTAATTTTAATTATCAAAGAAGTCGGATACAATGCTCTTATATTGAGTTCCTTAAGATAAAATCGCTTGCCCTGCAAAGGCATATTCACCATTATGTTCCGTTCCATTTTACTCGGAAACTGTCGCGAAAATCAAAAAAATGCTTCATATAAAGGGTCTTCTTCATAAACCGACGATTCAGATGGTTTTTTCCAAATTTCAATTGGCCTGATAATTTCCTCAAAAAATAGGAAAATCTGCTATTACATCCGGTTAGCCGCGACTGACCGTGGAGACGCGAGGAAGGCTCACTTTGATGAATAAACGCTTGTCGGGGCAGAAATAAACGACCTTATGGATCGAGCGTTCATAGGGTCGTTTTTCGGTTGGACCAGGCCATATTTTCATTGTTCGTGCATTCTGATGATGAATTAGAATGTTTGATTTGATTTCTTTCAACTTGTGGATTAAAAAACAAATAGGGACAAACATCTATTTGTTAATTTACAATTACTTATTGAGTTCAGTTTGGTATTTACATTCGTCCTGAAATTATCGCTCATTTGCATTTGTACTCAAAAGATTTACGCAACTCCGGAATCTGCAAAGGGGCACAGTTGTTATCTATGCTTTCTAGTTTCAAAATATATCTTACATTCATTCCATTATAAATCCGATTCAAATCCGATTATCAAATCCGATCACTGTCAGATGAAGAATATTCAACAGGATGGAATTTGGAAAATTTTGAGTTACTTTTATTGCCACATGCTTTATGGGCCATACATTTGCGAGAGCCAATACAAGGAATTTTTTTTTCTCACAGGAACACATAGGTCCCGGTGCAATCTGGAATAAAAATGCCCATGTTATAAATAATAGATATTTATCAGATATTCGATATAAGGATGTTTTATGAGTGGTTGGCCGTAGCCTAGTGGTCAATGCAGGTCATCCAGACCTTTCAGAAAAGTTGCTCGTTTTGTATCCCAAGGCTCTTAGTTTAGGAGATACAGGGTGATTTATGGATTTTGGCCTGAATTTACGATAGGCATAATTCTGGAATCTGAGGTCCGTTTTTTTTTAAATTTCAAGGGGTTGTTCATTTCAGAAAGTCCTTTCGAGTGGCTCACGCAATATCAATATTTTCAGGACATTACTCAGAATATCGTGGTTTATCTTTCAAGCCCCAAAATCTATATTTTCTACATCACTTAAAGAAATTTCGTTATTGCCATGAAAAAATACATAACTCAATCTAAGGAGTTAAATTTTCACTTTGAATAGCCCACTTGTTACAAGCGAGTAGCGAATGAACGAATTCATGTTTTATGTAGTTTTTTTGAAATATTTCTTGTATTTTGCTGGGATTTTGAACCTCAAAGCTTAAGAGCGTTATAACTCATGAAGTGAACGATTTTTGAAATGTAATCCGTGAATGTATTCGTTCCACAACACAAATAACTAGATATTAATATTTTTTCTATAACTTTTTGTTCAAATCCCTTGTATTCTAAACCCTAAGCACCCACTGAGTGTTTTAACACGCTACTTATAGAAGTAATTACATAATTACAAGTATGCATAATCAAGCTTTGAATTCTTTCGAAACTAAATATAAAATTTAGGGACAAATGGCGTAAACCCACTAGAAACATAATCAAGGATTGCATTTGCTTTAAAGAAATAAGATATTGACTTGTATTCCTCATGAAATTCGCCAAATATCGCTTTCTTTACACATTCTCTAAACATAGCTGTCAAATTTGAAGTTACTCCAATTTTAATTCAAAATTCTAACTTTGTAAGAATACAAAATGTTAATATCTAGTAATTTGTGTTGTCGAACGAATACATTCACGGATTACATTTCAAAAATCGTTCACTTCATGAGTTATAACGCTCTTAAGCTTTGAGGTTCAAAATCTCAGCAAAATACAAGAAATATTTCAAAAAAATTACATAAAACATGAATTCGTTTATTCGCTACTCGCTTGTAACAAGTGGGCTATTCAAAGTGAAAAGTTATCTCCTTAGATTGAGTTATGTATTTTTTCATGGCAATAACGAAATTTCTCTAAGTGATGTAGAAAATATAGATTTTGAGGCTTGAAAGATAAACCACGATATTCTGAGTAATGTCCTGAAAATATGTATATTGCGTGAGCCACTCGAAAGGACTTTCTGAAATGAACAACCCCTTGAAATTAAAAAAAAACGGACCTCAGATTCCAGAATTATGCCTATCGTAAATTCAGGCCAAAATCCATAAATCACCCTGTATCTCCTAAACTAAGAGCCTTGGGATACAAAACGAGCAACTTTTCTGAAAGGTCTGGATGACCTGCATTGGCCACAAGGCTACGGCCAACCACTCATAAAACATCCTTATATCGAATATCTGATAAATATCTATTATTTATAAGATGGGCATTTTTATTCCAGATTGCACCGGGACCTATATGTTCCTGTGAGAAAAAAAAATTCCTTGTATTGGCTCTCGCAAATGTATGGCCCATAAAGCATGTGGCAATAAAAGTAACTCAAAATTTTCCAAATTCCATCGTGTTGAATATTCTTCATCTGACAGTGATCGGATTTGATAATCGGATTTGAATCGGATTTATAATGGAATGTAAGATATATTTTGAAACTAGAAAGCATAGATAACAACTGTGCCCCTTTGCAGATTCCGGAGTTGCGTAAATCTTTTGAGTACAAATGCAAATGAGCGATAATTTCAGGACGAATGTAAATACCAAACTGAACTCAATAAGTAATTGTAAATTAACAAATAGATGTTTGTCCCTATTTGTTTTTTAATCCACAAGTTGAAAGAAATCAAATCAAACATTATAATTCATCATCAGAATGCACGAACAATGAAAATATGGCCTGGTCCAACCGAAAAACGACCCTATGAACGCTCGATCCATAAGGTCGTTTATTTCTGCCCCGACAAGCGTTTATTCATCAAAGTGAGCCTTCCTCGCGTCTCCACGGTCAGTCGCGGCTAACCGGATGTAATAGCAGATTTTCCTATTTTTTGAGGAAATTATCAGGCCAATTGAAATTTGGAAAAAACCATCTGAATCGTCGGTTTATGAAGAAGACCCTTTATATGAAGCATTTTTTTGATTTTCGCGACAGTTTCCGAGTAAAATGGAACGGAACATAATGGTGAATATGCCTTTGCAGGGCAAGCGATTTTATCTTAAGGAACTCAATATAAGAGCATTGTATCCGACTTCTTTGATAATTAAAATAATATATTCCTGAATCGTATATTTCGATGAAAATTTGTTTGAATATAAGTCACTGGATGTAGATAATTATAAACGAAAAAAAAAATTTTGTCAATTTTTGGGAAAATGACCCCCACCACTTCCTGCACAGGACGATTTTTTGACGACCAAGTGATTTTGCATTGTTATGATGTAGGGAATGATACTAAGAGGTCCATACATTTTAGCAATAAAGTTCACACGGGGTGACACGATAGAGCTCCGTTTGAACCCTACTATGATAATAGAACGTGACTTTGATGATCATCGTCGAGTTTTTACTACGAATAATATTTGCAGTTTGCAGTCGATCCAGTCATTATCGCTGACGTGTTATGATTTGGTTCAACCTGTTTGTTGATGATAGCGCAGTGTTTTCCCAATTTTCCACACAGGAAGAATTCGAATTCACGCTCGGCGAAGTATCGGGCCGACCCCCGGTCGAGTGTAAATATTTTTCGGGAACTCGACAAAACGGATGCTGCGTCGTCGCGAAAAAAACAAACAGAAGTTGATTTTGCGTAAATTCCGAATGAATGAGATACGCAATCTAAACAGTGAGAACGGCAGGTGACTGATATTTAGCTTATCGGGGAAACGCAAATAGATCCCGACAAATTTTCCACGTTGATGATAGAATGCCTGTGGCGTTTTTTTTTTTTGAAGCGGACTCGGAATTTTTGGTAATCTATTGTCATTTCTATTCGGCATTATCTTTTTTGTACGTGGATTCTTTCGATTGATGATTTTTGAAGTGGGATAGGATAATTTGTTATCTAGAAGGCTCAGTTTGTGTGAATCAAATTGCGTCACTATCAGTGGTTTCCGAAATGATAAGAATCTTCAATCATAATTTTTTCGTGTTTATCTCACTCCCAATTCTATGGAAAAATCATCGCAACGTGTCTCTGACGAAATACATTGGAATGTTGCTGGGAGTTTGGAAGAACATTTTTTTGAGAACGCACTATTTCATAAAACATCGATTACTATCACATGCGATATTAGAAAACTTATACGTAGTTTAGGAGATTTTTTTCGAATTGCCAATGTCAGATTTATTGAATATTTACCGTTATTGCCAGAACTACCAATAAATTTCTTCTTCTTCTCTATACTATTGTGACCCCCCACGAGTTTTTTTCCTGACAATGTTTGGGTAAGCCTTTGGTAACCAAATGAATCAGATTTTTATTTTTTTTTTCAATTCGAGATTTTTATGCCCCTTTGTATCGAAGAATAGATTTTGATTCAAAATATGTGCCATAAAATAGCGAATTGAAGGCACATGTTGGTATGTACTACTTTTCGACTATAACCTTACTGTCAACTGTCAAAAATATGGTTACGTCAAATTCTCCCATATAGAAGGATTTTATTCATATGACTCATAATTGTTTTCGTGTTTCTCTCACTCTACATTCTGAGGAAAAATTCTTTCAGCGTGAGCCCGACGAACGATATTAGAATGTTGCTGAAAATTTGGAAGACCTTTTTTTTTTTTTGAAACAGCACTATTTCATGAGAAATTGACTAGTACTAGTCGCAGTAGTAGAAAACTTATTAGTTTTGGAGATATGATTTTTTTGAAATTGGATCGAAACTGTTAAAATCTGACGTTCCAATGTCAGATTGATTGAAAATTGATAGTAATTGCCAGAACTACCAAACTATTTCTTTTTCTTCTTTCTACTATTGTAATTCTCCACGAGTTATTTTTTCCTGAAAATGTTTGAATAAGCCTTTGGTAACCGAATGAATCAGATTTTTATGATATTTTTTTCAATTCGAGCTCTTCATGCCCCTTTGTATCGAAGAATAGATTTTGATTCAAAATATTTGTCATAAAATAGCGAATTGAACTATTTGAAGCCACATATTGGTATAACTGTTCGACTATAACCTAACTGTCAACTGTCAAAAATATGGTTACGACAAATTCTCCCATAGAGAAGGATTTTATTCACATGACTCATAATTGTTTTCGTGTTTCTTTCACTCTACATTCTGAGGAAAAATTCTTTCAGCGTGAGGCCGACGAAAGATATTAGAATGTTGCTGAAAATTTGGAAGACCTTTTTTTTTGAAACAGCATCTTTTCATGAGAAATGGACTAGTACTAGTCGCAGTAATAGAAAATTTATTATGTAGTTTAGGAGATATGATTTTTTTGAAATTAGATCGAAACTGTCAAAATCTGACGTTCCAATGTCAGATTGATTGAAAATTGACAGTAATTGCCAAAACTACCAAACTATTTCTTTTTCTTCTTTCTACTATTGTAATTCTCCACGAGTTATTTTTTCCTGAAAATGTTTGAATAAGCCTTTGGTAACCGAATGAATCAGATTTTTATGATATTTTTTTCAATTCGAGCTCTTCATGCCCCTTTGTATCGAAGAATAGATTTTGATTCAAAATATTTGTCATAAAATAACGAATTGAACTAATTGAAGCCACATATTGGTATAACTGTTCGACTATAACCTAACTGTCAACTGTCAAAAATATGGTTACGTCAAATTCTCCCATAGAGAAGGATTTTATTCACATGACTCATAATTGTTTTCGTGTTTCTTTCACTCTACATTCTGAGGAAAAATTCTTTCAGCGTGAGGCCGACGAAAGATATTAGAATGTTGCTGAAAATTTGGAAGACCTTTTTTTTTGAAACAGCATCTTTTCATGAGAAATGGACTAGTACTAGTCGCAGTAATAGAAAATTTATTATGTAGTTTAGGAGATATGATTTTTTTGAAATTAGATCGAAACTGTCAAAATCTGACGTTCCAATGTCAGATTGATTGAAAATTGACAGTAATTGCCAGAACTACCAAACTATTTCTTTTTCTTCTTTCTACTATTGTGATTCTCCACGAGTTATTTTTTCCGGACAATGTTTTAATAAACCTTTGGTAACCGAATGAATCAGATTTTTATGATTTTTTCTTCAATTCGAGATCTTTATGCCCCATTTGTATCGAAGAGTAGATCTTGATTCAAAATATTTGTCATAAAATAGCGAATAGAACTAATTGAAGCCACATGTTGGTATAACTGTTCGACCATAACCTAACTGTCAACTGTCAAAAATATGGTTACGTCAAATTCTCCCATATAGAAGGATTTTATTCACATGACTCATAGTTGTTTTCGTGTTTCTCTCACTCTACATTCTGAGGAAAAATTCTTTCAGCGTGAGGCCGACGAAAGATATTAGAATGCTGCTGAAAATTTGGAAGACCTTTTTTTTTTGAAACAGCAGTATTTCATGAGAAATTGACTAGTACTAGTCGCAGTAGTAGAAAACTTATTAGTTTAGGAGATATGATTTTTTTGAAATTGGATCGAAACTGTTACAATCTGACGTTCCAATGTCAGATTGATTGAAAATTGACAGTAATTGCCAGAACTACCAAACTATTTCTTTTTCTTCTTTCTACTATTTTAATTCTCCACGAGTTATTTTTCCTGACAATGTTTTAACAAACCTTTGGTAACCGAATGAATCAGATTTTTATGATTTTTTTTTTCAATTCGAGATCTTTATGCTCCATTTGTATCGAAGAATAGATCTTGATTCAAAATATTTGTCATAAAATAGCGAATTGAACTAATTGAAGCCACATGTTGGTATAACTGTTCGACTATAACCTAACTGTCAACTGTCAAAAATATGGTTACGTCAAATTCTCCCATATAGAAGGATTTTATTCACATGACTCATAGTTGTTTTCGTGTTTCTTTCACTCTACATTCTGAGGAAAAATTCTTTCAGCGTGAGGCCGACGAAAGATATTAGAATGTTGCTGAAAATTTGGAAGACCTTTTTTTTTTGAAACAGCAGTATTTCATGAGAAATTGACTAGTACTAGTCGCAGTAGTAGAAAACTTATTAGTTTAGGAGATATGATTTTTTTGAAATTGGATCGAAACTGTTACAATCTGACGTTCCAATGTCAGATTGATTGAAAATTGACAGTAATTGCCAGAACTACCAAACTATTTCTTTTTCTTCTTTCAACTATTGTGACTCTCCACGAGTTATTTTTTCCTGACAATGTTTGAATAAGCCCTTGGTAACCGAATGAATCAGATTTTTATGATATTCCATTCGAGCTCTTTGTGCCCCTTTGTATCGGAGAATAGATTTTGACTCAAAATATATGTCATAAAATAGCGAATTGAAGCAACATGTTTGTATGACTGTTCGAGTATAACCTAACTGTCAACTGTCAAAAATATGGTTACGTCAAATTCTCTCATATAGAAGAATTTGATTCATATGACTTATTGTGTAGATTCGCAAAATGTCCCAGTTCAAAGCTATGAAGCGTAAAAACTGGTTCCTAAGCCCCAGCAAATCCTCCAAATTCTTCGCATTCCCGTTGAAAAACAAATTAACACAACTGAATCACGATCAGTAACGTCAGTAATGATCTAAACGAACGAATCATGCGACAGTCATCCTATTCAAATTACTAACCTACGTTCGACATCATCGAACGCCACGCGAAAATTTTCCGTCGTATCTTACAATCTGTTGATCCACGTCAATGCGCGCCGCGCGGCGTTATTTAGAACCGCTGTAAAGTTACTTAGCAGGTAAATAAAAGGTGAAGGTCTTCCGTTATGACGTGTGTCGGGGGACGCCAGATAGAGAGTAGACGAGCCCACAGATTGAGGCCTGTGATTGGCTGGATATAATCGTACGATTCTCCGTTTTGTAAGTGGTAGGGCGCCAGTTTCGTATGGGACAGTTGGCATAACTTCGTTCTCTGGTGTCTAGTAGTATTAGCGATTGACGTCACTAAAGGCCGTACACGGACGGCACGATTTGTGGTACCACAACGAACATTGAATTTATGTTACCAGAGACACTGAGGGATTAAGATGCGAATACCAGAGCGTGTACGAGTGCGTGTGTCGAGACCCACCTTTAGCCTCTATCATAACATATTTACAGAAACCTTCCACTATACTATGTAAGCCTACAAACGGCATGAACAGTTATTAATGGTTATTTAACACTAACGAATCCAAATTGAAAGCAAATAGAGGTGATTGATGTACTGAAAAACACATAATGGTCTATACTCTTGAATCAATGAGGGATATTCAATGACAGCAAAAACACAAACAACCCTTATCATTTACATGTTATTTTATGTTTCACAGGGGAGTACCTAAAGTGCAACGTCCCATTTTCGAATTCAAAACGGTTTCAATCAATATCCCATCATTGTCAATTATAAAACGTTGAATATCTCCAGCGATTCTGGATTGAAGTAATTTTAGGGGATGTTGCCATCTGGCTTCACGTTAGGGACTCGGCCCTGTTTTTCCCATTATTTATTACCTATATACAGTCACGTAGAATTTTCTCGTGGTTACCAAACGATTGCGTTATTTATATATTATTCTACGTGTGTATGACTTTGCGTACATATCTATATTGCGTTGATTCAATGTCAACAAATGATGCAAATTTATTTGTTTGGGCTGAATCGAAATGCGAATTTGATATCGTAAAAGATATGGGCGGTCATCAGAATGTAGTATTATAAGAATTGCAATCCTTATCTGGGTCATTTTCGATGAATCACGATCAGAACGTGATCATTGTTTATTATTATTGAATGTCTGAATGGTTCTGTGAGTAATTTTCGATAAGTTCCCACACTGATTTATGTCTCATTGAACCTACGGAATAAATTTTCCCGAATGAAACGACGAATAATGAAAAATTTCAAAAGCACAGTTCGAAATATTGGAGGATGAAAAGGGGGATAAAGCTGAAGAACAGAGGGAAGAAATAAAAAAAACATCAATTAAATTCGACCACGAATTCTTCATCTGTGAGTGCAACCTAATCGTTTCTCGGCTCAAAACTAGGAAATTACAGATATGTATTTGGCAAAATGGTAACGCTCTTGTTCATAGAAACAAGCGCACGAAAAAGTAATTGGAAAATGATATTACAATTAATTACTGCATTATAACCAAAACAGAATTTATAGAAAACATTAGAAGACAGTGTTTCCAAATTAAAGAGAATCTAGAAGATCAGAAGGAAGTTATAAAAGCTCAATTCGAAAGATTGGAAGATGAAAAAGGGGATAAAGCAGAGGGACAGAGGAAAGAAGTGAAAAAACATAAATTGAATTTGACCACAAATTCTTCATCTGTGAGTCCAACCTAATCGTTACTCGGCTTAAAATTAGGAAATTACAGCGTTTGGCAAAATGACAACGCTCTTGTTCATAGAAACAAACGCACAAAAAATTAAAGTGGAAAATGATATAACAATTATTGAGACTACATTAGAAACACAGAAAAAAGAATTCATAAAAAACATTAGAAGACAGTGTTTGAAAGTTGAAGAGAATCTGGAAGATCAGAAGGAAGTTATAAAAGCTCAATTCGAAAGATTGGAAGATGAAAAAGGGGATAAAGCAGAGGGACAGAGGAAAGAAGTGAAAAAACATAAATTGAATTCGACCACAAATTCTTCATCTGTGAGTCCAACCTAATCGTTACTCGGCTTAAAATTAGGAAATTACAGCGTTTGGCAAAATGACAACGCTCTTGTTCATAGAAACAAACGCACAAAAAATTAAAGTGGAAAATGATATAACAATTATTGAGACTACATTAGAAACACAGAAAAAAGAATTCATAAAAAACATTAGAAGACAGTGTTTGAAAGTTGAAGAGAATCTAGAAGATCAGAAGGAAGTTATAAAAGCTCAATTCGAAAGATTGGAAGATGAAAAAGGGGATAAAGCTGAGGGACAGAGGAAAGAAGTGAAAAAACATAAATTGAGTTTTACCACAAATTCTTCATCTGTGAGTCCAACCTAATCGTTATTCTGCTCAAAATTAGGAAATTACAGCTTTTGGCAAAATGACAACGCTCTTGTTCATAGAAACAAACGCACAAAAAATTAAAGTGGAAAATGATATAACAATTATTGAGACTACATTAGAAACACAGAAAAAAGAATTTATAAAAAACATTAGAAGACAGTACATATTTCGAAATTAAAGAGAATCTAGAAGATCAAAAAGAAGATATAAAAGCACAGTTCCAAAGAGAGGATGAAAAGGAGTATAAAGCTGGGGAACGGAGGAATCGCTTAGAAAAGCATAAATTGAATTCGACCACAAATTCTTCATATTTGAGTCCAACCTAATCGTTTTTCGGCTCAAATTTAGGAAATTACATACCTTTGGTAAAATGATAACTTGATAACCCTCTTGTTCATAGAAACCAGCGCAGAAAAAAATAGAGTGAAAAATGATATTATAATTGATGAGTGCATTAGAAATACAGAAAAAATAATTTGAAGAAAATATTAGAAGACATTGTTTAAAAATTAAAGAGAATCTAGAAGATCAGCACAATTCGGAAGATAAGAGGATGAAAAAGGGGATAAAGCAGAGGGACAGAGGAAAGAAATAAAAAAACATAAATTGAATTGGACCACAAATTCTTCATCTGTGAGTCCAACCTAATCGTTACTCGGCTTAATATTAGGAAATTACAGCGTTTGGCAAAATAACAACGCTTTTGTTCATAGAAACAAACGCACAAAAAATTAAAGTGGAAAATGATATAACAATTATTGAGACTATATTAGAAACACAGAAAAAAAGAATTTATAAAAAACATTAGAAGACAGTACATATTTCGAAATTAAAGAGAATCTAGAAGATCAAAAAAAAGATATAAAAGCACAGTTCCAAAGAGAGGATGAAAAGGAGTATAAAGCTGGGGAACGGAGGAATCGCTTAGAAAAGCATAAATTGAATTCGACCACAAATTCTTCATATTTGAGTCGAACCTAATCGTTTTTCGGCTCAAATTTAGGAAATTACATACCTTTGGTAAAATGATAACTTGATAACCCTCTTGTTCATAGAAACCAGCGCAGAAAAAAATAAAGTGGAAAATGATATTATAATTGATGAGTGCATTAGAAATACAGAAAAAATAATTTGAAGAAAACATTAGGAGACATTGTTTAAAAATTAAAGAGAATCTAGAAGATCAGCACAATTCGGAAGATTAGAGAATGAAAAGGTGGATGAAGCTGAAGAACATAGGAAAGAAATAAAAAAACATAAATTGAATTGGACCACAAATTCTTCATCTGTGAGTCCAACCTAATCGTTACTCGGCTTAAAATTAGGAAATTACAGCGTTTGACTAAATGATAAAGCTCTTGTTCATAGAAAATTGAATTTGACCACAAATATGTTTGTTCTTTTGGCAATGTGGTGGTTTGCAAGAAATTTTATGTGATCCGAAATGAATCAATCTGTAATGTGTTTGGCTGGGTACACTCCTGTACAGGTCTAGGCTTGAAAAAAATGAAGGGGGTCGATGCCTGCTTGTGGCATTTTGAACCTGGATTAACTGTGTAATAGTTTGTGAAGCATGGATCAAGGGACTCTTCATATGGAATTATGGAATCATGTCTGAAACATTTCTACTTAATTTTCTCTTTCCCAGTTTCTCTGTAGCGTTCAACCTAACCCGACTTGAACGCCAACGTTTCAATAAAAACGCCAGGACGAAAAACAGGACAAATATTCGTATCATTTCAGTGAGATGAAACGAAAGCTGCGTTTTTGCGTCGTTTCCATGCGACAATAGCGATTAAATCAACTTCAACTAGGTATAATTGACAGGAATTCCATTCATTCGGCGGAGGAGATGCATCAGACTATAACCACTGATAACATGGACTGTCCACAGTCTATTTTTAGTAAAACTCCTGAGGCATTACGCGCTTTCATGTATCTGGTCTGCATATATCTCTCACTTGGCGCACAGGAACGGATCTCGTGATGTAATGCCTTTATAGTTGGTGCTGGTGCACAATGACCATTATGTTAGGGGGGGATCTATGAGGCTTCATGTCATCGATCGCCGATAAAGGGGATTAGTCTGGTAGAATTGCCGTTATGGGATTATTATCCAGGAAAGATTTCGACCCACATGGATGATCTTAATCGTCAAGCGTCCAACCAAATAGACAAATAATGCAACCTTCAACTGGCAAGGTCCTCTGCGACATCCCCCACCATTCGAATCATCAAGCCAAAAAGGAAAAACCTGAGTTTCCACAATACAACCCTGCTCAATATATCTCGGAAAAGATGCCGAAGAAGCGGTACAGGTACATGTTTATAGTATCCAACACATCATCACTGAGCCTTGTAAGGTAGGTAGAGGAATGGCAAGCCTACACAGACTGTTCTAGAAAGAATGAATAATTCGAATTGAACAGTGGAAAGGAATTCGTATTTATGGAGTTGAACGTTTGTTTTTTCGTTTTGCATGAATATTCGAACTCGGGAGAGTTGAATTCGGCCTCTATCAATTCTTCATAATTGAAAGGGAAAGTTTGAAAATGTTTATGTACTTCGAAAATTCCATTACGAAGAAGTATGAAACAGTTAGAATAATCGGTGAAATAAAAATAATTTCTTGGTAATTGAATTATTTTATTTAAAACATGCTAAAGGAGCAATGATAATTTTTCGCGAACAAGAGATTTTATTTATTTCTTTTTGCACGTTTGTTTTTATGAACAAGAGCGTTATCATTTCCCCCCCATTTGCCTGTAATTCCTAGTTTCGAGCCGAGGAACGATTAGGTAGGACTCACAGATGAAGAATTTGAGGTCAAATTCAATTTATGTTTTTTTTTATTTCCTCTGTTCTTCAACTTTATCCTCCTTTTCATCCTTCAATCTTTCGAACTGTGCTTCTATATTCTCTTTCTAATCTTCTAGATTCTCTTTACATATTTTATAGTGGGTCACGCTTCCACCATCATCTGAATAATAAATTAATTGAAAGCTCATCCGCCAGTTTTCAACAAGAGTTTTGCGTTCTATTCTTTTATGATATATGGCAAACAACCATGCTCTCGAGTGAGAAAAGGGAAGTATGTATTTAATACATTGATTGATTCTTGGGATTTTTCTAGACAAATTTATTTTTCCCAAGACTTTGACGTTAATTTTTCCGTGACCACCTAGTTCACCGGATTTATACCCTATCGAACATGTGTGCGATATGATGGGGAGGAGGTTGTCCACTTTGATCCATCCTCCACAGACTCTAACACGGCTAATCCAGGTTCAAGTTGCCACAAGCAGGCATCGACCCCCTCGTTTTTTCATGTCTAGACGTGTACAGGAGTGTACTCAGCCAGACAAATTAGAGATTTTTTTCTCGGATCAAATAAAATTTCTTGCAAACTACCACATTGCCAAAAACACATATTATTTAATAGTCGTTGAGTAACGCTTCCACCATAATCTGTGAAGATATTACTTGAAAGCTCATCCGCCAATATTCAACAAGGGTCTCCTGTTCTATTCTTTCACGATGTATGGCAAACAACCATACTCTTGAGTGAGGAAAGGGAAGTATCTGATACTTTGATTGATTCTTCATATTTAATTTGAATGTTTATTGGAGAAACTTGGGACTTTTCTAGACAAATTCACTTTCTCCAAGACTCTGGCCTTAATTTTTCCGTGACCACCCGGTTTTCCTGATTTATATCTCATCGAACATGTGTGCGATATTATGGGGAGGAGGTTGTCCACTTTGATCCATCCTCCACAGACTCTAACACGGCTAATCCAGGTTCAAGTTGCCACAAGCAGGCATCGACTCCCTCATTTTTTTCATGCCTAGACGTGTACAGGAGTGTACTCAGCCAGACAAATTATAGATTTTTTCTCTGATCAAATAAAATTTCTTGGAAACTACCACATTGCCAACAAAACATATTATCTAATAGTCGTTGAGTAACGCTTCCACCATAATCTGTGAAGATATTACTTGAAAGCTCATCCGCCAATATTCAACAAGGGTCTTGTGTTCTATTCTTTTACGATGTATGGCAAACAATCATACTCTTGAGTGAGGAAAGGGAAGTATCTGATACTTTAATTGATTCTTTATATTTAATTCGAATGTTTATAGGAGAAACTTGGGACTTTTCTAGACAAATTCACTTTCTCCAAGACTCTGGCGTTAATTTTTCCGTGACCACCCAGTTTGCCGGATTTATATCTCATCGAACATGTGTGTGATATGATGGGGAGGAGGTTGTCCACTTTGATCCATCCTCCACAGACTCTAACAAGGCTATCCAGGTTCAAGTTGCCACAAGCAGGCATCGACCCCCTCATTTTTTCATGCCTAGACGTGTACAGGAGTGTACTCAGCCAGACAAATTAGAGATTTTTTTCTCGAATCAAATAAAATTTCTTGCAAACTACCACATTGCCAAAAGAACATATTATCTTATAGTCGTTGAGTAACGCTTCCACCATAATCTGTGAAGATATTACTTGAAAGCTCATCCGCCAATATTCAACAAGGGTCTTGTGTTCTATTCTTTCACGATGTATGGCAAACAACCATACTCTTGAGTGAGGAAAGGGAAGTATCTGATACTTCGATTGATTCTTCATATTTAATTTGAATGTTTATTGGGGAAACTTGGGACTTTTCTAGACAAATTCACTTTCTCCAAGACTCTGGCGTTAATTTTTCAGTGACCACCCAGTTTGCCGGATTTATATCTCATCGAACATGTGTGTGATATGATGGGGAGGAGGTTGTCCACTTTGATCCATCCTCCACAGACTCTAACAAGGCTATCCAGGTTCAAGTTGCCACAAGCAGGCATCGACCCCCTCATTTTTCATGCCTAGACGTGTACAGGAGTGTACTCAGCCAGACAAATAAGATATGTTTTTTGTCGGATTAAATAAAATTCCTTGCAAACTACCACATTGCCAAAAAAACATATTATCTAATAGTCGTTGAGTAACGCTTCCACCATAATCTGTGAAGATATTACTTGAAAGCTCATCCGCCAATATTCAACAAGGGTCTTGTGTTCTATTCTTTTACGATGTATGGCAAACAACCATACTCTTGAGTGAGGAAAGGAAAGTATCTGATACTTTGATTGGTTCTTCATATTTAATTTGAATGTTTATTGGAGAAACTTGGGACTTTTCTAGACAAATTCACTTTCTCCAAGACTCTGGCGTTAATTTTTCCGTGACCACCTAATTCACCGGATTTATACCCTATCGAACATGTGTGCGATATAATGGGGAGGAGGTTGTCCACTTTTATCCATCCTCCGCAGACTGCAACACGGTTCATCCAGGTTCAAGTTGCCACAAGATTTAAGTTAAAGTTTTATCAGAGAACCTTGGAACTTTTCTAGAACATTCTTGAACAAATCGAGAAAATTCTACATTATTGTGGAACAATTTTTTTTGCATACCGCGGAATTAAACGAACCCAAGATTTCCACCCTCAACGTCCGCGATTAATCATCAGCGAAGCCAAAATTGAGCTACATGATGCCATTTCGAGATAACAAATCTTTGTAAAACTCGAGGGAGTGGCAAGTTGGGGAAGTATATTACTTCCAACTCTGCCTTCATTCATTGTTCGGCCCCTCAAGACCTCGACGGCAAAATGTTGTTTTGCTCCCGCTGTCATCGTACAGAAATTGTGAGTTATACGTCTTCGGCGCGGTCCTTTTCGCCCGCGGAAACGTAGAAAACGAACGGGGAGGAATCTTTTTCGCCAGGTCTTCGGATATTGCTCGATACATTGTTCTCGGTTAATGGGAGTTGAATCTTCTTGTCGACACCCTGGAAAGCGCCAACACCCCGGTTCTAATTGAAAGAGCAGCACTCCAAATTCAGGAGGCGGAAGCTGGGGTCTGAGGTTTTGGAGGGTAATAAAGTAGAAGTGTCAATTACCCTTAGGAGAAATACTGATAGAACTGCGGACCATTCGCGTTTTAATGGTGCTAGGAATTAGTCCAGTTCGCCACAATAAAGTTAAATAAAGCGATAACTGTTTCTTTACCGAAATTTATAACCCATCCTGGGTATTACCCAATTAAGTTTAAGACGGAGTTCTATTGTATCCGACGGGGCTTAACTGTTTCTCATCCTGGAGGATTTAATCAATTTACATTGTGAAAAAGGGGCGGGCAGAAATTAGAGTTGGAATTTCGCTGGGATATTCAGGAATTGGACCAGAAGTTTTTTTTTCATAATACTTCATCAGAGCAATCAGAAAATTCAGTCCTAAGAGCCTGATACGAGAGATCACAACAATTTTCAAAAGCACTAAAGTCAGTGCAGTCACCCATCCAGGTACTGAACCCGTACAACTATAGATGCGATTTTTTCTTCAAATTACTTCCTAAATCGTTGAGAATCCTAAAAAACACGCCCTTGCACCAAATCACTTCTTCCGACGATTTTCGACCCAATCAATTTCGATTGCATTCTCGTTCGCAGTGAAATTGGACGCACTGAGTTGTCATTGGGATTATGTTCACAAAACTTACCAAAATCGATCAGAAATTCTTTAAAACTACACGAGGTATTGAAGAAAAGCATGAGGATTCGTTTCACCCTTTCGGAATCGGAGGAACCAGCTGAAATAATTATCTTGAAAAACAAGTATTAAATGAAATTCATTAGATTCCTCAACACTTTCCCCAAAAAGTTGAAAACCTATGAGATTGGTGAGGAAAACTTGCAAGAAGATCTAATAATCAAATTCACCCATTTTCACACCTAGATAGGATATTTCCTTCGAATTATGATCAGAGTTTCCTAGTACTTGACGAATTTAAATTTCCTACTAAATCGCTGAGAATCTGAAAAAAAACAACATATCATATCGTCCTTACACAAAATCACTTCTTTCAAAGATTTTCGACCCAATCAATCTCGATTGCATTCTCGTTTATATTTTATTTGGGAATCCTTTGAAGAAAAATTTTTCAACAAATTTATAATATTATTTTACTACGAATGAAACATTTTGTGAAATATCTCGTTTCTATGTATCTGAGGGTAACTATGTTGAAAAAAATATCATATTGTATCGTCCTTACACCAAATCACTTCTTTCGACGATTTTCGAGCCAATCAATTTCGATTGCATTCTCGTTTATATTTTATTTTGGAATCGTTTGAAGAAAAAATTTTCAACAATCTTCTAATAATATTTCACTACGAATGAAACATTTTGCGAAATATCTCGTTTCTATGTATCTGAAGGTAACTATGTTGAAAAAAATATCATATTCTATCGTACCTACACCAAATCACTTCTTTCGACGATTTTCGACCCAATCAATTTCGATTGCACTCTCGTTTAAATTTCATTTTGGAATCCTTTGAATGAAAAATTTTCAACAATCTCATAATAATCCCTAACTACGAATGGAACATTTTTCAAAATATCTCGTTTCTATGTATCTTAGGGTAACTATGTTGAAAAAAACATCATATTCTATCGTCCTCACACCAAATCACTTCTTTCGACGATTTTCGACCCAATCAATTTCGATTGCATTCTTGTTTATATTTCATTTTGGAATCTTTCGAAAAAAATTTTTCAACAATCTGATATTAACATTTCACTACGAATGATACGTTTTGTGAAATATCTCTTTAATCTCTGTATCTGAGGGTAACTAGGTTGAAGTCTGACTGAAACTTTTAACGAATTCTGTCTTACTCTGAAACATCTCAGAAACATGTATAATTATCTTGTCTTCCCTGCAGAAAACTCCGACCGAAAAGTATGAATATTTATATCCTGGTTACATCTTTCCACCAGTTATTTATTCCCATATTTGGATCACTCCAGTATTATTCCGGAACAGATCTAATCTCGAATATTTTCGGACAATTCTCGTTTTTTCGACACGTTCAGTATACGAATTGGGTTAATTGAAAACTTTGCGTTCAAACAGCGAGCCCGAGATAAGGGTAATGTAGTTGACGTCTGCCTGAATTAACAACATCACATACAAGGAAATTGTGTTAAGTTTTTTATGTTCATGTTTACCAACAACCTTGGATAGTCTGTAACAGGTTCCCGAAGTGAACTAGTTGCGGAAATTATCTGATAGATAGATGTTTATTTTCACATAAATTCCGCACAAAACGTCTTCGGTTGGAAAGGACGAATTCCCATTTAAATGTAAACTCCGTTTACATCGTCACACGCCCGGGCGATATCTGCGGCTCTTGATGAAGGCATTAAAAGTTACGAAAGTTTCCTCCATCACTCTTAACGCCCAACTTCCAAATACCATCAGAATTGTGCGCTATTGAAAATTCCCTCCTTTGTCGGCGGAGTTGGAAGCTCTTCGAAATTCCACACGTCGACGAAAGTTAAAAGTATGTCCGGCATTGTATCCACTAATCGGATATGCGCATTAACTCGATAAACATCAAAGGGGGGCTTTACAAGTGTTCAGGTGGCCCGTTTCCCCGACCGGTTGAAATCTTATATTGTTTCCAGAGACAATCGGCTCCTTAACGAGCGAAGATTTCTATTCTTATTCAAATTAACGTCGAGTTCCACTCGATGCGACCGCCTCAGTGTTTGTGGGAAACGGGATGGACGTTTAAGCTGGTATTGAATAGGGAGGGACGTCCATTCAGAGTTCATTTCCTGGACGAGGCACCCGAAAATATAAATTTACCGGATTATAAGTAGACGGTTGCAGAATGGCGGATGTGCCGGTCGTTCGATTTAGGTGGTTAGGAGGTTAGTTGCATTCAGCCAGTTGATGAATTGTGAATTAAGGATTCGATTCATTCTTGAGATCATCTTCGAAGACAATGCCAAAAACCCAATAAATTCGAAAATCAAGCTCAATAATTATAATTTTATGGTGCTTACAGAACATGCCTGAAGACAAGTACATGGTTCTCCATCTATTGGAGCCCTGAGCAATAATTATAGATATTTCCGTTTATTTCATTCCAAAACATATATGATAGCAAAATATTAATCTTAATACTCTAGCCGAGAACCCAAGTTTAAGGAAACATTTTTTTTCAAAGGTCAAATTTTTTTGACAGGTGCTGAACTCATCAAAATAAGTCGAAATTCCAAAACTACTTTATATAAAATATTCTTATAACATAAATTATCGTAACTGATAATCCAATTGTGAACTTGACAATAAACAATAATTTGGAGGAATTATATTCGTTACAAAATTTTATAGAATTTTTAGTTTCGAAATCCGCAACACCGCAACCAGAGACCTGGGGTTATACGTGATTCGATCGCGGACTTCGGCCGCGACTTCTCCGACGAAAATGCCTTATCATTTATTGTCAGACGTCTTGGGCCGGTTTTGAAAATGTTCAAAAATTCTGAAACAAAGATATTCTTTGTGAAATTTTCCGCGTTTCTGCTCGAGTAACTGTTTTTTTCCGCTCTGCCTTCGATGTGATTTTCTTCGAAGTTTGTGCCATTCGAACGAGGACGCAGACGTTTCCCCCAGCATCATATGCAGAAATATCATAAACATCGTCTTGACAAAAAGATTTTACCCCCATAAATTACTGAATTATTAAAACTTGCCGCAGGGCGAACGAAACAAACCGCATTGAAAGTGAGTAAAGAGAAACTTTTCCTTACATATTTCATCGCCTAACAATCTCCCAGCACCTTAACCCCAGAATACTCCATATGATTACAACGTTCCTATTTGTTCTTCCGTGCGCGAATTCCAGAATAACACATTCACCCGCACAAAACCTCCAGAATGTTTACCCAAAGTTTCCTCGACGTTAACTCTAATTAATTTTGTAGCTCTATGAAGACGTATATTTACGTCGAGTCGACTGAAGGAGTTTTTGGCTGTTTCAAGAGTTGACACTGGATTAAACCACGTGTCATGAGCTTGCCTCGCACTATCCGGACGTTGAGGCTTTGAGGCAATGTCCTCAATTATAAGAATAAAGGGAGAACTATGTCTGGTTAAGCTCGGAGATTGTTCAACGTGAAACGGTGGCAGCTTGTTGAACAAATTGGATCTGCAAGGCAGATATTGTTTGATGTCGTCTTGTCAGGAGATAATGGAATGACAGCTGCATGATGGGCTCGAGTTGGTTCAGGATATAGGAGAATGTAATGGGGGTTGGAACTTTGACAATGTGTCGTGCCGTATTTCGTGTTTTGTTGGCGCATGTTCCACAAAAAAAAAACTATATTGAAAGTTGAAGAAAATTTTCGTCCCCATGGATCTGAGTGAGAGTGTCGTCGAACACTGTTTGAGCTAGGGATGGGTAAACTCTAAATCGAATCCTCTTCTTGGAGCGGTCGCGACTGTATTGAGTGCGTATTGTCGGCCTAATCATAAAACATCGTAACCCCAAATTTCTCCAGAATGTGTTCATGTTGTCATCTGGTTCCGATTGAATGAAATAATTATAAATGAGGTGTTTTAGAATAAGATGCTGATCCTTGAGGGTGTGAATCCTTAGGAGAAAACTTCTGGATGAAAAGGCACCACTTTTCACTATTCTTAAAAATTCCACCAACCGTCCCAGAGGAGCTCGACTGAAATTCATATTTCAATGTTATAACTCTGGAACCCCTTTTCCGCGAGCTGAGACACCGACAAATCTTGAGCATATATTGAAAGTTGAAGAAAATTCCACCATGGATCTGAATGAGAGTGTCGTCGAACACTGTTTGAGCTAGGGATGGGTAAACTCTAAATCGAATCCTCTTCTTGGAGCGGTCGCGACTGTATTGAGTGCGTATTGTCGGCCTAATCATAAAACGTCGTAACCCCAAATTTGTCCAGAATGTGTTCATGTTGTCATCTGGTTCCGATTGAATGAAAGAATTATAAATGGGGTGTTTTAGAAGAAGATGCTGATCCTTGAGGGTGTGAATCCTTGGGTGAAAACTTCTGGATGAAAAGGAACCATTTTTCACTATCCTTCAAAAATTCCACCAATTGTCCCAAAGGAGCTCGACTAAATTTAATATTTCAATTTTGAGCAAAATGTGAGTGGTTCGTGCTGGAAAAGCGTGTGCATAATAATATTCGAATGTAAATTGAAACGCGGTCGGTAGATATTCCCATCCCTAGCTCGAACAGTGTTCTCGCGCACCTCGAAGCGAGCCGAATGCATCGCGTAGTTCCAGCTAATGAAAGTGCTCGCCCATTGTTCCCGATTTTATGAAATCACGACCGTTTAAGGGTTCCACATCGGACCGTTTTACAAGTGTATGGGTCTCAGCTGACTAATATGCGGTCGCGTGAATGATGGTCCCGGCCTACGACCGCCATGTCCCATAGCTGGGCGACAGCGTGATGCATCATTCGGGAAGGGCCGGGATAACTGATTAGTCGTCTCCTCCCGTCCTGGTCCGGATAGTGGCGATTCATCGGCTTCCTAATGGAAAGTTTGGAAATCCATAACGGCTGATAGTCGGCGCTCCAACCGCTTAATCCCTCAGTTTTTCCGGGAACATTTGTCAGATCCCTGAGCCGATCGACGGTACTTGTCCGGTCGAACTTGGCTGAATAATTGAGTTTTAGGAGGTTTCCGGTTGATATTGATGAAAGGGAAGGACTCCCGGCGATTATCCCGTCATTTCTCGGGGAATTTAATCGTGAATGATCGCCGAATGAAGACTCTATCTGGTGAAAAATTCAGGATGCTACATTCTACATTCAAGTCACAGTTACCGTTCTTGAACTACCACTTATGTGTTTGAGCTAGGGATGGTAATATCTACGATTTTCCAGGACGAACGAATCGCATTTTGTTGCTGCGGTCGAGGGGATCCAAAATTTGTCGGTGTTCGAACGCGCGACAAAGGGATGCCGGGGTAATAAAATTAATAAAAGTCTGATAGATGTTTTTGCATTTTCCTTTCATTTTAGAAAAACGCAGAGGCGTGCAGTCTATTCCAGGAATTCTAATAGAATTAGCCGATACTTGATGGAAATGCATAATCAAACTACCTAATATGATTCCCACTACATTGGGTTGAATTCCACGACAAGTGTTTCGATGCGAAGCATCATCTTCAGGTGGTTGAGATTATTAGACCAATAATATCACTATGTGGTGGTAATGGTTAATCCTATGCGCAACTCCTTGTGTGAAATGAATATTTAATATTAATGACGCTTCCAAGGACGAAATTATGCTTATCTTAGCGCCATTAAGTGAGAAGATCTGTTATGTTAGTTTTTTTGAGCGTTTTGTTTCCCTGATTACTTGAAAACTACAGATTTGATCGAGATGAAATTTTGCACTCAAATGGAGAATGAGGTGTTCAAGCTACATGTGAAATTTTGTTCAGATCGCATGACCAGAACCATAGAAACCATAGAAAATTTTAACTTTTGAACAGAAACGCCTAGGGACTTGAAATTTTCAGGATAGGTGTGGATCTCGAATGTCGTGATCACGTTCATCTATGAGCAAAATTATACTAGGGGTTCCGTGAATATGGTCGTTTGAAGTTTAGTTTTCTTGATAATTTCAAAACTACAGATTCGATCGTGACGAAATTTTGTATACTAATGGAGAATGATATATTCAAGCTACATTCACCAGATCACATGACCAGAACCATAGAAACCATAGAAAATCATAACTTTCGAACGGAAAGGCCTAGGGACTTGAAATTTTCAGGATAGGTGTGGATCTGAAATGTCGCGTTCACGTTTATCAATGAGCAGAATTTTACTAGGGATTCCGTAAATACGGTCGTTTGAAATTTTGTTTTCTCAATAATTTCGAAACTACGGATTCGATCGAGATGAAATTTTGTATTTTAATCGAGAATGATATATTAGAGCAATTTTTTGTCCAAATCGCACGACCAGAACCATAGAAACCATAGAAAATTGTAACTTTTGAACGGAAAGGCCTAGGAACTTGAAATTTTCAGAGTGGGTTTGGATCGCGAATATCGCGGCCACGTTCATTAATGAGCAAAATTTGACTAGGGGTTCCGTAAATATGGCCCTTCAAAAATTTTTTTCCTGATAGTTTCGAAACTACTGATTGGATTGGAATGAAATTTTGCACCTAGCTGAGGAATAATGTATTCAAACTACGTGCCAAATTTTGTCCAGATCGCATTACCAAGACCATAGATACCGTAGAAAATTCTAGCGAATTATCAAAAAAAAATTGGTCACCTAAAGCACTGACATGAAGTCTGGAGTTTCGCCTAAGTTTCAGAATTTTTGTGACAGCTGTCGAAAATTCATTCAATTGATTTCTAAAACTGGAAAATGCGAATCTACCTACAAGGTGGATGTACGAGCGCTCGAAAGCTCCTGACTTCACGGCAGTGCTTTTCGTAATTATTTTTTATAATTTAGAAGAGTCCGTACGAAATGAAAAATCTGACTCAAAAGAGGATATTTTATAATGAAGGTACCTCTAACTTTATCCGCTAGGAATGGTCGAATTGTCATCATTCTTCGTTTTGAAAAAGAACAATTCCAGGAGTAAATAAAGTATGCTCTCCTGCCTGCCAGGGAATTTAATTCGAAGGAAGAAATACATGTAGTTGAGTTGAAAACATGTATTTCCAGGAAATATACAGAGTAGCGAAGTTGTTCTGAATGCACCGATATGAGGTCCGAAGTCTGGTATTATCCGAAAATTCCATTTCATCCCGTATTGAATATGAGGCAATATGTTTTTTCTGCGAAATCCGTCTAATTGAGATAGTTCTATTCATTTCGCGGATGAAGTTCTTGTTTCAGTTGGAAATATGTGAGCTTTCGATTCATGCGAATGTTAGCGATTAATTTTTATCTGTGATGAAAAAATGCCCCCTTTGGGTTCTTTATTTCCAATGAAATTATTCATGAAGAGAACGCATTCGGAATCAGCTCCTATGAGAAATTCGAAGAAGAACACCGAAGAAATATTTCACCCAACAATATTTGAAAAAATTAATTGTTTCCTATAGGAAAGAGATAAGTGTTATACAGGGTGTTCCTAAATTGGAGGTACAAACAAAAAGGAAAGATTCCTTGAGTAATTATAAGAAAAAAAGTCCCATAAAGATGGGATCGCAAACGTTTCGTTTTCGAGATACAGGGTGTTAAATTTTTTTCTCATAGTATCAACACTTCACAAGATATTCAACAGAAATTTGGCATAGATATTACAATTGAGAGTTTACACCATGTGACATGCCAATTTCGATAGCAAATCTACAGGGTGCTATTTTTTCAGGATTAGTGTTTTCCTCCAGAACTTTTTTTTGGTGAGCCACTGTTAATTTGGAAAAATTTAAAGAATAGCTTGGTTGTTGTACTAAACTTTAAGGTCTCTTGTAGTTTTGTTGTATCTGCTACAGATTTCGAGAAAAAAATTTTGAACGATTCTCTCGAAATCCTCAGAAATCCAAATTGTCATAAAAATTCAGTTTGTAAGCTGTGGTGAATTGTACCTTCAATTTAGGGGACACCTGTATCTTTCAGGGTGAAAGTTGAAAATATGAAGAATTTTTTGTACGTTTATGTTCTGGTATTTTTCTATATCTTGAAAGGTAACACTGCCCATTACTATACAGGAGGTTTTTTGAGGTGAGGCCTTTTTTTTACAGGTGCAAGAACTCAACAAATGGTATGATTTCGCCAGAAGTTGATCATATAAAATATTCCATTTGAAAAAAGAGAAAAAATCTTGCGCATTAATATTCCAATAGAACTCTGGATCGTGTTATCTCTATCAGGAGATCTGCCATGAATCACGATGCCTTATGCATTCCAGCAAGTGAATGAAGTGCTGGATTTTATCGCAAATTTGTATATTCTCTTTCAATTTTTATTAGGAAATTTTTCCTGAACGGTATAACTCTCAAAGTTCGAACTAAGGAGAGGAAAAATTACTGACTGAAAAAGTCCTATAAAAAAAATTAGGAAGTTCATAAACTCACCGATAAAATTGATCCAAATTGTTCACAGAAATTGTTTGAAATGGTCACCATTCGTTTTATGTGTACGGCTTGATAACGAATTATTACATGCAGCCACTACGACATCAGTTTGCTCACGAATAATGTCACAAGCATTTCCATTGCGTTGTTTTAATTCTTCAACACTTGTCACCTCACCGATACTGTACAATAATGTTTTCAAATGATCCCAAAAGAAGAAATCACAGGGGTTGAGATCTGGGGAGCGTTCAGGCCAAGAAATCGACCCACCACGTCCTATCCAGCTAAAGTCACAAAAATCATACGCTCTGTCAGATGATTTCCGGTAAACTTAACTCATTTAATGAACACATTTAAACCTCAATACGTACCTTAATCAGATCCGGGCTGGACATTTCCCAGATTCGCGGGTAACTTTGATTTCGAAATACTCGGGTTCTACCAAACTGTCAAAAAAAAAGCCTCACCTTTGAAAACACCCTGTTTTTCAGGAAAATTCCACAGGTTCATTATATTCGAAATAATAAACGAAAACGGCGATCATCTGTACATTAACCCAAATTGAAAATATTCCGACATGCAACTTTTCTCGATTTCTTACCGATGTAATTTATCGCAAATAATGTCGCTGCCTCAAAGGATGTATTTTTCCTGTAATAACACAGTGGCGTGACTGTTTGTGATTTAGTCGATGCAATTTTTGTTAATCCCACCGAAATGTATGGCACACTCGGCCATTTTCGTACCGTATTGTTGTTGCTGACACGCATCATGTTAGGATATCACTCATGTGTGGTTTATCGATTAACAATTCCTTAATCAGCCAGGAAACCTCGGTGGTATGATTTTCAGGAGTGTATTTTGGAATTTTCACTATTTTCAGTTGTTTTGTCTTCGATCGAATGAAAAGTCTTGAGATTGGATAAATCCGAAACATCCGTTCAGAAGAAAGAAAGTTAGTTCGATAACGCCCGATTGGATTCGGACAAACTTGTTCGCCATAATTTTTGAGAGGCTTGTTCCAGTTGAATGGAATCACTTTTCTTTCCAGATATCTTCGTAGTAGATCGTATTGAGATGGACGATAAAGGAACTTGCAGGGGCGGAATCTTCTGTGAAATCACCGATGGGAGTTTCATGAAACAATAAAAATTTCTCCGAACTTTTCGGCCTGACGAAAACTGAAACTTCAAGAGAAAAAATTCATTCCGATCACTGAAATAGTAATTGAAAATCAATTGGGAACTCATCCCAAGAAACCCCCCAAGTCGGGTGAAGAAAAACTCTGCCATCCCTAATGTCTCTCTTTAAATAATTAAGGCCGAAATTCGACGTTGCTAATTCTCCCCGAAATTCCCTCGAACACGGAATATCCGATGAGAATTCCCATTAATTCGATATTCGCTGAATGGGAATTCTGCCGAAGAATTGATGTTATTAGTGTAGACAAGTTGAGACGTTCATCTCGATAGCATTCCGTTAATTTCGACGATATGCCAATTCAACTGCTGGTGAAACTTAAGTCTTTTAGATCTGACGTGAGGATAAGGGAAATTTGGCAAGTCATAACTTCGTTCTTCTCAGGGTTGCTTTAACTAGATGAGGGATGATGGCGCCTTAAATTAATTCTTTTCTCTTGTGATTGTGGATATTTTTAATTATTCATTCGGCAGTCATTTTTGAGTTAACGGAACCGTATGGTCAAAGAAAAGACCCATTCTCAAAAACATTCATATTCAGGTTAGGATAGGTGAGCTTGACACATAAATCAAATTTATATTTAATACCATTGAATAAATATTTCTTCAATCCCCTATTAAAAGTTCGTTAGCATTAATTTCGATATTTTCGGTAGAAAATTTTCCTAAATTGGGACTAGTGACTGAAATAAATCTCATGAAAAAACTGTGGAAAGAACAAGATATTATTCTCAATCGTCTCAAAGTCTTGTTCTACGTGATTCAAGTCGAATCGACATCACGAAGCATGGAAGTAATGAATTTTCCATTTGTTGCACGCTGCTTCGAATCGGGATAATCTTGAGGCGAGTTTTCCATCTTCAAATTGAGTTACGTGACGTGCAAATGAAACTGTGAAAATTCCGGTAAAAATGTAATTCGCTCCGAGATGAGTTTTACACTTTTTCGACCTCTGATCTAATTGAAATATATTGGACGAAGTTGATGTGGAATAATTTCCGTGGAACATGTTTTTTCCCGAGCTTTAACAAGGATCTTTGCAGTATCCAGGTCGCGAGGTTATACGATCATTAATGTGTGTGTTCCGTTATGTTCGTGGCGTTAAGGGTGTCTTGTAGTCCAGTGGAAAGTGATATCTTGCTTTGAACTAACACTGTTCATCAATGGAAATCTGAGACCTAGACTGAAAGATAATTTCGACGCCCTTCTTGAGCCCCAAACCTTTTTTGTCGTACGCCACTGAGCATTTTCTATCGTGGAATTTTATTTTTGATTTTGGTTGGAAGGGTATTATCGATATTTTGCTCGAAATTCCATCGAACTTTAGATTATGTGAAATGGCCAGTAGGTATATTGTGGTTAAAAAGGGAGGGTAACCTCGAAGAAAATTTCACCCTGTAGATTCTCACAACAATTCCGATTATCATTTCATGTAAACGCCCAATAGTACACCATTCTCCAAGTTTGATCTGGATATTTCGAAGACTTCAAGAGTTATTGAGAAAAAACGAAAAAAATTGGAAACTTTAACACCCTGTAGCTTGGTTATGAAACGTTTGCGGATAAATATTGATAGGACATTATGGTCTTGAAATTAATCATTCTATCGACTCTGACAGTTATTCAACAAAAAAGTGGACTGACCATATTATTCACTTCCCGACGTTCAAGCATTTCATTGGCTTTTGTTTTACTTTACGATATTAATTCATCATGTGATTTTACTACGAGCATATTACGACAAAACAGAAAGAGTAACCTCGAAGAAAATATCACCATGTAGATTCTCATGAAAATTTCGATTATCATTTCATGAAAACGCCTAAATATACCTTATTCTTCAATTTTGATCTGAATTTCTAGGAAATCACAAGAGTTATTGAGAAAAAACGAAAAAAAAATTAGAGAATTGAACACCCTGTAGCTTGGTTATGAAGCGTTTGCGGATATATGTTCATAGGACATTATGGTCTTGAAATTGGTCATTCTATCGACTGTGACAATTATTCTACAAAAAAGTGGACTGACCCTATTATTCATTCACCGACGTTCAAGCATTTCATCGGGTTTTGTTTTACTTTACGATATTAATTCGTCATGTGATTTTACTACGAGCATATTACGACAAAACAAAGAGAGTAACCTCGATGAAAATATCACCCTGTAGATTCTCATAAAAATTTAGATTATCTTTTTATGAAAACGCCTAAATATACCTTATTCTTCAATTTTGATCGGAATTTTTAGGGAAATAGAAGAGTTAATGAGAAAAAACGAAGAAAAAATGGAAACTTGAAAACCCTGTAGCTTGGTTATGAAGCGTTTGCGGATATATGTTCATAGGACATTATGGTCTTGAAATTGGTCATTCTATCGACTGTGACAATTATTCTACAAAAAAGTGGACTGACCCTATTATTCATTCACCGACGTTCAAGCATTTCATCGGGTTTTGTTTTACTTTACGATATTAATTCATCATGTGATTTTACTACGAGCATTTTACTACAGAACAGAGAGAGTAACCTCGAAGAAAATATCACCCTGTAGATTCTCATAAAAAATTGGATTATCATTTTATGAAAACGCCCAAATATACCTAATTCTTCAATTCTGATCTGAATATCTAGGAAAATACAAGAGTTATTGAGAAAAAACGGAAAAAAATTGCAAACTTGAACACCCTGTAGCTTGGTTATGAAACATTTGCGGATATATGTTGATAGGACATTATGGTCTTGAAATTAATCATTCTATCGACTATGACAGTTATTCAACAAAAAAGTGGACTGACCATATTATTCACTTCCCGACTTTCAAGCATTTCATCGGGTTTCGTTTTACTTTACGATATAAATGCATCATGTGATTTTACTACGAGCATATTACGACAAAACAGAGAGAGTAACCTCGAAGGAAATATCACCTTGTAGATTCTCATAAAAATTTCGATTATCATTTTATGAAACGCCCAAATATACCTTATTCTTCAATTTTGATCTGAATTTCTAGGAAAATACAAAAGTAATTGAGAAAAAACGAAAAAAAAAATTGGAAACTTGAACACCCTGTAGCTTGGTTATGAAGCGTTTGCAGATATATGTTCATAGGACATTATGGTCTTGAAATTGATCATCCTATCGAATGTGACAGTTATTCAACAAAAAAGTGGAATGACCATATTATTCACTTTCCGACGTACAAGCATTTCATCCGGTTTTGTTTTACTTTACGATATTAATTCATCATGTGATTTTACTACGAGCATTTTACTACAGAACAGAGAGAGTAACCTCGAAGAAAATATCACCCTGTAGATTCTCATAAAAATTTCGATTATCATTTTATGAAACGCCCAAATATACCTTATTCTTCAATTTTGATCTGAATTTCTAGGAAAATACAAGAGTTATTGAGAAAAAACGAAAAAAAATTGGAAACTTGAACACCCTGTAGCTTTGTTGTGAAGCGTTTGCGGATTTATGTTCATAGGACATTATGGTCTTGAAATTGGTCATTCTATCGACTGTGACAATTATTCTACAAAAAAGTGGACTGACCATATTATTCATTTACCGACGTTCAAGCATTTCAACGAGTTTCGTTTTACTTTACGATATTAATTCGTCATGTGATTTTACTGAGAGCATATTACGACAAAACAAAGAGAGTAACCTCGATGAAAATATCACCCTGTAGATTCTCATAAAAATTTCGATTATCATTCATGAAAACGCCTGAATAAACCTTATTCTTTAATTTTGATCTGAATAATTAGGAAAATACAAGAGTTATTGAGAAAGAAAGAAAAAAAAATGGAAACTTGAACACCCTGTAGCTTGGTTATGAAGCGTTTGCGGATATATGTTCATAGGACGTTATGGTCTTGAAATTAATCATTCTATCGACTGTGACAGTTATTGCACAAAAAAGTCGACTGACCATATTATTCACTTCTCGACGTTCAAGCATTTTATCGGGTTCTCTTTTACTTTACGATATTAATTCGTCATGTGATTTTACTAAGAGCATATTACGACAAAACAAAGAGAGTAACCTCGATGAAAATATCACCCTGTAGATTCTCATAAAAATTTCGATTATCATTCATGAAAACGCCTGAATAAACCTTATTCTTTAATTTTGATCTGAATAATTAGGAAAATACAAGAGTTATTGAGAAAGAAAGAAAAAAAAATGGAAACTTGAACACCCTGTAGCTTGGTTATGAAGCGTTTGCGGATATATGTTCATAGGACATTATGGTCTTGAAATTAATCATTCTATCGACTGTGACAGTTATTGCACAAAAAAGTCGACTGACCATATTATTCACTTCTCGACGTTCAAGCATTTCATCGGGTTCTCTTTTACTTTACGATATTAATTCGTCATGTGATTTTACTGCGAGCATATTACGACAAAACAGAGAGAGTAACCTCGAAGAAAATATCGCCCTGTAGATTCTCATAAAAATTTCGATCATGATTTAATGAAAATGCCTAAATATACCTTATTCTTCAAGTTTGATCTGAATATCTCGGAAAATACAAGAGTTATTGAGAAAAAACGAAAAAAAATTGGTAACTTGAACACCCTGTATCTTGGTTATAAAGCGTTTGCGGATCTATATTTATAGAACATTTTTGTCTTGAAATTGGTCATTCTATCAACTATGACAGTTTTTGACCAAAAAAATGGACTGACTATATTATTCACTTCACGACGTTTTAGCGTTTCATCTGGTTTTGATTTACTTTAAGACATTAGTTCTTCATGTGGTCGTATTTCGCATAATCGAATAGATATTTACCCATTTAACACCATCAGAAGTGATACCTATCGAACTATATTATACATTTTAAATAAATTAGGCGCCATGAGGGCATCATTGCACTCGGATCTACTATTGCATTCGCCACGTGTATTTTATGTATGTATCTTAATGGACCGAAATTAATTGATAATGGACGATTCGGATAAAATCAACTCATCTGTCAGTTGTCACATATGTCAAAAGACGTAACATTATGCAGTGCCAATTGACGTGTGAGGGAGAACAACATTCTAGAAAACAACCTGAAACCTCACTGTATTCATTACACCCCCAATTGCAACACATTGCGTCAGATCTCAGCCTCCCTCAGCCCATCAATTTCCGCGGTCCGATGGAAACTTTACCGAAGAATTCGAATAAATACAGATACGGACAGATCAATGGGGACCCCGATCTGTATTCGGGTCGCGACGGCCCCAAAATACAATTCTATGAGCCATTGTGCCCCCAAACATACAATTATCACTTCGGCCAAAACCCCGCGAAGAATTTAAGTTATTGTGATATCGGAACGACGGAAGACGCTTTTATTATATTTCGGCGGTATTCGTCGGGACGTGTCCTGGAGGTATCTCGCACGTCGGGGAATTCGTTACTTCCATCCTGACATACGATTTCGAATTATTTAGGAAATAGAAGTTATATTTTCACTGCCGAGGCGCTGAGCATTCCACGAATTCAATAAAATGTTATTGATGATCTTATTCTTCACCACCTTCGTCCAGAATGGTAATAAATAGTTTCGTTTCGTGTCGAAGGAAGATGTAGGAGCGTCGAACTTTGATCTTACTTTTATGTTGGTAGCTAAAGGTACAGTGACTTCATACAAGACACTGGCGACAATAGGGATATAAGCTCCGCCCAGTCGCCATGTTGCGTCAAAATTCGAATTAAATAGTACTGGAATAGCAGTTTTTTCAACGAAATATTCGAATATAAACTGAATACCTTCGAATTTTTATCTGCAACTTGATTTGCAATTGGAATGATTACTGAATCATTGCCTTTCAATAGAAAAAGTATTCAAATTAGACTCTAAATACATATCTGAAATAAATGTGCAACGACTGTCATATTCGACACTTTTGAATATTGTATGATTTTACCATTGTAAACAGAATTTATCTAATGATTATACTGAGATTCCTATTATTAATTAAACTCTTCAATTTATGAAAATTAGGTATATTATTGCAAAGACAGGACAATCTTCAATATTCATATTTTCAGTGGAAATGACTGATTATTATTGTTTTAAGGTAGCTTCCATGTCTGAAAAGTTCCAAAACAATGCCCTATTCAAAAAAAAAATCACGAAAAGCACTGCCGTGAAGGCAGGAGCTTTTGAGCGCTCGTACATGCACCTTGAAGGTAGATTTGCATTTTCCAGTTTCAGAAATCAATTGAGGGAATTTTCGACAGCTGTCAAAAAAATTCTGAAACTTAGGCGAAACTCCAGACTTCATGTCAGTGCTTCAGCTGATCAATTTTTTTTCGATAATTCGCTAGAATTTCTACTGTATCTATGGTCTTGGTAGTGCGATCTGGACAGAATTTACACGTAGTTTGAATACATTATTACTCAGCTAGGTGCAAAATTTCATCCCAATCCGCTCAGTATTTTCGCTATCAGCAAAAAAATATTTTGAACGGCCATATTTACGGAACCCCTAGTCTTATTTTGCTCATAGATGAACATGACCGCGATATTTGCGATCCAAACCCACCCTGAGAATTTCAAGTTCCTAGGCCTTTCCGTTCAAAAGTTACAATTTTCTATGGTTTCTATGGTTCTGGTCATGCAATCTGGACAAAATATTGTTTTAATATATCATTCTCGATTAAAATACATAATTTCATCTCGATCGAATCCGTAGTATCGAAATTATCGAGAAACCAAAATTTCAAACGACCGTATTTACGGAACCCCTAGTATAATTCTGCTCATTGATAAACGTGAACGCGACATTTCATATCCACACCTATCCTGAAAATTTCAAGTCCCTAGGCCTTTCCGTTCGAAAGTTATGCTTTTCTATGGTTTCTATGGTTCTGGTTATTTGATCTGGAGTAATGTAGCTTGAATATATCATTGTCCATTAGTATACAAAATTTCGTCACGATCGAATCTGTAGTTTTGAAATTATCAAGAAAACTAAATTTGAAATGACCATATATATGGAACCCCTAGTATAATTTTGCTCATAGATGAACGTGATCACGACATTCGAGATCCAAACCTATCCTGAAAATTTCAAGTCCCTAGGCGTTTCCGCTCAAAAGTTACAATTTTCTATGGTTTCTATGGTTCTGGTCATGTGATCTGGAAAAAATTTCACATGTAGCTTGAACACCTCATTCTCCATTTGAGTGCAGAATTTCATCTCGATCGAATCTGTAGTTCTCAAGTAATCAGGGGAACAAAACTTTGAATGGCCATATTTACGGAACCCCTGGTGGAATTTGGCCCATTAATGAACTTAACCGAGGCATTCGGGAACTGAACCCACATTGAAAATTCTAAGTCTCTAGGTTGTTCCGTTCGAGAGTTATCGTCCTTACGGCGAATAATACGACCAGAGAGAAGATGGTTTTCTTTCCTTAGATAAGCAATCAAAGTAAGGCAACAATACTTTTTCATCAGTGATATTCTTGATTTTCTTATTAGAACACCATTCTTCGTACCGATTAAACGCTATTTCATATACACTCCGTGATTATTCCGGCAAAAGGGAGTCTACGATATTTCGCGTCACATCTTCCGAATCAGAACGCAAACTACCAGTTTCAGGATCACTCATTATTATTCAAATTATATTCAATTCTACGTGACAATTGTTTGACAGCAGATAAATAAATATTGCCTTTTTTTGCCGTTACAACCTGACGTTGACAAGGAAATGGCAAAGCACAGCGCACTAACCTACTTATATTTGAAACTACACATATACTTGTATTGTATTTATGTATTAATATAAATGCCATCAGATAAAATTTTGTATGTAATACGAATCATAAACAATTACTATGGCACACGTCGTGTTATCGGACTCGGCTACGCCTCGCCGTTCATTCAAGACTTGTACCATAATGATCGTCTTTATGATCCTTATGACATAAATAACTATTATGGTACTCACTTATTTCCGTTCAGCCGAAGTGATATATGTGATATTTTTTTACATATATATCTATCCACTATTTTTCATGGGTGAAACTTTTTTTTTGAATAAACTATTACAAGGAAAAAATATTGATGAAAATTTGAAATAAGGTTCGATTTTCTCGGGAATTGTCACTTCTCTCCGATTAGGGAGTTTTGGAGGTTTGTTTTTCGAAAATGAAAATATAGTGGGCATAGCATTGATCTTCAATTTTCGAGTATCATCCTCTCGAGTTTTCTCCCACATATCAGCAAAAACGTGAACCTGCAATTGAATTATTTCGTTTATATAACTTCGAATATGAACCATCAATTTTTCTTCAAACATACCTCAAATAAATATGAATTGTTTATGGGGGTCGATTTACCCCTTCTAGTTTTAATTTGCCACTGCTTCTTTTCTCAGGATCCACTGGGAAGCGTTTTGCAGAAAAATTGCTGCCAACACGGTATTCTGCTTTGTCATTAATATTTCAAATGCAATGAGCTTAGATGGATATTACGTATCCTTGTTTTTGAGCGCTCGTACTACTTACACGAGGGCTATATCATTTCGTCACGATGTCTGTATTTTTCGAATTTTGAGCCGAAAATGGTCTCAATCGACTATGTTCGACTCACTGATGACGAATCCGTCGGAAAATTCGAGTGGAGAATGAGGTGTTCAAGCAACATGTGAAATTTTGTCCAGATCGCATGACCAGAACCATAGAAACCATAGAAAATTGTAACTTTTGAACGGAAACGCCTAGGGACTTGAAATTTTCAGGATAGGTGTGGATCTCGACTGTCGTGATCACGTTCATCTATGAACAACATTATACAAGGGGTTCCGTAAATACGGTCGTTTGAAATTTTGTTTTCTCGATAAATTCGAAACTTCGGATTCGATCGAGATGAAATTTTGTATTTTAATCGAGAATGATATATTGAAGCAATATTTTGTCCAGATCGCATGACCAGAACCATAGAAACCATAGAAAATTGTAACTTTTGAACGGAAAGGCCTAGGAACTTGAAATTTTCAGGGTGGGTTTGGATCGCGAATATCGCGGTCACGTTCATCAATAAGCAAAATGAGACTAGGGGTTCCGTAAATATGGCCGTTCAAAATATTTTTTTCCAGATAGTTTCGGAACTACTGATCGGATTGGAATGAAATTATGCATCTAGCTGACGAATAATGTATTCAAAGTACGTGCAAAATGTTGTCCAGACCGCATCACCAAGACCATAGATACCGTAGAAAATTCTAGCGAATTATCGAAACAAAATTGATCAGCTGAAGCAGCGACATGAAGTCTGGAGTTTCGCCTAAGTTTCAGAATTTTTCTGACAGCTGTCAAAAATTCCTTCAATTGGTTTCTAAAACTGGAAAATGCGAATCTACCTACAAGGTGCATGTACGAGCGCTCAAAAGCTCCTGCCTTCACGGCAGTGCTTTTCGTAATTTTTTTTTTATAGTCAAATGGACGTTTATCTTCGAGAAAACCAAGATAACTGCACAAATCACTAAGTAAACATCAGATATTTTGACGCAACATGGCGATTTATACCACGTGACTGGGCCAACCAATCAAAAAGTGGACATCTATTGTCGCCACTGTCCCGTGTAAAGTCACTGTAGGTAGAGGTAGGGTGGTGAGTTAATGATTATGAAGAATTCGAGGGCCTCCGCACCCTCATCCCTTAATTAACTTCGAATCTGCCGATGGTCCAGATGAACATTCACCTCAATATATAATAGGCGAGGATTAAACTAATTAAGTCAGATATATCCAGCTTTTAGCGACCGCCGAGAAACCGAGAACTAAATTAATATATTAGTCTCTCTGGACGCAGACGTAGAGCCTACCACAAACGCAGTCACTAAGGGGCTGTAACTTAGTTCGGAACATTCATCTTATCAGCACTCTTCTCGGAGGGGAGGGGGGAAGTGGTGGGACATTTTAAAACTCGAACGAATTAATCTTCCTAATAGTTGAAATAATTCATTGAGTTTGAGTTCATTTCACTCCTCGACTTCCGCTGACACCTCTTGGGAATTCTTTCCGAGTGACATTTGTAGTTTGGTTGTGTTGGATTTATACAGGGAATTATCCTCACTCCAACCTTCGAGTTGTTAGATCAGACCCTCACTGTTCCATATTGAAAATTTTTCAGAATTCCTAATAATACTGTCACCAGGACAGCGCTATTTAACATTACAATAGTTTCGATGTTTCTCTATTTTTCTTGTATTTTCTTCTTTATTATCAGTTTTCCGTTCAAACCCAATATCTGTATGATCTGCTTATTCAATTCCTTGATTTATATTTACTTCAGTATCATTATGATTTTCATTTTGTTTTTCGACCTTATTATTTGTCTTTTTTCGTCCCTTCAATTATTTTAGAACTTTTTCTCATTATTATTTCTCTAAATTCTTGTTTCATATTTTCTTCAGCATTTTTTTTCCGCTTGCCTTCATTCGTTTCTATTTCCTTTCGATCAATAATGCTTGAAATTTCCGTATTTTTTTCTATTCCTATCAATAATTATTCTTTATACTTGAAATATATCCAATTAATTTTTTTCACTGATTTAGTATTCCTTTGTGAGTATTTCATCGCTTGATATATAATTCCTGTCTAACTTGGAATATATTTCGTTGTCTTTTCTATTCTTTCAAGGTATTTCATTTTCTAATTTCATATGTTTTTCTCACTTCTATATAGTTTCTTCTCACTAACCAAAGTTCAATACCTATAATTTTCTTCAAGAAATTTTCATTCTCCTATATTGAATACTTCTAGCTCAATTTGAGGTTTAAGGCGTCGAACAACTCTATTGAATGTCCAAAGAATTAGGCAGTTAAAAGTATGTTTTCATCGTGAAAATCTATAATCCACCTGTGTGTTGTTGGTCCAATTGCCAATATAATCCGTAAAATTGCTATGAGAAATTTGTTCATGGATCCGCCAATTATCCGGATAATCGATTAATTCGGAATATCCGTAGAATCTAAGGATTATCACGTTTCGCTTATAACACCGAAAGCAATTAAGGTGAAGAAATAATAAAGTTGTAATCCTGTCCAATTTATCGAATATGTTTGTTTATATCTCGGACAATCAGAAAACGTAAACAGTCATAACTGTGTGTTCCCACGATAATTTAAGCGTAAATGAAGTAATAAACTCCTACACTTGCCAGGAGGAAAAGTTTTGATTTTGCGTCAACGACATGCGAGTTCCGTCATCCTAAAATAATTTTTGGGATAAGTGGTCGCGTCGCCGAAGGCGACTTTATCGGAAATTACTCCGTACGAAAATCGAATTCAACATGTCAAAAGTTCGATTTGTGTATGCTAGTATTGTTATTCAGAAAAATGAATAACAAAATAAGACATTTATTTTCGAATATTTTCAATATTGGTATCAATATTTGCGTTGAAAAATTTGATATGACTCAGTTTTTTCTATAATTGATCTATGTTTCTAGTTTCAATGTTTCTCTATTTCTCTTGTATTTTCTTCTTCATTATCAGTCCTTTTACCAGTTTTCCGTTCAAACCAATTATCTGTATGATCTGCTCATTTAATTTCTTGTTTTATAATTACTTCAGGGTCGTTATGATTTTCATTTTGTTTTCCGCCCTTATTATTTGTCTTTTTTCGTCCCTTCAATTATTTTAGAACTTTCTCTCATTATTATTTCTCTAAATTCTTGTTTCACATTTTCTTCAGCATTTCTTTTTCTGCTTGTCTTTATTCGTTTCGATTTTCTTTTGATCAATACTGCTCGAAATTTCCGTATTTTCTTTTATTCCTTCCAATAATTATTCTTTATACTTGACTTATATCCAATTTAATTATTTTTCAATAATTTAGTATTCTTTTGTGTGTATTCCATCGCTCGATCTATAATTCCTGTCTAATTTGGAATATCTTTCGTTGTCTTTTTGAGCGCTCGTACAACTTACACGAGGGCTATATCATTTCGTCACGATGTCTGTATTTTTCGAATTTTTGAGCCGAAAATGGTCTCAATCGACTATGTTCGACTCACTGATGACGAATCCGTCGAAAAATTCGAGTCTGTCCGTCCGGCCGTCCGTAAGCACGATAACTTTCGAACGGAACAACCTAGAAACTTGAAATTTTCAGTGTGGGTTCAGTTCCCGAATGCCTCGGTTAAGTTCGCTAATGGGCCAAATTCCACCAGGGGTTCCGTAAATATGGCCGTTCAAAGTTTTGTTCCCATGATTACTTGAAAACTACAAATTTGATCGGGATGAAATTTTGCACTCAAATGGAGAATGAGGTGTTCAAGCTACATGTGAAATTTTGTCCAGATCGCATCACCAGAACCATAGAAACCATAGAAAATTGTAACTTATGAACGGAAACGCCTAGGGACTTGAAATTCACAGGATAGCTGTGGATCTGAAATGTCGCGTTCACGTTCATAAATGAGCAGAATTATACTAGGGATTTCGTAAATACGGTCGTTTGAAATTTTGTTTTCTCGATCATTTCGAAACTACGGATTCGATGGAGATGAAATTTTGTATTTTAATCGAGAATGATACATTAAAGCTATATTTTGTCCAGATCGTATGACCAGAACCATAGAAGATTGTAACTCTTGATCGGAAAGGCCTATGAACTTGAAATTTTCAGGGTGGGTTTGGATCGCGAGTATCGCGGCCACGTTCATCAATGAGCAAAATTAGACTAGGGGTTCCGTAAATATGGCTGTTCAAAATATTTTTTTCCTGATTATTTCGAAACTTCTAATTGGATTGGGATGAAATTATGCACCTAGCTGAGGAATAATGTATTCAAACTACGTGCGAAAGTTTATCCAGATCGCATCACCAAGACCATAGATACCGTAGAAAATTCTAGCGAATCATCGAAAAAAAATTGGTCAGCTGAAGCACTGACATGAAGTCTGGAGTTTCGCCTAAGTTTCAGAATTTTTGTGACAGCTGTCGAAAATTCCTTCAATTGATTTCTAAAACTGGGAAATGCGAATCTACCTACAAGGTGCATGTACGAGCGCTCAAAAGCTCCTGCCTTCACGGCAGTGCTTTTCGTAATTTTTTAATTTCGTATGTTTTTCTCAGTTGTTCCTACTTATATAGTTTCCTCTCACTAACCATAAAAAATACCTGTAATTTTCTTCAAGGAATTCCCATTTTCCTTATTGAATACTTCTAGCTCAATTTGAGGTTTTAGGCGTCGAACAAACAGTCATAACTGTGTGTTCTTCTCATTGGAACAGAGATAAAATAACCCCATCAGGGAGCGCTGTTCAATATTGCAATAAGGCGAAGCGACTCACTGCTCGATGCTCAATCACGCGCTCCATCCCCTTTACGTGCGCACTGTGGCGGCTCTGCGACTTTCGAAACAATAACAGGTGGATAGTCTCCTATCTCAGCACGCAGGATTGGTTTCCGCCCGGTCGACTAATATTGAAATTTAATTCTGGCAGAATTACGGCAGTATGTCCAATCCTCTCACCAGACCAGGCAGGGCACATATCCATACACCTAATCTGCAGAACTGGATGCATATTTCACGCCGCCGTGGCCTCGATAACAGCCGGATTTCATGCTGCGATTAGACCGTTCGTAATGTCTTCTTTGTTAATTTGGCCTCGTGGGTTATGGATTATCGGCTGATTGGATATCGAATTTCAATCTCAGTCGATCGCACTCTTGGAGACTGTTGCAGGAAATTTATTATGGATAGTGCAGGACATGCGATATCAATGTAATCATCCTGGGCTTTCACGAGGAACGAACTTTGATGAAATCTGAATGCCTTCCGGGAGAACATACGTTAAAATTAGATGTGGAATCGGGGGAGGGGTAATTGATGAAAGCCACCAGGAAGGCTGGATTTTAGACCCAGTTTCATAGTGAAACCTTGTTTAAAACTGCCAGAACTTGTCTATCAAGGTGCTTTCTGAGGCGTAAGGAGACATGTTTCTGATCTTTCAGTGCCTCGAACTAAGATTCCATCACAGTGTTTTCCTACCAATCTCCTCTTTCCTTCCCTTTCTTAATAATCAGTTATCTCATTTTCATCCATTAATTTTTCTATTTCTCTAATATTTTTTTCTTCTTTATCTTTCTTCCTCGAAACAATTTTCCTTTCAAACAATTCATCTGTGTGATCCCCTCGTTCAGTTTCTTGTTTTATATTTCCTTAGGTATCATTGTAATTTTCATTTTGTTTTTCATCTTGATTCTCTTTCTTTTTTGTACCTTCAATTATTTTCGGAATTCCCCCCATTATTTGTTCCATTTCTCTAATTTATTCTAATTCAATATAATTGTAATTTTTATTCTGTTTTTCTTGTTTCGTTTTAATTATCTTTCGATTAATATTGCTTGTAGTTTTTGTTTTTTCAATATCTAAGTCTTCTTTTGTGTGTTTTTCATCGCTTGATCTATAATTCCTGTCTAATTTGGAATATCTTTCGTTGTCTTTTTTATTTATATTTAACTCCAGTTTCAATATTCTGAAATTAATGAATATCTTAGATAATTCATCTGTTTTGTAGTCTCCCCAAATTAATTCTTCCTTTATTTAAATTCTTTGTGAAAATTCTATAATCGTATGTTTTTTCAGTTATTATGACTCATATAGTTTCTTCTCCCTAAGCAAAGTTCAATGTTATTTTAAGGTATTTTCATTTTCCTTTATTGATTACTTCTATTAGAAATTGTCCATTTTCATCGAGAAACTTCTGAATTTCCTCAACATAAATATTTTCATTCATTGTGTAAGTATTGAAATTTCTGTTCATTTCAAATATTTTTGCTTTCGTTCATTTCTTGATAATTGGTCATCTCATTTTCATCAATTTGTATCTCTATTTTTCTCATATTTTCTTCTTCCCCTATCTGTCCTTGTACCAATTTTTTCTTCAAACCCATCATCTGTATGATCTGCTTATTCAGTTTTTGTTTTATATTTACTTCAGTATCAGTTTGATTTTCATTTTGTTTTTCCTCCTTTATTATCTGCCTATTTTTTATCCCTTCAGTTATTTGAGATCTTTTTCTTATGATTATTACTCCAAATTCTTGTTTCATATTTTCTTCAATATCATTGTAATTGTTATTCTATTTTTTTCTTTCGTTTCAATTATCTTTAGATTAATATTGCTTGTAATTTTTGTATTTTCAATAATTGAGTCTTGTTTTGTGTGTATTTCATCGCTTGATCTATTTCATCTTATTGGTATTTCATCTTATTTCAGTTTTCTTATATTCCACTCCGGTTTCAATATTCTAAAATAAATGATAATTAATCTGTTTTGTAGTCTACCAAAATTAATTCTTTCTTTATTTAAATTCTTTGTATGAATTATATAATCGTATGTTTTTTTAGTTGTTCTAAAATATATAGTTTCTTCTCTCTGAGCAAAGTTCAAAGAAATTTTCTCCAAGATATTCTCATCTTCCTTTATTGAATACTTCTTTTCGAAATTGTCCATTTTCATCGAGAAACTTCTGAATTTCCTCAACCTAAATATTTTCATTCATTGTGTAAGTATTGAAATTTCTGTTCATTTCAAATAATTCTGCTTTCGTTCATTTCTTGATAATTGGTCATCTCATTTTCATCAATTTGTTTCTCTATTTCTCTTATATTTTCTTCTTCCCTATCTGTCCTTGTACCAATTTTCTCTTCAAACCCATCATCTGTATGATCTGCTTATTCAGTTTTTGTTTTATATTTACTTCAGTATCAGTTTGATTTTCATTTTGTTTTTCTCCTTTATTATCTGTCTATTTTTTATCCCTTCAGTTATTTGAGATCTTTTTCTTATGATTATTACTCCAAATTCTTGTTTCATATTTTCTTCAATATCATTGTAATTGTTATTCTATTTTTTTCTTTCGTTTCAATTATCTTTCGATTAATATTGCTTGTAATTTTTGTATTTTCAATAATTGAGTCTTGTTTTGTGTGTATTTCATCGCTTGATCTATTTCATCTTATTGGTATTTCATCTTATTTCAGTTTTCTTATATTCCACTCCGGTTTCAATATTCTAAAATAAATGATAATCAATCTGTTTTGTAGTCTACCTGAATTAATTCTTTCTTTATTTAAATTCTTTGCATGAATTATATAATCGTATGTTTTTTTAGTTGTTCTAAGTTATATAGCTTCTTCTCTCTGAGCAAAGTTCAAAGAAATTTTCTCCAAGATATTTTCATCTTCCTTTATTGAATACTTCTTTTCGAAATTGTCCATTTTCATCGAGAAACTTCTGAATTTGCTCAACATAAATATTTTCATTCATTGTGTAAGTATTGAAATTTCTGTTCATTTCAAATAATTCTGCTTTCGTTCATTTCTTGATAATTGGTCATCTCATTTTCATCAATTTGTATCTCTATTTTTCTCATATTTTCTTCTTCCCCTATCTGTCCTTGTACCAATTTTCTCTTCAAACCCATCATCTGTATGATCTGCTTATTCAGTTTTTGTTTTATATTTACTTCAGTATCAGTTTGATTTTCATTTTGTTTTCCTCCTTTATTATCTGTCTATTTTATATCCCTTCAGTTATTTGAGATCTTTTTCTTATGATTATTACTCCAAATTCTTGTTTCATATTTTCTTCAATATCATTGTAATTGTTATTCTATTTTTTCCTTTCGGTTCAATTATCTTTCGATTAATATTGCTTGTAATTTTTGTATCTTCAATAATCGAGTCTTGTTTTGTGTGTATTTCATCGCTTGATCTATTTCATCTTATTGGTATTTCATCTTATTTCAGTTTTCTTATATTCCACTCCGGTTTCAATATTCTAAAATAAATGATAATTAATCTGTTTTGTAGTCTACCTAAATTAATTCTTTCTTTATTTAAATTCTTTGTATGAATTATATAATCGTATGTTTTTTTAGTTGTTCTAAGTTATATAGTTTCTTCTCTCTGAGCAAAGTTCAAAGAAATTTTCTCCAAGATATTCTCATCTTCCTTTATTGAATACTTCTTTTCGAAATTGTCCATTTTCATCGAGAAACTTCTGAATTTGCTCAACATAAATATTTTCATTCATTGTGTAAGTATTGAAATTTTTGTTCATTTCAAATAATTCTGCTTTCGTTCATTTCTTGATAATTGTTCATCTCATTTTCATCAATTTGTATATCTATTTTTCTCATATTTTCTTCTTCCCCTATCTGTCCTTGTACCAATTTTCTCTTCAAACCCATCATCTGTATGATCTGCTTATTCAGTTTTTGTTTTATATTTACTTCAGTATCATTTTGATTTTCATTTTGTTTTCCTCCTTTATTATCTGTCTATTTTTTATCCCTTCAGTTATTTGAGATCTTTTTCTTATGATTATTACTCCAAATTCTTGTTTCATATTTTCTTCAATATCATTGTAATTGTTATTCTATTTTTTTCTTTCGTTTCAATTATCTTTCGATTAATATTGCTTGTAATTTTTGTATTTTCAATAATTGAGTCTTGTTTTGTGTGTATTTCATCGCTTGATCTATTTCATCTTATTTCAGTTTTCTTATATTCCACTCCGGTTTCAATATTCTAAAATAAATGATAATTAATCTGTTTTGTAGTCTACCTAAATTAATTCTTTCTTTATTTAAATTCTTTGTATGAATTATATAATCGTATGTTTTTTTAGTTGTTCTAAGTTATATAGTTTCTTCTCTCTGAGCAAAGTTCAAAGAAATTTTCTCCAAGATATTCTCATCTTCCTTTATTGAATACTTCTTTTCGAAATTGTCCATTTTCATCGAGAAACTTCTGAATTTGCTTAACATAAATATTTTCATTCATTGTGTAAGTATAAAATTTTCGGTTCATTTCAAATCATTCTTCTTTCGTTCATTTCTTGATAATTCGTCATCTCATTTTCATCAATTTGTTTCTCTATTCTTCTTATATTTTCTTCATCATTATCTGTCCTTGTACCAATTTTCTCTTCGAACCCATCATCTGCATGATCTTATTCAGTTTTTGTTCTATATTTACTTCGGTATCATTATGATTTCATTTTGTTTTTATTTTTTATTATCTGTCTATTTTTCGTCCCTTCGATTATTATATATATATAACTTTTTCCCATTATTATTACTCTGAATTCTTGTTTCATATTTTCTTCAATATCGTTGTAATTTTTTTTCTGTTTTTCTTCTTTCGTTTCAATTATCTTTCGATTAATCTTGCTTTTAATTTCTGTTTTTTTTTCTGTTAGTTTCTTCTGTTCTTCAGCTTAAGCCACATTTAACACATCCAATCTTTCGAACTGTTATTCTTTCATATCTTTTTTCTGATCATCTAGTTACTCTTCAGTATTGAAACGCTGTCTTCTGATGTTTTCTATACATTCTCCTTTCTGTGTTTCTTATGCATTCATCAATTGTAAAACTACACGAAAGAAGGTCTATTTGGTAAAGGAAAAAAATGAGCGGATTCTCAGAAGCCTTGGAAAAACAGGGTGATCATGATGACAAAATATTTCAACCAAAACCATAAAAAATTATGATAGTCTCTACGAAAGCTCCAATTTATTGTAGAATCCCCAGGAAATCTCTCGAACTTACGCAGCTCGCAATGGCGAACGAATCCTCCATTACGCTGTGGACAGACACAATTGCTAATTCATGAACAATCCCATAACAGACGTTCGAATCTCCACAGATCCGCTATCTGATCATACAAATCCGTTCGTGTGTGATGCACGGTGCATTTCTTCGATAAAGATGGTCGGTCGCACGGTTGCATGGCCAGATTATAACTGTACTCAATTGGTCATGGAAGTTGATAACATACACTAGGCTGATTATGTTGCAGCAGGAAATTCGCGAACATATTTCGTTGCTTGTCCGCAACCCTAATGAAATTTGTTAGACAAAGGGTCGTTCCGGTGCCCGACACTGTTTCGGAGCACTGATGTTGATAGGGTGGTCCGACTCCCTTCGAATTGATAACTCAACTTAAAACTTCAATTTTGTTGCTACCCTAACCCCGACTCGCGGATAAACTCACTCCTCCCGAGTTCTCGATTTTCAAACAACTGACTTTACTCTTCCAGAGCCCTCCAAAAGTAAACTTTATCCCCCTTCAAAAACCAAATTCCTGAGTTGACATTTTTCGTAGTGCCTCTAACTTGGCTTGGGGACACCCTCGCTCTCAAATTCTTTCTCCGAAATGTTCCCATGGTCAACCGACGTTGCATATTCTCCCCTTTTGTGGCCTTATCTCGGTCTGTGACATGGCAAAATCGCCCTGTCTAGTAAAAACATCCGTGCTTCAATGTAGTCGATAAATGTCTTGCCTATACTTTATTTCTTATCTACGGTTTGTCGATTCATTCACACGGTTCCAAATTAACGTCATCTGTTGATTACACGAAGTAATACAATGTATGCCCGAATAAACAGACTCTCCTCCGAGATATGTAACCGAATTTGAAATTTCTTATTCATATTCCTAAATATTGTTGCAGTTTTACTCGACGAAACAAATCGCGTCACGCAGAGAAAAAGCGCTGGAAAAATTGGATGTCTGCAGCCATTTCCTTCGAAACCGCTCTTCTTGCTACAATGTTTTAACATGATGAGATTTTCCCAGCACTATTATTAGTTCGTCCATATTCATCTTGATGCACGAACATTTTGTTGGCGAAATTCAGATTCGTGTAGACGTTGAGGAACTTCTTCGCTTCGATGTAGGAAAGTTGCACTTTTGATGTTTCGGATAGATTGGAGGAGAAAGTTGGAACATCTCGATATGAATAGAATTCGATTTGGACTTCGCCTCATATTTCTCAAGACATGGGCCAAATTTATTCGATCTTGTAGGAAGATAGACTTTATGTCACCAGGTATTTCCATTACAAGATGTCTTAAATTTCTTTCGACGCAACGAAAAGTTTTTTTGTGTTCTATTAAAGATGTTTCCTCGGATTCTTTGAAAATTCGATACTTCTGTAACAGGGTGGAACTGGAACTGGTCGTTACGGTTTAACGATATATTTGCGCATGTCAGAATAACTAATTGAGGACCACTGCGCGATGGTTTGCACTTGCGCTCTTTTTTTCCGAGAGACACATCATGCAGCACGAATAAAGATGAAGAAATTTCGAAAACCAATGAATTATTAATGACTTCCACTTGTGGTTAGTGCCAAGGGAGGGAGGCAGAGTGCCCTCAGTTATCCACACTTGAAATTCACAATCAATAGACAACTTTTAAATTGAAATTATCTCTGGAAGCTAATAACAACAAGCCCCACTCGTGTACACTTGTTATCAATTTCGTGAGTCCAAACTACAACAAAACTTCTGTCGTACTCTTTGACACCCCTTTTTTTCCTATTTCTCTGGAGCGACCTAATTAAGAGGCTTTTTTTCTTGTCGAACTTATCAAAAGGTTTTTTCTGCATTCGGGAACATAGTATACTCTCCAATTATTCTTTGTGAATCGTAGACCGGATGTTTCGATCAGATAATTGATGAAAGAGACGACTCGTTGTCGCCCTTAGGCAACTCCTAGAATTATTCACTTTGAGGTGAGCGAATCGATGTGGGTATAGTAGAAATACTATATCGGTCGTTACAATTTGCTCTCGAATATTGCGAGGCTGCCGCGTTCAAACAAGAACGACTCTCATTTTGCCGCGGTCGAACACGGTTCGAGGCGATCTGAAATTTGTCGGAGTTTGAGCGCGCAGCGAAGTGATTCCGGGGTCAGAAAATTGAACTATTAGACTTGGTCGTGCTCATTTGGTTGTTTTTTTTTTGTAGGATAGTGAAAAGTGCCAGATGTTTGTTGTCGAAGACACTGGCGGATTCTTTTCGTTACTTTTTGCCTCAAATTATTAATGGCAACCAATTCAAATGTTTCTTCACAAATCACTCAAAGCAATATTCCAGGATATACAACAGGAATTCGGTTACTTCTACAGGAAATTCCCCCTATATAAGCGACAGCAGGAATATTTCTTGATTCCACGTGATAATTCCGGTCGTTTAATTCCTCTAGAAATAACAAGTTTTTCATTAGTGGATGCGACCAAACTGCAGTTTGTCATTTCAACAGGAAAATAATACTGTGACGAAAACCGGAATATGCGTGACTACTTACAGAAATTTCCTGTTAAATAAACAAACTAGATATGTATTTGTATTCTAGGCTTCAAACTTCAGTTTCTACAAGAATTTCCAGTAATGAACACTAAACTAAAACAGGAATTACTTATAACGGAACTGTTGTATCGATTTAACAGGAATTTTCTGTTGAATTAAAGAACTACCGTTCATATATAACAGTATTAGTTAGTTGTATTCGAAGCTTATAACCTGAGATTTTACAGGAATTTTCTGTAGTAATGCATTCTATCCAAAGATAACTAGTGACTTCGCGAAAAGGTGTCTGGAATGGAAAGAATTTATATTATATTATATTTATCATAGAGTATCTTAACATTATTCTAACGAATTTCGTTGAAAATTAGTATTGAGAGACTCCATAATAAATATAAAGAAATTTTTTTCCCGGACTCCAGACTCATTTTAGCGAATTTGATTACAGAATTACTGTCTCCAATTGCTAACACCTTTTCTGCTTTCAATCCTTTGGATAGTATCTTTTGAGTTTTGTCTATTCGGTGGCGCCCTCTGTTGACCGGTACGGTAAATGTTGGGCCATCGGTGCAGATCGCTACAGTGTTATGATACAACTTGTACCCTTAATAATAGTACGATTTGATATGTTGGAATAATAGTATTATTTCACATTTTTACCCGCTGTCACCATTTATAATCTATTGTCCGAAAAGAATTGAGTTTGTGCTTCCTGCACGAAGAGGAAGTCTTCTGTTTTATCCTTTCTGAGGAACAGGTATTCAGGAAAGGAAACCCAAAAATTCAGAAAAACATATTATGCAAACATGATGGTAATAATGAGTACAAAAAAATTACGAATAGCACTGCCGTGAAGTCAGGAGCTTTTGAGCGCTCGTACATCCACCTTGTAGGTAGATTCGCATTTTCCAGTTTTAGAAATCAATTGAAGAAATTTTCGACAGCTGTCAAAAAAATTCTGAAACTTAGGTGAAACTCCAGACTTCATGTCAGTGCTTCAGCTGACCAATTTTTCTTCGATAATTCCCTAGAATTTTCTACGGTATCTAAGGTCTTGGAAATGCGATCTGGACAAAATTTGTCACGTAGTTTGAATACATTATTCCTAAGCTAGGTGCAAAATTCATTCCAATCCAATCAGTAGTTTCGAAATTATCAGGAAAAAAATATTTTGAACAGCCATACTTACGGAACCCCTAGTCTAATTTTGTTCATTGATGAACGTGGCCGCGATATTCGCGATCCAAACCCACCCTGAAAATTTCAAGTTCCTAGGCCTTTCCGTTCAAAAGTTACAATTTTCTATGGTTTCTTTGGTTCTGGTAATGCGATCTGGACAAAAAATTGCTTTAATATATTATTCTCGATTAAAATACAGAGTTTCATCTCGATCGAATCCGTAGTTTCGAAATTATCGAGAAAACAAAATTTCCAACGACCGTATTTACGGAACCCCTAGTATTCTGCTCATTGATAAACGTGAACGCGACATTTCAGATCCACACCTATCTTGAAAATTTCAAGTCTATGGTTTCTATGGTTCTGGTCATGCGATCTGGACAAAATTTCACATGTAGCTTGAACACCTCATTCTCCATTTGAGTGCAAAATTTCATGTCGATCAAATCTGTAGTTTTCAAGTAATCAGGGAAACAAAACTTTGAACGGACGGACAGACTCGAATTTTCCGACGGATTCGTCATCAGTGAGTCGAACATAGTCGATCGAGACCATTTTCAGCTCAAAATTCGAAAAATACAGACATCGTGACGAAATGATATAGCCTTCGTGTAAGTAGTACGAGCACTTGAAAACGAGCTTTTCACAAACAAAAAAAAATCAACAATTCACCTAATTTTGCTAACCATACTTAAATCAGACAATTTAACTGCTACTTTCCTTACTTCATGCAAAAATACTAATCAAAATTTACGAGGGGGTCAATTGACTCGATACAAGATAAAATCAACTATTATTCACATTACTCACATTGAAACACATTAAATCAATTTCGAATCGAGTTATCAGTAATATTGGAGATTACAATAACACCATTTACATATATAGGGGTTGATACTTTGAACTGAACTTCCCTGCCTTGATCTGCAAGCCACCTAATCCCTTTTTGCACCTACTTGAAACCAAATTCACTCACTCCGAAAGTGACCTTAACCTTTTTGTTTGCACTCCCGCAACGAATACGACGGTACGATTTCTAACTTTACTCGAAACGCAACTTCTTCAACACTTACTTCCACGAGCTATCACAGATTTTGCCTTATCCGGACTCTAAAAAATTCTCAACCGAAAATACTGAAGCTATTTTCCTACCACAGACTACTTCCTCAATTTAATCCCTGCACTGGACTCTAAATCGAAAAGCGAACCTAAAATTCTGTACCTATCGTGGTACCTTCCCGACTTTCAACTACTACCCTAACCTAATTCCTGAGTTGAAATTTTTCATAGTGCCTCCAACTTGGCTTGGGGACACCCACGCTCTCAAATTCTTTCTCCGAAATGTTCTCATGGTCAACCGACGTTGCATATTCTCCCCTTTTGTGGCCTCATCTCGGTCTGTGGCATGGCAAAATCGTCTAGTCACAATATCCGTCCTACAATGTAGTCTTGCCTACACTTTATTTCCTATGAGGTGTCGTTTCATTCACACGGTTCCAAATTAACGACATCCGTTGATTACACAGAGTAATACAATGCCCGAATATACAGACTCTCCTCCGAGATATGTAACCGAATCTTTCTTCCTTCCTCTGATCTGATCTAACCTGACTTAACCTCTGTTCTTTTGTTAAACCCCTATTTCCCCGTTCCTTCCTTCTTCCTACACTATGTTTTTTTAAACATATACTTACCCTCTTTGCTTTTTTTTGTATTTCCTAACAACTTCACCCATATGGTACAACATGGATTAAAATACTGTTAGCTAAACAAGATTTTTTCCTGTAGAATATTCTGAATTTCTGTGAGAAATACCAAACATTCCTGTTGAATTCAATGTGTCCATACTGTTAGTCGTACAAATATTGTTGGGTTATACTTACAAAATTATTATATTTTACTAGATATTCCTGGAAATATCTCTCTTTAAATAAAAGTACCTGATCACTGCTATACTTACCGTTTTTCCTGTTCAAAGGACTCAAGTCACTTCAACCGAAATCGGCATGTTAGATTGCAAGTGCAGATTGTTCTCAGAAAGGTATTTTCTTATGTAATAATAATAGTTGCATTTAAAACAACAGGAATTCATTTAACCGGAAATTCTCGGGATCCGTTTTTTTTCAGTGGGGGTTGTAGACAATTCCGTTCTGAATGTGAAGTTGAGTCAATGCTCAAACACTCATAAAGCTGCATACAAACTCCTAAATACGTACATTCAATACATCCACGAATCCGGAATCAAAACTCACGTACCTCACGGCCCCTAAAACTCCGATAAAATTGCGCAACTTTCTGATGAAGTATTATAGTTTATTGTGTAGGTTTAAGCACCGGTTTTCCGGAAAACTACATGAAAGCAATGAAGTTTGGACCGGTGTGATTAGAGTTGGTGATCACGTAGTTTCGAACAGGGCCCAATTTGATCCTTATGTCCTTTCAATTAGAACGGCCCGGAAATGGCCGGTGGACATCCAGTTGTTTGACTTTTTGGGGACCGAGCAGCAAATGAAAGAGACCAATTAGGAGTAGTGGTAGACGAGATTTTTTTTGCTTCGACGCGGGGGGGGTTTAATGCATTTTGAGGAAATTGTTTCGGTTGAGGGCTATTTGTTTTTGAATGATCACCAGTTTCCTCGGAAATTCGATCGGTCGAAATTAGAATCTACTAGTTTTGCAAATAAATACAGTCCGTTATTACCAAGCGTTAATCGAATTGAATAGTACCTTTCGTATTTCTTTTGAGACGCTAGCTTCGTATGTAAGGAGCTTCGCGAAAAGATTCCATAATTCCGAAATGAACTCGAGAGCTTTTAGAGTCTAACAGGAGAATCAGCAGCTTTGTGTACCGGGAAGAGAAACAACAAACGCCTTTGATATCGCGCTGCAGAATAAAGGTCCCTTTCGAACTGATAAAAAGTCTTGAAAGATTTAATTCTCCCTTATTGTATCATTCGAAAGGGTGAACATTATTGTATTTCAAAAATGGCATTGTTCGTATGCTTGTGCAATAATGATCCCCTTATTAATTTCCTTTTCGAGGAAGGCTTGGATGAAAGAGCCTTAATGGCTTATTAAAAATTGCTCTCCTTCGTTATTTCGTCTGGGAAGAAGGGATGATTATCAATTATGAAATCGACTAAAGCGGCAAGGTTTTATTATTGGTGGTTATCAAATTAGAGGGAACAATAAAAACTTTTATTCGAAGTTTAAGTTATCCATCAAATTGGACCCCTGAAAATATCTCATTCTTCCATAGGGGAGAAGAAAGACCCCAAGTGTACGTTGTTTTAAAGAAATAAAATTATATTATAATTAAAATATAAAGGGTTCAAAATGAACAACTGCTAACATATACAGAGTGTTTCTTAAGGTGAGGTTGCTTGAATATATCATTCTCCATTAGTATACAAAATTTCGTCACGATCGAATCTGTAGTTTTGAAATTATCAAGAAAACTAAATTTCAAACGACCATATTTACGGAACCCCTAGTATAATTTTGCCCATAGATAAACGTGATCACGACATTCGAGATCCACACCTCTCCTGAAAATTTCAAGTCCCTAGGCGTTTCCGTTCAAAAGTTACAATTTTCTATGGTTTCTATGGTTCTGGTCATGCGATCTGGACAAAATTCCACATGGAGCTTGAACACCTCATTCTGCATTTGAGTGCACAATTTCATCTTGATCAAATCTGTAGTTTCCAAGTAATCAGGAGAACAAAACTTTGAACGGCCATATTTACGGAACCCCTGGTGGAATTTGGCCCATTAACGAACTTAACTGAGGCATTCGGGAACTGAACCCACACTGAAAATTTCAAGTCTCTAGGTTATTCCGTTCGAGAGTTATCGTGCTTACGGCCGAACGGACGGACGGACAGACTCGAATTTTCCGACGGATTCATCATCAGTGAGTCGAACATACTCGATTGAGACCATTTTCGGCTCAAAATTGGAAAAATACAGACATCGTGACGAAATGATATAGCCCTCGTGTAAGTAGTACGAGCGCTCAAAAAAGCCTCACCTTTGAAAACCCCCCGTATATTTCTGCAATTCTGAATAAAAAAATATCCAAATATTTTATGGTTCGGTAAAAGCTCTATTTGTGTGTATAAGTTGTTCAATCAGTTTTATCGAAAAAATACTGATACCTTCAACTTCAACAAAATTAAAAGAAGAAGATTTATAATTGAAAAAAAACGAAAGAAATCGAATACAATTCTTGTAGTAAATGGTATCAGAAAAATGAATTATTCAACATAATTATCACGAAAAGAAAAGTCTATACTCTAAATTAGAATCAAGAAAATATTTGAATCAAACAATTTTATGATTGCAAAAAACTGATCTTTAAATTTCAGTTTCTTTCAATCAACCCTTCAACTTTCATTTCTTTGTCATTTGAAGCTCCACTCTTTCCCCTATCTTGCACTTCAATCATTATCTTCTTGGTTCCCTTTTCTTTTTCATATATAACATGTTACTCTCTTGTAGAATCTATGAACTACTGGTTGAACCGAAAATGAATGAATGTGTTTGGAATTATGTATTATCAATATTGTAATGAAAATAGTCCAAATTCTTCTTAGTTAATTTATTTACAGTTCACTAACACACTAATTCATTTACAAACTATCTAATTTATCTTGACGCTATCTCGTACTGCTCTGTATCGGGTCGATGTCTTTTTATTCTCTTGTATTTCTGGAGTTTTCTAGTGAACTCGAGAAGGCCTCCTCGACCTTTATTCGAATGATTGATTAGTCACAAGAGGAAGGGTGGAAATAGATATATCAGAGAAGGGGGGGGGGGGGTGCTAGCCCCCTATTGCTACGTCAATGTGGATTAAAATATTCCAATGGATTATAAAAAACTTGAATGTCACTGCCACGATTATTGTTGGATGAATGGAAAAATTTCGAGACAATAGAGGTAAAGAATGTCGATTTAGATTCCACTTTAATGCATTCGACCTAAGTAACCTATAGTGAAAACCACATCTATTCAAAAAGAAAAAACAATAGGTATTGATCGTCCAAATACATCAATAACCTGCAAATATCTCATTAACTTTAACGCTGTATTTGAGTAATTCCTTCTAGTTTTTTACTGCACAATTAAAATTGCGGGATCATCCCTTAATTCTCAAACTGTGGTGAAATTTATTGAGAATAACTCGAGGGTATTCTAAGAGCGGAATCGTAACATCGAACGTTTAATGGGCTATTTCTTCGGAAGTTTTTTCATTTTCAGAACAAGCTCGACAATCCAACCAATCACTTTGGTGATTTTTGGTCCCGTTCGGTATTGGCCTTTCGTATTTCGAAACCACAGAACAGTTAAGACAAAACTATCTAAAACGAGAGGCCGAAGGCCTCGAGCAATTTTGGAATTGTGAAAAAAGAAAGAAACCGGGGGCGCGAAGCGCCCCCGCGTTTTCGAGGGGAAGAATCAGGCTTTTCTAAGGTACTGGAAAAGATGCCTATTTCGAAATCCAAACGAACGAAAATAACGTTCGGAAAAGGTCAAAAACTCGAAAAGATGCCAAAAGTTGCCGCCGATCTTTTCATAAGGATATTAAACCGCAACATCTCGGGCTCCGCCAAGGATCGAATTTCCAGCTCAAAGGACGTAAGGTCTCAATAAACAATGTGACGTCCTCCACCTATCCTCAGTTTTCGCAAGAACTCGATTTGAAAAAGACCGATTTTTGACACCTCGAGAAACCCGAATTAATTTACGTGGAGCATAGATATTACGTGACGTTTACCCCGTATTTCGTGGATAAAACCCCGCCCCCTTCGATTGACATTATAGGACAGGACCGTTCTTGGCCCTTCTGGCAATAATCAAAATTATTATTTTTTTTTTCTTCACCGAACTATTCGAAAATGTGAATCTACCCGAAAAGGTGAATCTATCGGAAAAGTCGAATCTACCTATTATGTGGATCTCCCGGCTTAATAGTAGTTATTTAATCAACTAGTTTATTAATGACAGCGATTAATGGTCGAAATATTTAAACGCGTGAGCGGAGCGAGCGCGTTAATGTTTGAGACCATTAATCGCTGAATTAATAAACGAGTTGATTACAAGATTTTTCCATCGACCTCATCAGGAATTGAATATAAATTCTGGATCGAAACCAATTTTTATTTTGCATGATATACAAATTTGACGTAATACAAATTTCTATGTTCATTTCGATATACATATTAATATTTATGATTCCTATAGAACAATTCGAAAAATTCATAGAGGGAGTATTGGACATGTTGTGACATTTTGAATAGTTTACATTTATTTCATTTCCTATAATGTTCGATAAGGAACGTGTGGATGAAGTGGAGGTTGAAGCATTATTTACTTTGGAACTATTATGACATAATATTTTTCCTGCAGTTTCTATTTTATTCTGAATGGAGTTTTCAATATACCCTTCTTCGACAGAAGTTGATTTCCAACCACCAAGTCTTTTGATGGCTGAAAAATCTGCACCACTGTCAGAAAGAATAGACGCAAAAGAACGCCGAAAACAGTGACCTGTATACAAATGTGGTTGCTCTAATTTAAGAAAGTTTGCAATCATTGACGGTAATTTAGAAAATGTATTAATTCCAACTGGTTGTGTTGAGCATTTATAGTTCTTATAAAAAACGAAAAATCTTTTGTGTGGAGTGTGAGCTGGCCTCAAGGATATATATCTCTTTATTATGTTTAAAAGTGTAAGCTCATCATTATCCACCACAGTGAATATCCTGTTCGAATGTGTTTTCGATGAATTCACTGTCACCAAAAATTTCGATCCCATATCTTGTACATCCTTTCTCTGCAACCTTTACAATTCATCTTTTCTCAATGCACCCGCTACTCCGAATATCAAAGCGACCTATAAATCAAACAATGATAGTTATTTCACTAAAACGAGATAATGAGAATAAGTTGGAATAAAGATTCAATTTAGTTTTATTTTTACCTTCGACATCAAGAAAACACTATCAGGAGCATTCGCTATGAACTCTCTCACATGTTCTTTTTCGAGAACTTTTGATTTTTTTGGGATATATCCCTCTCTTTTCCGTTTAATAAACGTCACCAGTTTGTGGTATCTGCTTATATCAGTATTGTCTTTCACATATAGTATTGATTTCAGCATCGAATATTTTGGCCATAAACTTGCTAGATGCCCCTTTTCAGCAATACCCGTAAAGTATGCCAACAAAACCGTTTCCGTGAAGTTCCGAACCTTCTTGTCCTTGCACCAAGATCTGAATTCAGCATAGGTTTTCTCATATAAATGGCGGCTCTTTTCAGGAAGCAGACTCAAAGTTGCTGCTTCAGCAGTTTTTGTCACATCTGGCGGTGTCAAAGGGACATTTTCTTCGTTACTCATTATGTAGTAGCGCCACGGATAAAATCAGATTCTGATCGAAAGCGAATAAATAAATTTGACAGCTCGATCGTGCTCCGACATAGATGCATCTATGCTCCGACTGAATATTTTATGTTCGGTTGCCATGATAATCATGCATTAATACAAGAAATCATGCATTAATAGGGGTCATTAATGGATGATTTCGAGTATGTTGAAATGAGCTTTTATTCTATGGTCGATGGAAAAAATGTTTTCAAGCAACCTCAACTGCATGTTATGAAAGGACAAGCGGGAGACGTCGCACATGGCGCAGCGGGTGGCGACCTCTCGCGGCCATCGCATAAAATTCATGCACATTTCTTTCTTCATAATTTTAATTCCGTTCATTTTTTTTCAGTAATAACGACGAAGGTCCGGGGACAGCAAAATTGTAACACGGCATTTATGCAGTGTGCCCGTCCTCTGTCCGTTCTCACCGATTCCGGGCTTAGCTTCGTTACCACCAAGGAAGACCTAGACAGGACATGTCCGTAAGTATACGTTTTCTAAGAAAGTTTCGGACTATCTGTTTTTCACACATCTCGAAAATAATGACTAGTTACAGAGGGGGATCCGGTTTGGGGGTCGTAACTCAACTTTGCGCTCGACGAAATAATCCCTTGTATTTCCGCAGGCTGCAGAGGCAAATTCTAACGAGTACCTACATCGGACGGAGCTTATTAAGTTTAAGTATGCAAGCCCCAATTGACTTTGATTAACCCAAGCCGACGAAGTTCGGAAACTACTTAACAATTCCTGGAAATGCTCTAAACTTCGAACGTGTTTATTTGTAACACATCTTTATTGGTTTTGGTGGCCGCAAAGTGGGTAGGCGGAGAAACTACAAGGTTAATAATTCCGTAGTTTCATTTAAGTGGATGAATTACAGGTTTTACGTCGGGCATTACCGGTGGTTGGCGGGTATTCAATATTTACATGATTCGTGGGGTTGATTGTCGTCGATCGATATAATTGAGTGTACTTATACGTTCAGGATGACAATATGAATTCTTGTTTGTGTACAGTGTAGTAGAATTTATTTTCTCGAGTAACTTTCATAGTCCTCGAATATCGAATTAGACTACTCAACTTATCTAGATACTTCGAAACAGAAAAAAATTCTGCCCTTGTCAAAATCGTGTTGTTCACACTTAATGAAGCCGAGAGTTCACTGCGACACAGAACACACCCGTACTTCCTTTCGGCGTTTCGATTTAATTTTGTTCACTTTTTAACTCAACTGAATTCCCGATATATTCCGTGTTATTCTTCTGAAAGAGCTATTCGTTTCTACTCCTCTAAAACAAATTTCTGACTGATTACCGAAAATTTATTATCAACTCGAACAAGTTCCCGAATAACGTGTTCTTTCCCCTCCTTTAAAACTCTAAAAAGTTTGGGTTATCAACATCTCAATGCTGGGCGAGTAGACTAAACAAATACTAAAATTAATACAGTAATTCTTCACACATTTCTAGGCGTTCTCACGACTTCGATTTTCACTTGTATCGGCTAGTCCAAAAGAAATAATCTCTATTCCTGACTATTTGAATTAATTCTGCATGTACCGAAATGTTATATTGAGTCTTCCAATTTATTACACAACCTCACCTTTCTGTCTAGACTGATGGGAATTGACCAAAATGTTAGGTTGCGAATATTCCATTCAAACTGCATTTCAAGCCAATTCAAACAATCCAATGATATAAATTATGGAACTGTTCGGAAGAGACAAGGTCGAACAGTATGATAAAGGGTAGAACATCTCTATAATTTCGCACACACAGAACCGTAGTTATAATTGTTCGTGTCAGGATTCCACTTTATTGTGGATACTCACGTGATGGGAAACGTTCTCGGTGTTTGTAACGCTAAAAATTGTATATATCCTCATCCAATTGCCTGATTTCACGACTTTTTACTAAATTTACACTTTTCGAAGAAAAACTTTTTCCACTTAGTTCCTCACGTATCATGGAATTTCGAAACTAACAGCCATTATTATTTTAATGTCAATTCTTATCCAAATTCGTCAATCTTCTGTTTCCGAAACCGTAAAAATTATTGAAATCTTCAATGCGATGTCCTATTGTCGTAACGGTACATTCACTAATGGTCAATTTTAGAGGAGTGTGAAAATAAGTATTAGACGAAGTATCCGGATGTTCAGATTTAAGAATCCTCTCTGAAAGCCCACATCAGAGCTGTTATGAACCAATTTGTTCAGACTGGGGAAAATCGACAGGAAGACCATAAGTTAGAAGAGGTTTTGACCAAAAGTCTCTGAAATAATTTCTTTGTAATTTCTAGTGTCAACCACTAGAAATTCCACGTCGAAGAGAGTACCTACCACCACTGTCGAAAATGTGAGAGATGATTAGTTTCAGACCAATAATTGTTGATGTTTGGTTCACGAACCTTACTTTGAAACTGCAGATTCGATCGAGATGAAATTTTGCACTCTGATGGAAAATGAGGTGTTCAAGCTACATGCAAAATTTTGTTCAGCTCGAATCACCAGAACCATAGAAATCATAGAAAATTGTAACTTTTGAACGGAAACGCCTAGGGACTTGAAATTTTCAGGATAGGTGTGGATCTCGATTGTCGTGATCACTTTCATCTATGAGCAAAATTATACTAGGGGTTCCGTAGATATGGTCGTTTGAAATTTAGTTTTCTTGACAATTTCCAAACTACAGATACGATCGTAAAGAAATTTTGTATACTTATGGAGAATGATATATTCAAGCTACATTTCTCTAGATCGCATGACCAGAACCATATAAACCATAGAAAATCATAACTTGGAAATGGAAAGGCCTAGGGACTTGAAATTTTCAGGATAAGTGTAGATCTGAAATGTGGCGTTCACGTTTATCAATGAGTAGAATTATACTAGGGGTTCCGTAAATACGGTCGTTTGAAATTTTGTTTTCTCGATAATTTCGAAACTACGGATTCGATCGAGATAAAATTTTGTATTTTAAACGAGAATGACATATTAAAGCAACATTTTGTCCAGATCGCATGACCAGAACCATAGAAACCATAGAAAATCATAACTTCCGAAGGGAAAGGCCTAGGAACTTGAAATTTTCAGGGTGGGATACCGTAGAAAATTCTAGCGAATCATCGAAAAAAATCGATCAGCTGAAGTACTGACATGAAATCTGGAGTTTCTCCTAAGTTTCAGAAATATTTTTGACAGCTGTCAAAAATTTCCTTAATTGGTTTCCAAAACTGGAAAATGCGAATCTACCTACAAGGTGCATGTACGAGCGCTCAAAAGCTCCTGCCTTCACGGCAGTGCTTTTCGTAATTTTTGAAGAGATATTCGCCTTTCATTCATTCGTTGAGAATGAGCCACCCAAAAAATTTTTACACATACAGTTATCAACATAATGAAAATACCTGTTCAAAATTCAAGATAGGACTGAAAAAACGCTTCCATTCCAGCATAAGGGGGCAAATTATGAAGAAACGTCATTTATTAATGCTAATTAATGTAAATAAACAATGAAGTGAGGTTGTGTTCGTCATGCGCGCAGAAAAAAAAATCCTGTGGATGGAGTTTTGAGCAGTGTAAACAGTCTGAGTATGAAGCGGCAAAGTAGGATTATTTCCAAGCCTACTGCGATGTTACTATCATTTATGAAGACGCTGTTTTAATTCCACAATATTTTTCTATGAACCAATGGAAGATGCTAGTAGAGCTGTATGTTAGAAAAAATTAACTTTACATATTTTATATAAATGAGTGATTTCAGTAGGTTCGTAATATTTTATCTCAATCTAAAGTTTTTCGGGAAAAAGCTTCCTGAACTCGACGTTTCAGAAGTCTCTGCGTCCTCGCTCGTCCTCTTATACAGGGTCTTTCACGAGGAACCTCACCCATATTTATACGGGAAACTACTGAACGTATTTTCATGAAATTCAGCACTTATAAGTATTTCACGATGCTGATGAAATCTAAATATTTTCAAGGCATGAGCACCTCCGATTTTTCCGGAAATGACGTCAACTTCCGTTTTTCAAATTAGAACACCATTTTTTTATTGCAGAAATAGATTCCTTAGAAAATTTCAAGTTATTTTGATGTAACATTTTTCAGTTTTGGTTGGAAAATTCTCTCTGAGCGGGAAAATTCGAAAAAAAAATCGAAAATAGAGCTCCGCTGAAACAAGAATAACTTCGAGGTTTTTGGATGGAAAATTTTCATTTTTGGGATTTTTCAAGATGTAAGATTGATGTATCCACTTTGAAAATCGAAATCGCGATTCATGATACAGGGGGTGAAAAAATCGCTTTCAAAGTTAGGGATGATAAAATCGTGAAAAATCAATTTTTTCAAATTAGAACCCCATTTTTTTATGGCAGATAATGAATCTACGTTAGAAAATAATGTGAGTGTATGCATCACACCCTTGCCCTAAAATGGATATTTTCTGAGTTATTCACAAGAAACTGTTTTTCGTCTTGAATTTTCAGCTATTTCTTTTCCCTTCACGCCAAAAAGATGAAATTTTCAGGAACTGTTATTTGAACCATGCTGTAGATTTTTCACCCCTTCTTGAAACCATGGCAAACTCTCGCAGTTATAACTAGAGAAGATGCTCAAAGTTTTGACCGTTAATTTCTAGACATTTATTTATACGTCTCAGGAATGCTTCGTGCGTTGCTCTTCTTATTTCATCGGGAGGAAGAGATCTGCAAAAGTGTTTAAAAACCAAATTGAGTTTCAAAACTATGAATCTAAAAATCTAAACAAACCTGAACGCATTTCTGACTCGTTCTATGCAGTCCTCTTTATCAGTCAGGGGAGTTGAGTAGACAATATTTTTTATCCTACCCCAAACATAATAGTCTAAAGGAGTTAAATCGGGAGAACGTGGTGGCCAAAGATGTGGACCATTGTTCGCCAACCATCGATCTTCAAATAGCCTGTAGAGGATATTTGACACATTGAGTGAATCTTGTTGATACCATAAGTCATTATGGTTCTGTACTAGCGGCTCAATTATTTGAGTCAATATGTCAGAATATCTATCTCCTAAGGGAGAACATTCTTTAAATAATGCAAACATGTGTAGTGTTCTATCTTACCAGTTAAAGTCTCATCATAAATGTGAACATCGAGAATTGCATTATTTTTGATGGCGCAAAAAACATTGAAACTCCAGGTCTCTTGAAAGTTCCATTGTCTGAAGTGGTGGTTGTTCTCTTCATCCCAATAATGACTGTTATGCCTATTGAAAGAACCATTCTTTCTGAATTTAGATTCATCTGTCCAAATTATACAGTCCAAAAAGTTTTCATTCTCTTGAAATCGAATCATCATAGCTTCGCAAAACTCTGTTCTCCTGACGAAATCAGTTTCCTTCAAATGCTGTACCCTATTGAATTTATATGGGTGCATTTTATGTTTTTTTAATATTCCCCAAACACTCGATTGAGATAATCCCAGATCAATCTCAGCATCTTTGAGAGAATTTTGAGGATTCACACGAAAATATGCAAGAACTGTAATTTCGTTGTTCTCATCTTCTACTACACTTTTTTCTCTGTGTATAGTTTTCTCAACGAAAGATCCGACATTTCTCAAGTTTGTCATGGTTCTGTTAATGGTATCTCTCGTTGGTCTGGGTCGGTCAGGAAACCTCTCAATGAACAGTCGAATCGTTCTATCTACAACTTTATTACATTGTCCATGAAGTAGAATGAGATTTAAATAATCTTCATTGGTAAAATTAGGCATAGTGATCGATTTTATAACTTAATACGAATTATCACCAAATTAATAGTAAACACAAAATGCTACTGAATAAAGAGGAATTTGGCAGATGTAATTAATGATATCTATCATTAAAAAAAAAGAATGTGAAACATGGTAAGTTTTTGCATATGGTTCATAAGGAATTATTTATTTATCACTGGAGAGAAAACCGATGGCCGATTAGTTGAAATAAAGAGGTTTCCGATACAAATTCGAATCCAAATTCGCCATCTATTTAGGAACAACCTGTAACTTTTTTCTCTAGCATATTAGGGTAGTAAAATCTAAAACATGGTTTAAGTAACAGTTCCTGAAAATTTCATCTTTTTGGCGTGAAGGGAAAAGAAATAGCTGAAAATTCAAGACGAAAAACAGTTTTTTGTGAATAACTCAGAAAATATCCATTTTAGGGCAAGGGTGTGATGCATACACTCACATTATTTTTTAACGTAGATTCAATATCTGCCATAAAAAAATGGGGTTCTAATTTGAAAAAATTGATTTTTCACGATTTTGTCATCCCTAACTTTGAAAGCGATTTTTTCACCCCCTGTATCATGAATCGCGATTTCGATTTTTAAAGTGGATACATCAATCTTACATCTTGAAAAATCCCAAAAATGAAAATTTTCCATCCAAAAACCTCGAAGTTATTCTTGTTTCAGCGGAGCTCTATTTTCGATTTTTTTTTCGAATTTTCCCGCTCAGAGAGAATTTTCCAACCAAAACTGAAAAATGTTACATCAAAATAACTTGAAATTTTCTAAGGAATCTATTTCTGCAATAAAAAAATGGTGTTCTAATTTGAAAAACGGAAGTTGACGTCATTTCCGGAAAAACCGGAGGTGCTCATGCCTTGAAAATATTTTAGATTTCATCAGCATCGTGAAATACTTATAAGTGCTGAATTTCATGAAAATACGTTCAGTAGTTTCCCGTATAAATATGGGTGAGGTTCCTCGTGAAAGACCCTGTATATTCTTTGAAATGATAACTTGGTTTGGTATAAGAAACTTTCATGTTTGTGTCTTTTCATAACGAATTGATATTCGATATTGAGTCCAGCTTCATACTTTTGTCGCGTGATTTCGAATGTATTACCCTCGTTAGCAAACGCAGGATAAATACAAACACATTAATCTTTATTTAATTCGACTTGGTCAAATAGCAGCACCGACATTGTAGAGAGTAAAATAACCGAAATGCTGAACGAGTGAAAACCAAGTGAAGTTAACGATTATAAATAGTTATCTATGCCACATTATTATCCAGGGACCCAACAGTGTCTAGATTCATAGCTGTGATAGCTTGGAATATATGTTCATTAAATTAATTTTGAAATGGAATAACCGCCATCATCCGGGAGGCTGAAATATTGTGGCCTTTTCCGCAAATCTGATTAACAACGTCTGGTTTTTCCGCACGTTTTGGAAATTCACCTACCAAAGCTTGAACATTTTTACGGTTGAAATGTCTTTTATACTCTCTATTCTTTTATTTTCTTATTTTGTTTAATTTTATTCAATGATGAAACTTTCACAGTTAAGTGCCTGAAATTTGGTTCAAAAATTACGAAAAGCACTGCCGTGAAGTCAGGAGCTTTTGAGCGCTCGTACATGCACCTTGTAGGAAAATTCGCATTTTACAGTTTCAGAAATCAATTGAAGGAATTTTCGACAGTTGTCAAAAAAATTTCTGAAACTTAGACGAAACTCCAGACTTCATGTCAGTGCTTCAGCTGATCGATTTTTCTTCGATGCTTCGCTAGTATTTTCTACGGTATCAATGGTCTTGGTGGTGCGATCTGGACAAAATTTTGCACGTAGTTTGAATACATTATTCCTCAGCTAGGTGCAAAATTTCATTCCAATCCGCTCAGTATTTTCGAAACTATCAGGAAAAAAATATTTTGAACGGCCATATTTACGGAACCCCTAGTCTAATTTTGCTCATTGATGATCGTGACCGCGATATTCGCGATCCAAACCCACCCTGAAAATTTCAAGTTCCTAGGCCATTGCGTTCAAAAGTTACAGTTTTCTATGGTTCTGGTCATGCGATCTGGACGAAATATCGTTTTAATATATCATTCTCGATTAAAATACAAAATTTCATCTCGATCGAATCCGTAGTTTCGAAATTATCGAGAAAACAAAATTTCAAACGACCGTATTTACGGAACCCCTAGTATAATTCTGCTCATTGATTAAAGTGAACGCGACATTTCAGATCCGCACCTATCCTGAAGTTTTCGAGTCCCTAGGCCTTTCCGTTCGAAAGTTATCATTTTTTATGGTTTCTATGGTTCTGGTCCTGTGATCTGGAGAAATGTAGCTTGAATATATCATTCTCCATTAGTATACAAAATTTCGTCACGATCGAATCTGTAGTTTTGAAATGATCAAGAAAACTAAATTTCAAACGACCATATTTACGGAACCCCTAGTATAATTTTGCTCATAGATGAACGTGATCACGACATTCGAGTTCCACACCTATCCTGAAAATTTCAAGTCCCTAGGCGTTTCCGTTCAAAAGTTACAATTTTCTATGGTTTCTATGGTTCTGGTCATGCGATCTGGACAAAATTTCACATGTAGCTTGAACACCTCATTCTCCATTTGAGTGCAAAGTCTCATCTCGATCGAATCTGTAGTTTCGAAGTAATCAGGAGAACAAAATTTTGAACGGCCATATTTACGGAACCCCTGGTGGAATTCTGCCAAAAAACTTAACCGAGGCATTTGGGATCTGAACCTACACTGAAAATTTCCAATCTCTAGGTTGATCCGTTCGAGAGTTACCGTGCTTACGGACGGCCGGACGGACGGACAGACTCGAATTTTCCGACGGATTCGTCATCAGTGAGTCGAACATAGTCGATTGAGACCACTTTCGGCTCAAAATTCGCAAAATACAGACATCGTGACGAAATGATATAGCCCTCGTGTAAGTAGTACGAGCGCTCAAAGATGAGGTGCATAATGGCTGGATTTTATGTATATCGACTGAACGAAGTAGAAAATATGATAATTCAATTACTAAATCTAGATTTTTTCCAAAATGGCTAGGTGAAGTTGGTTAAAGTAATAAACCCAAATATCAAAACATTTTGAGAATTATATCGGCCGTATGAAAGAAACTTGAATATATTGGGACATAACTTCATCCGAGTCTCACTGGATATTTTGAAAAATGGCTAGATTTTTCGATTAATTTCACCTCAATAATCAATCTAAATTGGATTATTAGTGATATAATGGCTGAATAGTATAAATTATATCCACATTAATCACTTCGGCTGTAACTGTTGCAGAGAATGTGATTAAATATCAATTATACACAATAGCTGGACATTATGTATATTGACTGAATGTAGTAGATAATTATGATGGAGTGATTTGTTGTGTTTTATTACTTTATTCGAGTCTTACTAGATTTTCAAAAAATTGCTAGATTTTTTGTTTGATTTTACATAATAACTGGATTTTATGTATATCGACTAAATGAATCAGAAAATATGATAATTTAATTACTAAATCTAGATATTTTCCAAAATGGCTGGGTGAAGTTGGTTAAAGTAATAAACCCAAATATCAAAACATTTTGAGAATTATATCGGCCGTATGAAAGAAACTTGAATATATTGGGACATAACTTCATCCGAGTCTCACTGGATATTTTGAATAATGGCTAGATTTTTCGATTAATTTTACCTCAATAATCAATTTAAATTGGATTTTTAGTTATATAATGGCTGAATAGTATAAATGATATCCACATCAAACACTTCGGCTGTAACTGTTGCAGAGACTGTGATTAAATATCAATTATACACAATGGCTGGACATTATGTATATTGATTGAATTTAGTAGATAATTATGATGGAGTAATTTGTTGTGTTTTATTACTGCATCCGAGTCTTTCTAGATTTTCAAAAAATTGCCAGATTTTTCGATTGATTTTACATAATGACTGGATTTTATGTATATCGACTAAACGAAGTAGAAAATATGATAATTTAATTACTAAATCTAGATATTTTCCAAAATTGCTAGGTGAAGTTGGTTAAAGTAATAAACTCAAATATCAAAACATTTTGAGAATTATATCGGCCGTATGAGAGAAACTTGAATATATTGGGACATAACTTCATCCGAGTCTCACTGGATATTTTGAAAAATGGCTAGATTTTTCGATTAATTTTACCTCAATAATCAATCTAAAATGGATTATTAGTGATATAATGGCTGAATAGTATAAATGATATCCACATTAAACACTTCGGCTGTAAGTGTTGCAGAGAATGTGATTAAATATCAATTATACACAATGGCTGGACATTATGTATATTGATTGAATTTAGTAGATAATTATGATGGAGTAATTTGTTGTGTTTTATTACTTCATCCGAGTCTTACTAGATTTTTCGATTGATTTTACATAATGACTGGATTTTATGTATATCGACTAAATGAATCAGAAAATATGATAATTTTATTACTTCATCTAGATATTTTTCAATTTTTGCTAGGTGAAGTTGGTTAAAGTATTGAACCTCAATATAAAAACATTCTGAGAATTATATATGCCGTATGAAACAAACTATTTTGAAGAATGGCCTGATTTTTCGATTAATTCTATCTGAATAATCAATCTATATTGGATAGTTCGAAGATATAATGGCTGAATAGTATAAATGATATCCACATTAATCACTTCGGCTGTAACTGTTGCAGAGATTGTGATTAAATATCAACTATGCACAATGGCTGGACATTATGTATATTGACCAAATGAAGTATATAATTATGATGAAATAATTCATCTTGTTTTATTACTTTATATGAGTCTTACTAGATTTCCGAAGAAATTGCTAGATTTTTTGATTAATTTTACCTAGTGGCTGGATAGTATGAATTATATCAACATTCATCACTTTGGCTGCAACATATTCACAGGTTAAAACTCCACGAGATCAAAGAATAATGGTTCCCATGTTAATTCTTTTCAATTCCAGATACTGAAAACAGATTCAGGCAAATTGTGAACAAAAGTTAAACTCGAGGCGCAACTGAATAATCTGCATCGCCCATAGTGAATTTATTCATCCATAAATAAAATTCACGCCCTGAGCTTCGCGAATTGTCGCGGAAATTTGTATTTTCGCGTCTTCATTAAAACCGGACCATAGGGGGGGCGGGGATTCTTCCGGCAATTGCGAAAGAAAACAATAAGTGAACGGGAAAGAGATGTTTCCATGAATAAAAATAAACTTCGGTCTGCTTATAAACTGGGTGATTAGTTCTTCAGACGAATCGGCCGTTGAAAATGAGGGATGAAATTGGGAAAAGTTTAGTTGCGCATCCTCGTCCTTCCGCACCGTTCCAATTACGGCATATTTATGTCGAATATTGCGCGCGGTATCTATTCTGCTCGTTTTTTCTGACGCTCCAGGTGAGTTTCGGGAGAGAATTACCGAATGTGGGGGGTGGAGGGAACGCCGGGAGGGCGGCGGTGGTTGGTAACAAACTAACTATTCAAATTTCAGGATCGCATTCTGGCCTGGATACAACTCAGAAAAGATGCAAACGTCGATGGAACTTGCCTAGATGAAGTTTTTTTTTATTTCCTGTTGAATCACTTTTCTAAACCTGAGTTTTTGAAAAGTCAATTTTGCGTTTCCAAAACCGTTAAAGTTATTGAAATCTGCAAGAGCTTATGATTTGGAACAAAACACATTTATTGTGATGTCCTATTGTCATTCAACAGTGATCAATGGATTATTCTATAGGGGAGTGTAAAAATGAATATCTGGCGAAATATCCGGGTGTTCAGATTCAAGGAAAATTATCTCTGCGGTCTATAGTGTTCCCTTTAGTACTTGACTTTTTAGTGAGGAAGAGTGGTTTCATTTTTCAAACAAGTCCAACTGTATGCATACAATTAATCAACCTCTTCATAATTCTAGATGGGGATAAAACACAACAAATTACTCCATCATAATTATCTACTACATTCAGTCAATATACATAATGTCCAGCCATTGTGTATAATTGATATTTAATCACATTCTCTGCAATAGTTACAGCCGAAGTGATTAATGTGGATATAATTTATACTATTCAGCCATTATATCACTAATAATCCATTTTAGATTGATTATTGAGGTAAAATTAATCGAAAAATCTAGCCATTTTTCAAAATATCCAGTGAGACTCGGATGAAGTTATGTCCCAATATATTCAAGTTTCTTTCATACGGCCGATATAATTCTCAAAATGTTTTGATATTTGGGTTTATTACTTTAACCAACTTCACCTAGCCATTTTGGAAAATATCTAGATTTAGTAATTAAATTATTATATTTTCTACTTCGTTCAGTCGATATACATAAAATCCAGCCATTATGCACCTCATTTTTGAACCAAATTTCAGGCACTTAACTGCGAAAGTTTCATCATTGAATAAAATTGAACAAAATAAGAAAATAAAAGAATAGAGAGTATAAAAGACATTCGGTTTTCGAAATCAACCGTAAAAAATTACGAAAAGCACTGCCGTGAAGGCAGGAGCTTTTGAGCGCTCGTACAATCACTTTGTAGGTAGATTCGCATTTTCCAATTTTAGAAATCAATTGAAGGAATTTTCGACAGCTGTCACAAAAATTCTGAAACTTAGGCGAAACTCCAGACTTCATGTCAGTGCTTTAGGTGACCAATTTTTTTTCGATAATTCGCTAGAATTTTCTACGGTGTCTATGGTCTTGATGGTGCGATTTCGACAAAATTTGGCACGTAGTTTGGATACATTATTCCTAAGCTAGGTGCAAAATTTCATCCCAATCCAATCAGTAGTTTCGAAATTATCAGGAAGAAAATATTTTGAACAGCCATATTTACGGAACCCCTAGTCTAATTTTGCTCATTGATGAACGTGGCCGCGATATTCGCGATCCAAACCCACCCTGAAAATTTCAAGTTCCTAGGCCTTTCCGTTCAAAAGTTACAATTTTCTATGGATTCTATGGTTCTGGTCATGCGATCTGGACAAAATATTGTTTTAATATATCATTCTCGATTAAAATACAAAATTTCATCTCGATCGAATCCGTAGTTTCGAAATTATCGAGAAACCAAAATTTCAAACGACCGTATTTACGGAACCCCTAGTATAATTCTGCTCATCGATAAACGTGAACGCGACATTTCAGATCCACCTATCCTGAAAATGTCAAGTCCCTAGGCCTTTCCGTTCGAAAGTTAGGATTTTCTATGGTTTCTATGGTTCTGGTCATGTGATCTGGAGAAATGTAGCTTGAATATATCATTCTCCATTAGTATACAAAATTTCGTCACGATCGAATCTGTAGTTTTGAAATTATCAAGAAAACTAAATTTCAAACGACCATATTTACGGAACCCCTAGTATAATTTTGCTCATAGATGAACGTGATCACGACATTCGAGATCCACACCCATCCTGAAAATTTCAAGTCTCTAGGCGTTTCCGTTCAAAAGTTACAATTTTCTATGGTTTCTATGGTTCTGGTCATGCGATCTGGACAAAATTTCACATGTAGTTTGAACACCTCATTCTCCATTTGAGTGCAAAATTTCATTCCAATAAAATCTGTAGTTTTCAAGTAATCAGGGGAACAAAACTTTGAACGGCCATATTTACGGAACCCCTGGTGGAATTTGGCCCATTAACGAACTCAACCGAGGCATTCGAGAACTGAACCCACACTGAAAATTTCAAGTCTGTAGGTTGTTCCGTTCGAGAGTTATCGTGCTTACGGACGGCCGGACGGACAGACTCAAATTTTCCGACGGATTCGTGAGTCGAACATAGTCGATTGGGACCATTTTCGGCCCAAAATTCGGAAAATACAGACATCGTGACGAAATGATATAGCCCTCGTGTAAGTTGTACGAGCGCTCAAAAAAAGCTTCCATTCAAGCACACACAAACAAACAAACAAAACAAACAAAGGGGCAGATTATGAATAAACGTCATTTATTATTGCACATTGATGCATGAATGAAGTGAAGTTATTTCTCCGATCCTTATTTCATCTCAAGAAACTTTTCAACCCCACCATTATAGGTGGTTCCAAATGATGTTTTCGTTTTCGTTAAACCAATCACCTACTTCTATCACATTTTAAGGCGCTTCGTGATCCGAACATCGGCAATTATTGGTCTGAAACCAATCACCTCTCGCATTTTGACAGTGGTGTTAGGATATAATTTTTCTCGTCATCAAACGCGCTTTAGGCATTATATTTATAGGTCCTTCAAAACTCTCGAGTTTAAGTTATCAACATTTCAACGCCGGGCGAGTAGACTAAACAAATACTGAAATTAATATATTACAGAGACACAATTCTTGCAGTGAATACTCGCATCCACATCCAAGAGAAACATCCAATCCTCGAGATATTCTTCAACGTTTTTCACTTTTGCAGAAACTTCCAAGAAGCCCTCAGATGTATCAGAGCCTACACTCGAAGATGTATGAGCTACGACCAGAGAAAACACTTCAAGAAACTCTTTCACGGAACAACATTGATGGTCCACGAGTTATGCAAAAACGGAACATATCAAGAAGGTAATTTTTTTCTTCTTCTCCGCATTATTATTCCTCCATTCAATATTTTTTTTGCAGAATATCTCACTTACGCCCCCTGCATGAAGAACGTGGAGAGTCAAACGAAGGGGTGCTTCACCAAGTACGCCACAGCGATGCAGGATATTCAAACAAAAACAAATTTAGAAGAAGAAAGGGAGGAGATAATGGACACAGACATTTTCATGTACGAAAAAAGAAAAAGAGAAACAGCTGACAAGGGTATCAGAGATGTCTGTTGGTGAGTAAAGAGGCTTTTGTATATCTGAATTTGTTCAAGGAAAAATCTCAATCTCAGCCCGATAACTAGTGGAGCTTAATGGGAGGATATCCTATAAGTTGGAGTTGAGGTTTTCCCATCAAATACCCCCTATTCCATTCTCGTTAAGCCAACCACGTCCTGACCTTATCTGACTCTAGTTCAATTCCACTTCCACCCACTTCGAAAAGTGTCGGTTAAATTGTGTTAAATATTAATTTCAAGTAGATAAACAGAGCATCGGTGTGGCGTACATTTTAAGTACATGCTCTTCAAATTCGACTTAATGAAAAGTTAATGGAGCGTAACCCTCGAGATTACGTGATCCGGTGCTGGCCTCAGCCAAAATTCGTATTAGGAAATCGCCCTTGCATACGTTCCGCAGAGGGCTGTTATCGGGAAGGCACCTGGAAAAAGTGTAATTACGGGGAATAAGGACACGGGAATTCGGCCGGATTCTTTCATGTGGGAAAGGGGAGATTTATGTATGCAGAACTGAGCTATTTATGGCGCAAAGAAAAACATCATTTTCACCAAATTTTTTTTCCAGCAATTTCCAAGAATACGTGGAGTGCTCATCCAGCACGATGCGGCAACACTGCGGAGAGGGCGCAGAGAAGTTCAGTCGAAAGTTCCTAGATCAGATGTCCTCAGCTATGATAAAGGTGAGTGTCAACGATGATTTTATACCAAATGAACACAATAACGGGTGAAACAACGCCGTGTCGTTCAAATTTCCGCGGTGACATTTCCACAATTTCCCGTGTTCGAATTGCGTCAAGCGTGAATTTCTAGCGTCGATATTGCAGTCCCAGATAAATATTTTTATCGGTTTTTAATCAAGTGGGCGATATATGGAACGAAAACATGGTTTATTTGTTCAGGATATGTGTAATCCCAAAGGCAGTGAAAATTCATATTTATACAACGAGAAGGCGTATGCAAACAGAAAATATTGAGTCACACTACTTATTCCCTAAACTAGTCGAATGTTGGCGTCAATTCAAAATGTAAACAAACGGTTACAAATTGGCGAATGCACCTCCAATATTTTCGCTCTCTAATTTCAATCTTTCTGGGAATTATGGGATGTTGCAGATGTAATCATGGAACCTCTGACACACTTCTTCACCTCATAAACGATGTTCCAATCGAGTGGAAATATGTGGGATGAAAGAGGTCAATCAGCAGATAAACAGTTTAATCAATCTCGCAAATTGAAGCCGACAAAGCTTCAATTACACCCATTCCTCGATGATGAGTCGGCTGATGATCTTAACCTGTCGGTTGTTTCTGTTCTATTTTGTCCTGGACGTTGAATGAAAATTACCAATCGATAACTTATTACACTTCCTCTTCCTGGCTAATTGATTATATTTTTCATCATATTTTTCAATAAAAGAATATTCTTGCTGCTGTTTATAACCTCCCATACGCCCCAAATTATGAAAAATGATCGTTTAAAATTCCAGGATGGCCGACAATGAATAAAACCACCGCATCGACGTAAAAATATGATGTGGAATCTAAAACAAGCGATCAAATTCTGTTCTCTCCACGAGGGCCCATAAATCTGCTCATTTGACGAAGGCAACCGAAAAAACAAAAGAGTATGCGAATAATAAAACTTGTATAAATAAATATGTCGTAACGTTCGGATATACAATATATGGTGGTTACGTGATTATGCCGGATGGTTTTATTGCTTGGATTCGCTTGTAATCCGTCTGTTGAAAATGGTATTTCGGATGCAAGATTTTGTTTTATTGGGGTATATATGAAAATTTTAGGGACAGAAATCGTGTATCACGTAATCTGTACGATGTTTTCGAGGCTCTCCACCTATTCAGAAATTCATCTTTAGGAGCGTTGTTCTTTGTTGTCTTCGGAAGACTTTGTTATAAGACGTTTAATAATATAATATTGAAAGCTTATCCGGAAAATGAAGCAACTTGGAATACGAGGAAAATACTTACTTACTATGTTTGCTTACTTTCAATGAATGATTGTGTTATAATAACTCATCATTAATAAATAGAAGACAAAAAATAGAAAAAAAAACACACAATATTTCACTGAGGATAAACGAAAGTCTAGTCAATCGTTCAACTCTCGAAAATATTTTGGGCTAGTTCTTGACGATTAACTTCTTAGATGGAATAACTATGTTGACTCTGTAATGAATAAAATCAGTAATATTATTGACACTAAATTTTTTTGGTTAATTTTTTACATCTACAATTTATTCTTTTTTCCCATTATAATAACTCCGAGTTGATTACCAGACTGAAGAGTATTTTATTTTAATTATTTCAAGAAATACCTGGTTATGCCCCTGAAGAACTTAACAACAAACTACCTCGAACAATCAGGTTTTCCACATCTCTGGAGATATTTCGAGCGTGTGCGTGCAAATATCTGGTCGAGTGATTCTTGAATATTTTGTATAAAATTAAAATTTTTAGGGAAAATTTTATAGTTATTTTTTTTACATCTTTGATATATTCGCTTTACCTGTCAGGACAACTCAAAGTGGATAACCAGAATGAAGTGTATTTTATTATTATAATTTCACAGAAGACCTAGAATTTCCCCCTATAGAACTCAACAACAAACTACCTCAAACAATGAGGACTTCCACTTTTCTGGGATTTTTTCGAGTAAAAGCGCGAAAACATCTGGTTGAGTGTTTCTACAATTTTTCATATGGAATTCAAATTTGAATGGAAAATTTTATAGATATTTTGACTCATTATTTCTTTCTGTTATAACAACTCTGAGTTGATTACTAGAATGAAGAGTATTTTTATTATTATTTCAAAAAATACCTGGTTATGCCCATGTAGTACTTAACAACAAACTACCTTGAACAATCAAGTTTTCCACATCTCTGAAAATATTTCGAGCGTGTGCGTGGAAATATCAGGTCGTGTGATTCTTGAATATTTTGTATAAAATTTAAATTTTTATGGAAAATTTTAAGTTAATTTTTTTACATCTTAGATATATTCTCTTTCCTTGTCAGAACAACTCGAACTGGATTACCAGAATGAAGAGTATTTTATTATTATAATTTCAAAGAAGACCTAGGATTATCCCCTGTAGAACTTAACGAAAAACTATTTCAAACAATCAGGACTTCCACTTTTCTGGGATTTTTTCGAGCAAAAGCGCGAAAACATCTGGTTGAGTGATTCTACAATATTTAAAATGAAATTCAAATTTGAATGGAAAATTTTATAGATATTTTGACTCATTATTTCTTCCTGTTATAACAACTCTGAGTTGATTACTAGAATGGAGAGTATTTTCATAATTGTTATTTCAAAAAATATCTGGTCATGCCCATGAAGAACTTAACAACAAACTACCTCGAACAATCAAGTTTTCCACATCTTTGGAAATATTTCGAGCGTGTGCGTGGAAATATCAGGTCGTGTGATTCTTGAATATTTTGTATAAAATTTAAATTTTTATGGAAAATTTTAAGTTGATTTTTTTACATCTTTGATATATTCTCTTTCCTTGTCAGAACAACTCGAAGTGGATTACCAGAATGAAGAGTATTTTTATTATTATTTCAAAATGTTATGCCCATGTAGAGAACTTGACAACAAACTACCTCGAACAATCAAGTTTTCCACATCTCTGAAAATATTTCGAGCGTGTGCGTGGAAATATCTGGTCGAGTGATTCTTGAATATTCTGTATAAAATTTAAATTTTTATGGAAAATTTTATAGTTGGTTTTTTTACATCTTTGTTATATTCCCTTTCCTTGTCAGAACAACTCGAAGTGGATTACCAGAATGAAGAGCGTTTTATTATTATTATTTCAAAAGAAGACCTTTCCCCTTGTAGAACTTTATAACAAACTACCTCAAACAATCAGGACTTCCACTTTTCTGGAATTTTTTCCAGCAAAAGCGCGAAAACATCTGGTTGAGTGATTCTACAATATTTAAAATGAAATTCAAATTTGAATGGAAAATTTTATAGATACTTTGACTCATTATTTCTTTCTGTTATAACAACTCTGAGTTGATTACTAGAATGGAGAGTATTTTCATAATTGTTATTTCAAAAAATATCTGGTCATGCCCATGAAGAACTTAACAACAAACTACCTCGAACAATCAAGTTTTCCACATCTTTGGAAATATTTCGAGCGTGTGCGTGGAAATATCAGGTCGTGTGATTCTTGAATATTTTGTATAAAATTTAAATTTTTATGGAAAATTTTAAGTTGATTTTTTTACATCTCGGATATATTCTCTTTTCTTGTCAGAACAACTCGAAGTGGATTACCAGAATGAAGAGTATTTTTATTATTATTTCAAAATGTTATGCCCATGTAGAGAACTTGACAACAAACTACCTCGAACAATCATGTTTTCCACATCTCTGAAAATATTTCGAGCGTGTGCGTGGAAATATCTGGTCGAGTGATTCTTGAATATTTTGTATAAAATTTAAATTTTTATGGAAAATTTTAAGTTGATTTTTTTACATCTCGGATATATTCTCTTTTCTTGTCAGAACAACTCGAAGTGGATTACCAGAATGAAGAGTATTTTTATTATTATTTCAAAATGTTATGCCCATGTAGAGAACTTGACAACAAACTACCTCGAACAATCAAGTTTTCCACATCTCTGAAAATATTTCGAGCGTGTGCGTGGAAATATCTGGTCGAGTGATTCTTGAATATTTTCTATAAAATTTAAATTTTTATGGAAAATTTTAAGTTGATTTTTTTACATCTCGGATATATTCTCTTTTCTTGTCAGAACAACTCGAAGTGGATTACCAGAATGAAGAGTATTTTTATTATTATTTCAAAATGTTATGCCCATGTAGAGAACTTGACGACAAACTACCTCGAACAATCAAGTTTTCCACATCTCTGAAAATATTTCGAGCGTGTGCGTGGAAATATCTGGTCGAGTGATTCTTGAATATTTTGTATAAAATTTAAATTTTTATGGAAAATTTTATAGTTGGTTTTTTTACATCTTTGTTATATTCCCTTTCCTTGTCAGAACAACTCGAAGTGGATTACCAGAATGAAGAGCGTTTTATTATTATAATTTCAAAAGAAGACCTTTCCCCCTGTAGAACTTTATAACAAACTACCTCAAACAATCAGGACTTCCACTTTTCTGGAATTTTTTCCAGCAAAAGCGCGAAAACATCTGGTTGAGTGATTCCACAATATTTGAAATGAAATTCAAATTTGAATGGAAAATTTTATAGATATTTTGACTCATTATTTTTTTCTGTTATAACAACTCTGAGTTTATTACTAGAATGGAGAGTATTTTCATAATTGTTATTTCAAAAAATATCTGGTCATGCCCATGAAGAACTTAACAACAAACTACCTCGAACAATCAAGTTTTCCACATCTTTGGAAATATTTCGAGCGTGTGCGTGGAAATATCAGGTCGTGTGATTCTTGAATATTTTGTATAAAATTTAAATTTTTATGGAAAATTTTAAGTTGATTTTTTTACATCTCGGATATATTCTCTTTTCTTGTCAGAACAACTCGAAGTGGATACCAGAATGAAGAGTATTTTTATTATTATTTCAAAATGTTATGCCCATGTAGAGAACTTGACAACAAACTACCTCGAACAATCAAGTTTTCCACATCTCTGAAAATATTTCGAGCGTGTGCGTGGAAATATCTGGTCGAGTGATTCTTGAATATTTTGTATAAAATTTAAATTTTTATGGAAAATTTTAAGTTGATTTTTTTACATCTCGGATATATTCTCTTTTCTTGTCAGAACAACTCGAAGTGGATTACCAGAATGAAGAGTATTTTTATTATTATTTCAAAATGTTATGCCCATGTAGAGAACTTGACAACAAACTACCTCGAACAATCAAGTTTTCCACATCTCTGAAAATATTTCGAGCGTGTGCGTGGAAATATCTGGTCGAGTGATTCTTGAATATTTTCTATAAAATTTAAATTTTTATGGAAAATTTTAAGTTGATTTTTTTACATCTCGGATATATTCTCTTTTCTTGTCAGAACAACTCGAAGTGGATTACCAGAATGAAGAGTATTTTTATTATTATTTCAAAATGTTATGCCCATGTAGAGAACTTGACGACAAACTACCTCGAACAATCAAGTTTTCCACATCTCTGAAAATATTTCGAGCGTGTGCGTGGAAATATCTGGTCGAGTGATTCTTGAATATTTTGTATAAAATTTAAATTTTTATGGAAAATTTTATAGTTGGTTTTTTTACATCTTTGTTATATTCCCTTTCCTTGTCAGAACAACTCGAAGTGGATTACCAGAATGAAGAGCGTTTTATTATTATAATTTCAAAAGAAGACCTTTCCCCCTGTAGAACTTTATAACAAACTACCTCAAACAATCAGGACTTCCACTTTTCTGGAATTTTTTCCAGCAAAAGCGCGAAAACATCTGGTTGAGTGATTCCACAATATTTGAAATGAAATTCAAATTTGAATGGAAAATTTTATAGATATTTTGACTCATTATTTTTTTCTGTTATAACAACTCTGAGTTGATTACTAGAATGGAGAGTATTTTCATTATTGTTATTTCAAAAAATATCTGGTCATGCCCATGAAGAACTTAACAACAAACTACCTCGAACAATCAAATTTTCCACATCTTTGGAAATATTTCGAGCGTGTGCGTGGAAATATCAGGTCGTGTGATTCTTGAATATTTTGTATAAAATTTAAATTTTTATGGAAAATTTTAAGTTGATTTTTTTACATCTCGGATATATTCTCTTTTCTTGTCAGAACAACTCGAAGTGGATACCAGAATGAAGAGTATTTTTATTATTATTTCAAAAAATACCTGGTTATGCCCATGTAGAGAACTTGACAACAAACTACCTCGAACAATCAAGTTTTCCACATCTCTGAAAATATTTCGAGCGTGTGCGTGGAAAAATCTGGTCGAGTGATTCTTGAATATTTTGTATAAAATTTAAATTTTTATGGAAAATTTTAAGTTGATTTTTTTACATCTTTGATATATTCTCTTTCCTTGTCAGAACAACTCGAAGTGGATTACCAGAATGAAGAGTATTTTTATTATTATTTCAAAAAATACCTGGTTATGCCCATGTAGAGAACTTGACAACAAACTACCTCGAACAATCAAGTTTTCCACATCTCTGAAAATATTTCGAGCGTGTGCGTGGAAATATCTGGTCGAGTGATTCTTGAATATTTTGTATAAAATTTGAATTTTTATGGAAAATTTTAAGTTGATTTTTTTACATCTTTGATATATTCTCTTTCCTTGTCAGAACAACTCGAAGTGGATTACCAGAATGAAGAGTATTTTATTATTATAATTTCAAAGAAGACCTAGGATTATCCCCTGTAGAACTTGACAAAAAACTATTTCAAACAATCAGAAATTTTCTAATGATCATCGTGGCCATAGATGGATTGTTATAATAGAGATCATAAGATGTTTGATCTTCAGGAAAATTATCTACTCGGGATAGTATCGAATTTCCTTCGTCCGGGGTCTAATGAATATTAGCAGCGTCTAGATCCCTCTTACATCCACAGTATCCTAGATACAGATCTCTGACCGCTGACCCAAACTCGATAATTCCACGTACTGGAAATTTCGCTAGTCGAAATGACTCTTTCATATTTCTTCCCTCGTTATATTACTCTCGCCGTAAAAAGAAACGGCAGCCCCTCTTTCAACTAACTCGTGAACTAAAACTTCCAATAAAAATTAAAGCTACACGGTAGAAGGTTAACGATGCGTACCAAGTCTAGTGTTGCGAAATTCCGGAGGGATTAAAATTTCGACGCTTCTATATCATTGAAACGTCGAGCATTAACAGCTCTTATTTGCATTAACTGTTTCCATTCATGATTGCAATTAAGGCGGAAAGTTTGAGTTATAAATGAAAGAAAGGTAATTGAGTTAGTTTGTCCGGCGTTGATTCAACATTGTTCCTCCCGATGTTTCAGAATGAGCGACGAATTGATCGTTTTGCTCATTTATTCTTTAAATTATAACTATGATGGATTAAAATAATAATTTTCGTTTTTTTTTGTTTCAGAGTCATTGTCACGAGTATACCCCGAAGGTTTGTGGAATAGAAACCTCGTCGGCTTCGAGAGGATCACTATCCTTGATCGTATCACTACTAATCACAGTATCACATTTCCTGCGATAAACCACCAAATATTAGTGATTTAGAAACTTTTATATTCTGCAAATCGATATAAAATGTAAAAGTTGTATAGAAAGCCAGCAATTTCGTCGATCTTGTTCCCCGAGGTATTCATTAAATTTAAATTAAATTATTGTGTGCGAATACCGCAAGAAACAAAACCGAGGAAATTGCTGTATAAATCGGAATATCCCCTTACTTCGATTCAAAAGACTGATGGTACATGAGACAGTGTTTTTTCCTTAGAATTTGGGTAGGAATCTCATAGGTTAAGCATAGACTTGTCGTGGAGTCGGAGCAATAATAAATTATTCGATTTTGAGGTTATGTGCAATCAGGTAGTAATACGATTCATCAAGTTCATATCATCATTAATAGGTTTTTGTGATATTTTAGTCAGACATAAGTTAAAAGTGTCATTTTATGGGTCGAAGAATCATAACGTTTGTTATATTTATTATTGCTTCTTAGACCTATTCAGATTAGATTCCATAATCTTAATATTGAATTCATCCACTCTCATCTTAGCCAGAAACTTGTATAATATGCGCCCTTTTCCCTTTCGCCGTCATTTCTTCCCCGGGTCAGAAATTTATAGTTTTTGCATGATGCGATAACAGAAGGACTTTTATTCAGCTCTGTACGGACTATAATCATGGAGGAGGTTCACGAAACCCCTCACGGAACAACCCAATCAGACGCAATATGCAAATTCACCTTCAAATACGAAAGAATTGGAGGTATACCAGCATATTCCTCCGCAATCATTTCAAAATCAACATGTAACATGCAAAATCCCAATTCATTTATGGAAAAAGAGCTGGCCTCAATTCGTGGATTGGGATTTTGTTCTCTTAATTGTCGGTTATTCCTATAACAATTCCTGTGTTTTATTGGCTACGAGATGGTCGTTAGGACATTACTAATCTCCTACAATCAGCCCCTCGTGCTTTTCGTCTTATTTAAATGAGTTTCCACGAATAAAATTCAAAAGTGAAATAAAGTTTTCAGAATAATTCGATGCCATATACGAAAAAACACGTGGAGAACTCATTTCTTCTTCTTTACATATATTTCAATCTATGACACGGTCATAGAAATTTCCTTTTTCACCACTTCGAATTTATTTATTTCTTCCCCTTCGTTTTTCATGATGAAAATACTACTCGATTCAAACAAATGTATACAGCGTAGTTGTAAATTGCATATCACCTTCGTGTCATTTTCTTCGACACAGTTTAGCAACAAGTTATTGGTCCATCACATTTTACATATCATATTTCCATAGTTTTCCTAAAATCTGTATTTTGTGATTAGTCGTTAGGTAATACTCATAGTCATCATTGTGGTAAATAGTTCAGATCAAATCTAAATTTCTATAGCTGTAGTCAAATGGAGAAGAGAATTGTTAAAGCTGTACATACTGATAAAAAAATAAATTATTGAAGTTATTAAATGATAATTTTTTTTTCTATCCTACAACTTCACTGAAAATTCCATACATCGGTTGGTTATGAGTTTGAAATTTAACAGGTCTTCGAAAATTGAATCGAATTGAGATTGCAAAAAGCAGAAACACATCAAAATAAGAAAAAATCCCATCTGGTACTTTGGTATCAGTTAGAATGAAACTAAAGTTCTTATTGAAGCTATATGATCAATTTGTTGAATGAAAAAAATTGAAAAGCATTGAAGTGAAGTTAAGAGCTTTGGGCGCTTGTTTTTGTGTAACGAAACATCAATTTTTTTTATTGCTGTCTCAATTCACTTAGGAAAGTGGTAACATTAACAACTCGATAAACGTAAAATCTAAATGATAATTTTATGAATATTGATCTGACAGGAGTACCTTGTTGAAATATTTCGAAACCTGGATAAAAAAAATTTAGCCATTATTTCACGTTTTATCGTTGTATATCGAATTTGTTACTGCCAGCGCCATCTATATTCGACTGACTGAAATGTTCTTCAGGGGACTGCCAAATAGTAGTTTTCTGTAAGAAAGATATTTTACTTCTTGTATCCGAGTACAGATGGTGCACACTCCAGTAGTCTGAAAGATTCGCGAATAATACTTGATTGAGATACTTCAGGAATAAACTGATTGTATATTCGTATTCAGGATTCCCTTTCACCTCTTTGTGGTGATTTTTGAAGAGATCTGTTCAAAAAAACATCGTCTCAAAATTTATCTGAAGAGTTCTCCTTTGGAGTTTTTTCGGTGGGACTATTATGTTCCTAGGCTAATCTGAGGTCGTAGATTCCTAATCTGACAGCAGTTTCAAGATAAGAGAACTTTTCAGCCATTATTTGACCTGTTATTGTTATGTATCAATTTTGATTCTACCATCGCCATCTATACACTATTGACCCAAGTATCCCTTCGAAAATATGAAAATAAGAAGTTTTCGCTAATGCTGAAAATGAACTTTTTGCATTAGACTACAGATGGCAAATTCGAGGATGTAGATTCCAAATCAAAAAATTTGTTCAGATCTTGAATATTTTGTCCCATTTTTCATCAAATTTTGGTGTACACTCAGGTAAAAAAGTGCTCTCGCAGATCAAACTTTTGGCAATTACTCGCCAATAAGATTTTTTATTGAACAACTGATTCCATATTCGGTTTTAGGGTTGCCGATTACCCCTTAATGTTGAATTTTGAGAAGATCCGATGAAAAAAATTTTGGAATTTATCCAAGGGTCCCCCCTTTGAAGTTGAAAAATCGAAATTTAAAATATAACATATTGAGCATGTTTTCGTGATAATTAAGGGTTGCAGATTCCGAATCTAACATTTTTTCAGAACGCAGATTTTTTTCTGAGATTTGGAGTACACTCAAGTAGAAAAGTATTCACGTCAGTTCCACTCTTGACGCTGGCCCAATTGAATCAAGAATCATGAATACATTCGATCTCTGGACCATTCTACTCCGAAATTCAATAAAATCATGATCTCGGATATTTTGTCCCATTTTTCATCAAAATTTGGTGTACACTCAAGTAAAAAAGTGCTCTCGCAGATCAAATTTTTGACAATTACTCGCCAATAAGAATCTTTATTGAACAACTGATTGCATATTCGGTTTCAGGGTTGCCGATTACCCCTTTATGGTGAATTTTGAGAAGATCCGATGAAAAAAAATTTTGGAATTTATCCAAGGGTCCCCCCTTTGAAGTTGAAAAATCGAAATTTAAAATATAACATATTAAGCATGTTTTCGTGATAATTAAGGGATGCAGATTCCGAATCTAACATTTTTTCAGAGCACAGATTTTTTTCTGAGATTTCGAGTACACTCAAGTAGAAAAGTATTCTCGTCAGTTCCACTTTTGACGCTGGAACAATTGGATTGAGAATCATGAAAACACTCGAACTCTAGTCCATTCTGCTTCGAAAGTCCATAAAGTCATGATCTGGGATACTTTGCCCTATTTTCATCAAATTTTGGTGTACACTCAAGTAAAAAAGTGCTCTCGCAGATCAAATTTTTGGCAATTACTCGCCAATAAGAATCTTTATTGAACAACTGATTGCATATTCGGTTTCAGGGTTGCCGATTACCCCTTGATTGTGAATTTTGAGAAGATCCGATGAAAAAAATTTTGGAATTTATCCAAGGGTCCCCCCTTTGAAGTTGAAAAATCGATATTTAAAATATAACATATTGAGCATGTTTTCGTGATAATTAAGGGATGCAGATTCCGAATCTAACATTTTTTCAGAGCTCAGATTTTTTTCTGAGATTTGGAGTACACTCAAGTAGAAAAGTATTCTCGTCAGTTCCACTCTTGACGCTGGACCAATTGAATCGAGAATCATGAATACATTCGAATTCTAGTCCTTTCTGCTTCAAAATTCAAAAAATGGTAATAAAAAATAACTATGACTGGAGGGGTAGTTACAGAAATTGAGACCAATTTCCCAGAAATGGTCCATTTTCAGTTTGTGGTGTGGTGATTGTTGAGAAAAACATGGACCACCATATCAATCATTAATTCAATTGGCTTTTTTATTTTTTAACAAATTCGATACCTCCCGCGCCATCTATTTTTGATTGACTGAAGTGTTTTTCAGGTTACCGCGAACATAGTAGATTTCTGTATGGCAGATATCTTACTTCTTCTATCCGAGTATAGATGGCACATAATAAAATAGACTAAAAGATTTGTATATTATACGTGATTGAGATCCTTCAGGAACAAACTAATTGTATATTCGTATTCAGAACTCCCTTTCACCTCTTCGTGAATTCGCAAAAAGATCTGTTCAAAAAAAAAATCGTCCCTAAATTTATGCAAGGAGTTCTACTTTGGAGTAAAATTGTTATCTTTTCAAGATAATTTGAGGTCGTAGATTCCTTATCTGTCATCAGTTTCAAGATGAGAGAACTTTTTAGCCATTATTTCACGTTTTATCGTTGTTTATCGAATTTGTTACTCCCAGCGCCATCTATATTCGACTGACTGAAATGTTCTTCAGGGGACTGCCAAATAGTAGTTTTCTGTAAGGAAAATATTTTACTTCTTGTATCCGAGTACAGATGTTGCACACTCCAGTAGACTGAAATATTCGTGAATTATACGTGATTGAGATACTTCAGGAATAAACTGATTTTATATTTGTGTTCAGGATTCCCTTTCACCTCTTTGTGGTGATTTTTGAAAAGATCTGTTCAAAACAACATCGTCTCAAAATGTATCTGAAGAGTTCTCCTTTGGAGTTTTTCAGTGGAACTATTATGTTTTTAGGCTAATCTGAGGTCGTAGATTCCTTATCTGACATCAGTTTCAAGATAAGAGAACTTTTCAGCCATAATTGAATTTAACCTCGAATTCTTCGTCTGTTAGTCAAACTTGATCGTTTGAGACCATTATCGGCTCAAAATTCGCAAATTACAGACATTTGTCTGTGCAAAAAGGCTCAGGAGTCATTATTCGTCGTTTTTTGAGCGCTCGTTCTACTCGCACGAGGGCTATATCAGTTTTTCACGATGTCTGTATTTTTCGAATTTCGAGCCAAAACTGGTCTCAATCGACAAGGTTCGACTGACTGATGACGAATCCGTCGAAAAATTCGAGTCTGTCCGTCCGTCCGTATACAAGATAACTCTCGAACGGGACGACCTACAAATTTCAAATTTTCAGGATAGGTTCGAATCTCGAATGCCGCGGTTGAGTTCGTTATAGGGCAAAATTCAACCAGGGATTCCCTAAATATGGGCGTTCGAAATTTTGTTCTCCTGATCACTTGGAAACTACTGATTCGATCGAGATGAAATTTTGCAATTGGATGGAGAATGACGTGGTCAAGCTACTTGTCAATTTTTGTCCAGGTTGCATGACCTGAATCATAGAAACCTTAGAAAATTTTAACTTTCGAACGGAAAGACCTAGAGACGCTCAAAAGCTCCTGACTATACGTCAGGGCTTTTTATAATTTTTTTTTCATAATACAGAGAAAAAATCAACTCTCTAGATGAACTGTTGGTTTAATTCTGTTGACATTGAATACATGAAACGTTTATCATAAAAGTTATTTCTTAAATGCAATCAATTACATTATTTTGTTTCTTTGGGTAGACAATACAATATCATTTTCTACTTTTTTCAGATATAGGTAGATATTATTTTTCTAGATCAGATTCATACTTCGGATCATCATGAAATTGTGTAAAAATCTGTTGGAATAATCAACAAAGAATAGGTAATAACATTCGTATACAGGTCTTTTATGCCAGTTATTATTTTTGTTGTAGTTGATTATTTTATTTATTTATTTATTTATTTACGGACAAGCCGTTTAACATATTAACAAATAAACCAAATGAACCAAGAAAAAAAACATACAATCAACTGGGAAAACCAAATTCAATGAAAATTATCAAGTGATCTGAAATAATTCTTCAGTTGAAATATTGATACATTAAAAAGATCAACCTCCACCGAACCAGCAGCCCTCAATGCTCTATCGAGAGGATTGTTCATTCCGTAATTGGTTCTATTAAATTTTATGTAGAATAGTTCCCAGGTTCTGAAATTCCTTCGAGGAACGTTCAAATTTATCTTTTGAAGAAGGAAGGGGCTGTCGATGAAATTATGCAAAATTTTGTAAACAAGCATTATATCGAAATTATGTCTTCTGGTTTCAAGAGATATAAGGGATAATTTTTCTCGAATCTCCTCATAACGGATAGCATCAGAGGTTAATCCCCATTTGTATCCTATCCACTTCAAAAATTTGTTCTGTACTCTCTCAACGGCCTGAATATGTACCGCATAATAACACACGAATATTCTAAGATGCTTCTCACATAAGCTATATAAATTATCTTTATGGAGGAGACACTAAAGTCCTGCATATGTCTTTTGATGAAGCCAAGCATTCTAAAAGCTCTCGATGTTATATTATTTATGTGCTCTGTGAAACTCAAACCAGCATCCAGCAACACTCCAAGATCCCTCACCGTGTTGACCGATTTCAATAGATACGAGTCTACTGAATAATCGAACAAGATCGTCGAATCGGTCCGAAAAAATCGCATAACATGACATTTATTCACATTTATCTCCAACTGATTATGTACACACCATTTAACAACGTTTTCGATATCTCTCTGAAGTAACAAGCAATCAGTCAGGGATCTAATAAGACGAAAGAGTTTCATGTCATCTGCGAACAGCAGAAAGTAACAGAATCTTATGACAGTTTTTATGTCATTGATGAAGCACAAAAATAAAATTGGAGACATGGGTGAACCTTGTGGGACTCCTGAACTAACTTCAATACCCCCGGACAGAGTATCAGAAATCTTAATGAACTGTGTCAACCCAACCAAACGTTCCGAAATCCACTCGAGTAAGGGTGGTCGAAAGCCTAATGCTTTGAGTTTAGTAATAAGTAGCCAGTGAGGCAACCTATCAAAAGCCTTAGCAAAGTCTGTATAGACTGCATCGACCTGTGATCTCTTGTTGAACGCTGATAGGGTCAAATCTATGAAACATAACAGATTTGTTGTTACCAATCTTCCGGCAATAAATCCGTGTTGCTGTTCAATAAAAATATTTTTAAGTAATGGTGTAATTTTATTTGTTATTAAAGTATCCAAGATTTTTGGAATGTAAGAACTTTTCGTTACTGGTCTGTAATTTCCCACGTCACTAATATTGCCTGACTTGAATATCGGAGTAACATAACTTGATTTCCATTTACTTGGATATTTACCCGAATTTACAGATAAATTAAATAAGAAAACCAAAGGACCCGATAAAACGTGTCTGCACTCCCTCAGAAACAGTGCGGAAATCCGATCGGGACCAGAATCACTCTTCTCTGATAGATTGCTGAGAACATTTAGAACCTCTGTCTCAGTGAAATGATAATCATGAATATCGACGGTGTCCTCGTAATGTACAACTCGTGATTCATCAGGTTTCGATTTTCTATATATTTCAGAGAAGTATTTCCTAAAAAGATCGGCAATGCCCGCATCATCGTTAGCAGTTTCATAACGTAAATACATGGATTTTGGAAATCCTTTCTGTGTCTTTTTGTCATTTATAAATTTCCAGAAATATTTGGGGTTCGTGGAAACTTCCATTTCAACCGACTCAACATATTTTTTATAACATCTATCAGTTTCAACCTTACATTCATCCCTCAGACTTGCAAATAACAAATAATCATCTAAACTACCTGTTTGTTTATATCTTTTCTGAATTTGTTTTTTTTCAGATATAATTTTTTTCAGCTCATAGGAAAACCAGCAAGGAAAAGTAAAAACTTTTTTAACTTTTTCAGGAACGTACAACTTTATAGCATTTAAAACAATCTCGTAAAACCTCTCGGTACAAACCTCGATATCCTGGCATGTGTACAAGATTGACCAGTCAGCCTCCTCTAAATATAATATTATATTTTCATAATCGGCATTCTTAAAATCATAAAAAGTATGAACTGACCTTGAAACCGCCACAGATGCCTCACTGAAAACAGCAAAATATAAGGCGGGATGATGTAAATCGCATGGTAAAATAATATCGTTCGCTTCTTCTATTTTGACAGCAGACTGAGGTGCAAATATGAGATCTAGAGAAACATCATTAACATTTTTTACGTGATTCATCTGATATAGTTCCAAAGTAGCCATAGTTGACCCAAGGATAACCTGATTAGAAGAACCCCCGCCAACACATAACATATTTGGACACCAAGTAGCCCCCGGTATATTATAGTCCCCACAACAGATAAATTGGGAAGAAGGGTACAGTTCTATAATGCTCTCGAGATCTTCGCAGTGTGTAACATATTGAGATGCTGCTGCATTCGGTGGAATATATACATTGGAAAACAAAAAACATTTCGATGCGATATTAATCACAACAAACAACTGCTCAATGTTAGAGCTTCCAAGAAATATTTGCCGGGAAGAAAACTGCCTTTTTACGGCTATCAAGACCCCACCACCTCTTTGTTTGACGTTATTTGTTTTGTCTCTATCTTTTCTATAAATGATATATTCATTGAGACCAAGTTCGGCATTATTAAAACTAGAGTTTAACCACGTTTCTGTGAGCAATATTACATCGAAATTAACATTTGACACTGAATTTGCAAATTTGATCATTTTTGTTCGTAAGCCTCTCACATTTTGGTAATAATAATGGATCTTAAAATTACCTGCTCGAATCTTATGGGTCAACGATTTATGGGACACTTGCTCTTCTTTCCATGCGAAATGGTCGAATTAGTGTACCCTCCGGCCAATGTTCAGCTGCAAGCAGTACTGCAAGGTCTAAATCCCTACTCCCCAGCTTCAGCTTGAAAGACTTCTTTGCACGCTTAGATTTGAGATCAAAACACAGACGAACCTACAATAATAGCTATGCACCTAAATAGAGAAATCTAACCAATAGGGAAAAATCACGGAGTGGGTGACATCTACTTTTAATCGTTTGAACTACCCGAGTGATGAACAACAAACTAACGTGTGTGAGTTCAATAATTTTCTATTATATAGTGGTCATTTGCTATCACATTCACGTTCACCCACATAATCAAAAATGTCCGAAGTGGTTATCTCGACTTCCACAGGCATTATTATTAATTCCGCAATCTTATGAAAAATATTTTATTCACTTGTTATGAAAGACAGAAATGACAGAATAATTTTGACCACCATTCGGCCCGACATCTTGTGATTTTCAGCGTCATCTAGCGGTTCGTGATTTTTCCCTATGAAACAATGCTGTCAGTGCCATCTATCAGTGGTAAATTTAATCAACGTAAAACATATGCTTAGAATATAGAATCCTATACACTAAGTAGGGATGTGCCATACACCTAAAAGTACCGGTTTTTCTGTACCGAATCGTACCGATTCTTGAGAACCGGTCCGACTGAATACCTCTGGTGGAAATACCGGTACTCGGAATATTGTATCGAATTGTATCATATTTTTGTATATAAACATACAGATTTCTCCGTATTCATTTCTTCATACAGATAAATTGAGAGAATAAGAATGTTTATCATTATCCCCTGACGGCATTATTACAGTCACAGGTTAATCTATGTTACAAGTTGGGATGGACCCGAATCTATTTTTGAGCGCTCGTACTACTAACACGAGGGCTATATCATTTCGACACGATGTCTGTATTTTTCGAATTTTGAGCCGAAAATGGTCTCAAACGACTATGTTCGACTCACTGATGACGAATCCGTCGAAAAATTCGAGTCTGTCCGTCCGGCCGGCCGTCCGTCCGTATACATGATAACTCTCGAACGGAATGTCCTAGAAACTTGAAATTATCAGGGTAGGTTCAAATCTCGAATGCCGCGGTTAATTTCGTTATTGGCCAAAATGCGCCGGGGGGTTCCGTAAATATGGCCGCTAGAAATTTTGTTTTCCTGATTACTTTGAAACTACAGATTCGATCGAGATGAAATTTTGCACTCAAATGGAAAAGTAGGTGTTCAAGCTGCATGCAAAATTTTGTTCAGTTCGCATCACCAGAACCATAGAAAATTGTAACTTTTGAACGGAAACGCCTAGGGACTTGAAATTTTCAGGATAGGTGTGGATCTCGATTGTCGTGATCATTTTCATCTATGAGCAAAATTATACTAGAGGTTCCGTAAATATGGTCGTTTGAAATTTAGTTTTTTTGATAATTTCCAAACTACAGATTCGATCGTGACGAAATTCTGTATACTAATGGAGAATGCTATATTCAAGCTACATTTCTCTAGATCGCATGACCAGAATTATAGAAACCATAGAAAATCATAACTTTCGAACGAAAAGGCCTAGGGACTTGAAATTTTCAGGATAGGTGTGGATTTCGAATGTCGTGATCACGTTCATCAATGAGCACAATTAGACTAGGGGTTCCGTAAATACGGCCGTTCAAAATATTCTTTTCCTGATAATTTCGAAACTACCTATTTGATTGGAACTACCTAGGTGAGGAATAATGTATTCAAACTACGTGCGAAATTTTGTCCAGATCGCATCACCAAGACCATAGATACCGTAGAAAATTTAAGCGAATTATCGAAAAAAATTGGTCACCTAAAGCACTGACTTGAAATTGAAAATTTGTTTGACAGCTGTCAAAAAATTTCCTGTTTCCAAAACTGGAAAATGCGAATCTACCTACAAGTCGGATTAACGAGCGCTCAAAAGCTCCTGCCTTCACGGCAATGCTTTTCGTTATTTTTTTTTTAGTTGGTTTAGTTTTGATTTGAATATTTTTTCAATTTTATTGAAAAATATAAAATATTCGTCTTTTTCTATCATCCGGACCTGACGGATTTCTAACAGATTACTTTCGGAAATTCGTAAAAAAGATTTCCATTTTTCTATTGTAAATCAAGATTGGTACAGAACAGAAGCGATACGATACTGCCAGAAAATTACGGTATCATGTACCGAATCGACTGATGAAAAACCGGTACAAAATATCGAATTCTGAAGCACAAAGTACCGGTACCTTGAAATATTGGATTGGATCGCGCATCCCTAACACTAAGAACATATGCCTCATCATAATTTTTTTTTAAACAGCAATATCATTGAATTAAAATGTTTGTTGTCCATGTAGACCATGAAAAATGAATATGCACATTTCAATGTAGTTTCAGAAGCCGAATAACATAACCATTCACTAATTTCTTCATGGAACGAACAATTTCATCAATCAGCTGTTTATTGTCTATCGTTGTTTATCAAATTGCAAACTTTTGACATTTGACTTCGCCCTTAGTTGTTGAGTACTTTTGAATAAATCATAATTTTTTTGTAGGAAGTTGTTAAAATGCGTTTGTTAGAGTGCCATTCATGTTCATTGACTACAAATAATTATATATTTTGATAATTACTGTTATCCGGGATTCCACCAACCTCAAAATGTCTTCTGCTGCTATGGATATTTTCATTGCCGGATTGAAATCCAAAAGTGCCGACACTCGGAACAGGACTGCAAATGACCTCTCGCAATACCTCAAAACGGAACTTCGCGAAGCGACCCCAGACGAAATTACAATATTTTGCGACGAGTTCAATCATCACATCTTCAAAATGGTTTCTAGCCCCGACGTGAATGAAAAAATGGGTGGACTGTTGGCTATAGGTAAAAAGAATTGTAGAAAACCAATTTCTTCAGTGTCTGAAGAGCATATTTTTCAGTTTGCCTCACTGGAGCCGACTTTGGTAATATGACAACCAGAATATCCCGATTCGCTAACTACCTCAGAAACCTCATACCTTCAAACGACGTTGGAGTGATGGAATTAGCGGCCAAAACGATGGGAAGGCTTGCTTTAGTGTTTTCGGGATCCAAAGCTTCGGAGTATGTTGAGTTTGAAGTGAAACGAGCGTTCGAATGGTTGGGAAGGGACCGAATTGAGGTTGGTAGTTCGAATAAATAATATTTCCTTTTCTAATGTTCGCATTTTCAGAGTCGAAGACATGCAGCTGTGTTAATACTGAAAGAGTTAGCCATAACAGTTCCTACTTATTTTTATCAGCAAGTTTCCCCATTTTTCGACTCGATTTTTTACGCCGTTCAAGATCCTAAAGCGTGTATAAGAGAAGATGCCGTTGAGGCCTTGAGGGCTGCTTTAGTCGTTACAGCGCAAAGAGAAACTGCGAGACAAAACCAAAACCCATTATGGTAAGCGAATTATCCGAAAAATATCAATACAGTGCAACCTCGATTAAACGAAACCGAAGGGAATTTGTAAAATATTCGTTATATCAAGTATTTCGTTGGAATGAGGTTCGTTATATAGAGGTTAGATTGGTCTCATATTCGTTTTAACGAGGTGAGAAAAATTTTCAATAATCTCAATGGCGAAAAAAATAAAAACACTGTATTTACTCGAATGATTTCAATCTTTAACAACTATTATCTTCTGCTGCCCAACTTCTTCGGAAAATTTATCTTAAAATTTTGAAATTGTGGCTAATGTACTCGCTGGAATATCGAACTCTTTAGCGATTTCTCTTTTTTTTTTTCGTTGGGGAGGATTCTCGTCCACACATTCAATAATTTTTATGTTTTTATGTGATGGTTGAAGACCACTTTCGTTTTTCAGCCATCGTAATTTCTAAATTGTTTATAGTGACAAACACCAGTGTTTGCATCAATAGTATATTATTCAATGAGCATATAATGACTGCTATTATTCACGAGGGTGAGGTTTGCGACACTCGCCTCCGGCTCGTGTCGCAAATCACCCAAGTGAATAATAGCAATTATATGCGAGTTAAATACTATACTTTGTCCACGACTTCATTGGTAAAATTGTAATAATTCTGCATTTCAACATACCTAAAATAGAGTTGTCACTTCATTTTCTGTGATTGCTGGAAATTGTCAAGCTTACGAGAAACGTCAAACTTGATTCCGATTCTACTCATCTCTGATTTCCTTTTCAGAAGTGAACGCAGTCTTTTATATTTTTCGATATCGATTCCTTCATATATGGCAAGCGTGCTCTTGAGCATGGAATAATGTGACCATAATGTTGAAGATTTGTATTTCGCTGATTATTTGAGAAATATACAAGTAAAACTAACTCCGAAAATGATCCAATTTTATTTGCCGCTCTCCAATTCATAAAATTATTGAATACTGAGAGGTATAGAATTCGTGATTTCTCCAGAAGAAGTTCCATTTCAGTGATTTTTGCAGCATCTCTGATTTCTGGTGGAGTACTGACCAATTCATCATCACTTTCGATCTGCATAATCTACTTATTTTCGATGAAGTATTCATAATTTATAATAAATTTGCCGCACAATTTGAACGTCTCTGATATTTTTCAATCTGTCAGATTGAATGAAAAAACCAGCAAATCGATGGTCAGATTTTCTATGCATGGAGTGAATAATATTCATTATAGTCCATTTAAGAATTATTGACATCGATGCAGGCCATGAACGTCCAGTCGAGGCTTTATTTCTAGTTACAAAAAAGTTACTGTTTTGATCGTAGAAATAAAACATAAATATAACCTAGAAAAGTGTTGAGTATACGAATTATCGGAATTATCGAATAATTAAGCCGGAATATATCGATTGCAGTTTCTACATGGGAGTTCAGGTTTGAAAGCGCAAAAATATCGTGGAATGCTTTCATATGAAATTATCTCATAAAAGTCAACCATGGAAAATTGAAGATCATTCAAATAAATATTTATTTTCACTCAGGACCATGCAATATTTATTGGTATTGGAATTCTTGCAAAATTCTAACCATATAACTATAAGAGTACCATTTTATGTCAGGATTCAAGAAGGATAATTAATGGAATTCTAGCAGGTAGCTAGTGGTGCAACAGAAAAAAATTTTTGGATACTTGGCAAGCACAGGGCCAAAAGAATGGATTGGAAAAAACGTTATAATGTATTAAGAAATAAGAGAGAAACAAAAATTAAGAATCTATGTAGTACATGAAGAATTTTGACATGAAATTTGTACCGAACTATCAATATATGAACCAATTTGTGAATTATTTATTGCTCGGTGTTGAATACTTCAAGAAAGTCAATTTTTATTTTCATTCATTAAAACTGTCCATGAATTATTGGGAATATTATAATTGATGAGCAATTTTACAATTATTCAGTATACTTTTGAATTGGGAACAATATAGCATGTAAATTAGCAGAGGGAATGTGAACAGGGTACTATACAGTATAAGTATAATAAATAAACTTGAAATATCTTTGAATGATACAAGAGCAAAGATAAAAATATTGAAAACTTTGTTTCCACGTAGTGTAGTGATTTGGATGTGTTTATTGAATAGGCTGACAATCCTATTGATGGGCATCCTTTTGCAGGGAAGGTTTCAATATTTCAATAACCCATTTATGAAATAATTCACCATTCATAGTAATCCTTATCATTAATACCACTGTCAAGAATCGGATCACATCCAGGTAAAAAATCCATCAATTGTTCCAGCATTCAAAATAGTGCACCTTCTGCCTTTACCCTTGAATATACCTTTTGGATTATTTTCTAGTGTCCACTGACAAATTTGAATATCCAAATTTCATCTAGATAAATGAATTTTACGTTTTGTTCCATGTATTCTCGGTATTTATCACAATATCGTATTATTTTTATTTTATTTTTCTGTTTATCAGTAAGAATTTTCCTTCGATCACCTTTTTTTTTATTTGTATCCAATTTTTTTTATGATATAATATAATGTTGACTTTGATCGATTGAAATCTAGGTGCTCTTTGGCCAGTTCGAAAAGAATATCTAAACTGATATATTCATTGTTTTTAATTCTAGCAAAAACAAAGTCATTCAATGACTCTTTGAAGGAATAATCGTATGGCATAGGTTTTCTTCCACTGCTAATTCCAGGCTGTAATAACATGCTAATATTCTACGGACAGGACTTGGTGAAATCTGAAAATTTAAGAGACATTGATCAATCAGAAAACACTTTGTGTCGGTTAATAACAGTTTACCTGAAACACTAGCGGAAATATATGCCAAATCTTTGAAAAACTCGAAGTAACACCGACAAACTGCCTGGCGTTCTCTTGTTAGGCGCGATGTATCCTGGTCAATTCCAGCCATTTTATTTTAATAGCATAAGACAAAAAATACTCAAATTCAGAGCAAATTTTTATAATTACATATTCACCAATATCTTTGATAAAATCATCAAAGCAAGATTTCTATGGGTAATGTTAGTGTTATTCCTATACCAACCTGAATTCTGCAACCCAAAATATTACTGAATAGTCTATTACCAACTTAAATTCGATTTTTCACAGCTAACCGAGATGTCAATAATTCTTAAATGGAGTATACACACGCCTATTATCCACGGGCTTGATTAATGACTGTCATTTTCCTTTATCAAAAGCATTCGAAATGCATATATTATTCAATGGTCGTGGACAAACAGTTTTGCGTGTCTTAACCTGCCAAAACAGGCAATCTGGTTGTTATTGTCCAATAATTGTCTGCTTTTGATTGGAAGAATTCGTTATGCAGAGGTTAGGAGTTGAAAAATTCGTTGAATGGAGGTAAATTATACTTTCTATATAATATTCTGCAATCGTTGGAAATTCGTTATAAAGAGGTCATTAACAGAAAGTATTCGTATATGTAGAGGTATATTTTACATTAACTCTTACGGGCAGTTCTAGGGGATTTCGAAATATTCGTTAAATCGAGGAATTCGTTTTATTGAGGGTCGTTATATCAAGGTTAAACTGTATTTTATACTAAGATAACTTTCAGGTACAAACAGTGCTACGACGAATTCTGCAAGCTGCTCAGCATCGACAAGGGCGAGAGGATCAAAGACGAGCGGATCCACGGCGCCCTGCTCATCATGAACGAGCTGTTGCGCTGCTCTAACGCCGTCTGGGAGAGAAAGTACAAGAACCTGGCGGAGATCACGGATCCCAGGACGAAATCCAAAGACAACGTGATCTACGTGGACAAGAAACTGCCGAAACTGAGGAGTTACAGCGTGTTCGACAACGCGGAAGACGGCATCCCGATCGTGGAATCGCTGGTGTGTCAACAGCTGCTCATGGAGAAATTCGAGTACGTGTGCACCGACGTCCTGGCGCAGCGGACGTCCAGGAGCGTCCACGTACAGCAGACGATACTTACACTTCTGCCAAGACTCGCTGCCTTCAATCGTAAGATGTTCGTCAGGGAATTTCTGAGTGTATCTATGAACCACCTGTTCGGCATGATACGCGGAAGGGAGAGGGATAGGGGGAGTTGTTTCGTTACTTTGGGCCTGATCGCTTTGGCGATCGAAAACGACGTAGAACCGTACCTGGAGAAAATAATGGACTTCGTGAAGATGGCCCTACCCAGAAGCGACTCTTTATCCCGGAAGAAGACGTACGTCGACGCCCCCATTTTCAAGTGCATCACTTTCCTGGCGCACGCGATGGAACGCCACGACAGGATGGACGTACCCAACCTGTTGGAGCAGATGCTGGCCAGCGGTCTGACCCCCTCGCTCACCATCTGTCTGAGAGAGCTCGCCAAGAAGGTTCCTCCGGAGAAGGAGAAGATCAGCGTCGGCCTGCTCAAGATGCTCTCCACCATCCTCCTGACCAAAACGTTGGTACATCCGGGTATGCCCGGTCAGTTGATAATGCAGTATTCGGGGTTGAGCAACATAACCGAGACCAATGACTCGCAGATGCTCATCCTGGCGTTGAATACGTTGGGGACTTTCGATTTCAAGAATCAGAATCTGGTTCAGTTCGTACAGAGATGTTCTAACTATTACACCACACATGATTCGCAGGTAATTATTGATTGTTTCTAGAGGAATTGTCAAGAAATTCCAGGCGTTTTATTAATACAGTGCAACCTCAATATAACGAAACTGAAGGGAATTTGTAAAATATTCGTTATATCAAGTATTTCGTTGGACTGAGGTTCGTTATATAGAGGTTAGATTGGTCTCAGATTCGTTTTAACGAGGTTACAAATTTTTTTTACTAATCTCAATGGCGAACTATTTATACAAAAATAAAACACTGTATTTACTCGCATGATTTCAATCTTCAACAACAACTACAATCTTCTGCTGTTTAATGGCAGCCGGCCACTAACATTCTTTGGGAAATTTATCTTAAAATTTCAAAATTGTGGCTAATTTAGGCACTCGCAGGAATATTGAACTCTTTAGCGATGTCTCTTTTTTTTTGGGAGGATTCTTGTCCACAAATTCAATAATTTTTCTGTTTTTTTGTGATGGTTGGAGAACACTTTCGTTTTTCAACTATCGTAATTTCTTAATTGTTTATAGCGACAAACACCAGTGTTTTCATCAAACAGTTTCACGTGTCTTAACCTGCCGAAACATGCATTCTTGTTGTTATTGTCCAATAATTGTGTGCTTTTGATTGGGAGAATTCGTTATTTAGAGGTTGTGAGTTGATAAATTCGTTAAACGGAGGTAAATTAGACTTCTATATAATATTTTTCGATGATTGGAAATTCGTTGTAAAGAGGTCATTAACAGAAAGTGTTCGTAATGTAGAGGTATGTTTTACATCAACTCTTACGGGCAGTTCTAGGGGATTTCGAAATATTCGTTAAATCGAGAATTTCGTTATATTGAGGGTCGTTATATCAAGGTTACACTGTAGTTATTTATATCATAAGGATCATAAAGACGATCATTATGGTACAAGTTGTGTGCCATAATGATTGTTTATGATTCGTATAACATACAAAATTTTATCTGATGGCATTTATATTAACCTTTTAATGCATGATTTTTTATTTTTTCATTCAAAAATTATTTAACGTTATAAAATATAATCAGGAACATGAGAAGAATACTCGAAAAAAACGATCGTGATGAAGCTCGAATATATCGTTCTTCATTTAAATACGAAATTTCGTCACGATCAAATCCATAGTTTTGAAATTATCAAGAAAACTAAATTTTAACCATATTTACGGAACCCCTAGTCTAATTTTGCTCACTGATAAACGTGCAGCAACATTCGAGATCCACAACTATCCTGAAAATTTCGAGTCCCTAGGCTTCTCCGTTACAAAGTTATAATTTTCTATGGTTTATATGGTTCTGGTCATGCGAGCTGGATAAAATCATGAAACAAACAATTAGAACATGAGTTGATATTGTAGGATGTCCGGCTGGAAGCGGTGAAGACCACGTGCCGTCTCCTGAAGAAGATCCTCCAGGCGCAACCGGAAGACCCCAACAAGACGGTGATAGAGGCGGTCGCGAAGGTCCTGGAACGACTGCTCGTCGTCGGCGTGACGGACACTGATCCCAGCGTCCGGTTCGGCGTGCTCACCTCCATGGACCCCGCCTTCGACGCCGTGCTGGGACAGGCGGACGTGCTCACCTACCTCTTCGTGGCGATGCAGGACGAGGTGTTCGAGATCAGGGAGGTCGCGCTCTTCATCTACGGCAGACTGAGCACGAAGAACCCCGCTTACATCATACCGTCCCTCAGGAAGATCTTGATCCAGTTCCTGACCGAGCTGGAGCATTCCGGTCTGACCAGGAATAGGGAGCAGGCGGCCAAGATGCTCGACAGGCTGGTCGTCAGTTCTCCCCAGTTGGTCCGGCCCTATGTGGAGCCAGTGCTAAAGGTAGGCTGTCCCGACAATATAAAATATAGTCCATTTAAGAATTATTGACATCGAAGCAGGCCATGAACGTCCAGTCGAGGCTTTATTTCTAGTTACTAAAAAGTAACTAAATTTCATCATAGAACATAAATATAACCTAGAAAAGTGTTGAGTATACGAATATTACGAATTATCGAATAATTAAGCCGGAATATTTCGATTGCAGTTCAAACATGGGAATTCAGGTTTGAAAGCGCAAAAATATCGTGGAATGCTTTCATATGAAATTATCTGAACTTATCGTTCATATAAAAGTCAACCTTGGAAATTTGAAGATCATTCAAATAAATATTTATTTTCACTCAGGACCATGCAATATTTATTGGTATTGGAATTCTTGCAAAATTCTAGCCATATAACTATAAGAGTACCATTTTATGTCAGGATTCAAGAAGGATAATTAATGGAATTCTCGCAGATAGCTAGTGCTGCAACAGAAAAAAATTTTTGGATACTTCGCAAGCACAGGCCCAAAAGAATGGATTGGAAAAACGTTATAATGTATTAAGAAATAAGAGAGAAACAAAAATTAAGAATCTATGTAGAACATGAAGAATTTTGACATTAATTTTGTACCGAACTATCAATATATGAACCAATTTGTGAATTATTTATTGCTCGGTGTTGAATACTTTGAGAAAGTCAATTTTTATTTTCATTCATTAAAACTGTCCATGAATTATTGAAAATATTATAATTGATGAGCAATTTTACAATTATTCAGTATACTTTTGAATTGGGAACAATATAGCTTGTGAACAGGGTACCATACAGTATAAGTATAATAAATAAACTTAAAATATCTATGAATGATACAGGAGCAAAGATAAAATTATCATTGAAAACTTTGTTTCCTCGTAGTGTAGTGATTTGGATGTGTTTATTGAATAAGCTGACATAATCCTATTGATGGGCATCCTTTTGCAGGAAAGGTTTCAATATTTCAATAACCCATTCATAGTAATCCTTATCATTAATACCACTGTCAAGAATCGGATCACATCCAGGTAAAAATCCATCAATTGTTCCAGCATTCAAAATAGTGCACCTTCTGCCTTTACCCTTGAATATACCTTTTGGATTATTTTCTAGTGTCCACTGCCGAATTTGAATAGCCAAATTTCATCTAGATAAATGAATTTTATGTTTTGTTCTATGTATTCTCGGTATTTATCACAATATCGTACTATTTTTATTATATTTTTCTGTTTATCAGTAAAAATTTTCCTTCAATCAACTTTTTTGTATTTGTATTCAATTTTTTTTATGATATATAATGTTGACTTCGATCAATTGAAATCTAGGTGCTCTTTGGCCAGTTTTTAATTCTAGCAAAAACAAAGTCATTCAATATCTCTTTGAAGGAATAATCATATCGCACAGGTTTTCTTCCACTGCTAATTCCAGGCTGTAATAACATGCTAATATTCTACGGACAGTGCTTGGTGAAATCTGAAAATTCAAGAGACATTGATCAATCAGTCGGTGAATAACAGTTTACCTGAAACACTAGCGGAAATATATGCCAAATCTTTGAAAAACTCGAAGTAATACCGACAAACTGCCTGGCGTTTTCTTGTTAGGCGCGATGTATCCTGGTCAATTCCAGCCATTTTAATAGCATAAGACAAAAAAAACTCAAATTCAGAGCAAATTTTTATAATTACATATTCACCAATATCTTCGATAAAATCATCAAAGCAAGATTTCTATGGGTAATGTTAGTGTTATTCCTATACCAACCTGAATTCAGCAATCCAAAATATTACTGAATAGTCTATTACCAACTTAAATTCGATTTTTCACAGCCAACCGAGATGTCAATAATTCTTAAACGGACTATAGAAGAATTATTGACATCGAAGCAGGCCTTGAAAGACCAGTCGAGGCTTTATATCTGGTTAGGTTACAAAAATAATATAAATAATAAATATCTGTCGAATCTTTGAAAAACTCGAAGTAACACTGACAAACTACATGGCGTTCTCTTGTTGTAAGGCGCGATGTATCCTGCTCAGTTCCAGCCATCTCAATTGCACAAGACAAAAAATACTCAAATTCAGAGATAATTTTTTTAATTATTCACCAATATCTCGCTAATATCATCGAAGTTAGGTCTCTATGGGTTATGTTAGTGTTATTCCTATACCAACCTGAATTGAGCTACCCAAAATATTACTGAATAGTCTATTACCAACTCAAATTTTCCACAGCCTCCCGAGATGTCAGTAATTCTTTAACGGATTATATCAATTTTTTTTTCAGTCATTGGTACCAAAACTTAAGCACTGCGATTTGCTGACGCCGGGCGTGACGCTCTCCATGCTGTACGCGATCGGCGACCTGGCCGAAGTAACCGGAGACGGAAAAGAGCTCCAGAACTGGATGTCGGATCTCATGACCATCCTCCTGGAGATGCTCGGGGACGCCTCGGATCCCGACAAGAGAGGCGCCGCCCTCAAGACCCTGGGACAGCTGGTGGGCGCCACCGGCCACATTATCCAACCCTACTCCAGATACCCCAACCTGCTGGACGTGCTGATCAACTTCCTGAAGACCGAACAGCAGAGGTCCATCAGGAGGGAGACGTTGAGGGTGTTGGGTCTGCTGGGCGCCCTCGATCCTTACCGGCACAAGATAAACCGGGGAGAGATCGACTGCCAGCGGGAGACCCCCGCCTTGATAGCCATGGCCGACAAGAGCGAGGACGTCACCGATCTGACGTCCAGCGAGATGTTGGTCAACATGTCGCAGAACACGCTGGAGGAATATTACCTGGCCATCGCCATAGCTACACTGATGAAGATACTCAAAGATCCCACCCTGTTCCAACACCACACGATGGTCGTACAAGCAGTGACCTTCATTTTCAAAAGTCTAGGTATCAAATGCGTACCGTACATCCCGAAGGTGATGCCGAGTCTGTTGAACGCCGCGAAAAACCCGGACGTGTCGTTCAGGGAGTTTCTCTTCCAGCAGCTGGCCCAACTGATCGTCATCGTAAAGCAGCACATCAGGAACTACCTCGACGATATCTGCTGTCTGATCGACGAGTACTGGACGCCGGAGAGTACCATCCAACCCACCTTGATCCTACTGGTGGAACACCTGGCCATGGCCTTGGGCACGGAATTCAAGGTTTACCTCCCGAATCTGATGCCGCAGATGTTGAGAGTCCTGAACCACGACACGTCCAAAGACAGGCTCTACACCATGAAGCTGCTGTTGATGCTGCCCAGTTTCGGGAACAACCTCGCCGATTACCTCCACCTAATCCTTCCCCCCATCGTCAAGCTGTTCGACGCGAAAGACTGCCCCGCGAACGTGTCGAAACAGGCCCTCCAGACGGTGAAGGAGATGGCGGAAACCCTGGACATGTCTGATTTCGCCTCCAGGATCGTCCATCCCATCATCCGAACCATCGAGAACTGTCCGGACCTGCGGCAGCAAGCCATGGAGACCACGTGCGCGGTGATGCTCGGGATCGGGAGGAAGTTCAACATGTTCATCCCCCTGGTGCAGAACACGCTGCACAAGCACAAGTTGACCCATCAGAAGTTCGACATATTGGTGTCCAAGCTGCAGTCCAGGACCGACGAGATAGATTTCCCCATCGTCAGTCAGAAGACGAGGATGAGGAACAACGACATCGGCGTGACGAGCGACGCCACCCTCAACAAGAGCTTGAAAGTCTCGGAATCCGAGCTTCAGAAGGCTTGGACGCCGGTGAGACGCGTGTCCAAGGAGGACTGGCTGGAGTGGTTGAGGCGGCTCAGCATAGAGCTTCTGATACAGTCTCCCATACCGGCTTTGAGATCTTGCCTGTCTCTCGCCCAGAGCTACTCCCAGCTGCCGCGAGATCTGTTCAACGCCGCCTTCGTCAGCTGTTGGAACGAACTCAGCGAGAATATGCAGGTGGAGCTCATCGGCTGCCTGGAGAAGGCTCTCACCGTACCCGACGTGCCCGAGATCACTCAGACCATATTGAATCTGGCCGAATTCATGGATCATTGCGATAAAGGACCTCTTCCCTTGGACCAGCATCTGTTGGGCGAACATGCCATGAGATCGAGGTATGTACTATTCGGGAATATTAGGTTTTTTTTGTCGAATTCGGGAATGAAAATTGAAAATTTATACTAGATAAACTAATAGCAAGCCAACAAAACAATTCATGTATGCCAGATACCAACGAATCCATCATTTGTGGTCGTAGACCGGTTTCGATTCATATCAGATCTCATCAGTACGATTAGCGAAATGATAAATTCGATGTGAGGAACAGAAAACCTTAAAACATAAGAAAATTTCCCAAATCACGCCACCTGTCCGTTCTGAGAGCAACTCAAATATCCGTAGATCATGAACTGTCTTATCGGCTCCCCGAAACAAAATACGCATTTATGACGCGCCGTAAACATTACGAGCATAGTTTTGTTGGCTTGCTATTAGTTTATCAAGTATAATTTTTCAATTTTTATTCCTGAAATCGATTATTTTAGATAAATAGCCGTATAATATTCTTCTCTTTTTCTTTGTATTGTTCTCTCTTTCTCTTTCTGTTGACTTCTTTCTGGTGATATTATTGTTGGGACTATTATTATCTTATGGTATCTTGATATCTTTTGTATATTGACCGTAGGCAATGACTGCATGAAAACGATCATCCGAAATCAATCCCGAACTAACAATACAAAACGGTCAAAGTTACAAATACTTTGAATCAATCTTTTACAGAGCTTACGCGAAAGCTCTCCACTACAAAGAAGAGAAATTCCTGAAGAACCCCAACAGCACGGTGGTGGAGGCTTTGATCTCGATCAATAACAAGCTGCAGCAAAAAGAAGCAGCCGAAGGTCTTCTACAAACCGTAGTTCAGAAATGCGGAGAGACGGAGGTGCAGATAAGGTGGCACGAGAAGCTTCACAATTGGACCCACGCTTTGGACCTGTACAAGGAAAAATTGGAAAAGGAGCCGTTTGAGCAAGAAGCCTGTCTGGGAACTATGAGGTAGATGGGTGACGTTTCCTGTTTTCCGTTTTAAAGTTTCAAATTTTCAGGTGCTTGGAAGCGCTGGGAGAGTGGAAAGATTTGCACGATACGGTCGAGAACAAGTTCGAACTTTTGACGGAGGATAACAAACATAAGGCGTGTAGGCTTGCCGCCTCCGCTTCGTTCGGTTTACTCAACTTCGGATCGATGGAAAGGTGATTACCTCCATTGATGTTGAAACGATGTGTAACGTTTAGTTTTCAGATACGTTTCGATGATACCAAAAGACACCCAGGAGGGCTCCTTCTACAGGGCCATATTGGCGATACACAAAAATCAGTACGAGGTGGCCCAAAATTACATCGACAACACGAGGGATTTGTTAGATACCGAACTGACCGCTATGGCGGGAGAATCTTACCAGAGGGCGTACGGCGCCATGGTTCAAGTGCAGATTTTGGCGGAACTCGAGGAGGTCATGCAGTATAGGTTGGTTCCGGAGAGGAGGCCCACTTTGCAATCCATGTGGTGGCAGAGGCTCCAATCAGGCCAGCGATTACCCGAGGACTGGCAGAAGATTCTACTGGTAAGAGATGTCGATGCTTTGTTGAATAATCTTCTCTTCGGAGGAATATATACTTTATTTAATAATTATTGACATCGAAGCAGGCCTTAAACTTCTAGTCGAGGCTTTCTTCCTGATTACAAAAAGTTACTGTTCAATTTTATCATAGAAATAAAACATCAAACATAAATATAACCTAGAAGTGTTGAGTATACAAATTCTCGAAGTTGTTGAGTTGAGATATCGTTCATATAAAAGTCAATCATGGAAAATTGATGATCATTAAAATAAATATTCAATTCCAGCCATTCCAATAGCAGGAGACAAAAATACTCAAATTCAGAGCTAATTTTTATAATTATTCACCAATATCTCGATAAAATCATCAAAGCAAGGTCTCTATGGGTTATGTTAGTGTTATTCCTATACCAACCTGAATTCAGCAACCCAAAATATCACCAACTTAAATTCGATTTTCCACAGCCTACCAAGATGTCAATTATTCTCAAACGGAGTATAGAAGAAAGTATTAATACGCTCATTGAAATATATATAATTACATAATGCCAACCCTGTATATTGCAGATGAACTCCTTATCTATTCTTATTCGAATATTCATATTACCTTGTTACACTTTGATGACACATCATTTTGAACACGCCACGTGTGTGGGTGTATATTTGTCCCATTGTTCGATACTGTTTGTCGCAATTAATTTGAGATAAGGAAATGTTATAAATACCTCTCAAGACGAATTGATCGTCAATAATTAAGTGCATTTCTTCCTAGCTAATTGTTAGAATAGGATAATCTTCCGTTGTGAATAAATAAATCTTTTTTAAAAGATCGGCTTTCGCTCCACAAACGTAATTATATATATACACACAGTCTAGCCCTGTTTATCCTGTTTAATGATCTGCAACTATAGAAAATAACTAAACAAAAAAAAAACTATCAACTTTCAATAAAAGGGTTTTAGACAAGTTTTTGCTTTTTCAGGTGCAGTCTCTAGTATTATCCCCCCACGAGAACATCCACGCATGGTTGAAGTACGCGTCGCTGTGTCGCAAGAACGAATCTCTCAGGCTCTCCCACAAGACGTTTGTAATGTTGCTTGGGGAAGATCCCGAGATCAACTCCGCTTTCGTCGTGCCGCACAACCGACCGTACCTCGTTTACGCCTATACGAAGCACCTGTGGACGGCGGAGAAGCGGGAAAGGGCGTATCAGCTTCTTGGGAATTTCCTGAAGGACTTTGTCAAGTCGAACTTCATGGCGAACGAAATGCTTCTCTCCGATAAGCAGAATTTGTTGGCCAGGTACTTGAATGTATGTAAGTTTTTTCCAGGATTTATATTTACGTGTTTCGTTTTGTAGGTGTTATTTGAAGTTGGGAAATTGGCAAGAAGCTTTGGAAGGAGTGAGTAAAGATTCGATAGCGCCCATACTGAAATGCTATCAGCAGGCTACTGATTTCGATCCTTCGTGGTATAAAGCTTGGCACGCTTGGGCCTATATGAACTTCGAATCCGTTCTATTCTACAAGAACCGACCCGAGGCCAGCAGTGAGAAACATTCGGAAATTTCGTACGCAGTGCTAGCAGTTCAAGGATTTTTCAAGTGAGTTCTTACCGTCCCATATACGAGTTTTGAAGATTTTTTTTAAAATCCTCTATTTTTAGGCTTTTTAATCGATTTTTTTCGGATTGGAGCTTCTAGGGGCCGTTTTTTGAGATATCTAGTTAGAGGGCATGTAAATTAATAAAAATGATCAGTAGAAACAGAACCTACTACTAACAGCTTAATAAGACTGCTCGACAACGGTTAGAATTAAAGAATTTTCACTAAGTGGATTTTTGGACTGTTGTGTGACGTGGCTTGTGACTAGACTTCGATTCGTATTGTGAACATGGCAACATTCACTAACGAGGAATAAGCTGACATCCCAATGTGTTATGGATTTTCCGAAAGAGTGGCGTGCACGCAATAAATACTTGCGACGGTATCCTACTCGTCGACTACCTGATATTGGCGTTTTTGACAGAGTTTATCGAAGACTACAAGAAACTGGGTCTGTTCTAGTTCTCGGGAGAAGAGAAAAAGGTATGGCTATATATAAACAGAGAAAAGAGAAACACAACAGAGATAATGATAAAAGAATACCTTTCCAATAAACAAGGTTTTGAACAGGCGGACAATGAGGGAGATACCTTCAAGCGAAGAAAGATCGAAAAGATTTTTAATAACAGCACCATTTGAAAAGAAAGATGAGACGTACAAATCCGACTTCTGGCCAGCAGGAGTAGGCATTGAAAGATTTGATTCTACCAAGCGTAAAGATACGATGAAGCAGGAGGGGTTTCGCAATTGAGGCAGGAACGAAAAGCCCCAAATTTGAAAATTCAGTTAGCATTATTCCCCGAAACGTTCAATCGAGCACAAAGTTTCGAGGAAAGAATCAGATAATCAGACGACAATGTGGACAATCTGCAAGGAAATCAGAGGGCAGAATAATACAGGCGAATGTGGGGTAGAAGGTGTTCCACGTGAGATTGCACAAAAATTCAACTTCTACTTCGATAACAGGAGCAGGAACAGCTGAGGAGACGTAGAAGTTTTTAAACTTATTTGCAGAATAAGTTCCATGAAGTTTTTTTCAAAAAAAGCGCTTCAAAGTTGAAAACAATTACTGAAAATTCTTCGATTCTAACCGTTGTCGAGCAGTCTTATTAGGCTGTTGGTAGTAGGTTCAGTTTCTGTTGATCATTTTTGAGCGCTCGTACAACTTACACGAGGGCTATATCATTTCGTCACGATGTCTGTATTTTTGGAATTTTGAGCCGAAAATGGTCTCAATCGACTATGTTCAATTCACTGATGACGAATCCGTCGGAAAATTTGAGTCTGTCCGTCCGTCCGGCCGTCCGTAAGCACGATAACTCTCGAACGGATCAACCTAGAGACTTGAAATTTTCAGTGTAGGTTCAGATCCCGAATGCCTCGGTTGAGTTCGTTAATGGGCCAAATTCCACCAGGGGTTCCGTAAATATGGCCGTTCAAAGTTTTGTTCCCCTGATAACTTGAAAACTACAGATTTGATTGAGATGAAATTTTGCACTCAAATGGAGAATGAGGTGTTCAAGCAACATGTGAAATTTTGTCCAGATCGCATGACCAGAACCATAGAAACCATAGAAAATTGTAACTTTTGAACGGAAACGCCTAGGGACTTGAAATTTTCAGGATAGGTGTGGATCTCGAATGTCGTGATCACGTTCATCTATGAGCAAAATTATACTAGGGGTTCCGTGAATATGGTCGTTTGAAATTTGGTTTTCTTGATAATTTCAAAACTACAGATTCGATCGTGACGAAATTTTGTATACTAATGGAGAATGATATATTCAAGCTACATTCCTCCAGATCACATGACCAGTACCATAGAAACCATAGAAAATCATAACTTTCGAACGGAAAGGCCTAGGGACTTGAAATTTTCAGGATAGTTGTGGATTTGAAATGTCGCGTTCACGTTTATCAATGAACAGAATTATACTAGGGGTTCCGTAAAAACGGTCGTTCGAAATTTTGGTTTCTCGATAATTTCGAAACTGCGGATTCGATCGAGATGAAATTTTGTATTTCAATCGAGAATGATATATTAAAACAATATTTTGTCCAGATCGCATGACCAGAACCATAGAAACCATAGAAAATTGTAACTTTTGAACGGAAAGGCCTAGGAACTTGAAATTCTCAGGCTGGGTTTGGATCGCAAATATCGCGGTCACGTTCATCTATGAGCAAAATTAGACTAGGGGTTCCGTAAATATGACCGTTCAAAATATTTTTTTGCTGATAGTTCCGAAAATACTGAGCGGATTGGGATGAAATTTTGCACCTAGCTGAGTAATAATGTATTCAAACTACGTGCAAAATTTTGTCCAGATCGCACCACCAAGACCATAGATACCGTAGAAATTCTAGCGAATTATCGAAAAAAAATTGATCAGCTGAAGCAGTGACATGAAGTCTGGAGTTTCGCCTAAGTTTGAGAATTTTTTTGACAGCTGTCGAAAATTCCTTCAATTGATTTCTGAAACTGGAAAATGCGAATCTACCTACAAGGTGCATGTACGAGCGCTCAAAGCTCCTGCCTTCACGGCAGTGCTTTTCGTAATTTTTATTAATTGGCATGCCCTCCAACTAGATACATCGAAGAAACGGCTCCTAGAAGATCCAATTCGCAAAAAGTCGATAAAATAGCCAAAAAATATTCAAAACTCAATATCTCCATAACGGAGTTTCGGACACCATATATTATTATAGGACCAAATCCATCAGAAATGACCTGAATAATAACGCCGTTTAATATCAAACGCTCAACAGTTGTTCCAATCCTTTTCCAGATCGATAAAGCTCTCCAGAGGAAGTTCCCTGCAGGACACCCTGAGACTGCTCACTCTCTGGTTCGACTACGGCCACTCGTCCGAGATATACGACGCCATGGTCGACGGCATCCGTCTGGTAGAAAAGAACACCTGGCTCCAGGTCATCCCCCAGCTCATAGCCAGGATCGACACCCCCAGACACCTGGTCTCGCGACTGATCCACCACCTCCTGATAGACATAGGCAAGACGCACCCGCAGGCCCTCGTCTACCCGCTGACCGTCGCGACCAAGTCCAACTCGGCGCAGCGTCGCAACGCCGCCAACAAGATCCTGAAGAACATGAGCGAGCACTCGCCGGTGCTGGTCAACCAGGCCAAGACGGCCTCGGAGGAGCTCATCAGAGTGGCGATACTGTGGCACGAGATGTGGCACGAGGGACTGGAGGAGGCTTCTAGGCTGTATTTCGGGGAGAGGAACGCGAAGGCGATGTTGAGGATTCTGGAACCTCTCCACGCGATCATGGATAGGGGACCGCAGACGCTGAAAGAGACCAGCTTCACTCAAGCCTACGGTAGGGATCTGAGCGAGGCGCACAACTGGTGTCAGAAGTACAAGTCGTCCAGCAACACGCGCGATTTGAATCAAGCCTGGGATCTCTATTACCACGTGTTCCGAAGGATCAGTAGACAGCTACCCCAACTGACGTCGTTGGAACTCCAGTACGTCTCCCCCAACCTCCAGGAGTTCAAGAATCTAGAGTTGGCGGTGCCGGGCAGTTATTCCCCGGGACAGCCGATCATCAAGATCCAGTATATACATAGGTCGCTGGAAGTGATAACGTCCAAGCAGAGACCTAGGAAGTTGAAGATACGGGGTTCCGACGGCAAGGACTACATGTTCCTGTTGAAGGGACACGAGGACCTGAGGCAGGACGAGAGGGTCATGCAGCTATTCGGTCTGGTGAACACGTTGTTACTAAAAGATCCCGATACGTTCCGAAGGAACCTCACCATCCAGCGGTACGCGGTGATTCCTCTAAACACCAACTCGGGGCTCATCGGATGGGTGCCGCACTGCGACACCCTGCACACCCTCATCCGGGACTACAGGGACAAGAAGAAGATCCTGCTGAACATTGAGCACAGGATTATGTTGAGGATGGCTCCGGATTACGACCATCTCACTGTCATCCAGAAGGTGGAGGTGTTCGAGCACGCCTTGGAACACACCCACGGCGACGACCTGGCCAAGTTGCTGTGGCTGAAGAGTCCCAGCTCCGAGGTGTGGTTCGACCGAAGGACCAACTACACCAGATCCCTGGCGGTCATGTCGATGGTCGGGTACATCCTCGGCCTCGGCGACCGACACCCCTCCAACCTGATGCTGGATCGCCTGAGCGGGAAGATCCTGCACATAGATTTCGGCGATTGCTTCGAAGTGGCGATGACCCGAGACAAGTTCCCCGAGAAGATCCCCTTCCGTTTGACCAGGATGCTGGTGAACGCGATGGAAGTCACCCACATCGAGGGTACCTACAGGAGGACCTGCGAGTCGGTCATGAACGTGCTGCGACGGAACAAGGACAGTTTGATGGCCGTACTGGAAGCTTTCGTGTACGATCCGTTGCTCAACTGGAGGCTTCTTGACTCGAACTTGACCAAGTTCAAGTCGACGGAGATCGAGTCCGTCTCCTCGAGTTCTATTCAGGACGCGGAATTGTTGGAACCGTTGAGCGTCAGGAAGGTCTCGCCTTCCTCGGAATTCGCGCCGGGTTCCGTTCAGCCCGAAGCGTTGAACAGGAAGGCGGTCATTATTACGAATAGGGTTAAGGACAAATTGACGGGGAAGGACTTTGGTCCCGATGAGGTGTTGACGGTGCAGAAACAGGTGGATCTCTTGATAAGACAGGCTACGAGTAATGAGAATTTGTGTCAGTGTTATATCGGTTGGTGTCCTTTTTGGTGAAAAGTTACTCGGTGCAATTTTTTACAGTACAATTCAAATACATAACTAAGGTTTAATTACTATATTATTGGTTTTTATTAGAAATAAACATTTTTCTGATTTGAATTACAACAAATGACTTTATACTTAAGTTTCATTAATCTCGAATATCAATAAAAGAGGAACTGATGAAGATCCGCGATATTTTGTTAGTGAATTAGTGGATATAACAATGTTCAGCGGCATTTCATAAGCTTTCAGATGTGTTTAACGATTCTTGAGTAAAAGTGAGAATCCGCTCATCAATGCTATTTAAGATAATTTTTTTGAAAACACTTTTTTTATAAGAAATCGAATCGTCTCAATCTCAGGAAACTCATGGTTTAGGAGATATGATTTTCCAAATATTTTGACATCAAAGATCCAAGATCCAAGTGTCATTCTATTTGATAATTGACAGCATTCAGCTGGGCTACCAACATTAAGTTTTGGAAATTTCTTCTTTTGAATATAGGGAAAAATCACGTACCGCTAGATGGCGCTGAAAATCACAAGATGTCGGGCCGAAAGGGGGTCAAAATTATTCTGTCAGTTCTTTCTTTCATAACAAGTAAATCAAATATTTTTTATGAGATTGCGGAATTAATAATAATGCCTATGAAAGTCGAGATAACCACTTCGGACATTTTGATTATGTGGGTAAACGTGATAGCAAATAACCACTATGTTATAGAAAACTTACGATAAAAAAAAGCATCTTTCAGGAAGTGCTTGCTGCAAACCAACATATTCTTTGAGATACGTTTCCCAATCTTCAAGATCGTCTGCCATTTTTTAACTGCCTTGGGATTCAACGGGAATGTATGCAAAGAAATTTCAGAAGAACTATGTGTTGAGCATTGAGGAACAGAGCACATTTTTCGTGATCTTATTCCCACATTACCTCTCACAATCCGCTGCATGTTCAGCTCGTATACAGTTTATTCGAAACAATTGTCCATAAATTATCATCTAAATATATCACTTTCGATACATAATTGACTCAAAATCATACAAATATTTCACACAAATTTCAAAACGGTGACGTCATCATAAAAATGTCATGTTGTATATTCAATTTCGAACTATACGAAAACTTGTTTTTAAACCGGACTGAATTATTTCAAACTATTTGGTGCGTGACGTCACCAGTTCGACGAGAAAATACGAATATTTCAGAACGGACGAAACGTTGCGCGAAAAAATGACTGCCTTTCATAGAGTAGAGTTAAACTTGTCTCATTTTCATGAGAAAATAAAACTATTGGCAGCAGTGCCACTTTTGAAAGAACTTTAAGGTTATGATGATAATTTATAGATGAAAATGTTTAAAATTGATCTAGATAAAATGGAGGGTATTCCGCCAGAGAAATATGAAGCTTGCACTGTCCTGATGGAAGATTACCGAAATTGTGTAAAAAATAATCCATTTCTGAAATTCTTCTCGCATTGTGAGGATGCACGTACCGCATTCACAAAATGTAATAAACAATTGTATGAAATGGAATTGGCTCTCAAAAGGGAAAACAATAAACGGTTAAGGGAAGAAAGATTAGCTAGGGTGAACCAAAATTCAGTTGAACGTATACCGAAAAATATTTGAAGGAAAGATTCTTCTATGTACATAAAAATAAAAGGTTCAAATGTAATTTGTGCTTTCTTCAGTGTCAAATCTGACAATAATATTATGGGTAATTTATTCAGAAAGAAAAGAGAACAAAACAGTTCATTAGAAGATAGCCGAGTAGATAGTAGATTCAGCCAAAAAGGAACGAGCATTTACAACCCTGGTACCAGCATAATTCCTTTCTCCGTTTCATCATTGGACGATTTCATCAGAGATGATCTCGGCTCGTTAGAAACTACTTCTTCATGCACAAGACCCTCGGTTTTCACTTCTAACGAATCGGAAGATGCATCGTCAAGTAAACGTACTGAAGAGACGGAGTCTCTCATTCTTACTTCAGGACAATTGGAGAATCTTTACGAAATGTATAAAGCGATGAATTCGCAAGACCCCTCCGAAGGCATTTCCATCGGGCTCCCAACTTTGAAGGCGGTCAAGCATCTTTTCGATATGTGGCAAACCGATATGGTTTTTAAATTTGATAATTATCAAGTGTAAGTTGGTAATTTGGATTAAGTCATCCATAGATAATTGGGGTATTCCATCGAGTTCATTTCAACTCCTGGTTGGTTTGAGTTCACTTTACTGACAACCGTTTTAATGATTTTATTTGTAAATAAAATCATTAATTGATCACAATTTTGATAAAACAGTGGGTTGATTTTTAAAGCACACTCAGCAATTTAATACATTTTTTGCATAGTGATTTATTATGGTTTAATTAGATCACTTACAAATCATTATGTTCTGAGAAAATTGATTTTTCAAGTACACTTTTCCTGAATACTTACCTGATATCAACTCTTGGGTATTAGATAATAATGATTAACCAGTAACAAGAAATCACATATCTAAATAAATAATCTTAATACCAGTTATGTGAAAACTGATTCGAATTTGATCGAGAAATATTCTGAAAATATGAAGGCTACATTGGAGTCAAACGCGGAACAAATGTTCCTGAGACATTCAATCAAGATGATTATAACTTATAAGAGCATATTGGAGCGTCTTGAAAGCAGTAAGGCCAAAGAATTACTTGAGCAATTAGCAATAAGTCATGGATTACTGGGAGTAACAGGAGAAGACTTCAAGGTAACATATTTAAATATTAAATGACTGAATCGAAATGGATATGTTCACTTTTCCCGACGTTTCATAGGCTATGGATCTCCATCTCACGAAATATCTCCTGCAAAGAAATTTGATAAACGACGAAAGTATAATTTCTCTAGTAGCTTTTTTATCCGTAATTTCCGACGAAATGAGGAATATTCTTTGCGAAAGGAGGAATAAGGCAAGAAATTCATACGCTTCGAAAATGGGCTTAGTAGGAAGGCAGAATATAACCAGAGGTGAAATGATCCTTTCGATTACAGGCGTATTGACCAAATTACTCAGATAATTACAGGTGCATGAAGCAATGGTCCCAAGTAGTTTCTTTGGTCAACACGAAAGCCGACATAATTCAAAAACAAATTAAACTTCACAAACCGAAGGAAAAATTGGAAGATGACGCTGTTACAATTGATACAGAAACGTTGAAACAGAAGGATTTCATCATGAGAAAGCTGAAGGGGATAGGAATCCGTAAACAAAAATAGATTTTTCAAAATTTAATAATAACATAATAATAATATATTAACAAATATGTTTTTGTATTTTTGGTTACATTGACAAAGAGACCGTTGGTCCTCTGAGATAATATATGCTAATGTGATTTAATTTCATTTGGCAACGATTGTGATGAAAGTTTCGTGTTATGTACATAGTTTATGTTGAATATATTTTGGTTATTTTTTTTCTTCTTACTATAGATACATATATTTATTGTATTATTATATCTTTGATGAAACAGTACATCCAAAACCTCAGAGGAAAATCAGATATCCCCTGATTTGATTTTGATCGCCTCCAGGATAACATCGATTATGTAATATCTATGATAGCTGAAAGAGAAAAGTCGAACAAAGTTATTGAAAAAATGGTATATTGAAGTATAAGTGGATAAAAAGGTCTTTAAAACACGCGCGATTTTTCGAGCACGACGGCGAAGCCTGAACAGTGTTCAACACATCAGAACTCGATGTGTGTAGTTCAGAAACAAACTTACGTGGACTATCTCCTTTGTTTCGTGATGACGTTGTCTCTGTCACCGTGAGATCTCTCTTCCGCAAATCCTCCAGCTGTTTCTGAATAATCTTCCTAACCTCCTCCGAAGCCGACTCCCCCTCACCGGAAATATCGATAACTTCGACGTCATCGTCGGTGGAACTCTTAGGAGCCTGTGGGTTTTTCGATTTGTCCGTCCATCTGGTAGGCTTGAGGATCGAACAGCCGGGCTTCTGAAAGTCGTCGGAAGAAGACGATCTCCAGTTCGTTTTGCTGGAAGTGGCCGTCGCCAAGTTCTCCTTCCTGTGCTGAAACTTGGCGAGTAAGACGGGATTTGGACCGATGGTGGTAGATTTCGGTTTGGCGCCTTTGTTCGAGTTTTGGAGGATCGTGGTTTCGCCTTCTTTTCTTGCATGGTTGGTGGTACTAACAGCTTTTAATGGAATTAAACGGGGTGGGTGGTGCGCTACATTAGTTGAAGCGCTGCTACTATTTGTTTGAGCAATGACCATATTTGTAGCCTGGCTGTTTACATTCTTTTTCAAGAAATTCCCTTGAATTCCATTTTTTGATGGGGGTAATCCAGCCGTATTTGTCAGAAAATTAGAAAATATCCTTTGATATTGGTTGGGAGTCGCTGGATTTATCCTAGAAAATATGGGGAAATCTTTATCTATTACATTACATACATACACTTAAAGCTCTAAGGACGCATAGAGTCAAAAGAATCAAACCACAGATAGATCCCCGCCTACCGTTTGAAATCGTAAATGGCACGTTAGGATACTGAAAATAAAGACCGCGCAGCGGTCGTTGAGTGACTCATAATATAAAGTAAGGTTCGGAAATGGCCAAAATCGATGAAAACCATAAGAGGAGCCTTCGAGAAATCGTATGCAAATATTTCCAGTCCTATCTTGTGGAATGAATCAAGTTTTAATCGAATCTCGAAGAACCATAGGTTTACATAGGCTTTTTCACACTTTTCACCATTTTTTTTGAATAACGTACTTTTGTGAAGAAGGGGGAGAAACGTCAAATTTTCATGATAGTGATAGAACGCCCAGTAGGCGGCTCCCTCAGAGTCAGCTGTCATCCGTCAGTCTTCAATGTTTATATTTTCATTTGCAATAACATTCAGATCAATTGCAGATACTTAAAGTAAAGTAAAAAATCAAAGGTAAGTAGAACGCTTTCAATTGAATTCCCAACATCACGACACTAATTTTTAGCATAAAAAATAAGGTCACTTAAAAGCGTGACGTGCATCAATAAAAACTTCCTTGAAGAAGGCGTATTTCGACGTTTCTTTCGGATTTTTTCAGTGTTCCCAACCGCAGGGAATTTTGGCACTTTGTAAGGGAAAAGGGCGATTTTATTTATAAAAACATGAAAATGAGAGAATTTTAGAGTCGCAGAATGAGATAACATAAAAATATGTGCATACCTTGGAGCAAACGAAGTGTTTGGTGTTGAAGTCTTCATTATATTCAATTGATTCCACTCATTTCGAATAAGTGCTGATATGTTGGCCCCAGCTGCATTTTTTTCTGAAATATCAGTCAATATTACAAAATGAACCAATTTTCGACAAGAGGAAAAGCAAAAACTCTAGCTATACAGGGTGTTCCAAAATTGGAGGTACAAACGAAGAGGGGAGATTCCTTAAGTGATTTCAACCAAAAAAAAACACATTTCACTAACTGAATTTTTATGACAATTCGGATTTGAGGATTCCGAGAGAATCGTTCAAAATTTTTTTCTCGAAATCGGTGGCAGATACGACAAAACTACGAGATACCATAAAGTTTAGTATAACAACAAAGCTGCTTCTTAAATTTTTTCAAATCAACAGTGGCTCACCAAGAAAAGTTTTGAAGAAAACAGGGGACAGTGTTCCAGAAAAAGTATAACCCTGTAGATTTGCTATCGAAATTGGCTTGTCACATGGTGTGAACTCTCAATTGTAATATCTATGCCAAATGTCAGTTCGATATCTTGTGAAGTATAGATACTATGAGGAAAAAACTCGAAAAAAATTCAAACTTTAACGTCCTGTATCTCAAAAACGAAACTTTTGCGATCCCATGTTCATGAGACTTTTTTTTCCTAAAAATTATTTAAGGAATCTCCCCCCTTCGTTGGTACCTCCAATTTAGGAACACCCTGTGTATAATAAATATTATCAGACTTTTGTGTATAGCCATAGTTTTCCTCTGACCCCGTTATGTGATAATTAATGGAGAGCGACAAAATCGAATGGTTTTTAGTTTTTTCTATGGAAATAATAGTGAAATATACTCAGTTAATTGATAATACAATAAATTATAGGAACATTTTTCTTATTGTCATTAATTTACTACATTATTTCATTGCTTTCAAACTAGATTAATGAGAATCAAATATAATTTGAATAAAATAACTAGATTTTCTGGTAGCAGAAGGGTTATTCCAAAAATATAATGGTTGTTTTTGATTGAACCAACTAAGTGAAGCAGAAGAGTAGAATTTTCGATGGAAAACTGAAAAAGTCGAAATAGAAAACATAACAGATTTTGATGGTTTATCAATAGATGGCGCTACTAATTATTATTTCTACCGAAGATTTTATATCCTACTTTAATTTTATGAATCTTAATTTTTTATCAATATTTTATTTTGTTTCACTGCTGAATATTCTTCTAAATTCGTCGAATAATGAAAAAAATTCGAAAATATGTTTGCATATTTCGGAGGAAATTAATTCCAATGGAAGTTTTGTTGACTACTTAACTTTTAAAACTTTTTTTTTTCAACTAACAAGAGTTTCAGTTCAATATCTTGTGAAGTATAGATACTATGCGAAAAAAACTTTGAAAAAATTCAAACTTTAACACCCTGTATCTCGAAAACGAAACCTTTGCGATCTCATGTTTATGAGACTTTTTTTTCTAAAACTAATAATAATATCATAAGGATTCAAATGAAATATCCTACCTTTTTCATTCATTTGGTTGAATTCCTCCCAAGCTTTTCTCTGATCCTCCTCGTTCAACTCTTCGTCGGGTCGATTTTCCAGCAGTTTTTGATGTTGATGGTATTTGTGTACGCAATCGAACCTGAGCAGAATGGACGACAATATATCATCGTCCGGTTTCGCAGGAGTCGTTTTCTGGAGGGACAAATTTATCTCGACGTTATAAAGATCGTCCAGGTCCAAATTCTTATAATGCCTGGTGATCTGATGTTTATCCACAACTCTAGACGCGATGGCCAGCTTCGTGACGCATCTGTGGTAAATTTTTTCTTCCATTGTGCCCTGAAACAACATTTTAATGAATTATCACTTTTAAGACATTTTTAAAATAATTCTTACCATCGATAGTAGCCTATAGATGTACACCATTTTATTTTGGCCAAACCTGTACGCCCTGTATATACTCTGGGAATCTAGGGAAGGATTGAAATTCGCTCCTAGAAGTATGACCCGATTGGCAGCCACCAAATTCAAACCCAGTCCACCAACTTTGTGGGACATCAAAAAGACCCTGAAATATTTAAAAAATAAATTTCAATGCAATTATAATGAACCAAAATAACAAGGGTTACCTTAATGTTTTGTTACTCTCATCGTTGAACATATCGCACATATTCGTCCTAACCGACGGTGGAACTGTTCCGTCCATCCTGAAGTAATCCCGTTTGGATTTCCACGAAGAACATTGGGAAGTACCTCTCAGTTTCAAGAAGAATTCCACACTGCTCAATTCCACCAAACTACTGGTGAATATCAGCCTGCAACAGAATGAGAGGGGTCATTACGTGAGAAATAACACTTGTTTGTGAAGAATGTTGGGTTGCCTGACTCGAGGTTCCCAAGTTGAACCTCAATAAAATCAAAATAAACACTTACACCTTCTCCCCTATTTTCTCAGCTTCCTCGATGATAGCCATCATAACTTGGAGTTTCGTTCCAAATTCTAGGTTGGTTTTGATTTCATCCGAACAATCGGCCTTCCACCAATCCTGCGGCACTCCTTCGAACTCGTGAACCTCTTGTTCTTCGCTGATGACCTCTTTTTCTTTGATGGCGTTCTTTTTCTGTTGAGCATTCTGAAATTCATCGTTCTTGAACCGTAAAAAAATTTAAGCCTCTCATTCGGCTCACCTGAGTTTCCATAGTTTGTAGTAGTTGGGGATGGGAACAGATATATTTCAATATTTGATAGTCAACGAAGAACGATTTGAATTTCTTCGTTACACTTTTATCCTTGTTGGTATCCATCTTTTTCTTTACCGTGTCGATGTACGTCCTGTATAGTTTCTCTTGGATCGGATGGAGTTGGATGAATAGGGCATAGTCCTTCATATTTTCGAGGTACTTTTGCAATTCTGTCGCTTCATACCTCTAGAAAATAATGTCAAAATGAAAAATAGTGAATACTTTGTAAGGATATCGATATTTACTTGTACTGTATTCTTCAGAAGTCTGTGTAAAACATGTGTTCTTTTCTTCATCAAGGTGATATCATGTTCGAGCGAATCCTCATATTGACCGTTCATTATGGGATTAATGAACTGTCTGTTGAATTCATTCTTTGTTCCTAGAAGATTTGGCTTCACGAATTGTACCATGTAATAATCTGTAAATACGGAGAAGTCTACAAACGCTAAGAAGATTGAGGCAGTGTTTCAATCGAGAGCTTATTCATTCAATTTATAATTGAACACGTAAAACCTGAATAACTAAAAAATTACGATAAATAACGTTACATTCGTTTAGATTGTTTTGTAGGGGTGTTCCAGTTAGTGCAATTCTCCTTTTTGTTCGTATTTCCATTAGAGCCTTTGTTCTCAAAGTTTTACCATTTTTCAATAGGTGTCCTTCGTCGCAAACCACCAAATCAGGCCCTAAAAAAATATTTTGATATATTCCATCTTTTGAAAAAAATTTTTTATAACATTTAACGTGAAGGTGACTTGCCTGGGTCAACTAGTGCCTCTCGAACCAACATATTATCATCCTTCGTTAATCTAGAAAAAGCTTCGTAACCAAGTATAAGAACTCCCCCGTCTTTTCTCCATTTGATCACCATAAAGCACTTCGTCTTTGAGTCGTACTTGCTCCTGTATCAAAAAAATCGAACAGTTTTAAGATAAAATGAAGAATTGATCTATACTCACTCAACAGTCATTATCTTTATGTCTTTTTTACTTTGGACAACTTCCAAAGACTTCAAAAATTCCCTCTTCCAGCCGGAAACAGTGGAGAGAGGACACACTATAAGTACGTGTTTCGTGTTTGTAACAGGGTTATTGAATAAAGTATGTACTAAAGTAACAACCTGAAAGTAATATATAATTTATTATACAGACTTTCCGAACGAACACTTTTTTCTAACCTGTAAAGTTTTCCCTAAGCCCATATTATGCGCCAAAATGCAGCCCGTCCCGCGGAAGGTCTTCAAACTGTCGACACTCAAATAGCAGGCGTCCCACATAAACTTCACACCTTCTATCTGATGCGAAAATAGCTTTTTGGACAAATTTGGATCGACGACCACTTTCGAACCATCCGAGGAAACATCTAGAATCACCGTACTCTCTTCAGAGTCATTCGATTCTTGAGAACTTCTCTGAAACATGTTCCTAAATTATATTTCACATTCCAAACGTTGAAGCGAAATTGACTACAAACTACTGCAATTCAATGGTGCAAATACGGAAGTTCGGAACTGACCAGATGCTTCTGTTCCTCGAGCCTGATAACCCTGGCTTCTTCCTCCTCCGCTGCTTTCTGGGTACTTTCCGTCAACCTTTTAGTCGATAACACCTTTATAAGAAAAAAATATATTGTTATTGTACGATTGCAGATCCGGAAAGTAACTCACGGATTTAATGTTCCTTCTGCTATTTTTTCTTTCAGTTTCATCATCGGAATCGACATTAATTATATTTGTATTGCTGGTGGAGGACCCAACACTATGGGAATGAATCAAATATCAGTTTCAGTGCAGACAAATATAAAATAAGAATTATACAGATAATATATTTGAAATCAATAACAAAGGTGTAAACATAAAAATTGATATAAAAACAAAGCTCTCCCAACATAAAAACGAATTTTTCTCCCCTTATTTGATATTCATGATAATTTTCTTCTTCGTTGTTTTCACGCAATATTTGATACCTCAACTTACAACTCGATATCTGAATCCCCTTCGGATTGCTTTCTCTTATCAGTTCCTTTGAAGGTGTCTTCAAAATCATCTGAAGAATCGGAATCACTGAAAATAAGAATTTTGTCAAAACAACTTGAACCTCCTTCGATCCTCTGTAGGGAGATAATTACCTGTAATTTGGATCTAAGTATTTCCTCCTAGTTTTCGTCCTAATTTTTTTTCTTTGACCATATTCCGTATCACTTCCAAAACTAATCCGTCTCTTCTTAGTTCCATCCTCGTTGCTCTTTTCCTTATTAGAGGGAACATTCAAACTACCCTTGAGAAGTGGATCATCTTTCCAAGACTCTTGTTTTTCTGTCCTTCCCCCTTCTTGCTTTATCAAAACCTGGAAATTAACAAAACAAACGAATTCAAGCCAAATCGAATCTCGACTTTATTACCGTTTCATTATCATCCTTCTTCTTTCTTTGTCGTTTTCGTTCTTTCTCGTCTTCACTGGACAAAATAGTGGAATCACTGTCGCTATCGTGTATCGTATGACACACAATCTCGACAAGTAACGCATTCGGATCGAGCGGAATGTTGTCGTTGTAGTCGTCGTCATTGAACAGTCTTTCCTTCTTTATCTCATCTTCGGACACGGAACTGTACCCGGATAAATCGGTCGTATCCGTACCGGACAAGTCCACGCAACGTCTTTTCCTCTTTATTTTTCGTTTCGGTTCCTTTTCTTCGCTCGACCTTCTTTTCTTATTGTTGTTCTCCAAGTTGGCCAGATGACACAACCTTAAAATTGATTGAAAGTTGCGATAATTTCTCTTTCTCAAATTAAACACGAAACCTACCTGTTGATTACAGCATCTTCATCGGCGGATTTGTTATCAGAATCAACTAAACTTTCTTTGAAGATCTCCAAGCGTTCTAGTTGTACTAAACACTCCTTTGTTTTTGATGGGATGTCTTCGTTTTCACCTTGCTGCTGATATATTTTCATTGGTATTTGATTACGTTATTTCACATCGTTACTTACGGAAGTTGAAGGTTCCTCTGATGATTTCTGTGAATTGCGGAGTTCCTTTTGAACTTTCTCTAAATCTCTTCTTTCAAGGAGTACGTGACATTTTTTTGGCACAAAAGCGCGAATGGAAGCTTTATGTTCGTTTAGAGCAAAACATTTTTCATCTGCGTCAGAGTCCTCATCACGGAAAAATGTATCAACATCAAAAGATAATAAATCTAACCTGCAAAAAATAAGAGATATGATACATTAGATCTACTGTGTGACAGAAATGTCAGTGTAAATCGTTGCCGTTGTTGCGGAAACGATGGGAATTTTACTCCGTATAGGCCTGAAAAGCGACTGTTTTCTCAGATAATTCATCAATCTTGAGAATCACAAGAATTGAGACACTTTTTGTTTGCGCCAATCCGACAAAAACTTATATCTGGCAACGTCGGCAAAATATGACAGATGTGATACGTTAGATCTACTGTCGAAAATATTACTAACTAATCTCTCATGAATAAAAATATAGAATCAAAGATTTTCAACTTACTCGGTTCCCGACACTGACTCCATATCGGAGGACTCTTCATCCAGTTCCTTCAGGGCGGCGGCCACCTTACTGTCGCTATATCTATCTTCCTCGACACTGCTGTCACTAGATGAATCCTGGCTACAATCATCTTCTTTCCTGAAGCCATTCTCATCGTCTTGACTGTTAACTTCGGCAAAGATCGCCAGAAGTTCATCTCTGATAGTTCTGATTTTTTCGTAGTTATCGGTTTTCCCCAGGCCCAGGGACGAGAAAAACTCATTCTTGTTAGCATTATTTTCACCTGAAAATTTCCATAAGAATCGATTTAAAATTACACACTTCAAAAAAAAATAAACTGGGAATTTCAGTACTTGCCTGAGACATCTGCGCCAACAATTGTTTCTTCGGTATTTTTTTTTTCCAGGCCATGAGTAGATTTCGAAGGTTCTATATTTAAACAGTCTATATTTTCAGTATTTTCGATTGGTTCTTCAGATTGGTCCTTGTCTGAAATTTCTCGAGGATCTACTGCAACGTTGGGATTTATTGGAAGAGATTCTTCTTCGAAATTAGCGTCGGAAGTATTGTTGACTTCACTCAAATTTTCAAAATTGTGTTCTACTTCCAGGTCATCGGCCTTCTCCTCAATAGCACCAGAAGGATCGATAATTTGATCATGTTCCTTTTCTTCAAGATTCTCCGGGTTACAGGATAATCCATCTACGTCAGTTGGTTGAGTATGGTCCTCGGAAGAAATATCAGCATTTGCTTTAGGGCCTTCTAATTTGTCTGGATCCGATGGAGAATTCTCAATTTCTCCTTCCTTATGAATTCTAGAGCCTGTTTCTGAAAAAGTAGATTTTTTAGAGAATGAATTTTTATATTCTGTTTTTCCCAGAACACACTACAAAATACAGGCTGGCCCAATGGAAACCTGACAGGTGGAGGTTGTATATACTTTGGAAAATATCGAAAAATGACCTTTGAAAAGAGATTTCTTTTTACCTTCTAAGAATTTTCATCATTTAGCCTTCCTCCATAAATTTAACAGATCAAATAAATAAATAGATTCAATAAAAGTTACCTGGGATATTTTGGACATTCGGATGAACATCGACATCAACCGTTTCATCGGGAGAGTGTACCAATCCATTTTGTGAATTTGCATGAGATGTTTCTCCGTTTACACTAGGATTTTGATCCGCTTCAACCGATAAATCTGAAACTGCATTTCTTTTATTTTCTATCAAGTGTTTGAGTAACCGAATATTTGCGGTGCATCAACATTTCATTTTCGGTAAATTTTTACTTCAACACCCTCTCGTATTTTTCAATTTTTAAATATTTCTCATTGAAAATGAGCATTCTAAAATGATTCTTGATGGTTTTCAATGATGGCAAACTAGTATTTATGCAGATTTTTTAACGGGAACGGGAGTGAACAGGGGTGCTGGGTGGGTAAGAATCTAAAAAACTTAAGAAAAATAGTTATTTCAAAGCACGTTAACTCGTAGAAATGCCAAAAATATAAATATCGATGACGTCAGTCTCAAAAACAATTGAAAAAAATTTTTCTTGGAAAATTTGGAGAAAAAAACGTGGAAATCTGCATAAAAAATAATTTGCCATTATTGAAAATCATAGAGAATCATTCAAGAATGTTTTGTTTCCAGTTATAAAAACGAAATTTCAAATTGGCAAACTGGCCTAACAGTATTCAGGAAAAGTGTTCTTGAAATACCATTCTTCTTTTTCGATTTTCTCGGAAAATAATGATTTGCCAGTGCTCTAATTGGAACGTCATAAAGAATCTATATGCAAAATATTTTTAAAATTGGTGAGTGGGCGTTAAAGTAAAAATTAACCGGATGGCCTTTGAAGCCAAGAATTTTTATCATTGAGCCTTCCTCTCTATACATTCAATAGATTTCGTGTTCACAGAAATTACCTGGGATATTTTGGACTTTCAGATGAACATCAGCATCGACCGATTCATCGGGAGAGTGTACCAATCCATTTTGTGAATTTGCACGAGATGTTTCCCCGTTTACACCAGGATTTTGATTCGCTTCAACCAATAAATCTGAAACTGTATTTCTTTCATTTTCTATCGATGAAAAACATTTCGTCTTATTACCATCGGCCTTTTGTGGTGATTTTCCATCGACATTCAAATCCACATTGGTTTCTTCCGAATCTGAGCCGAAAATTTCCCGGATGGTAGTATTAACTGAAAAATTGAATACAAGAGGAGATTCAATGAGGAATATTAAATGAACTAACATGGCTGTGACCTCTCTTCTCGATTCAATGTCCAATAATTTTTGGCAAATTCTTTGATATCAGTTTTAAACTTGGATACTTCATCATTTTTCAAAACGTTAAACTTATCTGTCTCAAGTATATCCAACAGATTGTGAGGAATTACAAGGTGTTTGTCTTTAGACTTAGATTTACCGTCATTCTTATTTTGCTTATAATTATTGCCGAGAAGCTTCTTCTCTATTATATCGCATTTTTTCCTGACTTGAACACATAATTGGACTATTTTCTCACTTAAAACTTCAGTACTATCTAAAGAACTAGAATAATTTTCACACTTTTCTTTAATGTGTTGGAATACAAAATTCAGGTCATCAATAGCATTATTAGAACCATATCTTGATACATTTGATGACATCTTATATTCAATCAGTTCTGATGTCCATATTGAAAAACTATATCATTTCACTTTCATCAATTCAATAATAATAATAGTTTAATTTACTTTTGTATTCAAGATAACCATTGAAGTCTGAGATTGACAGCTGTCGAAATTTAATTAAATGAAATATTTTTGATCAGAATGTGACAAAGGAAAAATTCAACTTGTGAATTTTATGAATTGAAGGTTAGTCTTTCAATATTTAGAATAAAAATTCTTACCACTTGAAGTATGTGTTTTATTTGAATTTACTGTAGATTTATTCGAATTTACTGTAGAATCCCCATTAGTCCTTTCCAATTCCGAATAGAACAAATCGTATAGATTTTCAAATACAGGATCCCCTTAAAACGATTAAAATATATGACTGAACTGAATGAAAAGTAACGAAATACTAATCGTGTTATCGAACTCACTCGGTTTCGTAAAATATTCGAGGGTAAATCTTTCTAGCTCCACTTTGAACTTGTCGATTTCATCGTTCTTCAAGTCTTTACATTTGTCTTCACCAATAATATTTGATAGATTAGTAGTGATATCCAGATTTTTTTCCTTGGAAGGACTTCTACAAAGAGTATTCTCGAATACCTCACAATTCTTTCTAATTTTCACACATAACTCCGTCAATTGTTCTTCTAATGATATGGCACTAAGTGAAGAGTCGGATAAAGATACACATTTTTTTTCGATACATTTCGATAAGTATCTGAGCTGTTCAAGAACAGTAACACTGTTTTTTCCTTCATCGGAAGACATCTCGAATTCGTATCGTAAATGCTCTCATGACATGCAATGGTGATTGATGATTCAAACTCTGTTCATTTGAACATAAACTTCATATATAAGAAAATAAGATAGGTTTGTGGAAATATCTAGTTTCAAATCAAAACAAACTAACCGAACACCATAGACAACTTACATAGAAACTTGCATATAGTGTATATAGGTTAGGTGTTTGGGAAATTCTATAGGAAAGAATCACGGAGTAGGCGACATCTACTTTTAATCGTTTGAAATACCCGAGAGGTGAACAACAAACTAACGTGTGTGTGTTCATATGGGAAAAGTGTGAAATATTTGTATGATTTTAGGTCATTTATGTATTGAACAGATCTGACATCCGCACACGCCATTTTATGTTGTTATGAGAGATAGAAATGACAGAATAATTTTGAACACCATTCGGCCCGACATCTCGAGATTTTCAACGCCATCTAGCGGTTCGTAATTTTTCCCTATACTCGAAGGGAAAACCCCGTAACACAGAATATTCAAATCTTTATGATTATTCTTTTGGCCCCTAATAAAACAAATTTTAAAGTTCAAGAGCTCGTTGCTTAGAACAATGAACAATCCTAGGCCTTACACTGTTGAAATGGCTGACTAGCAGTGTGGAATATCTCGTCACCTGATGAAGCCATGGTATGGCGAAACACATGCAGTGACTAATTAATAAGTGAAAAATGTTGATGTATTCATCATTTTCGAAAGAAGATCTCTTTTTCCTCAAATTTTAAGTCTTACAACTCTTTTTATATCCATTTCAAATTCCATTAATGAAATTGAGATTTATAGACGTTAATTTCGTAGCTTTTGCATCGTTCGCAGTGCCGCTGTGACTTATGATGATTAATGACAGTTTTTTTCAAACTTTGACATTTACTCTTATTTTTGGTTCATATACTTCCAATTTCTGATGATTTAATTGAATGATACTATAAAATGAATCAGCTCCGAGGAAGGTACGTGAATGTTGTCCTAACGATAGAAGAGGGTAAAGGTATGGGTTTCATCAAAAACCCCCTCTACGTGTCCGCGAATTTCAACGGGCGCATCCTCGGTGAGTATTCTTCAAGATTCCTCTAAAAAAATTACCATTTCGACCATCCCAGAGTCTGACACCGTCGAGCCGAGCGAAAATCCGCCATTCAACACCGAACTGGTGTGGGAGATCGAGAAAAAAGACCTTCGGAAGATTCGCAGCACGAACCAACCGTTACGCATAGAGTGTTTCAGTTTGAACCCCCAAAAACGCAAAGATCGGGTGGGTTTCGCACTTCTCAGTCTTCGCAGCGCCAAGGTGGTAGCGTCGCAAGATAACCCACCACTGATTTGGCAGAAATTCATTGGCGTGCACGACAAGAAGTGTTGCCAACCTGAGCTCTCCATTTCCCTGACCATACAGGAACATGTCATGCACAGGCCCAATTTCAACGCGGATGAATCAGGTGAGGAGTTTTGAAATTTTTTCAAAATTTCCACAAACTTTTTTGTCGCAGTAACAGTGATGCCCTACATTTCCGAAGAGGAGAGCGAGGACTCCAGCGAGTTGTCGAGCGCCCAAACCTCCTCCGAAAACATGAACACCCCAGTGAAATACCTGGAAGACGGTTACATCAAAGTTGGTCGTCTAGCAACCGACAAATTCTCCTTAAACTTACTGGTCCGCGCCTCCGCCAATCTGGACCTCCTGCTGCCCGAAATCCTGGTCTTCGGCAGGACCAAGCAGAAGTTCTACATCTGCTTCAAGATATTCGGCATCGTCATAAAGACCAAACCGTTCGAGAAGACCCTGAACGACGTCGTCGAGATGAACGAGAAGATTGTGGTAGGTTCTCGACAAGACCCTTGAGGGACGCCTTCATCGGGGAGTCTTTGCAGGTCAGGCTTCTGTCCGACAAGGCGACTTTGCTGGATTTCTTCAAGACCCAGAGGATTCTGATCAGCTTCTGTTGCGGCAACGAGAAGCTGGGCATCACCAACGTGGAGTTGAGCAAGTTGATGATGTCGGACGACGTGGAGGAGATCTTGGAATGCGAGGAGCTTTGCTACTTCAAATTTCCGTCCCAGAACGGGATTGTTCCTTGTAATGGGGAGGCGAAGCCTTATATTGAGATCCAGTCGAGTCTGGTGATGGATACCAAGGATTCCAGTAGGCCGTCAGGAGACGATGTCCATGTTAATCCCAGGGATCAGGACAAGAAGGTATCCACTATCGAGAAGGCTAGTGGTGATCAGGTTAGTTGCGAGACTTTTTCTGCCTTGTCACCAATTCGTTTCAGGTTTCAGAAGTTTCACCAAGAAAGAAACCAAAGCTAGAAATGCCTTCCCCGAAGATGTCACCGATCAAATCTCCAACGAAAAACGTTCCAGAAGTCTTGGTTCGTACTTTGAGACAATCAGACCCACCCAAACCATGTCGAAGCGACCTACCATACAAGAAATACAGCCTAGAAATCGCCCTAAAAGAGTTATCGGTTCAGATCGAACCAAACGTAGATTTCAGTTTGAAAATAACACACCCTAAAGCGTCGAGCTACCTCTGCAATCCAAGGCCATCGAATGAGGCTTGCAATAAATGCAGAATATTCTACATAGCCACTGAGGAAAAGCTGGGCGAGCTGTTGCACATATGGCAGCCTAAGGTTAGTTTGATAGACGCTGAGGAAGAAAATTTAACCGAAGAAGAGTTCATCTATACTGGATTATTCTGGCGAGAGAAGAAAGGGAAGCTTTTCGAAGATGAAGATCTGCTGTTGCAAACCTATCAGGGGGACTTGAGATTTAAAACTGGACCAGGAGACTTTGCTAGGTAACCAAATCATTTTCAGATTCAGTTGTGCAAATTTTCATATTCAATAGGTTCGAGGTGGTCATGACCTTGGCCGAAGAAGTCTTGGAGATGGAAACCGATATGAATCCCCTCGATCTCTTACCCCCAGTGATAGACGAAGAAATAACGATAAAAGAGATCGTAGACCTGGAGAATTGGAAGAAGACTGAGAAAGACGCCTTCAAGGATAAAATAAACGAGTTGGAAAAAGAGGAGAAGGAAAAACTGCAGGAGGAGCTGAACGAAAGGAGAAAAAAAGCGGAGGAAGCGATGAAGCAGCAGATGGAAAAGTGCAAAGAGCTCCAGAGGGTGTTGCAGGAAAAGTGCGATAGTTTGAAGACTGATAAACTGATGAAGAAGAAAAGGAACGCTTTGCCTTTGAGCGGTAAATGTTTCATCGACAAAGATCTATCGAATAACGACCTCAAATTTCCAGTTTTGAACTGTATAAAGGAGAAGGTGAGCTCGAAATACTCCAAATACGACCCGGAGCTCCTTCTGGTCGTGATAAATAAGTTAGAGATCGACAATCAGGCTTTGAGGGACGTCGTGATGCAACAAAACGAACAACTTAGGGTCCACCAGAAGTCTGCGTTGACTAAAGAGCAAACCACAAATTTGCTTCAGGAACTACGAGGTACTCATTATTGAAGTTTGAATTTTGAAAACTCCACCGAGAATTTTATAGGTCTGGAAGAGAAGTTTGAAGAGGCTCAGGTGGCGAAAGGGTTCTTCAAGACGCAGTGGAAAAGCGCTTTCGAGGAGGTTCACGAGTTGAGGACGAAGGACTACAAGCATCTTCAAGCGGAACTCAAACAGAGTAGGGAAGAACTGAGTAACCTCAGCCTCGATTCTTTCGTGGATGACGATCAGGATAAGAACCTCATTTATGAAGGCTTCATGAGTAGTAGGAATAATACTTTAACTTACAGTGCTTTTTGAATGGTATTTACATGAAGTTAGAAAATATACACGACTTCGAACTTTCTTGTATTTTTTCATCGTTTATTGCTCTGCAAATAGCTCCTTGAGTGTGCTAATCTGAATGGTAAATATGAATAACGGGACTCATTGCTGGAAACTGAAATGATAATTATTAAAGTTGGAAAACAACAGACATGTTTGTGACTCATTGCTTCGTGTTATCGTCTATTCCTTTTATTTTCAACGTTTACGGGTTGGATCCCAAAACGATTCTTCGTGAAGACAGGAATGTTCTGCTTAGAAAACGAAGATATTTGGAGTTTCCAGAAGGAAGCAATGTAGTGGTAAGATATTGATTATACGTCAAAACATCATTAATTTGTTGGGTTAACTCAATGTTTCGAAGGATTATCATAGAAGTTTTTTGATTTTTCAGTTTACTTTTTCTTTCGTGAAAGCGGTCATGGTGAGGAAACCTAAAGGCTACATGAGCCTTCTAGAATGTGACGTGCCCTTCAAACTTCCTTCAGCTACCGATAGACCCATAAAACACAAATACAGATACGGTAGAAGTTCCGAGTTGAAATCGAAATGGACCAAAGTATTTAACAGGTGAATTTGAATTTTTTTCGTTAATCTTGTTCGAGCGCGTTCCCTTTTACAGATTGGGCATAGACGGTGGGGCTTGCATGAGAAGAATGATTTGTGAGGCCGAATCCATCGTAGGGAATAAAAACAGTTCTATAATGTCAAGAATACTGCAAATTTTGTTCACGTAAGAATGATGACCGAATTTGTATTTTGAAACTAATGAAGACCATTATTCCAGAGAATATCTAGGTTCAGAGAGCTGTGTTCCTGAAGAGTCACAGAGCTGTATTCTTCCTTCTCTGCCTACAATCGTGACGAAAATTTTGAGGTTGGAAACATTCAATTCTTCATAGAAGATATTAAAATCTAATAAAAGTGGAAAATTATAAACGTTTTTTTATTTCATCAAATAGTGAAATGACCATTGAGTACTTCCACGAAAATATCGATTAAGGGAAAAGGACATTTCTGATTGAAGGATTCACACCGGTTTTCTTGACCCAATTTGGCAGCCGAATGGTAATCTCGATGTTGTTCAGGTTCGTGATCTTCTATAGGGTCCAAAGGATATCTGAGAAGAAAAATTGAAAGTTCTATGATACTGAGAAACATTGAGGTTATCTAAATTATTACCTGAATAGTGTTTCTATTATTTTTTCGGAAATACTTCTATTTTTGAAATTCATCTTTTTGGGAGCCTCGCATAAAGCACGCATAATGCAAGATTTACCGTCGAATCCAAAACTGGAAGGATAATTCGAATGAATTTTGTTGATGACGTACTTTGCTCACTTACTTTTCTATGATCTGCTCCAAACTTCCATAGATACCTCTTCTTTCGCTTCTTTTTACTATGTGGGACTTCTCCTTGAGGTTATCTAGGTAAGTTGTTTTATTCGGGAGTTGATAACTGATGCCCCAATTTACTCCTTCAGTGAAAGTACTGCCAGCCGGTATTATAACTTGTTGGGTCATGCAGAGGGCTACCTGAAAAATATACTCATTGGTTGGAAAATTAAGAGAATTATTCTCACCGATAAAGAAGCCCCTTCGGGGAATGCAGCAAACCTCTTTCCCCTCCTCAAAGCCACCCCTTCCCCACCCTCGATAATCTCGAAATTCGCCAGAATTAAAAATGAGAAGGCCACGTAATAAATCATGTTTCAACCACGGTATCACGCTGGATTCTATGACGGTGTCTCACAAAAACACCGTTCAGTAAATATTTGGCAATTTTGTTTGTACAAAAGGTGTTAATTTCTGTTAATTCCAGAAGTGATCGAAAGAAAGACATTAACTGTTTCTCGAGTAAAGAAATTAGGATGAATTCGAAGCCAGGATTTTTCCTAGCTACACTTGTACTGTTGGTTTTAGTAGTTGAGTGTGCGTTGCTTGAAAAAAGAAGAAGAAAGCGCTATATAACTTTTCCAAAGGGAGCTACTTTATCGGTAAGAATTGAATATAGTTATTAAAATTAAAGTTCACCATACATGAAATCACGACTAAAGTTCACACACACGCGCGGATTTCTAGGTGCAGATATGTCTCACTTACCAAATGGGCATCGCACCTGGTTCAATTTTCACAGAGGCTGTGAATTGGGGTATAAACTACCCCCTAGAAATAAAGGAGGAGATGAAGATGGACATGTCAAAACCTTCCGAAGAAAGGATACTGAGGAGGGAGAGACGCGGTTTGTTTGGTAGAATTGAAAAAATGTTTTACCAGTAAGTAATTTTCTAATAAATTTCACCACAATTAAATAATTTTTTTCAACCCCAGCATGGGTTATGATGGAAGGGACTGCATACTGAGGGCTCTTTGTGAATTTTCTTCAATTTTTAAATCAGCTGATCAAACATTAGAAAAAGAATTATTGAAGGTATTCTTCGAGTGAGTATAATCAACCCTTATTTATACCACAATAATCGATTGAAATTCACAGATACGGATCTGGAAGGAGGACCATAGAATACGAGTCGAAAGAAGACGAGATATACCATCGAGCACAGAAGATGGGGGAGGAAATGGATCTTCGATTTTGTCACAAAACCTACCCGAAATGCCATTTTTCCTTGATTAACGTACTAACTGGTAAACATGGTGTAGAAAATTTGCTTGAATATATGAGAAAATAATTTTTCGTAAACCATTTCCTAATTTGTCGAGGGTTCACGCCATATTGATGGGTGTTCCGTCCCAGGGCTACTGGTTGGACTCGTCAGTGAAGCATAAAGGATAAAGTTATAACTTTCACTCCTGCTCAAAAGTTTAGTCCAAAGGTTAGAAATGAGAATACAAATATTTCAATGGCATTACAGGAAGAAAAAAAGATGAAAAAAATAAAGAAAAAAAAAACAAATCAAAAAAATATATTTGTATTCATATCAACACAGACGTTAAAATTTCCTTATGTTAGAAATAAGGGTGTAAAAATTATAACAAAAACTTTATTCAATCACGAGATACTACATCAAAATTGTATCCATTGGACATTCTCGACTATGAAGGTGACAATTTTTTGAATAAGATTTAAAAAAATCGAAATCAAAAATGAAAAAAAAAGATGAAAAAAATAATAAAAAAAAGACACAAAAAAACTCAAAAAAATTATATTTGTATTGATATCAACGCAGACGTTAAAAATTCCCAATGTTAGGAATAAAGGTGTAAAAATTATGACGAAAACTTTATTCAATCACGAGATACTACATCAAAATTGTATCCATTGGACATTCTCGACTATAAAGGTGACAATTTTCCAAATAAGACTTGAAAAAATCAGCTTTTGGTCCTTTAGAACTGAAAAAATTATCGAGTCAGTCTAAAACAACCATTAATTCATACACTATACCTGTTTATTATATTCCTTATCTCGCAGAAGAACCCACATTTAGTATTATTCCGAAAATTGTTGAACATTTCGCAAATATGCCTGGAAACGCAAGACGTAGCCAAACGAGAGAACCTGGAAAATAAAGTCATTTGATATACTCGAAGACGTTCCTGGCTATGAGCTCTCGCATTTCCCGAGTTTTCCCGGCCGTAAATTTCCGCGCCAAGGAAATGCGTGATCCCGGCGAGGCCGGCTTATGTTTACTCAATTTAAAGAGTTGTTTGCCGAGGAAATAATTTTTTCGCTTCGTGTTCTCTTCGACCCCGTCCCGTCGTTTTATTATGCGAGTAGGGGCTCTAACTTTATTAAGGATCCTCATCGCGAAGTTTCCGGTAATAAAAGTTTCGGCATTACTCACTATGTCATTAACTTATTAGTGTACCCGGGAATTTCTGGTTAAATTAATTCCTGACCGTTCTTTGTCATCTGTCAAAATCTTTCCAATTGGTTTCCAAAACTGAAGAATGCGAATCTACCTACAAGGTGGATGTACGAGCGCTCAAAAGCTCCTGACTTCACGGCAGTGCTTTTATAATTTTTTTAATTAGGTTAGTATTGATTTCATTAACGTCTGTTCAAAATCGAATCGCCAATGACGGTGATATTTGACCTATTTTTTGTTCGGTATATTTTCAGATTTGTATTATTTTATTGGGAAATGCCAGATTTTGATTGTGTCATTATTGCTCTTGTATTTTTTTTTCATTTTGACTTTGATTTTTACTGAACAACTTCTACTCGAGTTTTCAAACATGAAACATTAAGACGGCAAATGCAACAAAACTGTAAAAGTCGTTGAAAACTTTAATAGCCCATAGCTCAGTTATCCAAATGTCCGGTAGGGGGCGTCCCCGTACCGGATGCAATTTTGAACGGGAAGTCTGTCTCTGGTTCATCAAAACTTCGATATTAAATTCGAGGAGTTAGTTGTAGACCCTTAGCAAACTATTTCAAAGTTCTCCACCTCCAGCTACGTTAAAATCAACTGGATTAACTCAGGAACCGAAGAAATTAAAGTTACGAAGTTCGGAGAGAACTTGGGTAGATTAAGGAAAAGCCAACTCTCGAAGGTGTTGATAATCCAGGGATTCCCAAGGAGTTTTATGCAATAAATATATACTCACTTATCCTCTTCTTGTGGAGGACCTACATCCCTCTTGAAAATCTTATTCATCTTAGGGATGGTATCCGGAAGATCAAAGTTGATTCTGATCGTCCAACCATGGGCAAAAATACCGGTGGAGTTTAAAACGTTCGTCTTTCCGTTCAAACGAATCTGGAATAAAAAAAAATTAAGGGAAGGAGCTGGATTGGTGATTTGATACTCACGAAGAATTTACTGTTTTGATTGAAAACCACCCTTCTCTTCACCCTATCAGCGTTGAGTAGATTCAGTGATATCAGTAATAAAAATATTAACCGGACTTGCTCCATGCCAGTTATTTTAGGTACTAACAGTTAACTGTTTCTTCATTGAATATTTTAGACGGTCGAGGTTGGAAATGTGTTATTTTTCAATTAAGATGACCGGAATTTGTGATAATTTTTTAAATAATGTGTATTGAACTGTTTGAGTTCATGTTCTTTGACGGCTTCAACAATCTGCTATGGTGTACAAACACGAGACGTGTCTCCAAAATCAAATAAAAAAAGGATGAAGGAGAATTAATATTATATTAATACATTTTCGAAAAATTGAAAACTGCATTTTCGACATGTCACAATGCAACTATTTTTAAAGGAGTAAGTATATGTGTAGTTTCAAATATTAGTAGGTTAGTGAGCTGTGCTTTGCCATTTCCTTGAGAACCTCAGGTTGTAACGGCAATATTTATTTATTTGCTTTCGAACAATTGTCACGTAGAACTGAATATAATTTGAAAATAATGAGTGCTTAGTATCATAATGAATTCATAATGGGACTCAGAACAATAATGAGCTTCCTCATGTCATCAAGATTGAGTGACATAACGTTGCCATCAGATAAACTCATAAAGGTTGTAGAATAAAACATTCTCAATGAAAAAATTATATTCATCACATCATACAATAATCTCTGCAAATCACATTCGCTTGTCGAACTTTTCAGCTTCGAAAAAAGTTAATAATCTCGTAATTACGAAGTGCCGTTTGAGCCTCTAAAAGGCTCGAAATGTGTCGTCGAAACTCCTCCGGAACGCGTCGATCCTGGAGCGCACCCATGGGGTACCCCACATGCGGTTGTCTCCGACGACACAGCTCAGTGAAAGACGTGATTTAATGGACATTGAACCCTGTAAAGTTGAATCTGATCGGATGGACGTTACCCCTCGAAGAGGAAGAAGTTCGATATGGAGATGCAGGCTTCCCTCAGCGCGAAGTGGCACATCTTGTTGAAATCCCTCGAACCGCAGACGAAGACGAAAGTGTCGTCTCTCTGGTCCGACGTGACGAAGGTTTCGCCCAACTTTTTGATCTGCGAGCTCATCACTTCTTCCTTCTTCTCGAACCTGGCGTCGTTTCTCGAGTCGTCGTAGTCGTTCACGAAGAACTTTAGGAAGAATCTGGACTCCTTTGGTGGGTCGCACGCTTTGGATAACCTGGTGAAACCGTCGTCGAATGCTAAGAACTCATCCAGGAAAGGTATGTCTTTGATTGAGTGATGGACCATCGCCATACCCAGCTTAGTTCTGTAACAAACATTTGTTATCTAATATTTTCTTTTTAAATTCATCATCCAAAAATATTACACATAGGTGGTCTCCCTCTGCAGCGCGAACACCATGAGGGACAGCATCGGGGTAACCCCGGTACCAGCGGATATCAACAGGAACCTGCTCTTGTTCCGGACCTTCTCGAGGTCCAGGTCTCCCAAGAAGGGCATGGACATCTCCAAGACGGCCCCTTCTTCGGTGTCGCAGACGTACCTGCTGACCCTTCCGTCGGTGTATCTTTTCACCAACAGGTGCACCTTGTTCCCGCCGTACGCCACTTTGGCGTCGTTGGGATTGTTGGAGAAGAGGGAATTCGGAGGCGGTATCGGCGTGTACCTCTTGGATGTTCTGCCTGAAAGAAGAATATATAGAATTACATAACGCCAACCCTTCCATTTAATGTATTATTTTAATGAGCTATCCATTTCAATGACGCACATTGTTGCAGGTGTTATTGTTTGTCACATTCCTTCTAGTACTTCCAGATGAGATGATGTTATAAATACCTCTGAAGACGATCAAATCGTCAATAATTTAAAGCAGTTTCTTTCTATACTGTATGATAGATAGGTCGGATAATCGTCCGTTGTAAATAAAGTTTTTTTTTTTTAAACAAGGCTTTCCATTTGAAAAATATAATTATATTTACTATATTTGATGCAGGATGTGGGATGCAGGAAATCAGATAGGGCTGCGATTTCTTTTCCATCGGATTGCGCGACCTCAAAACCCCATATTTCCATACCAAAATTCCCAATATCTACCATAGTTTTGCCGAAAAAAAAAACCGCGTCGAATGATCTTTATTTACCAATAAAAATCTCATCTCCCTCTTATCTCCTGTTTAATCCTCAATTTCTCGACGACCTCGCGTTCCTCCCGACCCGATCGGGAAAATTAGTTTACCGCCGGGCGGAGTTTTCCCAGGCGCATTTCCATATAAATTGAATGGGAATAACATGAAAGCTCACATATGAAGCTGCATCTGTAATGGACCTACTATTTATTCTAACTCTCGAACCTCGTTCCACTTTAAAACGTGAACTATTTAGATAGCAGACGAAACAAAACGTGTCTCACCTCACATAATAGTTATTTATGTCATAAGGATCATAAAGACGATCATTATGGTATTTTTGAAGGAGTAAGTATATGTGTAGCTTCAACTATTAGAAGTTTAGTGAGCTGTGCTTCGCCATTTTCTTGATAACGTCAGGTTGTAAAGGCAATATTTATTTATCTGCTGTCAAACAATTGTCACGTAGAATTGAATATAATTTGAATGATAATGAGTGATTCTGAAACTAGTAGTTTGCCTTCTGATTTGGAAGAAATGACGCGAAATATCGTGGACTCCCCTTTGCCGGAAAAATCACGGAGTGTATATGAAATAGCGTTTAATCGGTACGAAGAATGGTTTTCTACTAAGAAAATCGAGAATATCACTCATGAAAAAGTATTGTTGGCTTACTTTGAATGCTTATCTGAGGAAAGAAAACCATCTTCTCTGTGGTCGTATTATTCGATGATAAGAAGTATTTATTAACACGAAAAAACGTCGATATTAGCAAGTACCTACAGCTGGTTGCATTACTAAAACGTAAATCAGAGGGTTACAGAGCTAAACAATCCAAAATTTGTACCAAACAAGATGTCACAAAGTTTTTAACGGAAGCATCAGATGATACTGTTATATATTTTTATTATTTATTTTTTTTTCGAGACTCTTTTTCATGGAGGGTCCATAAGGTGAACAAACAAAAGCAATTTTCTCACAAAATTATATAATCAGCAATCTTATTCTAAAAAATCAACCCCAACTATCAAAAGAACCTATAACTAATATTTCTAAACACTAAAATAACTCACTATATCTTCTAATATCTGCTTTTTCAATTTTCCTTCTTCCAAGCAGCACGCCGTTTCATTTTTTTTTTATTTTAAATATTAAAATTTCTTGATTAATTTGTAATTTATAACTTGAATAATGACAAAAAAGTTTTCAATAAGCATAGATTAAATTTATAGGTATACATCATTTATGTGGAAAATTGCTCTTTTGAAATGTTTCTCTCCACTTCTTTTCTTCTGTCTTTTCTTTCATGAGACGCTCTATGTGATCTGATAATAACTTAATCTCCTTTTTCGAATTTAACCTTAATTTTTCTTTTTTTTCTTTCATTTTTTTCAAATATCTCTCCCCAATTTTTTTTTATTTCTTGTATGATGTCTTCATATTCAATTTCATTTGTTTGTTCACCTTTAGAACCCTCCTTGAAAATAAACTTTTTTGATCACACCATCGCATGTTTTTTATATAGAATTTCATTATGGTACTTAGTACCATAATGAATTCATTATGGGACTTTGTACCATAATGAGCTTCCTTATGTCATCAAAATTGAGTGACATAACGTTGTCATTACGACATGTGTAACCGTTCAACAGTCCCTCTCTTCGAGGCGCCGCTGGATTTGAATCGCTGCATCTTACAGCGCAAGTCGTTGCGCGCAGCCCGAATCTGTTCCTTTGCGTTTGGCCATTTTGAGATCTGGAATTGATTGGATGATATCGATTTTGCATTGAAGTGAACCGAGGAATTTTCACTTTCAATCATTGAACATTTTAACTGTTAAATATACATCCAAATTTGTCTCGGCGTGAAATTCTTTCACGGTAAGTCTTCCCTATTATCCACTGAGATATTTTCTGGAATAATTCACAGAGACAGTAGATATTCTTGTGCACGTTCTTCAGGTTAGATCTGTGGCTGATCTCAAGTATCTATCTTATATTTTTCATTTTCTTTGCCTGGCAGTTGTATTTTTATTATTTCAAAGCTTCCTCTAGGATACAATTCGTCTTTTCTGTACATTTTGGTTCCTTCAATGACGTATTCAGACCTGAAGCAATGCTTGGATTGCAACTTTTTCTAATAAATTTTGAACAATTCACAGCTCTTTCCCTGGGATTAGAGAAGTTGTTCCCCTGAGATTGGGACATTTAGCACCACTTCCTCAAGACCTCCAATCATTGAATATTTCCGATAGGGAGACATTTCCCTGGAGTTGGATTGTTGGAAAATTGTATCGTATCTGCAAATCACTTGTTCTGGCTGTTTTTCACCCTTGGAGCTGGTCATATTTCAAGCATTGAAAGACGTTGTTATATGGAGGAAATACCCCCAAAGATCTGGGAGAAATGATCGAGTTAAGTAATACCTATATTGTATAAATTCATCTGTTGAGAGGTCGATCTCAACTTGTTGTAAACAATTGTAGATTTGAATTTTTATTATAATTGTGAAACCTGAAGGGAGTTATTAATTCTGTCAGGAACCCTGAGATTTGGATTTTATTGCTCATCAAAGTTGAAACGAAGGAGGTCAACATCAAAGTTAAAATCAAAAGATAAAATGAATCAAAACTCACGTTCTGGCCATAACACCCTGTAATGCGACCCAAGCGGCGCGTACACCACAAAGTCCTCCCTCCTCGTCAACTCCAACAGAAACATGTTGGGCACCACCTCCTTCTTGCTCGACACCACGTACTCCACCCTCCTATAATCCAGGGAACTCTCCTCGACCTCCTGCTTCAAGATCCCGTAGTTCACCCAGGGCACTTCCTCGACCTTCTTGAACACCAGCTCCACCTTCCCCACCTCCTCGAACACCCTCAGCAGACACGGCCAGTGCACGGCTCCCTCCAACGTCACCTGGTTGACCACCGTCTTGTTCGGGAACCGAAGCCAAACGGTCACGACGGTCGCAGACTCCCTCTTCGCCTCCACCAGCGGGTTGGCGAGGCAGCCGCAGCCGAAGGCGATGCAGATGGAGTGCGACTTCTGTAGCCACTCGAACCTCGGCACGTAGTTCTCGTCGCAGACCCTGGACAACAGCCACCTGTTGTAGAAGGTGTTGGTGGTCAGCTGCATGTCCGGGTCTTCGTGGTCGCAGTGGAAGGAGGGGGGTTGGATGGGGGACGGTTCGGGGGGTGTGCGGGGACGGGGCGCGGTCGTCTTGCCCTGGATGGCGATCGGGGGGTGAGGTTCCTTCGGTTCTTCCCACGGTGGAGGTTCCAGTTGGGTCTGGTTGGAGACCAGAGGCCCGACGTAGCACTTCTTCAGGATGGTGTCCCAGTTCACCCAAGGGTGGGCCTTGAATATTTAAGGATTATTGATGGAAATGGGGAGATTGTCGATTCCTTACGTCGTAAAATAATTTCGTGGCGTCCTTGCCCAGTCCTCGCTTCAGTTCCTCGACTCCGCCTGGATGGAAGGGAACGTACGAAGTCACGTTGAAGACTTTTCCTTGTAGAGCCAGCCAACCGTCGCTGACCTTGTTATGTTTGGCCAATTCTTCGGGTGTCACCTGAGGGGGAAAATACACGTTATTTCTGAGATTAACGAGTTGTGAAATTACTTCTTTTCGCAACGTTTAATCCACTCCAAGGGAAAATTGCAATTGACCTCATGTATAGATCTGGAAAATCATTCGCGGAATATAGGATTCACAATGTGTTTGAAAAGACGCCAGGACAAGTCGACCGACATAAAATTCAACATTGTACGAGACGGATAATCGAGTATTCAACTAAACCACTTAAAAATTGACCGGCGTGAAAAGAGCGGCCAAAGATAGCAGACCGAATCTCCGGAAATACCCGATCGACCAGTGGCGTTCCGAAAAAATATTTCTATGGACTATTACGAAAATTGATAAGTTCTTTTTCAGAACTAATGAAAATAATACATTAATTATTTACCAAGATTACATGTAATACAAATGGAAAGTGTTTATAATGGTAAATAAAAGGAGAAATGTAAGGCCGATTGGCCGATTCTTACACAGCTCGAAATGAAAAAATTCTTTTCGTATAGAAGCCGTGGTTCCAGCATCAAAAGCTTTTCACAGGATGTTTCTCATTGCAATACTATCATTTCGTGAAAAAATGGTTGAATTCCTTTGGGATCCAGAGGTTGAAATTTCAACCCTCGAATTTCAAAATTTGTTTTTATATGAAAGCCGCGGTTCTAGCATCACGATATTTTCACAGGATGTTTCTTATTGCAATCCTATCATTTCGTGAAAAAATGGTTGACTTCCCTTGGGATCCAGGGGTTGAAATTTCAACCCTCGAATTTCAAAAATTATTTTCATATAAAAGCCGCGGTTCTAGCATCACCAGATTTTCACAGGATGTTTCTTATTGCAATCCTATAATTTCGTGAAAAAATGGTTGACTTCCCTAGGGATCCAGGGGTTGAAATTTCAACCCTCGAATTTCAAAAATTATTTTTATATGAAAGCCGCGGTTCTAGCATCACCATATTTTCACAGGATGTTTCTTATTGCAATCCTATCATTTCGTGAAAAAATGGTTGACTTCCCTTGGGATCCAGGGGTTGAAATTTCAACCCTCGAATTTCAAAAATTATTTTCATATAAAAGCCGCGGTTCTAGCATCACCAGATTTTCACAGGATGTTTCTTATTGCAATCCTATAATTTCGTGAAAAAATGGTTGACTTCCCTTGGGATCCAGGGGTTGAAATTTCAACCCTCGAATTTCAAAAATTATTTTTATATGAAAGCCGCGGTTCTAGCATCACCATATTTTCACAGGATGTTTCTTATTGCAATCCTATCATTTCGTGAAAAAATGGTTGACTTCCCTTGGGATCCAGGGGTTGAAATTTCAACCCTCGAATTTAAAAAATTATTTTCATATAAAAGCCGCGGTTCTAGCATCACCAGATTTTCACAGGATGTTTCTTATTGCAATCCTATAATTTCGTGAAAAAATGGTTGACTTCCCTTGGGATCCAGGGGTTGAAATTTCAACCCTCGAATTTCAAAATTTATTTCCATACAGAAACTGCAGTTCTAGCATCACCAGATTTTTACAGGATGTTTCTCATTGTAATATTTTAATTAATCCTCAAAAAGAACTCATCAATTATCGTTATAGTCCATAGAAATATTTTTTCGGACGCCACTGGTCGATCGGGTATTTCCGGAGATTTGGCCTGCTATCTTTGGCCGCTCTCTTCACGCCGGTTAAAAATTGATAGATTGTCGCTACGAAGCCTGAATGAACTGAACGTGTCCGCGTCTAAAGGAGGGGGAAAACATCCGGCGGTCGACCTGGTGTGAATGAAGCAGAAATGCGTAATTTTACCTGCACTTTTCCAGCCAAAGGTCCCAGACCGGTGAGGTCTTTCGAATTCGTCAAACGGACCCAGTCGATGTGAGAATGGCCTGGTTTGAGGACGCATTTGTTCCTTGGGTTACCTACGAAAATTATCAATAAAGTTAATTTGCATTAATTATAAGAAGTATTTTCACAAGTCCTCCGATAGGCATATTCCCGAGTATTAAAATCTCTCCACAATTTCACTGAAAAAACTGGAGATAAATCAGATAGAGTGTGAGCCAACGCTCCCGCAGTATTTACCCCCAATTTCCCTAAAACATTCCGACCTTCTCCCTTATCCCGAAAAAGAAGTAGAACAGAGGACATCCGAACCCCAAGACGAGAAATTCGAACCGACCGAAAAGCCGGCTCGTCTTGTCGGGGCTTAAGGGTGGCGTGAAGTACGCCTCGTCATCCGAATGGTAAAGTGTGTCGATCGGATGGGATTTCCACGGGGGTTATTTCCAGATTTCCCTCGGGTTTTTCCAGGAATGATATGGGACAATAAAAAAAAATTTCTTCAAAAAGACTGCAATGGTGAAATGTAATGAAAAATTATTTCAGTTAGTGAAACATTCCTAAAATTCAACATTGAAATGATAAAATGGGGAAATTTCCATTTTCCAGTGTAATGTAAAATTTTGGAATTTATGAAAACCACTAACAATATTCAAATAATTTTGTTTTGATTATACAGGGTGTCCCAGAATGAATCGATAATCCGGTAACACTGTATAGAAGAGCTATTGGACTCTCTGAAAAAAATACAAAAAAAAATCTACCCCTACTAGAAAGATTTTTTTTCAAAATAATGATTTCTTGCACATCACGTTGCTAATCCATCAGTTTCTTCATAGTGAAATATTCTTTATTGAATTACCAAAAGATATGCTGAAAACCGTATAGATATCTGTTGTAACTTTTTTGAAAAAAAAATATCCAACTTCCAAATTTCATCATAAAATGTGATGAATATTTCATAATGTGAAAGTTTAATCGTTCAAGGTGGAAATAAAATTTGAGAAAGCCTGTGTGACCAACTCAAAAAAAAAATATGCGCCTTTCATGTAAATTTCAAAATGGTACAATACATCTTCATAACTTATGAAGAAACTGATTTGATTCATTTGTGAGCTTGTTGCACAGAAAAACGCAACGTGATAATATTAATTTGAAAAAAAAAATATTTCTAGTGGGGATAGATTTTTTATGGATTCCAATAGCTCTTCTATACAGTGTTACAGGATTATCCTTTCATTCTTGGAGACCCTGTATATTTTTAATTCTTCCGAGACTCTATTTTAATGAGGGTTCTGAAGGTGAAAAAGTAATAATTTCAATACAATTTTTTTTTTTCAAACTCAAATAAACTGATTCTAACAAAATGAAAAATTCTCAACTAATAAATCCTTTCGAACTCACTCACAGAGAACTGAGAGAACAGTCCAAATAAAGTTCCTTCAATTTTCCCTGAATTGAACAAATTCCCAAATACTATGATAATTTTCCATCCTAAGATGTTTCCAAATACACAATATCACGTATCATCACGTTGTTTTCTACAAACAATTTCTCCAAATATAATGTTGCGCTCTTGTGGATTTAAGACAATAATACGATAGGTATGTCAATATATATGCTTTCATTCGTTAATTTCAATCCTCACTCTTTCAAGTCCTATGTAATTCTATTTGACCAGATTTTATACCAATATTTCGATGCTTTTTTCGTTTTTGTATATCAATGCAAAGAACTCTTTTCAAAGATCAATTCTGACACTGACGTTTTTCCATCAATTGCCAACTGGCCTGCTTTTTCCTTCCTAATTATTTCATATCGCATATCCTAGGTATTCCAATATTCTTGATAGATTCTTTCCACTTCTTCATTTCATATACATCATTATTTTGATATACTTCATGAACATAACTAAACTAATCTTAACTATTTAAAATTATTAATTTTAACAAATTCATATTTTTCTTATTTTTAAATAATCTGAACCCTCTTTGAAAATACATATTATAATAATTTATGAATTGATCGAATTTACTGAATTGACTAAGATGTTTGAAGGTTCTCGAATTTTTGGTGATATTATTTGAATTTATTTTATTTTAATTTCTTGGAACGTTGGGAAATATTACCATGTTTCAATTTCCATGAATAGTCTACTGAGTGGTTCTGTGGAATCTACTCAATTGGTTCTATAACCTCTATATAAAAAAATTATTATACGTTTTGATGCTCACATTTTTAACACCCTGTATGATAAGGAGTTAAAAAAAAACAAATTAGGATACCTTGAACACTAAGCTAAAGAAAAGGTACTCTTGTTCATTGTCGCTAAAATGAACCGTTTTCGAAAAACAAAATAATAAACGAAGTAATTTTTTTATTTCTAGTGAAAAGAACCATGAATTCAAATTTTTTTTGTCTACAACAATGTGTGATACGAAAGTTATTCAAGGAATGAAAAAGTTCAAGTTTATGTTATTGAATCCGACAAAATCACAAAGATTCTTAACAATGCAGTTTTGGCCCAGATAGGCACCTTAACAAAAATAATAATAATAATTAGAATTCATGGTTCTTTTCGATAGAAATGAAAAAGTTATTTCTTGTATTATTTTGTTTTTCGGAAACGGCTCATTTTATCGACAATGAATAAGAGTACCTTTTCTTTAGCTTAATGTTCAAGGTATCCAAATTTATCCGATTTATTTGAATTTTTTCATCATGCATGACCATGCCTGTAACCTCAATGAAAATAAATATTATAATTATTATTATCTGCCATAGTTTCCCCGAAAAAAAATTATTTAATTTTTCCAACTTTCATTTTCGAGTTGGGTTCAAAAGACTGTACTGGCGCGAATATCACTATGAAAAGTCTACTGAGTGGTTTTGTGAAATCTACTCAATTGGTTTTATAACATCCATATAAAAAAAATTAGATAATTCAATGACCCTATAGGTTTGAAGGTTCACTGTCGAACTGATCGAAAATCAATCGGTTTTAATTATAGCAAACGACCACTCACTTCTATTTTCGCGCTCATTTATCGGTGCAGCGCTTTCGTCAGCATCGTTGACAACCCCCACGTCCTCACCCCTGCTCTCGTCGTCATCCCTACGGACTCCGCTACCGCCACTCTCGTTCAGCTTCTCCATACCATCAGAACAACAACAACATAACACTTTCTTCATGGACATTTCACGTTGAATCTTTATAGAAAAATATAAAAAAAACACGAAAAACAACACAGTAAAATAAAACTTGGACGATCAGCTGTTCATACTGTAGCCGGGTTGAGAACGAACTGAGCGGGGAAATTCAATTCTTCGTGCTTCAACATCTGCGACAGTTTTTTCCATGTTGGTTATCGGTTCCAGATTGAAACCTCCTCTTGAGAACAATCCAATTCAAACATATACTGTACGCTGAAAAACGCTTCGCACAAATGACACTTACGACGTTAGTCGCGAACCGTTCGCGACTACCCTCGGTACGATTTCCAGGAACATCCTGTATACGCGATTCGCGACTTTCATTTACCGGCCGCTTTTCCGCACTTTCCTCGGGAAAGTTCGAGCTGCGACTATTCCCTCTCGTCATTTCGAGTGCGGAATACGGTGTACTCGCACGCATGCACGGACGATTCGCTTTAATATTTACAGCCCCGAATGGATAAAACGAGGAATACCAATTCGAAATTTTACGAGTATGTTTCGTTTGAGAGAGCGTTGATGCCGAATAAGCGGGTTTGGGATGGATTGATTCGAGAGTTTTCCGAGAGATTGGACACTGTAAGAAGGGCGGATGAGGGGTCGATGAAACACATTGGCTGAGATTCGATATGATGGAGTTTATTGATAGCTTAAACTAAAAGCCAACATAAACACGACTGCTACGTTGGATAGGTTATGGAAATAGAGGTTATGTCTTATGTAGGGATGAAACGATACGAGTAAATACGAGTACATACTCGATACTTTTCGGTACTTTTAGTATCGATACTTTGAAATAAAGTATCGAGTAGGTATCGGTCAAAAGTATTCATATCGATAAATCGATACCTAAGTTCAATAGTGTAACAAATCCAAAAATCCAAATTTGAGTTGTTACATAACCTAATACAACGTTCTATCAATTTCAATACTGAAACAACTCCTATTTCGTATATAATCTAAATTTCCTGCTGTTTTGATAGTGTTGATATTAACCATAGAGATCATAGAATTATTGAGATCATTCAGCCATTAGATTATAGAATAAAATGGATTAAGTTTTGTGTTCAAGTCATTGAAATTACTTTTTTTCTCAGCTTTTTCATAGAATTACATGTGATTTATCTTGGGGGTCATAGAAAATTTCAATAATTTTTCAGTTCGATCATAAGATTCAATTCTTAGAAGAATTATCGATGATTTTCTGTTGGAAACATAGAGTTTACTCAATTTTTATGATATTCTTTGATTGGTTCATAGAATTATGAAGTTCATCATAGATTTATAATATGTACATAGTTGTCGGTTTCAATAATTTTAATTCTTGAAAAATTACATTAGACTTTTGAGATATGAAGTTCTACCTCCAGACCATAGAACTATTGTGATCATTAAGTTATTGGATCATATAATAAAAATGGATTTAGTTCCGTGTTGAAGTCATAGAATCTTCGTCTTTTTTCAAATTCGTTCAAAAAATTATATGTGATTTTTCTTGGGGTCATAGAAATTTAAATGCCTTTATAGTTCGATCATGAGATTATGCCTGATGTTTTTTATTGAAACCCTAGAGATTTAAGGATTTATAGATTATTTCCAATTTATAGAATAATGAATTTCATTATAGATTTATAATACAGAGATGTCAGATGGACTGATAAATATTTTGAAATCATATTTCTTCCATATTTTTCAGTAGAAAAATCAAAATTTCATGGTAAAAACTAGAAATTACCAATTGAAATTCTCGAAAATTTCGCGATTAACGACCCTCAACCAAGAAAGAGTCGGGTGCAGTTTTTTCATAAATTCTGTGTTTTTCATTTTTTTCAAGGTGAGAATATGATTCACATCAACAAAGTTCTATGGTTATGTCATAGAATGACATCCGTCTAAGCACGAATATAAATATCTGACGAACCAAAGAGTCCTGTTAAAATTTTTTTCTATGCTTCCATTTCATTCGATAAATTTCCTTATCGAGACCATAGAACTTTCATTAACATTAAATTATTATCCGTACAAAGAATTTAAATCAGTCAAGAAAACGATAAAAATGTTTGAATATACCTCACGAATACGTGGTTCCTGGATATATAAATATCTGGCTTAAAAGCACATGAAATATTAAAACAATACTCGTTTTCTAGGTTTGGGATTCAGCCGCCAGAGAGTGTTTAGACTTTTGAGATCGCGAATAACCTCTTCTGTAGGTTATTGAAAGTCACGGGGATGTCAAATAGTTTATTTACAAATATTGATACACCTGCACTTCTAAGATTCGAGAGAGTAAATTATTACTCCATCCCTTCAAATATTATTTTTGATACAACCTTCTGTACATTTTATTTTAATCTTCTTCAGCTTAAAACCAATATTGTGACATCAAAATCCTATTTTTCTTCTTTGTCCATATAAACAACCACTGAAATAAATCTAATGATCCTAACTAATCCGATGATAATCCTTCCGATGATAATAATCCTTAAATTAAATTATTAACTTCTATGGTTCAAAGACAATAACTTCACGAAAAACTGAGTTACACGTCCTACAACTGTGAGTTATTGAAAGTCATGGGGATGTCAAATAGTTTATTCACAAATATTGATACATCTGTATTTCTAAGATTCGAGAGATTAAATTATTCCTCCATCCCTTCGAATATTATTCTTAATATAACCTTCTCTACATTTCATTTCATTCTTTTCAGTGAATTTCTGGCCTGCTTAAACCCAATTTTGTGACATCAATATCCTATTTTTCTTCTTTGTCTATGTATTCAACCACTGAAATAAATCTAATCATCCCAAGTGATCCGATGATAATCCTCAAATTAAATTATTTCCTTCTATGATTCAAAGGCAACATCTTCACGGAAAACTGGGTTACTCGTCCTACAAAATTCCGAAGACGATTAGCATAATCGCCACGATCCAATAATCATTCAATCAAGATACGAGAGACTAAATTATTCCTCCATCCCTTCAAATATTATTCTCAATAATCTTAATATAACCTTCTTTACATTTTATTGCTATTATATCTTTTCAGTGAATTTCTGGCCTGCTCAAACCAAATATTGTAAAATCAAAATCTCATTTTTCTTCTTCGTCTATGTATCCAACCACTGAAATAAACCTAATCAGCCAAACTAATCCGATGAAAATCCTCAAATCAAATTATTTCCCTCTATGGTTCAAAGAAATAAAACAGTTACTCGTCCTACAAAATTCTAAAGACGATTAGCACAATTGCCACCATCCATTAATCATTCCTCCTTAGAAATATCGTAAATCAAATAGGACAGGGGGTGGTTTGAAAATTTCAACCCTCCTGCAGTTAAAAGTGTAAGTAAACATAAACTCTGTCATGTCGTGTCTATAATAACACATTTAGTGCCTTGCAGACGAGGGAAGATCAAGTTGAAACACGCATACTCAACATAATAAAGATTAATTTACGATTACTTCACCTTTCACTTCAGGTGGCTCGAAAATTTTCAATTCTTGATCGAAATTGTTATGCAACATAGAATACGTCAATCATGTTTTACCTGTTGCCGATGCAGAAGTGCTGACAGAAGCGATTCCCGCGGCCAATTTACTAACTTCCTTGAGCATCGGGGGCACGAATCTAGGACTATTTTCACCGCCACCCGCCGTCAACAAAAGCCCTAGCCCACTTTTGCCCGGTTTGGGAGAACTCATTGTAAACAACCCACTCAACCTCAAAAAAGACGCACACACCGCCGTCACTCGATGTAAATAAACGACACTGAAGAACAACTTGAAACGTCCATAATTCGGCTAAACCAATCGATATTCTCGATAAAATAACATAGATTCTCTGGAAAGTGGAAATGATACTTTCAATCACACAACTTGGGATTATCGTCTGACATTCTGTCAAATTAGGAACAGTGCATGCAACTGTTGAGGTTATAATTCAAAACTACGGATGTATCATGGGTTATCTAACTACGTTCGATGATTGAATACAGGGACGTACAATGAATTTTGGCCCGTTATTCGAGTATATTATTATTTAATTTGTATTTGAATCAGTAGAGTGAACGTTTTTATCTTCTTTTCCAAAACTCCAATTTGAAATTCTTCTATCCTACCTGTACTTGCTTGCGAAATAATTGGCGTTTTAACGTGGTTAATTTTCGTCTTCGCCTCGTATCCACCACAGACCGACCCTGTCGCGCCACGTGATTGTCAGAAACACCTTGACAGTCGTATTTTCGTACGTCGTTTCTATATTTACATACTCATAATATGTTGCGCTGGTCCGTTTTCGAACCATTTTCAAGTCGAGCATAACCGGCGAGACAGTCACACTTCGAGTGTTGCGCGATTATCATCGATATCGCGAAGTGCCATCGTCATAAATCTTATTATTGCCCACGATGAACGAAACGCGAAGGCCCGTCGTTTCCAAGATGAAGATCTTCTACGATTTCCTGATCGCCCTCGCCCGTTTGATTTTTTGCGTTTACGACTATCTGATCCACTCCTCCTTCTGGCTGATGTACAGGTGTTCGAAGCAGAAGTCGCCTCCGATTTCCGACCTCCTCCTGTTGGATTCCGCCACCCAGATAGCCTACAAGATCAGGACGAAAAAGGTACGTTTTTGGGGTGGAATGGTGGATGCGCCATCTGCGCATTCACTCAGTTCTCAATTAATTACGGATTCGTTAAGTTGGTTGAGTGAAACAGAAGGTCGAATTAAATGAGTCCTTGGAGTTTGATAATTACATACAATTATATGTATCTACTATTTTAATGATTCGATGAATATTTGAATAATCCAGGTTATTTTCTGAGTAATATTTCTGCGTCATACTCAGCAACTCGATAAAATCCATTCATATAAGTGAAAACAGTTCATTATCTTTTAAGGAAGAATGTTATCAGTTTTGATAACGTTCTGAATGGATTTCGTGTCGAATTGAATTCGTCGTCTGAAATAAAATCTGAAATGGTGTATGAGCTCTCGTAAAAACTACTCTTAATAATTATTTTTTTATGAGTTTTCAACAATTGAAGTTGAAATTACTTTGTGGTTAAATTAAATGACAAAAAAAGACCTTCATGATTTAATTCACTCAATTATACATATTTGAATGCTATCCTTATCCTACTCTTTCGTTTTATTGGCGCATAATTTTTCCCATTGTTTCGTATTATCGCAACTACTTATCGTAATGCATTGAATATTATATCAAGTTGTATTGGTAGAGCTAATAGTTTCTTATATCATTAATAATTGTTATTCAAAAATTAACCTAACGAAGGGATGGGACATCGTCATCGATGTTTTTCAAAAATCGATGTTTCATGATCGATGTCGATGACAAAAAAGAAGAAAAACCCACATGGATATCGATAAAACCGATTCTCATAGAATGATTACAAACTCGAGATCCAATTGCAAGGTTAATCGAATACTTTGTATGCATTATCATGATTACGATTCAAGGATTGTAATGTAATGAATTCATTTTTGCGATTTCTCTTAATTTTTTTCATTCAAATTTATTTTTAGTTCATGCTTTCTTGAATTTCCGTTTTATGTTTAAGATAATTGTATTTTTCTTCGAAATATAAAAATTTTCAGTAGAAATTGAAATTAATTTGATATATGTGAATCAAATATATTAAAATTATAAATTCTCGATCATTGAGAGTCTGAAAACATCGAGGTTCACAAACATCGATGTTTACTTAACATCGATGGTTTGTTTCGATGTTGAACATCGATGACCTTGAAGCAGTGTTGCCAGATTCTTCATATTAATTTTCTTCAATTCAACCTCAAAAATTCTTCATATTTCTGCAGTGCTGTGTAACGTCATTTTGGAGTACCCACCCACCGTTAGTAATGAATATTTTAAATTGCGTAAACTTTGGTGAGGCAAAAAAAAAACAATAATTTCGAGTCGTAGCTAAACCATTTTACCGAAATATGTGAAAACACATACGAAATCAATTAAATAATTGCAAAAACATGTGATTCCAAAAAAATTCTTCAGTGGTTTTTGTGAAATATTCTTTTTTTCTTTTTGGAATCTAAAATTCTGCATATTGAAGGAAATTCTGCATTTCTGGCAACACTGCCTTGAAGACAAATTCTAATGCTTTCGAAAAAAACATCGAAAACTATTCTCGATGGTTCAATAGGAAAAAATCACGTACCGCGAGATAGCGCTGAAATCACAAGATGTCGGGCCGAGAGGTGCTCAAAATTATTCTTTCTAAACAAGTCAAAATCGAATATTTTTTATATGATTGCGGAATTAATAATAATGGAAGTGCTTGCTACAAACTAACATACGTGAGGTACGTTTCCCAATCTTCAAGATTGTATGCCATTTTTTAACTGCCTTGAGATTCAACGGGAATTTATGCGAAGAAATTTCAGAAGAACTATTTTATGAGCATTGAGGAACAGAGCACATTTTTCGAGATCTTATTCCCAAATTACCTCTTACAATCCGCTGCATTTTCAGCTCGTATACAGTTCATTTGAAACAATTGTCTATAAATTATCATCTAAATATATCATTATCGATACATAAATGACTTAAAATCATAAAAATATTTCACACTTTTCCCATATAAACACACACATGTTAGTTTGTTGTTCACCTCTCGGGTATTTCAAACGATTAAAAGTAGATGTCGTCCACTCTGTCATTCTTCCCCAATGCTTTTGAAAGAACCATCGAAAAGTATTCTCGATGGTTCAATAGGGAAAAATCACGTACAGTGAGATGGCGCGGAAAATCACAAGATGTCGGGCCGAGAGGTGCTCAAAATTATTCTGTCATTTCTGTCTTTCATAACAAGTAAATCAAATATTTTTTATAAGATTGCGGAATTAATAATAATGCCTGTGAAAGTCGAGATAACCACTTCGGACATTTTTGATTATGTGGGTGAACTTGAATGTCAAAGCTGATAGCAAATGACCACTCCATTATAGAAAATTATTAAACTTACTATAAAAAAATCATCTTTCAGGAAGTGCTTGCTGCAAAGTAACAACTTCTTTGAGATACGTTTTCCAATCTTCAAGATTGTCTGCCATTTTTTAACTGCCTTGAGATTCAACGGGAATTTATGCAAAGAAATTTCAGAAGAACTATATGATGAGCATTGAGGAACAGAGCACATTTTTCGTGATCTTATTCCCATATTACCGCTTACAATCCGCTGCATTTCATATATTTCACACTTTTCTCATATAAACACACACACGTTAGTTGTATTGTTCACCTCTCGGGTATTTCAAACGATTAGAAATAGATGTCGCCCACTCCGTGATTCCTCCCTAATGCCTTTGAAAGAACCATCGAAAAGTATCCTCGATGGTTAAATGGTTTCTATGAACGCAACAGGGTACGTTCCGAAATTCCTCACAATCTCCTTCAAATTTCCAGCTAAAAAGCGTGGACGTCTTGGAATCCTTCATATCCCGCATAAAACACATCAACCCCACCTTAAACTGCGTGGTCGCAGATAGATTCGAGAAGGCGAGGGACGAGGCGAAAGCGGTGGACAAACTGCTGGAGTCGGGGCTCATACCAGAACACGTCCTGGCCAAAGACAAACCCTTGCTTGGCGTGCCATTCACCACAAAAGATGGTATAGCGGTGGAAGGAATGATCTATTCGGCCGGCTTGGTCGCCAGGAAGAACGTAGTGGCGGAGGAAGACGCCGTGACCGTCAGAAACTTGAGGAACGCCGGGGCCATACCCATAGCGCTGACGAACGTTTCGGAACTCTGCATGTGGTGAGTAACTTCTTGACATTCTGTGGTTTTGTACTGAATTGGTTCTTTTATGCGGTAACAGTATTACCGACATTACAGTTTTCTATTGAAAACTGCAAAAAACTAGAACTCTACCTTGAATGAGTTCTTTTTAACGTGAAAATATTACTCCATATAATCTTTGGCCAAGATCGTAATTTTATAGTGGTTTAAGGACTCTACATTGTGTATGCAACCCAAATTGCGCTCGATTCTTACTGTATTGGTACTTTTAAAGGGATAAAACTATTACCGACATTACAGTGTTCTATTGAAAACCGTAAAGAACTAAAACTAAACCTCAAATGATTTTTTTTTCTTGAAACCCAAATTACGTTTGATTCAATAAAAGAGATTGACGGAAAAACAAGAAATTCCAAACACAGACTTTTAGCATTCAAAATAACAAGTTTATTCATTTGTGCAGTTGAGTTAGGTTAGGTTAGGAAGTTTTACAGATTTGTACAAGTAACTGGACATTCTGTGGTTTTAAGCATGAATTGCTGAGGCCATTTTTTTGACTTACCTCTATGGTGTTGTTTTCAGGTGGGAAAGCGACAACAACGTACACGGCCGCACCAACAACCCCTACCACACCGGCAGGACGGTGGGCGGTTCTTCGGGCGGCGAAGGGTGCATCCAAGCGGCGGTGGGTTCCGCCTTCGGGCTGGGTTCCGACATCGGCGGTTCCATCCGAATACCGGCCATGTTCAACGGCGTGTTCGGTCACAAACCCTCGCCGATGATAGTGTCAAACGTGGGTCAGTTTCCTTCGCCCACCTGCGACGAGCTTCAGAGTTTCCTGGGTTTGGGGCCTTTATGTAGGCACGCAGAGGACCTCATACCCCTGTTCAAGGCCATAGCGGGCGAGAAGGCGGCAGGATTGAGGCTAGACGAACCGGTGGACATCAGAGACGTAAATGTTTTCTACCAGGAGGATAATCAGGGCGCCCTCTACGTTTCCCCAGTGAATAAGGAAATACGAGCGCTTTTCAGTGAGTACAATGTTTCTATAGGGAAAAATCACGGAAAAACTTGAAATAATCCGTTTCAGCACAATGAATCCCGAAAAGGTACTCGTTTTCCTCCATATTTGTTTACATTTCGCAGCGCCCTCATCGGTAGTTGGAGTCGCGAATAAGAGAACATTATGCACATAAATTCACCCTTTAATCATTCACTAAAAAGTCTTCACATGAAACTAACAAAATCGAAGGAAAAACCTGAAAAAAAGCCGAAATAATCCGTTTCAGCACAATAAATCCCGAAAAGGTACTCGTTTTCCTCCATATTTGTTTATATTTCGCAGCGCCCTCATTGGTACTTGGAATAGCGAATAAGAGTACTTTATGCACAGAAAAAGACTCTTCAATCATTCACTGAAAATTCTTCACATAAAACTAACAAAATCGAAGAAAAAACCTAAAATGCACCTGAAATAATCCGTTTCAACACAATAAATCCCGAAAAGGCACTCGTTTTCCTCCATATTTGTTTACATTTCGCAGCGCCCTCATCGGTTGTTGCGAATACCATTTCCTAGCGTTCTTTTGCGACGTACTTTCTATGACCCGAGCGTTTTTTAGCGAATAGGAGTAAATTATGCATAGAATAAGCCCCTCTTTACCGATCACAGAAACGCAAAACTTCAGTTCCTGCATTCATTGACTACGTCTGTGAGAAGGTACTCGTTTTCCTACATATTTGTTTACATTTCGCAGCGCCCTCATCGGTAGTTGGAATCGCGAATAGGGAAGAATCACGGAGTGGGCGACTTCTACTTTTAATCGTTTGAAATATCCGAGAGGTGAACAATAAACTGACGTGTGTGTTTATATAGGGAAAGTTTGAAATATTCGTATGATTTTGAGTCATTTTTGTATCGAAAGTGATATATTTGGATGATAATTTATGGACAATTGTTTCAAATAAACTGTATACGATCCGAAAATGCAGCGGATTGTAAGAGGTAATGTGGGAATAAGATCACGAAAGATGTGCTCCGTTCCTCAATGCTCATCATATAGTTCTTCTGAAATTTCTTTGCATAAATTCCCGTTGAATCCCAAGACAGTTAAAGAATGGCAGACAATTTTGAAGATCGGGAAACGTATCTCAAAGAATATGTTAGTTTGGAGCAAGCCCTTCCTGAAAGATGATTTTTTTATCGTAAGTTCAATAATTTTATTTAATATAGTGGGCATTTGCTATCACATTCACGTTCACCCATATAATCAAAAATGTCCGAAGTGGTTTGTAAAGTTTTGCAGTTTTAAATACCGACTATTTTATCTGAACGAGAGTTCAGAACACTTTCAATATACGAACACGCGGGATCGCAAACTAATCTTAACTATTTTTGGCCAGCGCAGTGATCAATCTAGGAAGGACTCTACATTTCGTAGAAACCACAGGACCTTCTCATCGTACTAGGGAAATTTATCGGGAAGTCTGAGACAATTAAAACACAATATTTTTAGCACCCAAAATAAGAAAATAACAAGTTTATTTCAGAGTGCCAAAAGGTAAAAAAAAAACAACCCCAAGGGGAAGAAAAAAAAACAACCTCGCAAGTAAAGAATATTCCTAAACAGAGGCAAATAATAAAATGGTAAATAATTATGAGAATAGTAGAATATATCAAAATCAAGTGGTAAAATATATCAACATCAGGTAATAATGAGAGTATTAAAATATATCAAAATCAAGTAATAATGAGAGTATTTAAATATATCAAAATAAGGTAATAATGAGAGTATTAAAATATATCAAAATCAAAAGTCAGTCATAGAGAGCAATGGGGAAATATATCACAATCAAAAATAGATACTACAGAACGAGAAAACCCTTTCTGTAGAATAGATAGCATTAATGGTAAAAGATATCACAAATGGTGGATGCAAAGATCATGTATCGTAAGTGAAAAACTGTTCACTAAATAACAATATACACAGAAAAGGGTTGGATTCAAGAGGGACTTTCCTTCAGAATGATATGTGCTACGTCCACACCAACAACTTGAACGGTACAAAGGAAAGATTATTCCAGAATTGCATTCTCTATCCCCTTAATGACTAAATACTAAATGAGGTAATGGCAAATAGGGACCGAGACCATCTTAACAGGCTGTAATCTCAGTGAAATAAATTCAGGGAAGCCTGCAAGTTCGAGCAGTGTTAAGTGCTCTACAGGTGGGAAGGTTCAACGCTACTTAGATGCAAAGAGGTACAATTCTTGATATATCTCCCATGGGGGAATCTCTATACCGCGTCATTATGTTTAGTAGGCACTTATCTCTCCAATTAAGTTTCAAGAATCCAACATATTAATGAACCATCTACCAAGTTTCCCAAGTGGGAGAATTGAAATAGTGGTATTGACTGGGAGTACACAAGTACCTGAAATATGAATAAATATCACAAGCACAAATACGTAATAAATATTAAATGGAGAAATAGTACCAGTACAATCACGAATAAATAATAATCAATGGACTTACTTGCATACGATTATCAAAGAAAACTCTAATAATATACTAGGGATAATGGAAACCTTTGGTTTCGTAAATTTGCTGAATTCTACGACTAATGCTCAACAACCTTACCAGTGTTCTTCGCTTTGTGTATATCAAAATATGAGAGCCGACTAACTACCTTGTGCTCAAGAAGTTCAAAAAGTAATCCTTTTTCCTATAACCTCCAAAAACCATCGAATAGAATCACGGTGTAAAGAAATAAAGATCACGGAGTTATTTGACCGTGTTCAGAATATTCGACCGTGTTCTTTTAATCTACTCTGAAATCGGTATTATATGAAGTTCCCTCATTCGTAGGATGTTAATCTAGGCCCGATCCATTACAGGTTATCTCGACTTTCACAGGCATTATTATTAATTCCGCAATTTTATAAAAAATATTTGATTAACTTGTTATGAAAGACAGAAATGACAAAATAATTTTAAGCCCCTCTCGGCCCGACATCTTGTGATTTTCAGCGCCATCTCGCGGAACGTGATTTTTCCCTACGACCACCAAGAGAAAACCATAAAATGTCTCAAGGCTGCGTTCTAGAAGAGGTTCTTTCAGATATTTTACTTACCTCATTTTTCATTTTCGCAGAAAGAGTCGCAACCTACTTCGACAGGGCATACGCGAAAAAAATCCGGAAGTTGGAACTGAAAGATTTCCGGAGGAGCACTGAGATATGGTTGGCGTGTATGAAAACTGAGAACGGGCCAACTTTCCAACAACAGCTGGCGAATCTGGACGGCGATCTGAATATGCCAATGGAATGCGCGAAATGGTGCTTGAGATGTTCCAATCACACTTTCATAGCTCTATGCACGGCGATCACAGAGAATTCGGGTCCTGAATATGGTGGAAGAGCGCACTCCCGACTGGTCGGCCTCAGGGACAAACTCAAGACGGAATTACTGGAAATTTTGGGAGAAAATGGGGTTTTAATATACCCCACACACCCCACAGTAGCGCCTTACCACAACGAGCCGATCTTCAAACCATTCAACTTTTCTTACACCGGTATCATCAACGTTCTGGGCCTTCCAGCAACCCATATCCCGATGGGCTTGAATTCCGAAGGGATACCGATGGGCCTTCAAGTGATAGCGGCGCCGAATAACGACAGGTTATGTTTGGCGATGGCCATAGAATTTGAGAAGGCGTTCGGAGGCTGGGTTCCACTCGAAGTCGACTGAAGTTGAAAACGGCCACAGATTTATATGTTTTTTGAAATAAAATATTCCTCAGTCACTGTGATAAGCACTAACATTCAGTATTTTGCATTTCTTTTATTATTCTGGGTCGACTAACTATGTTGGAACGCGGTCATTGTGATAGTATTTGTCGATTTTGTAATAATCAAACGTGTCGCTAACGAAGAGAAACCTTGAGGCTAATGTTTTTATCTTTTTGAACCATTTTTAGAATTTCGTTGGACTGACTGAACTTTATACAATGATTTCATGTATTAACTGGGATATTAACTATCACAATAACTGTTATATTATATATGTATTATTTGTGAGCATATTGAACACTTCAATATAAAATTTATATGTGCAACTTTTCAATAGGCCGAATTATTTTAACTTACAATTTATTCTTTTTCTGGAATATATTTTTCTACAATGTGTGTATTATAGGAAAATTAAATTTTTGTGAAAAATTGTTTTCATTTCATATCTTGTAATTCTACTCTATGATTTGACAACACAAATCACGGTTCCGATAAAAGCCGAAATTGGGTCATAGATAAACGTTTATCTATGGTCACTGTTCGAAGCAAGGGTTAAAACAAACAACAATTAGTTTACTTTATTTTTATTGCATTCTTTTCTATGTTTGACTAGCACAGACAGTTTTTCACAATTTAAACTACAAAAAGGGCAGGTATATCCTGTGTGCTTCTTCAAATGAAAAATCAGATTAGTCTTATACTTATAAGACTTTTTGCAAATATCGCAAGTAAAACAAACGTCAGACTTATGACTCAGTTTGTGACTCTTCAGCTGACTCTTCGTCTTGAAATATTTCTCGCAATTACCGCATTTCAAATTCCTACCATCTTTATGCGTATTCTTGTGCTCCAATAAATTGCTCTGATCGGAGAACGATTTCCCGCAATTTACGAAATTACACTTGAACGGTCTCTCGTTGGTGTGCGTTCTAAGATGTCTTTCTAGTTTGCTCGGCACCACGAAAGTTTTCAAACATATCTTGCACTGGTATTGATCGGAATGTATTTTTTTATGTACTGTCAATTCACTTTTGATCGGAAACGCCTTGCCACATTTGGAGCACACAAATGGGCGGTTTTTAGTGTGTATCGCTATGTGGGAGTTCAAGGAAATTCTTCTCATGAAAACTCTATCACAGTGCGGGCATTTATAAGTTTTTTGGGATTTGGTTTTATGTTTAACGACTTCGTTCGATAAATTCAATTTGTTTCTGACCGACTCTACGGAAACCAAGTTATCTGTGGGTTTGGATTTTAATATTTTCGTACTGAAATTCCCTTCATTTATGTTTTCATTGAAGCATTTTTCCAAGTTTAATTCATTTTGCGTTGTGAATGAATCTGTACAGTTTTTATCAAACGATTTAATGTTTTCGTTGATTTCATGTGTGTACTCATAACTCGAGTCTGGATCATTTTGAATAGGAATACTTTCAATATTAGACGAATGCCTCAAAACAGTGTTATTACACTCCGGGTAATATGGAATGTACCTTGATGCTGTATTCATGTAATCACTAAGGTTCTCCTGTAAATTTGTTGTATATACGTTTGAATTCTCGACAATTCTCAGCATGTCATCATGTAAAGGTACATTTATATTTTCTAACGGTAAAACCTCGACACACTGGTTCGGATAATTTTCAATACCATTCCTTAAATTAACGATTACACTTTTCTGTTGGATGTACTCTGGAATATTCAAATTTCTCAACTCAGACCAGGAATTTTTGTTTCCAATCATAGAGTCTAACCTTCGATTCGCCTCGATGCAAACGTCGGCGAAATCTGAGAACTGTTCTAATTTCACCAGACAATTATTGCAGATTTCTTTGGGTTTAAAGTCGTCTTTGAATATCTACAAACTTTTTTCATACATTTGTGTAAAAAGTTTCGAAATCGTGTACTCACAGAAAAATTCAGACATTTCTTGATTTTATATTCGATTGTTTCATTTCCCACAAACTTGAAAACCGAATGTTGGTTGGAATTGACAATGCCGCAGAGTCTACACAAGTTTTCAGGACAAATCATTTGAAATTTTTGAAAATATTGTAATGTTTTGATTATGTTTTATTGTTTTTAGTTGTTTACATTTTTGTTGAATATATTACTCTGTGATCGATAGTGTAAACCACTGAATACTATTAAAGATTAGATATTCTTTTTTTGAAAGGTATTCATTGTAGAAAAATATTATTATATATTACATTACTTTCTGAATTTAATCAGATTCTGTATGTAATTCGAGGGATTCTTATCAGTGAACCTCGTTGTATTTGCAAGTAACTGAGAAAACTTGTAGTGATTCAAAAATTCATGGGCCAAAACTGAATTATTGAAAGACGGATTTTTACATTCGTTATATATTTCTTCAGCCTTTTGTCGGAAACTTTTACCGTCTATATTCTGCACCTGGGTATACCAGTGTAACACGACAGCTTCAGCAGCCAAAATCGGCTCGAAATCCAAGAAATACACCAGGGAAGGGTCGAAGTTTTCTTCAAAGTCTAAAAAAAACTGTTTCAAGTAAAGTAAAAGGCGCGAAAAAGGAATTTCTTGCCAATAGGTAAATTCGAAAAAGTCTCCTCCGGTTGGTCGCCGCAGTAACACCTCAGATCGCAAAGACAAGGGTCGCCGCATGTTTCCCCTTCGATACTCAAGATCTCCTTGGAGTTTGGAGTATCAGGAACATCAGTTATGACGACACTGTCACATTGATGGACTGTTTCGTCCGCTATTTCCCCCAGAAAATCCTCGACCATCTTCGCATCTCCCCTGATCTCTTCATCACGGTGTTTCACGCAAGTCTCGTGTTCTTCCCTGTGCAGCATTTGATATTGGACGTATTTCTTACCTGGAATTCGACAATAATACAAAATATTTCGCCTAACCTCAAAACTTTCTAACCTATATTAGCGTCCCAACACACCGGACGGTCCAGAATGAGCCCCAAAAGCTTGGCGAACCCGACAGCTCCGACGTGGTCCTTGCAGAAATCCACCAACATGGCGGAGTAGTTCACGGTGTCATCGTCGATCTTATATAAATCGCAGACGAGTTCCTTCATCAACCTCAACCTCATCATGTCGCACTCGTCGGTCTTGCGGAAGCACTCCTCGAACCAGAACTTGAGGGCGTTGAACTCCTGCACCGAGACGTTTTCGGTGTTGCCCCTATCCCTCTTCTGGAAGCCCCTCTTCAGCTCTATCAGCTGTTCGGAGGTCGGCATCGCGATCGTGAGGTTGTAGATGATGAAGTCCTTCCAGTGGACGCATTCGGACTTGGAGAAGAGCTCGTTGACGACCTTCTCCAGTTCGAGGGTGGTGAGTAGGCGCCACATGTCGGGAGCCAGGGGTTCCTTGCCGTCTTCCACGTCGTGCACCAACATGTCTTGCAGCAGGAACGTGAACTGTCTTTCTGTGGAGAGACATAAATCATGATATTATATATTAAAAAGAACTCATTTAAGTTCTTTGTAGTTTTCAATATAAAACTGTAATGTCGGTAATGGTTTTATCATTTAAAAGTACAAACACAGTACAAACTTCTACCTGGTATTGTCCCGTTGGGCGCCATATCCAACAACACCCTGTGTAAATCCTTCAACTGCGCCATCGTGAACACAGATTCCTTCTTCCATTCCTTGACAGGAAGCGGCGGCGGCGGCAGGTCGTCGGGAAAAAGAAGAACCTCCGGTTGAACGTAGAACTGATCCCTGTCGATGACCAGTTCGATCTGGATGGGAGTCTCGTTCTCTATGGCGTTCGCCACGACGTCGCAGAGCCGATCTATGCTCGACTGCTCGTTGTTGTACCTCCTGCGGATCAGACCGTATATCTCGTTCATCATGTCCCTCACCTTCGCCGTCATCTCCCGGAATCGGTGCTCGCTGTCGCATTTCAGCAGGCGAAGCCTGAGGACGACCTTGAAATAGAATATGAGTCGCATAAAGTCATAGAAAATTTAGGAGTTTCCTGTTATACCCTTTCCGATTCTCCTTCTATGGCCGTCTTCCATTCCTCGACGAGCTTGTCCATGTTGTCCCTTACTATGTCGGACATTTTTATAGATGGCGCCCCCTTTCCTTTCTGTTTCTCCGGTTTCGGTTTTCCCAGAGCGAATTTTCCTTGCGTGTTAACCACAATCTTAAAGAAAAAATGATTGGTATGAAGTAAGATCCCTTTTCCCTAAACATAGGGAAAAATCACGCATCGCTAGATGGCGCTGATAATCACAATATGTCGGGCCGAGAGGTGATCAAAATATTCTGTCATTTCTGTCTTTCATAACAAGTAAATCAAATATTTTTATGAGATTTCCGAATTAATGAGAATGTCTGTGAAAGTCGAGATAACCACTTCAAACATTTTTAATTATGTGAACGTGAATCATCTTTAAGGAAGTGCTTGCTACAAAGTAACAACTTTTTTGAGATAAGTTTCCCAATCTTCAAGATTGTCTGCCATTTTTAACTGACATGGGATTTAACGGGAATTTATGCAAAGAAATTTCAGAAGAACTATGTGATGAGCATTGAGGAACAGAGTACATTTTTCGTGATCTTATTCCCACATTACCTCTCACAATCTGCTGCATTTTCAGCTCGTATACAGTTCATTTGGAACAATTGTCCATGAATTATCACTTTCGATACATATACGACTCAAAATCATACAAATACTTCACACTTCCCCATATAAACACACACACACGTTAGTTTGTTGTTCACCTCTCGGGTATTTCAAACGATTAAAAGTAGATGTCGCCCAATCCGTGATTCTTCCCTATAGAGAAAGTTCTATGGACAATTACTTTAAGAGCCGAATATTTGGTCTTCTCGACGAAATCCGAGCTCTTCGTCACCTTCCCCGCCATCTTATCGTTGAAGTATCTGTTATCGAAAGAATCCTCCCACATGCTGTAACTTTCGTAGGTATGAACGCTGTCCGACTCCAACACTCGAATAAATTCCTTAGTAAACGCAGCTTCTTCAGGGGGCATGTTCGTTATTCCAGAGACGTAATAATCGGTCAATAATTGTATAGTGTCTGCAAATAAAACACTTATTGTACTGTGTAGGAAAAATCACGTATCTCAAGATGGCGCTGAAAATCACAAAATGTCGGGCTGTCATCTGAATATATCACTTTCGATACATAAATGACTTAAATTCGTACAAATATTTCACACTTTACCCATATAAACACACACACGTTAGTTCACCTCTCGGGTATTTCAAACTATTAAAAGTAGATGCCGCCCACTCCGCGATTCTTCCCTAAAACTATTACCGACATTACAGTTTTCTACTGATTACCGCAAAGAACTAGAAATCTACCTCAAATGAGTTCTTTTTAACGTGAAAATATTACTCTAGATAATCTTCGGCCAAGATCGTGATCGTATAGTGGTTTTAGGACTCTACGTTGTGTATGTATGTATGTAACCCAAATTACGCTTGATTCAATAGAAGAGATTGACGGGAAAACAGGAATTTTTGCACTCAAAATAATAAGTTTATTCATTTGTGTCGTTGGGGACGGTTCCCTCAACTTCAGGTCCGAAGATAAAAACGAAAAAAGAATCAGGGAAAGAAAGACCTGCGATAAAAACCTAACCTAACCTAACCTTACCTAACCAAGCTACTGTAAAACTTAAAAACCAAGAGCCCTCTCTAGAACCTTCGTTCTAACCTCCTCAAAGTTGTCAAAAGCCATCGAGTGCAAATATGGAAGACCACAGATCTATACTTCTTCTGCGAAATCTGCAATTTTGAGATAGCTGCAGATAACTCACCGACGAACCTGTCGAGTTCCAGCTGCATCGCGCACAGATAGATCTGCGTCAACTCGTGGAGCTCCTTCCGCAACCAGTGCATCTCGACGATCCTCTCCCTCTCCCCGAAAGACTCCGCGATGTTCCGCTCGCTGGTCGCCTGCAGCGCCTTCCTCAACTCCTCCGCCCTGCAGTGGAGCTCCGCCTTGACCTCGTCGTCCGACCTCAGGCACTCGGAGATGCCGTTGAAGGTCGCCTGGAACTCGTGCAGGATCTGCTGACGGTCGTCGGGCCGCTGGAGGAACTCCAGCAGGTGACTCTTGGTGTGCGAGATGTAGGGTTGGACACTGTTCAAGACGAGTCTCCGCATGAAGAGGATCTGGAAGAGATGAGATCGGTGGGGGACGGTTGAGGAGGGGGATGTGGAAGCAGACCTGTTTGAAGTCTTCGATGTAGAGGTTTTCCATGTTCTCGCACATTTTGGCGAGGATGTGTTGGAGCTCTTCGGACATGGGTATCTCGAGGTACTTCCACTTTTCTTCGCCTGGGAGGACGTCCAGGTCCTCCTCTTCGACGATGATCTCGTATATGTCTTCTAAGGGTGGTACCTGGACTTGCTTGTTCTCCCAGGTGGTCTTCATCAACGCTTCAGATGATTTGCCTTGCTTGGGTTTCTTCTCTGTACTACCCTTCTCGTCTTTACCTTTACTCTTCTTATCCTTCACCACAGTCTCCTCCTCTTCCTTCTGCACGTACAGCTTCTTCTTATCTTTCTCCTTCACTGATATCTCCTTGGAAGACTTGGGAAACCTAGACCCCCCCTCTTCCTCGACCTCCTCCTGTCCAAGAAGTACAGACCTTCCGAAGAGTTCTATCGATGGTTTTCTGGGTAAGCTGAAATCCCCAATGACCAATCTGGCCAAGTACTTCACGGTGTTGTAGTCGAAGGTTTCGTAAAACATGAAGTAGGCGCAACCTTGTTCGGCGTAGAACTTCTCCAGAGGTTCGGCCGACTCGTCGACGTACCTGGTGATGGGTGGAAGGTCACTCTCAGCTCCTTCTAAACCGTCCAGGGGAGTTTTGATGATCTTTATGTAGGCCGTAAGGACAGTGTCGTAAACGTCGTCGTCTCTGTGCTTCGGAGGTCGAGGAAACAACTTGGAATACCTAGAATGGTATGGAAGATATGGGGATTCCCCAAGGGACTATTATTGGTTAGGTTACCTATTCGGGTTCCTCTCCTTCCTCATCGCTCCCTCCACGTGCTTGTCCTCGAGGTCCGAGAGGTCCATTATGCTCTTGATGGCGCTCAGATCTTTGCACAGTGGCGTGGACGATAAGTTCTCCTCCAGAGTAACGGCTTGGTTGTAGTTCGTGGGGTAATTCACCAAAGCCCAACCCTTCTTGTTGGAGATGGAATAGAGATACTCCACGATCATGGCAGCCAAGAGATAATCTAAAAGGTGTTAATATTCGCCTGACCAAACAATCTGTTAAATACCTGTCAGTGGTTCGCCCAAATTCAATGAATTTTGGGCGATTTCGCCCAGCGAAGCGGCGTGAGACATCTTGACCTCTTCGCATGGATACACCCGGGGTGTTTGGTGTTTTTTATTCATTACTGGAGGCCAATCTACGGTTGCGCTCTCGCTAACTGACAGCGCGCTTCTCGAATTATCCGACTCCCTCGGCAATTTCCCCTTTTTCCCCTTCATCAACATAGAGCTACTCTTCGACTTTTCTCCCTCCATTTGTTCCATGTCTAACTGTAAAACAAGGAGTTGTGATAGATCAGTCCTAGATTATCATCCAGCGAATGAGGAAGTTTTCTATAACACCGATTTCAGAGTAGACTAGAAGAACACAGTCTTTGTTAGGATGATATGTGCCAGCTCAACATAATAACTCGGTGCAGAAGCTCCCTATAGGAGTAAAAAGAATTAGGTCCCTTTTTTGAGGTAGTAGTAGTTTAGTACCTTCCTTCCGTTAAAATAACAGAATGGGTATTTAAAACTGCAAAACATTACAGAATGTCGTCTAGGTCGAAAATAAAACTCACAGATTGCAAGTCCACGTGTTCCTCCGGTTTCTGCTCGCTGGCGTACCTGTCCAGGCAGTAGTTCACGGCGTTCAAGACTTCGAACACCTCGATGTCTTTGTAACTGAGTAAACTCTGAAGTTTTCCGGCTATTGTCGTGTCCGTTAAGCCGTTGATGCACGCGGAACATTCGAATTTGAAGTCTGGTCTCGGCATCAGGGGCGTGGTGGGGTATTTCGCCGCCAACAGCCTGTGCACTATGTAGCCGATGATGTTCATACCTGTGGAAGACTTGTTCGTAAAAGCCATCTGAGCTACTCTATTTTACTCTATCCTAATCGAGATCCCACATTCAAAGCCCACAGACGTAGTCGATGAATGCAGAAAGTGAAGTTTTGTGTTTCTGTGATCGGTAACAAAGGGCTTTTTCTGTGCATAATGTACTCCTATAGAGAAACATCACGTACCGCTAGATGGCGCTGAAAATCTCAAAATGTCGGGCTGAAAGGTGATCAGAATATTCTGTCATTACTGTCTTTCATAACAAGTATATCAAATATTTTTTATAAGATTGCGGAATTAAAAATAATGCCTGTGAAAGTCGAGATAACCACTTTGAACTTTTTTGATTATGTGGGTGAACGTGAATGTGATAGCAAATGACGACTATATTATAGAAAATTATCGAAAAGAATCATCTTTCAGGAAGTGTTTGCTGCAAATTAACATGTTTTTTGAGATACGTTTCCCAATCTTCAAGATTGTCTGCAATTTTCAAAGTGCCTTGGGATTCAACGGGAATTTATGCAAAGAAATTCCAGAAAAACTATGTGATGAGCATTGAGGAACAGAGCGCATTTTTCGTGATCCCACATTACCTCTCACAATCCGCTGCATTTTCTGCTCGTATACAGTTTATTTGAAACAATTGTCCATTAATTCTTATCTCAATATATCACTTTCGATACATAAAAGACTTAAAATCATATATTCATCAAATATTTCACATTTTTCCCATATAAACACACACGTTAGTTTGTTGTTCACCTCTCGGGTATTTCAATCGATTAAAAGTAGATGTCGCCCACTCCGTAACTCTTCCCTATTCACGATTCCAACTACCGATGAGGGCGCTGCGAAATGTAAACAAACATGGAGGAAAACGAGTACCTTTTCGGGATTTGTTGAGTTGAAACGAATTATTTCAGGTAATTTTCAAGTTTTTCCTTCGATTGTGATCATTGATAGTGGTGTCAAGTTTTATCGATTTTAATTGAACAAATTGGTTTTTTCAATTTTAATTATATCGAAATTGATAATAATTCAATGGGAAAAATGGAGCACTATTTGAATTTGACGTCGTTCAATTATTTGGAAGCTACGCCTAATAGTCAATTATTTGTGCTGTTCTTCGAAACTTGTAACCTCAAATTCAATAACTTCGTGAATGTATTTCAACTGAATAACAATGATATAAATACCTTCTCGACTATTTCTTCGACAAAAATAAGACGTCATTATTGACGCACAGTATGTCGCTAAAAAACACGTAAGTCATAGAAAGTACGTCGCCAAAGAACGCTCTTGAATGGTATTTGCGATTCCAACTACCGATGAGGGCGCTGCAAAATGTAAACAAATATGGAGGAAAACGAGTACCTTTTCGGGATTTATGTGGTGTAACGGATTATTTTAGATGTTTTTCAGGTTTTTCCTCCGATTTTGTAAGTTTTATGTGAAGAATTTTCAGTAAATGATTGGATTATCAATAGTGTAGTGTGATGTTCATTGATTTTAGGTGAAGAAATTGTTTTTTTTTTTCAATTTTAATTATATCGAAATTGATGGTAGTCCAAGAGGAAAAATGGAGCACTATTTGAGTTTGACGACAGCGTTCAATTATCTGGAATCTACACCTAATAGTCGATCATTTGTGCTTTTCTTCGGTCCATTTTTTCCATTATGCCAAAGGCATTAGTGAAACAAACTGCTGAGGCATCTTTCTCATGAAATTTATGGAAATGTATAGCCCTGCTTTGATTTTTCTTCGAGGAGCAATTGAAGACACGACAATTACAATTTCAAAGGTTTGTTGTTAGATGAACGTAAATAATGATTATACCTTGTACCTAATTTCTTATTTACAGAAAAATTAATTCACAGACATATGAAATAAGATCGTAACACTCTTGTTGATGATTATTGAATTACCTTTCTAAATCACCACTCAAACATGCCCCAGAAAATTGGACTCAAACTTGTAACCAAAAATTGATTAACTTCGTGAACATATTTCAACCGAATAACACTGATATAAATACCTTACCGACTTTTTTTCTTCAATAACAATTCCTGGATATAAATAAAAATAACTGGCTCAAAGGCACGTGAAATACGAAAACAATACTCGTTTTGTAGGTTTGGGATTTAGCCGGCAGGGGGCGCTTAGACTTTTGGAATCACGAATAGAAGAGACCTAATAATTTTTTTCAACTCTATGATTCAGAGATATGCTCGTATTTCTGTGCTGTGTGAGTTGTATTTGTATGTCACAGAAATAAATAAAGAACAAAGCAATTTCATCTGTCAAACGTTTGTTATTAGATGAACGTAAATAATGATTGTACCTTGTACCTAATTTCTTATTTTTTTTCAATACCAATTCCTGGATATAAAATAAAAATAACTGGCTCAAAAGCCCGAAAACAATACTCGTTTTCTAGGTTCGGGATTTAGCCGGCAGGGGGCGTTCAAACTTTCGGAATCGCGAATGATACAACATGAAATCTCGAAACCACAATAGATTTTACCTCTCTCTATCAATTTGAAATCCATCTTCAATTCACCGAGGTTATCTAGTTCCCAAGGCCACTCGTTCCTATGGTACTTCTCGAAATCTTTGGCGTCTACGATTTCCTGCCTGTTAATCTCCTCTATGAATGCAGGCTCTTCTTCTTCCGGCAACTCCGAGAGGTCCTACGAAAAAATCGATTCGCATGATTGGACATACTGCAATTTCCGAACCTAACCTCTTGAATTTACATTTGTCATCTTGACAAGTCATTTGTAGGTTAGTCTCACCTGAACAATATCTTCAGTGGGGACCACTCTCGGTAAAATAGGACCGCAAGTAACGAACAGACTGACCCAATCGTCGTATCTCCTCCTCGAGGGTTCCTCTTTGTAGCTCTCCCTGAATTCCCCGATTCTAATGGCCAAGTTCGCCAAATCTTCGACCGTATCCTTGCATATCTTCTCGATCCTGGCCTTCTTCAACCTCTGCTTCTCCGCGTACACCCTCCGATGCAACTGTTTTATCCTCTCCTTCTCGTACAGATAATCGCAGATGCACTCGTCCGACATCCTCTGTTCCATGTAGAGTTTCTGGAGGATATCCTGCTCCTTCTGCTTCATTATCTCCTCGTTCACGAAACTCCTATTCTCTTTTATCACCTCCTGCTGGTGTTTGACCTGGAACATCTTGTTGATCATTTGTTTCTCGTAGAAGGACTGCGTGGATATCTTATCGTCGACGAGCTCCTCGATCTGTTTCTCCTGGTTCTTGACCATTTCGTTCCAAAATTCCTCGCAGAGTTCGGTGTGTAAACGCATCTTTTGTAGCTCCCTCTCCCTGTTGTCCAACCTTCTCGTTTTTAGTTTTTTAACGACTTGTTTCGCCTCGTCCAAGTTTGGTACGTGTTTTTTCAATTTCGTAGATTCTTTATATTGCTTGGTTAGTTCCTCGAATGTGAAATTTTGACTGGCTTCTTCAGGGTAATCTACTTGGTCCTTCTTGGATTCGTTCTTTGGACAAACGCACTGGAGGTTGCAGGTGCATATTAGGGTGGGGGGTCTTTCGTTTCTTCTGGTGTTGAAATATCTCGAATACTCTCTCCTCGCTTCTTCGCATTGTTTTGTTAAGGAAGCTAGGCGGTCTTTGTGCCACCTTATGATGTCTCTGTTTTTCATGAGTGGAATACAGTAGGGACTGAGATGTAGACTGAGTTCGTCCAGCTTCGATTCCCCGACCTTCTTCACTTCGAATTTAGGATGCGGTGGTTTGGATTTTTCTATAATTCGTTTTTGGGTTATCATATGGAGTTTCGATTTATTCTGAAGAGCCAAGTACAACTCGTAGAACAAATTAATCGCCACTCTGCCTTTACCATCCAATAATCCTTCTAGCTCCACGTCTTTCAGTCTTATGTCCAGTTTTCCCAGCCAGATAAGGACGTAATTCATGAAATTGCTCATGGCCACTTCTCTGTCTTCAGTCGGTTTGATTAGGGATAGTTCCTCTTTCGATATCAACTCGAATCCGCGAAGCACTTGACCTATGAGGAAGCCGTCTTTGACCCTTTTACCGAAATCGGTCCTTTTAAAATCTATGATGAGTCCTAGAGAGTCCATCAACCATTCTTGGATTATTTGTAGCATTTTGAATAAATTATTGAGTTGAAGAAACTATTGACAAGCTCAGTGTCACAATGAAAGATTCAACACACACTTTATTTTCAAACCAAGAAACTACTTGCAAAATACAATTTCAATATTGAAAAAATTCCTCTCTCTCCAAATAACTAAGTTTGAAATATTCGATAGAAGAAAGGTGAAAATGAAGCTAGGCAATTTCAGTCACTGTTTTTCATATATTTACATCAGATACAATATTTCAAAATGATATCTATACAAATATGGAGGAAAACGAATACCTTTTCACAGACGTAGTCAGTGAATGCAGGAACTGAAGTTTTGTGTTTCTGTGATCGGTAAAAAGGGACTTATTCTGTGCATAATTTACTCCTATTCGCTTAAAAACGCTCGGGTCATAGAAAGTACGTCGCAAAAGAACGCTAGGAAATAGTATTCGCAACGACCGATGAGGGCGCTGCGAAATGTAAACAAATATGGAGGAAAACGAGTACCTTTTCGGGATTTATTGTGGTGAAACGGATTATTTTAGATGCATTTTAGGTTTTTCCTTCGATTTTGTTAGTTTCATGTGAAGACTTTTCAATTAATGATTGAAGAGTCTTTCTGTGCATAAAGTATTTTTATTCACGATTTCGCCTACCGATGAGGGCGCTGCGAAATGTAAATATGGAGAAAAACGGGTACCTTTTCACAGACGTAGTCAATAAATGCAGGAAGTGAAGTTTTGTGTTTCTGTGATCGGTAAAAAGGGACTTATTCTGTGCATAATTTACTCCTATTCGCTTAAAAACGCTTGGGTCATAGAAAATACGTCGCAAAAGAACGCTAGGAAATAGTATTCGCAACTACCGATGAGGGCGCTGCGAAATGTGAACAAATATGGAGGAAAACGAGTACCTTTTCGGGATTTATTTAGGTGAAACGGATTATTTCAGATGCATTTTAGGTTTTTCCTTAGATTTTGTTAGTTTTATGTGAAGACTTTTTAGTGAATGATTGAAGAGTCTTTCTGTGCATAAAGTATTTTTGTTCACGATTTCGCCTACCGATGAGGGCGCTGCGAAATGTAAATATGGAGAAAAACGGGTACCTTTTCACAGACGTAGTCAATGAATGCAGGAACTGAAGTTTTGTGTTTCTGTGATCGGTAAAAATATCGGATAATTTACTCCTATTCGCTTAAAAACGCTTGGGTCATAGAAAGTACGTCGCAAAAGAACGCTAGGAAATAGTATTCGCAACTTCCGATGAGGGCGCGGCGAAATGTAAACAAATATGGAGGAAAACGAGTACCTTTTCGGGATTTATTGTGGTGAAACGGATAATTTCAGATGCATTTTAGGTTTTTCTTTCGATTTTGTTAGTTTCATGTGAAGACTTTTCAATTAATGATTGAAGAGTCTTTCTGTGCATATAGTATTTTATTCACGATTTCGCCTACCGATGAGGGCGCTGCGAAATGTAAATATGGAGAAAAACGGGTATCTTTTCACAGACGTAGTCAATTAATGCAGGAAGTGAAGTTTTGTGTTTCTGTGATCGGTAAAAAGGGGCCTATTCTGTGCATAATTTACTTCTATTCGCTAAAAAACGCTAGGGTCATAGAAAGTACGTCGCAAAAGAACGCTAGGAAATAGTATTCGCAACGACCGATGAGGGCGCTGCGAAATGTGAACAAATATGGAGGAAAACGAGTACCTTTTCGGGATTTATTTCGGTGAAACGGATAATTTCAGATGCATTTTAAGCTTTTTCTTCGATTTTGTTAGTTTTATGTGAAGACTTTTTAGTGAATGATTGAAAAGTCTTTTTCTGTGCATAAAGTATTTTATTCACGATTTCAACTACTGATGAGGGCGCTGCGAAATGTAAATATGGAGGAAAACGGATACTTTGTCACAGACGTAGTCAATAAATGCAGGAAGTGAAGTTTTGTGTTTTTGTGATCGGTAAAAAGGGGCTTATTCTGTGCATAATTTACTCCTATTCGCTAAAAAACGCTCGGGTCATAGGAAGTACGTCGCGAAAAAACGCTAGGAAATAGTATTCGCAACGACCGATGAGGGCGCTGCGAAATGTAAACAAATATGGAGGAAAACGAGTACATTTTCGGGATTTATTGTGGTGAAACGGATTATTTTAGATGCATTTTAGGTTTTTCTTTCGATTTTGTTAGTTTCATGTGAAGACTTTTCAATTAATGATTGAAGAGTCTTTCTGTGTATAAAGTATTTTTATTCACGATTTCGCCTACCGATGAGGGCGCTGCGAAATGTAAATAGGGAGAAAAACGGGTACCTTTTCACAGACGTAGTCAATGAATGCAGAAAGTGAAGTTTTGTGTTTCTGTGATCGGTAAAAAGGGGCTTATTCTGTGCATAATTTACTTCTATTCGCTAAAAAACGCTAGGGTCATAGGAAGTACGTCGCAAAAGAACGCTAGGAAATAGTATTCGCAACGACCGATGAGGGCGCTGCGAAATGTGAACAAATATGGAGGAAAACGAGTACCTTTTCGGGATTTATTTCGGTGAAACGGATTATTTCAGATGCATTTTAAGTTTTTTCTTCGATTTTGTTAGTTTTATGTGAAGACTTTTTAGTGAATGATTGAAAAGTCTTTTTCTGTGCATAAAGTATTTTATTCACGATTTCAACTACTGATGAGGGCGCTGCGAAATGTAAATATGGAGGAAAACGGATACTTTTTCACAGACGTAGTCAATAAATGCAGGAAGTGAAGTTTTGTGTTTTTGTGATCGGTAAAAAGGGGCTTATTCTGTGCATAATTTACTTCTATTCGCTAAAAAACGCTCGGGTCATAGGAAGTACGTCGCGAAAAAACGCTAGGAAATAGTATTCGCAACGACCGATGAGGGCGCTGCGAAATGTAAACAAATATGGAGGAAAACGAGTACATTTTCGGGATTTATTGTGGTGAAACGGATTATTTCAGATGCATTTTAGGTTTTTCCTTCGATTTTGTTAGTTTTATATAAAGACTTTTTAGTGAATGATTGAAGATTTTTTTTCTGTGCATCAAATACTCTTATTCGCGATTCCAACTATCAATGAGAGCGCTGCGGATTGTAAACAAGTATGGAGGAAAACGAGTACCTTTTCGGGATTTATTGTGGTGAAACGGATTATTTCGGGTTTTTTTTCAGGTTCTTCCTTCGATTTTGTGAGTTTTATTTGAAGACTTTTTATGGAATGTTTAAAGGGTGCATAATGTCCTCTTATTCGCGATTCCAACTACCGATGAGGGCGCTGCGAAATGTTAACAAATATGGAGGAAAAAGAAACTATTGAGAAGCTGTGTCACAATGAAAGATTCAACAGATACTTTATCTTGAAACCAAGAAACTACATACTCGCAAAATACAATATCAAAAATGTTCAAGTTTTACAACTGATAATAACTAATCAGCTCATTTCCTTTAGAAATTGTCCGGTTGTAATCTCATATATAACATTAATTCTTGCGGAATTGTAACAAACTATCAAGTTTTTTTTGGAATTTCAATATTGAAAAAATTCTTTTCTCTCCAAATAACTAAGTTTGAAATATTCCATAGAAGAAAGGTGAAAATAAAGCTCGGAAATTTCAGTCATTGTTTTTCATATATTTACATCAGATACAATAATTCACAATAATATCTATACAAGTTTTGCTTAAAAGTTAAGTGCAATATATCGAACACTTTTCAAAATCTTGATCGAAATTTATATGGCAATATAACAATATAAAATCGATTCATTAAGAAGCGATCTTGAATAAAATAATAGAAACAATCAGATCAGTAAGACTAGTGGAATAAATTACAAAGTAAATCCTTAGAAAAAAAAGGAAACATTCAGATCAATGAATTTAAGATTTTGAACAGTGCCTCAATTCTAGTTGTTCAAAATAAAATTAGATCCTTATTGTCTACTAAAAAAACTGCTCACAATTGTGCGAATATCACAGACAACATCTACATGAATATTGCAAAAAAACTTAAGTTTTGGGTCTTTTTGAATATATTCACTCATATAAAACATATCAAACTATGATAATTATTGTTAAATATGCACTCAATGCATAAGATACAGGAAATCTAAAAAAAATAGACAAAAAAATATGTACACATCGCAATGTTCGATCTATAGCATTCTTAAGATTTCTTAACACTTGAGACCTAGAGTATAAAAGTAAACTAGAGTTTTCAACTACTATCGTTAGTTTAAAATGTGCGCATTCCATTAAGCAGACTATTTCACAGTATAAATGCCGACAACAAAAGAACTTCGAAATTTTCAAAATACTAATAGATGTGTGTATTTTTTTGTGCTATCCACAAACTTGGGAAATAATCGTTATTTGGCAGATTTCGTCTTAAGTTTTGGTACATCAACTTGGCACGTCTACTTTTACAAGAATCCAAGTGTAAAGTAGGTGGTTTTTGCTTTTCACCACAGAGTATTTGAGAGTGTTGAGACCGTCTTTATCGTATTTTTGTTGGCCTAGTTTGAGCACATCGTATCTGAAAGGAAAAAAAAGACAAGGTGAAGTGAAACTTACCATTTTCAGAAAATGGTGAAGCCAGGGATGGATAATTAATGATCTTGCCAATCAGTTCTATGGCCAACTTACCTATTCGGGCTTGGTTTTTCTTTTCTGTGAGAAAGCATAATATATCTGGCTATTGTCGGTGGATACCTCGAGATGAATAACTTGTGATGCCGTATCCTATTAGACATATCGTCATCCTCACCGCCCCATCCCCAAAAAGAGTTAGAAAACCCATTAAGCATCCTGAAATGTTCCGTGGAAATGGCAGAAACACCACCAAACATTTCTCTATAAGGTAACCTAAAACCAAATTTGTCTCATTAAGAAGAAAATACACGATTCTTTGAATACTTACTTATACTTGAAGCAATCAATCGCAACGCTCATATGTCGCGGCTGGATGGGACAAGTGTACAGATTCTTATCGTTTTCCGGCAACAGATCGATGTCGTGAAGTATGAAACAGTCGAAATCTCTCCTTTTCAGCGCTTCTATATACCCGACGTTCATGAGAAGCGCACGGTTGAAGAGACCGTCTCCCTCTTGTTCGACGATGAATATCGTGTAATCCAACTGCTGTTTCTTTAAGAACGGGTGCATGTGTTGAAGAAAGAGCAAAAGGTGCTCGCCTCGACAACGGAAAGGTATCACAATGGCCACTTTCTTAAGTACTCTACATGTTTCGGGGGCGTAGTGACCCCCCGGTTTCAACCAGGAAAAACGAGATTCTAGTTGTTCGATTGTAGGAACTGGGGATTTTCTAACCGGAATTTCACCAACTGGAAAAATATTTTGTTGTAAAATTAAATTAGAAATTATTCCATAATTACCTAAATTTGGAGGATCATCTGGACACAGTGGTGTTTCGGTTGAATTAAGTACTTTTGTGCTGTTTGAAACTGGATTAGATGAACTTGAATCAAAAGAAGTAAAAATGCTGAGATTCTTCACTGAAACTACGGAGCTGTTCGTTATAACATTCACACTTGATATGTTCATAGTGCTATTTAAAAATTCCGTATTGTTAGTTTTGTTCTTGGAACTTTGTTTGAGTTGACGACTTGGATTTTCCCTTTGAAGCCTAAAAGAACGAACTGGTAAAAAGTAACAACACAAATATTTCATTCTATACTTACGTAGCCGATTTGAAAACATAGTTGGTAGATTCAGATACTGATCCAAATAGGTACTCGATAGCTATAAGTATAAGGACAAGTGAAAATATCCCCTTGTATAGGGCACCACTCATTAAGTACCCCCTCATAGTGAATTCGGCATTCTACTCAAAGGTAAATCCTTGGACATATTTGTTGAGAAAACAGTGACAATGGATTAAGCAGATTAATGAAATTTATTTGCATACCACCAAGGACACCTTGTAATTAAGATATATCTACAGAAAAACTAATTTAATATCACATGGGAAATATAGATTTTGGCAATGCTTTAGGTGAAATCATTTTTGTTTGGCTTATTCGAATACTTGAAATAGCCTAATCCAAGACCAAGCATCCCACTTATCCATTTGAAAATTGCTTATAATTCATCTATATTCACTTAACATACTCCAGAATTGATATTCACGAGTACCATTGGTTTTACTGTCTTGAAAACTTTTGTGCTTTGTTGAGGTTTGTAATCCACTTTTTAATAGGGTGGAAAATGGGGAAAATCCAATCCAGCCCAGCTGTGATGAAACACAGATAGCACGATGATATCTGTATCTGTGGTCTGCGGTAAATAGTAGTGATAAAATCACAGATATAAAATGAAACCTATCTTAAGCAAGCCTAGGGCGTCAGAACCACAGACAAGAGGAAATACCTCTTGCAAAGAAGCCAATAGACGAATAGCAAAAAACCATGTAAAAGAGAGGAGGACCTCTCTAAATTATCAATAGAAGAAGAAAGGAAAAATTATATTAAAGGCGAAGGGAAGTAAATTCCAGTCCTTTTCAAAAACCAGGACCTATGATGATGGAGCAAGCCTAGGGATTTAGATTGTCTTAGCTTCTATCATAACCTTTTAGATGAGAGAACAGAATGAAATATGATACAACCTAAGCCCTACTTTGAAAAGCCCATAGCGTTTTTGATCGAACGCTCGATATTCTTTTATCTATGAAACGAACGGGTTGCGCACTGACATAATCATAGAAATTCAATATCCCATGACAGATTTCAGCGATTAGAAAAATCTTATCGGCTTCGTTTCTCAAATTTCTATTGGCAACAATGACTTTCACATCTGTAGTTCGAGTCCCGGTAGTTTGAAATCCGTTCATCAGTGTACATTTCTGTGCCGTAAGATGGTCTTGTCATGAGTCATTTTGTCTATAATGCTTCTTAAACGTTGTGTTGTGAAGTTTTGAACTGTTGTTCGTTAGTGTTAATTTATTTTTATTTATAAGGAGATTGTTCAGAGGTGAGTGGCGGTCTTCTGTATTGTATGACCGAACGATACATCGAATATTTTTCGTATGTCCAGAGGAATTTACTATTGCCAAGCAGGCGTTGGCTGGTTTCTAACGACGACTGGGGATAATACAAAAATGACATATTGTTTATTGTTATGATTATCCATGGGTAACGCAACAATTTCCCGTTTTAAAAAATGTTGAGAAGTGGAAAGTGAATCTGTTTTTCCTTTCAGGTTTTTTTTCACCTTGAATCATGTTCAAATTCATCAAAGGAAAGACACCACATCAAAGCAACACAGAAAGGCAGAAGTTGCAGAAGGAACTTTTCTCGTACAGTAGGGTGAGTTCTTACGATAATACAATTATTAACAATGATTTTTCCTTGCATTTTAATTATTAAGTTGAGGTATATCCAAGGTAGATAACAATGCATGAGAAAAAAAGAGATTAGATAGAATGCTGGTTTTACCTGGTTGAGCAATTTTCATGTAATGATTATAGAAATCAAGTTGTTTGCCAAGGATGAAAGAAATATTGAATTCAAATATTTGGCCTTTGAAAGGAAATTGTATCAATAAGAGAGGTGAACTGAATTTCACTGTTTTCAGTTCGAAGAGTTTAATAACAAACAATTAGGTAACAATGACTAATTTTCTCACAGTCTAAATTATCAGAAGTGCATGTTAAATTATACAATAAACCTAGTTTGTATGTGACCATGCTATACGGTTTATTGCCTATTCATTTCAGGATTTGTGTTATAAATATTTTCATATCAAATTGAACGTTTATTTGGTTGTTATTTCTCAGTTTTTTGAAACTTTTATTTCAAGTCCCGATGTAAAATTACGCCAATTTTGCTCAATTAAATCCACAGACGATGTAGGCAAGGCAATAACAAATCTTAATTCACCAAATGCGGCGTCATATGAATTGGAAATAATTCGTAATCGTGATTGTACTATGGGTGTGAGTGATTACACTTTTATTTTGATAGCTTGACTGGTAAACATTTTGTAAGCTTTATCTACCTATCATTTTATCTTGGGTAAATAAGGTGGTGAAGAATTAATTAGATTTAGAGTTTGTTTCGATATGTGAAATATCCTTTTAAGCCATTTCTGTTTGAGTTCATTCTTGGATCTTGGAATAAATTGAGGAAATTGTGTTTGATCATGTGACTTTTTTTACGAATTATATCTTTATTGGCGTGTAATAAATATTTATTGATTGATTGATTGTTTTCACGATTCGACTGCTGCATACCTATTTATGATTTCGAATGATACAAAACCCTTCGAATGGAATAATTCAACTCAAATCCTCGTCTATGACATTTTTTTTCAATGATCATCTCGCTCAGTAGGTCATTTTACCATCCAGTGTTGCCGTTTACAACATCATCGATTGGGATCATAGAATATAGAGATATTCTATATTCAAAGATTGTGCCCCATTCAAGTACCTACTTTAAATATTTCGCTATTGTTGTCCATTATGCTAACGACCTTGGGCAGGTAGTATTGAACGAGTGGGTGGATGTCCGGTGCATCGGAATTCGAGATTAGAGCTGTTCCTACTCTCGGATGCTCGGAAACCTCGTAAAAATACGAATTCCGTAGATAACGAGTTTTTGTGCAATACAAAGAAGTGGTATTTTGGTTATTTACGTTCGGGTTATCAAATGATTGTGCTCTAAATTGTTGGGCAATTGTTTGAGTAGGCACTGAGGGATCTGTGAAGATAATGATGTTCGAAAAAAGTGTGCCATGAATGAATGTAAGATCTTGGGTTGTTTGAAAAGGTTGGTGATAAAAAAGTGAAAAATGTAAAACAAGCAATGAAAATTTACCAACTAGATTCAACTGTCACCCGACGTCGTTGACATTTTTGACGCGAATATAACCTCTAAATTAAAAACATTTCTTTCGATAATCTGAAGAGCAGAGTGGCAAGTCAGGAAATTGTGGTTATGTCACCCAGTAGATCTAATGTATCACATCTGTCATATTTGCCCGACGTTGCCAGATATTTTTCAAAGAATTTCGTGAAATATTCAGCATTGGTGACAACACATGATATTTTGTCTTCGAAATCGATAGACCTTTTCCCTACTGTAATTTCATATTCGTTTTAAAAATGTAAAACAGGCTCTGAAAATTTACCAACTAGATTCAACTGTCACCCGATGTCGTTGACATTTTTGACGCGAATATAACCTCTAAATTTTCGAATCTTCAAAATATTTGTTTTGGTAGTTTGAATAGCAGAGTGGCAAGTCAGGAAATTCAGGTTATGTCACACAGTTGTTGCCAGATATTTTTCAAGGAATTTCGTGAAATATTCGGCATTGGTGACACATGATATTTCGTCTTCGAAATCGATAGTCCTTTCCCGACTGTAATTTCATATTCGTTTTAAATTAATTCTCTCACCGTGTAACCTTTTGATTACGAAACAACCGCAAATATCAGCCGATCCTCCATTGTATCATGTCAGATGATACGATATCGTGTTCTATTTACTTCTAGGCTAGTCTCGGATCTTTGGAGGATCTACCGTTATGGTATTAGTCACCGGCTGAAACGATTACGAACCGTAATTCAAACTCGCAGAGTTCCAAATGGGTCATTGTCAAATTGTCCTCGATGTATGGGTTTTCCGCTGATAAATCGAGGATTTGGTGTAGTTTCATGTGGGTATTGCAAATTGCCCCGATTTTACGAAATGGGATTCTCGATATTAACACGGTCTGCAGCTTTTTTGAGCGCTCGTTTGTTCAGATCGCATGATCTGAAAATAGAAAATTATAACTTTGGAATGGAGAAGCCTAGGGACCTGAAATTTTCAGGGTAGGCTTAGATCTCGAATTTCGCGGTCACGTTCATTAATCAGCAAAATTAGACTAGGGGTTCCGTAAATATGATCGTTTGAAATTTAGTTTTCTTGAAAATTCCAAAACTACGGATTCGATCGTGATGAAATCAAATCTGTACAGGCCAAAACGAAATTTCCTTCTATTTCTCTACCAGACGTCGAAAATTGCTTCTTTTTTGACAGCTGTCAAAATTGATTTTTTTGACAGCTGTCAAACATTTCTTCTTTTATTTGACAGTTGGCAAAATTTCTTCTTTTTTTTGACAGTTGTCAAAATATCTTATTTTTTTTTTTTGACAATTGTCATAGTACTACACATTAATATTCTTCTATTTCTCCACCAGACAGCGCAGCATGGGTTCCCGCACAAACCCACCGCCCTCGCGTGGGACCCGACCCTGCGACTGCTGGCCCTCGGCACGGCGACCGGCGCCATAAAGGTCTTCGGTCAGCCGGGCGTCGAGTTCTACGGGCAGCACCAGAACCCGACGGCGGTCACCAGGCTGATCTTCCTCCCCGGCCAAGGAAGGGTCGTGTCGCTCTGCGACAACAACTCCCTGCACCTGTGGGAGATCAACAACGCCCTCACGGAGGTCAAGTTCCAGTCGTTGGAGGGCAAGCTGAAGAAGATCTCGACCCTGTGCGTGGAGTCGAGCAAGAAGCATCTCCTGCTGGGCACGGAAGGGGGCAATATCTATCTGTTGGATTTGGCGACGTTTACTATGACGCCGGATATAATTTATCAGGATGTCGTCATGCAAAAGTGAGTTTCTGTTTCGAAAATTGTTAAGCTTTGCTGCAATTTTTTGTATCATTAGATTTATTTTGGTTGTGAGTGTAGAAAAAATGAGGTAGGTCTACTCCTATTTTCAGAACTCGATTGGGTAATAAATATTTGGAAACAATATTTACTCGATAAACTGAATGGTTCTAAATCAATCACCATTTTGAATCATTGAAAGTGGTGTCGCATCTTATCTTGAATCAATATAGATTATGAAACCCTTCTATATTATTTTCACTATTTATGGGTATCTATATATAGATAAAAGCATTACAAACGAAAGAGCAAATCTATAATATAAAAATAATATAAATTCACAATTAAATTCCTCTCAGTATTCACAAATGAGCACTGATTTTAATACAATAATTTAACAATTTCTAAACGTTGTTGAAGAGTATCTATCCATGATCAAATGACATAAAAATGTCAAGAAAAATACGCACTGTTCGCATTATAACCATTTTAAATATAATAATGACATAAGAAATGCCAAAAAATAATACGCAGTGTTGCCATTATAACCATTTTAAATTGTACCATTCTTATTGGAAAACCTGCTAGATGTATATCTGTAAATTTCAGTAATATCAGAGGAATTATAATTCCTTCTATTTTCAATAGACACTTAGAATGCAGGAAACTCCAATTAATAATAATTTATTTCTCCTTGGAGCCATCATACAATGTATAGGAATTGTCATCGAAAAGAAAAAAATGTATAACTCAAATACAAGTGAACAATCAGTATTGATTTTACTTCCTTCTTAAATTGTTTTTCACCAATTCCTTCATAATGTTTAGGCAAGTGATTATATAATTTCATTCCTGTGAAGGTAGGTGAATTAGCAGATATAAAAGTTACATATTTGTTCGAAACCTTCCAGCGTACCGGAAGATTACAAACTGAATCCTGGAGCCGTTGAGTGCATCGAAGAACAACCTGGCAAACCCGAGAACATCCTGATCGGTTATAACAGGGGATTGATGATACTTTGGGACAAATCGAAGAACACTGCCATCAAGTCATTCGTGGTCAGCCAACAGTTGGAGTCGGTCTGTTGGAGTGGCGACGGGGAAAGTTTTTACAGTTCACACAATGACGGTAAGACAAGTTAATCTTTTTTTCGTTGGAGTTACTAACTTTATTTTTTTCAGGAAGTTTCGTGGAGTGGAATTTAGACGAAACGGACCAACCCGAACCGACGACGAAATACGGGCCGTTTCCTTGCAGGAGCGCCCCGAAAATTTTAGTCAAAGAACAAAATGATACGCCTTTGATCGTCTTCTCCGGCGGTCTTCCAAGGGCGACTTATAGTGATAAATATACGGTCACCGTGATGCACGGAGATGACCACCATGTGTGTTTTGACTTCACCAGCAAGGTGAGAAGTATAATTTGATTAATTTTAGTCATAGTGGGCTTAGTTTTGCGTTTTTGAGAATTCTTTGTCTGTTTTTTTGCGTGTAGTCTAATTGGCTTCATTCCGATTTCGTTTCATGCTAGGCAGATAATGAATCGGCAGATGGAGAACCGCTTAAAAATAAGGTATTACTTTGAATAAGAAGTGATTATTCTTTTGATTTGTCATTTTTTGTATTCGCATTTATGGTATGTGTTGACGGTGTGAATATATGGAAGAATCTGCCAAGTATGAATGAAAAATAATTGATTGTATTCATTCGTTTGAAGATTTTATCTTTTATCGTTCAAACAAAAACATAGTTGGAATTCTTCAAATTTATCCGATTCTACTGAAAATTCCTCTAACAATCTTCATTTTTGCCCAGGTGATAGATTTTATAATAATTGACTCCAAGCCTGAAAAAGCTGACGGTAGCAAAGAAAACCTGATGAACGGCGACAACGGGAGACTCAACGGAGAACCGGAAGCGTTGATTGTTCTCGCCGAAGAGGAATTGGTGGCCATCGACTTGGAATGCAAGGAATGGAAGATGATGAGTCTACCTTATTTGGTTACGTTGCACGCCTCCGCGATCACCTGCAGCCAATACGTTTCAGGTGGGGTTTTCCACTTAATCCCTTAATGAAATCTGATTTTTTGTATTGTTTTCTATTCCAGTTACTCTAATGCTTTTATTTTTCATCTGGTCCTTATCTTCTTCGATTAGATAGCTACTAATGATCTGCAACATTCTAGGATTAACTAAAAATTCAAAATTGAATGAAATCTGATTTTTTGTATTGTTTTTTATTCCGGTTACTCTAATGCTTTTATTTTTCATCTGGTCCTTATCTTCTTCGATTAGATAGCTACTAATGATCTGCAACATTCTAGGATTAACTAAAAATTCAAAATTGAATGAAATCTGATTTTTTGTATTGTTTTTTATTCCGGTTACTCTAATGCTTTTATTTTTCATCTGGTCCTTATCTTCTTCTATTAGATAGCTACTAATGATCTGCAACATTCTAGGATTAACTTAAAATTCAAAATTGAATGAAATCTGATTTTTTGTATTGTTTTTTATTCCGGTTACTCTAATGCTTTTATTTTTCATCTGGTCCTTATCTTCTTCGATTAGATAGCTACTAATGATCTGCAACATTCTAGGATTAACTTAAAATTCAAAATTGAATGAAATCTGATTTTTTGTATTGTTTTTTATTCCGGTTACTCTAATGCTTTTATTTTTCATCTGGTCCTTATCTTCTTCGATTAGATAGCTACTAATGATCTGCAACATTCTAGGATTAACTAAAAATTCAAAATTGAATGATATCTGATTTTTTGTATTGTTTTTTATTCCGGTTACTCTAATGCTTTTATTTTTCATCTGGTCCTTATCTTCTTCGATTAGATAGCTACTAATGATCTGCAACATTCTAGGATTAACTTAAAATTCAAAATTGAATGAAATCTGATTTTTTGTATTGTTTTTTATTCCGGTTACTCTAATGCTTTTATTTTTCATCTGGTCCTTATCTTCTTCGATTAGATAGCTACTAATGATCTGCAACATTCTAGGATTAACTAAAAATTCAAAATTGAATGATATCTGATTTTTTGTATTGTTTTTTATTCCGGTTACTCTAATGCTTTTATTTTTCATCTGGTCCTTATCTTCTTCGATTAGATAGCTACTAATGATCTGCAACATTCTAGGATTAACTAAAAATTCAAAATTGAATGAAATCTGATTTTTTGTATTGTTTTTTATTCCGGTTACTCTAATGCTTTTATTTTTCATCTGGTCCTTATCTTCTTCGATTAGATAGCTACTAATGATCTGCAACATTCTAGGATTAACTAAAAATTCAAAATTGAATGATATCTGATTTTTTGTATTGTTTTTTATTCCGGTTACTCTAATGCTTTTATTTTTCATCTGGTCCTTATCTTCTTCGATTAGATAGCTACTAATGATCTGCAACATTCTAGGATTAACTTAAAATTCAAAATTGAATGAAATCTGATTTTTTGTATTGTTTTTTATTCCGGTTACTCTAATGCTTTTATTTTTCATCTGGTCCTTATCTTCTTCGATTAGATAGCTACTAATGATCTGCAACATTCTAGGATTAACTAAAAATTCAAAATTGAATGAAATCTGATTTTTTGTATTGTTTTTTATTCCGGTTACTCTAATGCTTTTATTTTTCATCTGGTCCTTATCTTCTTCGATTAGATAGCTACTAATGATCTGCAACATTCTAGGATTAACTAAAAATTCAAAATTGAATGATATCTGATTTTTTGTATTGTTTTTTATTCCGGTTACTCTAATGCTTTTATTTTTCATCTGGTCCTTATCTTCTTCGATTAGATAGCTACTAATGATCTGCAACATTCTAGGATTAACTTAAAATTCAAAATTGAATGAAATCTGATTTTTTGTATTGTTTTTTATTCCGGTTACTCTAATGCTTTTATTTTTCATCTGGTCCTTATCTTCTTCGATTAGATAGCTACTAATGATCTGCAACATTCTAGGATTAACTAAAAATTCAAAATTGAATGAAATCTGATTTTTTGTATTGTTTTTTATTCCGGTTACTCTAATGCTTTTATTTTTCATCTGGTCCTTATCTTCTTCGATTAGATAGCTACTAATGATCTGCAACATTCTAGGATTAACTAAAAATTCAAAATTGAATGAAATCTGATTTTTTGTATTGTTTTTTATTCCGGTTACTCTAATGCTTTTATTTTTCATCTGGTCCTTATCTTCTTCGATTAGATAGCTACTAATGATCTGCAACATTCTAGGATTAACTTAAAATTCAAAATTGAATGAAATTTGATTTTTTTATCGTTTTTATTTTCGTTACTCTAATGGTTTCATTTTTCATCTGGTCCTTATCTTCTTCGATTAGATAGCTACTAATGATCTGCAACATTCTAGGATTAACTAAAAATTCAAAATTGAATGAAATCTGATTTTTTGTATTGTTTTTTATTCCGGTTACTCTAATGCTTTTATTTTTCATCTGGTCCTTATCTTCTTCGATTAGATAGCTACTAATGATCTGCAACATTCTAGGATTAACTAAAAATTCAAAATTGAATGAAATCTGATTTTTTGTATTGTTTTTTATTCCGGTTACTCTAATGCTTTTATTTTTCATCTGGTCCTTATCTTCTTCGATTAGATAGCTACTAATGATCTGCAACATTCTAGGATTAACTAAAAATTCAAAATTGAATGATATCTGATTTTTTGTATTGTTTTTTATTCCGGTTACTCTAATGCTTTTATTTTTCATCTGGTCCTTATCTTCTTCGATTAGATAGCTACTAATGATCTGCAACATTCTAGGATTAACTTAAAATTCAAAATTGAATGAAATCTGATTTTTTGTATTGTTTTTTATTCCGGTTACTCTAATGCTTTTATTTTTCATCTGGTCCTTATCTTCTTCGATTAGATAGCTACTAATGATCTGCAACATTCTAGGATTAACTAAAAATTCAAAATTGAATGAAATCTGATTTTTTGTATTGTTTTTTATTCCGGTTACTCTAATGCTTTTATTTTTCATCTGGTCCTTATCTTCTTCGATTAGATAGCTACTAATGATCTGCAACATTCTAGGATTAACTAAAAATTCAAAATTGAATGAAATCTGATTTTTTGTATTGTTTTTTATTCCGGTTACTCTAATGCTTTTATTTTTCATCTGGTCCTTATCTTCTTCGATTAGATAGCTACTAATGATCTGCAACATTCTAGGATTAACTTAAAATTCAAAATTGAATGAAATTTGATTTTTTTATCGTTTTTATTTTCGTTACTCTAATGCTTTTATTTTTCATCTGGTCCTTATCTTCTTCGATTAGATCGCTACTAATGATCTGCAACATTCTAGGATTAACTAAAAATTCAAAATTGAATGAAATCTGATTTTTTGTATTGTTTTTTATTCCGGTTACTCAAATTCTTTTATTTTTCATCTGGTCCTTATCTTCTTCGATTAGATAGCTACTAATGATCTGCAACATTCTAGGATTAACTTAAAATTCAAAATTGAATGAAATCTGATTTTTTGTATTGTTTTTTATTCCGGTTACTCTAATGCTTTTATTTTTCATCTGGTCCTTATCTTCTTCGATTAGATAGCTACTAATGATCTGCAACATTCTAGGATTAACTAAAAATTCAAAATTGAATGATATCTGATTTTTTGTATTGTTTTTTATTCCGGTTACTCTAATGCTTTTATTTTTCATCTGGTCCTTATCTTCTTCGATTAGATAGCTACTAATGATCTGCAACATTCTAGGATTAACTTAAAATTCAAAATTGAATGAAATCTGATTTTTTGTATTGTTTTTTATTCCGGTTACTCTAATGCTTTTATTTTTCATCTGGTCCTTATCTTCTTCGATTAGATAGCTACTAATGATCTGCAACATTCTAGGATTAACTAAAAATTCAAAATTGAATGATATCTGATTTTTTGTATTGTTTTTTATTCCGGTTACTCTAATGCTTTTATTTTTCATCTGGTCCTTATCTTCTTCGATTAGATAGCTACTAATGATCTGCAACATTCTAGGATTAACTTAAAATTCAAAATTGAATGAAATCTGATTTTTTGTATTGTTTTTTATTCCGGTTACTCTAATGCTTTTATTTTTCATCTGGTCCTTATCTTCTTCGATTAGATAGCTACTAATGATCTGCAACATTCTAGGATTAACTAAAAATTCAAAATTGAATGAAATCTGATTTTTTGTATTGTTTTTTATTCCGGTTACTCTAATGCTTTTATTTTTCATCTGGTCCTTATCTTCTTCGATTAGATAGCTACTAATGATCTGCAACATTCTAGGATTAACTTAAAATTCAAAATTGAATGAAATCTGATTTTTTGTATTGTTTTTTATTCCGGTTACTCTAATGCTTTTATTTTTCATCTGGTCCTTATCTTCTTCGATTAGATAGCTACTAATGATCTGCAACATTCTAGGATTAACTAAAAATTCAAAATTGAATGAAATCTGATTTTTTGTATTGTTTTTTATTCCGGTTACTCTAATGCTTTTATTTTTCATCTGGTCCTTATCTTCTTCGATTAGATAGCTACTAATGATCTGCAACATTCTAGGATTAACTTAAAATTCAAAATTGAATGAAATTTGATTTTTTTATCGTTTTTATTTTCGTTACTCTAATGGTTTCATTTTTCATCTGGTCCTTATCTTCTTCGATTAGATAGCTACTAATGATCTGCAACATTCTAGGATTAACTAAAAATTCAAAATTGAATGAAATTTGATTTTTTTATCGTTTTTATTTTCGTTACTCTAATGGTTTCATTTTTCATCTGGTCCTTATCTTCTTCGATTAGATAGCTACTAATGATCTGCAACATTCTAGGATTAACTAAAAATTCAAAATTGAATGAAATTTGATTTTTTTATCGTTTTTATTTTCGTTACTCTAATGGTTTCATTTTTCATCTGGTCCTTATCTTCTTCGATTAGATAGCTACTAATGATCTGTAACATTCTAGGATTAACTAAAAATTCAAAATTGAATGAAATTTGATTTTTTTATCGTTTTTATTTTCGTTACTCTAATGCTTTTATTTTTCATCTGGTCCTTATCTTCTTCGATTAGATCGCTACTAATGATCTGCAACATTCTAGGATTAACTAAAAATTCAAAATTGAATGAAATTTGATTTTTTTATCGTTTTTATTTTCGTTACTCTAATGCTTTTATTTTTCATCTGGTCCTTATCTTCTTCGATTAGATAGCTACTAATGATCTGCAACATTCTAGGATTAACTAAAAATTCAAAATTGAATGAAATTTGATTTTTTTATCGTTTTTATTTTCGTTACTCTAATGGTTTCATTTTTCATCTGGTCCTTATCTTCTTCGATTAGATAGCTACTAATGATCTGCAACATTCTAGGATTAACTAAAAATTCAAAATTGAATGAAATTTGATTTTTTTATCGTTTTTATTTTCGTTACTCTAATGGTTTCATTTTTCATCTGGTCCTTATCTTCTTCGATTAGATAGCTACTAATGATCCGCAACATTCTAGGATTAACTAAAAATTCAAAATTGAATGAAATTTGATTTTTTTATCGTTTTTATTTTCGTTACTCTAATGGTTTCATTTTTCATCTGGTCCTTATCTTCTTCGATTAGATAGCTACTAATGATCTGCAACATTCTAGGATTAACTAAAAATTCAAAATTGAATGAAATTTGATTTTTTGTATTGTTTTTTATTCCGGTTACTCTAATGCTTTTATTTTTCATCTGGTCCTTATCTTCTTCGATTAGATAGCTACTAATGATCTGCAACATTCTAGGATTAACTAAAAATTCAAAATTGAATGAAATTTGATTTTTTTATCGTTTTTATTTTCGTTACTCTAATGCTTTTATTTTTCATCTGGTCCTTATCTTCTTCGATTAGATAGCTACTAATGATCTGCAACATTCTAGGATTAACTAAAAATTCAAAATTGAATGAAATTTGATTTTTTTATCGTTTTTATTTTCGTTACTCTAATGCTTTTATTTTTCATCTGGTCCTTATCTTCTTCGATTAGATAGCTACTAATGATCTGCAACATTCTAGGATTAACTAAAAATTCAAAATTGAATGAAATTTGATTTTTTTATCGTTTTTATTTTCGTTACTCTAATGGTTTCATTTTTCATCTGGTCCTTATCTTCTTCGATTAGATAGCTACTAATGATCTGCAACATTCTAGGATTAACTAAAAATTCAAAATTGAATGAAATCTGATTTTTTGTATTGTTTTTTATTCCGGTTACTCTAATGCTTTTATTTTTCATCTGGTCCCTATCTTCTTCGATTAGATAGCTACTAATGATCTGCAACATTCTAGGATTAACTAAAAATTCAAAATTGAATGAAATCTGATTTTTTGTATTGTTTTTTATTCCGGTTACTCTAATGCTTTTATTTTTCATCTGGTCCTTATCTTCTTCGATTAGATAGCTACTAATGATCTGCAACATTCTAGGATTAACTAAAAATTCAAAATTGAATGAAATCTGATTTTTTGTATTGTTTTTTATTCCGGTTACTCTAATGCTTTTATTTTTCATCTGGTCCTTATCTTCTTCGATTAGATAGCTACTAATGATCTGCAACATTCTAGGATTAACTTAAAATTCAAAATTGAATGAAATTTGATTTTTTTATCGTTTTTATTTTCGTTACTCTAATGGTTTCATTTTTCATCTGGTCCTTATCTTCTTCGATTAGATAGCTACTAATGATCTGCAACATTCTAGGATTAACTAAAAATTCAAAATTGAATGAAATTTGATTTTTTTATCGTTTTTATTTTCGTTACTCTAATGGTTTCATTTTTCATCTGGTCCTTATCTTCTTCGATTAGATAGCTACTAATGATCTGCAACATTCTAGGATTAACTAAAAATTCAAAATTGAATGAAATTTGATTTTTTTATCGTTTTTATTTTCGTTACTCTAATGGTTTCATTTTTCATCTGGTCCTTATCTTCTTCGATTAGATAGCTACTAATGATCTGCAACATTCTAGGATTAACTAAAAATTCAAAATTGAATGAAATTTGATTTTTTTATCGTTTTTATTTTCGTTACTCTAATGCTTTTATTTTTCATCTGGTCCTTATCTTCTTCGATTAGATCGCTACTAATGATCTGCAACATTCTAGGATTAACTAAAAATTCAAAATTGAATGAAATTTGATTTTTTTATCGTTTTTATTTTCGTTACTCTAATGCTTTTATTTTTCATCTGGTCCTTATCTTCTTCGATTAGATAGCTACTAATGATCTGCAACATTCTAGGATTAACTAAAAATTCAAAATTGAATGAAATTTGATTTTTTTATCGTTTTTATTTTCGTTACTCTAATGGTTTCATTTTTCATCTGGTCCTTATCTTCTTCGATTAGATAGCTACTAATGATCTGCAACATTCTAGGATTAACTAAAAATTCAAAATTGAATGAAATTTGATTTTTTTATCGTTTTTATTTTCGTTACTCTAATGGTTTCATTTTTCATCTGGTCCTTATCTTCTTCGATTAGATAGCTACTAATGATCCGCAACATTCTAGGATTAACTAAAAATTCAAAATTGAATGAAATTTGATTTTTTTATCGTTTTTATTTTCGTTACTCTAATGGTTTCATTTTTCATCTGGTCCTTATCTTCTTCGATTAGATAGCTACTAATGATCCGCAACATTCTAGGATTAACTAAAAATTCAAAATTGAATGAAATTTGATTTTTTTGTCGTTTTTATTTTAGGTACTCTAATGGTTTCATTTTTCATCTGGACTTTATCTTCTTTGACTAGATAGCTAGTAATGATCTGCAACCTTCCAGGATTAACTAAAAATTCAAGATTGAATATAATTTGATTTTTTATTCCAGTTAATCTAATGCTTTCATTTTTCATCTGGACTTGATCTTCTTTGACTAGATAGCTACTAATGTTCTGCAACGTTTTAGGATTAACTAAAGATTCAAAATTGAATGAAATTTGATTTTATTTTCGTTTTTTATTTTAGTGACTCTAATACTTTAATTTCTCTTCTGGAGTTCATCTTCTTCGACTAGAAAGCTAAGATTATTGAAAGATTTGAAATGAAATAAAATGTGATTTTTTTTATTGTTTTTCATTTTTGGTACTCTAATGCTCTCATTTTCATTCTGCAGTTTATCCTTATCTTACGCTAGCAGTAATATGCAACATTCTGGGATTAATTAAAGATTCAAAATTTGAATAAGATTTGATTTTTTTTTATTGTTTTTCATTGCAGTTCTTCTAATGCATCAATTTATCCTCTTTGACGAATAATTTGTTTCAGGCGTTCCCGAAGAACTCTGGAACCTCCTCAAGGACGCCGGCAGGGCGCAGACCAGCCACCTGTACTCGATCAAGGCCTGGCCGATAGACGGCGGCGACCTGCTCCACCCGAAGGAAAACGACAAACCCAGGCGCGAACTCCTCCTGACCGGCCACGAGGACGGCACCGTCCGGTTCTGGAACGCGGGCGGCGTCACCCTCACCCCCATCTACAAGTTCAGCTCCTCCCAGTTCTTCCTGGGCGACGCCTTCGACGAAGTCTCCCCGGACGCGGAGGACATGGAGGAGGAATGGCCGCCGTTCAGGAAGACGGGCATCTTCGATCCCTACTCCGACGACCCCAGACTGGCGGTGAAGAAGATCGACATGTGTCCCCTCAGCGGCACCCTGGTGGTGGCCGGGACGGCCGGCCAGGTCCTGATCTCCAAGTTCGACACGGAGGTGCTGGAGGGCCAGGTGAAGGCGGTCACGATGAACATCGTGAGCGACAGGGACGGTTTCGTGTGGAAGGGACACACGAAGTTGACCGCCAAGACGGAGGATATAAGACAGTGCAGGGGGTTCCAGTGCACGTCCCTGCTTCAGCTCCACCCTCCGGCGGCGGTGACGTGTTGCGTGCTGCAAGCCGATTGGGGGTTGGTGGCAGCGGGTACCGCCCACGGGGTGGCGCTCTTCGATTACGTCAGGAAGGAGGAGGTTATGGTCAAGTGTACATTGAATCCGAATGGTATGTGATTATGGGAGAAATCGGAATTGTTACTTATGATTCGTTCGTTTTAGATCTCACAGGAGCCGGAGATGCGCCCATATCTCGACGGAAATCGTTCAAAAAGTCGCTGAGGGAGTCGTTTAGACGCTTGAGGAAGGGTAGGTCGCAGAGGAGAAGCAATAACCCCCAAGGTAACACGGCAGCTTCGCCCACTTCACCGCCGGCTCGTAAACTCCCGGCGAGCGACGAGTTCGCAGAGACTAAGCCTGTCGAAAGACAGATCGAAGCCAGGCCTGCGGATGAGCCTATGGGATCGTTCGTTAGGTGTTTGTACTTCGCTAGGACGTTCCTTATCAGCTGTAAGTTTCCTTAGATGGTTTTGAAACATAGTTATGTAATTTTTTGTATTTTACAATACCCTTCTATTATTCGAACGAGAGCTCGGAACACTTACAATAGGAAGAACTCTACGTTTCGTAGAAACCACAGATTTCTCTCGTCGTACTTATGAAAATCGTGGGGAAGTCGTAAGGAATTGAAACAAAATGGATAGAACCAAAAGAAAAAGAATTTATTGGTTCCTTTGGGGACGGTTCCCCAACTTCAAGTCGGAAAATAAGAATTAGGAAAGACCTGCGAAAAAACCCGTTCTGTACAATAAATATCAATAATAGGAAGAAAATATATCACAATTAAAGGTAAATACTCCAGTTACACTCCATAGGTGGGTTAAAATAGGAGTACAGAATATTTTTCTTCTTGTGTTCCTCTAGTCAGTACATAAACCTAAAGTAATCTATTCTGAAATCGGTATTATATACTCCGTTTAAGAATTATTGACATCTCGGTTGGCTGTGAAAAATCGAATTTAGGTTGGTAATAGACTATTCAGTAATATTTTGGGTTGCTGAATTCAGGTTGGTATAGGAATAACACTAACATTACCCATAGAAATCTTGCTTTGATGATTTTATTGAAGATATTGGTGAATATGTAATTATAAAAATTTGCTCTGAATTTGAGTATTTTTTTTCTTATGCTATTAAAATGGCTGGAATTGACCAGGATACATCGCGCCTAACAAGAGAACGCCATGCAGTTTGTCGGTGTTACTTCGAGTTTTTCAAAGATTTGCCATATATTTCCGCTAGTGTTTCAGGTAAACTGTTATTCACCGACTCAAAGTGTATTCTGATTGATCAATGTCTCTTAAATTTTCAGATTTCACCAAGCCCTGTCCGTAGAATATTAGCATGTTATTACAGCCTGGAATTAGCAGTGGAAGAAAACCTGTGCGATACGATTATTCCTTCAAAGAGACATTGAATGACTTTGTTTTTGCTAGAATTAAAAAGAATGAATATATCAGTTTAGATATTCTTTTCGAACTGGCCAAAGAGCACCTAGATTTCAATTGATCGAAGTCAACATTATATTATATCATAAAAAAAATTGGATACAAATACAAAAGAGTTGATCGAAGGAAAATTCTTACTGATAAACAGAAAAATATAATAAAAATAATACAATATTGTGATAAATACCGAGAATACATGGAACAAAACGTAAAATTCATTTATCTAGATGAAATTTGGATATTCAAATTTGTCAGTAGACACTAGAAAATAATCCAAAAGGTATGCCGAGTATATTCAAGGGTAAAGGCAGAAGATGCACAATTTTGAATGCTGGAACAATTGATGGATTTTTACCAGGATGTGATCCGATTCTTGACAGTGGTATTAATGATAAGGATTACTATGAATGGTGAATTATTTCATAAATGGGTTATTGAAAAATTGAAACCTTCCCTGCAAAAGGATGCCCATCAATAGGATTATGTCAGCTTATTCAATAAACACATCCAAATCACTACACTACGTGGAAACAAAGTTTTCAATGATATTTTTATCTTTGCTCTTGTATCATTCATAGATATTTTAAGTTTATTTATTATACTCATACTGTATGGTACCCTGTTCACTTTCCCTCTGCTAATACACATGCTATATTGTTCCCAATTCAAAAGTATACTGAATAATTGTAAAATTGCTCATCAATTATAATATTTTCAATAATTCATGGACAGTTTTAATGAATGAAAATAAAAATTGACTTTCTTAAATAAAGTATTCAACACTGAGCAATAAATAATTCACAAATGGGTTCATATATTGATAGTTCGATACAAATTTCATGTCAAAATTGTTCTTGTACTACATAGATTCTCAATTTTTGTTTCTCTCTTATTTCTTGATACATTAGAACGTTTTTTCCAATCCATTCTTTTGGCCCTGTGCTTGCGAAGTATCTAAAAATTTTTTTCTGTTGCACCACTAGCTACCTGCTAGAATTAATCCTTCTTGAATCCTGACATAAAATGGTACTCTTATAGTTATATGGTTAGAATTTTGCAAGATTTCCAATACCAATAAATATTGCATGGTCCTGAGTGGAAATAAATATTTATTTGAATGATCTTCAATTTTCCATGGTTTACTTTTATATGAACGATAAGTTCAGATAATTTCATATGAAAGCATTCAACGATATTTTTGCGCTTTCAAACCTGAATTCCCATGTTTGAACTGCAATCGAAATATTCCGGCTTAATTATTCGAGAATTCGTGTACTGAAGACTTTTCTAGGTTGTATTTATGTTTTATTTCTATGATGAAATTTAGTAACTTTTTTGTAACCAGAAATAAAGCCTCGACTGGACGTTCATGGCCTGCTTCGATGTAAATAATTCTTAAATGGACTATAGGAAACTTCCTCATTCGCTGGATGATAATCTAGGACCGATCTATTACTACAGTTAATTCGTTACTTTCAGCTCAAAACACCAATCCCACCCTGTGGGCCGGAACGCACAACGGCACGGTCTACGCGTTCACCGTGGCCATCCCGAACGGCGGACTCAGGGAAACGCAACCGATCATCTGCCAGTTGGCGAAGGAGATCCAACTGAAACACAGAGCCCCGGTGATCGCAGTGGCCGTCTTGGACGGTTCGAACAAGCCGCTACCCGAGCCCTTGGAGGTGGAGAAGGGGGTGTCCCCGTTGCCGGACACCACCCAGGCGCACAGGGTCGTCATAGCGTCCGAGGAACAGTTCAAGATATTTACCCTTCCCAACCTGAAACCTTACTGTAAATACAAACTGACGGCCCACGAGGGGGCGAGGATTAGGAGGATGAACTTCGCCACCTTCCACGGTAACAGGCCGGAATATAAGGATTATTCGGAGATCGACCTGCTCTGCCTGACCAACATCGGGGAGTGTTTGATTCTGACCATTCCGGACCTGAAGAGGCAGCTCACCGCGGCTACGATAAGGAGGGAGGACATCAAGTAAGTTGTGACCAAGAATTTGATATTAACGTTTCTTCATAATCTGCCCCCTTTTGCTTGAATAGAAGCGTTTTTTAAGTGCTATTTAGAATTTCGAAATTGGTTATTTAATCAACTAGTTTATTAATGACAGCGATTAATGGTCGAAATATTTTAACGCGCTAGCTCCGCTCACGCGTTAATGTTTGAGACCATTAATCGCTGAATTTCTTTCTTTGCTTTGTTATTAATATTTTAAACGCAATGTACTGAGATGGATATTACATATCCTTGTTTTTTATAGTCAAATAAACGTTTATCTTCGAAAAAAACCAAGATAACTGCACAAATCACTAAGTAAACATCAAATCTTTTAACGCAACGAGGCGATTCATACCACCTGACGAAGACAACGGATCAAAAAGTGTACATCTATTGTCGCCACTGTCCTGTATAAATAACCAGCAACCTGAACTTGCCAGATTATTTTTATTGGAGGAGAAGGTTTACTGATTTCCAATTTTTTCAGTGGTATATCTTCCTTGATCTTCACGAAGAACGCCGAAGCCCTATACTTCCACTCGTCCTCCGAACTGCAGAGGTTATCCCTGTCCACCACGTTCTCCACGCACGCCCGGTGTTTCTTGAAAATCCCTAACGGCGCGAGGGAGGAGACGACCACAGAAGAAGCCACGGAGAACGTAGAACAACAACCTGTTGAAAATTTGGACTTGGAGGAGGCGGTGGTAGTTAACGGCAACGCGGAAATTAAAAATAATAGCATAACAGATAAGGTAAGTGAATTTGATTCGTTTTGAAATGTTCTATGTTGGTCCTCTTTTTCAAGCATTGTGATTTGTGATGAGCCGTTAGTTTATATGTTTGTTGTTGGACTGTTTGTAATAATTGTTAAACGTTTTTGTGTCCTGCAGTTTTTTAAATTCAAGAAAGACTTATCCGACAACATATATTTATCGATTGAACTTCTTGTTCGCATGAATGCAAAATTGTGTGACTAACAATTTTCCCAATCATTCAAGTTAACTTTCGAACATTCAGCTTTTGACAAAGTTTAATTAACATTATTTTTAGGATACCGGTGGCAACTTCATGTAATAATACGACTTGTATCTTTAATAATGGTACGATTTATTATGATGGTGACCCGCTGTCACCATTTATAATCTATTGTCCGAAAAAAATTGAGTTCGTGCTTCCTGCACGAAGAGGAAGTCTTTTATTTTACTTTGAGGAACAGGTATTCTGGAAAGAAAACCCAGAAATTAAAAATTACGAAAAGCACTGCCGTGAAGGCAGGAGCTTTTGAGCGCTCGTACATGCACCTTGTAGGTAGATTCGCATTTTCCAGTTTTAGAAATCAATTGAAGGAATTTTCGACAGCTGTCACAAAAATTCTGAAACTTAGGCCAAACTCCAGACTTCATGTCAGTGCTTTAGGTGACCAATTTTTTTTTCGATAATTCGCTAGAATTTTCTACGGTATCTATGGTCTTGGTGATGCGGTCTGGACAAATAATTTTGCACGTACTTTGAATACATTATTCCTCAGCTAGATGCATAATTTCATTCCAATCCGATCAGTAGTTCCGAAACTATCTGGAAAAAAATATTTTGAACGGCCATATTTACGGAACCCCTAGTCTCATTTTGCTTATTGATGAACGTGACCGCGATATTCGCGATGCAAACCCACCCTGAAAATTTCAAGTTCCTAGGCCTTTCCGTTCAAAAGTTACAATTTTCTATGGTTTCTATGGTTCTGGTCATGCGATCTGGACAAAATATTGCTTCAATATATCATTCTCGATTAAAATACAAAATTTCATCTCGATCGAATTCGTAGTTTCGAAATAATCGAAAAAACAAAATTTCAAACGACCGTATTTACGGAACCCCTTGTATAATGTTGCTCATAGATGAACGTGATCACGACATTCGAGATCCACACCTATCCTGAAAATTTCAAGTCCCTAGGCATTTCCGTTCAAAAGTTACAATTTTCTATGGTTTCTATGGTTCTGGTCATGCGATCTGGACAAAATTTCGCATGTAGCTAAAACACCTCATTTTCCATCTGAGTGCAAAATTTCATCTTGATCGAATCTGTAGTTTTCAAGTAATCAGGGAAACAAAACTTTGAACGGCCATATTTACGGAACCCCTGGTGGAATTTGGCCCATTAACGAACTTAACCGAGGCATTCGGGATCTGAACCTACACTGAAAATTTCAAGTCTCTAAGTTGATCCGTTCGAGAGTTATCGTGCTGACGGACGGCCGGACGGACAGACTCGAATTTTTTGACGGATTCGTCATCAGTGAGTCGAACATAGTCGATTGAGACCATTTTCGGCTCAAAATTCGAAAAAAACAGACATCGTGACGAAATGATATAGCCCTCGTGTAAGTAGTACGAGCGCTCAAAAAGAACATATATTTACGAAAAATGATGGTAAAATGCGTACATAAAATCTAGCTTTTCACAAACAACAAAAACATCAAAATGAAAACATCCTATCATTCACCTAGTTTCGCATAATCATAATTGAATCAGACAATTAAACTCCTACTTCATGAAAACATACTAATCCAAATGTACGAGGGGGTCAATTAACTCGATACAAAATAAATACCATTATGTCAAATGTCATTTTTGAAAAACTTTGACAACTGACCGGACCAAGACGAGTTATTACGTCAAATGTCAGTTTTGACAGCTATTTTTGTCGATATTTGAGTTGAGTTAACTGGATATTCACCATGTCTATAAAATTTCCTGCCTCCTGAAAAAGATGATATCGTGGAAAGGTCACCTGTTCGATATCCATATCCTGTGAATTGAGTATTCTTGGTTGATATCGTTCAATATTGGTTCAGTTGAATGGTGTAAAAATCAGAATCGAATGTAAAAATATTGGAATAATATGCCACCGGCCATCTAGTACCAACATATGACCGCGTAACACTTTCCATCCTCACCGTTAAACCTTGTGGTTTCCAGACTGAAGAAGTGAAAGAGAACGGCGACGAAACGTCGTCGCATAACATGACAGTTTCGAGCAGCATAGGTGATATTACGATAGACAGTGTGAGGGACCACTTGGGACTGGGATCGATAGACGATGTGAACAGGCATCTGGCGAGCATGTCGATAACGAAAACCATAACGACAGTGATCACTAACAATCAAGAGGGCGTGACCAGTTCGACCACCACCACTACGACGACCACAGCGGCGGCGAATAACGATCAAGAAAGTAAGTTTGACCTTGAATGGCGTTACGGGATTGGTTTGGTCTTTTTGCTTATATCATGTTTCGTCTTGTTTGAGCTTGATGTGTTGAACGAATGCTTATTTTCTCATTCTCTTCACCCTGATTTGCATGTCCAATAAACGACTAAAAATAAGATGGAGAACTTTTATTTTCAGACTAAGTAAAATTGAATGACAGCTTCGAGGAGATGGACAGTGTTCGGCATCATTGAAGCACACTTTATATCGAAAAATATGCCATATCTTTCATCAATTTCTGGTATTTCACGCAAAAAAAAACTACTTAATTCAGCTAACTACTTATTTTACTTCATTCCATTTAGTACTATGCGTGAATTGAAATTTTGTATGAAGTACCAATTAGACTATTTACTCGTGTGAGTATTCATTAACGAAAATTCCATAAGTTAAAATTTTTAAGCAATATGCAGTATTGTACTATGCGAGGAAAAGAAGTTGTGATAAAATTTCTAAATTCTTGAAACCTTTTTCAACAGTATTTTTTTTTTCGTTACAGTATGAGTTTCTTAAGATTGTGAATGAATATGTTGTTTTGATGTACAAACTCGAAAGAAACTTGAACTTTTTTCGTCTTGTTTTACGAGGAAGTTTTTTAATTCAAGAAATTTACAGGTGGAGGTACTGTGTGTGAATGATGAGTGGTTTATTGATAATTTAAAATTCGGAAATGTTTGAAATGTACTGTTTTCCGAGAATTGTCTAATGCCTTAACATTTTGTTAGTATTTTATATTGATATTTTATCCAGTTTTATTATAAATTTATATTTATAAATGATTTATGCGAGATAAGCATCACTAAATGAATAAAAGATTTTATTAAACTGTTTTATTATTATTGTAATTAATGTTATTACAAACAGCGAAGGGGCAATGGAGATTTGCACAACACAATGACTTAATCTGGATCTGAGTTTCTTGTGAATTTTCATCACTCCAAATTATGCAATTCTGTTTGTTTTATTTAACCAAAAATGAGCGTCATCAGTGAATAACATTTTTCGATAAAAATGTTCATCATTTTCAAGATGTGCAAGACAAAAATCAGTAAATAAACGACGTTTATGGTGGTCTAATGGCTTCAGTTGTTGTTCACTTTTTTTATAAAATTCTCCATGTTGTTGTCTGAGAAAGATTTAATTGTTGAGAACGAAGTGGAAGGGACAAATTAGAATTTTCTCTTACACTTGCTGCTACAAAATCAATGATTTCTTATGTGCGTGCAGTTCTCTGTTGTACTGGTACTTTTGTATCGTACAAAGAAAATTTACTTTGACATTTGTCCACAATACGACGAATAGTGAGTCGTTCAACTGAATAATGTCGTCCATGAATTATTCTTGAATTTCTCTCAGTATTTTTGATAAAATAATTCAACAATTTCTTAACGTTGTTGAAGCGTGTATCTTTCCATGATCATAGACAAAAAGCATCCCAAACGAAAGAGCAAATAAGGAATATCAACATGAAAAAATTACAATTAGATTTCTCTTAGTATTCACAAATGAGCACTGATTTTGATATAGTAATTCAACAAGTGGTAGCTTTCCATGTTCAAATGGCATAACCTACTGAACACAAATGACATAAGAAATGTCAAAAAATAATACCCAGTGTTGCCATTATAGCCATTTTGAATTCTATCATTCCTATTGCAAAACCCGTTATAGGTGATTAATTTTTCTGAAAATTGAGAAACTTTTTTTTTTCTGGAAAGATTCTCTAAAATTTTCAATATACATAAATGAAACGATGTGATGGCGGAAATTATAATTTGAAGCGTTTTATCTACTGCAAATGGGAAAAATTAATGGCATAAACTATTGAACACATATGACATAAGAGATGTCAAAAAATAATACGCAGTGTTGCCGTTATAACCATTTTAAATTGTGTAATTCCTATTGGAAAACCCGTTATAGTTACCTAATTGATTTTTCTGAAAACTGGGAAAAATTTTTTTTTTGGAAAGATTCTGTAAAATTGGCAATATACCTAAATGAAACGATGTGATGGAGAAATGATAATTTGAAGCGTTTTATCTACTGCAAATGGGAAAAATAAATGGCATAACCTACTGAACACAAATGACATAAGAAATGTCAAAAAATAATACGCAGTGTTGCCATTATAACCATTTTAAATTGTATTATTCCTATTGGAAAACCCGTTAGATGAAATTAAGTTTTCAGAGAATTGGAAAAATATTTTTTTTGGGGAATATATTCCTTGAAATTTGCAATATGAATAAATGAAACGATGTGATGCGGAAATGATAATTTGAAGCGTTTTATCTTTTATCTAGGTACTGCGAAAGGAAAAAAGAAATAATGTTAATGGTTGCTATATTCATATTCATATTTCTAGCGATAAAGTGTATAATATGCGGTATTAGGCAAATTTAGTCCCAGTTTAGCTTGAAAAAATAAGGAATAGCAAACTACAACAAAAGATGTTGGAGACTAACCTTAACATCATGTATTTCGAAAAATCTCCAGAAGGTAAGTCAGATACTTTATGAAGAATTATTATCGAAAAAACACGAAAACAATATAAAATATTTCATCTGTTTAAAAAAAGAGGTAAACCAACTTTATTGGTATACAATGTAAATGTAGTCCAGCCATAACTGTATCTCGATCATGTATAATAGTCATCATATGATTTCGAATTTGACCTGATAATCTTATTTCCAATACAAGGTTTTCAATTGAACTGTTTTGTCAGCGTTGTTCGGTATTTATTAGAATAATTCGATCTCAAATAGTTTCGACGACATGTACTTTCGAACTCGGTGTAAATTCGCACACTGCAATATATACTCGACAACATTAGAAGGGTCACAACCTGAAGGAAGAATTTCTTCCACTTTCTGCTAATGCAGAATTTTATGTTGCCCATTGAGATGTTGGTGCGTCCACAGAGCGTCAAGATAGGCGCTCTACAATTCAATCGAGTTGAATAAAAAATTATTTCTGGGTGTAACAATTTTAATGTCACTGAGTATATGGATTGGTTCAATTAACTATCTTAAATAAATGTCTATCGTTTTATACTACAGATTGAATCCCTCCTAAACGAGTATGATTCAGAGGAGGTTGATAACGTACTTATTAATCGAAGATAATTCTAGGAAAATAAAAATATGAAAATGTCTAAAATAATTTTTTATTTACTTGATACGAGGTCAGGTAATGCAAATTATTTTTTTTTGGGAACCCAGTATACCTTAATCTTTTCACTAAAATTATAAATTTTCTCCGCATAAAATTTCACCTTTTAGGAACGAAAATATCTCTTCTAGTTAACCCAATTCAGGATGTCACCTCACCTAAGCGTCGAACATCGACAGTACCACTTCTGCACTCGCTCAATTCCCCATTCATTGCCGAACAAGTTTATCGCCTCTATTATCTCAAGAAGATCGAGCAAATCCCTTCACTCACGTGAGCGAGTTTATAGTTTGTAAATATACCGGTTATGGAATCCCGCATCTGAAAAATATCAAACGGTTTCGCGTGATCTTGTAAATTAATTGACTATATACATATTTAAGCGGTTCTCGAGTTACACAGTTGACAGACACGGCCGCGCGCTTGTAAACAAACGGGCTCCGCCAGAACAGAGTTTCGAGTATTTTTTGTGGGAACGTCTTCAGGATAGGTTGGTTAAACATGCAGATTAACGATTGTGAGGCGCCTGGGGACGATATCCGGATACACATGTGAGTTGATTTTTGTCGTGTTTGTTTTTTATCTTTCACGTTTGTTTATTTTTATTTCTCTGGAGAATATTAACTGATTTTCGATAGTAATTTTTGGGGAAGATCCAGGAACTCGAATATTAACAGAAATTGATTTCCTTCAGGAAATAGAGAATCTATGTTTATTATATTCCAAGTTCATTCACCACTAGAAAATATATGATAAAAATAAATAAAAAAAATTCACAGATACATCTTAATCAGCATTCATTTGAAAAACTATAAAAAGACAAATGCAGAACATATATGAGTGATTTTATACCAGATATGAATAATTTTGATTTTTGTCATGTTTGTTTTTTATCTTCCACGTTTGTTTATTTTTTTTTCTTGGGAGAATATTAACTGATACTTTTCGATGGTAGTTTTTCGGGAAGATCCAGGAATTCGAATATTAACTGAAATTGATTTTCTTCGGCAAATAGAGAATCTATGTTTATTATATTCCAAGTTCATTCACCACTAGAAAATATATGATAAAAATATATAAAAAATATTCACTGATACACCTTAATTGGCATTTATTTGAAAAACTATAAAAAGGCAAATGCATAACATATATGAGTGATTTTATACCAGATATGAATAATTTTGATTTTTGTCATGTTTGTTTTTTATCGTTCACGTTTGTTTATTTTTCTTTCTTGGGAGAATATTAACTGATACTTTTCGATGGTAGTTTTTCGGGAAGATCCAGGAATTCGAATATTAACTGAAATTGATTTTCTTCGGCAAATAGAGAATCTATGTTTATTATATTCCAAGTTCATTCACCACTAGAAAATATATGATAAAAATACATAAAAAAAATTCACACATACATCTTAATCAGCATTCATTTGAAAAATTATAAAAAGACAAACGCAGAACATATATGAGTGATTTTATACCGGATATGAATTCAGAACGATAAAATAGAATGTTTTGTTATTTTTAATGAATAAAACTATGACAAAAATAGCAAGATAAAGTTTTGAATGTCCCCTATCAATGTCAAACCCCTAGAATTATTAAGAACTTCCGGTTAAAATTTGAGAAAATAGTAGAACTTTCTTAACAAAGGTTCATCGTTGCCAATGAAGAACAAAAATGAGCTGTGTTGAACAAAGTAGGAAGTGCCGAAATTTTAATAACATTTTAACCGCTTTTACCTTGGCCTACAGACTCGTCCTGTGTCGGGAGTCGAGTCCGTCAACTTGAAATAATTAATCTGAGGTATACAGGTTCAAGTTTACCTGATCGCTTTTCAAGGCCAACATTAGCGGTTTATTAATCCTCTTCAACCTGTTTGTTTTCGGAGATTCTAAGCTCATCACAAAGAATAAATTAGAGAATAACCAGATCTGGGCGCTCTCTGGAATTTCATCTGGGGAAATCAGTAAACTAAAAATTGGAAAAATTCATATTGTTTGCGATGGTCAAGTATTGAATGAACCTCGTATATATAATAACTTGTCGATTATAAGATTAACCAAATTGACTTGGACGTTTTTGGCGTGCTACTGAACGGGTTTTCCCAAAGTCCCAGGTAGTTCTCGATCGTTACTTAACTTCTTGTAACTACGTTGACTGAAAGATGAGGCTTGGCAGGTGTGAACGACCTCGACTTGAGGGAATATCTGAGAATTCCAGCAATTCTTCGTTTCCAAATGCACTTCACGGTTATCTAAATATCTAAGAGGAAGTTAGGTTAATTTGCTGAGTATTAGCAGTGGTGCCAATACAGTGGATGTTTTATATAGTCTTCTTCGTTTTATGGACTTGGTATTTCATTCGAATTTCCTCGAGATTATAATCTCATCAAGATTCTTCAGCAGGCGGAAGTGGAAGCAGTAAAAAGTATTTTAGCACCGGTTCCATCAGATCAGTTTCATTTCAGATGGATTATATGAAATGGGGAATTTTTCACCCATTAGTCACGGAGATTCTTGAAAAATTAGGGCGGGGGTGAGACGAGCCATAGCGGATGTCTAGAAGAGATAAAGGTTCTTCCAATTCACCCTGTACCACCGAAAGAATTTCATTAGTCTTTCAGAGTCGTCAGGTGAACCCCATTATTGCTATTAGTGACTAAATTATGGTGAATTGTTATTATGTTAACCTGTTATTTTCCGAAAAGTCATCTTCATTGATTCGAAAAAAATGAGCATTTGGGCATTCTTATCATTATTCTTATTGATTTCTATGTGTTAATCCAAAGTGAATTCACATACGGGAAGTTCGTTATTTGTTAGGTTATGTTAGGTTAGGTGTTATGTGTTCTTTGAAAACCCCATTTTTTCATGCAGGGAAGTCACAACGGACATGGAGGACATCCAGGGTGAAGGAGGTGGCGGTTTTTTAAGATCCAACGCCTACGTCAACCCCGCCCTTACAGTTTCTGCCCAAAGTTTGAGCGGCAACGGAAAAATGTTCAGCGGATGTAATGACTTCGAAGGTGAGAATTTTTATAAACCCATCAATTTTCCATGTCAGAATAACAACATAAACATGTCACTTATTCAAATTTTCGAACGAGAAATCTGATCTTAATTCAATACGGAGGAATTGGATTAATTAAACCGCGCTTGCGATGATGACCAGCACGTGGTGCTTTAATTGACCACATGACTGTACCGCGAGACTCCGGTCAATTAAAATCCAGTTGACTTTCGTACCGGGAATATTTTTGTTGTCCTATGACTATTTTTATTCCGTATTCTCTTATAATATCACTTGGTTTCCTTGAGGTAATGACAGTAGTTGAATTTTCGGGAAAGGTGTAGAATATAGTCACCTCTTGGATTTTGATGAAATTTTACAGGAGCTCATGACCACATTCTACACCATCACAGAATTCTTCCGATAATAATAATTGATGATGTGAATATATAAAATAATTGAACCATTGCATTTTTAAAATACACTTGAATTGCCTGGTCAGACGGTCACTATTTATAGGTTAACTGTCACTCAATGACATTGACATTGTGATGGTCGACGTGAATATAACTTCTATGTTTTCAAAACTCGGATATGAAATTCCTGTCAGTAGCTTTGATGTAACACATTTGTCATATTTGGGCGACGTTGCCACGTTACCCTTAGATAAGATTTGGATTGGTGGGAACAAAAAATGTCTCATTGCTCTTTCTTCGGAAACGTTAGCGTGTTTTATGCAGAAAACTACTCGATTTACCACGGAATCGTTTTCCAGAAACTCCGTGATTCATCGTCTTCGAGTCACATGATTCCAACCATGCGCCTTTAATATATTTTAATTGCCACGCCGGTTCTACTTACAGAAATTTCTCCGATCGTTCCGAACCTACGCGGTGATATTACTCGGACTCATCCATCAATTAAAGCCAATAGAATAATCTCAGCGCACTGGTTTTTGAAGAAAAACATCCCAAAACCATCCTTGATGGGTTTCCCCAGGGCTCCTTTTGGGGCCCAAATATCTTCCAATACTCAATGAGAGAGCAGTCTCAAGTGATCCAACTTCTTCTGGTTACAGTTGTGGAAGCTTCCAACACCTCTTCCACCAACCAGACCTTCACCGACCTCCTCGATTGGTCCAAAACGAAAGCGAGGAGCATCTGCTCCAAGAAGACCCTCTACAGAAGGCTACCAATACTGACCTGGTTGCCGCAATACACGGCAGAGAAAGCTGTTGGAGACCTGGTGGCTGGAATAACCGTAGGACTAACTGTGATACCCCAAGCTCTAGCTTATTCTAATATTGCTCACTTACCGTTGCAATACGGACTTTACACATCCTTTTTGGGATGCTTCATTTATATATTACTGGGCGGTTGCAAAGACGTCCCTTTCGGACCCACCGCCATAGTGTCAATAATCACGTACGAGGCTGTGAGCGACAAAGGACCCGAACACGCCACCCTGCTGTGTTTCTTGAGTGGCGTCATACAGCTGCTCATGGGACTGTTTGGATTTGGTGAGTTCAAATTTTCAAAAAGAATAGATCTACAGATATTTGGGACAGTTGCTTTTGGAACGGACAGGTGACGTGATTTGGGGAATTTTCTCAGGTCCACGTTGCCTTATGTTTTAAGGTTTCTGTTTCTCACATCGAATTTATCATTTTGCTAATCCTACTGATGAGATCTGATATGGATCGAAACCGGTCTACGACTGCAAATGATGGATTCGTTGGTATCTGGGATACATGAATTGATCTGCTGGCTTGCTTATTAGTTTATCTAGTATAATTTTTCAATTTTCATTCCTGAATTCAAAACAGTTAACCAAACTAACTAACATCTGGCATAGTCGGGCAAATATGACAGATGTGATACATTTGATCTACCAAGTGACGGAAATGTCATATATTAGGCTGTTTTGATTACTTAGTGTTTTTTCCAAACAGAAGATGAATAATACGGGGCCGTGGTGTAATGGTTAGCGCGGTCGGCTCGAGATCGGCCTTCTTGTCGGTCCCAGGTTCGAATCTTCCGGTAGGGAAAGAAATTTTCTGACCTGGAGCGCAGTTTCACCATTCACTGTTGGGTAAACAATTAACAGTGGTGTGCCTCAGGTGGCGTAAGGACACAGTAACAAAGCCCACACAGAACACAACCGGATCTCCTTACTCGCACAAGCTCTGATGTTCTGAGGGAACTCACAGAGACCTAGAAAAGTCGAGATATACACAAAAATAAATAAAATAAATAAATAAATAATTCATTAAAAAATCTTGATTTTGTTCGATTTCCTATCTTTTTATCCGATGTGTTCAATGAATATGGAATTATAGTTTATTATTCACAATGTGACACTTCTTGTTTGCACCCTTGCACCAACTAATATCTGGCAATGTCGGGAAAATATGACAGATATGATACATTTGATCTACTGTGTGACGGAAATGTCATATATTTGTCTCATAACCTTAATTTCCGACTGTTTTGATTAGTTGGATAGTTTTTTATTATAATCAGAATATGAATAATTCAGTAAAAATCTTGATTTTGTTTGATTTCCAGTTTTTTGTCCGATGTGTTCAATATAGATAGAATTTTGGTTTAATATTTTCAATGAGACACTTCATGTTTGCACCATTTCGACCCAACTAACTGTAACTAATATCTGGCAACGTCGAGAAAATATGACAGAAGTGATACATTAGATCTACTATGTGACAGAAATGTCATATATTTGTCTCATAACCTCAATTTCCGACTGTTTTAAATAGTTGGATAGTTTTTATTCCACACAGAAGATAAATAATTCAGTGAAAAATCTTGATTTTGTTTGATTTCCAGTTTTTTGTCCGATGTGTTCAATATAGATAGAATTTTGGTTTAATATTTTCAATGAGACACTTCTTCTTTGCACCATTTCGACCCAACTAACATTTACTAATATCTGCAACGTCGAGAAAATATGACAGAAGTGATACATTAGATCTACTATGTGACAGAAATGTCATATATTAGTCTCATAACCTCAATTTCCGACTGCTTTGATTAGTTGGATAGTTTTTTATTCCAAACAGAAGATAAATAATTCAGTGAAAAATCTTGATTTTGTTTGATTTCCAGTTTTTTGTTCGATGTGTTTAATATAGATAGAATTTTGGTTCAATATTTCCAATGAGACACTTCTTGTTTGCACCATTTCGACCCAACTAACTATAACTAATATCTGGCAACGTCGAGAAAATATGACAGATGTGTTACATTCCATCTACTGTTTGACAGAAATGTCGAAATTAACCTATATTCACCCTTCGAAAAGGGAATTTGGTTAATTCAGAAAAGAATCTTCAGCTCCAGGGAGAAAAACTGCGAATTGAAAAAGCTCGATTGGATAATGAAGACAGATTTCCCTAAATTGATTTGTTTTATGTACTAGAATTTTTTTTTTATTTTTAGTTTGTTCTTATCCAAAATCGTGGACATACAATATATGAGATTAAGTTCACCTTTGGCCCAACGCCAGTTTTTGAGGATTTATGTCTTATTGAAAAATATTTTTCATAAGAAATCGATATTAAACTTCCAGTTGAGGAGAAATAACTTTTTCGAAAATTGCATTACAACCTTGGAAATGTGACAAATGCATTGTGGATTGTCATTTTCTGATAGAATTGACAACTTTCTTTCATAGAATATTCGTCAAATTTTTGTTTTTCTTTTCTATACATTCTATACATTAGATCTACTTTGTGGCGGAAATGTCATTTGATTAGTTGGACGGTATTTTTTTTCCAAACAAGATGAATAATGTGTTTAATCGAAAGACAAATATTAACGCTCTCAACTCATTTACGCGCAATAATAAATACCAATGGGATATAAATCTGTCAGACTTCCTGTCTAATACGCCAATCGTCCCTTGTTTGTTTTCACGCATTAACCTTGAACGTGAAACAACAACTCAACTGACGTTCACACTGGGCTTAACATCAAAGCATAATTTCTTTTTCGACATATCAGCCCATAAAAAGATTATTTCAAACACAAAGCAAGTCATACGTAGATTTATATAACTCGGTGAAAAGTGCAATTAAAGTACTTGCAAATATTAGTTATCCGGGATTAGATCCGGCAACAATTCGAATTAAATCTGTACCACCGAGTCAATAATTAACATTGAAAGGTTATGTAAGGTTAGGTTGGAACTTGGAAGAACTCATTCAGTAAACTGTTTCAGGATTTATCATAGACTTCGTGTCTGGACCAGTAGCCTCCGGTTTCACCTCAGCAGTCGCCCTCATAATCCTAACCTCCCAAGTGAAAGACCTCCTCGGCCTGTCACTATCAGGCAACGTCTTCATCCACACCTGGTCCAACATCTTCAGGAACATCCACCAGACGAAAGTATGGGACGCCGCGATCGGATTCCTCTGCATCCTCAGCCTCCTGATACTCAGGGTAAGTCACAGGGAACCTTGTGGCACACCGCAAAGAGGCAGAATTCGTTTTCTTCCAGTTAGGATCTCAAATACCAATCTCATCGACTACTGAAGACGGCAGGCCGAAGACCGCGTGGCAGATCTGGAGGAATCGGTTGCTGTGGTTCATCGCGACCTCCCGCAACGCCATCCTCGTTGTCGTTTGTGGTTCTGTTGGGTACTATTACCATAACACCGGGCACGTACCCTTCTCTTTGATAGGGTATGTACCCCAGGGGCTTCCAAACTTCCAGATGCCGAAGTTTGGGTACGAGAAGACGACAGGGAATGGTACAGTGATTGTGACCTTCCAGGAGATGGTGAAGGACCTTGGAAGTGGGGTTATTGTGGTTCCCCTCCTGGCTCTACTGGAGAACATTGCTATTTGTAAAGCGTTTGGTGAGTGGTTCTTTTGGTAGGTTGAGAGGAGGTTCTAATTAGGTTCTTGCAGCAGAGGGAAAGACGGTTGATTCAACGCAGGAATTCTTAGCGATGGGACTTTGCAACATCTTCAATTCCTTCGTGCAGGCTTTTCCAGCCTCCGGGTCCTTGGCCAGGAGTGCTGTCCAACATAGCAGTGGTTCAAGAACCCCTCTTTGTTCAATATACGCTGGAACCATAGTCGTTTTGGCGCTCCTCTTCTTCACCCCCTGCTTCTTCTTCATACCAAAAGCAGCCCTAGCCGCTGTCCTCATAGCTGCAGTCATCTTCATGGTGGAAGTGAAGGTTATCAAACCTATGTGGAGAACCAAGAGTAAGTTTGAGGGGGGAACCATAACTTCATTTCAACCTGTTTCTTGCAGAAATCGACTTGATCCCAGGACTTGGAACGTTCATCGCTTGCTTGGCGTTACCTTTGGAGGTAGGGGTTTTCATTGGAGTGGCCATCAACTTGGTTTTCATCCTCCACCAGGCTGCAAGGCCGAAAATCAACATAGAGCGGTTGAAGGTAATGGCCGCCTCGTAGACCAGACTCGCCCATTATTGATTAATACTCTTTCAGACGAAGAAAGGCTTCGAGTACTTGATGCTGACTCCAGACAGGTGTCTGATCTTCCCGTCGGTGGATTACGTGAGGAAATTGGTGACGAAGTACTCGACGAAGGGGAAGATAGTGGTGTTGGACTGTTCTTACATCTACGGAGCCGACTATACCGCAGCCTGCGTTATACAGATCTTAACGGCCGATTTCGCGTCGAGAAACCAACCTCTCATATTTTACAATTTGAAGCCGAGTGTTAGTGCCGTTTTCGAAGGACTGAGTCCTAAGGACTTTGTGGTGGTGTATAATGAAGACGAACTAGAAAGTTTGATAGAAAATAAGTCTTTTGTATTGAAGTAGTAGTGTCTTTTTTAGGACGTGCCTTATTTATTCCTTGGAATGAAGACCTGAACATTGTCGAAAAGACAGGGAGACGAATATAGAAAATGTGATCTATTGTTCAATAAATTTATTGTTATTATTGTATGAACTTATTTATTATTTACAGGGATTAAACATACTTTGATTCGGTGGTTCGGTGGCACAGGAGCATTTCACAGAGCTGAAACAGAAAAGGAAGTCATCCTGTTTGCAAAATATTTTTTTTTTCTCTTTCCTTTCATTCAAAACAGAAGAAAGATAATTCAGTTAAAAATCTTGATTTCGTTTGATATCCATTTTGTGTTTTATTATTCTCAATAAGACACTTCTTGTTTGCACCATTTCGACACAACTAACTGTGACTAATATCTGGCAACGTCGGGCAAATATGACAGATGTGGTACATTTGATCTACTGTTCGACAGAAATAACCTATATTTACCCTTCCAAAAAAGAATATGGTTAATTTAGAAAAAAATCTTCAGATCCAATGACGGGGGGAGGAAAAACTGCCTTGACTGCGAATAGAAAAAGCTCGATTGGATAAAGAAGACAAAGAAGATTTTAATAAATCCATTTGTTTTATGTAGTAGAATTTTTTTTAACAATTTCAAGTTTTTTCTTATTCAAAATCGTGGATATACAATATGTATATGAGATGAAGTTCACGTTTTGCCCAACGCCAGATTTTGAGGATTTATTTTTTATAGACGCAATTTTTCATAAGAAATCGATTGGTACCAGTATTTCTCTTTCAGTTTAGGAGTGAAGATTTTTTCGAAAATTGCATTACAACCTTGAAAATGTGACATTTCAATAACAAATTAATCGTGAATTGTCACTTTCTGATAGAATTGTCAACTTCCTTTCATAGAATATTCGTCAAATTTTCTTTTCTTCACTTTCACACCGATTCATAGAACTACATATATAATTCAATTATTTCCGAGAAAAATTATTCAAAGGAAGCTTTATTAACCAAATTCAACTATAGAATAAAAAAAATTTAAATTGAAGAATATTGAATATTTCTCGAGATTAATTCATATTTAGGTTAGGTAAGGTTAAGTTGGGACAGTGTTAAATATAATTCTGAAAATGAAACCTACTGTGTGACGGAAATGTCATATTTTAGGCTCATAACCTCAATTTCCGACTGTTTTTGATAAGTTTTTTTTTGCAAACAGAAGATGAATGATTCAGTAAAAAATCTATGATTTTGTTTGTCTTCCAGTTTTTTGTCTGATGTGTTTAATATAATATATTTATAGAATTTTGGTTTATCATTTTCAATGAAACACTTCTTGTTTTCACCAGTTCGACCCAACTAACCATACCTAATATCTGGCAACGTCGGCCCAAAATGACAGTTGTGATACATTAGATCTACTGTGTGACAGAAATGTCATTATTTAGGCTCATAACCTTCATTTCCGACTGTTTTCATTAGTTGGATAGTTTTTATTCAAACAGAAGATAAATAATTCAGTAAAATATCTTGATTTTGTTTGATATTCAGTTTTATCTCCGATGTGTTTAATGAATATAAAATTTTGGTTCATTATTTTCAATGAGACACTTCTTGTTTGCACCGTTTCGGCCCAACTAACTATGATTAATATCTGGCAACGTCAAGAAAATATGACAGATGTGATACTTTAGATCTACTGTGTGACGGAAATGCCATATATTAGTCTCATAACCTCAATTTCCGACTGTTTTGATTAGTTGGATAGTTTTTTATTTCAAACAGAAGATGAATAATTCAGTGAAAAATCTTAATTTTGTTTGATTTCCAGTTTTTTCGATGTGTTTAATAAAGATAGAATTTTACTTCAATATTTTCAATGAGTCACTTCTTGTTTGCACCATTTCGACCCAACTTACTGTGACTTATATCTGGCAACGTAGGGCAAATATGCCAGATATGATACATTTTAGATCTACTGTGTGACAGAAATGTCATTTAATAAGCTCATTTCCTCAATTTTTGACTGTTTTGATTGGTTGGATTGTTTTTTATTCTAAACAGAAGATAAATAATCCAGTAAAATATCTTGATTTTGTTTGATATCCAGTTTTTTGTCCGATGTGTTTAATGAGTATAGAATTTTGGTTTATTATTTTCAATAAGACACTTCTTGTTTGCACCCAACTAACTGTGATATCTGGCAACGTCGGCGTGGAAGGAAGTGATCCTGTTTTCAGAATAATTTTTTTTCTTTCTTTTTTTTTCTCTTTTTTTCCATATTGTTATTTTGATTTTGAACTTACCATCTGATTGTTTCTCTACTGCTTCATTTTCGACATCCAATTTATTCTTTTTGATAGATTTGAGTTCAATTTCGTCATAATTCCTTGAAGAAAAAAATAGAAGTGACTCAATAATTTTTTTTTAAATTTTCAATAATAACAAAATTGTCAAAATTGCCCAGCCCAACTCCCTCGACAGGCGCAGTAATTTTTTGTCTCTAATTATTACCCATCATAGTCCAAAAATGTTCAGATATCACTCACTTATTCATTGTTTTTTCTCTCCCTATCCTGTTCAATTTGCCATCAACCACCCTGGACGTTACAATAAGAAGAATTGCCAGAAAAACACCAATGAACCAACTGAACCAATGTCCATTCTGCAAAAAAATCACATTGAACATATTAAAAAAAAAAAAAGTTGAGCGAAAAAAGGTACTCAAGACTCGGCGTGAAATTGATCACCTTGAGCACTGACGTGGTGGATCTACCTACAAGATGGATCTACCTACAAGGTGGATGAACGAGCGCTCAAGAGCTCCTGACTTCACGTCAGTGCTTTTAAAATATATTTTTTTACTGATAATAGAAGAGTGTAGGACTCACTGCTGGTGTTGTTATTCTTCCACAAACCGAATCAAGGGTTGTATTGAAGGCTGCACTGATCGGCTTACATTTCCCCACCTTGTGTTGAATGGAGTAAATCAAACGATTATTGACATAATCCATGAGTGTCGACACCAATATATTCTTGAAGTGTAGAACCACCTTAAAAACAACACGGTATCAGTAAATCACAGAATAAACCTTCAGTATAGATACTCACATTCTGCACGGTTCCCACCGTCATTCTCTCCATTTCTATGATCACATTCTCAACACTCGTCAACATATTCATGAGATTCGCGAAGAAGGATGAAAATACATCTTTTCCAGATCGTATAGGAGCCTTAAGAAATAATGTTCAATATGAGTAAACTAAGCTAGCTTATGTCATTAGATAAGGCCAATAAGGAAACATAGAATGTTATAAGAAACATATATTTCTGTGGAACATCTTACCTTCATCGACATCACTTTATGTTTGTACGTGTCTACATTTCCAGCAATCGTTTTGATGAGAGGTCCGGCTAAAGGTATATTAGTGAACTCCTTTTGCATTGTTTCTATTTGGTTGAAAATTGGCAAATCTAACAACTAAAATACAATATATCAATTTAGTGGTTCTTCTTCGCTCCTCGTACTCTCACCTCATCGAAAGCTCCAAAATTGAGGTCTACATCTAAAGAACGTATGATATCAAGGTTCAGGTATTTCGAAAAATTGAATTGTAGGCCGAGAAGTGAATCGAATTCTTTTTCTATCGATTTTATGTCGAAGAATTCAACAGCCACCTTCTCTATGTTCAGTATTGTCTGAAATAGTAAATGCATGTAACGTACTATGAAGTATAAATAAGAAGAAGAATAAATGGCAACATGGTAGAGTCTCGAAGGGAGGCGCGCAGACTCCGCTACGTATGCGTAGCTCGTAGCCGGCGTAGCGGTAGATTCGTTATTAGTGGCTATAGAAGAATATTATAATTTGTGTATGATGGATTTATTTTTTTCGAGGTTAGTATTTCACAATTTCATCTCTTATTACCTTGAGAGCTGTGACCTCGTAAAGGCTCTTGTCTTGGTGGCACCTAACTATGACTTTATGCACGTTCAAATCGAGCAAAAGCCCGTATTTTTCAGGATTTATCCTGTTCAGGATTTTCATTATGTTGTTCTCCCTTTGGTTAGTATCCAAAGTGTCGCATAAAACCTTTTGGGATGTGACACCGGCTCCAATGTAGATCAATGAGGCGATAGCCATCAATAAAGCTGTGAGATGAAGGAGAAAGAACCCTCTAGAAAAACCAATGTGAAGTCTGGAATTACTTTTTGAGGTTAACTCACCCCTTGTAAGTACATTTCGTGAAGGAGTTGTTATAAACCATTCTCACAGAAATTCCTAAGGTTAAAAGCGTGAAAGAAATCAGCAAAGCAGCTGCAATCAAGTTACTAGTGTGGTATCTATAAACTTCCAGCCCGCTGAGGATGCCCTGTGCGTCTTTTATAACATTTGTAGCGTTCAAGATGGAATGCTCGATGGAAATGATCTTGTCCAAAGTTGAATTGAACAATTTTTCAATAGGTTTCGCTGAAAAAAAATTATGTTTTTCCAAATGTAGACTGTAAAGGAAATACAATCTCACCTGCTTCCTTAAGCTCAGTCTCGACCTCAACGAAAACCTCCTTTATGACACCCTCAATTTCTTCTACGACCGGGGAAAGAAGTGCGCTCACGTTATTCAAATTCTTCAGATCATTCATGATGAAATTTTCGATTGTGTCGATCGTGTCGAAGATCATATCGAACTCTTTTTTCTGCAATTAATACGGATTTTATGAGGAGCTGGCAACGTCGCACCTGCGTAGCTCGTAGCTTGTCATCTGTCAATTCGTAAATGGCTCCAATATGTGGAATTTATTCATTTCGAGTTTATCCTGGTGGTGGAATTGGACATAATTTTTTCTCACGGAAAAACCGAGGGAAATGTTTGTTTCCGCACGAAAATTTCGATTGCTTTTTTGATTTTATGATGTTCCAAGACGTCTGTGGAAATTTGGTGTGAATCCGAGTGGTGGTCGTATTCTACACCTTTGCCAATTGATTTTCTTGGTGTTCATTTAGGGATTCGATACTTGACAAAACGAGTTTATTCTTTTCCAAAATTGCTTCTTTCATTTAGGGCAAGTGGAACATATACATTTGAAGTTGTGGAATTGGACATTCACGGAAAAACTGGAAAAAATGTTTGTTTCCGCAAGAAAATTTCGATTGCGTTAGTGTTTTTTGGATGTTCCAAGACGTCTGTGGAAATTTGGTGCAAATGCGAGTGAAGATCGTTTTCTACACCTTTGCCAATTAATTTACTTGGAGTTCAGTTAGAGATTCGATACTTAACAAAATGAGTTTATTCTGTTCCAAAATTGCTTCTTACATTTAGGGCAAGTGAAACATATACATTTGAAGTAGTGGAATTGGACATTCACGGAAAAACTGGGAAAAATGTTTGTTTCCGCAAGAAAATTTCGATTGCGTTAGTGTTTTTTGGATGTTTCAAGACATCTGTTTAAATTTGGTGCAAATCCGAGTGAAAACCGTATTCTACACCTTTGTCAATTAATTCACTTGGAGTTCAGTTAGAGATTCGATACTTAACAAAACGAGTTTATTCTTTTCCAAAATTGCTTCTTCCATTTATTGCAAGTGAAACATATACATTTGAAGTAGTGGAATTGGACATTCACGGAAAAACTGGAAAAAATGTTTGTTTCCGCAAGAAAATTTCGATTGCGTTAGTGTTTTTTGGATGTTTCAAGACATCTGTTTAAATTTGGTGCAAATCCGAGTGAAAACCGTATTCTACACCTTTGCCAATTAATTCACTTGGAGTTCAGTTAGAGATTCGATACTTAACAAAACGAGTTTATTCTTTTCCAAAATTGCTTCTTCCATTTATTGCAAGTGAAACATATACATTTGAAGTAGTGGAATTGGACATTCACGGAAAAACTGGAAAAAATGTTTGTTTCCGCAAGAAAATTTCGATTGCGTTAGTGTTTTTTGGATGTTTCAAGACATCTGTTTAAATTTGGTGCAAATCCGAGTGAAAACCGTACTCTACACCTTTGCCAATTAATTCACTTGGAGTTCAGTTAGAGATTCGATACTTAACAAAACGAGTTTATTCTTTTCCAAAATTGCTTCTTCCATTTATTGCAAGTGAAACATATACATTTGAAGTAGTGGAATTGGACATTCACGGAAAAACTGGGAAAAATGTTTGTTTCCGCAAGAAAATTTCGACTGCGTTAGTGTTTTTTGGATGTTCCAAGACGTCTGTGGAAATTTGGTGCAAATCCGAGTGAAGACCGTATTCTACACCTTTGCCAATTGATTTACTTGTGGTTCATTTAGAGATTCGATACTTAACAAAACGAGTTTATTCTTATCCAAAATTGCTTTTTTTATTAATTGCAAGTGAAACATATACATTTGAAGTAGTGGAATTGGACATTCACGGAAAAACTGGGAAAAATGTTTGTTTCCGCAAGAACATTTCGATCGCTTTAGTGTTTTTATGATGTTTCAAGACGTCTGTGAAAATTTGGTGCAAATCCGAGTGAAGACCGTATTCTACACCTTTGCCAATTGATTTACTTGTGGTTCATTTAGAGATTCGATACTTAACAAAACGAGTTTATTCTTATCCAAAATTGCTTTTTTTATTCATTGCAAGTGAAACATATACATTTGAAGTAGTGGAATTGGACATTCACGGAAAAACTGGGAAAAATGTTTGTTTCCGCAAGAAAATTTCGATCGCTTTAGTGTTTTTATGATGTTCCAAGACGTCTGTGGAAATTTGGTGCGAATCCTAGTGGTGACCATATTCTACACCTTCGCCAATAAATAAACTTAGTTTTTATTGAGGGATACTTACCAAACCGATGTTGAAGCTGATTCCTCTCTTCTTCCGGAAACCGAAGAAGTTTCCACCCATATTGATTAACTTGTTGGAAGCATCAGAAATTTTATTCTCCACACCACTGGCTGCTTCCTCTTTTACTTCATTGAGTACCCCAGACTTGGAGTTTCCACCTCCAAAAAAGGTATTGAAGCCATTTTTAAGGGTGACTGTTTCTTCATTTCCAACTTTCTTCTCGCCTTTATCTGGTTCCATAGAAGACCAATCGTCAAAACCCCAAGGAGAATCTTTCGATGTTGTCGAGCTCCTCTTTTTCCTAAATCCACCAATAACATCCCCAATGCCATTACCAACCTCATTCGCAGTATCTGCGATACCTCCAGCGACCTCAGACGCCACATTCTGCACCTTTTCAACCCCTTTCGATACCCCAGTGGCCAAATGTTCAATTTCGCTCTTCTGCGTCTTGATTTCAGGTTTCGATGTTGTAGTAGTTTCTACAGTTTTCTCTTCTTGTTCTTTATCTTTGTTTTTGTCGGATCCACCGAGGATGTCTTCAGTTTTTGAAGTTTTTGCTTTGTCAGTGGTGGCATTCTTACTAGGACTTCCTCCATCCAAAAACGATGTTAAGTCCATGGTGGATTCTTCAACCTTTCCTTTCTTCTCTGGGGTCGAAGTGTTGAATGATTCGAAAATGTTGCTCGTTTCGGTTTTGACTCCTCCAAGTATACTAGGAGTTGTACTTGTTTGTTCCTCCTTCTTTTTCCTTGGTTCTGGTGATACTGGATTGGTTGAGTTTTTCGCAGTCCTCTCTTTGGTTGTCCCATCGAATATGCCTCCAATGTCACTCACCACGTTCTCGATGACGCCTGGTTTTTTCTTTTTCCTCACTGGTGTTGGAGTAGTTGTTGTTTTAGGTTTCTTCTTTTTGCCTCCGAAGACATCGTCGATGGTATCACCAACTGCGTCTCCTACACCACCAGCAACATCACCAACGCCAGTTACAACTTCCCCTGCTACATCTTTGAGAGCCTTTCCATCCTTCTTTATCTCTTTTCCCAGTCCACCAACTATGCTCCCTGTGAGGTTTTTGGCAGTTTTTTCGAGACCTTCGACGACTGGTGTTGGAGTAGTTGTTGCTTTGGGTTTCTTCTTTTTGCCTCCAAAGACATCGTCGATGGTATCACCCACTACGTCTCCTACACCACCAGCAACATCACCAACACCAGTTACAACTTCCCCTGCTACATCTTTGAGAGCCTTTCCATCCTTCTTTATCTCTTTTCCCAGTCCACCAACTATGCTCCCTGTGAGATTTGTGAGGTCCTTTCCGGTTTTTTCGAGACCTTCGACGACGTTTCCTGCTATTTTGGATGTTAGTTTACCTAGAGTTTTCCCTCCTTTGAGTACTTCTCCTCCGATGAGAGATGTGAGATTTCCTACTTCTTTGACTCCTTCGTTGACGGTGTGTGTTCCTTGGTTGGTTAAATCCTCCAACTCGGCGTAGGTTTCGTTGACGACGTTTGCACCCCCCTGAAACGACAGATAATGGTGAAAAGTATTATTATTTCCACCATTATGAATTTTTTCACAAAACAACTCATGTTTTGAGGGAAGAAACGACTGCATATTATTCGAAATTATGGAGTTCGAATTTCGAATGAGCCCAGTTGGGAAATTCCAAGAAGATAACTGAACAAAATTTAAAAAGTTTTAAAGGATAATTTTGGGCGAAAAATAATTCTTCGATAAAGGGAAGCAATACATGTTATCTATATAATTCGAGGCCGTAGATTACGAATATGTTCTTGTTTTTTACGAGAAATAATTTTTTTGGGAACTGGTGAATTTTTAAGTTGAAATTTAAGAGATCCCCATTTTTAGATGTCCAAATTTCAAGTCTTCCTTTATGGAAATGAATCGAAGAGATTGTAGATTTTTTTCTGATTGGCTGCATCTTTCAACCGTTGAAAAAAATATTTCAAAATTCCTAAAAAATTTTCAATTTTTGTTACCGATTATCTCAGTTTTTCAAAACTTTCGACTAATGCTACGACAAAACGATCGGGTCTGTAGGGAAACCGACTGCATATCCGAAATCAGTGAGGCTGAATTAGCTTCAATCAACAATTTAAAAAAGATTACCGAAAAAAAATTTTTTCGCTTAAAATTTTTTTAAGGGAAAATTTTAGGCGAAAAATAATTCTTTGATAAAGGGAATAAATACATGTTATCTATATAATTCGAGGCCGTAGATTACGAATATGTTCTTTTTTTTCACGTGAAATAATTTTTTTGGAAACTAGTGGATTTTGAAGTTGAAATTTGAGAGAACCCCATTTTTAGATGTCCGAATTTCGAGACTTCTTTTATGGAAATGAATCGACCTTGACGAAAGTAGATTTTTTCCCGATTGGCTGCATCTACCAACTGTTGAAAAAAAATATTTCGAAATTCCTAAAACGTTATTACAAAATTTTATAATTTTTGTTACCGATTTTCTCAGTTTTTCGAGACTTTCGATTAATGCTACGACGAAACGATTAGGTCTCTGGGAAAACCGACTGCATATTCAAAATCAGTGAGGCAGAATAAGCTTAAATCGAAAATTCCAAGAAGATAACTCAACAAAAATTTTTTCGCTCAAAATTTTCTCGACCAAGTATAAGGAAAATTTCAGGCGAAAAATAATTCTTCGATAAAGGAAAGCAATACATATCTATATAATTCGAGGTCGTAGATTACGAATATGTTCTTGATTTTCACGAGGAATATTTTTTTTGGGAACTAGTGCATTTTGAAGTTGAAATTTAAGAGATCCCTATTTTTAGATTTCCAAATTTCAAGTCTTCTTTTATGGAAATGGAATGACCTTGGCGAGTGTAGATTTTATTCCATTTATCCGCGTACTTGAACTATTGAAAAAAGAAAAATATTTCGGAGTTTCCAAAACGTTCCTACAAAATTTTATATTTTTTTTACCGATCAACTCATTTTTTCGAGACTTTTGACTGATGGTGCGACAAAACTTTTGAGTATGTGGAGAAATAGACTACATATTCGAAATCGGCGAGGCCAAAACATCTCAAATCGAGAATTTCAAGAGGATAAATGAACCAAAATTTTTTCGCCTAAAATTTTCTTAACAAAGTATAAGGAAAATTTTAAGCGAAAAATAATTCTTCGATAAAGGAGAGCAATACATGTTATCTATTTAATTCGAGGTCGTAGATTACGAATATAATCTTGATTTTCACGAGGATTATTTTTTTTGGGAACTAGTGCATTTTGAAGTTGAAATTTAAGAGATCCCTATTTTTAGATTTCCAAATTTCAAGTCTTTTTTTATGGAAATGGTTTGACCTTGGCGAGTGTAGATTTTATTCCATTTATCCGCGTAATTGAACTATTAAAAAAAGAAAATATTTCGGAGTTTCCAAAACGTTCCTACAAAATTTTATATTTTTTTTTACCGATCAACTCATTTTTTCGAGACTTTTGACTGATGGAGCGTCAAAACTATCGAGTATGTGGAGAAATAGACTACATATTCGAAATCGGCGAGGCCAAAACATCTCAAATCGAGAATTTCAAGAGGATAAATGAACAAAAATTTTTTCGCTTAAAATTTTCTTGACCAAGTTATAAGGAAAATTTTAGCTGAAAAATTAATTCTCCGATAAAGGGAAGCAATACATGTAATCTATATAAGTCAAGGCCGTAGATAACGAATATGTTCTTGTTTTTCACGAGAAATGATTTTTCTTGAAACTAGTGGATTTTGAAGTTAAAATTTAAGAGATCTCCATTTTTAGATGTCCAAATTTAAATTCTTCCTTTATGAAAATGAATCGACCTTTACGAGTGTAGTCTTTTTCCTGATTGGCTGCATTTTTCAACTTTTGAAAAAAATTATTTCGAGTTTCCTAGAAAGTTTCTAGAAAATTTTATAATTTTTTTAACGATTAAGTCATTTTTTCTAGACTTTCGACTAATGCTGCGGTGAAACGATCAGGTCTGTAGGGAAACCAATCGCATATTCGAAATCAGCCAGGTCAAATTAGCTTAAATCGAAAATTTCAAAAAGATAACTGAACACAAATTTTTTCGCTCAAAATTTTCCTGATGTTATAAGAAAGATTTTAAGCGAAAAATAATTCTTTGATAAAGGGGAGCAATACATGTTATCTATATGAGTCAAGGCCGTAGATTACGAATCTTCGAAAAAAAATTTCGAAGTTCCTAAAACGTTCCTACTAAATTTTATAATTTTTTTACCGATGAACTCATTTTTTCGAGACTTTCGACGAATTCTACGACGAAACGATCGGGTCTGTGGGGAAATCGAGTGCATATACGAAATCAGCGAGGCCAAATTAGTCCAAATCGAAAATTTCAAAAACAAAACTCTTTTCGCTCAAAATTTTCTCAAGGAAAATTTTAGGCGAAAAATAATTCTTCGATAAAGGAAAGCAACACATGTTATCTATGTAATTCGAGGTCGTAGATAACGAATATGCTCTTGTTTTTCACGAGAAATAATTCTTTTGGTAACTAGTGGACTTTGAAATTGAAATTTAAGACATCCCCATTTTTATATTTCCAAATTTCAAGTCTTTATTCATGGAAATGAATCGAACTGGACGAGTGTAGATTTTTTCCTGATTGGTTGCACCTTTCAATCAGGATAAAAATAATATTTCGGACTTCCCAAAACGTTCCTACAAAATTTTAATTTTTTCACCAAAAAACGAAGAAAATTTTTTTTTTATTCTGATAATTTCCAATAGTATTCTTCACTCACGTCATAAATCGACTCCAACGACGTAACGAAACCCTTCAGTTTCTCACATTCCTTCGTAGAACATATCATGTTTTCCACCATATTTTTGAGCTCGGAAATTTCTGAAACCACCAAAATGTTATCAAAAGAATTTCCCGACCTTCGAATAACTCGCCTTTATTTATCATCTTTCCCAGATTTTCCACCTCGGTAAGAACAGCTTCGATCTCATCGAAAACCGGCTTGATCAGATTGAAATTTTCCAGGATGTCGTTGAGGATTTTGGTAAAATCCGAAGCACCAATGGTATTCCCCAGATCTCTCAAGATACCGGCCGTTACTCCTTGAAATAGGGGAAATATTTGTGAGGGAAGAAGGGAAATTTGTTGAACACTCACTCGCCCCACTGGATATGAAGAAGTTCAAGTAATCGTCCAAGTTCGTTAACAGTAAAATTTGCAGTTGCTTCACTGTGGTTCCTGCGAAGGTACCAATATCGACCATGGTGTCCTCCAGAGTTAACACGACGGTATCCACCCCTTCATCCATGTTCTGGTTGCTCTGGTTTGCCAAAACTAACATCAAACTATGAAGAACAAAATGAAATTTTCTTCCCTTCACTTGAATTAATTTTTTTTGTTACTTACAGCAAAAAGAAGAGGGTGGCAAAAATCCATGTGAGCCACAACCATCTCCTGAATTTCCTCGACCTTGAAGGGGTGAGGGTGGTTTCTTTCGTGCAGGAGCAGAGGCAAGAGCAGAGTGCTTGGATGCTGCTGAATATCAGGAAGACAATCTGGACCACGAGGATGACGACGAAAATCAACAGTCTTCTATACGCCCAAATACACCCCTGGACGTGGGAAAGAAGGGTCTCTCCAGGTTCAATCACGAAAAGTCCTGAAAATACATGAAAATTAACGAAATAATTGAGAGAGTTAAACAAGAATTATACCATCAGGTAAAGCGTCTGGCAGTATAAGATCAACGACAACTCCAACGAATTTATAATACCCTTCAACGAACCCATCGTAACCTCCCTGATGATGCCTCCCGCTCACGTACGAAACGTCCCAGTTGATCGAGGTGTAATTCGGCTTCAGCTCGACCTCCGAAGATCCAACTTCGTAGAAGAGGAGCAGGAAGAGACTAGTCGTGAAAATTCTCATTTCGAAGAAATTTCTGGCGACAATCGGGCGAATAACGGCATTTATCCGTTTTCCCGGGGAGGAAAATCGACGTGGTGGAGATAAAGCGGAATGTAGATTTCGGTGAATGGTTTGGCACTGACCAAACTTCGGGATAGAATCAGCCAGGAAACCTCGTTATCGAATTTTTCGATTGTCGGGTTTCCGTCTTTCCATTTTCATTCGTTTCGCGTTGAAATGTACGTGTTTCTGATTATGCTCTTTCATCTCAGTGAATCTCTCTGCTGTACGTATTTCAGGAGCGCAAGTATGGACCCTTGTGGAACGCCGACTGTTGGATGTCGAGAAGGTTCGCCATTTGAATGGTATTGAATTATACCCAGTTTCATAAGGAATATTTTTTTGGTAATGAACGAAATTTGCAAAAATTTCGGAGCTGAGTGATTTTCGTTCGATGCATTTCTGACATTTCAGTGTCAGTTTCATTGAAAATTGACAGATTTCACGACGTACCAACATGATCCCATCGAAAATTCATGAAATTCCTTCTTCTTCTTTCGAATAATGGGCCGTTTCGGATCTGAAATTTTTTTCATTTGAGATCTGACGTCGTGAAGGTAAGATTAATTTTGCATTTGAAATTGTGCTTGAAAAATTTATTTCAGAATTTTGCTTTGCTTGATAAAGGAAAGCAATACATGTAATCTATATATTTCAAGGCTGTGGATTACGAATATGTTCTTGTTTTTCACGAGAAATGATTTTTTTGGGAACTACTGGATTTCGAAGTGGAAATTTAAGAGATGCCAATTTTTGAATCTCCAAATTTCAAGTCTTCCTTTATGGAGATGAATCGACCTGGACGAGTGTCAATTTTTTCCTGATTGGCTGCATCTCTCATCAATCGAAAAAAAATATTTCGAAGTTCCTGAAATGTTTCTACAAAATTTTATAATTATTTTTACCGATTAACAAATTTTTTCGAGACTTTCGACTAATGGTGCGACGAAACGATCAGGTCTGTGGAGGAACCGACTGCATATTCAAAATCAGCGAGGCCGAAATAGCTTAAATCGAAAATTTCGAGAAGATAACTCAAGATAAATTTTTTCGCTCAAAATTTTCTTGAAAAATTCAAGGTGAAAAATTCTTCGATAAAGAGAAGCAATACATGTTATCTATATAATTCGAGGCCGTAGATTAAAAATATGTTCTTGTTTTTCACGAGAAAAAATTTTTTTAGGAAGTAGTGGTTTTTCGAGTTGAAACTCAAGGGAGAGATCCCAATTTTTAGATGTCCAAATTTCAAGTCTTCCTTCATGGAAATGAATCGACCTGGACGAGTATCGATTTTTTCCCGATTGGCTGCATCTTTCTTCAATTGAAAAATGGTATTACAAAGTTCCTGAAAAGTTTCTACAGAATTTTATAATTTTTTTTTCCGATTAACAAATTTTTTCGAGACTTTCGACTAATGGTGCGACGAAACGATCAGGTCTGTGAAGAAACCGACTGCATATTCGAAATCAGCGAGGCCAAATTATTTCAAATGGAGAATTTCAAGAAGATAACTGAAAAAAAATTTTTTTGCTCAAAATTTTCTTGAAATTTAGGCGAAAAATAATTCTTCGATAAAGGGGAGCAATACATGTTATCCATATAAATCGAGGTCGTAGATTACGAATATGTTCTTGCTTTTTCCGAGAAATTATTTTTCTGGGAACTACTGCATTTTGAAGTTGAAATTTAAGAGATCCCAATTTTTAGATGTCCAAATTTCAAGTCTTCCTTCATGGAAATGAATCGACCTGGACGAGTATCGATTTTTTCCCGATTGGCTGCATCTTTCTTCAATTGAAAAATGGTATTACAAAGTTCCTGAAAAGTTTCTACAGAATTTTATAATTTTTTTTTCCGATTAACAAATTTTTTCGAGACTTTCGACTAATGGTGCGACGAAACGATCAGGTCTGTGAAGAAACCGACTGCATATTCGAAATCAGCGAGGCCAAATTATTTCAAATGGAGAATTTCAAGAAGATAACTGAAAAAAAATTTTTTTGCTCAAAATTTTCTTGAAATTTAGGCGAAAAATAATTCTTCGATAAAGGGGAGCAATACATGTTATCCATATAAATCGAGCTCGTAGATTACGAATATGTTCTTGCTTTTTACGAGAAATTATTTTTTTGGGAACTACTGCATTTTGAAGTTGAAATTTAAGAGATCCCAATTTCTAGATGTCGAAATTTCAAGTCTTCCTTTATGGAAATGAATCAACCTGGACGATTGTAGATTTTTTCACGATTGGCTGCATATTTCTTCAATCGAAAAATGGTATTTCAAAGTTTCTAAAAAGTTCCTACAAAATTTTATAATTTTTTTTACCGATTCACAAATTTTTTCGAGACTTTCGACTAATGCTGCGACGAAACGATCGGGTCTGTGGAGAAACCGACTGCATATTCGAAATCAGCGAGGCCAAATTATTTCAAATGGAGAATTTCAAGAAGATAACTGAAAAAAAATTTTTTTGCTCAAAATTTTCTTGAAATTTTAGGCGAAAAATAATTCTTCGATAAAGGGGAGCAATACATGTTATCCATATAAATCGAGGTCGTAGATTACGAATATGTTCTTGCTTTTTCCGAGAAATTATTTTTTTGGGAACTACTGCATTTTGAAGTTGAAATTTAAGAGATCCCAATTTCTAGATGTCCAAATTTCAAGTCTTCGTTTATGGAAATGAATCAACCTGGACGATTGTAGATTTTTTCACGATTGGCTGCATATTTCTTCAATCGAAAAATGGTATTTCAAAGTTTCTAAAAAGTTCCTACAAAATTTTATAATTTTTTTTACCGATTCACAAATTTTTTCGAGACTTTCGACTAATGCTGCGACGAAACGATCGGGTCTGTGGAGAAACCGACTGCACATTCGAAATCAGCGAGGCCAAATTATTTCAAATGGAGAATTTCAAGAAGATAACTGAAAAAAAATTTTTTTGCTCAAAATTTTCTTGAAATTTTAGGCGAAAAATAATTCTTCTATAAAGGGGAGCAATACATGTTATCCATATAAATCGAGGTCGTAGATTACGAATATGTTCTTGCCTTTTCCGAGAAATTATTTTTTTGGGAACTACTGCATTTTGAAGTTGAAATTTAAGAGATCCCAATTTCTAGATGTCCAAATTTCAAGTCTTCCTTTATGGAAATGAATCAACCTGGACGATTGTAGATTTTTTCACGATTGGCTGCATATTTCTTCAATCGAAAAATGGTATTTCAAAGTTTCTAAAAAGTTCCTACAAAATTTTATAATTTTTTTTACCGATTCACAAATTTTTTCGAGACTTTCGACTAATGCTGCGACGAAACGATCGGGTCTGTGGAGAAACCGACTGCATATTCGAAATCAGCGAGGCCAAATTATTTCAAATGGAGAATTTCAAGAAGATAACTGAAAAAAAATTTTTTTGCTCAAAATTTTCTTGAAATTTTAGGCGAAAAATAATTCTTCGATAAAGGGGAGCAATACATGTTATCCATATAAATCGAGGTCGTAGATTACGAATATGTTCTTGCTCTTTACGAGAAATTATTTTTTTGGGAACTACTGCATTTTGAAGTTGAAATTTAAGAGATCCCAATTTCTAGATGTCCAAATTTCAAGTCTTCCTTTATGGAAATGAATCAACCTAGACGATTGAAGATTTTTTCACGATTGGCAGCCTATTTCTTCAATCGAAAAATGGTATTTCAAAGTTTCTAAAAAGTTCCTAATGGTGCAACGAAACGACCAGGTCTGTGAAGAAACCGACTGCAAATCCGAAATCAGCGAGGCCAAATTATCTCAAATGAAAAATTTCAAGAAGATAACTGAAAAAAAATTTTTTCGCTCAAAATTTTCTTGACCAAATAAAAGGAAAATTTTAGGCGAAAAATAATTCTTCGATAAAGGGGAGCAATACATGTAATCCATATGAATCGAGGTCGTAGATTACGAATATTTTTTTTTTTTTCACGAGAATTAATTTTTTTGGGAACTGCTGCATTTCAAAGTTGGAATTTAAGAGATCCCAATTTTTAGATGTCCAAATTTCAAGTCTTCCTTTATGGAAATGAATCGACCAGGACGATTGTAGATTTTTTCTCGATTTGCTGCCCTTTCTTCAATTGAAAAATGGTATTTCAAAGTTCCTAAAAAGTTCCTACAAAATTTTATAATTTTTTTTACCGATTAACGAATTTTTTCGAGACTTTCGACTAATGGTGTCTAATAGGTCTGTGGAGAAACCGACTGCATATTCCAAACCTGCGAATTCGAAATAGCTAAAATCGAGAATTTCAAGAAGATAACTCAACAAAAATTTTTTCGCTTAAAATTTTCTAGACCAAAATAAGGAAAATTTTAAGCGAAAAATAATTCTTCGATGAAGGGAAGCAATATATGTTATCCATATAAATTGAGGTCGTAGATTACGAATATGTTCTTTTTTTACACGAGAAATATTTTTTTTCAGAAATACTGGATTTTGAAGTTGAAATTTAAGAGATCCCAATTTTTAGATGTCCAAATTTCAAGTCTTCCTTTATGGAAATGAATTGACCTGGAAGGGTGTAGATTTATTCCTGATTGGATGCATCTTTCATCTGTTGAAAAAAAATATTTCGAAGTTCCTAAAACGTTTCTACAGAATTTTATAATTTTTTTTAACGATCAGCTCATTTTTTCGAGACTTTTGACTGATGGTGCGACAAAACTATCGAGTATGTGGAAAAACAGAATGCTGCGATGAAACGATCAGATCTGTGGAGAAACCGACTGCATATTCGAAATCAGCGAGGCCGAAATAGCTCAAATCGAAAATTTCCAGAAGATAACTAAACAATTTTTTTTTGCTCAAAATTTTCTAGACCAAAATAAGGAAAATTCAAGGTGAAAAAATAATTCTTCTATATAGAAAAACAATACATGTTATCCATATAATTCGAGGGCGCAGATAACGAATATGTCCTTGCTTTTCACGAGAAATTTTTTTGATCGCTAGTTGAAAATTAAGAAATTCCCATTTTTAGATGTCCAGATGTCTTCCTTCCAATAAATTGTTTGGCGACCTCGGAGCAGAGTGATTTTTCATTCGATGCAATTCTGACATTTCAGTGTCAATTTAATCGAAAATTGACAGCTTTCACGACGTACCAATATGATCCCATTGAAGATTCATGAAATTCCTTCTTCTTTCGAAAATTTGAAATGGTGCTTGAAAATTTACTTTGAGAATTTTGCTCTGTTCGACTTTATTTTGTTTAATGTTGTATGCATGCGTATAAATTTCCTCGAATTAAAGATAAGGTATTATTAATCCAATAGAATTAGCGGATACTTGATGGAAATCCATCTTCAGGTGGTTAAGATATGAAGGTTTCACTTCTTTTGTGACATCGCCAGACTAGAAACTTGTCTATTATCAACGTCTCATTCCAATAGGTTCGATTATGTTCGTGGAAATTCCCAGTATAATAACTTACGGCGTCAATCGTTGCACCGACTGTGCAGCATCAACGACGGAAACAGATAATGAAAACCGACGTCCAACAAAATAAAATAGGAAACAGTGAATCAGTAGGGTTCGGCAGTTCTAATCGTGCGAACGATGGATTTTTTGAGGATTCTCAAACCGAAAAGAAACAGTGAGTATTCGTGCGCATTTATGGTAGGAGAATACAGACAATGGAATAAAGGAATCATACTGGTTCACACTGTTTTCCACGCTTTGAATTCCATATATATGTGTTTAAGTTCACCTTTGGCCCAACGTCAGATTTTGATGATTTATTTTTTTTACGCACGTTTTTCCTTAAGAAATCGATTGGTGCTAGTCTCTACCTTAGGAAACTCCTAGTTCAAGAGATACAATTTTTTTTAATTGCATCTCAACCATAAAAATGTGACATTTCAATAACAGATTCTTCTTGAGCTGTCACAACACTTTTTGCGACGTTGCCAGATATAAGTCAAATACCCTTAGTTGGGTATTTATTGGCGTTCGATGTGGTATAAAATTTCGATATTAGGTCGATCCTTTCAATGAATCCATAAAATTCCCGCAGCTATTATCAGAATAACCGCAGATAAGGAAGCCAAACACAAACATTGATTTCGCATTTCTTCATTTCAGAATTCTCAGAGGAACTGATAACGCAAACCGTGGACTTAGAAAATGAACTCGAAATAGAGGATACACCAGGAGAAAACTTAGACGATTTGATCAGTTTTAGAGTTGATTATTTTGGTAAGTGAGTGGAAGTTAAAAAAAGGGCCACTCATTCATCAAATTATTCCAGGATCCCTCCAACTCAACACCTCGAAAGGCTTCAATCCCGTCGAAGCTCTTAAATCCTTAAAAAACGAGAGTGTTTCCAAAAAGAAAAAAACACAGAGGGGGGTTATTTTGATATCGCGAAATTCCATAACCCTAACCGACATGATAAAGAACGAAATTTTCAAAGTACCCATCCTTAGTATATCGAGTTGTAGCATGGATCCATTCAATAAGAACATTTTCTTCTTCGTCAACGTCAATCGTAACCGGAGGAAATCCTACCACGCCTTCTTCTGTGAGAAGTGGAAGAACGCTTATAATGCGGCGCAAGCCATCGCTCACATGTTCGGCCAATCCCACGAGAAATACTTGAGGGATATGCAGAAGAAGAAATTTTTCGGGGTTGAAAAAGAAGAAAATAGGGGGAAAAGCGTGGGGCAAAGAAATAGTCTGGATATGATGGATTTTTCAGTAGATTCTAGTCGAAGTGAACTGGAAAATGTTGGTGTGTCGAATAATTGGGTAAGAACATGTCGTGTCGTAATCCATAATTAAAGTACCGATGAATTCTTCTTACAGATATCATTTGAGGATTGAGAAAAACTAGATATAAATGAACAAGAAGCACTGAAATTATTGAAGTCAATATATTTTTGTAAATAAAATATTTAGTTCTATGTAGAGGTTAAACCTCTTTTTTTCTCCATGACAAACCAAATACACTTTGAGAAAAATAAGAGCACAATTACTTATTTACAACGAATCACTTTATATAAATTCTAAAGGATAAAAATTCATCGTTGTTGTGTTGCGTGTATAAAAATATATAAAATGTTTTCTCCCACACAGGCGCGCTCCCACGGGGGGGGGGTGTACTGGGGGTAATTACCCCCCCCCCCAGGACCGTATTTTCAGCACTCAATACATACTTTACTTCCTTCTAAATTCCAAAATACGGTCACTACCCCTCCCAGACTCAATCTCTGGGAGCGCCACTGCTCCCACACCTCCTTTCCTGGAGAGATTCAGTAATGAATTGAGAAGAATATTGTACCATGGTCCATGATCTTATACTCCTTTTGGTGTTGGACCAAGGAATTGCATTTGTGAGTAAGGAATAATTTCTTCAACAAGGTTTGGTCGATGTCTGCTTGTGGCACAGTTTTCCAGGTAGGATTTAAATCTGATGAATCTTGGTTATAGTCCATGCTGATGCCAAAAACTTGAAGAATGGAGTTATCCTTCTAATGTTACTTTTTAGGTTCTATGGTCGCTATGCTGGAAATATAATGTATGTTGGCCAATATTCTGAGCAAGTTTGAAATGCAAATCACTGAAAAAACCCATTTACATCTGAAATTACTCAAAACTATTCCCTTTTACATCGATGGTGGGATCACATTGGCGTTAAAGAAGAGGAAGAAAACCACTCTATGATAGAGCTTCGATGGTGAAGAAGGAATGAAAATATGAGACGTGTTTCTGATTTTATTATTTCAGACTTGTTCGATGTCAATTAGATAAACATAGAAGAATAATTTTTTTCTCTCCTAAGAAAATCATAGAAGAAAAAAATTTCTGAATGACATTAAATGCGGAATTTCAATGTCACTTGACAGTTTCCATTTCTAATTCAGACTTGTTCGAAGTCCATAAGAAAGTCATAGAAGAATAATTTTTTTTCCTGAATGACATTAAATGCGGAATTTCATTGTCACTTGACAGTTTTCATTTCTAATTCAGACTTGTTCGATGTCCATAAGAAAATCATAGAAGAAAAATTTATTTTTCTAAACGATATTAAATGCGGAGTTACAATTTCACTTGACAGTTTTTATTTCTAATTCGGACTTGTTCGATGCCCATAAGAAAGTTATAGAAGAATAATTTTTTTTTCTGAATGACATTAAATGCGGAATTTCAATATCACTTGACAGTTTTCATTTCTAATTCAGACTTGTTCGATATCCATAAGAAAATCATAGAAGAAAAATGTTTTCCTCTGAATGACATTATAAGTGACAATTCAATGTCACTTGTCAGATTTCATTCCTAATTCAGACTTGTTCGATGTCTATGAAAAAAACATGGAAAAATAATTTTTTTTCTTTGATTGGCATTAAATGGTACATTTCTACTTTACAGTTTTCATTTCTATTCAGACTTGTTCAATGTCCATAAAAAAAACATAGAAAAATAATTTTTTTTCTCTGATTGGCATTAAATGGTACATTTCTACGTCACTTGACAATTTTCATTTCTATTCAGACTTGTTCAATATCCATAAGAAAAACATAGAAGAAAAATGTTTTCCTCTGAATGACATTATAAGCGACAATTCAATGTCACTTGTCAGATTTCATTCCTAATTCAGACTTGTTCGATGTCTATGAAAAAAACATAGAAAAATTATTTTTTTCTCTGATTGGCATTAAATGGTACATTTCTACGTCACTTGACAGTTTTCATTTCTATTCAGACTTGTTCAATATCCATAAGAAAAACATAGAAGAAAAATGTTTTCCTCTGAATGACATTATAAGAGACAATTCAATGTCACTTGTCAGATTTCATTCCTAATTCAGACTTGTTCGACGTCTATGAAAAAAACATAGAAAAATAATTTTTTTTCTCTGATTGGCATTAAATGGTACATTTCTACGTCACTTGACAGTTTTTATTTCTATTCAAACTTGTTCAATATCCATAAGAAAAACATAGAAGAAAAATGTTTTCCTCTGAATGACATTATAAGCGACAATTCAATGTCACTTGTCAGATTTCATTCCTAATTCAGACTTGTTCGATGTCTATGAAAAAAACATAGAAAAATTATTTTTTTCTCTGATTGGCATTAAATGGTACATTTCTACGTCACTTGACAGTTTTCATTTCTATTCAGACTTGTTCAAGATCCATAAGAAAAACATAGAAGAAAAATGTTTTCCTCTGAATGACATTATAAGCGACAATTCAATGTCACTTGTCGGATTTCATTCCTAATTCAGACTTGTTCGACGTCTATGAAAAAAACATAGAAAAATAATTTTTTTTCTCTGATTGGCATTAAATGGTACATTTCTACGTCACTTGACAGTTTTTATTTCTATTCAAACTTGTTCAATATCCATAAGAAAAACATAGAAGAAAAATGTTTTCCTCTGAATGACATAATAAGCGACAATTCAATGTCACTTGTCAGATTTCATTCCTAATTCAGACTTGTTCGATGTCTATGAAAAAAACATAGAAAAATTATTTTTTTTCTCTGATTGGCATTAAATGGTACATTTCTGCGTCACTTGACAGTTTTTATTTCTGTTCAGACTTGTTCAATATCCATAAGAAAAACATAGAAGACAAATGTTTTCCTCTGAATGACATTATAAGCGACAATTCAATGTCACTTGTCAGATTTCATTCCTTATTCAAACTTGTTCGACGTCTATGAAAAAAACATAGAAAAATTATTTTTTTTTCTCTGATTGGCATTAAATGGTACATTTCCACGTCACTTGACAGTTTTATTTCTATTCAGACTTTTTCAATATCCATAAGAAAAACATAGAAGAAAAATGTTTTTCTCTGAATGACATAATAAGCGACAATTCAATGTCACTTGACAGATTTCATTCCTTATTCAGAATTGGTCGATGTCCATAAAAAAAACATAGAAAAAAATTTTTTTCTCTGATTGACATTAAATGCTGCATTTCTATGTCACTTCACATGGTTGAAAGGCGTATTTTTACTGCCTAGTCCTAGTCAGAAATAGTAGACTTTTTCTGCTTAGACAAGCAACGTTCCATTCAATAATTCAAATCAATCGGGTTATTGAATTCAACAAAGGCATTCTATAGTTTTGAATAAAACAGAATTAAAATTTGGTTTCATTACATTACAACAGGAATTTTTACTGATTAAAATACTTCTCCAAACAAAACAGAGTTTGTCAAAAATCCAACCAGTTTTGGGGGTGGATTTTTATTTTCAGAAATAAGTGACCTCTACGCTTCCCTCCCATCGATGAAACTTTTGTTCATTCAAAGTATTCCAAATTAACATCTGGAAAAATACGAGATGAACGCTAAAACGCAGTACACTCGTAGATTTCTCTGGGACCTTGACCATTAATTCCTCTACGTCAGTTGCGCTCAGTAGTTCATTGAACGTAGAAACTGAATGTTTTATGGGATGTAAAGTTGTTGATCAAGTGTTATTCGAGAAGTGCAACACGAACAATAATTTAATTCCAACGAAAATGTTCATCAAAAGTTGAGACATGTTTTGGTTTGTTATTGTTTTGGTCTTGTTCTTGTACGCCGCATATAGGGTGATCCCGCCCATTCAATATTGGAGAAAGAGGAACATCTTCTATGTAAACCCCTTCTACAGGGTGTACCAAGTGTTTTTCGGTGGGAAATCATTCGCAGAAATAGTGAGAAACGCCTACGATGAATTTCCAGATGAAAGGTAGGTTAGGATCACACTCTATGACATTCCAGGGTCGGCTCAACAATTTTCATCCTTTCAGATATTACGGCAGTTACCAATTCCTCAAACCCTCCCTCTTCGTCCGAGACCTCGACCTCATCAAGCAGATCACGATAAAAGACTTCGACCACTTCACCGACCACGTGGACATCCTCAACACCGCCAACGATCCCATATTCAGCAAGAACCTCTTCTCCCTGAAAGGTAAGGAATGGAGGGAGTTGAGGAGCACCCTCAGTCCGGCCTTCACCAGCTCCAAGATGAAGGCCATGTTCGTGCTGATCTCGGAGTGCTCGAAGAAATTCGTGGAACATTTCGAGGCCCGCAACCAGGACCTGGTGGAGGTGGAGATGAAGGAGACTTACTCCAAGTTCACTAATGATGTGATCGCCACTTGCGCTTTTGGGATAAACTGCGATAGTTTGGAGAACCCAGATAATGAGTTTTTTACCATGGGGAGGGCGGTTACTCGAAATACCTTCCTGAGGATGGCCAGGGCGCTTCTGATGATGTTTTTTCCAACAGTTTTCAGAGTGAGTCCTTCAGGAGTATCCATTAATCACCTAATATGGATATATTTTCCAGGTCCTCAGGATACCAGCCTTCCCAAAGGAAATCTCGAGTTTCTTCAAGAGGATCATAACAGACACCATATCCTCGAGGGAAAAAGAAGGCACGTTCAGACCTGACCTGATTCACCTCCTCATGGAGGCCAGAAAAGGGAAGCTGCAGCAAGAAACCTCCCCCCAACCAACAGAAGACACAGGTTTCGCAACCGCCCAAGAAGCCATCAAGGAGACGAGAGTTAAACCCACCTTAGAAATCACAGACGATTTGATCACAGCCCAAGCTTTGATATTCTTCTTGGCCGGCCTTGAGACCTCCTCGTCCCTCCTCGGTTTCCTCTCCTACGAGCTGGCCAAAAATCCGGATGTCCAGCAGAAACTGATCCGAGAAGTGGACGACAATCTTTCTTCCTCAGACGAGTCCATCTCCTACGAGAAACTCTCCAAGATGAAGTACTTGGATCAGGTGGTGTCGGAGGCTTTGAGGAAATGGACACCTGGGTTCGCCTTGAACAGGATCTGCACCAAAGAGTACACCGTAACACCCAAGGAAGGGGAACCACCCTTGACCCTTTCCAAGGGTTGTTTCGTCATGATACCAGTGATAGGAATCCATTATGACCCACAATATTTTGAGAATCCTGACGTTTTTGACCCTGAGAGGTTCAGCGATGAAAATAAGAAGAATATTGTACCAGGGTCTTATCTTCCTTTCGGCGTTGGACCAAGAAATTGCATAGGTTAGTGGAGTTCCCTTCTGTTCCCAAAATTATTCTCAATTTATGGTATTGCTTATGGAAGACTTGTTTTGGTTTCTTCACCACCATTTTTTCAGGTTCCCGTTTCGCCCTTTTGGAGGTTAAAGCTGTTATGGTCCAGCTGCTGAACAAATTCGAAATCAAGTTCATCGAGAAGACTCCTGTTCCTTTGAAACTGGTGAAGACTTTCGGTTTGCTGGTGCAGGGTGGTACTTGGTTAGGGTTGAAAAAAAGGTCTTAAACTCCTTTTTTTCAAAGAAAAAACATGGTTCTGAAAAGAAAAGAATTGGAGTATAATTATAAAAATAGGTTGTGGGTCGGCTTAAACTGAGACTGATCATGTTTCAAGAACAATATTTTCGAGATCAATTAAAATGGAGCTAAATCCCAGATAAAGAAGATGAAAACATATTATGTTTGAATGTTGAGGAAAAAAGTCGAGCAATTTATGAAAAACTCCTGATTAATTTTGTGATTTCATTTCTGTTTATATTATGTGATAGATACATTATGCTAATACAATTATGGATATTATTTTATTATAACCTGTTTAATTTTTTGTCTGTTCTTTTATTGCATTATTAGAGAAGATAATCAATAACGTCAAAAGTTTATTGTAAACCAAAAAAGGAAAAATATTGAAAATTAGATTGAAACATAAAACCAAACCACTCAGTAAAATTTTCCGAAAGTCAATATCTCTATGCTCTTCCACCGGAAGTGAAATATGACATTTTTCTTCTTCTTCTTTTGGGGTCGCCTCAAACTAAGATTGATTATGTTTTCGAGAATATTTTTTGAGATTGATTGAAATGGAGCTAAATCCCAGGTCAAGAAAATAAAAACATATTATATGTTTGGATGTTGAGAGAAAAAAGTAGAACACATTGTGGAAACCGCCTGAATGATTTTGTGGTTTCATTACTGATTATATTATGTGAAGAGAAACATTATGATATTACAATTATGGATATTATTTTATTATAATCAGTTTGATTTTTTTCCTGTTCTTTTATTGCATCATTAGAGAATATAAAATAACGTCAGAAGTTTATTGTAAACCAAAAAACAACACATTAAAAATCAGATTAAAACATAAAACAGTATTCAATACAAACAATTCTGTAAAATTTTCCTAAAGTCAATATCTCTATGCTCTTCCACCGGAAGTAAAATCTGACATTTCTCTTCTTCTTCCTTTGGGGTACTCACGTCACTGAAGATATCGATGAGAAATCACTACTCTCATTGATCCCTGAAAAAAGTTACACATGTAGAAATGTTTGAAAACTCCTGGTTTACCTACTCCTTATCGCTTCTTCTAGGGAGTTGTCGACAATGATTTCGCTCAAACGTCCGTCCATTTTGATGAGCGTTTGCTTGACAACTGGTTTCAAATCGATGAAAAGCAGTCTTTGGTTTCTTTTCTCCACCTCTTGCCTCAAAATAGCGAAGCTCTTAAAGCAAAAATCAACTTTTTATTTGGTCCGGGAGATGGCGTTGCCTGCAGCGACACGCATTGCTTCCACAACTCACCCTAGCAACTGTAGCATCGATATTCCCGATGTTCTTTCCGTTTATAACAACGACAATCCCTTCTACGGTACAGTGGTCTCCTACGACCTTCCTGAGATACTCAGCGGCTGGAAACTGGACGTAAGTTTTGGGGGAAACCGAGTAGACACATCTACCACCACACGTCAGCTGCTCTATGAAGAATTTCGGACGCGCGCTGCTATAAAGAACGAACAACAGGTTGCAAGAGATGCCGGTGAGGATGCCATTCTCCAAACTCCAAAACACACCAACCAAAAAGGTGACCAGTAGAGGTATGAGGTCAGATTCTGCGAAAATTCAAGTTGTGTCATTCTTGATTTATCAGTGGACTTCTTGGTTATCGACCAAGAAGTCCACACAAGGTGAAACCGTAAAAGTCTCAGATAAAGAGTATGAGTTCAGATTCTGCGAAAAATCAGGTTGTGTCATTCTTGCTTTATCAGGGGTGCACTTCTTGGTTATCAACCAAGAAGTTCAGACAAGGTAACACCATAAAAGTCTCGCACAGAGAGTATGAGGTATGATTCTGCGAAAAATCAGGTTGTGTCGTTCTTGCTTTATCAGGAGTGGACTTCTTGGTTATCGACCAAGAATCCAGACAAGGTAAAACCGTAAAAGTCTCAAATAGAGAGTATGAGGTCCGATTCTGCGAAAAAACAGGTTGTGTCATTCTTGCTTCATCAGGAGTGGACTTCTTGGTTATCGACCAAGAAGTCCACACAAGGTAAAACATAGATCTGAACAATATTCACTTACTCTTCGTCCTCCATAGAACGACGAAGGCCTCGAAGTCGAAGAGGTAAAACATGGCGCAGATCACCACGGAGGCTAGGGTGGCTTTTGGAATGTAATAGAACGTCGAGGTCAGGAAAGTAAGGGCCAAAAGTACCAGAAGTCCGGTTATAACCCCGCCGAAGGTCGTTACAACGCCGGAGGCGTTGTTGACGGCCGTTCTGGTGAAGGAGCCAGTGACTGGCATCGACCTCACGAAGGAACCCATGATGTTGCAAGCACCAACCGCGAACATCTCCTGGGTTGCGTCCAAGGTTCTTCCTCCAGCTGAGAGGAAACGAAACGATGAGTGTTTGAGACTTTGGAGGTTGACATTTGAACTCACCAAAGGCTTTGGCGATGGCTACAGTCTCTAAAATAGCCACCAATGGAGCGAAAATGATTGTGGTGCCAAGTTCCTGGGTCATATCGGAGAAAGAGTAGTTGGTTCCATTGAATTTCGTGGAGAACGGTGGTAATTCGAAGGATGGAACGCCATCACTTATTTTCCCTGAAGAATAAAGGTTAGGTTTCAGAAGAATATAGGTTGAATTGGGATCAAAATGAAGGACTTCACTCACCAGTTATCCTAAAAGGTATTTTCCCATCAGCATCTTCTAAAAAGTATGCTAGAACTGTACCAACAATGACTACAAGAGCATTTCTGGATAAGAATAACATAAATGATGTTATGGAGAAGATGTTCCGACCTGCAGACAATTCAGGTCTGTATTTAAGAGAACCAAATCTCTTGAATTCCTACGAAAAAAACCTTCCTCATCTCTTCAATAACCTCCAGTTCTAACTCACCCTTAAAATCATGAGGCAGACAATACTGGTAACTCCAAGGGTTGTATCTGTCCATCTAATCGAACTCAAGTTCTCGAAGACGACCTTCCAAGCCTCGACGAAGGCGCTGGACTTCTTATCTATACCAAAAAGGCTGTTGAGTTGAGAACAGGCTATTTGTAAGGCGCCAGCTGAGGTGAAGCCGGCTATCACAGGGTATGAAAAAAATTCCACAACAAAACCTAGAGAGATCATTTTACCTTTAGGATCTTCCTGATGGGTTTTTAGATTTTAGACCTACCTAAATTGAATAATCCCAACAGGAATATGATACAACCAGTCGTGAACGTACTCAACACAGCCATATCCGGTCCCAAATTGTAAACGTGACTCTGTATCATAAGGGATAATATAGAGGTCGGTCCAATATTCAAATCCTTACAACTTCCGAATATGAAATACATGAAGCATCCCATAAATCCGCTGTAAAGTCCGTAAACGGGGTCCAAACCTTCGAATAATAAAGATAGTTGGACCGCGCAAGCGTCCATGGGGAACTCCCCGCTATTCTTACCTGCTACTTTGGCGTACGCTATGCCTTGTGGTATCTCGGTCAAGGCCACGGTGAAACCGGCCAAACAGTCCTTCAGGAAGTAAGACAGTTTGTACTTTGGCGCCCATTGCAAAAGTGGTATTCTTCTTTTTACCAGGTCCATGGGTCGAATTTTTTCCAACCACTTGCCAGTGGTTGGAATTTTGATGGGCTCTGGAAATTTATCGATGATGAAAAAAAAAAAGACGAAATGAAAATGAATTCAAGTGGGAAAGTTATCAGGGATAATACTTATAAAGTGTAGTAAAAACTTAAAAAGTTTATGGAATTTTATTTGTTTTTCATAAACATAACCTTAATTAAGACGAAATTAACATGAATTTAAATGGGACAGGCATCAGCGAAAATTTTTATTAAATGATATAAATGTTTAGGGCGTAAAAAGTATAAATATTTTATGGACTTTCTGATTTTCATAAACATAACCTATAAAACTGAGGAGTTGAATTATTATGTGGTTGAATGCCAAGCAATTCATTATTTTTTTCAATAATGCCGAAAACTACAAAAAAAAACTCAAAAGTACACAAAAATCCAGATTTAAAAGGTAGAATACTTTAATTTAATCAATAGTTCATTATTGAAGAAAAAACTCTCATGAAGATCGAAATAAGAAAAAACAAGACGAAATAAACATGAATTTAAGTGGTACAGATATCAGGGAAAATATTCATTAAATGACTTTTTGATTTTCATAAACATAACCTAGAAAACTGAGGAGTTAAACCATTATTATGTGGTTGAATTACATGTCTTTTTTTTTTCAATCATGCCGAAAACTACATTGAAAAAATACTCAAAAGTACACAAAGGGTAGTTTGATAAAATTGAATCTTTTTTGGGCAATTTCCTCCCATTATGGTGATTTTTGGTCCCTTTTTTTAGGGGAATTTCCATTGGGTGATTTGAGCAGAGATCCTCTGATTTGAGGGGTTTTCGAGTTGAGTTTTAGGGAAAAATTTTGAAGTGTTGGTGACCCTGCATTCAATTTGTGGAGACAAACAATAAAGGTGAAGATATAAATTTTAAGAGACACAAAATTAAACACCATATATTATCATAAACATCTCACTCACATTTAAATTATCTACAATATCCGAAATACACACATTTCCAACTGTACCATATCGACTTATCACACAATAATTAATATCAACTTTTACTACTAGCGGTGGCTTTCATATTAATTTCCGATATCATCATGTTTTATTTAGAGGAAGATAATGCCACAATGCCTTATTGTTGCTTTTTATAAATACAACATTCACGTAGATAATGAATGGAATTCCGGCTGGATCGAAATTGCTTCGTTGTGAAAAATAACAGCAATTTATGATGAAACAATCAGAGGTCTTCAACAGGAGGATTTGTTTGAGATTTGAACGTTGCCAAATAAGGCGAAATTTCCTGTATTTCAAAGATTTGATACAAGGTTAGTAAATTTTTAATCCTGATCTTTTTAATCATGGACCAAATGATTGAGATGATAAGATGAAATAAAGATAACTCATTGTTTAAAGTCATATGCTTCGTTATCATCATTTAGTTGAAGGACCATTCAAAAAACTAGGAAATTGCATCTTATAGCTCACCTGAATTCATCTCAGGGACGAATGATTTTTTCACGGCGGTGAATTCATAGTTGAATTCTCTGGATATTGTGAAATAGAGTCATAAAATTCAGCGATAAACTGCAAAACTCCTACAAGGTTGCCATGATAAGTTCAACTCGAATATTTTAATCAATTACCTCCGATAAGTTCGAAAAAAAATAGGTGAGTCGACCTCACTGACCCTCTTTTTTTTATAAGTGGAAGCTAATATTCATAAAAAAAATTTCATAAAAAAAAATTTCCAATTTTTTTTGGTCTTACCCTGTATATATTCAACATTCGTAAAACGTTTGAGGTCTCACACCACAAGAATTATGTAATTGTTGAGAACGTCTTTTATCAAGGTTATAACATAATCTTCAGATCCGAGTTGCTACCTACCTCACTAGAGACACTCTCAAGATTACATTCATCACATTGTTTTAAAGATAAATCTAATCAATTAATTTTCTTGAAATTGTAGAATAACTTTTTTTCCAGAAATGGAGTGAATTCGGAGGAATTATTACATTAAACTGAAGTGGATGCCAAGCAAATCAATTTAATGTTAGAATGTTTACAACATTGCTTCATATGTTTCATTGTTTAGTTTTAGAATGTTACCAACAATTATTTTGCATGATGTTCTATGATTAAGACCATTAGGTAGAATTATTTCTCACATTCAGTAGTACCAGCTGAGTTGATACTTAATTTGGAAAGTAATTGTGATTGAAGGGTAGAATCAATTCACTAATTACCCAGAAAATTTTCAATCGAAATTTTTATTCATATGTAATCTGAAATACAATTACTAATGCGTTTTTCTTTCGGCCATCCTGCAGCTGAGTACACTCCTGTACACCACAAAACGAGGTGATCTATGTCTGCTTGTGGCACCAAATTTTTTAATTGGAAATAGTCAATAATCAAGAACTGTTGAAGATATATACTCACCATTATTTTCTCCATGAAGATATTGCGTCGAAGAAACACCAGACTCAGCCATGTCTAACAAGATTTATTCACACTTTTCATTACAACCTCAAAAATCACTTAACTCCTTTTTTATACAGAAACGACCTCTACTAATATAAAAAATAAATAGGAAATCTTCTGCGGTTTCCAAGTTCTAAAAATAAATATTCTAAGAATAAAATATCACAGTCCTAAACAACAAATGTCGACTACATTATTTGTAGTTCGAAACAGCCGACCTGTTTGATTTATATAGGCTAGTTAATGAGATAATTATCTCAGATTATATTCAATAACTCCAGGATGAAAATATATACAATGCAAAATAACGCACTCTAATTGTAAGAACCTGAAAACTGATAAGATCTGCACCTGAACGTTCGCGATTTTATCACAATCTGTTTTGGAGATCTTGATATACTTAAGAGTAAAGTCATTGACCTTGATGAAGAGAGTGCAAGCGAAAAATTTTCACTTTCGAATAACGTCCTACAATCAAGGAGATTTTAAAAGAAATATCTCCACAAAAACGTGACCAAATCCATTAATGTTTTGGCCACCCTGTTAACCGGATTCAAATCCCATCGAACATGTATGGGTATAGAGGAAGAGACTAAGCACCATAGAATCCGATTTATTCTTGATGTAAGACTTCCACATTCACAAAAAATCAAGTTGAACTACTTCCTAATCAAATAACAATATTTTGATGACATTGTAATTCGTTTTGAATGAGTTCCCCTTAATTCTATTAAGTAAAAAAGTAAACAGTCTGTCACCTTATCTAAGGTTAAACCGACCTCGTGAAAGCATTTTTAACATTTCCTTTATTATGGAATTAACACCAACGGTACAAAAAAGATTAGATGATTTTGCAATTTTATACAGTGCTCTCTTGAGTTGAATTTAAAAAATTCTTCAAAGCCTCTTTGAAGAAATACTCACCATAATGTTTTTTCCAGTGTGCCTTATCCTGGAAATTTAAAAAATTAATTTGTTGATATATCTTTTCAATTTTTATTTTTCATCTCATTTCATATAACACTGTTGTAGCTTAAAATTAAAGTTTCTTCTTTTTCCCCTCAGTTTGGATCACTTTCAAATTGGCAGTTAAATTCAATATGAGACATGAGGTCATTCCTATCAACATCTTTTCTTGTAATCAGCAAAAGTTTCGTCTGAACCTCCTGCTTTATACTTGGGCAGAAATCCATAAAACTGCTAGGTGGAAATATAATTTTTTTGATATTTCTGCAAGAATTCAACTTCGTTATCACATGAATTATCAAAGAACAAACGTTTAACTGTGATCTATGTCTCATAACTTTCGATAGAGGAAGCTATATTTCTTCCATAACTTTTAAATACTAGGAATTGTTCTATACTTCATGATTTCTCATTAATGGTTAGATAGAATTATGGAAGAAAGCGATACCGAGGAAAAAATTAGATACTGCAAATATTATAAACAGAAAGTATCTGTGACTTTGAAAACGTCAATCCTGTGAAAACATGAGAACCCAATATGTTGAAAAAATTTCCAATCTGTTTTCACCGAGTCGAGAAAAAACATTCAATCAGGACAAATTGTCATATGCATCGATTCCAATTCAGTATATCGCCAATATTCAATAATTAGATAAATCGGTATTTCCTCTTAATACGTATTTTGTGGTTTTGTCGAGTCGATAGGATACAAAGAAGTTCCTTGTACACAGGAAGTTTGTTCATTTTTGGTGCTTCTGTTCGACGAAAAATACACGAGTCACATCAGCCAGTAAGTAATTTCAATGATTTTTAAACTTTTAATAAACAGATCATTCAGAAAAAAATGTTTTCCTCCCAACAATATTCATAGACCAGGATAAGCCGATATGAGAGAACTTACCTTCGTAAGAACCTTGGTTAGGATGTGACAATTTCGGAATTTTTCCTGCTATAAATTGGAAGTTTTCTGAGAAAATTTCTACAGAAGTCCCTCCCTCCTCTAAGTTCCCAACTGCAGGGTGGAAAATTTTCGAAAAATCAACTTGAATTAATATATTCTCAAGCTCTACTTTCTACGTTGAATTATCTACAAATTTTCACAGTTGAGTAGTCAGAGGGGTGAGGGGCTTTTTACGACTATAGAAGCCCATATCTTACCAACTATTGAGTCAACTGAAAAAGTAATCTGGAAATCTCGACATTGAATGGGAGTGCCCTTTAATATTCGATATAAAACACTTGGGTTTCTTCAATATGATTTATTTGTATTAAATGCACTGAATAACCTACACTGCAGTCACTGCACATAAATATCAGCACTAAATGGTTATTATTATGATTTGTTGATATTTGAGGTTACCGGTTACTGGCATAGAAGACAGCGAGATTAATGCATCTCTCTGAATTATAGAAGTAATACAGTTATCTAGTTTTCGAATAGCCTCAGCTTATAATGAATAATTTGCATTTTAGCGTTGAAAATGTTAATTTACTTTGTATAGCGGTTTATGGAACATTTGTAAATAATTACTTTATTGCTTATTTTGGTGTAAGGAACATTTTGTCACATATTATCACATTCAACTGATCTCCCCACAGAAATGTTCAACGCCAAGGCCCCGGATTACAAAGAGTTCGAGGATGACCGACTCCAGTTCAACGAGGAGACCATCCGGAAGTCCTTCATCAGGAAGGTCTACCTCATCCTCATGTTCCAGATGGTCGTGTCGCTCGGCTTCATCACGTGGTTCACCTACGACGAACCTTTGAGGTTCTACGTGTCCGTGAATCTCTGGCCCACGATCACGTCCATGGTGGTCGCCTTCGTCGTGCTCATAGCGCTCTCGTGCTGCGGCGACGTGCGGAAACAGTACCCCTTGAACATGATCCTGTTGGGGGTCTTCACCGTCGCCGAGTCGATAGTCCTGGCCACCGTGTCGGCGATGACCAGCTCCAAGATAGTCATGATGGCGGTGGGGATAACGGCCGTGGTCTTCTTGGGGTTGACGCTGTTCTCGTTCCAGACCCGGTGGGATTTCACGCTCTACGGCGGCATCTTCTTCGTGATGATGATCGTGCTGCTGGTGTTCGGCCTGATCGCGTTGATCTTTCCGGGCAGGACCATCACGTTGGTGTACTCTTCGATCGGGGCGATGATCTTCGGCTGTTACATCGTCTACGATACCCAGCTGCTGATGGGGGGCGATCACTCGATGTCCATTTCGCCGGAAGACTATATCTTTGCCGTTCTGGCTCTTTATCTCGACATCATCAATTTGTTCCTCATGATTTTGAATATTTTGAACGCGTCGCGACGCTGATTTTTTTGTACATTTGTCACTTATCAACGAAAGAAAAAATTAAACGGGGTCCAAGAATAGGGTTAGGTACTGCTTTAAAGTATCTAGATGAGTTTTTTGTCATGTTTATATATATTATATTTGCTTATTTATATTATTGTATACCTTGAGGAAAGTCAGATGTTGATGTGTAATATTCCGAGCAAATAAAGTATTGGAGATTATAGCTTTAGTTTTTTTAAGAGACACTTTTTCATGAGAAATCGATTGCTACTAGTGTTAATTTTAGGAAACTTATATTTTATGAGATATGATTCTTCAAAAATTACATTACACTAATTTATTTATTTTTGTTTATTTATTTATGATGAAATAATAATTTCGAGAATTTTCGACTTCGTGTCAAAATAAAATTATTTCGGACTTTCTTGAGGTGTCAGAATTCGGACTTTTCAAATCGAGTTCTTGCGAAAACAGTTGAAAAGTAGAATACGCCACATAGTTATTTGAGACCTCGCGCCCTTCGAGCTGAAATTCGACCCTTGGCGGAGGCACAGATGTTGCGGTTTAATATCGTTATGAAAAGTGAAGAATATGGTCACCACTTGGATTTCGATGGAATTTTTACAGGTGCTGAAATATGCAATGAAATGAATGAATAACAAAAAATTTTGCGCCAGTTTTTTCTTCAAAAATGTATGCCATCACTTCAGACAACGCGAGATTTTTTTTAATAGGAACACTTTTTCATGGGGAATCGATTGCTACTAGTCTCAATTTGAGGAAACTTATATTGTATGCGATATGATTCTTCGAAAATTGCATTACACTAATAAAAGAGAAAAGTGAAGAATATGGTAACCTCTTGGATTTCGATAAAATTTTTACAGAAGCTGAAATATGCAATGAAATGAATGAAAAACATGAAATTTCGCGGCGGTTTTTTCTTCAAAAATGGATGACATTACTTTAGACAACTCCAAATTTTTTTAAATAGGGACACTTTCATGAGAAATCGATTGGTGCTAGTCTTAATTTCAGGAAACTTATATTTTATGAGATATGATTCTTTGAAAATTGCATTACACTGATAAAAAAGAAAAGTGAAGAATATGGTCACCTCTTGGATTTCGATGAAATTTTTACAGTAGCTGAAATATGCAATAAAATGAATGAAAAACATGAAATTTCGCGGCGGTTTTTTCTTCAAAAATGGATGACATTACTTTAGACAACTCCAGATTTTTTTTAATAGGGATACTTTTCCATGAGAAATCGATTGGTAGCAGTCTTAATTTCAGGAAACTTATATTTTATGAAATATGATTCATTGAAAATTTCATTACACTAATAAAAAAGAAAAGTGAATGGATTTTGATAAAATTGTTACAGGAGCTGAGTCTGTTGTGCAGTTGGTAAAAATTGCTCGTCACTTGAGTCATTTGTCGTGGGAGAATATTTCGAATCAATTCAAGATAAATTTCGTGCGTTTCCAGTGTTTTCAGCTCGAAAATTTTTCCGCGGCTTATTTGAGCGTTTTTCATTCATTTCATTGCATATTCAAGCTCCTGTGAAAACTTCGTCAAAATCCGACTGGTGACCACATTGCACACCTTTACCAAATAGTCAAATATTACCTTGGTATATAGCAGGGAGCATAAAAGGCAACTTTCGAATTGAAATCCATAACAGCTCCGTTGACCAAGACGATGTCTTCTATCATATCGCTGGTGGAGAAGACCCTGATACCCTCCAGGTCCGGCACCACGGCTTGCAACAACGAATACTCTATCTCCTTCATAGCTATAGAGAAGTACATGGGCGACTTCACCAACACCTCGAAGGCCAACCTCAGAGATATAGACGTCCACATCCTGGCGCTCAAACTGTAAAAGTATCGAAATAGTCCTACCCTCGAGTGATATCTTTCTTACCCATCTATGGGGTCGTCGTCCATCTTCATGGCTTCCAGAAGATACTCGGTTCTGATCAGAAACGCCTGGCTCTGACAATCCGAGATTATGGAGCAAGAGTAGGGTCTTTGGCTTAACAAAGCTAATTCTCCAAAACTGTTACCACTTAGGTAGAAATCCTCGATCTCCTTGTCGATATCGAACGAAGAGATGTAGTCCATAACTGGTAGACTCCCACATCGGCGAAAGTCCCTCAGGATCCCTTCATCAGGTTTATAGGACGACTTGAAGAGACCTGCAACGACTCCAGACTTCACCTGAAGACTCATCAACCCTTAAGCTTCACCTGAGATTATGACATACACGCCTTCTGGAACCTCGTCTTTGAAGCACACGTATTCTCCTGGTTCGTAGTAGTGCTTCTTCGCGTGCGACCAGAGGTACCTCAGCATCTTCTCGTCTTTGCTCATCCAGGGGACGTCCTCGAAGATGCGTTGGGGGGTGTTCGCCTCCACGAAACCCAAACGTTTGGCGCGACTCTCCCGCAGACTTATGGCTTTCTGCAGCATGGTTCTCTCCACCTCATCCACCCAACCCATGAGTTTCAATTCACCAACAGCATCGTTCATCCCATTGAAGATGGTTGTTATGGCTTCTCTTGTTTTAACATTTATGGCCACCAAAGGTCTCTCCCTTTGTATCAGACTCAATTCAGTAGAAATCACCAGCTTGTCGGCTTCGACTGCACGTTTCATCTCTTCTATCAGCTGCTTCTTGAGGATCAAATTGGGTAGGATGTGCAGAACGTCGTCTTCGCCTATGATGTACCCCTTGGGGTGGAACAGGAACTCTTATTGGGTTCTTCAGATTGTCTTCGACTAGCTTGCATACTTTACCAACGCTGTAAGCCAAGGTGATCCTGTTGTTGATCCTTCCATCGATGCATTTCTCCACGAAAGGGTAGATTCTGTACACCACCATGGAGAATCTGATGACTCTGACTATACCTAGGGAGCTCATGAAGATGGAGAGAGGTCTTGGACAATCTTCGTCGATCCCACCTGAAGATAGTTCTATAATCTCGTAGATGACGATGATCCAAGACAACAGAAGGCAGAAGAATTCCAACCTACACCTTTTGGACCTAAAAAAATCTGAGCACTCCGAATCATAAAAAGTCTCATCTTCCACTCACCTAAAGTACCCCACGACGCCATCCTTCCAAATATACACGAACGACAGGGCCAGGACCTTCATGGCGAACTCCACCACATAAACCACGAAAAAAACCACAGACAAACCCTTGAAGACCAAATACAGAACGACCCCCCTGTTCCATTTCTCTGGCTCTTGGAACCTCGAGATCATCTCCGCCGAACACAGGGCCACGTTCACCAAGACGACCACGCACATGAAGTCTTCGAAGAAGGGGTTGAACACCACCGTGTAGCAGAATTTCCTGGAGGTCAGTCTCGGCCTCTTCCTCAGCCAACCCTCCTGGGTGTCGTGGAAGAACCTGAGGAGGAGGAAACGGAAGTGGACCAGAGGTATCTGGAACTTAATGGATGAGCATCTTCAGGTGGAGGTTGTGGGAAGATTCACCGAAGGTCTGAAGAACTTTATCAGGTTCTCGGTGTGGATCACAAAGTCCCCCTCCATGGCGAATTCCACCTCGTTGGTCAGAATTTTGGCGGCTTCGTGGGTCAGCATGCCATTTTCGTACTGCCTGGAGAAGGAGACCTTTTTAGCCTTCAGTATTCTCCTCCTGGCCTCTCTGGAAGAAGAAGTTGATCAATCTAACCTGGAGCACTTAAACCTCCACATATCTGGTCAAATCTTTTTCTTTTCTTTTGATTTTAATTGGTTAAGTATTATAGGAGTTAATCCCGGACAAACAACGTTGGAAGAAGAAGTAGTTAATCAATCTAACCTGGAGCACTTAAACCTCCACATATCTGGTCAAATCTTCTTCTTTTCTTTTGATTTTAATTGGTTAAGTATTATAGGAGTTAATCCCGGACAAACAACGTTGGAAGAAGAAGTAGTTAATCAATCTAACCTGGAGCACTTGGACCTTCACATACCTGGTCAAATCCTCCAACTCCTCCCTGGTTGGGAGTATGGTGGCATCATGGAGGCATTCAGGACAAACCACTATCTTCTCGAATTCGATCTCGTTCTCTATCTCCTCGTATTTCCTCACGTTCTCCGCCTTGAAAGGATGGACAATCACTGTGGCTGCTTGGACGAACGGCCAGTTGGCGCCACAGAAGAACCTATAGGATATGCAGGAGTGTAAAGGGAGTCTTAAACCTGTAGTGTTTTACCTCTCCAGCTTCAAGGAGTCTACAGCGTGGTCCCTAACAGACATTATGTGCTTGATGCACTTGTTCATATTGGCCTGTTTGATCAGGGAGATGGTGCTCCAGTTCAAGCAGTTGAGGAGGTAGGGTATGGTGGAGACGTTTATGATCATGGTGAGGAAGGTTGCACCAGCCCCATGGAAGAGGGCGTCTTTGGTGAAGGCGTTGTACTTCGGCTCGTTGAAGGTTTGGACGGTTATCGAGAGATTTATTATGCTCAAAATTCCACCCCAAGCCAGGACGATGAGATGATTAAGAGTTATCCCATACCCCACTCTTCTCAAAACGTAGAAGATCGTGAGAAACTCGAGGAACCTATGGAATCGAAGGTTATAATATGATATTAATTTTTTTCGAAATGCTCATCCACCTTGCTACCATATTGATCAGGTATTCCAGCATCACGAAAACGATGTCTTCGTAGGTGATATGGTCCAAAACGTCCAAACCAAGGATAACGCCTAGCATCAGCAACCCCCAAGAGTTGGAGCACAAAGCCAGGAAGTTCCAAAACTTCTCGAGGAACATCTTGGACTCCCTGGTCAGACTCCTCTTCTTCTGGGCCACCACGATGCCTTGTACAGACAAGGTGACAAGACCTGAGCCTGGACCAAGAGCGGCGGTTACCATGAAGTATATGAGGAAAGGACCAATCCAAGAAATCAAGATAGTTTGGATGGGGTCGTAACTCGAACAAAGCATAATCCTCCCCATCATCTTGCCAGAAACATAGCCAACAGTTATCCCTGGAGATTTGGGTGTTAATTAGAACCTAATCAGGTTTCACCTCAGGCTTACCTCCAACAAGATATTTAACCAGGTAACTCAGGTACTCCCACCAAAGGTTCATCCTCTTCAGATCCGCCTCCACCAGGATGTGGTGCAACATGAAGGCTATGCACGTGCCGATCAAGGATTCGCCCTGGAGGATCGTCAGCACGTGTCTGGAGGCTGTACTCACGTTCTTCAGGTAGACCATCATGTCCATGGGGTAGATGGGGGCGAACATGATGGTCAGCAGGAAACCGCGTAGGGTGGACTCGGTGGTGATTCGACTGAAGATTAGAGCAACCAGACAAACCTTGATGAGTAGACCTACGATTTTAAAATAAAATGAAGGAATTATAGTAGGTAAAGTAAAAACTGAGACAAACCTGGTAAAGCTATGATGAATATTTGTCCCCAAGATTTCCCCAAAAGGTTGGTATCAAAAGTAATACACATGTTGTAAATCATAACTGGCACCACCAAAATAAGCAAGGATCTAGGATGAGCCTTATATACTGATTTAACAATATCTTTAGCGCCGGCCAGATGGAACATTAAACCAATGAAAACTCCTGATGCCAACATGAAGGGAGAAGCGTTGAACTTTAGCTTTAATTTCTGAAAAATTGGCGTCTATTGGAACTATTCGGAATAATCTGAATAATATTGGCTTACTTCAACCAAGAGTCTGAATAAGGCACAAATAAATATTGTACAGATTATGAAGAGATAAGTGATAATTTCCTCGGGGAAACTGTGAATTGTTGACCAAAAATATTGCATTTTTATAAATCTTCGACAATATCATGAAATGTCGTATGATCCGGTGAATATGACAAGCACTCAACCACGGAAGAAAATTAATCAGGAACCATAGAACTGACGATATATATGACATTATTCTGTGCTTACCTCTATGGTTGTTCAATATTTGACGTCTTGTTAGGAACCATAGATTTGGATTGTAAAGTTTTTCCTAATTTCTGAGAAATTGGCGTCTATTGGAACTATTCGGAATAATCTAAATATTGACTCACTTCGATCAAGAGTCTGAATAAGGCACAAAAAAATATTGTACAGATTATGAAGAGATAAGTGATAATTTCTTCGGGAAAATTGTGAATGGTTGACCAAAAATATTGCATTTTTATATATCTTCGACAATATCATGAAATGTCGTATAATTCGGTGAATATGAAAAGCAAAATGTTTCCTCGTATTTTCGTTTATTTACACCAATAAAGATCATTATTCTGTACCACATACAAAACCTCGAAAAATTCACAGATAGCAAATTATTTGTTATTTCTTATAGCAAATTCAACACATATTATAATACAAACTCAAGTCATAGAATGAGAATTCAATAAAAATTATATACAAGTAAAAATACGAAACGAAACTCGTCCCTATAGAAAATTTCTTTCTATCGTTTGGATCTATTGAAAATAATGGACCGCTTCAAAAATTCAGTGGGAACGGAGGTATCGGTTCTAATTCTCCTAAATCGTACTTGGAATCTCTGATAAAAATCGATCCGTTCTGAGATTGCTGGCAGTTGGGTTTTAAGCGATTCAATTCATTCTGTTGTAACCGCAGCTTTTTCTGTAATTCCTGAATTTCCATCCTTAGCGCTGTTATCTGTTTTTGGCAGTTAATATGGTTATTTAGGTTTTCATTGCTACCGATTGACTTTTTAGTTGGTGTTGAATTAGCTGAGTTCCTTTCGTTTTCTTTCCTACTCCGGCGCATTCTCATAATATCCTCGAATGAACTCAAAATCAACGGTGATTCGTATTCTGAAGAACTCAACGAGTAGAAGGTTTGTTTTTTTGGAATCTCTTCTTGAAACTGGAAAGGTATCGTTGCTCCGTGTAGTATGTTTTCACTACTTATATAGCAGATTTGGTAGATTTCTGATTCAACCCTCGGTAAATATTGTTCTAAAATCACAAATTCCATTTGGAGATTACATTAATGAATTGTGCATAAGTTTACTCACTCTCGAACACTACCTGGTGCTCATCTTGTTCCGGTACTCCTACGGGAACCCATTCAAACACGACATAATCTCTCACAGACTTCCAACCCAATTTATATAAGGCAATCCTATCACCATCTTGTGGAGTGTAATGGTTGAGTACAAATTTACATACTAAATCTTCATTGTAAGAGTAAGTTTCCTCAATATCTACGAATATCACCTACGGAAAGAGAGACATAACCATTGCCCTATGTTAATGGTTGAGACAATCTTACAGCTGATTCTTTGTTGGATACCATACTGCTATTATAAGAACGCCTTGAAGCTCCTTCTAGGATTGAAGATTGAATATTTTGGAGTATTCAACAACTTTTGTCGAAAGCAATAAAACACATTTTTCATAAAAAAGGATTTGTATTAATCTATTGTTTGATTAGGTACAAGGTACAATCATTATTTACATTTTCTTACAACAAACGTTTGACATATGTTATTGCTTTGTTTTTTTTATTTCTTCACAGCACAGAAATGACTGAACAGAGAGCATATTCTGAATCATAAATTGAAAAAAATTATTAGGTCTCTTCCATTCGCGATTCTAAAAGTCTGAACGCTCCCTGCCGGCCAAATCCCGAACCAAGAGAACGAGTATTGTTATTTTATATCCAGCAACCAGGTATTCGTGGAGTATATTTAGAAATTTTCATTGTTTCTTGAGCAAAGTAATTGATATTGAAAATAATAGTCAGTAAGGTATTATTTAATTGAAATACGTCAACGAAGTTTTGAATTTTAGGTTACAATTTTCTGGGGCAGGTTTGAGTGGTGATTCAGAAAGGTAATTCAATAATTATCAACAAGGGTGTTATGAAATTGATCTTCGTATTTCTTATGAATGTGATTTAATTTTTCTGTGAGAAAGAAATTAGGATTATCTTCAAGGTGAAGTCTGAATGAAATAATTTTATGTTTTTATAATATACTAGCTGACCCGGCAAACGTTGTTTTGCCATATCTCTCCCTTTTTTCGCAATTTCAAAATTGCTCGAGGCCTTCGGCCTCTCTTACCTTAGGAAAGCCCGTTTCTCCCTCTCGAAAACGCGGGGGGCGCTTCGCGCCCCCGGTCTCTCCCTTTTTTCGCAATTTCAAAATTGCTCGAGGCCTTCGGCCTCTCGTTGTTCTGGCTATTAAAAAATAAGGGTTGATCGTAGAAGGGTGAAAATTGGGGATTGTATGTATTTTTGTATGTTGTATCATAAAAAAATAGATATTAGAAATTTTGTCTAAAAAAAAAAAAAAAATTTAGGGGTGGACTACCCCTAACATTTAGGGGGATGAAAAATAGATGTTGGCCGATTCTGATAGATACCGGATAAGCACAAAAAATTTCATCAAAATCGGTTAAGCCGTTTCGGAGGAGTATGGCAACGAACACTGTGGACACGAGAATTTTATATATTAGATGTACCTGAATTTTAGGACATGTGATTATATAACAATGAGTGAACAAAGTTCTTTTCCTAGAAAAAGAAAAAACAGTTTGGAATTGTACTGTTGTATCTTCAATTGCCACTGAAGGAAAATCAAAACAGGGCTGTATATTTCCATAAACTTCATAAGAAAGATGCCTCAGCAGTTTTAGTCACTAATGCCTTTGGCATAGTGAAAAAAATGAACCAGAAAAAAACACAAATGATCGACTATTAATTGTAGTTCCCAAATAATGGAACAATGTCGTCAAACCCAAATAGTTTTCCATTTTTCCTGTTGAATTAGTATCAATTTCGATATAATTAAAATTGAGAAAACCGATTGGTTCACTTGACACCACACTATGAATAATCCAATCATTCACATAAAACTCACAAAATCGAAGGAAAAACACCTAAAATAATCCGTTTCACCACAACAAATCCCGAAAAGGTACTCGTTTTCCTCCATGTTTGTTTACATTTCGCAGCGCCCTCATCGGTAGTTGGAATCGCGAATAATCAGATCAAAAAAGATATAATGGAAATGTGATATTTTCTGGATCTCCAATTTTACCACCATCTATTATTGATACTCGATCCCAAGACTGGTAAGTAAAATCGTAAAGTTTCGTATGGTCGAAAAAAAATTGGTATCAATTCTATGATAATTGTGATCATTTCTTTTCTATGGATTGAAGTCGGCCATTTCGAAGCATTGTGAAGTTTTCATTGATTTATTGAGGAATCTATTTTGAATTTTATATAATATCAAGAATAATGGGTGAAGAAAAAGGTTAGGCTTCGTTAGAGTCTCTTATTTGAGCCAATTATTATGGATTATGTAATATTTTCGTTACAGGACCTGAAAATCGCGAAAGGGAGCGTAGTAGGGATAAGGAAAAGGACCGTAGACGAAGATCTAGATCTAGAGAACACAGGAGAAAATCGAGAAGTAGGAGTAGGGACAGAAGAAGGAGAAGCCGATCAGGATCTCCTTTGTAAGTACTAAACTTATTTTAATGAACTTTGGTGTATTAAGAGTATGCTCGTTTAGGCAACAACAAAGACAACAACATAACAACAAATTCGGATCACATTCACGCCGAAGGAAACCTTCTCTATACTGGGATGTTCCACCGCCCGGTTTCGAACATATCACACCTCTTCAGTACAAAGCCATGCAGGCCGCAGGTCAAATTCCGGCCAACATAGTAGCCGATACCCCTCAAGCTGCCGTTCCCGTTGTCGGTTCCACGATAACGAGACAGGCCAGACGTCTTTACGTCGGTAACATTCCGTTCGGGGTGACCGAAGAGGAGATGATGGAATTTTTCAACCAACAAATGCATCTCAGCGGATTGGCCCAGGCGGCCGGCAATCCGGTGCTCGCCTGCCAGATAAACCTCGATAAGAATTTCGCGTTTTTGGAGTTTAGGTCCATCGACGAAACTACCCAAGCTATGGCTTTCGACGGGATCAATTTTAAAGGTGGGTGGTTTTTGGTAAATTTTTACTTTAAGAAATGTATGTTGATAAAATTTGACACTGAAATGTCAGAATTTCATTATTTCGACAGTTTTAACGTTCGTTAAATTTTTAGGTCAGAGTTTGAAGATTCGAAGACCTCACGATTACCAACCGATGCCAGGTATGTCAGAAAACTCGATAAGCGTCCCGGCAGGTGTCATCAGTACGGTTGTGCCGGATTCTCCGCATAAAATCTTTATAGGTGGATTGCCCAACTATCTCAACGAGGACCAGGTATTTATCGATACGATTCCGAGAATAAATGAGTGTTGCTTGTCGGCTGAAAACATTTTATATTTATTAATTTCGAATCTCGATGAGATGTTTTCTGAATTCTCGAGTTTTCAGCCGATTAATCGAGTGAATGCGGTGCGTTTGTTTCCTTTGTTTTTCCTAGCCGAATGGTGTTCAACGCCAGAAGAGAAAAAAGTTAGTCAGTCCAATACGTAAAGGTGAAGTTTCCTTCCTCGTTTTCAGGAAATTGTAACCTTTTTCAGCATTACTGGTTTTCTTTTTCAGCGATCATAGTCAATGCAAAGTCTTTTTCAGATAAGTCGGTGAAAAGTCTTTTTCAGCAATTACCTTTTTTTCAGCTTTTAGGTAAATCGGAGAAATAGTTTCATTAGTTCAACAAAAATTGGAGTTTCAGTTTTCTTTTCAGATTTTACGTCTTTTCAGCTCATTCAATTTAGGTTTGTATGAATATCGAACGGATAATTTTCAGGTGGAAATCTCGAAAAGTCATCTTCGATCTTTTCCGAGCTCAGTTGAGTTTTCATGTATTTTTCTTTGCAGCATTACTCTGCTTGTTCTTGGACAGGTTACGGTGGAATTGAATTCCCAATTTTGTAACAAACCCAAACTTTTTGTTTCCTTGGGAATTTTTCCCGTTAACCTGGTCAAGGATAAAATGAAAATATAGTGAAATTGTTTGAAACACATACTCATATTTTTCTTTATCTGCCCTATAGCTAGGGTTAAGGTGTCTCTAAGAGCCCCACAAAAATTTCTTGATTGACCTGTGGGAAGACTCAGGCAAGTGGCTCCACGATTGATTATTACCTTTCTTGACGACTGACCAAGAAATTTGAAACGTCCGATTTGCGCGCGTCTCTTTTTTTCCCCACATATCTCGATTTTTCTCAGCCCCAAACCTTTTTCAAAATTGTTCGGTAGACCTTTAAAACTGAGTACGTAAGTGATGAAATAATTATTGAAAATGTGCTCGAATTCAATGTCGGTTCAAAACTCTGCATCATGTCAACGTAATGATTATTACCACTGAAAAAGGTGTAGAATATGGTCACCTCTGGGATTTCGATGAATGTTTTACAGAAGCTTAAAAATGTTATAAAATGAATAGAAAATCAGGTTAAAGTGTGAAATATGGTAACCTCTTAGATTTTGATGAAATTTTTACACCATTTTCTACACCTTTACCGGATAACCATTTTTGAGGTTACGTGTGTAAATCGAAAAATAAAAAATTATTTCCATATAGATTATACACAGAAATGTTTTATGTTTACATTCGGCAGTCTGTGGTGGTGGAAAGGACATTGTTGCCATTTTGAACAATCACTCACTGTATCTTGTGTTGAATTGAATTCGGGCACATTCTTTCTTCAAATCGGGGAAAAACGAGAAGATTCTGATTTTCGTGTCGATGTTTAGGTCAAGGAGTTACTGATGTCCTTCGGACAGTTGAGAGCGTTCAACTTGGTGAAGGATTCTGCGTTTGGGCTCAGCAAAGGTTATGCGTTTGCCGAGTATATCGACATAACGATGACGGACCAGGTGAGGATATTTGAAACGTTCCTTAGGCGTCGAGCTTACAATTTTTTATCTGATGGCATGTCACTCAATTTTGATGACATAAGCAAGCTCATTATAGTTGTCATTGTGACATGTCAAAAATGCAGTTTTCAATTTTTCAAAAGTGCATTAATATAAATGCCATCAGATAAAACTTTGTATGTAACACGAACCATAAACAATCATTATGACACACTTCGTGTGATCGGACTCGGCTACGACTCGCCCGACAACATTCGCGACTCGTACCATAATGATCGCCTTTATGATCCTTATGACGTAAATAACTGTTGTTTTCGCAGGCCATTGCAGGTCTTAACGGTATGCAACTCGGCGACAAGAGACTGATCGTTCAGAGGGCAAGCGTTGGGGCGAAGAACACGACGGTGTTGCCGGCCGTTCAAATCCAGGTGCCGGGTCTCAGTCTCGTCGGAGCTTCCGGACCGCCCACGGAAGTTTTGTGTCTGCTCAATATGGTGAGTAGATTTTTTAATAAATAACAACGGTTTCTTCAATATTGTCTCACAGGTGACTCCGGATGAATTGAAGGACGAAGATGAGTACGAAGATATCCTGGAGGATATCAAGGAGGAATGTAATAAATACGGTGTGGTTAGAAGCATAGAAATTCCTCGTCCTATAGATGGCGTTGAAGTTCCAGGTTGCGGAAAGGTAAAGTTCTAATTTTATCGTGGAATACCCGTTGAATCTAATTTTTTTCCAGGTGTTTGTGGAGTTCAACTCTGTGTTGGACTGTCAAAAGGCGCAACAGACTCTTACTGGTAGGAAATTCAGTAACAGGGTGGTAGTCACGTCTTACTTTGACCCAGATAAGTACCACAGAAGAGAGTTTTAAAAGTAGTGTTATAATATTAGATATGTACAATAAGGACCTTGTTCTGAGAATTTTTTCTTGAATATATTCGACTTGGCTTACTCATCTCTTGTTGGTAATATTTCACGTATTATGAACAAAAATGTATTGAATTTTTTGTAACAAAATCCAAGTTCAAGTTAAATCTCTTTGTTCGACTGTAAACATGAATGAGTGGAAAATAAATTATACACATAATTTGAAAAGTTGTTTTTGTCCATCTCCATTTCAAAAGGAACAAATCATTGAAAGGAAATGGTGAAACGTGTCTTAAAGCATAGAAGAATCCATTGCAGCGTTGTCAATTTTGTTGAAATTATTTTATAGGTTATGATTGTTGCCTATTTCTTCGATTTTTACCGGCCTCACTTAAAGCTCAATTTGAAATCTTTTCGATCTATTGTGTGACAGGAACGTTGAAAATTTTCAGCTCATAACCTCCATTCTTTTTGAAATTTTGTCATCCTCGAAATGTACGAATCCGAAATTTTTCATCACGATCGCTTCAATGAATTTCTATGGCAACGCAATATCTGGCAACGTTGGCCAAATATGACAGATCTGATACATTAGATTTACTGTGTGACAGGGATGTCAAAATTTTACGCTCGTAACCTCAATTTCCGAATGTTTTGTTTAGTTGAATGCTGTTTTTGTTCCCGAAGTGAAAATGAAGTTTGATACAGTTTTTCTTTCCGATACTTCTGACAAAAATCGGCTCCAATGACATACAATTGAAAAAAAAAGGCGAAGTAATGAAGAATTTCTAATAATTGATTTTCCTACCAATACTTATGGACGCAACGCGTCGTAATTTCAACATTCCCGAACTCATTTTCAAAATTAGAGAATTTTCTATGGTCTATACTCTTTGTCTCAATAAAAACTAACATGATATCTGGCAACGACAGGTAAATATGACAGATGTGGCAAATCAGATCTACTCTGTGACAGGAATGTCATATATTACGCTCATAATCTCAATTTTCGACTATTTGTATCAGTTCGATATTGTTTTTCATCGCAATACTCCTGAAAAAAATTTGCTCCAATAACAGAGGAGATACCAGAAAGTGAAAAAGGAAGAATTGACTCTACCGCAAATTGAAAACGCACGATTGGAAATAGAATTGAAAAAAAGAAAAATATCGAAAAAATGAAGAATTTTCATTAATTGATTTTCCTACCAATACTTATGGACGCAACGCGTCGTAATTTCAACATTCCTGAACTCATTTTCGAAATTAGAGGATGTTTTATGGTCTCAATAAAAACTAAAATCATATCTGGCAACGTCAGGTAAGTATGACAGATGTGGGACATTAAATCTACTCTGTGACAGCAATGTCATATATCACGCTCATAACCTTAATTTTCAATTGTTTGAAACAATTTTTCTCCCCAATACTTCTGACTAAAATCTGCTCCAATGATAGAGGGGAGAAGATCTGAAAGAGAAAGAATTGTCTCTACCGCAAATTGGAAACGATTGGAAATAGACTCGAAAAAAAGAAAAATGTCGAAAAGATGAAGAATTTTCATTAATTGATTTTTTCACCAATACTTATGGACGCAATGCGTCGTAATTTCAACATTCCCGAACTCATTTTCAAAATTGGAGGCTGTTCTATGGTTTGTACTCTTTGCTCTCAATACAAACTCGAATTATATCTGGCAACGTCAGGTAAATATGACAGATTTGGCACATTAGATCTACTCTGTGACAGGAATGTCATATATTACGCTCATAACCTCAATTTTCGACTATTTGGATCAGTTCGATATTGTTTTTCATCCCAATACTTCTGAAAAAAATTTGCTCCAATAACAGAGGGGAGATGACCAGAAAGTGAAAAAGGAAGAATTGTCTCTACCGCAAATTGAAAACGCACGATTGGAAAAATAATTGAAAAAAAGAAAAATATCGAAAAAATGAAGAATTTTCATTTATTGATTTTCCTACCAATACTTATGGACGCAACATTCCTGAACTCATTTTCGAAATTAGAGGATGTTCTATGGTCTCAATAAAAACTAAAATCATATCTGGCAACGTCAGGTAAGTATGACAGATGTGGGACATTAGATCTACTCTGTGACAGTAATGTCATATATACGCTCATAACCTTAATTTTCGATTGTTTGAAACCATTTTTCTCCCCAATACTTCTGACAAAAATCTGCTCCAATGACAGAGGGGAGAAGATCACAAAGTGAAAGAGAAAGAATTGTCTCTACCACATATTGAAAACGATTAGAAATAGAATTGAACAAAAGAAAAATGAAGAATTTTCATTAATTGATTTTTTCACCAATACTTATGGACGCAACGCGTCTTAATTTCAACATTCTTGAACTCATTTCCAGAATTTGAGGATGTTCTATGGTCTGTACTCTTTGCTCTCAATAAAAACTCGAATAATATCTGGCAACGTCAGGTAAATATGACAGATGTGGCACATTAGATCTACTCTGTGACAGGATGTCAAAACATTACGCTCATAACCTCATTTTGAACTATTTTGATTAGTTGGATACAGTGGTTGTTCCCAAAGTGAAATGAATAACTGGGAGGTAAATTTTCTGCTCCAATGACAATGACTTTTCTCTATTTTCCCATGCTTCTATTTATTTGTTCAACTGGTATAAATTGATATTTCAATTTCCAAATGAGAAAACTTTCTCATCCATCAATCCAACAAGATTCTAATAAGAGCCTTCATAACTTTTCTTATATAAATATCTCCTGAGAAATTAACCTCATTAAACGCGATGCAAATAGGTATCAAAATATATTAAACCAGGGAACTCCAGTAATTTCGTAGCAACAGTCGATTGAACTTCGAAAATTACCTTTTACTCGAGATTGTTACGTCAAGAACTCTGTCGTAGGTTCAATTCGATATTTATTGGTGGATTTGGTACGCGTGCATCCGTTCTATTTCTGAGAAATTCGAAATTCGTAGGTTCTGAATCAGTTGAAATAATTGTACGCCATAGATATTTTGCAGTATCTAAAATTTGATGGTTTGTTCAATTCCTTCGTGTTGGCATCCGTGAATGTCTGTCGTCTGTCATCAGTGACAGTTGTCAATTTATTGCCGAGATGATTTTTTTTCCAGATAATGATACGATTCTCTGTATTCCTTACAGATTTTGCCACGAAATAATCAGAGGAAACTTCAACTCTTTCCGGGCTGTCAATTTCCTGAAAACACCCGTTGTCTATTCACATTCGAGATGAATATAGTTTCACGAAAGTACCAATATAATAAACGAAATGATAAAAAAAAAACAGAGCAAATTATAATAAGTTATATTTAAATACACAAATTGGAATATTCATGAAAATTTAGAGGTTAGATTCACGTCAACCATCAATAAATGCCATCGGGTGACACTTGGAGTCAAGTGGTAGATTGAAAATTTGACATTTCATGTGACACTTAACCTAGAAATAATGACCTTGCAATCCAAATTGACGGTTTAAGCTACACTAAATCGTTAATCCTCATGTCGTAGTCCAACCCTTTGGTAATATTAACCCCTATATTGACAAATTGGGGTTGTTACACATAGTAATCAAGGTAAATTGGTCCAAATCCGAGCCACGATCAATATTGGCCGTCGGAATTATCAGGAATTTGTCAAGTAGGTAGATATTATGTACGTCGTAATGTATTCACCATATCTTATAAACACGATATTACGCGTTATTGGCACTTACGGTAGTTATATTGATGAGATGTCACTGGAGGATACACAAAGAGGCGTGCTATTGAAACCCCATCGAAGATCTAGGGTTTCTCATCAATATCACGTAGGGAAGGGGGCGAAGAGTGTTATTAATTACTTTGCTGTTTGCTGCTGGGTATAATTTCGATATTTGATAAAACAGCTTATTAGATTCTACGGTGACGGGTAATTCAAGCTGTTATTCTCTCCTGAATCATTCTAATAACTGAGGTTGTATCGGATTGATTAGAGAGAAATCTGAGAGTAACCGTAAGCTGCCGATCATGTAACTCGGAGACTCCATTTTGAAATATAGTTTTTCATAGATTTTTCATCTGAATACCTGATGATGGTATTCTGATCTGTGAATTATTCCTCTTTCTGAAGTTTAAAGTTTACTTTAGAGCCCACCTCTTATTTAAATTATTTTTTTTTGTATACAAACCTTTTTCATAAGTAATCGCATTGTACAGTCTCAATGTAAGGAAACTCACGGATTAGGAGAAATAATTTCTTTTAAATTGCTGTTGAAATAATGGAATTCTGACATTTCAGTGTCAAATTTTATCAACATAATTCCACTGATCCGTGAATTATTCCTTTTTCTGGAGTTTCGAGATTACTTTAGAGCCCACCACTTATTTCAATAATTTTTTTTTTGTATACACATTTTTTCATAAGAAATCGAATTGTACAGCCTCAATCTTAGGAAAATAAAGGTTTAGGAGAAATTATGTTTTTCAGATTGCTGTTAAAGTAGTGTTAAAGTAATGAAATTCTGACATTTCAGTGTCAAATTTTATCAACATAATTCCATCAAAGATTTCATGAAATTCCCTTTTCTCCATTTGAATATTGGTTCATTTCATGATATGAATTTATTGATGCACAATATTTTGATTGTATACAAAAATTATTTCTTTCAGGGGAATTTCCGAGTAATTTTGGGGTCTTTAGAATTGTGGTTTAATAACGCAACTTGAAAAAATCATATCTCCTAGACTAGAAGTTCTCTGAAAAGAGACTGGTAACATTCGTTCATTCTTTCAGAATTTAATCTGGGGTGGACCGAACTCTCTTCTTCCATGCACATTTCAACGACGGAAAGACATTTTTCAAAAGAACCAAGTTCTCAAATTAGTTTCGAAGTTCCCTTCGTAATTGAATTTCTTCGAGAATTCTGATAATTTCTTCCGGACACCACCTTGTAGGAGGATAATTAAGCTCCCATTTGAGATTCGAAAATTGTTCGGCAAACCATTCGTCTAGGAATAATTCTATGGTGGGTGTTCGAACCGGGCTCGTGTCAATATTTGCGCTCTCATCGACCGAACAGTTAACCGTGGAAGTGCCAAGTTTTTTTCAATTCGCCGTCGAAAATTCGAGGGGTGATTTTCTTTCATTTTCGGCGGTGGAAGTGACGGATATTTCGATATTAAATCTGGAGTTGGGGGAGAATAATGAGTTTGGTAAAAGTCCGGGAAAATATCTGGTTTTTCTCTGGATGTGATTGGTGGAGGTTAATTTGTTTTTGAGTACTTGTTGAAGGTGGTTGCTTTTTTCTTGAAATTGATTCTTGATGGAAACAGGGGTGTAACTTATCATTCTGTAAAATATCGATTATCCTCTTTCGATAGAATTTCATTCCGTTAATTAAAACCGCGTAATTATTTCCTCAACCATCGATGAGTTTTGACAGTTGACATAAATAACCCACCGTCTATCTCCATCAAACTGGCGTGGTCCATATCGTTATGTTTATGGAAATGGATATTGGTTTTCAATATTAAAGGTGAGGGATGGGTTATTTTATCACTGACCGATTTAATTGGAATAATTTTATCGAGTATAGTATAGTGCTTTTAAATTGAATGCGTCTGCAACTTTCTAGATTCTTTTTCATTTCGACCGCTTCAATAAATTTCTATAACAACGCAATATCCGACAACGTTGGCCAAACATGAAAAATCTGATACATTAGATCTACTGTGTGACAGAGATGTCGAAATATTACGCTCATAACCTCAATTTACAACTATTTTCATTAGTTGTATACTGTTTTGGTATCCAAAGTGAAAATGAGTAACTCGGAAAACAGAAAGTGAAGGAAAAATAGCTACCCCAATTGTAAAATATAGAAGCTCGATTGGATCAAAAATTCAAACTCAATTTGTAACTTCGCATTTTGAAAGATCAAAACAAAAAAAAATACCTAATAGAAATAAATTTCGGATGAAAAAACTAAATTTCGCTTATTTTCAACTTCTTCATTCGGTCATATTAATATTTTTTTCTTGTTATTTTCGGTGACCTTGAAATCCATTCAGAACTAAAAGCAGACAATTTCCTATTTTCCGGGAAATCTCCCCTCATTTCCGCGGGTCTTCGAACGGAAATCGTCGAGTAGGGTCGATTGCAACCACTGCGCGCCACTGGAAGTTTCACTTTTGACTTCTCGCAGTTTCGGGAATTTTCAGTAGTCGCGCGCTTTTCTCTGGGAAATGTGCGGGAAGCGCTTCCCGTGAGTTGCGTCGGGAAAGTTGCGTGAACTCTTGGGGGTGGAAATATCATATGTTTCTTTGCCGTTTATGGGACATCGATGACGTCTTTATAGTCAGCGTATAGGAAATTTTCAGAAGTGAGTTCGATGTTGTAGAAGATTGGGAAAAATTGATTTTCATTAAGGAAATTCATACTGTATGTAATCTGGGAATTTTGAAAGCATAAATTTCAGTGTCTCATTTATGTGACGACTTCCGGAATATCAAACAATCATAGGAAATTATCCTAAATTGATTTTTTTTAAACTGCTGTTAAAATAATGAAATTCTGACATTTCAGTGTCAAATTTTATCAACATATTTCCATCACTGATCCGTGAATTATTCCTCTTTCTGAAGTGTAAAGTTTGCTTTAGAGCCCGACTCTCATTATAATGATTTTTATCTTGTATACACACTTTTTCACAAGAAATCGAATTGTACAGTCTCAATCTTAGGAAACTCACGGTTTAGGAGGAATGATGTTTTTTTTGAATTGCTGTTAAAATAATGAAATTCTGACATTTCAGTGTCAAATTTTATTAACATAATTCCATCACTGATCCGTGAATTATTCCTCTTTCTGAAGTGTTAAGTTTACTTTAGAGCCTACCTCTTATTTTAATGATTTTTATTTTGTATACACACTTTTTCATAAGAAATCGAATTGTACAGTCTCAATCTTAGCAAACTTACGGTTTAGGAGAAACGGTTTTTTTTAAATTGCTGTTAAAATAATGAAATTCTGACATTTCAGTGTCAAATTTTATCAACATATTTCCATCACTGATCCGTGAATTATTCCTCTTTCTGAAGTGTAAAGTTTACTTTAGAGCCCACCTATCATTATAATGATTTTTATCTTGTATACACACTTTTTCATAAGAAATCGAATTGTACAGTCTCAATCTTAGGAAATTTACGGTTTGGGAGAAATGATTTTATTTCAAATTGCATTAGGGAAATTCATACTGAAAATAGTCTGGAAATTTTAATATTAGAATGCATAAAATTCAGTGACTTATTTATGTGATAACTTCCAGAATATCAAACAATCATGGGAAATTATCCTAAAATTGGTATTGTAAATATAGAGTGTCGTCAATTACAACCTTTCCATTGATTCCAACCCTATCAACAGTTAATTAATGAATTGAAAATTCACATCATGCTGGTTATATTCCAGTAATTGATTTCGAAGAGGATCGATTGTAATTTTAATTTCCGGAATAATTGATATTTTCATTAGGTTTACTCAATTTTAGTATTACCCGATGACATTTCTTGATTTTTACATAACCTATCCCAAATTTGATTAGTAATTACATACATTGGGAAATAAATCAATTCTTTCTCCAATCGAGATTTTTCAGTCGAGGAAGTTCTTCCTTCGTCACTTTCTGATCTCCTTCCTGTCATATGAGCAGAAGATTTTTTCTGAATTATTATCCCCAGTTCTTGAAAAATAAATAATCAAAACAACTCAATTGAGGTTAATTCACGTTATTATATGCTAGTTATAACTTTTTCACTTAGAAAACAATGATAAAACACTTTTGATCAATTTATTATTGATTTTTTAAAATTTAAACTGAGGTTTATTCCTTGTGGTGGAACTAAATCAAAGAAAATCACTATTTAAATATCTCCCTAGATCTTCGATCTTCTTCACAAGACAACCATCTGAGATAAATCGACAATAATTTCTTGTTCATCGTTAAATTTCCAGGATTTCACATGCTTCTCTCGACCAGGATGAAGTGGTATTTTAACTTTCAAATGAGAACATCTTAAAATGAGAAAACTTTCTATTACCCCATTAAACCAACAAGATTCCAATAAGAGTTCTCAGAACTTTTCTTATGTAAATATCTCCTCAGATTAACCTCCATTAATTTCGTATAACAGTCGATTGAAAATCCAATAACGTTACACTCAAGCTTATTTTATGTATTGGGATAACTGTTCCAGATTTCTGTCGAAGGTAAATACTTCTACATACTTTTAATATTGGTAAAGATGCTGGGCTAAAAAGATAAACAAAAGATTACAAGCACGGTATAAGACCACAGACCACGATATAATTTCCTGAAAACATTCAAACTCCAATTCCACAGAACGAGATACAAACTTCTTCTTTATTACACAACAGTGGCAGTAAACAAAATGACACAATGCAAGTGCTTCCCATACTATCTTTCCCAAACGGTTTCGTGGTCCGCGATGAGGGAGTTTCCGGATTCGAAACTCTTTGAAGTGAATAAAACAACGCTTGTTTCCGCTTTGTCTCGCAGACTCGAACCCGACAAAAAGATGACGATGAAACAACGGGAATTCACTTGGCGACTGTACAGAACGATACGAGCCCTTGGGTGTCAACAAAACTGTGTTCATAATGGACAGTTCAGTTTCTTTGTGTTGGCACCCGCGAACGTCTGTCATTAGTGACAGTTGTAATTTAATTGAAGTGCCTGTCATTTTTTTCCTGTTAATAATTCTTGACAGATCTTGGCGCTGCTAAATGAGTGGAGAAACCTGTAAACGACGTCGTATCCGTCTGGGTTGTTAATTTCCTGAAAACAGAACTGCTCTAGTCGTAAATATCAGCGAAATAAAGCTCAGGTGACATCCGAACATCTGTCAGGGTGTAAACAAAAGTAGGATCGCTATCATCTCTCACAACGTGTAATATAAGAATTTATAGCGCCTTCGTGTTTGTCTGAAAAGTGATATTTACGTGTTTGCCCCGAGCTCTGGTTGTAGTTTAAATCCGAAAATGTTTCTTTAGCGGAACTTCGATGAACTTCTTGCGAAGCGGATTGATCTGAGGATTCCTTACGATTTTTCATTTCCATCATAGAATTTCAAGTTCCTGTTTTACCTACTATTGGATTCTAAATAGATACTTTGGTATTGCTCCAGCACAAATTAATCAAAATTGAGGATATGAGCATGATATTTTGACATTCCTGTCCCACAGTAGATCGAATGTATCATATTTGTCATATTTGGGCGACGTTGCCAGATTTAAGTTGAACTGACGAAAAGAATCTATGGATCGCTCTTTACTTCAACATTTTTTCCTACCCTGTACATCAATATTATCCTGCAGAACAGTCAATAATAATTCCCGTCGTGCAGATGAACGAGTTCTCCCACATGCGAGCTAAATTAATGCCGTGTACACACCGACTGCTTTGGTAAATTATTGACAATTTCAAACGTCAAATACACACGTGGATCGTTCACTTGCCATAACCACAGAAGATTTATTCGTGGACTGATTCATCAGCAGCTGTTTGTTCTTTGAATTATAGAGTTCTATTCCACAGGTTAAATCCGAATCCGAAAGCCAAAAATCCTTCATGGATTCTCTATTTTTTTTTGTCTGTGACCATCATAGAAGCCGGCGCCACATACGATCCATCGCAGCGGGTGAGAACGCGTGTAATTTTCCATTTCGGGACGGAATTAGAATTCCGAATTTCCCATGTCGTCGTCCCTCCGACCAAAATGCATGAGGGTATATTTTAATGACCGTTTCGAGCAGATGCGTGACGCTCATATACGTATTGATAACGAGTTTCATAAGCCTGTTCTATTTCCTATCAGAACTATTTCGCCGGATTTCCCACATGAAGTGTTACGAGCCGCGAGGAAGACAGATTATTACATGATTTGCATATGTATGGATATCCCTCCGTCATAAGTTCGAATAGAATTCGTTCAAATCATATCGATTCTTCTTCTTAAAATACTTAAATACATATTGACATTGACATATGTCAGACACATGACAGTTTAGCAGGACTACCATTATAAGAAACTGAAAGTTCTCACTTAATGTCAATTATATTAAATTGAGATTTGACAAACCGCTTTACGAAGTTAGGTTAGTTCAAGTTCAAAATCTCGATAATAGAATAAAATGATTGTTTGACCTGAGGTAAAGCTTTGTTAGTTTTTATTAGGTTAGGTGAGGACAGTGCAAGTTATAAATCACAAAAATCACTGGAGTGAAGTAAGGTTAGGTCGAATAATCAAAAACTATAATCATTGAAAAAGATGTAGAACATGGTCACCTCTTGGATTTTGATGAAATTTCAGAGATGAAAAAATATGCTATGAGATAAATGAAACACATAAAACTTAGCCAGGGAAAAATTTTGTTGCCAATTTTTCCTTCAACACAGGACGTAAAATTGTATAAATTCACTTAAGGCCCAACTCTAGATTCATTTTGACATTTTTTCATAAGAAATCGATAGGTCTTATTCTTAGAAAACTTATTGTTTACAAGATATGATTCTTTGAAAATTGCATTGCAACCATAAAGAGTGAAAAGTGTAGAATATGGTGACATCTTAGATTTTGATAAAATTTTCACAGGAGCTTAAAAATGCCATGAAGTGAATGGAAAAACAGGTCAAAGTATAGAATATGGTCACCTCTTGGATTTTGAGAACATTTTTACAGGAGCTTGAAAATGAATAGGATAACAGGTAAAAGTGTAGAATATTGTCACCTCTTGGATTTTGATAAAAATTTCATGAAATATGCTATGAGATAAATGAAAAACATAAAAATTAGCCAGGGAAAAATTTTGTTTCCAATTTTTTCTTCAACTAAGGGCGTAAAAGTGTATAAATTCATTTAAGGCCCCCCTATAGACTTATTTTGACATTTTCTCATAAGAAATCGATTAATACTAGTCTCAATCTTAGAAAACTTATTCTTTACAAGATATGATTCTTTGAAAATTGCATTGCAACCATAAAGAGTGAAAAGTGTAGAATATGGTCACCTCTTAGATTTTGATAAAATTTTTACAGGAGCTTAAAAATGCTATGCAATTACAAGAAAAATTGGTGAAAGTGTACAATATGGTCACCTCTTGGATTTTGATTGAATTTTCACAGGAGCTTGAAAATGCTATGTAACGAATAGTTATAGGAATCGATTGGTACTGGTCTTAATTTCAGGAAACTTATATTTCATGAGATATGATTCTTTGAAAATTGCATTACATTAATAAAAAAGAAAAGTGAAGAATATAGTCACCTCTTGGATTTCGATTAAATTTCCACAGGGGCTTGAATATGCTATGAACATAATGAAAAACATAAAACTTAGCACTTTATTTTCGATTTCTTGAATAAAATTGGTTCAGTTGGCCACACTTGAGGCGGTTTGTTTGACCTAAAATTGTTTATTTCGAACTACTCACTAGTGACTGACGATGGAGCTGATTTCGAGGTTATCTATTCGAAACATCCTTAGTAAGGACTAACTCAGAACGGTGAAAAAGGTGTAGAATATGGTAATTTCTTGGATTTTTATGAAATTTCCACAGAAGCTAGAATATGCTTTCAAATTAATGAAAAAAAAATTGGTTCAGTTGGACATATGTACTTAAGGCGGTTTGTTTTACCTAAAAATGTTTATTTCGAACTACTCACTTCCACTTTTACTACACTTCAGGAACAAGAAGCGAAAAATACTCGGAATGCATGAATTTAACATCATTTGATTCAAAATATTCTATTTCGACAAATGGGGGAAATGTGACCTAGATGATTTCATAGCATATTTTTTGAGCTCTCGAGAAAATTTTATATCAATTCGAGCGGTGACCATATTCCAAACTTTCGCCTCAATTCATCCACAGTCTTCGATCTCATACAAACCTCAGGAATAATCTCATTTCAAAGCTTCCTGGATTTCAATCAGCGTTTTTCCCCTAGTCTCTGGGATAAAATAATGGACGAAAACCGTTCCAAGAAGACAGCACCACGCATAACCGAAAAACATCACTCTAAGTTCGACCTTGTTGAATAAAAAAGTTAAAATAAACTGAATAACATAATATATACTCGTCGACAAGGCAGGTCCGACAGAGTTGATTTCCGCTGGGTACAACTCGCCCAGAAGCACCCACGGTAATGGCCCGTCTCCACAATTATCCAGAATAACGAATAAAGCCAAGGTCACGAGCGGTAACCAAGGTATCAAATTCAAATCTTTCAGGAAAAAAAAATAGGAGGACATCGCGAAATTACAAACACACATACCTGACAACGAGAAACACAGCATTATTTTTCTGGGGAAGGTATCTGAGAATAATGGAGCTATGAAGGAAGAAGCCACTTGGAGACAACCAACAGTGATGGCACATTTTTCCGAGGATAAATCTATGTTGCTCTCCAAAAAAATCAACTGGCTATACCCGATCACAATATTTATTCCTGTGAACTGTTGGATGGTCAAGACTGTGGTGGCTAAGAGGAAAGACTTGACGTTCTGTTTTGTCTCGAATATCCTCAGGTACGACCGTTTTTGTTCTACGTCCTTCACACTCAGCTCTATTACATTCAATTCTTCGCTTATGTTATCTTGTCTTAATATTTGTAACACTTCTTTAGTTTCCTCTCTACCTTTCGCCAACATTATGAAATAAGGACTTTCTGGGCAAATCAGAATGAAAAACACTACAAAGGTGAAAGATAAAATAGCGATGGTCAAGTTAAACATGGCAACAGACAAATAAGGCCCGATAACATAAGCCAGCAACGAACCACTCTGTATAAACGAATTACTGAGAGACATCAAAGACCCCCTCAAATCAACTGGTAAGATCTCAGAAGAATACACCGGCACTACACAGACAATACCACCAACAATAACACCTAAAGTCACCCGACAAATATAATATATCTCGATATCTTGCGCCATACTCAGCAAAGTGTACGACATGGCCAGAGGTAAACCGATGACAATCAGAGTGGGTCTCCTCCCGAGGTTCTCCAAGCTCCAGATGACCAGCAGAGGTCCAATAGCGGCGCCGATGTAGAACAACGAGCCAATCAGATCGCTCTGATCGGCCGTGATGGGGTTCCCCAAGGGATTCGCGTTGGTCTCGTTCAGTTTGACCAGGATCGGGGAGGACCACGCGAAGCTGAGACCGTTGATCAGGTTCGAAATGTTGACTGCAAGAAATAACAGTGATGTTAGTTCATTGATGAAAAATAATAAGCACACCATCTTCAAAAGTATGCTTATGAATACACAACAAACAACTCACCTATCAGTATCACCAAAAATATATATTTAGGCCCAAGAACTTTCGGCAGATACTCCCAAAAGCCTATGGAATTGAACATCTTCCCGAACTTCAGGATCATCTTCCTTTGGGGTCAGTGATACGAATGAACTGTGCGAATACCACCATGCTACTAAATCTACTAAACGTTGCCTTTTCAGATACCTGTCGCTGGTTAGCTCGAGGCAATGGTAAAACCCATCTGATGGTACTAAAGGTGGAAATACACGATACTGTCGAATGACGCATTTTGATTGTGCTCACGACCTTCGCCAGCTAAGTTATCATATCCTTCAATTTATATTAATAATAATTGTTATTCGTTTGTAATTTCACACAATCGTTTCATTTTCTTGGTAATTTCGTAATGGTTATCTTGACATAACTGTAATGTTACTCTTTCATGATCGTCTTTAGTTGAAGTCCCTTCAGAATTTCAATTTTCTGTCGTTTTATTATTAAATTATGTCCTCTTTATAATAGAATGTATACAGTTGGCCACACTTCGGGCGGTTTGTTCGACCTAAAATTGTTTGATTTGAACTACTAACTAGTGACAACTGACGTTGAAGTGAATTTCAAGGTTATCTGTTTCTTCCTAATGTCAAAAACATAACTATAGTTCAACTTTCAGGACCAATTTTATTTTCGTCCTTAATGGAAGTCCCTCTAGAATTTCAATTTTTCATGTAGTTTTATGAAAAATCATGTGGAGTCCTCTTTTTAATGAAATTTATACAGTTAGCCACACTTAGGGCTGTTTTTCGACCTAAAATTGATTGATTTTAACTACTAACTAGTGACAACTGACGTTGGAGTGAATTTCAAGGTTACCTGTTTCTTCCTAATGTCAAAAACATAACTGTAATGTAACTTTCAGGACCAATTTCCTAATCGTCTTTAATGGAAGTCCCTCTAGAATTTTAATTTTCCATGTAGTTCTATGAAATATATGTGAAGCCCTCTTTATGATAAAATTTATATAGTTGGCAACACTTAGGGGCGGTTTTTCGACCTAAAATTGTTTGATTTGAACTACTACCTAACCTAACCTGACATTGGAGTGAATTTTAGGGTTATCTGTTTCTTCCTAATGTCAAAAACATATCTGTAATATAACTTTCAGGACTAATTTCTTAATCGTCTTTAATGGAAATCCCTCTAGAATTTAAATTTTCCAAGTAGTTTTATGAAAAAACTATGCGAAGTCCTCTCTATAATAAAATTTCTACAGTTGGCCACACTTAAGGCGGTTTTTCGACATAGAATTGTTTGATTTGAACTACCAACTAGTGACAACTGACGTTGGAGTGAATTTCAAGATTTTCTGTTTCTTCCTAATGTCAAAAACATAACTGTAATATAACTTTCAGGACAAATTTCCTAATTGTCTTTAATGGAAATCCCTCTAGAATTTAAATTTTCCAAGTAGTTTTATGAAAAAACTATGCTCTTTAAAATAAAATTTCTACAGTTGGCCACACTTAAGGCGCTTTTTCGACCTGGAATTGTTTTATTTTAACTACTTACTAGTGACAACTGACGTTGGAAGCAAATTCAAGGTTATCTGCTTCTTCCTAATGTCATTACTGTAATTCAACTTTCAGGACCAATTTCATAATCGTCTTCAATGGAAATCCTTCTAGAATTTTAATTTTCCAAGTAGTTTTATGAAAAAACTATGCGAGGTCCTCTTTATAATAAAATTTTCACAGTTGGCCACACTTAAGGCGGTTTTTCGACCTAGAATTGTTTTATTTGAACTACTAACTAGTGACAACTGACGTTGGAAGCAATTTCAAGGTTATCTGTTTCTTTCTTATGTCAAAAACATTACTGTAATTCAACTTTCAGGACCAATTTCATAATAGTCCTCAATGGAAATCCCTCTAGAATTTCAATTTTCAAGTAGTTTTATGAAAAAACTATGTGAAGTCCTCTTTAAAACAAAATTGAACAGTTGGCCACACTTAAGGTGGTTTTTCGACCTAAAATTGTTTGATTTTAACTACTTACTAGTGACAACTGACGTTGGAAGCAAATTCAAGGTTATCTGCTTCTTCCTAATGTCAAAAACATTACTGTAATTCAACTTTCAGGACCAATTTCATAATCGTCTTCAATGGAAATCCCTCTAGAATTTTAATTTCCAAGTAGTTTTATGGAAAACCTATGTGAAGCCCTCTTTATAATAAAATTCATATAGTTGGCCACTCTCAAGGCGGTTTTTCGACCTAGAATTGTTTTATTTGAACCACTAACTAGTGACAACTGACGTTGGAAGCAATTTCAAGGTTATCTGTTTCTTCCTAATGTCAAAAACATTACTGTAATTCAACTTCAGGACCAATTTCATAATCGTCTTTAATGGAAATCCCTCTAGAATTTTAATTTTCCATGTTTTTTTATAAAAAAAATATGTGAAGTCCTCTTTGAAATAAAATTGATACAGTTGGCAACACTTAAGGTTGCCTGACTTATGACAACTGACGTTGGAGATAATTTCAAGGTTATCTGTTTCTTTTCAATTCATCAAATAATGAGTGGGAATTCGTTGATTGAATTTCAAGAAAGATTCTGAATTATTATTGATGCTGGAAATTGAAAAAAATGATTGTATTTGAAATCTTGATATTGAACTGAAAAAAATTTTAATTGAATTTTGAGAGGGCTCTCTTCTCTTGATCTTCTTCTGAATCCTCCTTAAACGATTTTAATGAAAAAACTGCATAAGTAGTGGATGAATTTGCACATGCCCCCCTTGAAACAACCCCCCACCTCCCCTCGTCTGAAAACCCAGTGGATGGAGTTGGCACCATAAAAACAAAATCACAAATTCGAATTCATTAATTTATTAAAAATAATTCATCTCCTGAGTTTTTCCTGGATCTCCTGCAGAGTCCTCCCCCTAGTTTCTATAAGAAACACTTTCACAAATATCACACAAACCAAACACGTAACGCCGAACAAGAGGAACGCAAGCCCCTCGTCGATTTTGTTGAAATAGTACGTCAGTAAAAACTGGAACAACCAATAGATCGTGTTGGTCACCGCAGTTCCCACAGATTTAATCTTCTGGGGGTAGAGCTCCCCTAGGGTTGTCCAAGGAAGGGCGCCCACCCCACAGTTGTGGAAGATGACGAAGGATATGATGGAGAGCAGGGGCACCCAGTTGAATTTTCGCACGAAATCGACCGAGAAGTACAAACCTAAGAGAACGTTCGATAGACCAACGCCAGTGAAGGCGAAAGATAACATAACCTTCCTGTTGAATCTCTTCGAAGCTATCGGCGTTATCAAACAAGTGGCGGTTTGAAAACCGCTGACTATAATCGTGCAGATATCGGAACTCACCGAGACTTTAGCATCGTCGAAGATATTTTGGGCGTAAGTCATTATGACGTTGATTCCACTGAACTGTTGGAATGTTAGAAGTACGGTGCAGATGAAGAACGCCTTCAAGGTTGCCTTGTCCTTCAGCATCTCGAAGAAACTGCCAGTTTCCTCTTCACTGATGGAATTTTCAATCTCCTCCAACTCCTCGTCCACCTCGTCTGTATTCCTAAGCTTCTGGAGCAATTTCACAGTTTCTCCAGGTCCATGCTTCTGCATTGTATAATAAAGAGTTTCTGGGCACAAGAAGATCAACAATGGTATGTATAGGAGAGAGGAAATTGCGATGATCAAATTGAAGGTTCTAATAGACACGAAAGGTCCCAAACTATACGAAATCAAACACCCTGTAAGTATGAAAGAGGTAGCCAAGGACATATAAGTCCCTCTCATCTTCGTCGAAACTATTTCACTTATATAAACAGCCACAATACTGAAAGATCCACCAACTGCAGCACCACACAGTATCCTGCAGACGTAGTAGAGGTAGATGTGGGTGCTGAAGGCCAAGATGAAGTGGGAGATCGGAAAGAGCGTCGCCAAGATCAGCATCGTCTTCTTCCTTCCGAGGTATTCGAGGGAATAGATGAGCACTATGGGACCAACAGCGCCACCGATGGCGAACACAGACCCAATCAAATCGTGCTGTTCTGGTGTAATGGGCTCCCCCAAGGGATTGTCTTTGGTGCCCTTCAGTTTGACTAGGACTGAGGACGACCAGGCGAGGGACATTCCGGTGAATATACCCAAGCAGTCACCTGGGAGAAACTTTATTAATATAGGATTTAAGAAAGTTGGTTCCACTTACCAATTATAGCCACGAAGAAAGCATATTTGCTGCCAAGTAGGTCAGCGAAGAACAACCAAGTTGCCATGTTCGAATTTATGAACTGTGTTCCATCCTAAACTTGGCTACTTCTCGGTGGAGTACGCGTTCACATTGTAGTAAATTATTGTTTTGGATTCTCATTCAAGTTTCGATAACGCGACAATGATAAAAATATATCTTTCGATTACAACATATTATGGACGAGATTGAGTGTAGCTTTTTCGAGTAGCTGAACCAAAGTTCATTCCACCAGTACGTTATCTACACTGAGATTAAATCTGGTCGGTCAGTGAGACGTTGCGAGGAAAAAATTGAGACACACTATGTTTCGTCCTGTTTTATTCTTATACATACATATAATAATATAGTCGTTAAAGTCGAATTTATCACAGATATTCCGAGGTGAAGTCATACTTTCAACCCTTCAGCTTCCTCTGGATTTCTTGCAAAGTCTTACCTCTGGTTTCTATGAGGAATACTTGAACGAAAACAGCAGCCAGCAAACACAACACTCCAAAGCCCAAGAAAGCCAGGCCTTCGTCAATTTTGTTGAAGTAAAAAGTGAGCAAAAACTGAAACACCCAGTATACCGTGTTGGAGGTTGCAGTTCCCACAGATTTAACCTTTTGGGGGTACAACTCTCCGAGAGTTGTCCAGGGTAAGGGTCCAACCCCACAGTTGTAGAAGATCACGAAAGATATCAGGGAGATTGGTGGAACCCAATTGAGGTCACTGAGGGAATCTACTGAGAAATACAACCCTAAGACGATGTTGGACAGGCCGACTCCGACGAAGGAGAATATCAACATGGGCTTCCTGTTGAAGGACTTCGAGGCTATGGGGGCTATGAGACAGGTCGCGGTTTGGAAAGCACTGACAACTATGGTGCAAACCTCAGAAGAAATGGTGACCTTAGCATCCTCGAAAATCGTCTGGGTATACGTCATGATGACGTTAACCCCGCAGAACTGTTGGAGGATCAGGAGAACTGTACATAGGAAGAACGCTCTTGAGGCTGCTTTATCCCTGAAGACATCCAGGAGAGTTCCTCGCTCTTTATTCCCCACAGCGTACTCTATTTCCTCCAACTCCACCTCGACTGAGTTTGTGTTTCGAAGTTTCTTCAGGAGGATGGAGGTTTCTTCAGGTCCATACCTCTGCATCGTGTAGTAGAGAGTTTCTGGACATACGAGTACGAATAAGGGTATGTATAGAAGGGAAGACACAGCTATGATCAAATTGAAGGTACGAATAGAAACGTACGGACCTATACTGTATGAAACGAGACAACCGGTGAGGATAAAAGAATTCCCCAAGGACAAATACGATCCTCTCATCTTCGCCGAAGCTAGTTCGCTGACGTACACAGCCACAATACTGAAAGATCCACCAACAGCTACACCACAAGCTATTCTACACACGTAATAGAGATAGATGTTGGTGCTGAAGGCTAAGATGAAGTGGAATGTTGGGAAAATAAAGGCTAAGATCAACATCGTAGCCTTACGTCCCAGCAATTCCAAGGAGTATATGAGTATCAAAGGCCCCACAGCACCTCCGATGGAGAAAACTGATCCGATCCAGTCGTTCTGCTCCGAGGTGATGGGGTTCACCAAGGGGTTGTCATCGGTACCTTTAAGTTTGATGAGGACTGGAGAGGACCAGGCCAGGGACATGCCAGTGAATAGGAAGAGGAGGTCTCCTATGGAAATTTGATATGAGTGATCATCGGATGGAAGTTGAGGTCAAGAACTTACCAACAATGGTCACAGAGAAAGCATATCTGCTTCCAAGTAGATCGGCAAAGTACAGCCAGGTTTTCATTGTCACATTTCACGTTTGAGTTTCATTGAAACTGAGGTGTTTCGAGTACTAGCTTTCGAGTACTGGTTCGGATAAAGGGTAATCTGACCTTAATGATAATGGCCATGAATATTCGTCGGAAATTCTCGGTTACGATGAGTGTTCAGATTTGAGCTATACGAGGGTTTGTTTCGATTAGGAATTTTCATTGATGAATTGCATGTGAGACGTTGCGAGGATTTAAAAAAAAATTGAGACACACTATGATTCATCTCGTTTTATTCCAGATTTTTTTGTAATTTCAACTAAACAACTGAATTTATCATACATGTCTATCAAAATTAACATAAAGAAGTCATTACAGTCGAATTTATCACAGATATTTCAAGGTGAAGTAGTAATTTCAACCCTTCAGCTTCCTCTGGATTTCTTGCAGAGTCTCACCTCTGGTTTCTATCAGAAATACTCGAACAAAAACTGCAGCCAGCAAACAAAATCCACCGAAGACTAAGAAAGCAACGCCTTCGTTGATCTTGTTGAAATAGTAGATGAGCAAAAACTGAAACACCCAAAATACCGTGGTGGAGGTTGAAGTACCCACAGATTTGACCTTTTGAGGGTACAGCTCTCCGAGAGTTGTCCAGGGTAAGGGTCCAACCCCACAATTGTAGAAGATCACGAAAGATATTAGGGAGACTGGTGGAACCCAATTGAGGTCACTGAGGTAATCGACTGTAAAATATAACCCTAAGAAGATGTTGGACAGACCGACTCCGATGAAGGAGAATATCAACATGGGCTTTCTGTCGAAAGTCTTCGAGGCTATGGGAGTTATGAGACAGGTCGCAGTTTGGAAAGCACTGACAATTATAGTGCAAACCTCAGAAGAAATGCTGACCTTAGCATCCTCGAAAATCTTCTGGGTATACGTAATGATAACGTTGACCCCGCAGAACTGTTGGAAGATCAGGAGAGATGTACATATGAAGAATGCTCTGGAGGCTGCTTTATCCCTGAAGACATCCAGGAGACTTCCTCGCTCTTTATTCCCCACAGCGCACTCTATTTCCTTCAACTCCACCTCGACTGAGTTTGTGTTTCGAAGTTTCTTCAGGAGGATGGAAGTTTCTTCAGGTCCATATCTCTGCATCGTGTAGTAGAGAGTTTCTGGACATACCAGTACGAATATGGGAATGTATAGAAGCGAAGATACCGCTATGATCAAATTGAAGATACGAATAGAAACGTACGGACCTATACTGTTTGAAACGAGACAACCGGTGAGGATAGAAGAGGTCCCTAAGGACAAATACGTCCCTCTCATCTTCGCCGAACTTATTTCACTAACGTACACAGCCACAATACTGGAAGATCCACCAACAGCGACACCACAACCTATTCTACCAACGTAATAGAGATAAATGTTGGTGCTGAAGGCTAAGATGAAGTGGAATATTAGAAATATAAAGGCTAAGATCAGCATCGTCGCCTTACGTCCAAGCAATTCTAAGGAGTATATGAGTATTAAGGGTCCCACAGCACCTCCGATTGAGAAAACTGATCCAATCCAGTCGTTCTGCTCTGAGGTGATGGGGTTCCCCAAGGGGTTGTCATTGGTCCCATTCAGTTTGATGAGGACTGGAGAGGACCAGGCCATGGACATACCAGTGAAGAGGAAGAGGAGGTTTCCTATTGAAATTTCGTATGAGTGATCATCGGATGAGAGTGAGTTCGAGAACTTACCAATAATAGCCACAAAGAAGGCGTATCTGCTTCCTAGTAGCTCGGCAAAATACAGCCAGGTTCTCATTGTTGCGGAAGTGTCACAATTCACGTTTGAGTTTCATTGAAACTGAGGTGTTTCGAGCACTGTTTCGGATAAAGAGTAATCTGACCTTAATGATAAAGGACATAAATATTGGACGAAAATTCTCAGCAACGATGGGAGTAAATGTAACTCTCATGGCCAATTTCATAATTTCGACAGTGAATGTAGCTTTTTCGAGTAGCTGGACCAAAGTTCATTCCACCAGTACGTTATCTACACTGAGATTAAACCTGGGAATCTGAAATCTGGTCGGTCAGTGGGACATTGTGAGGAAAAAATTGAGACACACTCTGATTCGTCCTGTTTTATTCTCATACATACATTTAAAATAATATATAAGTGGTTAAAGTCGAATGTATCACAGATATTTGAAGGTGAAGTCGTACTTTCAACCCTTCAGCTTCCTCTGGATTTCTTGCAGAGTCTTACCTCTGGTTTCTATGAGGAACACTTGAACGAAAACAGCAGCCAGCAAACACAACACTCCAAAGCCCAAGAAAGCCAGGCCTTCGTTAATTTTGTTGAAGTAAAAAGTGAGCAAAAACTGAAACACCCAATATACCGTGTTCGAGGTTGCAGTACCCACAGATTTGACCTTTTGGGGGTACAGCTCTCCGAGAGTTGCCCAAGGTAAGGGTCCAACCCCACAATTGTAGAAGATCACGAAAGATATTAGGGAGACTAGTGGTACCCAATTGAGGTCACTGAGGGAATCTACTGAGAAATACAACCCTAAGACGATGTTGGACAGGCTGACTCCGATAAAGGCGAATATCAACATGTGCTTCCTGTCGAAGTACTTCGAGGCTATGGGAGTTATGAGACAGGTCGCGGTTTGGAAAGCACTGACAACTATGGTGCAAACCTCAGAAGCAATGCTCACCTTAGCATCCTTGAAAATTTTCTGGGTATACGTCATTATTACGTTAACCCCACAGAACTGTTGGAGGATCAGGAGAGATGTACATATGAAGAACGCTCTTGTGGCTGCTTTATCTCTGAAGACATCCAGGAGATTTCCCCGCTCTTTATTCCCCACAGCGTTCTTTATTTCCTCCAACTCCTCCTCGACTAAGTTTGTGTATCGCAGTTTTTCCAGGAGGACATAAGTTTCTTCAGGTCCATATCTCTGCATCGTGTAGTAAAGAGTTTCTGGACATACGAGTACGAATAAGGGAATGTATAGAAGTGAAGATACCGCTATGATCAAATTGAAGGTACGAATAGAAACGTACGGACCTATACTGTATGAAACGAGACAACCGGTGAGGATAAAAGAAGTCCCTAAGGACAAATAAGTCCCTCTCATCTTCGCCGAAACTATTTCACTAACATACACAGCCACAATACTGAAAGATCCACCAACGGCTGCACCACAAGCTATTCTACACACGTAAAAGAGATAGATGTTGGTGCTGAAGGCTAAGATGAAGTGGAATGTTGGAAAAATAAAGGCTAATATCAACATCGTAGCCTTACGTCCCAGCAATTCCAAGGAGTATATGAGTATCAAAGGCCCCACAGCACCTCCGATGGAGAAAACTGATCCAATCCAGTCGTTCTGCTCTGAGGTGATGGGGTTCCCCAAGGGGTTGTCATCGGTACCATTCAGTTTGATGAGGACTGGAGAGGACCAGGCCAGGGACATGCCAGTGAAAAGACAGAGGAGGTCGCCTATGGAAATTTCGTATAAGTGATCGGATGAGAGTGGGCTCGAGGACTTACCAACAATGGCCACGAAGAAGACATATCTGCTTCCGAGTAGATCGGCAAAGTACATCCAGCTTTTCATTGTTGCATAAGTGTCACATTTCACGTTTGAGTTTCGTTGAAACTGAGGTGTTTCGAGTACTGACTGTCGTAATCGGATAAAGGGTAATCTGACCTTAATGATAATGGTTATGAATATTCGTCGGAAATCTTCAGTGACAATGGGAGTTTAAGTTTGGGCTATACGAGTGTTTGTTTCGATTAGGAATTTTCACTGAGGAGATGATGAGCTGGTTATAACCATTTAATAAATGAAATTTATTTATTGAGTTTTGAAAATCTGAAGTTTCAAGTGCTTTAGTGGCAAGAAAAAATTTTCCACGTGGAAGTCAAGTGAACATTCATTCGGAATCTTAATCTTCAAGGTGAATAGAAAACATAATTTTCTTCAATATGGAAAAATTCATTTTTTTCTTGAAATTTTCAATTTTGGAGTTGGGTTATCTTCTATAAATTCCTCATAGAAGCTTATTCAATCACGTTGATTCCAATCATAAATTTGGTTTTTCCATAAACGTTTCCGTTTCGTCGTAGAAAACATGGAAAGTCTATTTTTTCTTTTTTTGCAAAAAAAAATCATAAAACCATAATTCTCTCCAGAAACGTTCTAGAAATTCCACTAAATTTTTTCTCGGTAACCAAAGGATGAGCGCAAATGAAATACAATCCAGACTTACAAGGGTCGATACATTTCCACGAAGGAAAAACTAAAAATTTGGATACCTGAAAATAGGGATTTCTGAAGTTTCAAATTGAAAGAAAAATAATTTCAAGTGGAAAGCAAATACACATCAGGAATTCAAATCCTATTATTATATAGATGATATTTATTTTTTTCCCTTAATCAAATAATTTTTTTTTGTCGAATTCTCCATCCTACTTGGTCAAGAAATTTTTGGGTTAAAAAATTTTTGTTCGTTTATTTTCTAGAAATTTTTTTTTATCACCTTTTTTCGACCTCGCTGATTTCGAATATCTAATCATTTTCTCCATGAATTTTATTGCTATGTGACACCATCGATTAAAATTTTCGAAAACATTAGATATTTTGCAAAAAAAGTCATAAAATCATAATTTTTTTCAAAAACGTTCTAGAAATTCTGAGTTTTTTTTTTCGGTTTGCCAAAGTATGAAATCAACAGGAAAACAATCCGCATACACCAGGGCCGTTCCGTTTCCATTCAAAAAAAACTCAAACTTGGACATCTAAAAATGGGGATTTCTAAAGTTTTGAATTCAAAGTGCTTTAGCAATCGGAAAAATTATCTTATGTAAAAAGCAAATACATATTCAGAATCTTCATCCTCTTACCATATAGATAATATATATATTTTTTTCTTTATCGAATAATTATTTTTTCGCCGAATTCTCCATGTACTTGATCAAGAAATTTTTGGTAGAAAAGTTTTTGTTCGTTTATTTTCTAGAAATTTCTCATATGACCCATTTGAACCTCGCTGATTTCAAATATCTAATCCTTTTCTCCATAAATCCTTTGGCTTTATGCCACCATCAGTTAAAATTTTCAAAAAGCTGTTTTTTCAAAAAAAAACCCATGAAATCATAATTTCCTCAGAAGGGTTCAAAAAATTTTATTTCCCCTCACTTTAATGTTGAATTATCCTGAAAAGTTGATGAATTCCCAAAAAGACCCATAGAATCTCTTTCAAAGCAAAGGTGTGTTCGTGAACTGACACCATAATTCCAAGATATAAATGCTCTAGTTCCAAAAATCGTATTTCATTTTTCCAGTTACGAAACGAATTTCCTAATCTCCCTTCAGAAAACTCGGAACACCGTCGAGCTAGACCAGCAAATTTATCATCCCTCTGACGCTAAGGGTGAAGGAAATACGAGTATTGTTACATTGACAAATACCAACGTACCCACGTAAGCCAACACACCCACATTAACTCAGTCAGAAGAACGCATAAGCGGGATGAATTAACCCTTAAATAGGGAAACGCGACGAGCGAAGGAAAATAATATTTTCTCTGGTGGAAGACTGAGGTGGTCCGGAAAATACTGTGTGATGCAGGAATTTATCACGTTTTGTAAGAATTTTGCTGGTTAAAAAAAATTAATTTTTTTTTCTTTTTTCCTTTTTCTGTTTTGACGATTTGACATATCATTGTTTGTATTATTATACTGTTACATCGATATCGCCAATAAAAAGTATTATTATTATTATATTATCATTATTATAAACCCAAAAACGTAAAAATATGGTTCACACGAATGACACTTATGCCATCACAAACAAAATCGTTATTTCAGCTTTAATAAACTACCATTGTTCGGGAATATCGCCGATGGCATTAATTGGTCAAGTGGCAGAATCCTCGAAGATCCTCGCCTAAGAACACATCTGTCAATAATGGGAGATAAGGGGTAGTTATCTCCGAATTTCCAGCCCTCGACTCGTGGAAATCCACATGTTTTCCCTCAATAGACTTCGTTTCCCCCGTTCGCGTCTTTTGTGCGTAAGTAATTGAGGCGGCATAATGGAATATGCTAAATGGGGTGTGTTCCGTCAACAGTTCCCGGTATGGGATGTGACAAGGGGTGAGTTCCATTCGAGGTGAAATTTATGGTCGTCCTCTCTTTATTCGAAACTTTCTGACAGGAAGTCGGTGGGGTTGTTTGATGAAAGGAACGGTTTAAGTGGTGAGGATATATCAGAAACTAGTCGCAATTTTAATTTTTTCGCTCATATCTCCCAAACGGTGCGTCATACGGCGAAACTTGATTTCAAGTTTTTCATTCATTTCATGGCATATTTCAGATAATGTGAAAATTTCATTGAAATTCAAGTGTTGACCATATTCTACACCTTCACCGTTTTGGCTACTACGATTCAACAAAAACACCCAATATCAGTTTTTTCGAATATTTCGCTTACTCATTACCGATTGTTTATTATATTCCCATCTTATTGAATAATTGTCTATCGAAACGACAGGAATCCGGATGAAAATGCGCCATCAAAGTAAATTGAATCGATATGCATCCGAAACCTGCACATACACGACTCGATTTACATCCGTTCAATGTTAATTCCGGCCATAAAACTCGACAGCACTGGAAGGAGCATCATTCGAGGTGGGAAACGTGGAAACAACGTCGAAATGAGCGGGACCACAACCGTAAAGCTGACACGACAAACATGCCCCTACCTATCAATAATAAAACCGAACGTAGGGGTTGATTGCCGTGTCCATTTTCGATTTTATCGACGTACGAACGGACGTTACGTGTTTATTTCGATAGGTTATGTTGTCTTGGATGTGTATGTTTTTAACTCGATACTAGCTGACCTTTAGAATCTCGATTCCCCTTTAAGGTCAAGAGGTGACCATATTCTACACTTGTACCTATTTTTCATTCATTTCATAGCAATTTTGAGCTCCTGTGAAAATTTTATCGAAATCCAAGATGTGACCATATTTAAATGCCAACATTTGTAATTACATCCACTACTTTCCTCTTGATATTAATTTTTTTTATTTGAATTGTTTAGGGTAATTAAGAGAAATATCAAGAGAAGGGAGCCCCCCCCCCCTCAATTATAAAATGTGGATAATTCGATATTTACATACATACAATTATTTTATATTCCTTCATTCGATGCATAAAAGACGAAAATAAAAAATTTATTAAAATTTTTTACAATTCAATATCAAGATTTCAAATTGAATCATATTTTCCAATGGCAAGCACCAATAATGATTCCGAATCTTAGTTGAAATTCGAGTGAAGATTTCTCATTCATTATTTGACGAATTCAATGAACAGATAACCTTCAAATTATCTCCAACGTCAGTTGTCATTAGTTAGACAACCTTAAGTGCAATTTCATAAGACATGGGAATTTAAAATTCTAAAAGGACTTACATCAAGGACGATTATGAAATTGGTCCTGAAATTCACACTGCAGTTATGTTTTTGAAATTAAGAAGATACAGATAACCTTGAAATTCACTTCAATGTCAGTTGTCACTAGTTGGTAGTTCAAATCAAACTTTGGCCAACTTTATGAATTTTATCATAAAGAGAACTTCACATAGTTTTTTCATAAAACTACATGAAAAATTAAAATTCTACAGGGTGTTCCATCAAAACAGATTATGAAATTGGACCTGAAAGTTGAATTACAGTAATGTTCTTGACATTAGGAAGAAACAGATAACCTTGAAATTGATTCCAACGTCAGTTGTCACTAGTTAGTAGTTCAAATCAAAAAATTTTAGATTGAAAAACCGCCGTGTGATCAACTATATAAATTTTATCATAAAGAGGGCCTCACATAATTTTTTTATGAAACGACATGGAAAATTAAAATTCTAGAGGGACCTCCATTAAAGACGATTATGAAATTGGTCCTGAAAGTTACATTACAGTAATGTTTTTAACAGTAGGAAGAAACAGATAACCTTGAAATTGATTCCAACGTCAGTTGTCACTAGTTAGGTAAGGTTAGGTTAGGAGAGATGAATTTGAATATATGAGAGGAGAAATGAATTTTGGCGGGTAAATTTGAAGGCACATTCGAATTTCCACATGTTTCCGGCAGGGAAATTCGATTTTCGAGGAAAAAAAACGGGCTTTCCGACGTAACCCGAGAAGTTCCCTATTTCGAATCCCAAACGTACGAAAATAACGTTCGGAAAAGGTCGAAGAAAATCAAATCAAAAATCATACATCCTAAACTGAAAATTTCCTAAAGTAGGGACTGGTACCATTCGTTTTTCCTTCCAGAGTTGCATTTGAGGAAAAATCGTCGACAATATCTGGGGTAGGCACCAAAGCGAACATTATCCACAGTTTTTGAGAAGAGGCACAGAAATCATACCTGAATTTTAGAATATTTCTTGTATTTATAGTAATGCTATTTTTCCAGAGACACAAAGTTTGTTCAATTATACTAAAATACTATCTTTTTCTATTATTTCTTGGATTTCCCTGAGAGTTTTACCCTTAGTTTCTGGTAAAAAATAGTAGACAAAAACAATTCCGACAATACAACAGCACCCAAAACTAAAAAACATATACTTGGGTGATATTTTGCTGAAGATAAAGGTAAGAAAAAACTGAAATAAATAAAAGATGCTTGTAGACAATGAGGATCCAACCGACTTAATATTGGTAGGGTAAAGCTCCCCTAAGATCACCCAAGGTAAAGCCCCGTCTCCGCAATTATCGAACAAAACGAACAAGGCTAGGGTGAGTAACGGCAACCAGCTCGCAACATTCAAATCTTTCAACACGAAAAAATAAAACGAAATAACGAAGTTGCAAGCAGTTAAACCAGAAAGAGAAAACCCCAACATCAATTTCCTTGAAAATTTTTCGGAACATAAAGGTGTAATGAACGAGGAAGCCAACTGAAAGCAACCAACCACAATAGCACATTTATCTGAGGAGATAATCACATTAGTCTCTAAAAAAATAAGTTGACTATAACCTATAATTATATTGATACCTGTGAACTGTTGTACTAATAATATAATTGTCGCCAAGGAAAATGCTTTTATATTCTGTTTAGTCTCGAAGATCGCCAGATACGACTCTTCTTGTTGTTGTTCACTTATTGTGGCTTCTATTTCGTCCAACTCGAGGCCCAGATTCCTGAGGAGTCTTCCAGTTTTCTCCTTTCCGTTGAAATAAGGACTTTCCGGGCAAAAAATAACGAATAAAACCACACTGATCAAAGACACGAAAGCTATAACAGCATTGAACATAGTAACAGACAAATAAGGTCCTATAACGTACGCCAAAAGTGAACCACACTGCATAGAGGTATTACTAAGGGACATCAACCTTCCCCTTATCCTAGCTGGAAGAATCTCAGAGGAGTAAACAGGAACAGCACACACCACGCCACCCACTGCGAAACCCAAAAAAATCCTACATACATAATACAACATAATATCTGTGGTGAAGGCCAAAACGACATAAGCCACAAAAAATGGTACACCCAGTATAACCAAAGTGGTTTTCCTCCCCAACCTCACGAGGGTCCAGATGATCAAGAGTGGTCCAATGCAAGCGCCGATATAAAACGAGGAGCCGATCAGATCGCTCTGGTCCGGAGATATGGGGTTCCCCAAGGGATTGCCCTGGGTGTCGTTGAGTTTGACGAGCACCGGAGAAGACCAGGCGAAGCTCAATCCAGTTATGAGGTTCGAGATGTTGGCTGGAAATTAAAAGGGTTGGGATGTAGAGAATTTGGAAGTTTGGATCTCACCTATTAATATTATCCAAGTTAAGGATTTGGTGCTGGGTTTCATCCAGGGTTTGCGTGGTTGAACTGTTTCGTGTTCCATGGTTCTCACTCATTTGAGTCGACCACAAGTTTTCGTCGAGTGTCGTTTGTTATCTTATCTTTTCGAATAATTGGGTGAAATTTGAATGGAAACCAGAGATAAGTTTTTATTTAACCATGACTTCGAGTCGAATCATTGCTGTTCGGAGTTGAATAAAGTTCAAGTTTTGGTTCATCACCATTGTGCACCTTTAGAGTGATGGAATTCGCGAATGGTATAATTTATTGGGGAAAAGATTCCATATCCTGATAATCGAAAAATACGTGCAATACATAAACATGTCCATTCGTTTCCACCAATCACAACGAGTTGTCAGTTCCCTAATTGACGTTTCCACGAAATATTAGCATCCGTAAATTTTCCAATGCAATTTCGAATATCATTTTTCCACGACAATTGAAGCCTCATATTGAGAGAAACTAACCGTTTAGTTGATTTAATTGGTTTTGTGGTTCGGAAATTTATGTACAGGATTGATTTCACTCCATTGTATTCAGTGCCAATTCCATAATCAACCCCTAAGTTTCTTTGAGTAAAAGTCCTTTTTAGGTTGAAGAGCAATATAATTTCTTTATCTTCTTGTGACAGGCGTTGGAGCTAATTTCGAGGTTATCTATTCGAATAATTCACTTTGGAAGGTGTAGAATATGGTCATTTCTTGGATTTTAATGAAATTTCCACAGGAGGTAAAATATGCTTTCAAATGATTTAAGAACATAAAAATCAGCACTTTATTTTCGATGTTTTCTTCAAATAAAATTGGTTCAGTTGGACATATGTACTTAATTGAGTAAATCATGGTTATTCCTTGAGCTTTAAGATTACACAGTGGTATACACACAGTTTGTCATTTCAACAGGAAAATAATATTGTGTGACGAAAACCGGAATATGCGTAACTACTTACAGGAATTTACTGTTTAATAAACAAACTAGATAGTTTTATTTCAAGCTTCAAACTTCAGTTTCTACAAGAATTTCCAATGAACACTAAACTAAAATAGGTATTACTTTACTAATGAGGAAACTGTAGTATCATTTTAACAGGAATTTTCCGTTGAATTAAAGAACTATCGTTCATATGTAACAATACTAGTTAGTTGTATTCGAAGCTTATTACCTTAGATTTTACAGGAATTTTCTGTAGTAATGCATTCTATCTAAAGATAAAGAGTGACTTTGCGAATAGGTTTCTGAAATAGGGAAAATTTATATTATATTATATTCTTTTTAAGGTAACTCTACATTATTCTAACGAATTAGAGAGACATTCGTTGGAAACTAGTATTGAGGGTCTCCATAATAAATATAAAGGAATTTTTTCCCGGATTCTTCCATTTTATCTTGTTTTATTATCAATTATATGATTTGATTTTATTATTCATCATTTTTTATCATTATTTATTTTTACTCATCTTACGAATTTTTCTGTGGTGAAATATTCCCTCAATCGATTTTATTCATCATTTTAATTTAATTCTATTATTTATTATTTTTTTTACTCATATTTTGATTAGGTAATAATAATCAAATTATATTTCTTCATTTAATTCAATTTTTTATATTCCTTGTGTCTTATCATTTTGATCATATATTATTATTCATTTCAATTTTCAACTTTTCATTTTCTATTGTTCATTATTTTAGTTCAATTTGTCATCTTCATTTTTATTATATTCTGTTATTCTCATTGCATTTCATCATCAATTATTTGAATTTAATTATATAATTTTCCAATATGCATCATTTTCTGAAATCAATTTCATTTTCTCATTCGTTTCTTTTTTTACGGATTTACTCGTCATACAAATTTCCTCTTTTGTTTTCCTCCATTATTTCAATTTGAATCTATCATTGATTATTTCTTTATATTTTTTGAGATCAATCATTTTTTTTTCATTTCATTTTTTTATTCAATTCTTTATTTTCATTGATGAAATAATATCATTTTGATGTCATATTATTTCTCATTTCAATTCAAATATCATTTCAATATTTTATTCTTGATTAATTGTTCATTATTTTCATTTAGTTTTTTCAACTACATTTTTTATTATTTATATTAATTTCGTCATTTTTTATATAATGTCATTATTTCATTATATTAAATTATTTCTATTGTATTTTATCATCAATTGTTCCAATTTAATTGAATTATTTTTCAATATTTACCATTTTATGCATTCTATTTAAATATAAAGAGTGAATTCTCGAATAGGTGTCTGAAATGGGGAGAATTTTAATTTATTTATATTCATTTTAGAGTATCTTTACATTATTCCAACGAATTAGAGGGACATTCGTTGAAAACTAGTATTGAGAGACTCCATTATGAATATGAAGACATTTTTTTCCCGGATTTTTACATTTCATCTTATTTTATAATCAATTATATGGTTTGATTTTATTATTCATCATTTTCTATCATTATTTATTTTTTATTAATTTAAAGAATTCTCCGTGCTGAAATATTCTCTCATTCGATTTCATTCATTATTTTATTTTAATTCTATTATTTATTTTTTTTTTTCATATTTCAATTAATTATAATTTTATTAGATTTCATCATTTCATTCAATTCTTCAGTTTCCTTGTATCTTATCATTTTGATCTTATATTATTATTCATTTCAATTCGAATATGATTTCAATATTTTTTTATTTTTTATTCTTCATTTTCATTATATTCTATTATTTTCATTGCATTTTATCATGAATCATTTGAATTTAATTATATAGTTTTTCAATATTCATAATTTTTTCAACTGAACTTTTTTTTATTCGTTTCTTATTTCACGGATTTTCTCGTCATACAAATTCGAATTTCAATTCGAACCTATCATTAATTATTTCGTTATATTCTTCGAGATTAATCATTTTTTTTTCATTTCATTTTTTTATTCAATTCTTTATTTTGCTTGTATTTCATCATTTTGATCTCATATTATTTTTCATTTCAATTCAAATATGATTTCAATATCTTTTTATTTTTTATTGTTCATTATTTTCATTCAGTTTTGTTAACTTCAATTTTTATTCATATTTATTTCGTCATTTTTTATATAATTATATTATATTCATTATTGAGTATCTTCTACATGAGCCTTAGAAAGTCATAAATGGAATAAAAATAAAGGTGCTTCAACTAAAAATACTATTATTATCAGAAAATATAAAACTACTCTTGATAAATTCACTGTTATAAAAATAATATCTATTCTTTGAAATTTTAAATAGTAATTGAAAATAAATAGAATTATAGGAAAAGAAACTATAATAGTATGAAAAGATCTATATATTCCTGCTTGAATACGTTCAGGTTGATAACCTCACCTTAAAATCAAAATTAATACGAGACTTTAACTAGCTTAGAAAAATATATAAAAAATAAATATATTACTAAAAATAATGGAAGAATTTCCGATAAAAAACTAAATAATTCTCTATAATCTTTCAATTTAAATAATTCTTCTCTAGCTATGAATATTAAAAATGAAATCCATAATCTTAATAATACCAAAAAATAAGATGAAAACCGTAACCCATAAAATAACTAATAAAACTATAATTCAAAAAAAAATTTTTATTAACAAAATAAAACTAAGAATTTTTAATTATTCAAAATTATTTTTGAAACATAAAAGAATCAAAAAAAGAAAATATATTAAAATTATCATAAAACATTCAAAGAGTCGTTTTGTGTTTCTGGTGGCGCCCTCTGTTGAGCGGTAGGGTAAATGTTAGGCCGTCGGTGCAGATCGCTACAGATCTAATCTTTCTTCCTTCCTCTGCTATGATCTAACCTGACTTGATCATATACTAACCTTTTTTTTTTTTTTTTTGTTTTTCCTAGGAGAAGTTATTCAAGTATCAGTATCGATCGTGGATTGAAAATATTCAATTCTTGGTAAGAGGCCAAAAAATGCTGAAAATTATCGAATCGCTGTTTCATCATGTTCGTTCCTTCGTCGAAAACCGATACTTTATTCCAAACAACTCCAACCATATGATACAACATAGATTAAAATACTGTTAGCTAAACAAGATTTATCCCGATAGAATAATCTGACTTTCTGTGAGAAATACCAAACATTCCTGTTTAATTTGATGTATCCATACTGTTAGTCGTACAAATATTGTTGGGTTATACTTACAAAATTATTAAGTTTTACTAAATATTCCTGTAACATTTTCGGAATGTAATGTAATTGCAAGTACAGATTGTTCTCAGAACTGTCTTTTTGTTGTGATAACAAAATTTGCGTTTTAACAACAGGAATTCATTTAACCGGAAATTCCCGGGATTCGTTTTTTTTTTCAGTGCATTAGAGTCTTTTATTGTTGAACTGGTACCAACGTGAGGCATAAAATGAAGGTAAAAGGTAAAAAATGTTGTCAGAACAGTTAGTGAAGTATATTTACATAAATAAATAAAAATAGGAAAAAAAAATTTTTTTATTGGTGAAATAATTGGTGAGAAAATCGTCTTGTGGTTGTAATTATAACGACATACTAAGAATATCTCTAAAATAAGCAGTATCAATATCTCAGATTCAACAGTTCGGATTCTGACTCTTCATGTAACTCTTCGTCAACTTCACATAAACGAAACTGAAGAAAAGAAGTCCAATAGCGCAATCGATGTAAGATATCACAAACAAATAACCGATATTCTCGACCTTCTTGAACGAGTACAAAACCGGAAATATGGAGAAGAAGAACAAACTCGTGGATATGGCCGAACCAACTGCACTTATACTCATGGGATATATCTCCCCGATGATCATCCAAGGGATCGAATCAATACCGCAATTATACGAGACGACGTACCCAATCAGACCGGCCAGAGGAACCCAATTCAAAGCAGAAATGTCCATGCCGTACAAGAAGTACATGAATAGGACAAAATTGCACGTCGCCAAACAAAACATACATATCACCAGAATAGTGTTCCTGGTGAAACTGTTGCATTTTATGAAAAGAGGGGTGAGGAAAGTGGTGGACAGCTGCATGACGACCACGATGATCGAACAAATCTCAGGACTGATAGTGATGCTGGACTTCTCGAAGATCAACTGGGAGTGAGTCACCAGAAGAGGCATTCCTGAACACTGTTGGATCACCAGAGGAACCGTCCCGATCAGCAAGGCCTTCCAGTTGCCCTTGGACCTGAAGATCTCCCCGAAAGACTTCTTGGTTTCGGTAGTGACGACCGTTTCGATCTCTTCTAGTTCAGTCTGGACGTCTTCCTTGTTCCTCAGTGCTTGCAGGACGATCCGGGTATCTTCAACACCCCTGCTCTTCATGACGTGGTAAGGACTCTCCGGACAGGCTACCGCCTGGAGGACGAAGACGATGATCGAGATCGCAGCCACTGAGATGTTGAACCAGAAGAGGGGCACGAATGGACCTAAAGCGTAAGCGTAGAGTATCCCAAGGAAGTTGAATATCGTCACCAGAGACATCAAGAAGTCCTTCTCATTCCTATCCAGGATCTCTGTGAGATATACAGGTTGTATGCTCAAAGCTGCACCGCTGTAAAAACCAAGAAGCGTTCTGCAAATATAATACATGTTAACATTCTCAGTGAACGCTAGGACTAAGTATGTTAGTGGTACGATGATGGACAACCAGATGAGGACGTTCCTCCTACCAAGCCTCGCAACTACCATGATCATGAGGAGGGGGCCTATGGAGGCTCCAATGAAGAAGAGGGAACCGATGAGGTCGGATTCTTCAGGTGTTATTATCCTTCCTAAGGGGTTGTCTTCCATCCTGTGCAGTTTGGCGAGAACTGGCGAAGGCCAGGCTGCACTTAGGCATAAGTTGAAGTAGACTTGATGTACTGGAAAATTTCATACAGGTTTAAACTTTGTTAGGTTGGGATGGGTGAGAACAATCAGATGGCACAATATTCAAACGAAGAAGATGAAATTTCATCACGAAGTTATGTTGGTACGTCTTGAGAACTGTCAGATCTCAATCGAAATGACACATGTAAGAATTTTATCATTCACCAATCAATTTGAGGAAGAAATCATATTTTCTTTGCTATCATACGATTTCTTATGGAAAAGGGTGTTAACAAGAAATTCAAAATCAGAGGGGAGCGTTGAAAAAATAAAACGTGCGTTAAAAAAAAAGAGCTCGAAGCAAGTTTCATGGAACATTTTGATTGAAATAAAGATGATTTCTTCCATGAATTGATATTATGAAATGGCACAACATTCAAACGAAGAAGAAGAAATTTCACGAAGTATTCGAATCTTTTACGAAGTTATGTTGGTACATCGTGAAAACTGTCAGATGTCAATCGAACTGACACTGAAATGTCAAAATTTTATCATTTTCCAAGCAATTTGGGAAAAAAATTATGTTTTCTTTGCTACCATTCGATTTCTTATGGAAAAGTGTGTTAACAAAAAAATTTAAAATCAGAGGGGATCGTTGAAAAAAGTAAACGTGCGTTAAAAAAAACGTGCTCGAAGCAAGTGTTGAGATTTCGAATGTATGTTTTAGCTTATATCATGGAACATTTTAATCAAAATATAGATGATTTCCTTCATTAATTGATTTTTTGAAATGGCACAACATTCAAACGAAGAAGAAGAAATTTCACGAAGTATTCGAATCTTTTACGAAGTTATGTTGGTACATCGTAAAAACTGTCAGATGTCAATCGAACTGACACTGAAATGTCAAAATTTTATCATTTTCCAAGCAATTTGGGAAAAAAATTATGTTTTCTTTGCTACCATTCGATTTCTTATGGAAAAGTGTGTTAACAAAAAAATTTAAAATCAGAGGGGATCGTTGAAAAAAGTAAACGTGCGTTAAAAAAACGTGCTCGAAGCAAGTGTTGAGATTTCGAATGTATGTTTTAGCTTATATCATGGAACATTTTAATCAAAATATAGATGATTTCCTTCATTAATTGATTTTTTGAAATGGCACAACATTCAAACGAAGAAGAAGAAATTTCACGAAGTATTCGAATCTTTTACGAAGTTATGTTGGTACATCGTAAAAACTGTCAGATGTCAATCGAACTGACACTGAAATGTCAAAATTTTATCATTTTCCAAGCAATTTGGGAAAAAAATTATGTTTTCTTTGCTACCATTCGATTTCTTATGGAAAAGTGTGTTAACAAAAAAATTTAAAATCAGAGGGGATCGTTGAAAAAAGTAAACGAGCGTTGAAAAAAACGAGCTCGAAGCAAGTGTTGAGATTTCGAATGTATGTCTTAGCTTATAACATGGAACATTTTAATCAAATTATAGATGATTTCCTCCATGAATTGATATTATGAAATGGCACAACATTCAAACGAAGAAGAAGAAATTTCATGAAGTATTCGAATCATTTACAGAATTATGTTGGTACTTCATAAGCACTGTCAGACATCAATCGAACTGCCACTGAAATGTCAAATTTTCCAAGTAATTTGAAGGAAAAAATCATATTTTCTTTGCTACCATTCGATTTCTTATGGAAAGTGTGTTAACAAAAAAATTTAAAATCGGAGGGGATCGTTGAAAAAAGTAAACGTGCGTTAAAAAAAACGAGCTCGAAGCAAGTGTTGAGATTTCGAATGTATCTCTTAGCTTATATCATGGAACATTTTAATCAAAATATAGATGATTTCCTCCATTAATTGATTTTATGAAATGGCACAACATTCAAACGAAGAAGAAGAAATTTCATGAAGTATTCGAATCATTTACAGAATTATGTTGGTACGTCGTAAGAACTGTCAGACTTCAATCGAACTGGCATTGAAATGTCAAAATTTCCTCATTTTCTGAGTAATTTGAAGAAAAAAATCATATTTTCTTTGCTACCATTCGATTTCTTATGGAAAGTGTGTTAAAAAAAATATAAAATCAGAGGGGATCGTTGAAAAAAGTAAACGTGCGTTAAAAAAAACGAGCTCGAAGCAAGTTTTTAGATTTCGAATGTATGTCTTAGCCTATATCCTGGAACATTTTAATTAAAATATAGATGATTTCCTCTATGAATTGATATTATGGAATGGCACAACATTCAAACGAAGAAGAAGAAATTTCATGAAGTATTGGAATCTTTTACAGAATTATGTTGGTACCTCATAAGAACTGTCAGACTTCAATTAAACTGACACTCAAATGTCAAAATTTCCTCATTTTCCAAGCAATTTGAAGAAAAACTTCATATTTTCCCTGCTACCATTTGTTTTTTTATGAAAAAAGCTTGCAGGAAGCGCTAAAGTGAACGTGCGAGCACAAAGGATGTTTTGAGATTTCATTGAAGTGATTATATCGAAAAATATAATATGTGTCTTTTATCTATTTCCAATAAAATCCAGGAAATTCAACTCACCCAAACATGTGACCAAAATTGGATAGTACGATCCGAAAAATTTGGCGAATTTCTCCCATAGTGCCATTTCTTCAACCTCCTTTATTCCCGAACGACAACAGTATAAAGATTGACACACTGTCCCTTATTTTGGGACGGGAACAGGACAAATAAAAGTGTTATTTATCGAGATATATCGAAATTAGCAATAACCGCAGGAAAATATACAGGGAAAATCATTATCGTTCAGTCTTCAATGTTACTATATTTGAAAAAAACTGACACGATTCCAATCTGATATAAACAGGATTACAACAATGTAGCGATTATTATAAAAATTCGACATTGAAGGAGAAAAAACTGCCCCAATTGCAAATTGGAAAAACTTGATTAGATATAGAATTGAAAAAAAAAAAGAATTAGAGAGCGTGAAGGTTCATTTCAGTGATCATCTGATCTGATTTTGTTAATTTTTTTGTAGATATACTTTTTCAAAAAGAATCGAATGGAACCAGTCTTAATCTCAGCAAACTTATGGTATGATTTCTTTCAAATTGCATCGAAAATTAGAACTGTGTATTTAACCCTTCCCCCCCTATGACTATCAAGGGACATTTTCTTTTATCTGGTAGTATAAAATTCCCTGAATGTATTTCAAATTAACGGAAAAGTAACTCAACATTCGATTTCACCCCTAAACCTCGCGTGCGGTAAAGTTTATTTTCCGCACTGCGTGCGGAAAATTAGTTTTTCCGCCCGTTCGTTCAAAAACAGGATTCGAATGCAGTGCTGAGAAAATTGAATGCTGTTATTACAAAATATAGTGAAACCTCTTTCCGCGCTTGTGGACCATAAAAAAAATCAACCCCAATCATGCAGGGATGAAGGGACGTCAAATTGAGTTTCATTCGACCAGCGTGTGTTCGAGGCCGATACGGGACACAGAAAAGCATGGTATATCCATGAATCTATGAATTATGTATGGCAATTATGAAATTTTCATTTATCGTAAATTTTGTGTCGAGCGCGACAACCACATAGCCAGCTTGTCAGGGTCATTATTTTTTACGAATAGTCTGATGGTTTCATAATAACGTATTTAGTCGGTTAAATTTCTGGATTTTTTCGAATCATATTTTTCAGTAGTGAGATACTCAACTTCCACAGTTTCAAAACTGCTATGTTTTATTGATTAAATATCAAAAATATCTAACCCCACTTTTGCAGAGAGGTACACACAAAACAATCTCAAAAAAATTCTCAGTCAGTTGAAATTACCTTATGTTTTAAGATCTTTTGTTTCATTCATCGAGTTTATCATGTTGCATAGTCGTACTGATGAGATCTGAAATGGATCGAAACCAGTCTACGATTGCAAATGATAAATTTCTTTGGTATCTGGGATACATGAATTGTCTTGTTGGTTTGCTTATTAGTTTATCTAGTGAAATTTTTCTATTTTCATTCTTGAATTCGATACCTTGACATGTCTTAAAGATTGATCAAATGTCTGAAATGAAGACGTATTATCATATAAATATCTTGTCAATATCATATCAATATCAATTTGAGTTTCTGGTTGGGTGAATCATCTGAATTCCGAACTATAATTTCGTTCTCCCAATAGACAGCATATCGCTCGATATTCCCAATTATAACCAAACACATTATTGGATGCATGTGGGTGGTAGCCCCTCGTTTTTCGAAATTACTGGTGCTCGTATAGTTCGTATTGTCGCATCTGTGGAAGAAAGACACGATATACATCGAATTGCTGAGATTCAATGGAATCCCATGGAATTGAACTGAATCACCTCTATCGCGTTCAACTTTCTGCAAGAATGATCACGTGATGGGTATAGAGTAGAACGCAATAAAACAATCCAATTATGGCTGTGATCCCCTCGAAACGGGGTTGAGAGTTGAGTGACTACATATGATTGAAATTAAACTTTATCATTGGCAATTTTTTTCTGAATTATACACATATTCAAACCAATCGAAACAGAGACATTTCTGTCACGCAGTAGATCTAATGTATCACAGCTGTCATCTTCAGGCGGCGTTGCCAGTTACAGAGGTGATACATTGTGGAGATATTTGAATAAATCGAATTTCTCAACAATAAATCTTTACGATATGGACAGACCTAGATCAACTTTGCAGAGGTTTAGGATGGATTTTCCATGAGCATTATCGCCAAAAGTTTATGGTCTCCTTAATTGATTACACCAAATATATGGCAGTTTATGGAGGAGAACCAGGTTAGAATGCTTATGTAAATTGGGTCGAAGCAGAAAAAAATGTGTTATAATCGAGATATATTTTATTGAGGAGATTAATTAGGAATGTGTAGTGTGTAGAATGTACTTGGTGAAGTGGAAAAAAAATTATTGCTCGAGAGTGAAGAATAGTTTTTATAAGGAATGTCGTTGAAATAACCCTGTATATAATTATTGATAGTAAATCGTTATTTGGAACCATGTACCCTGTACGTATTGTGGGATTTTAGCGTCCATTAAAATGAATGGTGTTCCATCCCTGAAGAGCAATTAGGGAATATAATGGAAATGAACATGCATATTGTGATGGATGATGAAGAATAAAACAGTCGTCTATGATAATATGACCAGGCTTTCACCACATATAAAGGAGTTGAACAGTATCAAACTAATCAAAACAGTAGGAGGTTATGACATTTCGGCCTTTAATGTCACTCAGTAGATCTGATGTATCACAACCGTCATATTCAGGCAACGTTGCCAAATGTCAGTAAATATTGAAATTAAGAGAATCTCGGGGGGGAAATTGCGTGAACAATGACATGTCTTCGCTAAAGCGAATCAATTATCCTCGACGTTTAATGGAACCAACCCCGGCTGGGAAATTTATTCGGTGATTAATTCTAGTGGCCCTCGAGGAAAACTTAATGTGTTTTTTCTTTGCGACGAGCGAGAGTTATGAAATACGTACCTTGGAGAATTGTTGATTCTTCGAGTGGAAAGTGTCTGGTTCAACAGTTCTGTCGGCGCCAGCCAGATCTGGATACAGCGTGATTTATATAATTATATTTTTGAAATCGAAAGGCTTGTTTTAAAAAATCAATCTTTATTCACAACGGACGATTATCCGACCTATCTAGCATACAGTTAGAAAGAAACTACTTTTAATTATTGACGATCGATCGTCTTCAGAGGTATTTATAACATTATCTTATCTGAAAGTTTTAGAAGGAAAACAACAAACAATGAACACCTGCACTTGTGCGTCATTGGAAATTGGGAGCTCATCAAAATTAAACATAGTAATATAAATATCAAATGAATAATAGATGAAAGGTTCATCTGAAACATACAGGTTGGGATTATGTAGTTATATACACTGAATTACAAAATAACATTTCGATATTTAATAAAATCAACAATACATTAGGCTACATTTTTCATTTCGTTGCTCTCAGTGGATTTCTTGACATCAGGCGTTTGGAGGAAGATTAATCCAATTATCACAGCTCCGACCAGCGAGAAGGTCGAAGAAAACAGGAACAAATAACTCGGGTCGATCTTGTGGAAGAAGAACAGGGATAGAAAAATGGAAAGTTCGAAAATACTGGTGGAGATCGCAGTCCCAATGGCGCGTATGTTTAAGGGGTAGGACTCCCCTAACAACATCCAAGGAATGGGGTCCAACCCGCAGTTGTAGATGAGGACGAAGCAGACCAAAACGACCAGAGGTACCAAACTGAAACTCGGGTTCTTGAAACCAAACATAAAGTACATCCCCATCACGAAATCACAAACTGCGATACCAGAGAGACAGAGGATGAGGAGGACGTACACTGACACCTTCCTGTTCATGAAGAGGGGCGTTAAGAACGTGGTGGACAAGGTGAATCCTATGACGATGATGGAACTCCACTCTGGTGGTATCGCCACGTTGTTTTCCATGAACACCAACTGGCAGTAGTTCAAGATTAAGGCGATCCCTGAGTAGGACTGCAACAAGAGGGGTAAAGTCGACAGGATGAAGGCTTTGAGGTTCCCCCAGGTCCCAAAGATCTCGAAGCAGGAACCTCTAGACTCATTGGTGACAACTTTGGAGATCTCTTTAAGTTCGCCTTCGACATCTCCAGGTCTAAGTTTCCCCATCAACTCCCTCGTAGCCTCCTCCCCCTCAGTCTTCATCAAAAAGTACGGACTTTCCGGGAAACCAAACGTCATCAGGACGGCGATAATCAACGAATCCAACGCGATATACCCATTTAAAAACTCTAGGGAAACGAATGGACCCATCGACATACACGTGAACACCCCGAAGAACCCAAATACAGTAATGATGGACATCAGGAAAGGTCTCTCTTTATCCGCGAGGATCTCAGAGACGTACACCGGCTCCACGCTGAACATCACCCCCGTCCACAACCCTAACACAACCCTGCAAATGTTGTATAAAGTGAGGGTGTTGGCGAACATCAAGACGGTGTAGGTGATGGGAGGGATGTAAGATATGGCGATCAGCACTTTTCTTCTTCCTATCTTCTCTACGACGCCGAAGAAGAGGATGGGACCCAAGGAGGCTCCGATGTAGAATATGGCCGCCATCAGATCGCCTTCTTCTGGGGTTATGGGGTGCCCCAAGGGGTTGTCCTCGGCCTGCAGGAGTTTGGGGAGTACTGGTGAAGGCCACGAGTAGGATATGCATGTCAGGTAGATGTTGCAGTGGGCTGGAAAAAATTGTGATTATTGTATTATTTTCGAAATTATCTTATCTTAAGATATAATCTGAATCTTTGACTCGATTTGCACGTTTTGCTGGTTATTTTTCCACTTGTTCCAGCGTCATTTTTGAGTACACTCTTAGTTAGTGAACATTTCATTAGTGAATACTGAGTAAACATGAATGCAACAACTGAAAAAAATAAATGAACGAAAGAACGAGTTCTCAATAGTCTCAATTCACATTTGAAAATTGAAATAAGAAAAAAAAATTTGGAAAAAATTTTAAATGCAAATGGAATAAAATCTTTCAATCTGAAATTTCGATTTAATTTTCACGTTTTGCTGGTTATTTTTCCACGTGTTCGTGTTTGTGTTTCAATCATAGCGTGTCGTTTTTGAGTAAACTCTTAGTTAGTGAACCTTTACAAAGGCTTGCCTGCGTTTGCATCACTGGAGCTATGAGAACGTGCCCGACAAGAGCACTTGAGGTCATCACTGATCTCACTCCATTACATCTAGTGATCAACAGAGTAGCCCATGAGGCTATCCTTAGAATATCTAGGGAAGGTACAGGGAATGAGAGAATTAAAAGTCAAGGAGCCTGGTCCTCTCTGAACAAGTACATCTCATCAGCGAACCTGCCTAGTGATGTTATGATTAAAAGAGTAAGCATTGAGAAGAACTTCAACACTATGCTATGTAAAAAGGAAGAATGGGAAAAGGAATACACTACCCAAAACTTCAAAGTGAATACCATTAAATGGTATACAGATGGTTCTAAAACCACGATAGGGGCCGGCGCTGGAGTATACGGGGCAAGAACCAAGTGTACACTATCGCTAGGCTCCTACTCGAGTGCCTTTCAGGCAGAAATACTTGCAATCGAAAGATGCATAGATATAAACCTGGAAAGAAACTATCAAGGGTGTGACATTGTGATCCACTCGGATAGTCAAGCTGCTATCAAAGCACTGAACTCCTATATCATCGACTCAAAGCTGATATGGGAGTGCCGGAGGAAACTTAATGAAGTAGGCATGAAAAATAAGGTCTCTTTAGTCTGGGTTCCTGGTCACTCAGGAATCAAAGGAAACGAAGAGGCCAATACACTTGCCAGAAAGGGAGCACAAACGCCACTTACTGGCCCAGAACCCTTCTGTGGCATAGGTAAACACACCTATAAGAAAGAGTTTCTGGAGAAGGAAGAGACCGAAAGAGAAGCACTCTGGAGGAACCTTCCAGGAATGGACCACTCTAAAAGGTTCATTCGGAACTATGAAAGTTCAAGATCCAAAAAGTATTTGGATCTCAGTAAGAACAAGTTACGTCTACTCACTGGCTTCCTCACAGGACATTGTCGCCTTAGGAAGCATATGATGAGAATGAGCTTGACAGAAACAGACGAGTGTAGATTCTGCGGTGAAGAGGAGGAGACTCCTGTTCACCTGGTTACAGAATGCCTCGCCATTGCAAACCAGCGCAAAGAATGTCTTGGACAAGAGAATTACAGGAGGAATGAGGATCTAACCTCCTTGAAGCCCTCTCAGATACTGGAGTTCATTGGAGCTCTGGAGCTGGAGGGCGAGCTGTAGGTAGCGCATTTGCGAATACGGCTCTGATGGGGGGCACAATAGACCTTGAGGTCGCAGTGGAACGTAACCCCTTCCTAACTATAACTATAACTAGTGAACCTTTCATTAGTGAATACTGAGTAAACATGAATGAAACAACTAAAAAAAATAAATGAACGAAAGAACGAGTTCTCAATAGTTGTCAAAAAAAAAAATTACATTTGAAAATTAAAATAAGAAAAAAAATTTTTTGAACAAAATCTTGAATCCAAATAGACTGAAAACTTTTAATCTTAAATTTAGATCCGATTTGCACGTTTTTCTGGTTGTTTTTTCACGTGTTTGTGTTTGTGTTTTAATCATAGCGTGTCGTTTTTGAGGAAACTCTTGATTAGTGAACATTTCATTAGTGAATACTGAGTAAACATGAATGAAACAATTAAAAAAATAAATGAACGAAATAACGAGTTCTCAATAGTTGTCAAAAAAAAAAAAATAAACATTTGAAAATTAAAATAAGAAAGTTTTTGGGAAAAATCTCAAATCCAAATGGACTGAAAACTTTCATTCTAAAACTTCGATTTGATTTCCATGTTTTGCTGGTTATTTTTCCCCGTGTTTGTGTTTGTGTTTGTGTTTTAATCATAGTGTGTCGTTTTTGAGTAAACTCTTAGTTAGTGAACATTTCATTAGTGAATACTGAGTAAACATGAATGAAACAATTAAAAAAAAAATGAACGAAAGAACGAGTTCTCAATAGTTGTCAAAAAAAAATAAACATTTGAAAATTAAAATAAGAAAGTTTTTGGGAAAAATCGCAAATCCAAATGGACTGAAAACTTTCATTCTAAAACTTCGATTTGATTTCCATGTTTTGCTGGTTATTTTTCCCCGTGTTTGTGTTTGTGTTTTAATCATAGTGTGTCGTTTTTGAGTAAACTCTTAGTTAGTGAACATTTCATTAGTGAATACTGAGTAAACATGAATGAAACAATTAAAAAAAAAATGAACGAAAGAACGAGTTCTCAATAGTTGTCAAAAAAAAAATAAACATTTGAAAATTAAAATAAGAAAAAAAGTTTTTGGGAAAAATCGCAAATCCAAATGGACTAAAAACTTTTATTTTAAAACTTCGATTTGATTTGCATGTTTTGCTGGTTAATTTCCCCGTGTTTGTGTTTGTGTTTTAATCATAGTGTGTCGTTTTTGAGTAAACTCTTAGTTAGTAAACATTCCATCAGTGAATACTGAGTAAACATGTATGAAACAGTAAAAAAAAATGAACGACAGAACGATTTCTCAATAGTTGTGAAAAAAAATTAACATTTGAAAATTAAAATAAGAAAAAAAGTTTATGAGAAAAATCGCAAATCCAAATGAACCAAATACTTTTAATCTAAAACTTAGATTTGATTTGCACGTTTTCCTGGTTGTTTTTCCCCGTGTTTGTGTTTGTGTTTTAATCATAGCGTGTCATTTTTGAGTACACTCTTAGATAGTGAACATTTCATTAGTGAATACTGAGTAAGCACGAATGAAACAATTAAAAAAAATGAACGAAAGAACGAGTTCTCAATAGTTATCAAAAAAATGAACGAAAGAACGAGTTCTCAATAGTTGTAAAAAAAAATTAACATCTGAAAATTAAAATAAGAGAAAAAATTTTTGGAAAAAATCTTGAATTCAAATGGACCGAAAACTTTTAATCTTAAACTCAGGTTTGATTTGCACGTTTTGCTGGTTGTTATTCCACGTGTTTGTGTTTTAATCATAGCGTGTCATTTTTGAATAAACTTTTAGATAGTGAACATTTCATCAGTGAATACTGAGTAAACATGAATGAAACAATTAAAAAAAATAAATGAACGAAAGAACGAACTCTCAATAGTTTTTATCAACATTTGAAAATTGAAATAACAAAAAAAATTTAGGGGAAAATCTCAAATCCAAATCGACTAAAATTTTTTCAAACTGACTCGACACATTTTTCAAAAAGAGAAACATAACTTATTATGATCAATGAGGAATTACATTTTTCGAACTTACCGACAATTGCGATGAACAACGTATAATTCGGTCCGAAATAATTCGCGAATTTCTCCCAGGTAGCCATTTTTGTGTCCGTCTAGGGCTTTATTTACAACCGTCGATTGAAAAAAAAGATTTCATCGAAATTTGGCACAAATCCTTATCCTTTAAGGATAAGTAAGGTCCCAGGAAACACCACCAAGTGACTGCTAATCTCATTCTGTTCCCAAAAATGCATATATTAATTCATTTTACACATTAAGATGAGGTCACTTCTGAAAAGGGTTATCAATTTTTAATCCTACCACATATAGTTCATATTTCATTGATAACAAAATCTTCACTTCCTCTATGATTAATATGGAATAAATCGTTGAGTTCAATATTCGATTCGAGGTTAAAAAAATTCTAACTCATCACGTTTCATTTTAACTCCGACCGTCAGTGTAGTATAGGCCTAAATGAAACATCATTGGGTTGGAGATGAACACTGAAAAAAAACGAATTCCGGGAATTTCCGGTAAAATGAATTCCTGTTGTTTAAACGCAACTATTGTTATCACAACAAAGAATACCATTCTGAGAACAATCTGTACTTTCAATCTAACATGCCATTTCCGGTTTGAGTGACCTGAGTCAGTAGATCTGATGCATCACATCTGTCAGAACTGGCAACGTCGCCCAAACATGACAGATGAGATACATTAGGTCTACTTTGGGATAGTATAACCTTTTTTGATTAGTTCCAGACTCTTTTCTCCCAAATTGGATCTTTCAAGATCAGAAAGTAAAGGAGAAAGGAACGTATTAATTCGAGGAGTGTGCATCGTCGGCGTGTCTTTGAATGAAGTACTGGATTATCTATTAAATATTAGTTAATTGGATCATAACTTATCTCTAGGTCGAGGTCGAATAGACGTAGAAAATACATTGTTGAGATTATGATGCCATTTATTCCCATACAGATTTACATTGTATTTTCTGAAAACTCGCATAAAAATTATTGGGATGTCGAAAATATAGGTGGAAATTTTCCAAGAGCTTTAGGAAAGAATTAAATTTTAATTGCTTCCCTATTTGGAAACCCTATGATCGTGCTGGGAAGTTTAAACAGTAACTTGTCTATTTTAAATCGTCGAAGACTTTTATAACAACGTCCAATTAGTTTCAATTTGCAATTGCGAAAAGAAATTGGGTGGAAAAAAGTGCGGATAAGATTTGAAAAGTATTCATCTGGGGATATTTTAGAGGTTATATTCTTCTTTAGTTTCATTCTTGACGACAATTCGAGAATTATTTCATTGGATGGAGTATATCATTATAAAAATGATTCTAAGCAAAGAAGTAAAAACTGATTGGATTGTAAGTGAAAAATTTATTTTTTATATATTAAACGATGGAGTACATTTTATTGGCCGTATTCAAATCTTCCACGGAATTATGTTGGTACGTCGTAAGAGCTGTCAATTCTCGATTAAACTGACGGTGAAACGTCAGAATTCCTCGATTATTCATGCAATTTTAAGGATCATATCTCTGAAATCCCTGAATTCCCTGAAATTGAGATTCGTGCCATTGGATTTCTCATGAAAAATTGGGTTTAGAAATTATTGAAAATAGAGGTGAATATCACTATGAATAATGTATTGAGTGGTTTTGTGGAATCTACTCAATGGCATTAATATAAATTTTTCAGATTGCCTATATTTTCTCAGAGAGAAGCAAATATAGCGTTTTTGGGGGGTCTACCCCTCAGTTTTTTTCGACCAAGAAATTTTCGAATGCGATTTCATTAGATGAAAATGAAGTGGGGATTTCGCTGGTTAATAATCTGAAAACCTCGATTGATTCTGGCAAGTAGAAGTCGAGATATGAAGCTTGCCAATATCTGCCGTAGTTTTCCCGAAAACAAATTATTTAGTTTTTCCAACTTCCATTTTCGAGTTGCGCAAGAGCTGTCAATTCTTGATGGAGCTGTCGATGAAACGTCAGAATTTTATAATTTTTCGAGCAATTTTGAAAATCATATCTTCGATGTATTAGCTTCCTGAAATTCAGACTACTTTCGATTTCTAATACAAAATTTTGTCTAGAAAAAAAAATTGAAACAGTTGTGTAATAAACTTTTAAATAGTTATCAGAATCTTCATAGCTCGATAGTTTTATAATCGATAAGGATTCGAGATAAGTATTGAAATTAAAATAGACCACAAGACTAGGCATAATGTTTAACCAACCTGATGTCTGCGACAATCGTTGGACTCATTGCTGGTTTCTCCATCGCCCTCTTCCGGAAGATGGTAGATATAACTCGTAAACACTGAATTTCATTTATCTATTGACAAACGAAGCGACAATTTCAACATTCCAACGTAAACTGAGGAAGAACGACTCCGGGAAGTTTCGATCTTTACAAAGGCCTGATTATGAGGATTCGAATTCTTCATGTGTAATAACCTAAATCAATTCACTAAATATAAAGTACACAACAGTTGCAAGACTCCCAACACCGGCTACTGTTATCATATACCCTATCAAGGTTGTACAAACCATCCGAAGCTTTTATGGCCACAGGTGCTAATTTGGGTCTGTTTGTTAATTTGCGACTCGATATTTGCTCTTCTTGGCTTCTGGAGCAGTTTTTACTTCTCGTGCCTAGAGATCGGTAATTGTTGTTGTTTCCAGTTCGATACCAAGACATTTTGAGGAGGTAGGGAATACACTTTTTCGTCTTCATCATCATCGTTCTCGAGGCTCGTGATAAATCATATAAATTCGACAATTCCATCAGAGATTCACGGATGGAAATTCGTTTCAACCGATATTTTACTGGTAATACGGCTTAGGTATACATCAATCTTCGGTGTATGTATAATATCGATATTTCATCCAAGTTTCCACGGATTTTCCACTCCATTCGGCCTTGTTGTGGAAAATCCTGATCCTTGCTTCTTGAGTCCTCTCCCAATAATATATTTATCTGATGCCATGTCATAATGACAACGTTATGTCACTCAATTTTGATGACATAAGGAAGCTCATTATGGTACTAAATCCCATAATGAATTCATTATGGTACTAAGTACCATAATGAAATTCTATATAAAAAACATGCGATGGTGTGATCAAAAAAGTTTATTCAAAATGCATAACTATGTACAAAACTATTTATTATAGAAGGTAAAAGAGCAATTACTTCAATTTGCAATATTAATTCCAATGGATTCTAGATTTTTTGCATCAGTAGTTGATGCTTTTTGGTAAACTTGTTATTCTGTTTGGTTGTTGGCATCAAAAATTGCTTCTGATATTTTTTTCTTTTGCTCTTTCGAATTTTCGATGTTACCTTTCTACGGATCCTTCATCTATCATATTTTCAACAAGCGTATTAGTCAGTTCCTCTCTTCTGCATACTCCACTTAGTTCAATTATCATAACAAGTTTTTGAAATAAATATGTATCATCTGATGGCTCTGTTAAAAACTTTGTGACATCTTGTTTAGTGAAAATTTTGGATTTTTTTAGCTTTGTAACCTTCTGATTTGCGTTTTAGTAATGCAACCAGCTGTAGGTTGTACTTGCTAATATCGACGTTTTTTCTTGTTGATGAAATACTTCTCATCATCGAATAATACGACCAGAGAGAAGATGGTTTTCTTTCCTCAGATAAGCATTCAAAGTAAGCCAACAATACTTTTTCATGAGTGATCTTCTTGATTTTCATAGTAGAACACCATTCTTCGTACCGATTGAACGCTATTTAATAAACACTCCGTGATTTTTCCGGCAAAAGGGAGTCCACGATATTTCGCGTCATTTATCCAAATCAGGAGGCAAACTACCAGTTTCTGAATCACTGATTATTATTCAAATTATATTCAATTGTGAGTGACAATTGTTCGACAGCTGATAAATAAATATTGCCGTTTCAACCTGACGTTGTCAAGGAAATGTCAAAGCACAGCTCACTAACCTACTAATATTTGAAACTACACATACTCCTTTAAAAATAGTTATCATTGTGACATGTCAGAAATGGAGTTTCAAATTTTTCGAAAATGTATTAATATAAATGTCATTAGATAAAATTTTGTATGTAATACGAACCATAAACAATCATTATGATCATTGTGACATAAATAACTATCATATACCCACGTATATTGAGTGCTGTGTCATTATTTTTTCGGTCTGATCACACACACTTGGCAACATTGTATAACTCGATTTTCTTCTGCGCTCGGCGATAGGTCAGAACTTGTTGCGTCACATACTCAGTGTTCGAACAGAGACGTGTCTTTAGGAAATTTTCCCAGAAAATAAGTGACACCTTATGTTTACGTCAAATGAACATGGAGTTGTTACTGTGGATTATAAATCATTCCAGTCTTTCATATAATTCATTTCAGTTTCCATTCTTTACCCGTTTCGTCTGTAATCCGTCTCAATCTTCAGACTAACCCAATTATCTCACTGATACAATTACAACAGACTGAATTCCTCGCGGATCTGTAACGATGAAAAATTCCTCTGAGGCAAAAAAGACGAGTTATACGTGAAAACGTCTGGAAAACGACCTCCCCCCCCCCCCTTACCCCCAGGAAAGGGAGTAAATATCAACTACGTGTTTAGAAAATGTGATGTTCCTCCTTCCCTAACCACGATACCGACGAGAAACAGTCGATTTCGTTAAAAATTCGGACGGAGATTGGCCGGCGGAAATGAGGAGTTTTCATCCGGGGAAATTCGCAGTCATCAAGTCGTTCTTTCTGCGGAAAATTGCTTCGCGAAACGTTCCGCAGTCAAATGAACGTGCATTCTGCGGGCGATTGCGAAATAATGCCGGGATATTGAATCTTTGCTTTTATATACGCGAAGGGCGCATAACGATATAACGTTCTTGAAATTACTTCCGTCCGCGTCACTTCCCAGATTTTCCACGATACAGTTTCTACGTGATTCCATAACACAGAAATACTGTCTTCAAATGCTCACTCCTTTTCTGTCGCTCTTCAATCCTCCAGGTAGTATCTCTTGAGTTTTGTCTATTCGGTGGCGCCCTCGCCTCGCCTTGAAATTGTTGAAGATCTGATGTATACCAAAATTCGAATGATCGATAATCCAGAATGGACATCGTTGACGCATAACATTCACCTCATTTGCTTTGGTCTGTTCGACGGCGAAGAGAAGTTAGAATCGGGATTTCGCCGCGTTTTATAATAGAACTGTCAGTCTGTCGGAACGAACAATAATCTCTGTATGATGGATTCGCCACATATTTCGGGAATGGAAGTTCGCAGCGAGGATGTTTTGGACCATTATAATCTTGATAATCCCCAGATTATATTCTCTTCGCGTTTGATCCAGATGAAGGTTGATTATTAACTGAGAAAAATGGACCAGAGAATGAAGCTTTGGAGAGTGGGTGAATTTTTGTTCATGAATTGAAAACTTACAAAACTGGTATGCGAGTGTGGCAAGATCATATTTACCTCACTTCAAAACCTGAAATTGTATTTTCCTCGATTTCTCAAGTTTTGGTTCGTAACTTCCTTAAAATCGTCGAAAACCTACAAAAATGACTTGGAAAAGTTGAAAAAGTATCTATTTCGTCTTATTCACGTCATTTTAGACCATGATGGTTTTTTTCTTCGAATAACGCACGAATGTTTTGAAATTACAAAATAACCTCGTTGTTTCATCAAAATTATTTGAAACCTACAAAAGTGGTGTGCAACTGTTGTCAGATCGTATTTACTGCAATTCAGACCCTGAAATGGTAATTTCTTCAATTTTCGAAGTTTCGGTTCATAACTTTGTCAATATCGTCCAAAACCTATCAAAAAACGTGGAGAAGTTGCAAGAGGGTCTATTTAATCGTATTCACTTCATTTTAGACCCTGATGGGGTGTTTTAATTATAATTACGAACGAATATTTCAAAAGGTTTCCGGTATGTGTCAATTTTGACGAATTTATAAATTACCTCATAAATTTCTGAAAGTGTGAGAAAAAACTTCTTTTGAAAGATTTTCATCTAATTCGAAGGCAAAAAATTTGTGTTTTTTTTTGCGAAGACTCATGCTTGTTGAAAATTAAAGGTTGTCTTTGGTGCGAACATAAGTTCTTGGGCATTTCCTTGAAAAGCAACACGGTTCCAAAAGCGTGAAATTTTTTTTTTCGAATTGCTGAACTTGAAAAAAATTTATGAATGAATGAATGTTTTTTTGTTGCGTTCTAGATTTTTTTCGATTTCATTTACAAATGATCCGTACATGCATTAGGTATATTTGATTTTTTTATTCAAAAACTATTGCTTTTATAAAAACATCACTGGAGTTAAAATAGTTCTGCAATAAATTTTTCTCTTCGAAACATATTTTTCAATTAAGAAATTTCCTATTATGAAAAAGTTCTGCTGATGAATTTAATGAGGACTCTATGTTTCACCCCTTAAAAAAGTAACTAAAAAGTTTGAATCATTCATAGGTAGCCTTCTTATTGATCAAACAGAACATTTTCTCAAAGCTTCTGCAAATTAAAGAAAAAAAAATTTTTTTATTTTTTTTTTTAATTACTGAAGACTCAAAAAAAATGTTGTTCATGAATGTTTTTTTTTGCGTTCTAGATTTTTTTTCAATTCCATTTAAGAAGATCCGAACATGCACGTGATTATATTTGATTTTTGATTCAGAAACTATTGCTTTTACAGAAAAAACACAGGAGTTGAAAATGTTTTGCAATAAATTTTTCTCTTCGACAGATATTTTTAAATTAAGAAATTTTTTAATATGAAAAAGTTCTGTTGAAGAATGTAATAAGGGTTTCATGTTTCACCCCTTAAAAAAGTAACCAAAAGATTGGAATTATTCATGGGTAGCATTCTTATTGATCAAACAGAACATCTTCTCAAAGCTTCTGCAAATTAAAGAAAAAAAAATATTTTTTTTTTCAAATTGCTGAAGACTCAAAAAAATAGCTGTTCATGATTGTTCTTTTTGCGTTCTAGATTTTTTTTCAATTTCATTCAAGAAGATCCAAACATGCACGAGGTTATATTGGATTTTTCATTCAGAAACTATTTGCTTTTACAGAAAAAACACAGGAGTAGAAAAAGTTTTGCAATAAAGTTTTCTCTTCGGCACATATTTTTAAATTAAGAAATTTTTTATTATGAAAAAGTTTTGTTGAAAAATGTAATAAGGGCTTCATGTTTCACCCCTCAAAAAAGTAACTAAAAATTTGGAATTATTCATAGGTAGCATTATTATTGGTCAAACAGAACATCTTCTCAAAGCTTCTGCAAATTAAAGAAAAAAAATATTTTTTTTTTTTTTCAAATTGCTGAATACTCAAAAAAATGGCTGTTCATGAATGTTTTTTTTGCGTTCTAGATTTTTTTTTATTCCATTCAAGAAGATCCGAACATGCACGAGGTTTAATTTGATTTTTCATTCAGAAACTATTGCTTTCACAGATAATACACAAAAGTTGAAAAAGTTTTGCAATAAATTTTTTTCTTCGACACATATTTTTAAATTAAGAAATTTTTTATTATGAAAAAGTTCTGTTGAAGAATGTAATAAGGGCTTCATGTTTCACCCCTTAAAAAAATTAACTGAAAATTTGGAATTATTCATAGGTAGCCTTCTTATTGGTCAAACAGAACATCTTTTCAAAGCTTCTGCAAATTAAAGAAAAAAAATATTTTTTTTTTCAAATTGCTGAAGAAGATCCAATCATGCACGAGGTTATATTGGATTTTTCATTCAAAAACTATTTGCTTTTACAGAAAAAACACAGGAGTAGAAAAAGTTTTGCAATAAAGTTTTCTCTTCGGCACATATTTTTAAATTAAGAAATTTTTTATTATGAAAAAGTTTTGTTGAAAAATGTAATAAGGGCTTCATGTTTCACCCCTCAAAAAAGTATCTAAAAATTTGGAATTATTCATAGGTAGCATTATTATTGGTCAAACAGAACATCTTCTCAAAGCTTCTGCAAATTAAAGAAAAAAAATATTTTTTTTTTTTTTCAAATTGCTGAATACTCAAAAAAATGGCTGTTCATGAATGTTTTTTTTTGCGTTCTAGATTTTTTTTTTATTCCATTCAAGAAGATCCGAACATGCACGAGGTTTAATTTGATTTTTCATTCAGAAACTATCGCTTTCACAGATAAAACACAAAAGTTGAAAAAGTTTTGCAATAAATTTTTCTCTTCGACACATATTTTTAAATTAAGAAATTTTTTATTATGAAAAAGTTCTGTTGAAGAATGTAATAAGGGCTTCATGTTTCACCCCTTAAAAAAATTAACTGAAAATTTGGAATTATTCATAGGTAGCCTTCTTATTGGTCAAACAGAACATCTTTTCAAAGCTTCTGCAAATTAAAGAAAAAAAATATTTTTTTTTTTCAAATTGCTGAAGAAGATCCAATCATGCACGAGGTTATATTGGATTTTTCATTCAGAAACTATTGCTTTTACAGAAAAAACACAAGAGTTGAAATAGTTTTGCAATAAATATTACTCTTCGACCCATATTTTCAAATTAAGAAATTTTCTATTATGAAAAAGTTCTGTTGAACAATGTAATAGGGGCTTCATGTTTTATCCCTTAAAAAAGTAACTTAAAATTTGGAATTATTCATAGGTAGCCTTCTTATTGGTCGAACAGAACATCTTCTCAAAGCTTCTGCAAATTAAAGGAAAAAAATGGCTGTTCATGAATGTTTTTTTTGCGTTCTAGATTTTTTTTCAATTCCATTCAAGAAGATCTAATCATGCACAAGGTTATATTGGATTTTTTATTCAGAAACTATTGCTTTAACAGAAAAAACACAAAAGTTGAAAAAGTTTTGCAATAAATTTTTCTCTTCGACACATATTTTTCAATTAAGAAATTTTCTATTATGAAAAAGTTCTGTTGAAGAATGTAATAAGGGCTTTATGTTTCACCCCTTAAAAAAATAACTTAAAATTTGGAGTTATTCATAGGTAGCCTTCTTATTGGTCAAACAGAACATCTTCTCGAAGCTTCTGCAAATTAAAGAAGAAAAATTATTTTTTTTTTCAAATTGCTGAAGACTCAAAAGAATGGCTGTTCATGAATGTTTTTTTTTGCGTTCTAGATTTTTTCTCAATTCCATTCAAGAAGAACCGAACATGCACGAGGTTATATTTGATTTTTCATTCAGAAACTATTGCTTTTACAGAAAAAACAAGAGTTTTTTTTCAATTCCATTCAAGGAGATCCGAACATGCACGAGGTTATATTTGATTTTTTTATTCAGAAACTATTGTTTTCACAGAAAAAATACAGATGTTGAAAAAGTTTTGCAATAAATTTTTCTCTTCGACACATATTTTTTAATCAAGAAATTTTCTATTATGAAAAAGTTCTGTTGAAGAATGTAATAAGGGCTTCATGTTTCACCCCCTAAAAATGGGCTGGCGAAACAGCACATTCTTTCAGAGCTTCTGCAAATTCAAGAAAAAAAAATTTTTTCTCATTTCGAGAAGTTCTAGAAGCTTTTGTTCACCTGAAAGACCACCTTCAATTTTCAACAATGAATTGCCCCCTGAAAAGTTTTACACTCAGCTTGTACATATCTGAACCTGGGGTTCTTGAAGATTCGTTCACGGCCTTCGGCCGCGACCCAGTTAAAAAGGCCTTATCCATTCCTAACCCTTTTCGACAATTTTCAGAGATTGGTTAATTTCAAGTAAGAAAGACGCCCTGGATTACTAAACGAGGAAAAGGCCAAATTCTTCCTCTCCATACTGCAAAACATGAATTTTCCGCCGAGTAGGAAATCTCTTCATCTGCGCGTTTCAACAGAATTTCCTCGGAGATTTACTCTGAAATCCCTGTGTAGAATATAGAAGACATAGAGAGAGAGAGAGAGATGAGCTCTAGTTAAAAGCTGAAAAGCGAAATCGGGGAAACAGATCTGGATTTAGATGAGTTTCCACAACGAACTTCCCGATCTGGATGATTTTAAGGGATGAAGGAGTCGGTCGAAAGGGTTAAACGACTACGTGGGGTCAGGATTTTTGCCTGCCTAACGACTCGAGAGGGAATCGCTGAATGGGGTTGGAAGCAAAACACAAAACGTCTCAAGAAGCCTATGATTTATACGTCCGACTCCGATAACGACTTCAACATCCCCTAAAAAATTCAATCCCTTGTTTTATATTCACAAAGTTCCACAGAGCGAGATCAATTAAACTTGTGACGCGCCAATGTTACGCTCCTGATTGATTCCGTCGTTCTGCTGGATCCTAACCGTTCAACTGATCCCGAAGATATCAAGGTTAATACAACTCGGAACGGGGCAATCAGGACGCTTTCATTAACGCTTAATAACCCTCTTGTTACGGCTTCACATCCCCTTTATCTCTTCAGACTAGGAGTCTGTAGTTTGTTGTAAGGTGGCAATTACGCGGAATCAGTCGGTTGAAATGTAAACAGGTGGAGAAATCATTGACATTTAGGCAATCAAGGACGAAAATCTATACAATATCTATGAAATGTAAGGAATAACTATGAAAAACGACATGTTTCTGTTTTTGAAATTTCTCTCGCCAGTCCGGAGTAACCCAAAGGTTTCCCCCTTTGAAAACCTAATTCCTGAGTGGACATTTTTGGTAGTGCCTCACTTCCATTGCTTGGAGACACCCACGTTCTTAAATTCTTTCTCCGACATTTTCCCACAATCGATCGTAGTTGCACATTCTCCCCTTTTCTCGACCTTATCTCGCCCTGTAGTCACAACATCCATCGACTACAATTTAGCGGATGAATGACTTGCCTCTACTTAAATCTTGTTATCTGAGTTGCACGTCCCAAATTAACGACATCCATTGATTATACAAAGTAACACAATGTATGTACGAATATACAGACTCTTCTCCGAATGTGTAATCGAATTTGAAATTAAATATTAAATGTTTAATGTCCCCGATCTTTGGCTCGAAGGACCATGAAATTATCTCGGTTTAGTCAGACAGAGCTCTATCGTTCCAAGAACCAAGAAAACTTCCAGAATGAGTCTCTTCGAGTTAGTTCATCCTCTGTTGGGAACGTCACACAGATTTCTCCAGCCATCTATTTCGGAATGAAGACTGTGGGATTCTCCACATGAGAGGAGACTATCTGATTTACTTTCTCGGAGTTCCGTTCTTAATAATCGAGTTCTGGAATAACTTCAATGAGATCCACGTGACGTCACGCAGAGATTAATCTCGAAATAGGGGATGTTATGAGCTTTGACGAATGCTCCTGGGCTTTGATTCGTACCCCTCGAGGTTGGAGGGAGAGGAACGAAGTGCTTGTGACAGTTTTCAGGACGTACCAACCTAATTCCGTTAAAAATTCGATTCCATCAAATTTTATTTTTCTTCCCCAATTTAAGTTTTCAATTGAAATGTTCAACTTTATAATTTTGTAATGATTATAATATCTCATCATCTTACATAACCTGAGTTGGTAACCAGATCCCAAATGAGACAATCAATATCCACCATATGGCCAAAGTGTTATCCCTGATTATGGCATGTGCATCTCATTGAACCAACCCTTAATTTCTCCACTCGGGACAACCCTTATCCTTACATAAACAACCCTATAATAAATCATTTCTGATAGCAATGGTGTTGTTGTTGCTCAGCTATTTAGCCCTGTATAAAACCCTCTTTAGCAGTTACAAGCTCGTTTTTGGGGTAAGCCATGTTTAATACTGAAATTATTATTCCTGCGAGGTGAAATTGCCGAAATATATTCCGGTGTATTTATTACCTACATACACTCAAAGAAATTTTCCAGGATATACAACAGGAATTCGGAATTATCTCTGTAAAATTAGGTTCTTAAACGTTACGGTTGAACAAATTCAACAAACGTGAATTATTTAACTCTACCTTGTCGTTAAGCAAATCAGTTGACCATTTTTGTTTGTTGATTTCCATGTATTCTAACAATCAAACAACAATTGTTATCTATTAATGATACTTTATACCCGTTATTTACCGCAGTTTGTTCAATGATATTCTATCGTTCATATATAACAGTACTAGTCCGTTGTATTCGAAGCTTATACTCCGAGATTTTACAAGTGTTTTCTGTAGTTATGCATTCTATTTAAAGATAAAGAGTGAATTCGCGAATAGGTGGCTGGAATATGGAGAATTTATATTATATTATATTCATTATAGAGTATCTTTATATTATTCTGACGAACTAGAGAGCCATTCGTTAAAAACTAGTATTGAGAGACTCTGAAGAAATTTTTTTCCCGGATTCTTTCATTTTATCTTATTTTATTATCAATTATATGATTTGATTTTATAATTCATTATTTTCTATCATTATTTATTTTTTATTAATTTTAAGAATTATCCGTGCTGAAATATTCTCTCATTCGATTTTATTCATTATTATATTTCAATTCTATTATTTATTATTTTTTTCCATATTTTAATTAATTATAATTTTATTATTTTCCATCATCTCATTCAATTCTTCAGTTTCCTTGTATCTTATCATTTTGATCTTATATTATTATTCATTTCAATTCGAATATGATTTCAAATTTTTTTTATTTTTTATTGTTCGTTATTTTAGTTTGATTTTGTCATCTTCATTTTTATTACATTCTTTTATTTTTATTGCATTTTATCATCAATTATGCGAATTCAATTATATAATTATTCAATATTCATCATTTTCTCAAATGAATTTAATCTTTTTCATTTATTTCTTATTTTACGGATTTTCTCGTCATTCATTCGTTTTTCTTCATTTTTTCAATTTGAATCTATAATTATTTATATCTTTTCATTTTTTTACGATCAATAATTTTTTTTCAAAATGCTAAAAACATGCAAAATGCCAAACTCGAATTTTACATGACTAAAAAAATGCTAGATTTAGATTTAGATCTAGAAATTCCGATCAACTTTGAATGACTGTTTCCACCAGAATAATCCAGGTCGGCTCATGAAGTATTTTTTTGATCATTTTACTGTTCTTCACAAATGCAAAAATGTGAATTTGAACGACGTACATAATATAGTGAGGTAGTAACGATTTTTTTCGCGGAAGCCTATTTTTCGTCATTTTCAAATAGAAAGTAAATTTTTCTCAAAAAAACTAATTGCAAATTCTCAATCTACGCCCCTGAATTAGTCATTACCGTAAGTTTGGTAAAGATCAGATAAAAAAAATTTATTCGAAAAAGTACAAAATTTTGCATGCATATGTATGGAAATTTTCGCGTTTTTCGAAAAAAAAATTTTGTAACCGATTGTTACCCAAACATTCACTTTTGACTGTTCATTATTTTAGTTTGATTTTGTCATCTTCATTTTATTATATTCTATTATTTTCATTGCATTTCATCACCAATTATTTGAATTCAATTATATAATTTTTCGATATTCATCATTTTTTTAAATGAATTTTATTTTTTCATTCGTTTCTTATTTTACGGATTTCCTTCATTATTTCAATTCAAATCTATTATTATTTATTTCTTTATAATCTTTGAGATTCATCATTTTTTCTTTTATTCCAATTCAAATATGATTTTCATATTTTTTTTTCTTCATTATTCATTATTTTCATTCACTGTTATAATGTCATTATTTCATTATATTAAATTATTTCTATTGCATTTAATCATCAATTATTCCAATTTGATCAAATTATTTCTCACTATTTTCCATTTTTTCAAATTCATTTCATTTTTCTATTCGGTTTCATTCTACGAATTAAATCGTCATAAAAATTCCCTCATTTGATTTTGTTCATTATTTTGATTGAAATATTATATTACATACATTTCAGAGTATCTTACCATTATTCTAATGAATTAGAGAGACATTCGTTGAAAACTAGTATTGAGAGACTCCATGAGAAATATAAGGAAATTTTTTCCCTGATTCCCAAACTTTGGAGGTCGAATCATAAAATGTCTTCATCCCAGCTTAACTACTCAATTTCGAATCGACGAACATCTCACCAATTTTCCCTTGAATATCTGATAACCCGACGTGGACGAAGGGCTTTTACAGTTGACAAAAACCCATTTATCAGAAGTTCCGTTTATTCAAGGAGTAACAGTCCCCATTCAACTCAACTGAGTGAATCGATATAAGCACAAAGAAACATCCAAACAGATCCGAGAGAACACTTCTTGTTTCGCGAGACATTCGGTGCCATTTTTCACCGAGTAAGACGGCGATCACATCGTGGAAGCTATGTAACTACACTTGTAGGGTTCTCCTTTCATCCTATACGATCGGAATGAATTTATGACGTCTTGAAGGAAATCGGAGAAAATAGCGTTTGGAATTATTGGAACTGGGCCACGAAGAGGAAAACTTGAAAGCTTTTCACTGGGAGCCTAACTTCCCACAACATTACATAATGAAGATAGTGTAATATTTGGGAATATGAATTGATTGTTCTCAAATTTGGTTACACATCTCGGAGAAGAGTCTGTATATTCGTCCATACATTGTGTTACTTCGAATAATCAATGGATGTCGTTAATTTGAGACGTGCAACTCAGATAACAAGATTTTAGTGAAGGCAAGTCATTCATCGACTACATTGTAGTCGATGGATGTTGTGACTACAGGGCGAGATAAGGTCAAGGAAAGGGGAGAATATGCGACTACCATTGATTGTGGGAAAATTTCGGAGGAAGAATTCAAGAACGTGGGTGTTCCGAAGCCAAGTGAGAGGCACTGAGAAAAATTCCCACTCAGGAATTAGGTTTTTGAAGGGGGAAAAGTTTAGCTTTGGGGGACCCTGGAAGAGTTAAGGCAGTTGCTCACTGCTCTTTTCGGACAATAGATTACAAATGGTGACAGCGGTTAGAAATATAAAATAATACTAAAATTCCATCTCAATAACTTGTACTATTACTCAGGGTACAAGTCGTATTTTTACAATAGTACCTAGTAAACTTCTCAAATTTCAATATCTCTTGTTCCAGATGAAACCTATTTGACGTCAAGGAGCTTCCATCCACCATGAACTCAAGTGGAGGCGAGTCCTCCTCAGCCCAGCTGGTGGTAACGACGCCCTTCCCGAACGTCTCGACGAACTTAAGTGACATCGTGGTGGCGGACAACAGCGATTTCGTACCTCTCAGCGAAAGACCAGAGACCTACTTCGTTCCCATCCTCTTCTTTGTGATCTTCGTGGTCGGCACCCTCGGGAACGGCACCCTCGTTTGGATCTTCATGAAGCATCGCACCATGAGGAACGTGCCAAACACGTAAGTACTACAAACTTTATATAATTATATTTCTGAAATCGAAAGCCTTGTTTTGAAAAAACAATCTTTATTTACAACGGACGATTATCCGACCTATCTAGCAGACAGTTAGAAAGAAACTACTTTAATTATTGACGATTGATCGTCTTCAGAGGTATTTATAACCTTATCTGAAACTTCTATAAGGAAAATAACAAACAATGAACACCTGCAATGTGCGTCATTGGAAATTGAAAGCTAATCAAAACAATACATAGTAGTATAAATATCAAATAAATGATAGATAAAAGGTTCATCTGAAATATACAGGGATTATGTAATTATATATTTTCGTTTCCAGATACATCTTGTCGTTGGCCATAGCGGATCTTCTGGTGATTGTTAGCAGCGTGCCCTTCACCGCCATCATCTACATAGTGGACCATTGGCCTTGGGGCGAGATGATGTGCAGGGTGTCGGAGACGGCGAAGGATATTTCGGTCGGGGTCTCGATATTCACGTTGACGGCCCTTTCTGGGGACAGGTTCTTCGCCATCGTCGACCCACTCAAGAAGTTTCACACCAGTGGTGAGTCCAGACTCTCGATCCATCAGAACCTTTAAAACTGCTACTTTATGTGATGAAATATTGTTTGAAAGTTATGAATATCTATCTATCTATCTATCTCGTCCATTCCAGTTAAAAGGTGACTGACAAGAAACTTTGTTTCTGGTTAGTTTCTAATAAGGTTGGGATGCACTTATGGAAATTGCCATGACGTCGAGTTGTCTAACACCAATACAGGGGTCCTTATATGAAAAGCAGAAACCCCCACGAAATTTTTCGTTGAAAAAATCAGATTTAAAAAAAAAGTACAAAAAAACAAATTTAAGAAAACAATTGTCATATGAAATTTAAATCACATAATAGTTATCAGTAATGATATATATATATATATATATATATACTTTTCAACAAACCACAAAATTCATTATGTTATTTCGGAAATTCATCAGCGTTGATTTTCGACGATCTGTCGTGTAACTGCCCCATTAGCACAATGATATTCATCGAGATATTGTCGATTATTAAAAATGTATGACCCCAACACGTGACATTTCGAGTCGGGAGTTTAATTGAGATCGTTATCTATTTTAATAACTGGTTGGTGAAGGTTATATTGGGACTCATGAAAATTGTGACTTGATAATGGGGTTGAATGTTTCATGTGCACTGAATAAAACGAATCCCGAAAATATTTCAACGCAACTATTGTTATAACAACAAGAAAAGACCGTTCTGAGAACAATCTGTACTTGCAATCTAACATGCCGATTCCGGTTTTAGTGAATTTCAACCTATGAACAGGAAAAAAAGGTATATGATCAAGGAACATAGTATAGGAAAGAACAGGGAAATAAGGGTTTAACAGAAAAACAGAGGTTAGAGTCAGGTTAGATCAGATCCGAGGAAGGAAGAAAGATTAGATCTGTAGCGATCTGCACCGACGGCTCAACATTTACCGTACCGCCCAACAGAGGGCGCCACCGAATAGACAAAACTCAAAAGATACTATCAAAAGGATGGAAAGCGACAGGAAAGGTGTGAGCATTTGGAGATAGTAATTCTCTAAGTCCGGAATACGAAAAAAATTTCTTTATATTTATTATGGAGTTTCTCAATACTTGTTTTCAACGAATGTCCCTTTAATTCCTTAGAATAATGCAATGATACTCTATAATGAATATTATATAATATGTATAAAAAAATCAAAAAATGGGGAATTTCCATGACGATTTAATTCGTAATATAAAAACGAATAAAAACATGAAATATTGAAAAATAATTCAATTTATTTGGAATAATAGATGATAAATGCAATAAGAAAAATTTCCCGGGATTCGTTTTTTAATAAAATAAAATAATGACATTATATAAAAAACGACAAGATAAATATAAATAAAAAAAGGAGTTGACAAAACCGAATGAAAATAATGAACGATTAAGAATGAAAAAATATTGAAATCATATTCGAATCGAAATGAAAAATAATATGAGATCAAAATGATGAAATACAATAAAAATATGGAATAGAATAAAAAAAAAAAATGAAAAAGAAATGATTGATCTCAAAAAATATAAAGAAATAATTAATAATAGATTCAAATTGAAATAAGGAGGAAAAAAAATGAGGAAATTTGTACCTGTAAAATAAGACACGAGTGAAAAAATAAAATGATGAATATTGAAAAATTATATAATTAAATTCAAATAATTGATGATAAACTGCAATGAAAATAATAGAGTATAATAAAAATGAAGATGACAAAATTTAACTGAAATAATGAACAATAAAAAAATTTGAATCATATTCGAATTGAAATGAATAATAATATAAGTTAAAAAATAGAACGAAATGATGAAATATAATGAAATTTTAACCGATAAAAAATATGAATAAAAGAATAATAAATAATAGAATTGAAAAATAATGAAGAATATCGAATGAGGGAATATGTCACCAAGGGAAAATTCGTAAAATTAATGGAAAATGAATAATGATAGAAAATTATGAATAATAAAATCAAATCAGATAATCAATAATAAACTAAGATAAAATAAAAGAATAATAATATAAAATAATAAATGATAAAATGAATTGAAATAATAAAATGCCAACCCGCTGAAAAAATTATATAAAATTTTATTTGAATTGAAATGATTATTGTAATGAGATCAGTGCTGGAATACAATGAAATAATGAATCATGAAATGAAATGGAATAAAATTAATAGAATGAAAAAGATTTGAAAAATTTCTCCTGTAGAAGTAACCGACTTCCTGTTGTATATCCTGGAAAATTTCTTTGAATGTAGCCACAAAAAATATAAGTCAAATTTAGTCCGTTGAGGCTTTCAATCTTCATCATAGAAAAACGACCATAAATCCACCATACCATTTCACTAAATCACACATCTCCCATTCAATTATTCTACCAGACATCCCCATTCGTTATCCCGACGATTCATTCGAATTATTCCCGGTCCCTTTTACTGGCCGCTTTCAACCCGAAGAGCGAAAATTCCACTTGGAAGATATATCTGATCTTCCACTGATTATTCATCTTAAATGGCATAATTAAAAGTTTCATCTTTGAGCTCACCAATTCATTCATAACGCGCGATGAATTGGGTTATACCTTTTTTTCCTCATGAAAAATTTTTGTTGCACTGAAAAAAATTTTCCAGGATATACAACAGGAAGTCGGTTACTAGGAGGAATTTTTCAAATCTTTTTCATTCTATTAATTTTATTCCATTTCATTTCATGATTCATTATTTCATTGTATTTTAGCACTGATCTTATTACAATAATCATTTCAATTCGAATAAAATTTTATATAATTTTTCCATCGGGTTGGCATTTCATTATTTCAATTCATTTTATCATTTATTATTTTATATTATTATTCTTTCATTTTATCTCAGTTTATTATCAATTATCTGATTTGATTTTATTATTCATAATTTTCTATATTATTCATTTTCCATTAATTTTACGAATTTTCCCGTGGTGAAGTATTTCCTCATTTGATTTTCTTCATTATTTTAATTTGATTTTATTATTTAATATTTTTTATTCATAATTATTCTATTATATTTCATCATCTCGTTATATTTTTCATTATTTTGATATTATATTATCATTCATTTCAATTCGAATATGATTTCAATATTTTTTTATTTTTTATTGTTCAATTTTTTCATCTTCATTTTTATTATATTCTATTATTTTCATTGCATTTTATCATCAATTATTTGAATTTTATTATATAATTTTTCAATATTCATCATTTTATTTTTTCATTCGTTTCTTATTTTACAGATACAAATTTCCTCATTTGTTTTTCTTCCTTATTTCAATTTGAATCTTTTATTAATCATTTCTTTATATTTTTTGAGATCAATCATTTTTTTTTCATTTCATTTTTTTATTCTATTCCTCATTTTTATTGTATTTTATCATTTTGATCTCATATTATTTTTCATTTCAATTCGAATATGATTTCAATATTTTTTTTTTCTTTATTGTTCATTATTTTCATTCGGTTTTGTCAACTTCATTTTTTATTTATATTTATCTTGTCATTTTTTATATAATGTCATTATTTTATTATATTAAATTATTCTCATTGCATTTCATCATCTATTATTCCAATTAAATTGAATTATTTTTCAATATTTCATGTTTCTATTCGTTTTTATATTACGAATTAAATCGTCATGGAAATTCCCCATTTTTTGATTTTTTTATATTTTATAATATTCATTATAGAGAATCTTTGCATTATTCTAAGGAAATAAAGGGACATTCGTTGAAAACTAGTATTGAGAAACTCCATAATAAATATAAAGGGAATATAAAGGGAATATGTCACATTCCCTCATTTGATTTTCTTCATTATTTTCAATTCTATTATTTATTATTCTTTTATCCATATTTTTTATTGGTTGAAATTTCATTATATTTCAGCATTTCGTTCTATTTCTTATCTTATATTGTTATTCATTTCAATTCGAATATGATTCCAATTTTTTTTATTTTTTATTGTTCATTATTTCAGTTAAATTTCGTCATCTTCATTTTTATTACATTCTTTTATTTTCATTGCATTTAATCAACAATTATGCGAATTTAATTACATAATTTTTCAATATTCATCATTTTCTCAAATGAATTTTATTTTTTTCATTTATTTCTTATTTTACGGATTTTCTCGTCATTCATTTGTTTTTCTTCATTATTTCAATTTGAATCTATAATTAATTATTTCTTTATATTTTTTAAGATCAATAATTTTTTTTCGAAATGCTAAAAACATGCAAAATGCTAAACTCGAATTTTACATGACTTAAAAATGCTAGATTTAGATTTAGAAATTCCGATCAACTTTGAATGACTGTTTCCACCAGAATAATCCGGGTCAGCTCATGAAGTATTTTTTTGATCATTTTACTATTCTTCACAAATGCAAAAATGTGAATTTGAACGACGTACATAAGATAGTGAGGTAGTAACGATTTTTTTCGCGGAAGCCTATTTTTCGTCATTCTTAAATAGTAAGTAGATTTTTCTCAAAAAAACTGATTGCAAATTTTCAATCTACGCCCCTGAATTAGTCATTACCGTAAGTTTGGTAAAGATCAGATAAAAAATTTTTTCTCGAAAAAGTACAAAATTTTGCATGCAGAAGACACGAATTTACGGAAAATTGCTTTTTTTTCGATTATCTTGACTTTTATCTTTCCGAACTTTTTTTTATCCAATTTCCACAAAAATCATTGTCATCATCAATTCAATGCCGTAGATTGAGAATATGTGATCAGTTTTATGGTGAAGTCAGTTATAGCCGTAATCGGCAACAGTGCGTTCGATATCATCGAGATGATTATCTAATCAAATCGGTAGAATAATCTGAATTTCTATGAGAAATACCAAACATTCCTGTTGAATTTATTTTGTCCATACTGTTAATCGTACAAATATTGTTGGGTTATACTCACAAAATTATTATATTTTACTAAATATTCCTGTAATATTAACGGAAATATCCCTTTTAGATTAAAAGTACTTGATCACTGCTATACTTTCCATTTTTTCTGTTCACAGAACTCAAGTCACTTAAACTGGAGTAGGCATGTTAGATTGCATTTACAGATTGTTCTCAGAACGATCTTTTCTTGTTGTGATAAAACCGGAAATTCCTGGGATTCGTTTTTTCCAGTGTACTTTACTAAATTGACGATTGAAGCTGATCATTTTCCACCCTCCCCATATCTTCGCGCCGACATCGTTATATTTACATTAATTAAACGGCATCATTTTTATGACGTGCAGGATGAAAACTCCGCTTTTATGATGGCATAAAATGCGGTTAACGTTTACGCGCGAAAGGCACTCGAAGAAGGAGACGTCTCCACTTGAAATTAATCAACTACACGAATTTTCTGGATCCTTGGGGAAGCTGTATTCATCAAAGGAACAATGGTTTTCGAGGTTCACTTCATTCAGCTGAAGTTTTCATTTTGGTTTATTCTGTAGGTGGAGGAAGGAAAGCAACGAGGATCACCCTGTGTATAGCGGTCTCGATATGGGCTCTGGCGATCCTCTGCGCCACCCCTGCCGCTCTGGGGTCCCACATCAAAGACATTTACGACGAAGAGATGAACATCCACTTCTCCGTCTGCTATCCCTTCCCAGAAGACTGGCTGGATGGCAACTACCCAAGAACTATAGTCTTGGTGAAGTTCTTGGTCCTCTACGTCGTCCCCCTCACCATCATAGCCGTATTCTACATGAACATGGCGAATCACCTCATCATAAGCACCAGGAACGTACCAGGAGAGGCTCAAGGCACCCAAAGACAGGTAATGGTTGGAACTTTAAACGTCTCAAACCACACAGGAAGGTTTTTCTTGCAGATAAAGGCGAGGAAGAAGGTGGCGATCACCGTCCTCATCTTCGTGGTGGCGTTCGCCATATGTTTCCTGCCTTTCCACATGTATCTGCTGTTCTTCTACTTTTACCCGAACTTCAACGAGGTCTACAACGCCTTCTGGAACTACTTCAGAATCGTGTCCTTCTGCCTTTTCTACCTCCACTCGTGCTCCAATCCTGTAGCTCTGTACTGGGTGAGTGGCGCGTTCAGAAAACACTTCAACAGGTGAGTTCGAGGGGTGAATTTGGGAAACATGAACATGTCTCCACTGTCTGGTTTTATTGAAGTCTTAGTTTCTTTCCGTTTTTGAATTAATTTAATATGTTACGTGATGGTTATTTACCTTCATACTACCATCGTTACGAAAGGCATCAACCTTAATGAGCAATAAAATCGTGATCTCAGGGTTCCTGACAGAATCAATAACTCCCTTCAGGTTTCACAATTATAATAAAAATTCAAATCTACAATTGTTTACAACAAGTTGAGATCGACCTCTGAACAAATTAATTTATACAATGTTAGTGTTACTTAGCTTAATCATTTCTCCTAGATCTTTAGGTGTATTTCCTCCATAAAATATCGTCTTTCAATGCTCAAGATAAGTCCAACTCCAAGGGTGTGCCTTCAGTCTTGAGGAAGCTGTGCTAAATGTCCCAATCTCAGAGGAAGAGCTTGCTAATCCCAGGGAAGAACTTTTCTAATCCCAGGGGAAGAGCTGTGAATTGTTTAAAATTCATTAGAGAAAGTTACAGTTTCCCAAGCACTCCTTCAGGTCTAAATACGTCATTAAAGGAACCAAAACTTACGGAAAAGATAAATTGTAACCTGAAGGAAGCTTTGAAATAATAAAAATACAACTATCAGGCAAAGAGAATGCAAAATATAAGATAGATACTTGAGGTAAGCCATGGATCTAACCTGAAAGAAAACGTGCACAAGAATATCTACTGTCTCTGTGAATTATTCCAGATCTTAGTAGACCATAGGGAAGACTTACCGTGAGAGAATTTCACGCCGAGACAAATTTGGATGTATATTGAACAGTTAAACATCCAATGATGGTAAGTGACAATTCCACTGTTCACTTCAACTCGAAATCGATATCATCGAATCAATTCCAGATCGCGAAATGGCGAAACGTAAAGGTACAGATTCGGACTGTGCGCAACGACACAGCGGTTCAAAGACAGTGGCGTCTCAAGGGAGGACTGTTAACCCGTTACAGACTTCATTGAAAATAGGCAGTGGGGACATGTTCATGTTTTCCAAATTTGTTTATTCCTCTTTTTGAGTACATAGAAAACTATTCTTCTTTCATTGCAACATCCTTGTAAGGGGAATGTGTACTGTGTGCTATTCAACGAATGATCTGAATTGATCCTCCAACAAAATGGAATGACTCCAATCTACTCTGTGCCTCTTCGAAAGTCTTGTTTGAGTTTGGAATAATTGATTTCTCTCAGACAATCTACCCCAGATTGGTGAAGTAGATTGGGGATGGCCCCATTTACCCCTAGGGGTGAAATTTTTCATTTTCTCCAGAAATTTCCGTGGTGCTCCCCAATTAAACTGTACCTTTCGAAGCCAATTTTTCGTGACCTTCAGAATATCAACAGAACCATCTCGAAAAGCCCCCCCACCCCTTTATTACCAGTCACGTTCTCGGTTTCATCTTCCTCCTCGAATTTCCTCCAGCGTCAGATACATCCCCTGTTAATTGCAACAGGATCTCGTCTTCGAGACGAACGTGAGAATCCTCCCGACCGCCCTCCCGCAACCAGATGGGGTAAATTGGCGCTACACTGGATCTGGATCTCTCCAGAGACTATTGCTAAGATCGGTTATGAATTATGAAGTGGATTTGGGGGAGGTTTACATACGGGGTAGTTTGGAGTGATAACGTTTGTGGAGTTCTGTTATTAGGCAGTTCTGTTTTGATTTGAACCGTTGTCTTTGCTTATTCTCGAGTACAGTGGCGCCGCTAGGGGGTTGTGGGGGATTTAGGGGTGTACACCTCCCCCCACCGAAAGCCACAAACAAATTTTTCATTATGCATAAAGATCTATCTATCATCTAAGTTAGCTTCTTAAGTCGAAATGGTGCAAACGAAAAAATGTTTCTCAGTTTTATTTTTTATTTCTTTTAATAAATTTTTTGATTTTTGGTTTGTATTCATAGTTCATAGTTTTTTCGACCAAAAATTCGGAATATTTTAACTCGATTTGATTGAATAAGAATAAAGTGGGAAAGTCGCTGGTTAATTATATGAAAACCACGATTAATTCTGACGAGTAGAAATCGAGATATGAAGGATTGAAAGTTGGAAAAATTCCATTTTAGCGTTGAAAAAATCAAAATTGGTTTTATAAGCGGGAGAATTTATGTTTCACCTTCCTATTCCTAAAAAATATTCTATTCTTTGTTAAAATATTTAACCATATTTTTTTATTTTTTCATTTGGAGATTTTATGTTTCACCTTTATTCATAAAAATTATTTTATTTTATTTCTCTGTTGAAAAAATTAACCATTTTTTTTTATTTTCTCATATGGAGATTTTATGTTTCACCTTTAGGATAAAAGTCATTTTATTCTTTGCTGAAAAAATTTGCATTATTTTTTTTATGTTTTCATATAGACTTTTTATGTTTTCATATAGACATTTTATGTTTATTCTTAGTTGAAAATTCTTTGTTGAGAAAATTAATCATAATTTTTAATTTTTTTATATGGAGATTTTATGTTTCGCCTTTATTCAAAATTATTATTTATTCTTTGTTGAAAGAATTAATAATATTTTTCTTATTTTTTCATATGGAGATTTTATGTTTCAATTTTATTCATAAAAATTATCTTATTTTCTGTTGAAAAAATTGACTATATTTTTTTTATTTTTTCATATGGAGATTTTATGTTTCACCCTTATTCATAAAATAGTTATTTATGTCATAAGGATCATAGACACGATCATTATGGAACAAGTCGTGAATGTCATAATGATTGTTTATGGTTCGTATTACATATAAAATTTTATCTGATGGCATTTATATTAACACATTTTCGAAAAATTGAAAACTGCATTTTTGTCATGTCACAATGACAACTATTTTTAATGGAGTAAGTATATGTGTAGTTTCAAATATCAGTAGGTTAGTGAGCTGTGCTTTGCCATTTCCTTGACAACGTCAGCTTGTAACGGCAATATTTATTTATCTGCTGTCAAACAATTGTCACGTAGAATTAAATATAATTTGAATAATAATGAGTAATTCTGAAACTGGTAGTTAGCCTTCTGGTTTGGAAGAAATGACGCGAAATATCGTTGACTCCCTTTGCCGGAAAAATCACGGAGTGTATATTAAATAGCGTTTAATCGGTACGAAGAATGGCGTTCTACTAAGAAAATCAAGAATATCACTCATGAAAAAGTATTGTTGGCTTACTTTGAATGCTTATCTAAGGAAAGAAAACCATCTTCTCTCTGGTCGTATTATTCGATGATAAGGAGTATTTTATTAACAAGAAAAAACGTCGATATTAGCAAGTACCTACAGCTGGTTGCATCACTAAAACGTAAATCAGAAGGTTGCAGAGCTGAAAAATCCAAAATTTATACTAAACAAGATGTCACAAAGTTTTTAACGAAAGCATCAGATGATACATATTTATATTTCAAAAAGTTGCTATGATAATTGGACTAAGTGGAACATGCAGAAGAGAGGAACTGACAAATATGCTTGTTGAAAATATGATAGATGAAGAATCCGTTTCAAGAATAATGTTACAAACAGAATTACAAGTTTACCACAAAGCATCAACTACTGATGTTAAGACTCTAAAATCCATTGAAATTAATATTGCAAATTGTAGTGATTGCTCTTTTACCATTTATAATAAATAGTTTTGTACATAGTTATGCATTTTGAAAGAACTTTTTTGATCACACCATCGCATACTTTTTATATAGAATTTCATTATGGTACTTGGTACCATAATGAATTCATTACCATTCAGTACCATAATGAGCTTCCTTATGTCATCAAAATTGAGTGAGATAAAGTTGTTATTATGACATGCCATCAGATAAAGGAATTAACCATATTTTTCCTTATTTTTCCATATGGTGATTTAAGAGATTGCCAAATAATAAATTCACGAATCATCTGATTTCGTTTTATGTTTCATCTTTATTCATAAATATTTTTTTATTCTTTGTTCTCTCACTATTATTTGAGAAAAATCAATTCACCTTGCCTTGGATAAGTACATAGTACATCGAGTTTATCCTTCGCTAGCTCTACTGACGAGCCATAAATGGCGGAACCAGTCTACAGATGCAGAGGATAAATTTGATGTTCTATGGGGTTACGTGTATTGATTTGTTGGCTTGCTTTATTAGTTTATCTATAACAATTTTTTCTTGATTCATCATTGTCATTTGAAAACTTCAGATAGACAACCAATATATATTTCCGTACGTAGTACTTTTTTGCTGTCGCACAATTACAATTACACTCGATCATAGAAACGATCGCGCGTAAGGCCTCAGCTCTCGCATTTAACCAGCGACCAAAAAATTATCAAACAAAAAAGTCGACTCCCCAACCTATCGAAATTGACGCCATCAAAAGTAACGACCAAAACGAAGAGCACCATCTTTGTGTATCGATATCCGGGGTTATTTTTATCACGGAATCATGAAATTGTATAGAAAAACACTAGCCGGTCATAATGGCACATACGGGAATGCCACCTTCCGCTTCGCTTTTATATCGCACATAACGTTTTATGGGTAATCGAGGCTTTATCGACGAAATATACTCCGAGAATTATATAAATGAAACTGAGGTACTCCGGAATCAGAAAATCGTAACTTTGAAGTTTATGTCAATTTTATAATTTTGGGGTGATAGGGGGAAGTCACCTTGTGTCTGCGACAGGCGTGGGACCATTCGAGCATATACATACTATAATATTTCTTTCGCCTTTGGACTTGGAGAATCGTCGTAAATAATATAAAATCATCTGCACATCAAAGGATATTGGAAAATTCCTTATCTCATCTGGGCCAGAAGAGCCCATTCGTATGGGCATCCCATAAGGTTGATGGATGGTGAAGAATTGCACTGTTATCGGGTAGAGCCAGCGAGCATCGAGTGAATTTTACAGCCCCTTTGTGCGGGGATGCACGTCTTTGAAGGATTGTTTCGTATGGAAATTCTTCAGACGACTTTTTGTGTTTTTCTCGCCGGAGTATTTGAATAATGGCGGGAGATATGGGGGGAGAAGCCTCCGGATGTTATACAGAATGAGAAATATCTGTGTAGGTTTGGTTGTTTATAACGCATCTTCTGATATATTTCGAGTTATTAGGTGTCTCAAAAATAATTCGCGAGTTTTAAAGTTTTAAAGATCCCCATTTTCAAATGTCCATATTCAAGATTTTCTTGAATGGAAATGAATGGACCATTATGGTTGTGGATTTTTGTTTCATTGGGCTGTATCCTTTGACTACCGAAAAAAAGTGTTTCAGAGTTCCAAAAACGTTTCTACAAGATTTTATAATTCTTTATACCAAAACTCTTTTTTTTTGTGTTTTTCAAGAAATGTTCCAATGAAACCATAAGGTCTATGAAAAAACGACCTACATATTCGTAAACAGCGTTGTCTAATTATTTCATACTATAAATTTCCAGGAGAAAATCGAACAAAAGTTTTATCACCGAAAAATATTCTAAGAAAAATAAAAAAAAAAATTTTTTTTGGTAGGAGAAAAAATATGTGTTTTCCATATGAATTGAAGGTGTGGATTCCGAATATGTACTTGCTTTCCACGTAAAATGATTTTTCTGGTCGCTACTTCACTCTGAAGTGGAAAGTTTTAAAGATCTACATTTTTAGATGTCCAAATTCAAGATTTTCTTGAATGGAATTGGATCGACCTTGTAGGTGTGGATTTTTTTCCATTGAGATGCATCTTTCGACTACCGAAATAAAGTAGTTTAGAATTCCAAAAGTGTTTCTGCAAAATTTTATAAGTTTTTATACCAACAAATCTTTTTTCTTGAGACTTTCGGAAATGCACATATTTGTTAGCGTTGTCGAATTAGTTCATACTTTAAATTTCCAGGAGAAAATCGAACAAAAGTTTTTTCACCAAAAAACATTCTGACTAAATATTAAGGAAAATTTGGAAAAAAAAAATTTTTCGGTAAAGGGAAATAATAAGTGTTTTTATATAAATTTCGAGTGTAGATTCCGAGTATGTAGTTGCTTTCCACGTAAAATTATTTTTCTGGTGGCTACCTCACTTTGAAGTGGAAAGTTTTAAAGATCCACATTTTCAAATGTCAAAATTCAAGATTTTCTTGAATGGAATTGAATCGACCCTTGTGGGTATGGATTTTTTTTCATTGAGATGCATCTTTCTACTACCGAAAGACACTAGTTTAGAATTCCAAAAACGTTTCTGCAAAATTTTATTATTTTTTATACCAACAACTCTTTTTTTTGGAACTTTCAAGAAATGTTCCGATGGAACCATAAGGGCTTTAGAAAAACGACCTACATATTTATGAACAGCGTTGTCGAATTAGTTCATACTATAAATTGTCAGGAGAAAATCGAACAAAAGTTTTTTCACCAAAAAATTTCCTGACCAAATTTCCAAATATAAGGAAAATGTTGCAAAAAAAATTTTTTTCGGTAAAAGGAGAAAATATGTGTTTTCTTCATGAATCGAAAGTGTACATTCCGAATATATGATTGCTTTCCACATAAAATAATTTTTCTGATCGCTACTTCACTTTGAAGTGGAAAGTTTTAAAGATCCACATTTTCAAATGTCCAAATTCAAGATTTTCTTGAATGGAATTGGATCGACCCTTGTGGGTGCGGATTTTTTTCATTGAGATGCATCTTTCGACTATGGAAAGAAAGTAGTTTAGAATTCCAAAAACGTTTCTGCAAAATTTTATAATTTTTTATACCAACAACTCTTTTTTTTGGGACTTTCAAGAAATGTTCCGATGGTACCATAAGGGCTATAGAAAAACGACCTACATATTTATGAACAGCGTTGTCGAATTAGTTCATACTATAAATTTCCAGGATAAAATCGAACAAAAGTTTTTACACCAAAAAATTTCCTGACCAAATATAAGGAAAATGTTGCAAAAAAAATTTTTTTCGGTAAAAGGAGAAAATATGTGTTTTCTTCATGAATCGAAGGTGTACATTCCGAATATATGATTGCTTTCCACATAAAATAATTTTTCTGATCGCTACTTCACTTTGAAGTGGAAAGTTTTAAAGATCCACATTTTCAAATGTCCAAATTCAAGATTCTCTTGAATGGAAATGGATCGACCCTTGTGCGTGTAGATTTTTTTTCATCGAGTTGCATCTTTTGACTACCGAAAGAAAGTAGTTCAGAGTACCAAAAACGTGTCTACAAAATTTCATGATTTTTTATATCAATTTTTTCTTCAAATAAGCCTTCGCGACACTAGACCCATAAAATTGAATTTGAAGTTTCAGCTTTATATTCATGAGTTCATAATGAACGATGGTGAATATTCATTATTTAAATGGATCTAGACTTCCGTCGTGAGATGTAAAGCGATAAACGATCTCTTAGATGTTTAATTCCCGCGGAGGAGCGGCATCGTTATTATCCGGTTAAGAATGCAAATTCGATAAACATCCTCAGGAGAAATCAATTTCGCCACAAAATTCACTGAAAAATCAAAAATTTTCTCTTTTCAGGTACTTACTGTGTATAAAAAGCAAAAGAACACGCTGCAACACCTGCCAAGGGCACCACGCCACCTCCATGTCGATGTCGACGAAGAGAAACCAATCTATGTCCTGCACCAAGAGCACCAACTTTTCCACGAAGAAGAGACCCAGAAACATCGAGAACAACCAAGAGACCTCCATAATACTCCTGCCCAGTGGACAAGACCAGGCTTGTACGAAAATGTGAAGAGGGAGATGAAGGTAGAATTAAATGGACCAAAGTTCGAATGAGATATGCCAATTAATTTTAATGAAGATTGGGAATATATGTCTTAGAGTACATCGCGAAAAAACGCCCGAACATAGAAAGGACGTCAGAAATGGGAGGAGCTTGGACTATGTTTGACATTTCGTCAAACATCGTTGTGGCTCCTCCCATTCCTTACGTCCTTTCTATGTTCGGGCGTTTTTTCGCGACCTTCTCCATGTGACAGTATGACGTCATATTTCCCATATTTACTGAATTACTGGTGTCTAAATATCCTTATGAAGATACTGACACAACTTGAGTTAAAAAGTTTCATAAATGCAAACGTCAAAATAAATGCTTGAATGGAGTAACAAAAACTTAAAAGCTGAAAAAACATTTCCATCAATCTTGAATCCTCATTAAAATTCGCGAAAAGAAAACAATGGTTTTCACGAGTTGTTAGCCAGAAAGATGCCTAATCCAGCTACTCGTTGCCTCCAGGAAACGATTAATGTTAATTAAGTCGTTGAACTTTTTTTTCTATATAAAATGATATCTGGATGGTTTCTTTCGACAATGTTCTCTGAATTAACATCGAATTTCTTGAAACGACATTTTCGGTTTATGACAGCAAGAACAGTTCCCCTTTCATTTATGAAACTCTTGGATCTCTATCGAGAATTATTCAACAATTAAATTGTGGTTAATCTAACGAAACTGCACCAAGTTCTTGCGTTTTTCACCTATTTAATAAATGTCGAATATCCTCACTTACCTAAGGCTTTAAGCTTCGAATTGAAGAGTATTATTTTATTTACAATGACGTGTATATAATGCATTTGAAATATATTTATGTAACCCATAGCCTATATAAAATATAATTGAAGAATATCTGATGTTATTTAAATGTGCTCCCAATATATTTGTTGAAGAATATCTTCTTTTATTCACGCTCAACCACTCTATGGGATTTTCATCTCAAATGAGGTTATGAGCAGTAGATCAAATGAGCCACATCTGTCATAATTGGTCGACGTTGCCAGATATAATTCAGTTACGTCGAACGAAAAGATTTTTGTGGGAGACCAGAAGTGTCCATTGGTGGCAGGAAAGGTCTTTGACATAGTGACATCACCATTGTCTTTCGAGAATGTTGAGAAATATGCAATGCAGTCGCCGTGGGATCTGTTGAATTATGTATAAGTCGTCGTCGTATGTGCTGTAATAACGAATAATAAAATCAATGTCCACTGTTATTTACTGTTACTTAGAAGTGGAACTTCCTTTGAGACAGAAGACTCGATATGATTATTCCGAATGTACATTTATTGTTTTTCACGATTCTTGGGAAATATTCTCCTTGAATAAACTTTGGTTCGATAGTCTTCCTACAGAACGTACCAAAAATTCTGCGACCTCAACCTGGAGCTTATGTTGGGACTTGAGTCCCAATTTTCAGTTTTCTGCTTATATCGCCCGAACGATGGGTCGTATCGTAAAACATACCATGTGAGGAGTAAAAGCTCTTGAAATTTTCTACAAAATAGTTTCTCCTACTTTTTTCTGCAACTCTATCAGTTTATGAGATATCCGCAGCCAAAGTCGCTAATTGAAGAAAACTGCTTTTTAACTTTAACAAACATTCCCTTCTAGTACCCCAGCCTTTCACTTTTCTGCCATACCCTTCGGGGAAGAAGTTGAAGGACATTACATTTTCTTCACATCGAGTCTCAATTAAATTCTGTATCATAAACAGGTCCAAACTTACTGAATTCTTCAGATTCACTGTTAATTTAGACGACAACCTTCTATTCCACTTCGAGGGTTTATAGGTTGATACTGGCTGCATAATGGTGGTAGAATTAATGAAAAGATGATAATTATTCAAAAAACAACATTTCTTGACAGATTCAGTACATAAAGCAAGTATGAGTTGGTAGGGAGTTGTCTTCAAAAATTAACAGTAAATCTAAAAAAATTCGTAAGTTTGGACCCGTTGACGACACAGAACTAAATTTCAACTCTTTATGAGGGAAATTTGATGTTCTTCAACTTCTTTTCAGATGGGCATGCCAGAAAAGTGAAAGGCTGAGGTGCTAGAAGGGAATGTTTGTAAAAGTTAAAAAGCAGTTTTCTTCAATTATCGACTTTTGGCTGCAAATATCTCAAGAAATATTTGAGCTAAAAGAAACTAATGAATAGAATCTAATAGGAAATTCAACAATCTTTCATTTTATTTGATATAAGTTTTACTGTCTGATGTAGCGTTTGGGCGATATGAGCAAAAAACTGAAAATTCTGAACTTCAAGCTCCAGGTCCAGAATTGGCCGATACGCAGTTTCCACCTGAAGATGACCTGTTTCTACAGAAATTCTAACCAAATACAGAATTCGGCAATTATTCCATTTCCTCTCGCGTTGAACCCGGAAGTCTGAAACAATTTCATCCCCTTCGAATCCCTCGAAATCAAAAAATATTCCTGCTGTCGCTTATATAGGGGGAATTTCCTGTAGAAATAAACCGAATTCCTGTTGTATAATTTCTTCGAGAGAGTCTAATCTCAAGTCAAATCAAAAACATCAAAGAATGCGATTTTTTTCGGGAAATGGATGGAGGGGGTCAACCCACCCTCGGTGCCCCCCTCGAGTGGAGCAAATCGAGTCTCCTTCAGCTCCACATCCAAAACACTCGAGCATAAAACGGATTAAGGTCGGATAACTTTCGAGTCCTCTCCAACCAACTATCCTCCTTCGATGACAGCGTCCAACCCCTCCGCCCATCTCATTTAGTCGGTTCCCCGAGAGATTTATTGCTTTGTTGGGACCGCGAAGAAGTAATAGTTTGCGAACTTCATTACCGTTCCGCTGGTTATCCGAGTAAAATACAAAACGAAGAGGTTGAAAGTTGCGGAACGAAATCCTAGATCCAGGACCCCCTCGAGGAAAGACCTTCGACCTACACCCTTACAAAATAAAGACTGACAAATCGCACCAATCGAACAGGAATTTTTTTCATTCCGACAAGATGACCCATCGTAATCCACCCACCCACCGTAAAACCACACCGAAGGTCCTTCAGATGAGATAAACTCCGACTTGATTGAACAGGTTCGGGACCTGAAGAGCCATCGATCCCGCAAATGGGGATGCTGCCGAATGAGATGTCTGGCGATTTGTTCTTGGATTCGTTCGGCGGGCCCTGGAATGTAAATGAACACCTTTGAACGGGCAGATGAGGCTGCGAGATAAGATAAATTAAACCCTGATTACTGGGAGAATAGGGGGTTGACAAAAAAAAGTTTTGGTCTTGCCTGCATCTCAAAAGATGTGGAATCCTCGTTTTCTTTGTTGATTGAGGGGGGAAGGGGGGCACTTGGACTCGAGGAGAAGATCATTAAAATCCGCCAAGCAGATTCTGGAAATAAAGAAACTATAGACTACAAGAATCAACTGATATCTTGCTATAGTTGCAGGGCAATAAATAACTAAACTCTTCCAGAGTCACTCAAAGGTAAACTTTTTCCCCCTTCAAAAATCGAATTCCTGAGTGGACATTTTTCTCAGCGCCTCTCACTTAGCTTGGGAACACCCACGATCTTAAATTCTTTCTCCGAAATTTTCCCACAATCAATCGTAGCCGCATATTCTCCCCTTTTTCTTAACCTTATCTCGCCCAGTAGCCACAACATTGACTTGCCTCTATTGAATCCCCAAATATTACACTTCCATACGTTTCAAAATTGAAACCGGAACCTAAATCACCAAAAATCAACTAATCTCCCGACAGAATTAAATCGGGGAAATTTCGCGAATTCCTCTTCGGATTTCCCAGCGTCAAGGCAATTATTTTCAAACGATGGAACAAGGATTCTAACGACGTAAAATCAGATCTGCCGGCTTTTTTTTCCTTCGGAACGAAGTGAGGGGTGAGTCTTCGTTAATTCTGATTGTTCAACGACCGACGTAATGCATTTTGCGAAGTAATGATTGAAATTAATCGAATTTTGCCCTCTTCAAATTTTCAGAGTTTCCTAGGAGCTGCTAGGAATTCGAAGGGGATGAAATTGTTCCAGATCTCCGGGTTCAACGCTGGAGGAAATGAAATAAGTGCCGAATTCTGAATTAGATCAAATGTCATCTTCAAGAGGAAACTGCGTTTAAGCAAACTCTGGACCTAGAGCTTAAAGTTCACAATTTTCAGTTCTTTACTCATATCGCCCAAACGTTGCGTCGGACAGTAAAACGTATGATACACAAAATGAAAGATTGTTAAATTCCCTTCAAGATTGTTTTCATTATTTTTTTTTAACTCGGACATTTCCTGAGATATTTACTGCCAAAAGTTGCTAATTGAAGAACACCGCTTTATAACTTCAACAAACATTCTCTTCTAGCACCTCGGCCTTCCACTTTCCTGGCATAACCATCGGAAAAGAAGTTGAAGAACATCAAATTTCCCCTATAAATAATTCTAATTCAGTTCTCTATCGTCAACGGGTCTAAAGTTACGAATTTTTTCAGATATACTGTTAATTTTTGAAGACAACTCAATTTTAACTCATACTTTCTCTATGTAGTGCAACTGTCAAAAAACGTTGTTTTTTGAATAACTATCATCTTTCCATTAGTTCTACCACCATTATGCAGCCAGTACCAACCGATACAACCCCCGAAGTGGAATAGAGGGTTGTCGTCTAAATTAACAGTGAATCTTGAGAATTCAGTAAATTTGGACCTGTGAATGATACAGAATTTAATTGACACTCTATGTAAAGAAGATTTAATGTCCTTCAACTCCTTTCCTGAATGTTATGGCCGAAAGGTGAAAAGCTGGGGTGCTAGAAGGGAATGTTTGTTGAAGTTAAAAAGCAGTTTTCTTCAATTAGCGACTTTGACTGCGGATATCTCTAAAACTGATAGGGTTGCATAAAAAAGCAGTGAAAACTATTTCGTAGCAAATTTCAAGAGCTTTCATTCCGTACATGATGTATTTTTCGATACGACCCATCGTTTGGGTGATATGAGCGAAACACTGAAAATTGGACCTTTCGTCCCAACTTAAGCTCTAGGTTCAGGTCCCAAGATTTTTTGTATCTTACCCTATAAATGGGTGCAATCCGAAACGACGATTCAGAAGGAATTCTTCGAGCGAAGACGCCAACCAAAATCGACTAAAAATTGTTCAATAACGATTATCAGAGTTGCCCCCAGAGGGATCATAAATAATCTCTAATGGACTCCATACTTCCCATATGTTCCTCGAGTACGTTTTCGATACGGAAGTCCTTCCTCGATGATCACAAAGCCCGCCTATGTCCTAGGGACCTTTTGAGCCCTGGGCGATGACTTTGCCACGTGCCACGACCATCTGCTCTGGGTGTTTCTTTCAGGTCGGTAGCGGCAGATGGCACAAGGTTGAAGGTAGGGAGAAGAATAGACCAGACTCGCATTCAGAGTTCCTTCGGGGGGAATTCCAAGAAAACCAAGTGGAATTTTTCTTGATGAGGACGTTCGTAAGGGAGGGAAATTCTTCGTTAACTCTGGTTCACCAGGTGATTACCGAACGACCTGTTCCTGATTTTTCACGTAGAGTGATGATGGTTGATGAGAATTTAGAAAAGAAGAAGTTAACAAAGGGTAATGTTGAGGAATTCAACTACCTGGAGGACTGAATGTGGTAAGAAAATAAAAGACAAAATTGACAATACACGTATTCATACGTGAATAATAGTAGGAATTCTTTTTTTTTCGTGGTTCTATATGAAGAAGAATTTCGACAAACGTTGAAGTTGAGTCACTTTCTGCACAGAAGATTTTTTTCTGAATCATTCATCTTTGCTTTGGGAGTAAAAACAGTATCAAACGTGTCAGAAATTGAGATAATGAACGTAAAATTCTGATATTACTGTCACTTAGTAGATCGAGTGTATCACATCTGTCATATTTGGGTGACGTTGCCAAATATAAGTTTCCCATTCATCTATGTTTCGATTTTTTTAAATCTATACTTCCCAAATCGTTAACTATGTAAGCAATTCTCAAATTTCGATTTCCCTACGAATTGACATTATGATTATAACTGGCTGAAGCCATGTAATTTCAAGTTCTATGAGCGTAGATCTAATGTACCCTCTCTCTATGATCCAATCGGCGTCCTTGGTGGACTTAGAGGTTAGCGTCCTTCTTCGAAGGTGTTGTTTTAAATAAACAGTTTGTCCAAGTTAAATCTCCATCCACCATTGTTATTTTCCTCCAAAATCTCACAATTATATTCTTCAAAATAGCGCACGCCAATGAATTCCGAGAAAGTCACAATATAATCGAACCTCGTAATGCTTCAATGAGAATTCTGGACCGAATAAAGCAGCTGCCAAATGTCTGCCTGCCTCTACACCTGCCCTCAAACCCCGAAACGCAATGTTACGATTAATATAAACGAGGCTCGGAGGAATTCTGGGAAGGACCACATACGAGGTGCACTCTCGAATTGAAAAGATCTCAGTCGGTTACGTTCAATGTTCGTTCGTTCGACTTAAAAATCATTTCGTTCGCACTAGTTTTTACTCAACGCATATCTGGCAACGTCGCTCAACTATGACAGATGTGATACATTTGATCTACCATGTGACAGGAACATCGAAATATTATAACCTTAATTTCCCGCTGTTTTGAGTTTTAAAAAAAATAGAAGAATGGATGAATTTTGGCCATTGCTCAACTATGACAGATGTGATACATTTGATCTACTGTATGGCAGGAACTCCGAAAAATTGTCACAATTTCCGATCGTTTTGAATTTTTTGAAAATTAGGAGAATAAATGAATTTTTGCAAAGTCGCTCAACTATGGCAGATGTGATACTTTTGATCTACTCAATGAGAGAAATTTCGAAAAATTGCCTGAATTTCCAACTGTTTCGAATTTTTTTAAAATTAGGAGAATAAATGAATTTTGGCAACGTCGCTCAACTATGACAGATGTGATACATTTGATCTACTGTATGACAGGAATGTCGGAAAATTGTCTCAATTTCCGACAGTTTTGAATTTTTGAAAAATTAGTAGAATAAATGAATTTTGGCAAAGTCGCTCAACTATGGCAGATGTGATACTTTTGATCTACTTAATGAGAGAAATTTCGAAAAATTGCCTGAATTTCCAACTGTTTTGAATTTTTTAAAAATCAGGAGAATGAATTGATTTTGGCAACGTCGCAAATGACAGATGTGATACATTTTATCTACTGTATGACAGGAATGTAGAAAAATTGTCTCAATTTCCTACCGTTTTGAATTTTTGAAAAATTAGGAGAATAAATGAATTTTAGCAAAGTTGCTCAACTATGGCAGATGTGATACTTTTGATCTACTTAATGAGAGAAATTTCGAAAAATTGCCTGAATTTCCAACTGTTTCGAATTTTTTTAAAATTGGGAGAATAAATGAATTTTGGCAACGTCGCTCAACTATGACAGATGTGATACATTTGATCTACTGTGTGACAGGAACGTCGAAATATTACGCCCAAAATCTCAATTTCCGACTGTTTTGAATTTGAAAGAAAAAATGAGAGAAGAATAAATGAATTTTGAGGGTTGATAAACAGGGCATTTGAAAAAATTCATAAACACTGACATAAACTTTCTGTTAACCAAAACAGACAGTATGACTGATGTGTTACATTTGATCTACTGTCTGACAGGAACGTCGAAATATTAAGCCTATAACCTCAATTTCCGACTGTTTTGAATTTAAAGAAAAAATGAAAGAAGAATAAATGAATTTTAAGGGTTGATAAACAGGGCATTTAAAAAAATTCATAAACACTGACATGAAGTTTCTGTCAACCAAAACAGACAGTATGACAAAAGTTGTCATTTGATTTCAAAAACTTATTATCGAGTTATATCGAGTAATCAAAAAAACTCTATTTTTTTTTCACGTAGACCAGCATAAGGGTAAATTTCCGCACCCAATCGGCGCCTCACCCGAAATAATCCATGGGAATTTCGATACAAAATTCTTCCACCGTCAGTACAGAAATAACACCCGTGAGAAAAAACCCCGACGCCAAATTGCATAGGAATTCGAAACCAACCCCCTTTTGTGCCCGTTCCCATTCACACGGGGAGGCTGTTTAGGAACTTAGCCAGATCGCAACTACGCGAGATAAAGGATAAAGGCCGAAGAGAAAACCGATGACGACACGTCATGGTTTTCAAACTGTCCGGAAAATCTGGTTTTAGGGGTCGGTTTTCTAGGGGTTTTCGCCTTAATCACGTCCTCTTCTTTACTGGATTTCCGTCTAAGAAAAATGAGTCGTAATTTTCCGACTATTTCCCTGGCAATTTTCTGAGCTGATTGGATGCGGGAAAATTGTTCTTTTTCATTCGACAGTTTCTGAGATGAGAGTTTAATTGCAATTTTACAGTCGAGATGACAAGATTTCACGAAAGAAAATACGAAACAAATCCTTCCGGAATTGTAAATTAACAATTCTTTCTCGACGAGAACGCGTGCTTCTCGAGGATCGCGATCGACGCATATCCTCCCAAAGAGGCGTTCAAAGGAAACTGAGTTTTCCGTTCCCAATTACCAGATAATAAGGATAATCTCTCCCTAACAGGATTATCGGTATGCCGTCTGGGAAATATGAGTCATAAAAGGAACGCGATTTTCCGACTGGATTTCCACAATATCCCCGTTACAGGCAGGAAAATTGTTCTCGATAATTTTATGTCGCGATTTCCCGGTCGAATTTTCACAATTTTCCGGGCGTCTTCGCGGAAAAAATACGTATTCGGTTTCGCGAAAATTTCCGTTTCCTCTCGTTTTTCCAAGGTTCACGATGTACTTTATGACTAATGATATGTAGATTTGGACGTTGAAATTTATGCGGGAAACCTTGAAGAGCGAAGAATATAATCTGGACTCTTTGTATTCTTCGCAACTACCATTGTACCAACGGAGAATGGATGAATGAAAGGGATATGGGCAGATTACTGGTAGCTGGGTGCAGCTCGTTTGGTCAAATTAAATAAATCCCGGAGCTGAAATGAACTTCTTCAGCGTCAAGGCTCACCATCGAACGTATTAAATTTTCCACCCTTACCCGAAAAAAAATTGCGAGATGAACGAGTCTTTTCAACGCCATATTTTCATGAAAAATATCACTTTCCCTTCGTATACCGTCTTGCATTTGACAAAAGGGGGTGATAAAATTAATGTTGTTCCATAATTCAAGACCCGATAGAAACGTCAACCCCAATAATCTTCTCTCGGCGATAAAAAAAAGGGTTGCGTCGTCCCGAATTTTTCGAGTTATTTACGCAATCGATTCGATGGAAATCTTTCGAATAAGAAATTGCTCTATAAGTTATGCATGATGAAAATCAGAAAGCATTAACTGATTTTCAATGGACTTGATTTCATTAATTTTATTGGCACGTTCACGCTGGTTTTTGAACGCAACTATTGTTATCACAACAAAAAAAGAGAACAATATGTACTTGCAATCTAACATGCCGATTCCGGTTGAAGTGATTTGAGTCCAATGAACGGGAAAAACGGTAAGTATAGCAGTGATCAGGTACTTTTATTGCGGAATATTTCAGTTAATCTTACAGGAATATCTAGTAAAATATAATAATTTTCTAAGTATAACCCAACAATATTTGTACAACTAACAGTATGGACACATTAAATTCAACAGGAATGTTTGGTATTCTCATAGAAATTCAAATTATTCTACCGGAAGAAATCTTGTTTAGCTAACAATATTTTAATCTATGTTGTACCATATGGTTAAGGTTGTTTGGAATAAAATATCTGTTTTCGACGAAGGAACGAACATGATGAAACCGCGATTCGATAAGATTCAGATGTCGACATTTGAAATTCTCCAATCTCCTTTATGGAAATGGATCGACCCCGGTAAGTGTGGATTTTTATTCATTTATCTGCATCTTCTGGCTAATCGAAATAAATAACTGTGCAATTTCTACAGCATTTTCACAACATTTTATGATTTTTTTCGTCAAACAACTAATTTTCTCGATACTTTCCACTTATGCTGGGACTAAACGATAAGGAATATGAAGAAACTGAGTGCGTATTTGAAATCGACGTGATGATTTAGCTTTTATGAATAATTTCTGGGAGATAATCGAAAAAAAAAAATTTCACGTGAAAATGGAAAATTTGTTAAAACGTTGAGTCTTCGATATAGGACAAATCAAATCTATATAACTCAAGAATGAAGATTCCAAATATGTTCTTGTTTTTTGCGAGAAATAATTTTTCTGATCGCTATTGCACCCTGAAGTTGAAACTTCCACAGATCCTTATTTTTTAGATGTCGACTTTTGAAATTTTCCTTTATGAAATGGATCGACCCTGGTGAGTGTGGATTTTTATTCATTCATCTGTATCTTCTGGCTTTCGAAATAAATAACTGGGCAATTTCTACAGCATCTTCACAACATTTAATGATTCTTTTCGTCAAACAACTAATTTTCTCGATACTTTCCACTTATGCTGGGACTAAACGATAAGGAATATGAAGAAACTAAGTGCGTATTTGAAATCGACTTGATGATTTAGCTTGTATGAAAAATTTCAGGGAGATAATCGAAAAAAAAATTTCACGTGAAAATGGAAAATTTGTTAAAACGTTAAGTCTTCGATATAGGACAAATATACATCAAATCCATATAACTCAAGAATGAAGATTCCAAATATGTTCTTGTTTTTTGCGAGAAAAAATTTTTCTGGTCGCTATTGCACCCTGAAGTTAAAACTTTCAGAGATCCTTATTTTTCAGATGTCGACTTTTGAAATTTTCCTTTATGGAAATGGATCGACCCTGGTGAGTGTGGATTTTTATTCATTTATCTGCATCTTCGTTATCGATTCAGCTTATATAAAAAAGTCCATGAAAATAATCGAAAAAAAATTTCACCGAATTCCTGTTGTATACCCTGGAAAATTTCTTTGACTGCACTATGTCTAGGTTTTAAAGAAGAAAAACAGTAATTCCACTCGGTAGATCAAATGTATCATATCTGTCATATTTGGGCGACGTTGCCATATCTACTTCACTCCATCTAGTCGGGACAAGTTTTCGTCGATTTTACTAGCAGTAAATCTCGTTTTATTGAATTTCCTATTCCAATTCCCTCCTAATTCAATTCGAACGTGAACTACAGGGATCTACATTGCCGAACATTAGAACTACCCGATTTATCACCCAAATTACCCCTAAACTTATTGCTTCCGACGAAAACCGCAGCTTTCTCTGTCGACCTGTCCCGGATTGAACCATCACACCCCAAACTTTCCCTTGAAACTCGAATTAATGAAAAGGGGCAAGTTTAATCTATATATAACGGGCGGAGTCTGTGAGAAACGATCTCGTAATGTAATACACATTGAGATAAGGAAGGTGAAACCAAAAAGTTTATGCTTGACTGATAGGATCTTTTGACTTTTACCAATTAGAGGAAACAGTATTCATGAAATTTCAGGAAATTATGAAAAATCAAGTGGCACTAAATGAAAAATAAAAATTTATTTATATCAAAGAATATAGATACAAGAATAGAAAATCATCAGGAAAAAGAATCTATTGACTTGTGTCAATTAGAGAAAACAGTATTCATAAAATTCCAGGAAATTATAAAAATCAAGTGAAACTAAATAAAGAATAATAATTTATTTTTATCGAAGAGAATAGGTATAAAAAAAAATCATTAGGAAAAAGAATCTATTGACTTTTGCGAATAAGAGAAAACAGTATTCATAAAATTTCAGGAAATTATAAAAAATCAAGTGGCACTAACTGAAAAATAAAAATTTATTTATATCAAAGAATATAGATACAAGAATAGAAAATCATCAGGAAAAAGAATCTATTGACTTTTGCCAATTAGAGAAAACAGTATTCATAAACTCCAGGAAATCATAAAAATCAAGTGAAACTAAATAAAGAATAATAATTTATTTTTATCGAAGAAAATAGATACAAGAATAGAAAATCATTAGGAAAAAGAATCTATTGACTTTTGCGAATAAGAGAAAACAGTATTCATAAAACTCCAGGAAATTATAAAAAATCAAGTGAAACTAAATAAAAAATAATAATTTATTTTTATCAAAGAAAATAGATACAAGAATAGAAAATCATTAGGAAAAAGAATCTATTGACTTTTGCGAATAAGAGAAAACAGTATTCATAAAATTTCAGGAAATTATAAAAAATCAAGTGGCACTAAATGAAAAATAATAATTTATTTATATCAAAGAATATAGATACAAGAATTGAAAATTCTTAGGAAAAAGAATCTATCGACTTTTGCCAATCAGAGAAAACAGTATTCATAAAATTTCAGGAATTTATAAAAAATCAAGTGGCACTGAATGAAAGATAATAATTTATTCATATAAAAGAATATAGATACAAGAATAGAAAACCATTACCAGGATAGGATCTTTAAGTACCTTATATTGGTAGTACTGCATAACTGTCATACGGGTATAAACGTCAATGTATTTTAATGCAACATTCAAAAAATCATATTTCCTGAACGAAACGTTTCCTAAAGTAGAGACTGGTACCATTCGACTCATCTTTCAAAGTTGCAACAATCAAAAAATCATCGACAAGATCTGAGGTGGGTCCCAAAGTAAACCCAACCCAAGATACTGAATAAAAACTTTGATATCGCTGGGCCGGTGCAAATTGGGTGTGCCCCATGGGTAGGTAACACGCTGCCACCGTTGGAGAGCCCCCATTGGGTACACCGGTAGGCCGGCAGTTGTTTCTCACAAGAAGCTCGACACACCGGTGTGCAGAGAGAGCCAACAGTTAACACACAGGATGTGAAGGATGTAGTACCATGTGTTTCGATACCTAGCGACTTCCTTCCTTTCGGTTAGAACGTTACCAGAAGGTACCGCGGTACAGTCGCGGAGGAAATTTCGCATTTTGTTTTTCGTGAAATCGTGGTGAAAATAATTGGTTTTCGTGGAAATTGTTGGATAATTAAAGTGAAGGTAAGTTTGAACTTTTCATTTCTTTTCATATTTAATTGATGTTTTTTTATAGAAATCGTTTTTGAATGTTTTCATTGTCTTATTCTCATGTTTTTTTTGTTATTATTTTCGTTTATATTCTGCAAATAATATTTCAATTTCAGACAGGCTTAGTTCAGATACTATTGAAATAATTTTACTATTCATTTTTAAATACTTGTATTCTCGTGTCCTTATATATTCAATTCTTTTTTATCGTTCGATATATTTTACTCCTACTTTTTATTTCTTTTTTCATGAAAATGAAAGTATAGTTCTAGGGCGGTGGTTTATGTCACTTTTTTATTATTTCACATTTATTTTCATAATCTTCAATATTTTCCTTATTATCTTGAGGTGGTATAAAAATTTCACTTCGAGAAAAACAAAAATAACTTTTCTTCTCATAAATCCTCAATCACCTAAATAAAAAATAATAATTATTTTGCATCAAAGAATATCGAAGAATTATTATAATTATTATTATTATAGATACAGGAATAGAAAATCATTAGGAAACAGAATCTATCGACTTTTGCCAGTTAGAGAAAACAGTATTCATAAAATTTCTGGAAATTATAGAAAATCAAGTGGCACTAAATAAAAAATAATAATTCATTTATATCAAAGAATATAGATACAAGAATAGAAAATCATTGGGAAGAAGAATCTATTGACTTTTGCCAATTAGAGAAAACAGTATTTATGAAATTTCAGGAAATTATAGAAAATCAAGTGGCACTAAATAAGAAATAATAATTTATTTATATCAAAGAATATAGATACAAGAATAGAAAAACATTAGGAAAAAGAATCAATTGACCTTTGTCAATTAGAGAAAACAGTATTCATAAAATTCCAGGCAGTTACAAAAATCAAGTGGTACTAAATGAAAAATAATAATATATTTATATCCAAGAATATAGAACCAAGAATAAAAAATCATTAGGAGCAAAAATCTATTGACTTATGCCAATTGGAAAAAACAGTATTCATAAAATTTCAGGAAATTAAAAAAAGTCAAGTGGCACCAAATAAAAGATAATAATTTATTTATATCAAAGAATATAAATACATGAATGGAAAATCATTAGGAGAAAGAATCCATTGACTTCTGCCAATTAAAGAAAACAGCATTCATACAATTTCAGGAAATTATAGAGAATCAAGTGGCACTAAATAAAAAATAATAATTTATTTATATCCAAGAATATAGATACAAGAATAAAAAATCATTAGGAGCAAGAATCTATTGACTTGTGCCAATTGGAAAAAACAGTATTCATAAAATTTCAGGAAATTATAAAAATTCAAGTGGCACCAAATAAAGAATAATAATTTATTTATATCAAAGAATATAGATAGAATAATAGAAAATCATTAGGAGAAAGAATCTATTGACATTTGCCAATTAGAGAAAACAGTATTCATAAAATTTCAGGAAATTATAAAAAATCAAGTGGCACTAAATAGAAAATAATAATTTTTTTATATCAAAGAATATAGATACAAGAATATGAAAATCATTAGGAAAAAGAATCACTTTCGCCAATTAAAGAAAACAGCATTCATACAATTTCAGGAAATTATAAAAAAATCAAGTGGCACTAAATAATAAATAATAATTTATTTATATCAAAGAATATAGATACAAAAATAGAAAATCATTAGGAAGAAGAATCTATTGACTTTTGCCAATTAGAGAAAGCAGTATTCATAAAATTTCAGGAAATTATGAAAATCAAGTGGCACTAAATGAAAATAATAATTTATTTATATCAAAGAATATGGATACTAAATAGAAAATCGTTAGGAGAAAGAATCTATTGACTTTCGCCAATTAGAAAAAACAGTATTTATAAAATTCCAGGAAATTATAAAAAATCACGTGGCACTGCATATATTTCAGTAATTATGATATCACATCAGTTTCCACGCACGACCCTCCCCCCATTTCATGAATCACACTTGAGTCATCCCCTAAATATAGCATGACATGCGAAAGCACCTTTGTCGTACAATAAACCTATGTTCTTCCCAGGTCACATGTCTGGCAACACCAACTCAAGAAAATGAGGACTCAACTCATACTCACCTCTTGTCTGGTCTTCCTCCTCACCCCCTCCACCCACGGCGACCTGGTGGACGACTACGTCAAGCACGTGGAAAAAGTGAATAGCAAAAGTGAATTATCGGGTAACGGTTATAGTGACTTCACCCCAAGAAATCGCCGAAAATTGAGACGTAAAAGACATGTGTTCAACGCCGAGTTGGACCAGTGGACCCATTCCGAAATCTTGGACAAGGACGGTGCGGTAGTGTTGCGCTGGCAGCCGAGACACCAAGAGATCCTCTTCAGGGTCGAGGCGAGGACCAGAGGGTACATCGGGATCGGGTTCAGTCCCAATGGAGGAATGGAAGACGCCGATATCGTCATCGGCTGGGTGGACGACCGGAACGGAAGGGCCTATTTACATGTAAGTATAACAAACTCTATGGTCTAGGTTCAGTTCAAGGTCGTGAGGTGGTTGCGTTCCACAAATAACGCGAAACACTGGCGTGTCGTGGATTGTTTAATTACGGGTAAAGATCGCTTAAGACTGTACCGTTTAATCTTCAGTCGTTCACCTATACGATATACAGGAGGCGGCACATCACGCAAGCATAGAACGAAATTGTTTTCGGTGTACGCATCCGGAAAGTTGTTATGCTCAGTTGGCGTTGTGGTGAGCCGAGTGTGACCCAAACTTCCATTCTGAATATTCACAGAAATAACTGGAAGAACTATTAGAGAGGTTTACGTGTTGTGTATGTAGAAGTTTCCCAGACAGGCTGTAAGGGGCGACTGTTTATTGTCTCCACAATTGTGAGATTAGAATGGCGGTTGTCTTGTATGGTTGGGATAAGATGTGGGGTGCCACAAGGGCCAACTATGGGTCCAGTCAGGAATTCTTGGTTTGACTTAGGGACTCCTATACATGCTGAGACAAGATTAATTTCAATTAAACTCTTCTCCAAATGAAGGATTCAAACTAAAACTTGAAACCTAGTATCCACCAATTAACTTAGTCTACGACTTTCACTACTTAAGGGTTTAATAAAACCACTACACGAGGTGACGAGATAAACTGTGATGATGAAGCCATGGTATGGCGAAACACGTGTAGTGGTTTTGTTGAACTCTTAAGTAGTGAAAGTCGTAGAATAAGTTAATATGGATTTTCATCGAGTATCGGCCGAGTCAATCGATTTTCAAAACTTGAAAGCTATTCAAAAATCTTCAGGCCCCTTTCAGAACGAACGTTACCATATTTGGATGCAAATTCGTTTTTTTTTTCGTATAATTTTGCTCGCCTCAACGTATCATCATCTCTCCTCGTTATCGCAGATTTGAAATTCAAATCTGAAAGGCCGAAGAAGATTTGGACGTTGCGTTAGGTTCGAGTTTTCAACATATTCGAGAATTCATTACTAAAACTGTGAACTCAACGTCAATATCTATAGGCTGATACAAAATTAACCGTAATGAGTTAAACGTCACTATTTCTAGGTTTATTGAAACTTCAAAACATTTTTTATTTGCTCTGTTAGTGTAAGAGCATATTTATTACAAACAAAAATAGGTAAACTAAACTATGTATATTCTCTAGAATCAAATTCAGTCGAATTGAGGTTATGAAAATTTTTAACATTCCTGTCACACAGTAGATCAAACGTATCACATCTGTCATATTTGTTCGACGTTGCCAGATATAAGTGAGCGAATTCCCATGAAAAAAAGACGAATTTATGTGCGTCACTCTAAGGCCATTCTTGATAGTTGACGTAAATATAACATTTGAATTTCTGAAACTTCAAAAAAATTTTTAATTTTTCTGTTAATATAAGAGCATATTCATTACAAACAAGAATAGGTAAACTAAAAATTGTATATTCTCTAAAATCGAATTCAGTCGAATTGAGGTTATGAAAATTTTTGACATTCCTGTCACACAGTAGATCAAACGTATTACATCTGTCATATTTGTCTGATGTTGCCAGATATAAGTGAGCGAATTCCCATGAAAAAAATGACAAATTTCTATGTGTCATTGTATGACATTTCTTGATATTTGACGTGAATATAACCTTTGAATTTCCGAAACTTCAAGACATTTTTTATTTGTTCTGTCATTCTAAGAGCATATTTATTACGAACAAGAATAGGCAAACTGAAATTGTATATCCTCTAGAATCAAATTCAGTCGAATTGAGGTTATGAAAATTTTCAACATTCCTGTCACAAAGTACATCAAACGTATCACATCTGTCATATTTGTCTGACGTTGCCAGATATAAGTGAGCAAATTCCCATGAAGAAAAATTACGAATTTCTATGCGTCACTCTATGACATTTCTTGATATTTGACGTGAATATAACCTTTGAATTTCCGAAACTTCAAGACATTTTTTATTTGTTTTGTTATTCTAAGAGCATATTTATCACAAACATGAATAGTCAAATTAACACTATGTATATTCTCTAAAATCAAATTCAGTCGAATTGTGGTTATGAAAATTTTTGACATTCCTGTCACACAGTAGATCAAACGTATTACATCTGTCATATTTGTCTGATGTTGCCAGATATAAGTGAGCGAATTCCCATGAAAAAAATGACAAATTTTTATGTGTCATTGTATGACATTTCTTGATATTTGACGTGAATATAACCTTTGAATTTCCGAAACTTCAAGACATTTTTTATTTGTTCTGTCATTCTAAGAGCATATTTATTACGAACAAGAATAGGCAAACTGAAATTGTATATCCTCTAGAATCAAATTCAGTCGAATTGAGGTTATGAAAATTTTCAACATTCCTGTCACAAAGTAGATCAAACGTATCACATCTGTCATATTTGTCTGACGTTGCCAGATATAAGTGAGCAAATTCCCATGAAGAGAAATTACGAATTTTTATGCGTCACTCTATGACATTTCTTGATATTTGACGTGAATATAACCTTTGAATTTCCGAAACTTCAAGACATTTTTTATTTGTTTTGTTATTCTAAGAGCATATTTATTACAAACATGAATAGATAAACTAAACTATGTATATTCTCTAAAATCAAATTCAGTCGAATTGAGGTTATGAAAATTTTCGACAATCCTGTCACAAAGTAGATCAAACGTATCACATCTGTCATATTTGTCCGACGTTGCCAGACATAAGTGAGCGAATTCCCATGTCCCCCTTTTTGTACTCCAAATGTTGTACCCTAAGAACAATCGTAAAACCCTTTTCGTGGTCCGGACCTTTCAGAGACTCTTCAGAATGAGCAGGACATCCTGTATATTATATACGAGAACAGGAAATTCCTGAGGTGAAAAGGATTCTTCGTTTGAACGAACGAAGACCGGTTCGGCAAAGTTCCTGTCTCATTAGAATGATTAAAAATAGACCTGCCATAAAGTCTTTTGCTCTTGCAGGGGCAGGAAGTAACGGCCGGAAGTTACATTGTTCGACGGTTACGTTCGGGTTTTTTTTTTCGAACGAGAGGAAAAAACTTGGCATGGGCGCTCGGAACAGGGGTAATTATCGCAATAACGCGATAAGGTTCGTTATTTATGTGCAGGAAATGCGATAGGTATGACTTGAAGATGAGGCAGGTGGTGGAGGAAAAAAAATAAATTATGTATAATGTGAACTTGGAACTAGACACATCTTATTAGATGAAGAAAAAAGTTTAATATATTCAAAGCAACCATTATACTTATGTAAAGAAAAGAGGAATGTATTTTTCTTGTTGGCAACACTTGTTTCTATTCATTAAATTAGTATGATTGTCAAAATCCGCTGACATTCTGTGATTACACGTGGCTCCCTAACGGCATCTCGTGGATTCATTACGTAACATGAAATTATTCCTGTCACATTTTCGAAACTTCAAATTCGTATACGGATCTTAATACGTCAAAGGGCGCATCCAGAATGCTAATGAGGTCGATTTGGACGGGAGCAAATCGCGCGGTTTGAATGGGAAAAACCTCGAATCTATCATCTTCCCATGAATAATTCATTGGGCTTGAAAAATGAAAATTTATCGTGAAATCAACACCACAGAAATCTGCTTTACCCACAGTCTTCTGGCGAATATTTTGACAGCTTGAAGGTGACACTCGTTGATTTTACCTCTACACGATGGGAATATTATTTAGACTGATGTGGAAAACTTAATAAATACTTTTTTGACCAAAAATGGAATAATTAGCAAAATAATTTCCTTTATGTTAGTCTGATTTTGAATATTTTCTTGTTTTTAACGACAAAATGAGTTGAAACTTCCAAAAATTTCCATGATTTTGCACCACAGAAATCTGTTTTACCCACAGTCGTCTGGCGAATATTTTGACAGCTTGAAGATGACACTCGTTGATTTTACCTCTACACGTCGGGAATATTATTTAGACTGATATGAAAAATTTAATAAAAACTTTTTTGACCAAAAAAGGAATAATTAGCGAACAAATTTCCTTTATGTTAGTCTGATTCTGAACATGTACTTGCTTTTTACGACAAAATGAGTTTGAACTCCCAGACATTCCCACGATTTTGCACCCTCTCCCATTCAATCCCCAAAAGACTCACAACCCTTGCACCTCCCAAAACTTGTCGGATTAAACCTCCATTATCTTAACCTGCCTCGACCGCACACCACAATTATATGCACTTTTTTCAGGACTGCCACGGAGTCCCAAAAGGACAAGGATCCACCCCCATCCGGGACGAAGTCGACAATTACACCCTCGAAAAGGGGATGCAGAACGGCACCCACACGGTCCTGGAATTCCGCAGGGCCCTGGACACTTGCGACATACACGACTACGTGTTGAATGTATGTATACAAAGGTGGTGAAAAATAATTCACCTTTGGAATTGACATTTTTGGTTTTCCCAGGGTGATACTGTACGTGTTATCTGGGCTATGAGAGACGCCGATCCGCAGTTCGAAGGAGACATGGTTTACCATGGAGAGACCAGAGGTTCTCAAAGCTTACACCTACTGGGCCCACCACCTGTCAAGAAGGACGAGGGGAGGAACGTGAAAAACTGGGATATCACGCTGGAAAACGTAGGTTTGGGTGAGGAAAAAAACGAAGAATCCTTTAATAAAATAATTTTTGCATAGTTCGAGGTGCAGCCCAACATGAACACCATCTACTGGTGCAAAGTGTTCAAAGCGCCCCAATTGGACAGGAAGCACCACATAATCGGGTACGAACCGCTGATCGGACCGAACCACACCAATCTCGTGCACCACATGATAGTCCACGAGTGTCTTTTAGGTCCAAACGGAAACAACCAGAAGTGGGAAGCCTTCGCGCAACAAAGTGGTCAATTATGTTACGGCCAACAGATGCCGTTGGAATGGGACAAATGCCTAACGCCTCTGGTCGCGTGGGCTATCGGCGCTAAAGGTAAGAAAATTTAACGAATTCAGGAATGAATAGACAATAGGGAAGACTTACCGTGAGAGAGTTTCACGCCGAGACAAATTTGGATGTATATTTAACAGTTAAACACATCCAATGATTGAAAGTAACAATTCCACTGTTCACTTCAATGCGAAATCGATATTATCGAATCAATTCCAGATCTCAAAATGGCGAAACGCAAAGGTACAGATTCGGACTGTGCGCAACGACTTGCGCTGTAGGACACAGCGGTTCAAAGACAGTGGCGCCTCAAAGAGAGGGCTCAAGAGAGGACTGTTAGCCCGTTACAAATTTTTCAATTTTCATTCCTGAATTCAACAAATCGATCCGAAATTCATTGAATTTTTCTTTTATCAGGGGAAAATTTTCCACCAGCAGTCGGGGTGCCGATAGGTCAACAGAGGAACTCGTATTACATGCTGGAGATACACTACGACAACCCTCAGATGAAGAAGGTCAAGGACACGTCGGGGTTGAGACTCCGCTACACCAGCGAGTTGAGGCCCAACGACGGGGGGATCCTCATCGCGGGGGTGGCCTTGTCCAACCTCCACTTCATCCCTCCGAAGCAGAAGGAGTACAAGACCGCCGGGTATTGCAGCACCGATTGCACCAAGGAGGTAAGTCGTGAATATAATTACATAATCCCAACCCTGTATATTCCAGATGAACCATTTATCTATTATTCATTTGATATTTATATTACTCTGTATTATTTTGATGACCTTTCAATTTCCAATGACGCACAAGTGCAGGTGTTCATTGTTTGTTGTTTTCCATCTAGAACTTCCAGATAAGATAATGTTATAAATACCTCTGAAGACGATCAATCGTCAATAATTGAAAATAGTTTCTTTCTAATTGTATGCTAGATAGGTCGGATAATCGTCCGTTGTAAATGAAGATAGTTTTTTTAAAACTTGGCTTTCGATTTCAAAAATATAATATGATGAGTTCTTCTTGAAATAATTGATTTACAATTCACTAATACTAATTTATTTACACCACTCAATTATTTATCTTCACGCAAGTCCTATTCTGTACTAACTCTTTCGCGTCGATAGATCTGAATTAACAGTTTCCAATGATAAATATATTGTAACAATCTTCCATTACACCAGTACAATAAAATGTTGGTATCTTACCCAGGCTGTGATGTTAAGTGAGCTTTCTCTACAAAATATGCATAGGCTAACAATTTCTCCCATCTTTGCAAAAGGGGGCTCAAATGGATTAAAACCAATAAAAATAAGACGGAAATCTCTACCCATCACATGATGACAAATTGTGACCAATGACAAAGCCAAGATCTACCTAATTCTGGCCTTTCCTATTCCTATCATAAACTTATTAAATTCTAATATATTCTATGAAATACATGCCGGCAACTGTCGTTTGTACCGTTGAGGTGATCCTCTAGAGCCATAACATGAACACGCCGGAAATCCCAGAGATAGGAATTTCGACAACGCCAGTATAATCGGTACCTTTTTGGTAATAAAGGCTTGTGAATCTTAACAATAATCTTTCAAATTAGCTCTGTTGGTGGATGATGTTAAAATCCATCAAGAGAATCGAAGTGAAACAAAGGATGATATCAGACTGGATCATCTAATCAATCATATCGGAATGAGAGGTTCTATTAACCTTGTCCCTCTCGACGTGGGATGGAGTTTCATAAAGATATTTATGGAAGGGTTGAACGCATTGTTTGGAGTCTCTGGTGATTAATTGGTATCTTGATGACCTACATCGATATATATAATGAGAAAACAATTTACGAGATGGGAAATATCGTATGCGCATATTTTTCACCTCCAGATGTTACTAAAGGAAAGAAAAACTTTTAAAGTCCCCACTAAATTTCTCAGTCTCGACATAAGTGTCATTAGTGCGAGCTGCTTCCACGAATTTGTCGAGAATATCAATTTGACATACACGGTATTCCTAAATTGGAGGTACAAACGAAGAGGGGAGACTCCTCGAGTAATTTTAAGAAAAGTTTTGTTTCGCGAAAATGATACTATATTTTTAGATGAACCATAAAAATGGACAAGATTCAGTTTTATGCTTCCAAATTCTATGGTTAACCTGGCTCTTTAGTCAATGAAATTCCTCATCTATGTTCTGGATGATGTTCGGGAAAAAGAAGAAGTTACAATGGAAATTAAAATTTCAATTCGTTTCTTTATGTTGTAAATCACATATAGAACAATTATCGTCACATGTTTCGCAAAAATAATTATTCATCGTTGTTAACCCAAAATTCTATCTTGTTTCGCAAAAAAAACTATATATCCATATAAAACCTAACCTAAAAACTCAAAAACTGACATGACGCAATTTGACGATTCTAAATTCTATGGTTACCCTGACATTTTGGGCAATGAAAATCCTCATCTATGTTTTGGATGACGTTTGGGAAAAAGAATAAGTTATAATGAACATTAGAATTCTAATTTGTTTCTTTGTCTTGTAAATCACATATAGAACAATTATCATCACGTTTCCCAAAACTAATTATTCATCGCTGTCGAATCAAAATCCCACCTTGTTTCGAAAAAAAGAACTATATTTTCATATGGAACCTAACCTAAAAACTCAAAAACTGACAAGATACAATTTGACGCTTCCAAATTCTATGGTTAACCTGACATTTTGGGCAATGAAACTCCCCATCTATGTTTTGGATGACGTTTCGGAAAAAGAAGAAGTTATAATGAAAATTAGAATTCTAATTTGTTTCTTTGTCTTGTAAGTCATATATAGAACAATTATCGTCACGTTTCACAAAAATAATTATTCATCGCTGTCGAACCAAAATCCCACCTTGTTTCGAAAAAAAGAACTATATTTTCATATGGAACCTAACCTAAAAACTCAAAAACTGACAAGATACAATTTGACGATTTCAAATTCTATGGTTAACCTGCCATTTTGGGCAATGAAACTCCCCATCTATGTTTTGGATGACGTTTCGGAAAAAGAATAAGTTATAATGAAAATTAGAATTCTAATTTGTTTCTTTGTCTCGTAAATCACATATAGAACAATTATCGTCACGTTTCACAAAAATAATTATTCATCGCTGTCGAACCAAAATCCCACCTTGTTTCGAAAAAAGGGCCTATATTTTCATATGGAACCTAACCTAAAAACTCAAAAACTGACAAGATGCAATTTGACGCTTCCAAATTTTATGGTTAACCTGACATTTTGGGCAATGAAACTCCTCATCTATGTTTTGGATGACGTTCGGGAAAAAGAAGAAGTTATAATGGAAGGCAACTTTTTGCGTTTGGAATTTAGTTTCCTTCCTTGATAATTTCTAAACTACGGATTCGATCGTGACGAAATTTTGTATTTTAATGGAGAATGATATATTCAAGCTACATTTTTTCCAGATCGCATAATCAGAACCATTTTAAATTCCAACGAATTATTAAAGAGTTACTGTCATTTTTTGACAGCTGTCAAAATTTTTCTCAATTGGTTTTTAAAACTGGAAATGCAAATCTATCTACAAGGTGCATGAACGAGCACCTGACTTCACGGCAGTGCTTTTTATAATTTTTTTTAATCATATCTTCAAATCTTGCATTTCAACATTATTAAACTCTCTTAGCCACTACATTTACGATAGATTCTTGAATCCTCAATTTTTTTTTTCTGCAGGTTTTTCCCAAGGAGGGTGTGAACGTTGTCTCAGTGATGCTCCATTCCCACCTGGCTGGTAGGAAGTTGAAGTTACGCCACATCAGGGGCGGCAAGGAACTGCCTCCATTAGCCCAGGTGAGCCTCGATAATCAGATATTAGTTTTCCAGTCGATTTGCATCAAATCTAAATTGCCTTGTTCTGGCAATTTGCCCCCACTCGAGTCGGGGAGAAACACTGCGTGTCGTGACCTTCATCTGTGGTCCACGCTTATTCTTCTCCATTTTGATGGAGTTGGCTTTGAATGTTTTTATTGAATTCTTTCTCTTCCTCCACAGGACAACCACTACGACTTCAACTACCAACAAACCAGGTCGCTCTTCCACGACACCGTCATCCTACCAGGAGACGGCCTCATCACGGAATGCGCCTACTCGACGGTGGACAGGACCCAACCGACGCTCGGAGGTTACTCCACCAAAGAAGAGATGTGCCTGGCCTTCGTCCTCCACTACCCGAGGACGGAATTGGCCGGGTGCTACTCGATGCCTCCCATCCAGTACTTCTTCCAGAACCTCGGGGTCAAGGAGTTCTACGGCAAGAACATGAGCGAGATCGAGACTTTGTTCCTGCAAGGAGGGTAGGTGTTCCCCAGGACTCTATTCCGGGCGTTTTTCTATTCATTTCGTTTCGAATTCTTCAGGAATGATACCCCACAATCGGCAGTTACGACTTCCAGTCCACTCTTCGGTTATAGTCCTGGCGACGAGGTTTCACCAGAGGCTAACAGAAGAGCGGTTGTGGCCTTGCAGAACGCCAGAGACTACAGTATAGACCTCCACAGCCAACAGAGCAGGAACTTGTTCGACGAGCTCATCATCAAGGAGCCCCTAGAGTTCCAGAACAAGAGCTTCAGCAGCCACCTTCAGAATATACCGTACAACGAACCTCTTCTGACCAAAAAGATGGAGGAGTATTTCTATACAGGGCTGCACTTGACCTTCTGCAGGAAACGGGATGATTCTCTTGCTATTGTGAGTATTTTTATTCAAGGAGGAGAAACTTAATAAAACTTAAAATAATACAAATATTTACTGTACAAACAAAATACCCTGAATTTTCGTTTCGGAGAATCAAATTTCCTCTGGGAAGAACTCATAACTTCTGTTTGAACATTCCAGAGTTGGTTCTGTCGTCTTCATATAAAACTGATCGATTTTTTTTTTCAGAGGGAGGCCATCGAGAAATTCCCCAATTTCGCGGTTTACGTTAACAGGGAGACTCAGAGTCAATGTAGTTACAGGAAAAGAAAGACTGTCATGGCGACTGATTCATCATCAGGCTTCAAACCAAAAATTACTTTAGGATTTTTATTTATTGTATGTAGTGTTATAATTTATTTTTAGTTGTTGAATATAAAACAAAAATTGTAAATAATTTCTCGTTTTATTTTCCCTAATAAAAAAATCTCAATCTGTTTTTCAGATTCCGCATAAATATGTGTGCGTCACTTCAAGGTTCTCTTGAATATACATTTCTGGGCTCATTATTCTTGTTAAAATCTCCTTTTTTTCTCTACTGAATACATAATGTCATTCATTGCAATGATTTTTTTTTGGGAAAAAGAAATTAGAGAGAAATAAAAATTTTAATTCGTTTTTTATCTTGTGAAGCACATATAATAATGGTCGTGCAAACATTTGAGTAATTCCAATGGTAGGTATGTTTACTTGTTTTGTTTCGCGAAAATGATACTATATTTTCAGATGAACCATAAAGATTGAGAAGATCCAGTTTTACGCTTCCAAATTCTATGGTTAACCTGACATTTTTGGCAATGAAACTCCTCATCTATTGGGAATAAGAAGAAGTTATAATGGATTTTAAAATTTTAATTCGTTTCTTTATCTTGTAAATCACATACAGAACAATTGTCGTCTTGTATTCTACAAAATTAATTATTCATCGCTCTCATAACCAAAATCCTACTTGTTTCGCAAAGAAAACTATATTTTTATATGAACCCTAACCTAAAAACTGACAAGATGTAGTTTTACGCTTTTAAATTCTATGGTTAACCTGAATTTTTAGTCAATAAAACTCATCGATGTTTTGGATGACTCCTCATCTATGTTTAACCTGACTTTTTAGTCAATGAAACTCCTCATCTATGTTCTGGATGACGTTAGGAAAAAAGAAGAAGTTATGATAGAAATTATAATTTCAATTTGTTTCTTCATCTTGTAAATCACATATAGAACAATTGTTGTCACATATTTCTCGAAAATAATTAATCCTCGCACTCATAACCAAAATCCTACTTGTTTCGCAAAAAAAAAACTATATTTTTATATGAACCCTAACCTAAAACCTGACAAGATGCAGTTTTACGCTTTTAAATTCTATGGTTAACCTGAATTTTTAGTCAATGAAACTTCCCATCTATGTTTTGGATGACGTTTGAAAAAAGAAGAAGTTATAATGGAAATTTAAATTTCAATTCGTGTCTTCATCTTGTAAATCAAATAAAGAACAATTGTCGTCACATATTCCACAAAAAAATCATTAATCGCAGTCATAACCCAAATCCTACTTATTTCACAAAAAAAAACTATATTTTTATATGAACCCTAACCTAAAAACTGACAAGATGCAGTTTTACGCTTTTGAATTCTATGGTTAACCTGACTTTGTAGTCAATGAAACTCCTCATCTACGTTTGGAAAAAAGAAGAAATTATAATGGAAATTAAAATTTCAATTCGTTTCTTCATCTTGTAAATCACATATAGAACAATTGTTGTCACGTAATTTACGAAAATAATTATTCATCGCTCTCATAACCAAAATCCTACTTGTTTCGCAAAAAAACTATATTTTTATATGAACCCTAACCTAAAAACTGACAAGATGCAGGTTTCCGCTTTTGAATTCTATGGTTTACCTGACTTTTTAGTCAATGAAACTCCTCATCTATGTTCTAGATGACGTTAGGAAAAAAGAAGAAGTTATGATAGAAATTATAATTTCAATTCATTTCTTCATCTTGTAAATCACATATAGAACAATTGTTGTCACATATTTTACGAAAATAATTATTCATCGCTCTCATAACCAAAATCCTACTTGTTTCGCAAAAAAATTATATTTTTATATGAACCCTAACCTAAAAACTGACAAGATGCGGGTTTCCGCTTTTGAATTCTATGGTTAACCTGAATTTTTGGTTAATGAAACTCCTCATCTATATTTTGGATGACGTTTGGAAAAAAGAAGAAGTTATAATGTAAAGAATGCAAAAAAAAACTATATTTTTATATGAACCCTAACCTAAAAACTAACAAGATGAAGTTTTAAACTTCCAAATTTTATGGTTAACCTGACTTGTCAATGAAACTCCTCATCTATGTTTTGGATGACGTTTGGAAAAAAGAAAAAGTTATAATGGAAATTAAAAGTTCAATTCCTGTCTTTATCTTGTAAATCAAATATAGAACAATTGTCGTCACATATTCCACAAAAAAATCACTAATCGCAGTCATAACCCAAATCCTACTTATTTCACGAAAAAAACTATATTTTTATATGAATCCTAACCTAAAAACTGACAAGATGTCGTTTTATGATCCCAAATTATATGGTAAACCTGATATTTCGGTCAATAAACCACCTAATCTATGTTTTGGATGACGTTTGGGGAAAAGAAGAAGTGTCATACATTTTTTTTCACAAAAAAGCTGAGAATAAAGTGTTTCCGCACAAAAATTCCGATTACTACTGGGTGTTATGAGTTTCCACCAACGCCTTTGAAAATTTGGTGCTAATCCGAGTGATGATCATATTCTTAACCGTCACCAAATTTTCTATGTTATTCCAGATAAATCGTAAGTAAACCCCAACACAGTAATAGAAGAATTAATCAACACTTTTAACATACAAATAACTTTATTATCTACTGAATAAATTAAGTACAACTTACATTATCAACAAACACATACATGGGGGAGTCAGTTGGACAAATATCGAATAAAAATGCTTTATTCTTCCAAACCCTTGTATAACAAGGAAAAATACTTCAGACTTCTTCTATCACAAATAAAAATTTTCGAGTTACTTCACCAAGAGGACAAACGTCAAAAAAGTGCATATCTGTATCTCTTCCCGTTCGCCGAGTTCATATTCACCAACATGTGTCTGACCAACATAAAAAATATGACGCATCCAAAACAAACATTCAGACCGAAGAGGAAAGCGTAGTAGGACATGTTTGTTATTGTTTTTCCACAGAGTCCCTTCATCAGGCCCATGGTATCTGGAACCAAAGCAAATATTATTGAAAACGCGGAAATTAGAATGAATCGATTATTCTCAAATATTCGAAAAGGCTTGACCTAATTAAGATATTGAGTCTGGACCTCGGAAATAATACCCACTGCCCCTGCCCTGGATGAATAAATGAATGAGGAATGTTTGATTGGAATTTGGAATTCAAATGAGAAGTACAATTGTTTGTTGATTTGAAGGTGTTTTTTAGAGATTTCTTCGTGTCTCTCGAAAGAGGGCGCAAATTTTTCCATAACCTATAAATACGAGAGATTGGTTCCTAACCTGAATAATATCAAGATTCATTTAATTATTAAAGGAACTTTGAGTTTACCTTCTCAAACATCCAACTACAGTCACAATTAATTATTTTTGAATACGGTAAATGTGCAAACTAATATCAACAATTATACTCAAATAATGGTTATCTCAAAACTGTTTTGTTCCAACAAACATTCAAATTAAGTAGGCCTAGGTAAATTACATCCTGACTGGAAACAGATAAGACAAGACCGAATTTGTCGGTTTACTGTGACATTCATTACTTCCTATAATAAATCTAAAAATAGTACATAATACTACTCCAATGAATTATGGTCCAATTAATCGAGTTAATTTTTTTTCCTATTTAAATTGAGTTGGCCTGCGCCAAAATAAAAATATTGATGCAGTGGAAAGGGTTGAGAAGATCTGGTGTTCTATTTTCCTCATTTCCCGGCAGAGGGCACCTTATTTTTCCATAACCTATAAATAGTTATCAAAAATTGTTCAATACTTCATAATTTCTTAAAAATGATTTCAATGTTAGAGATATTCACTAATAGGATTATAGAAGGAACTGTTGAATAAGACTCGAAAAAATGTGACATTTAAACAAGTTTCTACTATTTTTCATTGAAAATACATAACCTATTTCACACTGTTAATAGCGCCACGACCTAGGAATACTGCGGATTATTGCAGAACTAAAAGGGCTGTATTGCCCCAAAGCTTTTCAGGTTGAATCGAAAAGGAAGAGAAATAATCAAATGGGGACTCACCAGGTAAAATTTCCTGGAAAAATCTACACACATTCCACATTAGTTGACGTCTAATGAAAAACACTCAAACGGTCTTTAAATACCCATCAAAAATATAGCAGAATCGGTGATTAAAAACTACATGAATCTAGATTGTAATTGCACTTTCATAATTCACCAATGTTCATGGCAAACCAATCACGACAATGTTTCTGTTTCGCCAATATCAGATACAAGAGAAATGAGTTAATAATCAGGAAGTGTGTAGAAACAGAACGCTGATTGTTGCTTTACCATTACAAACTTATCGTTATCCTTTATTACAACTATTCAGATATTTCCAACAATCACCACCAGGAAAGCATGTAAAAAAATACAATCTAATAAAATATTCAGAAACAACCAAATATACCCAAAATAACTCCAGACTACGCATCCACCTGTACCTACCTCACTGATATTCTCTGCACCAAAATCCGCCACTGCAATCAAGAGGTTAGGTCGAGATCCAGACGCGCGAAATACTCGAAGAAAAATATAGGTCGTTGCACTTTTTTCCGCAACTTTATTCTCTAACCTCCTCGCCCACTTCTAGAGTGGTAACTGTTTTAGATAGATGCAAGCAATGTTTGAACAATGGTAACGAAAGAAAGGTGCGTGTGCCTCACGTCAGGGTCGTATCAAGCCTGGAGAGACTTTTAAAAATAGAACAGCTCGGTGGGGTTAAACCGGGACCTGCCTCGAGATCAGATTCGGCCTCTCTCTCTCTTTAACTTCAAATAAACCAATTTTCATAAAATATTTGATTTCATAAATATTGAATTCTTATATTCCACTATAATATTTGTACACAGTTATCATTCAGCGGTAGACACGCGCTGTGTTTCGTCATGAAATCGACCATAAGGTCTGTGATACGAGTATCCCAACATTTTTTAATGCAAATTACCTTTGGGTGCAAAAATTCCCCATTGCATGTATTTTATAGCTAAAATCCCATTGTTTTCAAAAGCAACAAAATGATATTGTACCTTACTGAAGAAATAAATTGAGTAGGTTAGGTTGAAATCACTTTTGTTGTCGGGGAATCACCAAAACCCAATCATGTCGTCAACCAATTGAGTGTCGTGTCTGTGTTTTCCAACGACTCATTTTCACTTATATGGTTGAACAGAAAATGGATAATGATTATTGTATCGGAGTATATTTTCTTAAAATTCCATCATTTCCCTGCAGTTGGGAACAGTGTTAATTATTTTGCCAGGTTGAACAGGATCACAGATAAAGGAAAGGTATATTCCTTTATCATAAACATTTTCACTTAATGGTGAATGCGCTTTATAAATCCATATAGTTTCTCATTTTTGTATGAAGAAATGTGCTAAAGAAATTAATTGAGTAGGTAAGGTTGAATTTAGATAAAATCACTTTTGTTGTCGGGGAATCAACAAAACACAACCGTGTCGTCAACCAATTGAGTGTCGTGTCTGTTTTTTCCAACGACTAATTTTCACTTATATGGTTGAACTGAAAATGGATAATAATTATTGTATCAATGAGTATATATATTTTCTTAGAATTCCATCATTTTCCCTGCAGTTGGGAACAGTGCTAATTATTTTGCCAGGTTGAACAGGATCATAGATAAAGGAAAGGTATATTCCTTTATCTATGAACAATTTCACTAAATGGTGAATGCGCTTTATAAAACCATAGAGTTTTCCATTTTTGTATCAGAATATCGGAAATTTTTGATTTAATAAGACTTGTAACAAAGTTGTTGAAACAATATATTCACTGGGAAGTATTTCAACAATAACATCCACTATAATAAACAATGAACAAACATCTACATCAATAATTCACGAATAAAATGAACATAACACATATTGTTTGGTACTTATAATACTCATTCATATAATGTAAAAATTAAAAGGAATAATCCTCACAAACCTCGAATTTAAGAGGTAAAATATTCCCCAAAGTAGTGACTAGAACATCCTTCAATTCCGGTTTGGAAACGTAAAGGTCCACCTCCCCAAATTCGCTCATGAATTGTCGACAGCCCCCGCAAGGCGTAGTGAATCCCTTCTCCTGGTTCGCTATCACTGCGACGGCTTTGAATTTCCTCTTTCCCGAACAAATTGCTGTGCCGAACGCAGTTTTCTCCGCACAAATACCAACGGGATAAGAGGCATTCTCTATGTTACATCCCTTGAATATCGTTCCATCTTCGGCTAAGACGGCTGCGCCCACCGGGAACTTACTGTAAGGGGAATACGAGGAGGACCTCGCTTCCACAGCTTCTCTCAGGAGATTTTGAATATCGCTGCCTAAAATAAGCAATATATGTAATATAAAGGTTGGTACTTAACTAATTGATTTTTACCCAAATTCCCTAACTTTTGGATTCTGCAGATCATGTGGTCTTTATTGGCAGCCATTAGAAACTATTTGAACCTTACACGAAGCAGTTATCAGCTCTCTTTCGAAATATCTCATGTGGTTACCTTGGACTTGAAATGAAAAATAGTTATATACATTTCAGTCCACTGGAATGTTCGATAAATACCGTTATCTCCATTCATAATGTTGAAGTGCGGTATTTGATCAATATAAATAAAAGGGTTTAGATAATCCGAAAGATTTTGCGAATTTAAAACGAAAATGTTTACTTAGGATTGATAATAATTGAATTTCGAAATATTGACATGACGTATGACGTAGACGTGTCATCAGGGAGTCACAGAATAAGAACAAAGGGTTGTCAGTTGTCAATCATTACAAACATCGAAGTTTTGAAGAACGATTAGGGATGAAACGATACGAGTAAATACAAGTACATACTCAATACTTTTCACCGATACAAAGTACTTTTACGCCCGTTTGCACCGACTTTTTTTTAAGGGTCCGTTAGGCTAATGGTCCCTTAAATCCCACTTAGCGGTCAATGTGTGTTGCACCGACTTTAAGGGACCCTCAAAGATTGCCCACAGTTCTGTTTTAGACAAAGAGCAGGTAAGTTACTTACCAGGCTATTTCCATATTTATATATTTGTTTCATATTGTTTAATACTTACTACTGTGTCATTCTGTGTAAAGACGAAAGTTCGAGTGTGTTATTCCGTAAACACTTACAAATGTGTGTTGCACCGAGTTTAAGGGACCCTCAAACCTCCCTCAGCTAACTGAGCTAACTGATCAAATTTCGTCCCTTAAAGTTAAAGCATCTTTAGCTGAGTATTCCTTAACCTTAACCTCAAATATCGAAAAACATAGACTAGAATTTTTCATCATTTCCGTAATATCGTATTCTGTATTCTGATGATTGATCATAGACGACGTTAACGATGTCTATGATTCTGATTTCCTATTACGCAATACGCAAAAATGGCGATAACTTATTTAAATAAATTACATTATTATATTATAAATACATGTGAATACAAGTCAATAAGGTGATTCAGGTGAATATTCACATCTTGTATATATTTATTCTCATTGTTAGTAAACGAATTTCCGAAATATGAACTATACTAGATGTTACAGATCGAAAGAAGAGGGGATCATTCTGAATCCGCGAAAGAAGCAATTTAAACGATTTTTATGAATTGACCGTAGTTGAAGCAGTCTAATCTTTGATTGGATATTGTGTACGTAAATATTTTATATCAAACTATTCTTTAACAATTGAGTTATATTCACAATATCAATAATTCCACCAGGTTGATGAAACAAATGATTCCATTGGATATGAGCCATGAATTAATGGCCCTGAAAAGGCACAGAATGGATTCCACTATCTCAGCTTGCTATTGAATGGAGAAAGAATACCTACCAGAGCGATGAAAGGTATGTTGTTGAATGCAAAATAACACTTAATATTCCTCCTTTTCTGTTTATAGCTTATAATCAGAATAATTTTAAATTTTTTTCGTATTGAAGCATCTGTTTGCAAATGATGTGAGACCTCACTACCATTCCAAGGAGTAAATAACGTTCGGTGGTGAGATTGGCTAACTTCTGTTTTATTTTTCATATATTAATTATTCCGTTCCCAAAGTTCCTTCCTTAAGAATTATTTCGTATAGAATAGTCATGAAGTTTCACTTAGAACAAATCCTTGATATATTTCATAGTGTTCAATTTTTCATGAAAATCAATTCACGTTTTATTTATTTTTTAAAAAAAAGTTTACTTCGTTTTGAACAATTTAGACTCCATTATTGTATTAGATCAGCGTGGTTGCTCTGAATGGTTTTGAAAATCGAACCGGTAGATGTAACTAAACCTAAGTACAAAATATTAATTGGTATTTGGTTTTCAGGTTCTGAAACTTGAAACCGTTCATGCCGAGAAAGAGAAAAATAACAAAAAGACATTAGATATAGATTCGATTATCAATGCAAGTTGTCCGAGAGGCAGAGAATAACAAGGTGTTAGAAGGTATGCTTTTGTATTTACCTTGTGACTTGTTTATACTATCATCATGGTTCGATATCTCAATAAGACAGAATTTTGTGTTTCGAATAAGAATTACCCACAAATGATACTTGTGGATTTTTACTTTCATTGAAAGAAATCCATAATCATCTTCATTCACAAATCAACTGCAACTTAACAAATATTATTATGAATTTATTATGTACATTGATACTTTTCATATTCAAGTGTATGTAGGCGCCATCTATACTGAAGTGGAAAGAGTATTGTTTCAATCTTGAAGAGTACTTTAATATTCAAAGTTGTGACAGGGTTACCCTTGCCATATGCGTTTAGATGGCGCTAGAGGTATCCAATAAATTGCTTTATGTTAGATGCGGTTTAACAAGTTTGAATGGTTTCTCATAGCGCATCCACCAGATTAGCTATAGGACAGACCTCGGGCTGTTTCCTTTTTGTTCTATTTTACTGTACATAGTATTGTTTATGTTGTGGTGGTTGCTAGTCTCAATAATTTCAATATTTAATCAGGATTTGTTTTCTCGTTCCAACATACCCTCATATATTATTCGATGTTTCAGATTTGGAGTAGTTGTATTCTTATCCGTTATTGTGATGGACTTCTTTTGCATAACGAGAATTAATTCTTAAACGCAGTTATGAGTGACAGAGAAAACCTAGGTTATGAGAGGTATGATTTTGTATTATCATTGAAAGAAAATTATGAAAAGCACTGACATGAAGTCTGGATTTTCGCCTGAGGTTCAGAATTTTTTTGACAGCTGTCGAAAATTCCTTCAATTGATTTCTAAAACTGGAAAATGCGAATCTACCTACAAGGTGGATGTACGAGCGCTCAAAAGCTCCTGCCTTCACGGCAGTGCTTTTCGTAATTTTTTCACCTTATACTTGTGAATTACATTATGGTGGATGCGTTGAATTGAGTTGTAATAGTTCCTCAGAGTGCATTCGCCATATTGCTAAAGTTCAGGCAATTTAGGTATTAGTTATCTTGGGGTGGCCCAGAACTATGCCAATATTTAATCAGGATTGTTTTTTTTTTATTTATCAACATGCTGTAATATTAATTATCCTGTTTACATGCTCTTTCAGATTCGGAGGCTTTCCCAAAACGCAGATAAATCGCAAGGCAGAGAAAACCTGGGTGATGGAAGGTATGATTTTATATTTGGAACGAGACTTGTTAGAGATTTGGATTGTCCATGGAAAAACGGATTTCATATCATATTCAAAAGCAGCGTCGTCAGTCACTTACCTTGTTGTTATTTCTATTCCTCATATACAGGGTGTTTCCAAATTCGACTTGAACCTTGGAGGACGTGTTAGTATGACTCATTTGCTGTCGTTTATTACCAATCAACCAATTCTTTTTCAACATCTTTACAGCATATTTTCACTCCATCATATCCTTCTCTGATGAAAATAATCCAAATTACAATCAAACTTGCTCAACGTAAAAAAAAATTGACGAAAAATGAAGTAACACACAAAAACTCAAATAACTTGTATTGATTTTTGGATATCAATAAATATGGCTCAAATGACAGCAAATGAGTCATACTAACACGTCCTCCAAGGTTCACGTCGAATTTGAATATGCTTCTGATTCCCTTCCATTTTTTGAATTCATTGTCGATTTTTCCCCCAATACTTGGAATGCGCTGTAATGAGTTGAAATAGGTCATCAGAGGGCATCCACCATATTGCTATGGTTAGGAAAGACCCCAGACTGTTATCTTTTGTTTCATTCGAACTGTAGTATCTGATATTTTTAGGTGGCCTCTAAATAATTTTAATTTTTAATCAGGATCTGTTTTTTTTTTTGTTCTAACATGCTTTGGATTCATAATATTAATAATTGTTTAATTTTTCAGATTCAGAGGCGTTTTATTTGTATCTGTTACTGTGAATGAGATCTTTTGTCAAACGAGGATAAATCACAAAACGCGGTTAAATGGATAGCAGAGAAAACTTAGGTGATGGAAGGTATGATTTCATATTATAATCCAGCTTACGTGAAGAAAACAGATCTCATAATCGGAATCAGAGTGATCAATTTCTTATATTTGATATTCTTCAAATTTCATAACCTTTTTCATATCCGTACCTTAGAGCAAAAAGGTATTAAGTCACAAAATGTGAATTTTACAGGAGAGCGTAAAATACTTGCATTTTTCGTTTGATTCGTGTTGTGATTAAGGACTTGATACTATGTTATTTTCGTTATTTTAAGTCCAATCATCTTGAAGGTAGGCCACTAAATAGAGCGCGTAATTTAAATAGAGGTGAGCCAAAAAACCCGAAAATTTAAATTTTGGACTTGCCCTTTTGCTCTGACGTACGGATATTGATTCTCGATAGTTACCACCCATGGAAGAACAAATTGTTTTTTCGGAATAGGCGTTGTCTATTCTATTTGGTAGTTCTTCAAACGATTGGTTTAAAAAACATACATTCATAAAGGGCTCAGAGATTTTTTTCTGTACTATTTTTGTAGTAACTTCATAGTAATTATTAGAAGTATGATTTGTTTCACATAATTTCTGAAAATAACTTTCGTTTTACAGGGAGAGGCCTCCTGGAGGCTTTGCACATTGTAGATGCGGAATTGGAGCCAACGTATGCCAACAGCGGATCTGAAGAGATGAGATTATACAACAAATTTTTGTTTTTATATGTCACTGATGTGAATTTGACCCAATTTTTTGAGATATAGCCGACCTATGTTCCATAAAGTTATGTTCAAATTGTAAGCGTAATAAAATTATGAACGAAATTTTTGGTTTATTTATAGTTTAAGAAGTATTTATGGGGCTGCCATCTGACGGCAAAAGCTCCAAGTTTTCCCTGAACAGGTGCTGATCCCCGTGGCAGAATCCCGAACTTCCTAGACATGTGCTGCTCTCTGGTGGCAAAAGCCTGAAGTTATTTGTTTGTCAGGTGCTGCCACCTGCCGGCGGTAGCTTGAAGTTCTTCCATAGAAATGCAGGTTTCTGTACTGAATTTCTAGTTCATTCGTTGCCCACTAGGTGGCGCTAGTTACGGTTTAGCGCCCTCTACAGGAATTATGATGAACAAACTAGTTCGGCTATATTCCTGAAGGGGGCGCTGCACGAATGGCAGCGCCCTCTACTGGCGTAAAGCCGAACTAGTTGGTTCATCATAATTCCTGTAGAGGGCGCTAAACCGTAACTAGCGCCACCTAGTGGGCAACGAATGAACTAGAAATTCAGTAC